>OX453252.1:15208659-17608659 GCA_949709985.1 Luffia ferchaultella
CCCACATAATTTATTAACGTCAAATAATATACGTATTTCCATTGTGACCTACTTGACTATAATCTCCACGTGCTTGTTGTTCTCCTAGTACAAGGTGGCAATATGAACAAGTCTTTTTCCGAATCAAACTTGAACGACTCGATTATGCTTAAACCACTAACTATCAAACTCTGTCTTCGTTCGTGCAAAAAAGAAAAAAGAACACGACAGTCCCTCTGATTTATCGCAGCCTAGCACTAGTACTGGTAACAATGAGTTGTCCGCATTTAAAGAAGAAATGCGTGGGATGTTTGCATCGTTACTTGCTGCCCAACGACAAGAATTTAATAAAAAAAAAACGTATGGCACTCGAGGACTGCCGCGGTAAAGCTTTTGCATACATTTTGTATCAACTTATGCAATTATAATTATTTATTTATTTTATTTATGCAGTATTAAAACTGAGTTACTCCTAGTCGCGCCTAAAGAAGTTTTACTTCAAAAACAAAGAAAAAGAAATACTGCATAAATAAAATAAATAAATAATTATAATTGCATAAGTTGATACAAAATGTATGCAATAGCTTTTTTTTAAATTTGAAGTCGTAACAAAATATAATTTTCAGTAAGCCATATATTATTTTAGTTTTTAGTAAGTACTTTTGAAATAGTTTGAATTCTGAGTTTTAAGCCATTCCTGAGTTCCTGGTTTTTAAAGTACAGTTAAGGGTTCCGTTTTTTTTTTTCATTTCGAAGTACAGACAGAATCCGTAATGCATTATATAGAATTTTGCCTATTTCAGTTTTTATTTTCAGTTTTTTTAAGCCTTATTTATATTTATTACATTGAGCTAGTTTGAATTGGTATTAACTGACCAGGAAGACAGACACTTAGTGTTTTGATTAATTATATAAATTTAGAAAAGCGTTCAGTTTTTAAGCTATTGCATAGCTTCTATCGCGGGCCTTGAGAGCGCGGGAACCGAATCGAGAAATTCCGTAACGAAAAAAACCTCACGCTCATAATCAGTGCAAGAAAATAGGAGTGCATAAATCGTTAAGAGTGATTACTGATCACTGCGCGTCGACCGAACTACCTCTAATTTATGCGATCCTGGTACTGCGCTTATAATACCACTACGCACGGAATCGCGCCATTGTCGCGCTGGACCACAGACAAAATTGTCTATGACTGGGACCCACATAATTTATTAACGTCAAATAATATACTTCCATTGTGACCTACTTGACTATAATCTCCACGTGCTTGTTGTTCTCCTAGTACAAGGTGGCAATATAAATAAGTCTTTGTCCGAATCAAACTTGAACGACTCGATTATGCTTGTGAACCAACTATTACCCCACCAAACTCTATCTTCGTTCGTGCGAAAAAAGAAAAGAGCACGACAGTCCCTCTGATTTATCGCAGCCTAGCACTAGTACTGGTAACAATGAGTTGTCCGCATTTAAGGAAGAAATGCGTGGGATGTTTGCATCGTTACTTGCTGCCCAACGACAAGAATTTAATAAAATTTTATTAAATTCTTGTCGTTGGGCAGCAAGTAACGATTTACGAACGAAAGAATTTAATAAAATTTTATTAAATTCTTGTCGTTGGGCAGCAAGTAACGATGCAAACATCCCACGCATTTCTTCTTTAAATGCGGACAACTCATTGTTACCAGTACTAGTGCTAGGCTGCGATAAATCAGAGGAACTGTCGTGTTTTTTCTCTTTTTCGCACGAACGAAGACAGAGTTTGGTGGGGTAATAGTTGGTTCACAAGCATAATCGAGTCGTTTAAGTTTGATTCGGACAAAGACTTATTTATATTGCCACCTTGTACTAGGAGAACAAGCACGTGGAGATTATAGTCAAGTAGGTCACAATGGAAGTATATTATTTGACGTTAATAAATTATGTGGGTCCCAGTCACAGACAATTTTGTTTGTGGTCCAGCGCGACAATGGCGCGATTCCGTGCGTAGTGCTATTATAAGCGCAGTACCAGGGTCGCATAAATTAGAGGTAGTTCGGTCGAAGCACAGTCACGGAAGTAGGAGACGCACACGACGACGAGGCGGCGATAGGCGTATGCACACGCACCGAGCACGAAGTGACGTAATCACTCTTAACGATTTATGCACTCCTATTTTCTTGCACTGATTATGAGCGTGAGGTTTTTTTCGATACGGGATTTCTCGATTCGGTCCCCGCGCTCAAAGGCCCGCGATAGAAGCTATGCAATAGCTTAAAAAAACGGAACCCTAAAAAAACATTTCGTTGTCCGACCAATTTTCGTTGTCCGGCTAAATAAAAAACCAGGAACTCAGGAGTGGCTTGAGGTATAAAGTTGTAATTAATGAAAACACTAATTGTTTGTCCTCCTGGTCATTTAATACTAATTCAAACTATTTCAAAAGTACTCACTAATAAGCTTACTAAAAATTAATAATTTTTTTAATACTTTAAATTAAAACAAAAAACGGAACCCTAATTCGTTGTCTGACCAATTTTTGTTGTCCGACCAATTTTCGTTGTCCGACTAAAAAAAAAACCAGGAACTCAGGAATGGCTTGAGGTATAAAGTTCTAATAAATCAAAACACTAAATGTCTGTCCTCCTGGTCATTTAATGCCAATTCAAACTAGCTAATATAACCATTTAAAAAAGGAATTAAATTAACTAAAAAATACTTATTTTTATTTCGTACTTTTTTCGTTGTCTATCTGTACATCGAAAACCAGGAACTCAGGAATGGCTTGAAGTATAAAGTTCTTATTAACCTCAACGGACATTTATATGTCTGTCCTCCTGGTCATTTAATACCAATCCAAACTATTTCAAAAGTACTTACTATAAAAACTAAAATAGGCTTACTCAAAATTACTTATTTTGTTACGACTTCAAATTAAAAAAAAAAAACTGAACCAAAGACATTTCGTTGTCCGACCAATTTTCGTTGTCCGACTAAATAAAAAACCAGGAACTCAGGAATGGCTTGAGATATGAAGTTGTAATTAATCAAAACACTAAGTGTCTGTCCTACTGGTCATTTAATGCCAATTCAAACTAGCTCAGTATTAAAACCATTTCAAAAAATTATAAATAAACTAAAAAAATAATAATAGGCTTTATCTAAATTAGTATTTCTATTAAGATTCAGTACTCCAATCAAAATATTAAAAGAAAACGGAACCCTAACAGATTTTCGTTGTCTAACTACCTGTACATCAAAAACCAGGAACTCAGGAATGACTTGAGGTATAAAGTTCTAATTAATCAAAACGATAAATGTCCTCCTGGTCAATTAATACCAATTCAAACAAGCTTAATGTAATAAAAACAAGGCTTTCAAAAAAAGTCTAACTAAAACTACATAAGGCTTTTTTAACTTATTTTGTTACGATTCTGTACTTCAAAATGAAAAAAAAAGTATATTATTTGACGATTAATAAATAATGTGGGTCCCAGACAATTTTGTCTGTGGTCCAGCGCGTATTATAAACGCAGTACCAGGATCGCATAAATTAGAGGTAGTTCGGTCGACGTGCATGAAGTGACGTAATCACTCTTAACGATTTATGCACTCCTATTTTCTTGCACTGATTATGAGCGTGAGGTTTTTTCGTTACGGAATTTTTCGATTCGGTCCCCGCGCTCAAAGGCCCGCGATAGAAGCTATGCAAAAGCTTAAAAAAACAAGTAGGTATACTAGTAAACTTCAAACTTTGTGTTATACTTTTATTTTTTCCTTTAATACGGTTCTAAGACATCTTCAAATTAAAAAGTAATGGTCTAAATTAAAAATAATAATAATCTGAGCAGATAAAGAAAGAAATAAACCTTCGTTCTTACTCTTTCATACACATTATTTCACACATAATTTATGTCAAAAGGCGCCAATTAGGATTCCAATTTTATATAGTCTCGGTGCCTTCGTTATAAAAGCTTCTGTGAGCACAGTTAGCTTTTGAAAACTTTTTCTGGACCATGATTACGAGTTTTAGGAATATTTTTTAGCATTTTATTGTAAGTAAAAAATAATAATCTTTATTTTCAATTACGTACCTATCTATAATTTGTAGTTTATGCGCACTTTTCTATTTGTTTCATGTAATTAACATATTTGTACTGAATTATGTGTAGTCTCCAGAACGTTATCACGTTAATTTTATAGGATCATTTAAAAAATTACGATATATACAAAAAATATATATATATATATATATATAAACATTACATGCGTTTGCAGCATAGAAATGTATATAGCAATAATACGTCGTGATCACGAAGACGTGTGCAAGAAAAATATACGCCACAGACTAAGTATACGCTACTTGATATTTTAACATATTCACTTTCACTGTGAAATAGTATTTCGTATCTTGAACATGTAAAATTCGTACTAGAAAAACAAGGAAACATTTTGTATTACATTTTTGTGTAATTTTACAAAAGATGTTTCTAGTCTGGAATTGATGAGATCAAGTAGGTATATTACCTACTTGAAACAAATAATAGGCAGCATTTACATGACAATTGTCTTTTTAATGTGTCTATAAAGATGTATATAATATTATTTTGAAAGAAAACGTTCATATTAAATTTTCCTGAAAATGGCTTACATTGGCTGAAGGTAAAAAATCAAATCAATTATCGAATTACCAGTAACCCTATATAATAATAAAAAACATACTTTCATACTCAACGAGTCGAGCGGAATTGTCAACGAAAACGTCAATTATGTATTCACAAAAGGCAAAAACGTATACGTTAACGTTATTTGAAGCGGCACAAAGCAGCACAAAGCGGCACGCAAGTGTCGGCACGGAATTTAGGACAAGGGAACGTTTATATATTTCACGGGCCCCAAGGCTTTGTCTCTAAGGACTTGATAACGCAAAGGGTAGTGTTACAGCATAAGGGATTAACAAAGGAATATTAATGATTGGCTTAACATAATACTATAATGAGTTATGCTTTATAGATTGTATGTGCTGTGTAAATAATAAAATAACCAACATATTGGAAAATTACAAAACTATAATTTGCCATTGTGGTTTCGATATTTTTGTGAACTGCCTGGACCTCTGAAGTTTATTTTTAAATTGCATAATAATATATAGTTTTTTTTTTTAACGTAAAGCAATTTCAATCGAATGGGGCTATTTCAGTAAGTATGCCTACAAAGGTTGGAATTTATTTTCAATTAGCTTTCCGCCCGCAGCTTCGCCCGCGTGGACTACGCAGTTGTATCGGGACAGCTAAAGAGTCAAATCCATTACAATCGGTTCAACCTTTTAGGAGTTTAGCTTGAACAGACAAACAGACACTAGACAGACAGACAAAGTAGCCTTTTTCACGTTTGTTAAGTTTCATAAAAATCGAAATTACAATTTTTTTTTACGGTTGCATAGTTTCATTTAGTCGTTTTAGAGTTTAGTTCGAACAGACATACAGACGGACAGATAGACAAACAAAAAGTATCGTATGTTAATCTTCACAACCTTTTTATCACATCTATAAAGTTTCGTTAAAATCGGTTCAGTCGTTTCGGAGATTAGTTAGCACAGACAGACAGACGGACAGACAGTCAGACAAAAATATGTCATCCCCGCTAATGCCCTGTATGTCAGCAAAGTTTCAATGAAATCGGTTCAACCGTTTCAGACATTACGATTTTATTAATTCGACGGAAGTGCGTGTCATTGTCAACTGATTGGGAAAACGCGAAATTTTTAATAAACATTTCATCATCAATGCTTCAGAATGGCACTTTTCCAAATTCCTTGTTGCAAAAACTCATCAAAAATTTTGGAAAAAACCTCTTTCGTCCGTTTCGATAACTTTAGCCCCTGCTTAGATTTTCGTGTATTTCGTGACTTGAATAGAGGGATTATATATTAAGCTAACTTATACTAGTTGGCGCAAGAAAGTTGTGCACGAAGTAGCACCTGAGGTAAACAAGTTCCACGAAAGATACGACTTGCGAGTAGAAAAACAAACGGGTTCTTACCGTAGGAGTTTAGTTGGCCATAAAGTTGCGGGCGACCGTTAGGGGTCTGCAGAACGGATGTGATTTGCGCGTATTGGAGGAAATATAGCCTATTAGTTTCTTGATATACGTTTTGAAAGAAGCAACACTATTGTAAAATTGTGACGAAGGTATTTAATATGTGAATGATATTGTCGGGAAGTTTATTGTTTTCGACTAATAAAGGAGTCTCTGACTCAAAAATAATTTTTTTATACCTGTTTGAACGCAGCGAACCTGGTTCGAATCCGCCCGTGTACCAATGAGGTTTTCTGACTTAAGTACATTATCACTGACTCCGTGCCACGTGGAGCACGTTAAGCAGTCGGTCTCGGTTGCTGTCAATAGATGGCGGTCGTTACAATCTGCCAACCCTCATTGGAGAAGCGTAGTGGATTTAAACTACAAGCCCCTTCATCTTGAGGGGAGGCCTAAGCCCCTGCAGTGGGCTAGCTAAAGAGCTGATGGAATGAAATGGAAATACCTACCTGTTTGTATTTTTGTTTGAACGCTTCTGCCTAAAAAACACCAATGTTCATATTTGCATAGACGTGATCACATTCCAAGTTCGTTTTAACGCAATGAACAAACCGAATAATAATATACCTTCCGATGTTAGAACCTCGTCGCCATTCGTTGCCACACTATTTCACCTCAAGAACTTAATCTGGTTGAGACGAAGCAGGGTTTCACAATACGCGACTGTGGTAACTAAAGTGGGGCCTAGATAAATAATACGCGCATGTAGGATACAACGAATAGAAAAACTGCGGGGCCTTCATTGAAGGAGTTTCAATTAAATAAAGTCACCGATCTATTGATTCAAGTAGAAATGCCTAGGAGATACGTAGGACATATTTTTACAACCCAAAAGACTGACTCATTGCATAAGGAGTGTTGACCTTAAGTAGAGTTGCAAGCCTCGTCTATGTCTCCACGTTTCCCTCTCCACGGTCGCGTCAAATCCTACCGTGTGTGCAAAAGCCCTTCAAAAGCTCGGTGCCTTCAGACGTTTGTCTACTTAGTCATATGCGTATTAGCTTTAGCAATTAGTTAATAATAGTTAATCATATAAACTACGAACTTGAGGTCTTACGTATTACCAAATAATTTATGGTCATAATTTTTTTTATGCATTAACCGTATTTTGTTTTCACAAATAAAATTATGATTACAACTCTTAGGTAAGGTCCAATTTCAAAATACTATTGTTGCCTATAAAAAAATATTACATTCACATTTAAAAAAATTTAAAGTTTCGAGGATCTCAGCCATAAAAACCGGCCAAGTGCGAATCGGACTCGCACACGAAGGGTTCTGTACTAGAACTTAACCATTAAACGTTATTATTATGTAATTTAAAAATCATTGTATAAATATATTTCATTTTTATTTCGTTTGTTATTTAGAAGGCGCTCGAAGGCTAATCCGAAAAGTAATAACATGAGTGCACCTATAGCTAGAGACAATTTTTATTATTTTATTACAATGAAGCTTTGACTTTTAGTATCGATTGTGAAGAGAAAAAGCTCTGCAAAGGAAAGAGTAAATTTATAGTACCGAGTAATACAATGTAGTTTTTATCATAAAATATTTTTTTTTTTAATTATCTTTTACAGTAACATCATAAAGATAAAATGTTATATATTGCCAATAGTTTCCGAAAAAACCACAGACAGACAGACGGACGGACGGACGGAAATGGCGAAACTATAAGGGTTCTTTTTTGCCATTTGGCTACCGAACCCTAAAAATACGAATTGACTTGAAGACTAGCTGTCATCTTGCACTAACTAGCTGGTGCAAGATGACATGTTTCAGTTCGAGTTTCAGTCCGCGAAGTCCCCGCGCACCGGTTTTCACCTTCGAATTACGTTTGACAGTTTCGACACAATAAAGTGATATTTATGATTCTATTAAAACCAAACGCTGCTATCAAATTTATTTACTGTATGATCACAACTAAGTACCTACATGCAATATAAGTTTACAAAAATGTTTTTGAGAAATAAATAAAAATTTAATATAAAAAATAATAGTAATAAATTTAATATAATAAATAATAGTAATAAATTTAATATAATAAATAATAGTAATAAATTTAATATAATAAATAATATAATAAAAATAAAGAAAAATTTATAATTTAAAATAGGTACCTCTACATATAAAGTACCTACCTATCTATCCATAGAATATAATCTATCGAGCTCCTAAACACTGCTGTGTGTTCTTTCTGTAAACTTCAATATAGCACGTATTACGAACAATATGAGTAATAATTTGGATCATAACTTGTGAAAATCTGAAAATTCGCAGTAAAACGAAACATTCTTTATCTATACACGTCCGGACAGATTTGTGTTTATCGTTTATCGCGTAGCTTTACGCACAAAGGGGCGATAACAGGGCGCGTTTTAACAAGCGACGCTAAACGCCCCCCGAAGAGCACAAAGGAATATTTTATGATAGAACGAAACGAATTTTCGTGATCGATGGTCCTTTTAAATTCACATGTCTCTAAATGATGCGTTATAATATAAAAATGTATTATATACAAAAAGGGTTATTATTAATAATAATAATACATGGGACATCCCACACAGCGCCATCTAGTCCCAAAGTAAGCAAGTTTTATGCTTGTGTTATGGGTTACTAGACAACTGATATACATACTTAAATATTCCTTTTTTTGTATAATATATACATTTATAAATATTTTACACCCAGACCCGGAACGAAATGAACATGTTCATGCACACAAATAATTGTCCCAGGTGGAAAGGCGGGGTTATTGTATTCAATAACGGAAATAGAAAATAAATACTGTTTCCACAGGCAATTGAAATTTGTTGTGATGTTTTGACAGATATGTAGGTATTATAAATTATTTCACCGGCGATTTTTACAGTTACTTTTTTTTAAAATTTGTTACAGTCGTTGTGTTTAATGAAATCGAGTTAATTTTTTCTTTCGTCATTATACCTAAGTTGATGTGAATTTTCTAGGAACGTTTTTGACAATTTTTTAGTGAATAAATTTATTAATTTATAATTAATATCTGAACAAACTAGGTAAAGCCATTTTATAAAAAATTACGTTATTATTTAATTAACATCAATAGCGTACACAACATTAGATACTGTTAGTATAGGCGTGCGTTTTTGGTTCAGATTATAATTAATTGATTAAGTACAGTAAACTCAACAATATCTTTCATATAGAGATAATACAACGTTATAATTTTAAAATGGTACAGAACTATGTATTTGCGGATAGCATGGAATACGTACTTTAATGTTCCTTAATTTAATGTCATGGCAAAAGATAGCCTCGAAACTAATGTTGCTCGGAAACCTTCATCAGTAATAGTGTCAGTATTATTTGGCTATATACGCCTATAATTAAACCCATATCGGTTATGTAAATAACTTTCTATTCAAACCAATGATATTGTACGTATTAAAAGAGGGAGATGCCACACTAGACTTGTGCACAGAAAGTGAGGACCTAAAATTCACTTAATTAGGTTAAATATATTTAATCGTTTACTGGCCTTCACTTTTAAATTCTGTTGATTGAGCGTATTTCAAGCATAAATCTTTACAGATAGCGTTCTCTTTTTGTATCAAATGTTCCGTATCATATTTTACACTCCGATATATAATATATATGTTGTGGGCCGTGGCCTTATCGTAGAATTGCCCACATCATGAAATGCTCGAGATTTCATGAAATGGTCGCATTTTATGAAATACTTCACTGTCTAATGGCCACATCATGATGGTCCTTGACCAGATCAATGATAAGAGTTCGTTTGTCGATATGTTCAACAAAAAACGCTGCTACTTCATGAAATGGTCAAGATTATTTGATCATATCGTAAAATAGTTACATAAATTACCGATAGAGGCGCTAGAAGCCCTTTGTTTATATGATAACATGGCGACCGCTGACAACCATACCTATTGTTTCTCACAGCGAAAAAAAATATGATGTGTCCGCAGATCTTAGAATTGATCTTTTCATGACGTTCGCTTTGGGATTTATTCGAAATTCGGCCAAGATATGTTGATAGTCTACCATTTCTAATTCAGTAGATTAAGGTTAAGTTAGGTTTGTTTAAATTAATGTGAGGGAGGGGAGCGACGAGCCAACCAGAAAACGAACATTGTTAAAGTCGAACACATGAAGTAATCAATTTTATGATCTGGCCACGACACAAAAGCGAACACATCGTAAATGATCAGTTCTACGATATGGAAAATCGGATGACAAAATCGTGAAACGTTGACGATTTAATGATTTGGTCAAATTTAGCTGCCCACATCATGAAATGCAAAATGATCAATTCTACGATATGGCCACGACATATACAGTATGGATGCCATTATTTGTTTGTCCCAAATTTAGCGTGTTGTACAGTTCCAATCAAACTTTATGGCGGATCCGAACATAGGCACAAGTCGCATCGCAGTAACCAGTTTAAGTGTAGCGGGACGTAGTGGAGCGAGGGGTAAATGACTGTACCTGCGCAAGCACGCTTGTAGCGTTGTATTCCGATCCGCCATAAAGTTTGAGGCGAACTATACTGATTGTTTTTTTGACTTTTAGACAACAAGTGCAACAAAAAATGTCATACATGAAAAAAGTAATCTATTCCCAGTCTCGTCAACCCTGCACAGCGCACGCGTAATAACGTAACGTAAACAAATGGTATACCTACCTACTAGGTATGCCGCGTGCGCGCGCGCGCGCCCAGCTAACGACTGCTATTTGTGAATAATATGCAGTATACTTACCAAAAAACCTCGATTTTGTAAAACACACCAGGAACGATTGATGATTCATTCATAATGGTGTTACCATGAAGTCACAATAATCCACAGAACACGCTATTAACACAGGTTTAATTTACAGTTATCATACCAACGTCGTCGTTTGTATTAACTTTTCGGATACAAATTTTTTCGGATACTAATTAATTTTGTAAAAAATGTGATGAACATTTCCAATTAAAAAAAAGTATTTAATGGAATAAATGTTTAAGTTTTAATTACACGTTAATACAAATATTTTTTTTAATACGCCGCGTGAAGTGAAGTACGTAATTACTGGCTCATGAATTTTCTGCGTGATGTTTATTTGACATGACATATTATTAGAAAAGTTGAATAATAGTGGTATTCGTGGATATCTCGCGAAGTGGTGTGGCGATTATATGTCGGAACGTTCTTACTGTGTTAAGGTCGATGATGTGATTAGTGATCAGGCTTTTGTTTCTATTGGAACGGCTCAGGGATCCGTCATTGGACCACTCCATTACATAACATATGTCAATGATGCCGCAATGGTTGTCAAGAACTGTGAAATGTTTCAATTTGCCGACGATACATGTCTGATTTCGGCCGACTATGATTATCACACTGCCCTAAAAAAATTGCAAACCGACTTTGATATGGTATGTAAATGGTCTCACGATGCTGGGCTGGTACTCAGTCCAGAGAAAACTAGACTACTGCATATTCAGTCTTGCTATAATAAAAGAGTATTCATAAAAAAAAATCTTATTGTTCACACACATAAGTGCTTGCATAATGTCTCTGTTAAGTGCCCGTGTCCAGAAATCAAAGAAGTAGATAAACATATGTATCTAGGTGTAATAATTGATAACAGGCTAAATTGGAGACAACACGTTGAGTATGTATGTAATAAATTGAGAGCAATAAACGCAAAACTATATATGATAAAAAATGAGGTTCCCTACCAAATATTGCGAAGACTTTATGTGTCATTGGCTGAGTCAGTAATTTCCTATGGGCTGAGTAGCTATGGAAGAAATTTTAGTACATACCTTGATCGTATTTATTCTCTTCAGTTGAGGATCCTTAAATTGATTGTACCCCAAAAAATATTAAAGTCATACTGTAACAATTACCATAATTTGTTCAACTATTGTAAATTGATACCTATACACCTTAAAATTAAACTGACAATTTTAAATGAACAGTTCTTTCGGAAAGACATACAGACACAGACTTACCATAAAATTGAAACCAGAAGTATGTCAAATAAAAAACTGAATGTGCCTAGTTTTGTAAATAAATATGGCAAAAGAACATCTCACTACTTAGTACCTAAACTAATCAATGATTTGCCCACGGACATTAGGGACTCCATTCGTGACACAAATATAAAAATAGTTCTGAAAAAATATTTTTTGAGTATAATATAATATATAAAATTTTATTTGAATCATCCTTTGTAACATACTGCAACTAATTTTGTACCTACCCACTATCACACCTTTAGTTTTGTAATAAGACATTTCTTGTATTTCACACGATTTCTTTATACGTTAAGATAATTATTTACGATTCACATGTTGTCATCGCGAACTCACAACCACAGACAAACCATTAAATGTGTTGGTATATGTTTGCTGTAACTTTTTGTAATTCAATAAATAAATAAATAAATAAATAAATAAATAAATTTTGCTCTAGACATTTAATAGCTCGCCTAATTAGCCTCGTGCACTATTCTCAATAATTCACCTTCACAATTTTATTCATGAAATGTTAAAAAGTACATTAAGAAAGAATACAACAAACTGCAAACAGTTGATGAAACCTTTGCAATATCATGGCTCACGTGCTATCGTGCTCACAGTCAAGGTCACTGTGCAACTAATTACGCAACATATTAATATAACTATACGGCAGGCCGCGCCGCGCCCCGCTTCACCCGAACCACCGCCACCACCCGCCGCAGTCATTGCTGCGACTGTGGAATACTGTGGATTTCAAACGAATTTTCGGCTTTCGGCGTGTGCCCCGCTGTGACCCGTCGGTCATAGTGCAATTAGAGTTGCGTGTTTATTTGTAAACCAAGTAGTATTAAAAATTCATTCTCTCGAAAACGGCTACAAATAAAAATATAGTTTCTTCGGCGAAATTGTTATTGAATACTAGCAGATTTTAAATACAACGGGACTCTGGACGGTTAGTATCCAAACTGTATTATACGCTTACGACGTAAGAATGTATGTAGGTATTTAGGGATCAATTTTCGAACGCCATGCAATATGAAATTGCGTCTCATTTACTAAAACATCATTTATTTAAACGCATCTTTAGTCAGATTTAAAAAGTTCGATTTCCTTAGGTATTTTGACAGCTATCAACAGATTATAATAATTGGTTGTTAAGGTAAAAGTTACGAAAGAGCTCGGTCATTGGTATAAATAAGTTAGCGAAGTCGAATGATACAGCTAAGTGAAGGTAACTTGAACAAGTTAATAAGAAAGTTATACTTAAAGTAAATACCACTCGGAACGTCTTTATGAGTTAGGCGAAGATATGAGATTAAATGATTGTGTTGCCATAATTAATTTACTGTCTTGGATTTATATGAATAAATAGATCATTAATAATGAATAAATGGAAACATTTTTAGTATAGTCGATTATAATGTTTGCGCAGATCTAATTACAATAGTATCCATAAAAAAATCCTTTTCAATAATACTAGCACCTCACACTCCAGAATCAGAATAAAAACAATATTATTTTATTAACCACGTGATGAATGGAAACGAGGCCGAAAAAGTGTAACATTTCGACCACCGTGGGTTTCATTTTTTTATTTTATTTATTTAAGACACAAACAACTTGTACAATGAAACTTAAGTGTCTAACGATAAGTATACAGTTTATAATAATTTGTGCAGTCAACCATGCCGTCCACGAATAAGTTTACATAAAAACTCACTTTTGATTGCTAATTTTCTAATACATCGCGACATCTATCGGTTGATGCTGTAATTACGTGTTCTTTGCAATCATGTACAGATATTTTAGACGATCAAACACCTGTACACATACCTGTGAACATACTTGTTCTGCAGATTGTACTAATTAAATAAATAAAATATTAGGCCTTTTATATGGTTTAATTTTTTCTGCTATTAATTATTAAGTATTGTAGATAAATATCGTGATTCAGATTTTTAGTATAAATTTTTATAATAATTGATAATACAATGTGGATTTTCATAAATAAAAAAAATATATATTAATTAAAATTTTGTTACCATTCCTCAATTTATTTTAGCGTAGGTATAGCAACAAAGTGTCCCACGACACATTTTGAGTTTCTATTTATTTCGGATGCAAAATTATTTCCCAAGAATCCTTCGCTGCACTCCGCTATTAACCCTTTAGCTACCAATCTACAATTATAAATTAAAAACGTATTCCTCAGATGCAATCGTTTTAAGAATGTCTTCTGTAAATTGGGAAAACTGCATATAACTGCTATATGCGTGAATGTATGACATACAGAATCATCAAAGCTATTTATTATAGTGAGTAAGTAGTCCAAAGAAATCTGGTACAAGCGATTTACACTTAATATCCATTTACACAAACACAAAAGAAACAAACGATATGTTTTGTTTTACCCACAGACCAGTCAACCTATAGACTACGCTTTAATAAACGTCAGTACGAAAACGAAATCGCCAAAAAGTGGCGGGGTGCGGGGAGAGGTCGGCTAGTTTTCATTGGCTCGTTCAAAATTGACAATTTAATGGCTTCCGACGTGCTTCCAACTGACCGCTCAGAAGAGACGTAGTTATGTAGTGTCACTACATAGCCTTGGCGAATGCTACTCCCTGTCAAAGCGTGGTCTATAAGGTTGACTTGTCTGTGGTTTTATCTAAGCACATGTACCTAATGCTTATGTGTTTGTAAATCATTTGTGCCAACTTTCCTTGGACCTACCGCCATATAATTTTAAATAAACGACGTTTTTTTTTTTAACTATACAGTATCAACGTTTTCCATTTGGTCTCGATGTTGTTTGCGGTTTTTTATTAGCTCTAAACTTCCCTGTGGCCAGTAAAACTGTGTTGGACTCGTAAAGGGGCGGTAAAAACCGGCTGCCGTGAGGTCGTATTTTTTTTAAACAAGTATTTATATCTATTAACGCTGATGAAAAATACTTTCAAAAGAAATATATTCTTGGCCATAAAGGAATAAAGTAGGTAGCAGAGCATGGCACAATAAAGATTTCGATGTTTGTTTTTACGCTGAAAAGTTATACCTTAAAATTATGTATGAAAGGATAGAAGCGAGCGAGCGGTATGATGATGCATTTTATTCAGTAGCGAATAATTTAAAGCACCTACATATACCTTAAAATATAATGCTGTTAGGATACTAAAATAAACTGCGTCTCGTATTGCATTCTAGAGAAAAGTGTCACTGCGGCCTTCATCTGTCCCTCGAACTTTTAATAAGGGAAACAAGAGCGTCTGGTTACGAGGACCCTCGTGTAGATGTCAATGTCATCGCCAAAGCAAACCGTGTAATTAATTATTGTATGTCGTTGTTATGTTATACAGAAATAATACAATTTTGCATTTCAATTCAATAGATAAATAAATTAATATGTTTTCCCTATTACAATCTAAAGGTAATTGTTATATTTGCAAAAAAAAAATAAGCATAGGACGTGACGTAACTTGCCAAAATAATCAATTTGAGTGCATATAGGCAACCTACTAATTATCGTAGAAATTTATTCAAACATCGACATAGCATGTCGCCATATTTGTTAATGTCGACGGTTGGCAACAATATCCAAGCGTCTAATTGTGTATAAAGCTTATCTATTCTTTACAATTATGTTACAAGTATTTATTTAATTTTCTATAATGTAAAAATTACAATTCGATTATATATACGTAGGCGATATTTCGTAGTCTAATATTAATTTTAAGCACCTGGTAAATGGTCAGTTTTGAATATCTAGTAACAATATACTACGTATTATATAGAATAATGAAACTCACATGAAAAGCTCCTCTGATTAGCGGTCCAGCTTGTCCCACGTAGAGCGTAGACGCAGAATCGAAAACTAGCTCTAAAGGGTTCCTCCTAACCATTACCGTGTCAAACTCATGACAATTTAAGAACAAAGTCACGTTATCGGTACTGACCCTCAAAGCAAATCGACTCCATTTTTTAGCGAAAGAGGGGACAACGAAAGACGATATGGTCTGAGAGAGAGCATACACATTAGCATCTGTGTATAGTAAAGAAATATTAGTTAAGCCCGGTCCAGATGGGATTAGTTGGACACCTAATTGTACTACTGTTTCTAAGGGGTTGACCACACTGAATAAGAATCCGCCGTCTCTATTCGCAGGCCTAACTGTCGCTGTGATGGAAAATTCTGCGTACAATTTTTCTGGCATGAACAGTCGGTAAGGTGATTTTATGTCGGAGCCAGGTTTTAGACCATAAGCTGGGAACCCGTCTAAGCCTTCGTCGAAATATTGTGTTTTCGGGTTGCTAAATGGCACACCGATCGCATGGAGTAAGTCGTATTCGGGTATTTCTGAAACAATAATTTATTTCAAAGTTAGTTCTGGTTCATCTTAATTTTTCCAATTAAATAAATTAATTTAGTGGGGTCTATTGCTTAATAAAACACCAGTTAGGGAAATGTATATTGGAAGATGAAAAAGGATTTCCATAGTTATTTCACAAAGCAATATTTAGCTATTTTGTGACGTTTTATCGAAGGTATTATGTATTGTGTAGTATGGGTGTCATCCAAGGTACCTTAACGCTAGTAAGCAGGCAACTATCCAAGGTCAAAATATGCGAATTTAATTTAAAAAAATTAAACTAATTCCAATTTTAGAGCATATGGCGTACCCAGTGATTTAAATACTCAATCCCTAGCATATAAGAAACGGTAAATTTAGTTAATCTTGGACAAAACACAACGCAATACTGTGGTATGTCAAGTATAGTAAAGGGCCAAAACTTTTTAGCGCCGGACAAACCTACTACATCACAAATAGAAGGATTCGTTCATCTGCAGATCATGACGTTAGCAGTTTTTCATGTGAGCATCCTACTAGTAAAATAATGTTCCAGGGTTTATGTTTCGCCACATTTAATTTACTACTCATTGATAGTAGTTTTAATGGCTCAGTTGATAATATTCATATTACACTGATAGAAGTGTTCATGTTGTATTCTTGTAGCGTAAGGATATGTTTGGACCAATAATGGGTTTGGATCAAAATTTTAAAGTTTCGCGTTTGTAATTAAAATTGAAAGGAATAAGGTTCTAGAATAACCTTTCAAAATATAAATTTTTTCTGTTAACTAATTTGCCAGATATTTAAGAAAACTCATCAGAAGTTGAAATTGTCCCTATGACGTCATCCAGGCGGTTCAGCTTAATGCGTTACTTTCCACAATGTTTCCACAGTAAAAAATCTAATCTAAAAGTAAATAAAGATTGGGTCACTATGATAAATTAAGTTGTAATCTTGATAAATCAAAAAAAATATTATGACTTTTAGTCCAAGATAATGTAAATAGAAAACATTTGTCCAGATGACGTCACGATATTTCATTGATCAATTTTTGGAGAAAGTAACTAAAAAAAATGGAGACATGATTTTGTTCTTTATTTTAATTATATGGTATAGATTGGTGTATATTATCAGAAAAGAAAACTATGTGTTAAAAATGTTGGTGCAAGCCTATTATGCTAACGTGTACGTTTTATCTTTTGGTATTTTTCATACTTCATGATAGTTTCGATATTTCATTGCTCTACTGATAATTAATTATAATAATACTTTCAATAAATTAGCTATTAATACGGCCTTTATAAGATCGAAACTTGTAAAGGGAGTTTATCGAATGAACTCCCTTTTAATAGCTTTTACAATATGATTTTTCTTAATAACTGTTTAATAAAAGTATCGGCTTGAAAAACATATTTTTTTAAGTAATCTCTATTTCACGTCCATATATATATGAGTGTATGTGCATAGCTATTAGGTTTTAAATTTTATATGCTATTGATCGTTGTAACGTGAGATTGCATACATTTATGTAAGATTTAGTAATGCTTAACTTTTATAAACATTCTCAAATACAATAAACTAAAAATATTTTAAATTACTTTAGGATTTGATAATACTCTACAATTGTGTTCCATTATATGTATTATACTGTGTACTCAATAAAATATATTTGATTCACTTACCGTTAGGATATTTAATTGATCCAAATATTCCATCGGAAGCTAAAGACAAGGGTATGAAGAGGATAAGTAGGTACCTGAAACAAACATATCGATTACAATAAATTTTAATACTTGAAAATGAAACTAATCGGTAATAAAGAAGAGTGAGACCGCTCCCTTATAAATAGTGTGATTTCATCACGATATCATGGCAAGAAATGTACACATTGTTGCCTTCATTTACCAACATCGTGTTGTCGCTTTAGGTAATATATCAGAGAATATTTTATTGCCCTATTTGTTTCATTTGTACTGTAATTAGCATCACAACTGAACATCACAGGTTTTATGGTAAACGAAGCTTATATGTACTCTACATATACGATATTCGTAAGCTCGGTGGATTGCCCGAATTCAATCCTATTTACGCGTATTAACAGAGATAAAACAAGAAACTTTTAATTCATTTGATCGAATCAAACGTTATGTCTAAGTTTCGGGAATAGACTGTGTCAAATAATCCCGGATTAGTTTATGAATAGGAACAAGGATACGTGGTTAGGTCAGTTGTAAAACCACGCAAGTACCACTGCGATACTAATTATTGACTGATGAAAGTGTGGTGCGCTCTATTGCTTTTGTGTACTTTTATGTTACGGCTACTTTTACATAAGCAACTGCACGTTGTCGCGTAGAGAATAAAATTATCTTTAATTTGATATCCAAATAATGAGAGATAAATGTATATTAAACCTACTCGTCAATACTTTGCGGCGGAGTAAGAAAAAGCAACGCAAAATGCGCTGCGCAAAACTCATAGCAAATGCTTCACACGTTTACTTTGCTGACAATATAACACTGGTAAATAAGACTATCATTGATATCTTACATCCATCTGACACGTTGACATTTGCGCCACATTTTGAAATCGAAGGCATCCTGCCACTGTTCAGAAAACATCAAATTATTTGATTTGTTTTTTATCTTCATCGTCATCTTTTGGTTTATAACTAGTGATGAGAAATTGTTGATAATGTACGTAGATGACGTGAACGTAACTAACTATAGTTAGCATATAAATTTACCATTATTTCCTAAGTAGATTCTTACGATAATTAATAGTATTGGTTTTTTTTGTCGGATGTACTTAGCGACGCAGCAAAATATTCATGATTTTTTTCGCAGGCCATCAACTGTATTATATTATATCTATAATTTCCATCGTGACTCTTTATTTGCGCGCTAGCCGACAACATTGTAAACACAATAATCAGTATGTATCGTTTCCGTCTAATTTTGTAATCCAAGATTTAATATTTACAAAAGTACCTTTGATAAAATTATTACTTTCAAGAAAAACTTTTGATATTTGAATGAAAGAACGAATGGATTAACTTTACGTATTGTATTGTGTTTAATGGTAAACCCTATTGTACCTAAAGTTTTCCTCACGACGCACTAAATTAATCAAACTACTCTAACGTTATAAATATATGGCTAATCTTCTAGTTATATTTTGTAACAACTAAAACTGGAGTATACGTAGGGGCGATCCAAATTAATTACCACGTCAGCCACAAAAGTCTAGCGGGACCAATCCATCAGTTGTAACTTGTGAAGGCGGTAGGACAGCGGTCAGGTTCCATTATTTCCGTCGACACTAAACGTCAGTATAGAACTACCGCTAAAACCGCAATCAAATGGATTATATGGGGCCTATTCCGTTGTGTGGCTTTAGAAGAATAAAATTATTTGTTTATTATTCATGCGGGTTAAGGGTTAAGTGCTTTCTTATCACACGCTTTATGGGCCCATAAATAGCTGTTTGCACATAGCATTGCCCATCATATACTAATCGCATTTTATTATGAATTCGCTCGTTGAACTTAACAAAAAAATTTTCAGTTCGTGCAGATGTCGTTTGTCGACACAAGCAAAAAGCGTACGCTTCGCTCCCCTTCGCTTTTGTGGACTATTAACAATATAGGTAGCCATAGCTTTTTTCGTAGGTACAAGATTCAAGTATTATGATATTGTCAAGGCCTCGGGGGTTTAATATGCGACAGTAAAACTCCACGGTCACTCATCGGTCGTTTGTTTCGCTAACAACACAACACAGCAAAATAACGTCATTAATTTTCTCGAATGCCATGTACTTCACACGTAAGCTTGATAACTGTGTCCATAATGTCATTGTTTTTCTTAGTATTTGATGTTGTCATTTTTAGACGACCGCTTGGCCTAGTGGGTCGCTACCCACCCCTGTACCCCTGTCTACGAAGCGGGGGTCTCGGGTTCGAATTCCTAGTCAGATCAGTATTTATATAATGAATTTTGATACTGGTACTGGGTCTTGGTTGTTATATGTATGTGGTGTATTCGCTTGGTACCCAAAACACAAGCTAATGTTTAGTTTGGGGCTTATATGTTGTTGTGATGTATACGTTAATATTATATTATTATTTTCCTTGTCAGCTTGATTGTTCTATCTCTATTCTGACACTGGCACAAAAGCCGGTTATCAAGTGTGCTGCCTTAGGGTTCGTTTCGTTCTACCGGTTTCCTGGCAAATGTCATCGAATTTCTTTAATTCTTTTTCAATCACTTAATAGTTACTAATAAAGGGAACGTAAATGATGAATAATCGATATTGATGACGGGCAACAATAGCTTCACGGTTAACTTGTCAACTGTTGAAATGTGCGTTAGAGTTTTACACGAGGATTAGAAAAGCGATGCAGATTAGAGACTTTTTATATTTTTAGATATTTCACTGTGGGCTCAGGATTAAAGAACAAAAGGCAGATTTAACGCACCGAAAAACAATGTCAGGTTCACAAGGGGGGCTCACAAACAGTTAAGTGTGCGGAATACGTTGTAGGAACGTATGGTACATGCTACATTGGCATGGGTACATTCTGGTATTAGGAGTACGCGTTGTTTAAAACTGCAGTTTTTTTAAAAGTAGACATGACCGCCAAATTATTGGAAGCTAAAATTTTCGAAACTAGTATCCACGGTTCTATTGAGTTGGTACTGTGAAAAGCTCACAGTGCCCGGGCATTTGCATAACGCTTGTTGTTTAGTGGGCAGCATTATTGTATAGGGTGTATCTCTTATAAAATTACACACCTTCAATAAGCAGTTATTTTCATAAGTAACGCAAAAACAAATATGTAAAGAAATACAGTTTAACCTGCTAGTTTCGAAATAATGAACAATTAACCTATCTTCGCCGAAGGCTTTTGAGTGGCTCATCGCTACGCTCCGCTTCATTCCTCGCATGTATAGTACAGTCAAATTAAGTCATTTTTTCATAAAGATTGGAATAAATTCTCCGGAGAGGTAAAAACGTTTGTGATGACTTTGTATGAGTAAAAAATAGAGTTTATAAAACAACATGCATTTAGCACCCCTACGGAAGGGGGTCAAAATGGGTAAAAACTATTTATTAGTCATAACTAACCAGGGAATACAGATGTACTTAGCGTAATTTTTTATACGTTTTATTACACCTTAATCTACATTATTACATTTTTTTTATTTTAATCTGACCAACGCAGCGCTAGAAAAAAAATATATATGTATTTTAGTGTTTTTTTGGTAATTGTGGCATTAGGGAAAATTGTGTACTTTTGTAAATTGAGGTCAGGATTATATATATGACAAAAATTCATTATTGATTTCGCACCCTGAGTGCGACATACGGAAATGAGTTTTTCAAGCTTTTCTGCTGTTGTAATTCGGGGGAAATTTTGATGTTTTTAAAAATTATCACAATCACACTAGTTTAGCTTCCATTATATTTGCCCGTAAAAAAAATTGGCATTTTTATATGGAACATTATATTTTTCTAGTATTTAAAGTAGTGCCGAATGAAATCCGTGCCTGAAGAGGCGCTCAGCGACGAGACCTGTGCCACTCAGTTCAAGCACCCAAAAGTTGCTAAAGAATACCTATTTGTCAAAGATATTACTGGTACACAAAATATTAAGACATGAAATGTTTAGATACAAAATGCATTATTAAAATAAAAATAATACAGTTTTCTCGTTTGAGTGTTTTCTTCCCTCGTTCACCATTTTTGCCGTTTAGGCATAATCTATTGATCAAGATTTTTGTGGCGTGTTTTAAATGAATATTTGTAAATTTATTTAGGTGACCCGAATCAAATGTGATCAAAATTACCTAGCTGATTCAATAAATGTTCAGTTCAGTTCAGAAACGTAAAACTTCTTTTTCAATGAAATATTCTAATATCTTAGATGTGATAATAAAATGAAACTTATTTTAGGACTAGACAATTTATGGAAAAAAAAAGTTTATTAATTTGCTAAATAACATTGTAGTAACACACAATTATACTCATTTTAAATGTCAACGACGTTATTACATCTGTAGAAGCTGATCTATTTAATTCAACTCAGTGATTCCGTCCGGTTGCACTGCCTCGATCTTGACAAAAGCTGCTTTTATAATAGACTACATAATTATTATTATCTAGAATAAACATGTGCACTAGCTAAATTGCACTTAATTACCGCGTATGAGAGTTGTTTATTGTTAAGCGACATTTTTCGATTTTGATGAATCGACGCTGAGTCACCGGTTCGGTTGAACGATAGAATTGTTAGCAAACAGATAATAATACCAAACATATCATAAGTTTATTAATATGTAATTGTAAATTTTATCTTTAACATATTGTATAATAAATTTTTACTGCCCTGTTCTTAAAATATTTAAATATGGGAAAAGCTTCTGAAAATTCTAACACACAGCACTTTTCATGCAACAAAATAAAGGTAGATGACCCTGTGCCCAAAAACACATGAGTGTAATACCTACCTATAAAGAACTGCAAAAAGTTGGCGCCATAGGAAAAAAAAATCGTTTGTAACATTTTTGAAGCTGGTTAAAAATATATATATTTGCGTCATATTAAACTTTCAATACTTTATGAAAAAAAAGAACAATATTCACAAATAAGGGTGATGATGTCATTTGTATCTTATGCAAAGTGAAAGCTTAAAAATAATAAAATAAATAGTAATGTAATGAAACGTTTACAAAGTCTTATTTAAGTTTTATAATGTAAACCAAATGTTAACTACCAAAACAACTAAAATAGATACAAACAAATACATTTTTCATATGACCTTTTAAAATAAGCGACTTTTAAATTCGCCGTAATGACTTGAAAATACCGGGTGTTCGGCTGAACATAGTCCAAACTTATAGAGCGTCTTGAGCTTACCGAACTAAACAAAAAGTTTCAAGTAAGCAGATGGCGTAAACTAACGGTTACCGAGAAAACCATGTTTAAAGTTTTACTTTTTTATCACTTATCTTTTTTTTATAGCAACCAATACAAATCCTAATACAGAAATATAATATGAATGTAATACATTTTTATTAAGTTAGGTTCATTCGTTAAATGTTATAAAAATTCAGTTTGAAATTAATATCTGATTACTAGATTACTAGAAAGCAGTTTGTGTTTAAACGAAAAACAAAGTAGTAGTGTCTTTCAAGCACGTTCTTTATTTATTTCAAATAAAGGAATTTCTGTTAATTATCTAGAGTTATATACCGTACGACAGCGCTGATTATCCTACGTCATCAAGTATACGAAAAATACTAATTTACAGTGCAAAAAGCCACTCTCTAGACCAACAAAAATTTGGTCTACCGTTGCGCACTCGAATCAGCTCCAGTAAGACCAAAAAAGGCTAAAAAAAAACGGAAAATTTGTAAAAAATTAAAAAAAAGCAAATTTGAACGAAAAATACTAAAAAGGATCGAAAAGAACGGAGTTGGACCGGACAGCGTAGCATTAGATAAAATCAAGCTGAACAGAAAAAGACCAAAAAAAGCCTAAAAGGACCTTAGCGACTGCTAAAGATAAAGTTAAACCGAAAAATATCGAAAAACGAAAAAGAACCAAAAAGAAAAAAAAATACAAAAAAGACGATTTCATATAAGAAACTGGAATCTGATGTCAAAATTGAAATGGCGGTCACTTAGAAAATATTCAATTGACATTTGTACCAAGAAAACTCAGTTCACCAAAACTGGGTTAGTGCGGAAAAAGTGAAAAAGACCGAAAAGGACTGAACAGAACTAAATAAACTATAAATTATCGTGTTGGACCGAAAAGGTTCTAATGAGACCAAAAACTATTCAGTTAGCCCGAATTGGATTAAATTGGACTGAGTTGGCTTTGGACCGAAAAGCATCAAGTTGGACTGAAAGGAAACAAAGAGTATCGAAAAGAAACCACAAAGACCAAGAAAAACAGGTTTTACAAAAATAATTGAGAAAGGTCGAAAAAGACCAAGTTGGATCGAAAGTAAACCGCAAAGGACTAGAGAGGACTGAAAACTATAAACATTGCTTGATTCAAACAAACTTTGTTGAGTTGAATCGTGTTGGCCTAAGTTCGATCGACATAGATCGAAATGGATCGAAAAGAACCAAAGAGAACCCAAAAGGTCCAAAAAAGACCGAAAAGAACGAGAACAACGAAAATTTCCCAATCAGACCGAAAAAGGCCGAAAAGAACCGAGGTGAACTGAGTTTTGCCGGTATAAATGTCAAATGTCAATTGAATATTTTCTAAGTGACCGCCAATTCAATTTTGACATCAGATTCTAGTTTCTTGTATAAAATCGTGTGAAAATTACACCTTGTATCTAGGTGCAAAATATAAATGCCATAAACATTTTCAAAATGGCGGACCTTTACTTCCTTTTGCATGTACGAAATTGGTCCCACTAAATGCAGCATCATCATTATCATCATCATCAGCCCGTGTCTTTCCACTGCAGGATATAGGCCTCTCCCAAGGCTCGCCACCACGCACGGTCCTTCGCCTTCCGCATCCAATTACCCCCGGTATGATGCTTCTGGTCAGCATTCCACCTGGCCGGGGGGCGTCCAAGGCTTCGCTTCCCAATACGTGGCCTCCACTCGAGAACCCGTCTACCCCATCGGTTGTCGGTTCTATGGCAAATGTGACCGGCCCATTGCCACTTCAGCTTGCTAATCACTTCGGCTATGCCGACAACTTTAGTTCTTTGACGGATTTCAGTATTCTTGATTTTGTCCATCAAGGGAATACTGAGCATAGCCCGCTCCATAGCACGCTGAGCGACTTTAAATTTGTGGACCAGTCCTTCCGTGAGAGTCCATGTTTCGGCACCGTATGTCATTGTAGGCAGGACGCATTGGTTGAAGACCTTGGTCTTTGGTAGTGGCGACAGACATTGTGGTAGTGGCGACGAGAACAGACGACGGAGCTTCCCGAAAGCAGCCCACCCAGCTGAACTCTTCGGTCGGCCTCTTTGTTGAAGTTGTGTTTGCCTAAGTGGACAGTCTGTCCTAGATAGACATAGTCTTGCACAACTTCAAGAGTCGCACTCTCTACGGTTACCGGTCTCGGTAGAATATGTTCGTTGAACATGACTTTCGTCTTGCCCAAATTCATTTCGAGTCCCACCCGGAGAGAGGCGCCATTGAGGCCGTTTACCATTCCACTGAGCTCCTCCAGCGACTCCGCCATGATGACTATGTCGTCGGCAAAGCGGAGATGAGATATGTATTCACCGTTGATATTGATGCCATGATATTCCAGTCCAGCGTCTTGAAAACATCTTCCGATGCGTTGGTATACAGTTTCGGGGATATCACATCTCCCTGTCGTACTCCTCTTCGCAATTGGATAGATTTCGTCCGCTGGTCCTGAACCTAGACAGTCATTGTCGCGATTTCGTACAGACATCTCAACACCTCAATGTAGGGACAGTCGCTTCGGCGTCGCTGCAAGGATTCCAGAACAGCCCAGGTCTCGACGGAGTCAAAGGCCTTCTCGTAGTCCACAAAGGCTAGGCACAGAGGTTGATTATATTCCTCCGTTTTTTGAATAATCTGCCTCGGCACATGTATGTGGTCTACAGTGCTGTAACCTTTTCGAAACCCGGCCTGCTCAGGGGGCTGAAATTCATCAAATCTTTCGGCGAGGCGATTCGTGATGACTCTCGAGAACAGCTTGTACACGTGGCTGAGGAGTGAGATCGGTCTATAATTCTTAAGAAGCGTTTTGTCTCCTTTTTTGAAGAATAAGATGACCGTACTCTTACTCCATGCACCCAATGCAGCATGCCGAAAGGTAATTTGGTTTTTCACACATCAATAAATAATTTTAAAGTATTTTTTTATTCTTGTGGCAACCCTGATACACTTTCGTGTCCTGACGCTGTGGCGGTTTTTCCTGAAACATCAAAAGCGTGGACCTACTATTATTTTACTATGGTGTTATCCCGCATGCACCGAATCATAAATTGGTCATTTAAAATTATTGTTCATAACTGAATCATACCATTTTTTTATTATGAATTTAATTGTTGCCTGTGACTTCATTTAAAACTTTTACGCTTATTTACCTGAATACTATTTCTATCTTTGACGTTATATCAGTTTTTCAGTCATCTGTGTGTCATGTTTAGGTACGTCTGGTAGACACTATTACAAAATTAAATTTAGTTTTTTTTGTAAATCCTTTCTACCACTCCTACCAATACCTAAAGTACTCTCCAATTCAATAGAATTTAATTTTTAATCGGGCCGTTTTCAGTAAATGTAGAAAAAGGCAGCTTATTAACAAACGGTCTTACTTTTCTACGGACTTGACCAACAGTGTCATTTCCACTCAGTAAACCTTCACGACAAACAATGCAATATCACTACATATTATAAAATAAAGTCCCCCGCCACGTCTGTCTGTCTGTCTTTCTGTCTGAACACTATAAACTCAAAAACTACCGAACGGAATGGCAAATTATTGACACCAATGGACGAAGCTTTATGTGTATAATTTATTATTGTTTTGGTACATAGTACATTTAATACCTTTGCGCAGTGCACGCACTTCATGATTTTCTACTCTCGCTGCCCCGCGCCCTGACGCCACGAGACGTAGTATATTATGTTCATGCTAAGTCTGTATAAACTTCCAGTTATTTATTTCTTATTTTTGTTTGGGGCAAATGTAGTATATTTAGAATACATTATATATAACAAAATTTATGAGTATAATAATTTCCCCCGAAGTACAATTTACAAAAATTGTAAAATACTGGTTTCATAGAGGTGCAACGGGGTGCAAAAATGACTGGGTGTTTATGATGCTTCAAAAAGCTTATTATGAGTTTGCACTAACAGGCTGAATTTCCCTTGAGCCGCAAATTAAAAATAATATTTTATTAATGTTTTATACATCTCACACATTTTTAATGAAAAGTAATTATAGACCAAAGAGGTATCTACATATATCTAAACTTATCACAGTTAGTTATTAATAAAATTCCAAAATAATGGGACTTTAATGTTAATACCTAACATTTAATGATTCCGTACGTAACAGGAATGGTGCAAACTCAGAGGAATCTTATATTCATGTCTTGTAATGATTCCACAAAAAATTACAACTACACGAATTACTTCCAATCTTTTTAGCAATTGGACTATACTAGTATATAATAGACAAACACCTACTAATTTCGATATATTATTCGCCTAGTAATCAATTTACGAATTATGAAAATGCACACCCGAATTGTAGTAATAGGTATTAATAATGATCAAATGTTTACTAAAACTCCAAATTCATTAACTATATTGCTCGATTTTATTGTTCATTATGAATAGTGTTCTGGCATTATAAATACTGCCACGTTTAATCTTTTGATTCAGGCCAAACACACATCCAGGTAGTGGATGGTACACATATTACTCATGATAAAATACAAACAATTTATCCACCGTATGGCGTTAAAATAATTGAAGTAATGTACGACCGATAATTTTTCGTTGCTCGAATCGGTAGCTTGCCCGGCCGTAAAACCAATGCTTGAATTTGATTTGCTTTTACTCGCCTAGAGCAAGCGAAGCGTACGCGCAATGAAACAAAGATACGGTAGATATATATTGCACAACCCTTATATTCAGGGCTCCTACTTTTATAATATTCAGCCTCTGCCTTACTTTTTTATATCTATTATTGTTCACCATCTTTCGATGGGATGGTAGTGACACATCTATAGACAGATGAAAAAGTTGTAAAATGAAATGCGATAGACTTCTTGTAATATTTTGTTTATCACTTTATTCAACACATTCAAAGAAACAAACCTAACTACGCCTAAGCGTCTTGACTTTTCGGCGTTTCCAATCAATCCCCTGTCATAACGAGCATCCGGACTCGTGGGTGGACTCGTGCCATCAAAAAATCATACTCATTTAAATTTGTTTATGAAATTTAAATTATGTATTTTAAATCAAACGCTTGGCTATCGATTCCTCGGCAGCCAGGGTTACAATATTTTACTAAATAAGGTAGCTATATTTTTGTTATGAAAGTAAGGTATTTAAAAAATTAAATAATAATAACATCGCATAATCGTCGCAAATCTATACTAATATTATAAAGCTGAAGAGTTTGTTTGTTTGTTTGTTTGTTTGTTTGTTTGTTTGTTTGTTTGTTTGTTTGTTTGTTTGTTTGAACGCACAAATCTCAGGAACTACTGGTTCGAATTGAAAAATTATAGTTGTGTTCGATAGTCCATTTATCGAGGAAGGCTATAGGCTATACTACATCACGCTACGACCAATAGGAGTGGAGCATCAATGAAAAATGTTGCAAAAACGGGAAAAATTATTCCTTTTGAGAGCTTCCGTCGCGCGCGCTGCGTAAACGGTTGATGTTAAGCAAAAATCATGTACTACGGAATTGTACCCCTTTAAAAGTTCTAACCAAAAGTCCGCGACAGCATATGTGTAAGGTTAATTTAAGGTTAACTTACTATAACCTTTTTTATGACAATCAAATTTGTTCAACATAATGTACTAAACAGGTACATCCTGTTGCAAAACAGGAAAAATTATTTCTTTTGAGAGCTTCCGTCGCGCGCGCTGATAGATTTGATGATTGATTGTTTGTTTGTTTGTTTGTTTGTTTGTTTGTTTGTTTGTTTGTTTGTTTGTTTGTTTGTTTGTTTGTTTGTTGGTTGGTTGGTTCGTTCGTTCGTTTGTTTGTTTGTTTGTTTGAAATTGTTAATCTCTGAAACTACCAGTCGGATTTGAAAAATTCTTTTTGCCTTTGATAGCCTGATTCTAGCGGAGAGTTATAGGCTATATACATGAAAACGACCTGTCTGTCTGTTCGAGCAAATCGGCTTCGGCCAAAACGGCTTAACCGATTTTGATGAAACTTTACACATATAACAGGATGTAATCTTTTGACTACACCCTTTCCATATGTGACATACAGAACTTTTTGTATGTCTGTCTGTACGTCCATATGTCTAAACCTATTTAAATGAAACATCAATGAATATGAAAAGAAGGTCGTTAAAACTAACAAATGTTGCTTTTTGTCCGTCTGTCTGTCTGTACGTGTATCTCTCTATTTGAGCTAATCTCCAAAACGGCTAAACAGATTTTAAGGAAACTTTGCAGACGGGAAAGAAGGTTGTCAAGATATTTGACATTAGCTACTTTTTGTCCGTCTGTTTGTCTGGACGTCTATTCAATTCAATTTTATCTATTCGAGCTAATTTCCAATACGGCTGAACAGATTTTAATGAAACTTTGCAGACGTTAAAGAAGGTTGTCAAGAGTGTCATAAGCTACTTTTTATGTTTGTCTGTCTGTCTATCTGTCTGTCGTTTGTCCTCACTGATCTAGCAACGTACAGCCGAAAGTACTAAGTCTAGGAAGCTTAAATTTGGAACATAAGTTTATTTTATAACGTGAGCATTATAAAGTTAAGAAAGGCTTTTTTAGAAATTTCAAACTTAAGGATGGGAATGGAGGGACTTAAATAATGACGTGTTTCAGGGTTTTTAGATTTTTACATTTTAAGAGTGGGAAACGGGAGATGAAAAATCGTATCGGTTTTTTAAAGGGTGGAAGGGGAATGATGATTGAAAGTTTGAATGGGTGTGACCAAAATTGGTTCCGGCAAAAAGTACGTATAAACCATCTCGAACGTTAATAGTACCTATAACAGGAATTTGTAGTCTACGCAAGCGAAGCTGCGGGCGGTCGCTAGTGTTTTATAAAGGTAACCGCGTTGTAAGGAAATCCAAGAATTAAATAGATACTTATACTTAGGGGCACAACGAAATCATCGGGATTCGAATTAGAGTAAAGCTTTTTTGTTATGTGAATACTGGTCATTTGGAATCGTGATAACGTAAACACAATTAGTAAAGAATATTGAAATATGTATATCCGTTCGAATTGAAAAATTACAATCAATAGTCAGCTGAAGCGAGCCGTAGCAAAATCTCGACATTTTTCGACAGCAGTCGAAATCCGGACGTTCGTTAGGCCAAAGTAAGCCCCTTAACTTTGGCTTTCCCTGCGTTAGTTACGCGGGATGGGTGGTGCGATTCCTTGCTGTCAATCGGTTATCTATTGTCTACTGGACTTTTTGAAGCCGCGGAGTCACCCCTCTCGCAGACACAGCATGTTGGAAACGCACTGAAATAAATCGTTATCAAAAAACACCTCTCGAACCATATACAGGGTTAAAACAATACACTGTTCGGGATACAAGACAACCGTCTATTCTAATTGGTCAAATGAAGCTGCTGTCTTTATTATTGAACGCGTCTTTTCTTAATTAATTTATAGAGATAACGCGAGCGTTGGGACACGGCCAGAGAGAAATTCTCGGCTTATCTTCATTATTACCATCTCGTATTGGGTACTTTTAATTTGTCGAAACGGAGAATCACATTGATCTCATTAAATAACTTTTGTAACATTTCCTGTGTGTGTCGTTTTATTAACGTTAACGATTCGTTACTGTTTAAGAAGTACTTTTTATAAAGGAATTAACTTTAAGACGTTTCTCTTAGCTGATATGTCCACAATGCGCTCTGTTTTGCATATATCTACCAATTAAAAATATTCCTGAAATAATATTTTTTTTATTTAATATTATTCTTACAGTATTAACTATTATAGAAGCATATGTCGGAGTCGGTACATAAAAGAAATTGTTTAATTTATTGGAATATACAATTAAGTGAATCTAGAACTAAAAATATTCACTTTTTATTTTATTAAGTCTTTTTTTACCCACTTAACCGATTTCTGTTAATTCTGGTGACTCGACGACTAGCTCCCGAATGGCTCTTACCAGTTTTCCACTCTCCTACTAGTTTGTCTTCCGTTATTCTAATACCACGCCAAATGACATAGCACAGCAGGTTTGTAAAGCCCTCGTGTCATCGAATGCGCCCATCTTTCTCTCTGTTTATGAAAATTTAGGAAGAAACGCTTTAAAAAAAAATTAAACCTTATAAAATGACTATAGTGATAGCCCGAGTGCAGCGAACCTACTTCACATCTATAAGACCATGTGGTCGTGGTTCGAATCCGGGCGTGTACCAATGAGTTTTTTCTAACTTAAGTACATTAACTGTCACTGACTCCGTGCCTCGGAGAGCACGTTAAGCAGTCGGTCCGGTTGGTGTCAATAGAAGGCGGACAATCCGCCAACCCGTATTGAAGCAGCGTGGTGGATTTAAACTCCAAGCCCCCTCATCTTGAGAGGAGGCCTAAGTCCCTGCAGTGGGGTATAAAAAGGGCTGATTGAATAAAAAAAAATATATTTCTGAGATCTCTACCTCTTACCCCACAAACCTAAACTCGAAACAGAAAACGAATCGAACAATTTTATCCTCTTATAAAATAATTAGAACTTTTCTGTCGTCTACTCTGATCGTACCTTCCTTCAAACCGTCTTATATGTATGTATTGGTCACATAAAGGCCACTGACAACCATAAGTAGAAATCGACATTGTTGAGATGGGCTTTCTAAATCTTCCTAAATGGATAGAAACTAATTTTGGTTATCGAAAATACTCGTATATTTGATAAACAAAATTAAATTCGATTTTCCCGCATTACGTCATTAGGCGCGACACGATACATCAGAAAAACGGCCTCGGCCGACTCTCTACACATACACAGTAAACGATTTTCAAGAGGTGCATCAAAATTAATCGGATTAGTATAGTATTCTACACCTGAAGGCATAAGAACCAAGTTTTGGAACCATGTGCACGAATTTTAATTTCGGGTATTTACGATTTCCAAGGTTTTAAAGCAACAGTGCATTAATTAATAATTGTATATAAATTATAAATTCGTACAGAATATGATTACATAAATGGCAACGTTTTAAACTAATTAAATTTCTCTATAACATGAACACGGTCTCTGCCAATTTAACGCATCACGACGTGACTTGCATAAGCGATTTACAATTTAATGATGACGAGAATTGTCGCGTATGACGTCTGATGATTTAAAATAAAAAGATGTATCTATTTGGATTTCATATAGCACTACTGTTTTCTAAAACATTTATTAAAAAAAACAGTAATATAAATCAATTAAAATACCCAACAGCGTAAAAAACGAATGACTGAAAAGTGAAAAAAAAAGCTCAATAAACTGATGAAATTTTGTTTGAGCAGCGTGGAATGAAACAAGCAATGGTCTTTGCTGTTGATACGTACTACACTAGTTTTGTAAACTTCGCAGGATATACAAATTTTTTGGTTGAGATTAAAAAAAACTTTCAACTTTCCAATTCTATCCAAAAAATTATATTAGGTAGGTAGCGATGGTAAGTACGTTCACTTCAATATTTTTAAAGTTTTTTAAACACTATTTTCGTGTAAAGCTTACAAAGAAACCGTTTACTTTTTACAATCAATTACGGTCTAAGATATAATATTATTTATCAGAATAACATAAGCGATAAGTAAAAACTATTTGTTTTCAAGACGTTTTTACAAATGCAAAATACCTTTGGTTCTTGCAATCGTGAAGTTAATTCTAGTAATATGTATACATTAGAAAATCTCGACAAAAACATCCATCGAAAAAAATTCATGAATTAAAATCGTTTGTTTGTTTAATCAACCGTATTCAAAATATACATGTGTTTCTACGATGATTGTCGGAAATCATTCTACAAGTAAAATTATAAATAAATAACCTACATTTCTGTTTTAGAACACTGGCACGCCAGAATAGACCATCATTCTTATGTAACATTGTATTTGAGAAACTTAGAATATTTTAAAGCCTGTACCGCGTTATGGGCTATTACTGTGATGAAATTCTTAACTAGTGATAAAGAACAATATAGTATAAAATAATTATAATAAAACCGTTTATATTCATGGCCTTACAGTTTTTAAATGACCCTTTCTCACAGACTGAGAACACCGCAGTTTTGTATGCACATTGCATTACAAGGTGCATCAAAAATTCACTGTTCTACGTTTCTCAGTACGGTCGGGCCATTGACGTTTCAAAAGAAGTATTTGAAATTCATATGAGTTCATATAATGACCTTCATTTATGAGTTATTCTGATAACATAATAGATGAAAGTAAATATAATTTACAATTTCAACATTATTGTACTTAAATCGTTTGACCGTCTTCGTCCCGTTACGGTAATAAATTAAACAGCGTAAACATGAAATAGCGAGACTCATTGAAACTTCAAATAAAGCACAAAAAATGACGTGATTTGAAATGTGCGACAAATGACAACGCATTTAAAAGCCCGAAAAATTATATTATAAACTAGCGACCACCCGCAGCTTTGCTTGCGTAGACTACACATTCCTGTTTTAGGTAGTATTAACATTCGAAATGGTTTATACGTACTTTTTGCTAAAACTAATATTGGGTATACCCATTCAAACTTTCAATCTTCATTTTCCCCACTCCTTTAAGAAAACCGATACTCCCATACTTATTATCTTCCGTTTCTCACCCTTAAAATGTCAAAATCCAAAAACCCCGAAACGCGTCATTATTTATTTAAAGAACAACGACTCTCATACAAAGCTCCTCCATCCCTCCCTCCTTAAATTTGAAATTCCCAAATATTCCTTTCTTAAAAAATTAATACTCACGTTATAAAACAAACCACTGTTCCAAATTTCGACTTCCTAGACTTAGTAGTTTCGGCTTTATCTACGCTGATAGATCAGTGAGGACAAACGACAGACAGCCACAAAAAGTAGCTGATGTCACTCTTGACAACCTTCTTTCACGACTGCAAAGTTTCATTAAAATCTGTTCAGCCGTTTTGGAGATTAGCTAGAATAGACACATAGACTTGAGACAGACAGACGGACAAAAAGTAGCGTATGTCACTTTTGACTACCTCCTTTTCATACCCGTAAAATTTCACTAAAGTCGGTTTAGCCGTTTTGGAGATTAGCTCGAATAGACAGATGGACGTACATACAGACATACAAAAAGTAGTGTATGTCACTTTTGACCACTTCTTTTCCACATCTGTGAAGTTTCATCAAAATCAGTTAAGCCGTTTTGGAGATTTGCTCGAATAGACAGACAGACAGATAGTATTATTTTATACATATAGCCTATAACCTTCCTCAATAAATAGACTATTTAACACAAAAAGAATTTTTCAATTCGAACTGGTGGTTTCTGAGATATGCGCGTTCAAACAAACAAACAAACAAACAAACAAACAAACGAACAAACAAACTCTTCAGCTTTATAATATTAGTATAGATTAAATGCACAAAATGAAACGTATAAATATGAATTTCAAAAGGTGCATTTCCAAATGGTTTCCAAGAGTACGTAAGTAAATGTGCAAATCCTATAAACTTTTCTTGTCACGTTGTTAAGAATTACACAATATATTAATTAAACGCTAGCTCATAATGTCAAAAAGTCGAAAAAGACAAAGTGTTAAAATCCATGGACATATGAGAAAACACTAAATACTCGATTATCCGGACTAATTTATTGGTCTAGTTGCTGTTGTAGAATGTTGGGATATTCTGAAATTCGGAAAATTGCCATGTTTTAGCTCAATATGTTTATGTATATGTAAACGCTCCTTAGATACTAACACAGGGAATCATTTGTAGCAAAATTTGTCTATTTAATAGCGTTCCGAAAATTGCAATCATGCTTTTGTGGATGCCAAACATTACGCGATGTTGTGTGAGTAAAAGAAACTACCTAGGTCAAATTATTTTGCCTTACGAAAAAAAGGTAACTTTTACAATAACAACATTAATCCAATGACATATTATAAACGATGTTGTCAAGATGCAAATTTAAAAATGATGCCGGTACACGATGACAGTAATTCCATTACCTTTTCAATCTCCAAATCAGTTTAACGTGAAATGCGATTTTAATTAATCCATTTATAGGCTTATTTAAAAGCTTTGCATTCGGTTGTGTGTGAAGCAAAAAAAAATTGTAGATTATTCTATTTGCGATGGTAAACTATCGTATTTTTACACACTGTATGTGTGTTGCGCCATCTGCCCCCTTGAACTTTTTGGTAAGTTTGGTAAGCTCTACACGCTCTGTAAGTTTGGACTGCGTTTAGCCTAATACCAGGTATAAAATACATTTTTATTGTTTTATAGTATTGTAACGTTGCGCTAGTTGCTACGTTCTTATTTAAGGAAGTACAACTGAAAGCGGGATGGACGGCGCCTTAGCCTGTAATTTAAAAAAATAAACTGTCAAGTTTTGACACAAAAGGGGGCGGATTGAATGACGACAGATAAAAGCATATGACACGGAGTTTTTTCAAAATGGCGCATGTAGAACGTCGTAGTTCCTTGTGGCATCTTGAAAAAACTCCATATTAACCGTACTACGTTGCCTATTTTTATTATTGTTGAATAAAAATTGTTTAACTCTAATACACTAGACATTGGCAGAATTAACATATGTTAGAACACGATTAACCAAAAAAGAAGAAACAAATGACACGACACTTTTCCTGTTTTTTGCGGCATCGCCGCCATCGCCGGCAACTAAATCTTATTCTGTACACCTTACTTACCTTAATCCTCGTCAAAGTTCCCGCTGCAACGGCTACGTTCCTATGTACTATTCAAAATTATTATAATTTGTAAACTGTCTGTAAGTGCCAAGTGTTAAGGATGAGTCTGGTTGCTGAACTGGATTTCATCGTCTTGGCGCCTTTGGAGATTCTTCCGACCCATCGACTGCTTCCAGGAACGTAGTATACGGCAACGTGCTCTTGGCGTGCTTACACGTTGGTTCACCGTGCGTGCACGTGGCCAGGGACAACCCTTGGGTCGCCGTCGGGCCTGTTGGTGACAAACTGCTTCGGCACGAAGTATAGAAGAAGCTGCAAAGTTCTATCTGGAGCGGTCGGGCGGCTAGCAATAGGAAACAAGTCTCAAGACTAGATCTTGTCCAGCTAACCACCTTATCTATTACCTAACTCGGAACGGAATCGGCCGGGTTAAATTATAATATAACAACTGTTAACAACAGATATTTTATTAAGAACCCACGAACTACCTAACCTACCTGTAGGCGAAAAGAGATAAAAAGCCACGGTATACATATTGTTACGAACACACAAAATAACGACCGCCATCAAGCGTCAACCAGTAAAACCACTCAAAGAACAAAGACAACACGAAATCCCCTACTCAATACTAGATGGCGTTAGAGGAAAAGAATAGTCTCGAAAAACCAGTACCTGCGTGAGACTTTCTAGAATCATCCAACCCGGTCGTTCGCGTACGCGCGAGTGGAGTGAGTTCTAGAATGCTCTCGAGGCTCGTTACGACCCATATAAATAGCCGCAGGAAGTCGAGCGAGTTCCAGTTTAGTTTTTGGGCTACTTTCGAGACGACTTCGAAGCGAAACTAGTGGTCAAGTGTGATACAAGTGAAATATTCGACTTGGCTACGACCTAGGACATCGTGAGTGCTTAGTGTTTGGACCTAGTGCTTTGTGTTGGACCTAGTGTTAGTGAATAAAGTTTTCGAAAGAGTCAGCAGGTCTTTCTCTCCAGATCCTTCGAACCCAAACACATAACAATATAATATGCTCCATTATGCGCGAATGTGGAAATCACATAATTCTATTTAATCGAGCTTTTATCCATCTCGCTAACAACGTTAAATTGATGTGGTTAGACATAAAATCAATATATGATTTTCTAAAAATAGCTAAACCTAACATAAAGAACCATAACGATCCCAACACTTAGCTCATATCAGGCCGGCATGAGAAAGCACCCGTCGAGCTGTGAAAATAGTTGTGAGCATTATATTTCCCTTGGAAAACTGCCTAAGGGTTTTCCACATCGCACCCTCGAGACCGGCGCAGGCGACATTTCGCCTTTTGTAGGGCAGGTGGGAAATTCATTGGCATAGATAATTCATGGCCCGCCACCAAATACGTATTACGTGTCAGACGCTGCTTGAATTTCTTATACAAGTACCTTATTGTATAAGGGAGAACGCTGACTTTTCGTCTGAATGTTTTGTGACAAATGAAAAATATTTTTTGAGGTTTTGTTTTCTAGTTTTTATGTGTGATATGTCAAGTCTGGTTACTATTAATTCTATTGTAGATGAAATTCTTTATTTTAGAGCAGATACAACATCTTCATCATTGCTTCTTCGTTTTTTGTTCTTTTTCTTAGTTTATTATTATCGTATAAACTACTTTCTTCACACTATCAATTTCGGAATTAAGTGACGAAATATTTAAAAAAATACATCATCTATGAAACGTAGATTTTGATAGAATATTTAATTTAGTTTTGCATACATTTTTTTTCAGAAACTCAATAGCGTTCTAAAAATAATAAACAAATTAATAAATTACATGTTATTACGCATTCTGGTATTTATTTGATATCAAATTAAATACAAATGATAAAGTATCGACTAACAAGTAGGTATACAAAAATATTATGAAAAGAAATTAAAATATGATAATATGCATTTTCCACCTGAAATAACGTTTATTTATGGTTAATCTTGTCTTTTTATGGCGAGTGGATGCAAACGTGGCAGTAACTATCACAATAAAGTAGGTCGATGCATAAGTTGACTTTGACCTAGATTTTTCAATCTTCCTCTCGAATTTTCAATTTGTTTTTTTTTTTACTTGTTAGCAGTGATTTAATTTTATCTATTGTATCAGTTTGGTCTCATATAAAAAGGACAGCGCGTCTAATAACTGGCAGAGCATTTTAAAACGTATCTGTTATAGACCAAAACCTAAGCCCCGAGTTATTATAATAGCCACGGAATAACATGCCTCAAAATGAAAAATATGTCATTGAAAATATTCGCCTTTTTTAAAACTGTTAGTGGAATATGCTATTTTAAGAAAGCGGGATTTTTGAGATATTGTTACGGGCTAAAATTTCGGATTTTTGCGATGTACTAAAACACTAATTTATTTATCTTTATTTCATTATAAAACGAAATCATAAATAAACTTAAGAACAATCAATGTCGAACATAAATTACACCGTTATATCACTCTGCACTTCGGAACTAATCGCACTTGACTTATTCTCAAAAACTGTCGCGTTCGACTACTGATCATCTCCTTATATATTCATCTCCCTTCCACGAGTTAGACGTCGCGGATATTCTAATTCTCGAACATTTAATTTAATAATTACATTTCTATTTTTTACTCGAGCGTGGGAAAATTCTCGCACGTGCGTGGCGCCAGACAGACACCATGGTGCTTGTTTTTGTCTGTGCGATTCTTCCGTCTTAAAAATGATTTCATTTTTTCAATTCATGGAATTTATTTCTCTATCTGGATTTTTCTGTTTTATTGAATGGCCGTGGGAACTTTTCGAGTAAGTTCGATGACCTGTCGACGTGCTATTATAGATAAGCGTCACAATATCATATATTAAAACTTTTACATGAGGCACCCTGTTTGTCACACAGTTGCGTTTGAATGTTTTTATCTGAAGCAATACGTATTTTTTCGAAATGATACCATGTTACGAGTTTAAAATTTTATTATTTTTGTTAAAAAATTCAATGAAAGTGTTCTAGTGATAGCGCTATCTGTTATAAAGAACAGTAACCATAGATGAAGCTATCTAACTAAAGTATAGCAACTAATTCGGTTTCAATTTATTTCGTTGCATCTATAGAATATTTAACCAACTACACTGCAATTTCACTACTTTTCATTCAGAGTTTTTCAAAACCCGTTGAATAGAAAATCACAAAATTCACGTAACTTTATTTTTGATATTGATTTTTTAAGGGGCAGATTTTTTTCTCTATGCCCTTCCAACTATTAAGAATCTGGTTCATGGACTCGTTTTCCAATTAACTTGTCAGACGCGTAATTGCTGTATTGATCATAAATAGAAATTGCCCCGTAAGTTAGAGCTTCCGTTTTGTCGAAGTCTAAAGCACGCTCATCTTAAGTTTTTTGAATATTATAATAAAAATGGTGATATTTTCGTCGACACTTAGCGGTCAACTATGTTCTAAATAATAATTTTCATAAAAAGATCCTAGGACGGCTCCGAAATGTACCCCCACCACGTGGAAGCACTGGTACAACGTATGTACCGTACACGCCTGGGTCATATTCGCGTAAAAAGTGCATTGGTACAGATGCTGTACCATACGCGTCCTAAGGGTAAAAAAGAAATGTTACCTAGCGTTTCGCTCTTCTAAAATGTCGAAGTACTTAGATGCTGTCCCCGTCTCTTATATTAACACAACAACGGAATAGATGACGCGTGTATGGAGATGCCAAAAGCTTTTCACGTATTTGAAGTCTTTCGTTACTTTCATTTTATCCAGTAATTTACACACACATTCCAGTACATTTTGTTAAGCTTTCTCTTTGAATTTATACAAACTCGCTTGAGTATTAAAATGGTATATCACGGCGTAATATTCTTTGATGTCATAAAAGGCTATTAGTAAATTAAAATTGTTAATATTCAATTTATTACAACATGCCAAGTGGATTCATTTATTACACTTAACTAACAAGTCTCCACTCAAGACGAGGGCTTGAAGCTTTAATCCACCACGCTTCTCCAATGCGGGTTGGCGAATTGTAACGCCCGCCATCTGTAGACAGCAGCCTGGACAGACTGCATAACGTGCTCTCCGAAGCACGGAGTGAGTGATAGTTCATGTACTTAAGTCAGAAAAAACTTATGGGTACACGCTCGGATTCGAACCATGGCCACATGGCCTTATAGATTTGAAAGAGGTTCGCTGCGTTCGAGCTGTCACGACACGATATGACAATGACACAATTTTTTTGAGTTTTTTAATTCTCATACTTGGCGCACAATCAGTAAATGCACTTACTGATTGTGCGTCTAAAGTACGAAAGTATAAAAAGTACCGCGAATATGAAGTTTAGGTTAAAAAAATTAATCTGTTCATTGGATTCTACTTTAAACACCTACACAAAAATTGGAATAACCACGAGAAGAGAACGCAAAGAAAAGCTTTTTTGTAAGGTGTCTGGACACTAAACCTTTTTTTATTCAAATGTAGGATTTTCACTACACATGAAAATGACAATTCGATTTTTTTGCCGAAACCAACGATAGCAGTGCCTTAATATAAGTTCACGTGAAAATTTCAAACGGAATAAGTGTTGTTTATGAATAAATGCATTTGTGCGCACGCAGAATCATTAATGTTAAGTGGTGTTACTCCAGTGACCCGGCACGTTTCACGCATTAAGCAGATCGGCGGATGGCAGCACGCCTCATTACGCACCACGGACTGATTTGCTACAAAGCGGCCGTGTCGTAATGAATTATATTCTAGATTAAACTTTATGGCTAATATAAGATTCTTGACTTTAACCAAAAGATGGTGGTATAACTATACGAGAATGGGATGGCCAAAAATTGAATCCACAATCCAAAAAAGTAAATAGCTGTGGCTAATTGTTGGTAACCATATTTCGAATTAAGTCTTTTGTTCCTCCGTCGCTTTATTATAAAACAACAAACAGTTTCGATGCAGGAAATATATACTTCATCCAAATAAATTTTGTAAGTGTAAAGATTCTGTTAACAGCAATAAAGCTACTTAAAGTCTGTTATAAAAGAAGGGAATCCAAAAACAATTATAATAATAGGTCAATATTCAACTATTATAACTACTTGTTAAATATAATATGTAGCCGTATGACACGTATATAGAAAAACAATAATAATAACTTTGTTGTACAAAAGACAATTGCAATTATTAGATCCTTTACATATATATTCTGCTGTCCATGAGTTATGTGGTGCTTCGTCATACTTTAAATCGTGTTTTTTTTTTTGAAATTTATAAAAAGTTTTGCAATATAAATTCCAAAAAACTAAACACATAATTTGTATTTTTAACTGCGTTGCTCATTTAACATTATGTAAACTTTGCGATAGAAATTATAAATCAGTTATGGAATATATTTTGAAATAATTACCGAATAAATAAATGCTAATAAGTTTTAGTGCATCGACTAGGAGCCCTCTTCTACGCTTAGCGTCTAACCACTCTTACTCCAGCTAGCTGGTGTGTACCCGTTGCAAGATTGCGAGTTTCAGTCCGAGTTTAGTCCGCAAGGTCCCCGCGCGCCGGCCTTCACCTCATCAAAATTGCGTTTGACATTTCCGACAGTGAACTGACATTTCTGACTCTATTATAACCAAACGCTGCTGTAAAATTTATATACCAATTCAATGTTTTAATGCTTTATTGGTGATTTGAAATATCCGTTATTAAAGAAATCGACATAAACATTATAATAGTTCAATTTTCATATTTTCCAGCGCACTTTGCAGGTTTCAAAACTGTCAATTTAATATAAACATTAACAAATCAAACAAAACAAAAGATAAATTTTAACCTGAGTTACAAACACAAGAAAAATAACGATTGATTTGTATTTTATTTTCAGTAGTCAAAAAGTGTTATTTCCAAAATATACATTGGAACTTGAGATTTAGTCCACCAATAAAATTAACAGGTGGCGCTAATTACAGAATAATTTCTGATAAACAAAGCTATCCATCGTGCATTGGTGGCGCGGGGGAACTCTCTATATTTGTATATAATTTTGTAAACGAGTATTATTGCTATTTAAAATTATTTTGTACAATTTATTGTACAATATTTAATTCAAAGTAAAGCCTGATTTAGACGCTGCCAGTCGGCGTGCCAATAGAGGTCGCCAGTGACTGGATGCCAGCGAGTAACATTGTAAAAACGGTTTTTACCAGTTACTGGAGACGCCAGTTATCCACTGCTGCACCAGCGACTGGCAGCTCCAGCAAAACAAACCTCCGCCTAGATTTACCGGACTGGCGCCTGCCGACGACGATATATAAACGGTCGCTCGTCTTTGGCTGGCAAAACACAAGTGCCAGTGACGTTCCAGCCAGCCTACCAACTGGCGTGGCATCCGTCAAGGTCTAAACGAAGCGCGTCAGTCAATTGGCATTCCAGTCGACGAGTGCCAGTCAGCTTCCAGTCAACCAACCAGCTGGCATGGCAATCGCTGGTAACCTATAAACCAGCCTTAAGGCACATTTTGAAGGATATCCATAACCAAAGAAATAATAGACAAACTTTCTAAAACTATTTATAAGTCAAAGCATTTACTAGGCTTCTGGTGTATGTAAAGTTTCTCTGGCGGTCTATTATGCTAGTTATATAAAGTAGGGAGGCGGGCGGTGTGGCACTTTATAATTATATGGATTCGACTCTAAGCGACAAACAAGAACAACAAAACTTTCGTACAAATTATTATTATGATTTGATTATAGGTATTTAACACTGGTTTTTTTTATTTAGTTATTCCGCGAATTCACCAATAGCATCGTGATGGAGCATATCTTATCTTATGTAGAATTATAATTTCCTCTACACAAATAAACACGGACAAATATTTAAATTTTATTTCAAAGTGTCGTGATAGCCCAGAGCGCAACGAACCTGTCTCAAATTTATAAGGCCCCATAGGGCCATGGTTCGATTCCAGGCGTGTACCAATGAGTTTTTCTGACTTAAGTACACAATATCACTGACACCGTGCTTCGGAGGCACAGACCAGTCAACCTATAGACCACGCTTTAATAAACGTCAGTATGAAAACGAAATCGCCAAAAAGTGGCGGGGTGCGGGGAGAAGTCGGCTAGTTTTCATTGGCTCGTTCAAAATTGACAATTTAATGGCTTCCGACGTGCTTACAACTGACCGCTCACAAGATACGTAGTTATGTAGTGTCACTACCATAGCCTTGGTGAATGCTACTCCCTGTCAAAGCGTGGTCTATAGGTTGACTGGTCTGTGTTCGGAGGGTACGTTAAGCAGTCGGTCCTGGACGCTGTCAATAGATGGCGGTCGTTACAGTTCCCAACCCACAGTGGAGCAGCGTGGTGGACTTAAGCTCCAAGCCCCCCCTCCTCACCTTGGGGGAGGCCTAAGCCCCTGCAGTGGGGTAAAAATGGGCTGATGATGATGATATTTCAATGTTGTCGCCTGGCATAGAGCAGCTGGTGCCGGTGCAGAACCAGCCGTGCCTTTGAAACGCTCTAAATATAAGGACATAGGTAATAGACAAATATGATTTTTTTGTGTTTGCAGTAGAGACGATGGGTCCATGGTCCGGTGATGCTGTTACGTTCTGGCGCTAAATTGGCGCAAGGCTCCAATAATAATTGGTGTCCAGTGACCCTCTGAGCAAAGAATATTTTGTTCAGAGGATCAGCCTAGCCATTCAGCGCAGGAACGCTACTAGCGTTCTGGGCACTTTGCGCCCATCATAATTTTTATTTTATTTTAATCATCTTACATTGAATAAAAAAGCCGATTACAATAAACGTAACGATATTTTCCTTATTCAAATACAAATGCATTGTAGTTCCTTAATAGTATAGAAACTTTATATAATGCCAGAGTATGTTTGACAACATACCTGTATAAATAAATAATAGGCCGTAAAATATCTCAACCTTGCCACACCTTGCGGTAGGATAGACAAGAGCATCATCCATTTACTTGAAATTATTGTACCTTCTCCATGAGATAGCGTATACAATAAGTGACAGGTAATTCCGGTATTGTGATATGTGTGTGACAGGGGATAGAATGTGTATGACAGACCATTAGCCAAAGTACAATACGCGCCGGCGCCGGGCCCTCGGCTATTGTCGCTATGTTAATACAGGACAGAATTCAATGCATCACTGTAAATATTGTGTCATTTACCTTCGATTAATAGTATACAGGGCAAAAAGCTTCAGTTGAAGGTCATAGCTAACGCGTTGACAAAAATAAGTAATTTTTTTTTTCGTATTTAGAGGATTTGATCCCTTCATTTGCAACAAGAAAAAAAGTTATACTTAAAATTTCTTTGTATGTTTAAAATATTCTTTCGATAGTTAAAAAAAACACACATTAAGTGCAAATCAGATTCGCGCACAAAGGGATCACTGCAAGAATCGTCTCTGACTCGTGTATCAATAAATATACAGGCAGAATATGATTGCTAGCAAAAAAGCTTGTTTTTTAATGTTTCCTTTTTCACATTATATTTACATGGTCTTAATATGACAGTTGCTTAATTTTATGAATATCAACATTTCTGAAAATTTTCATTTTTTACATATTTTTCAGTGTCACTTAAAACAATAAATAAGAAAAGGAAAAAAAACAGTTATTCCGATTCCTCTCGAGCTTTTTATGAATGCAATTGACCATTACAGTTTTCCTGTAAAATATAGAATCAACTACGTAAACTTGAATCGTCTTAATTTTTTCAACTGCAATCTTCGGAGTATAGAGAGGGATGGTAAAATTTTTGACATTTTTGAATATCTTTCGAAAAATAACCATGGTAAAATTATACAAAAGTCTTGTATCTCCGTATTAGTCCAATTCTTTCATATGATAATTCAAGTCACATGATAGATATATAATATTTTTTTTGCCTGGTTATTTTGGAATTTAATTGTCATATGAACATTTTAACTAACTGAAATAGAATTAACAGTTAACATGGAACATAACTATACATTTCTAGTTTCATTGTCAAACGGTTTCTTAGATAAATGCCTGTGACAAACAGACGACTGTTTGAGTGATTTTATAGGTATAGCTTCCGTTTTTTTCACAGAGGTCCAGAACCCTAAAAATAATAAATTTTATAGTATATTGAATTCTGAAGTGTGTGAAAAAACTTATTTATTTATTCAAAGCATACTTACAGCTACATAAACAAAACTTAATGTCTTTAAACAAGGCGATGAATGAATAGAAAATTAAAAAAATAGCAATTTACAAACACATAAGAGAGTACTTAAATAAGATCTGTAAAGGTTTGGTAATTCATTATGTGTGTGTTGTGTATATGTCACTTGAGTGTGCGTGTGTGTGCGTGCGTGTGCGAGTTTGTGAGTGAATTCGTGTGTATGTGTAGGGAAGTGAATGTGCGTGCATGCATGTTTGCGTACTCTGCTCACTGGCCAGTGCTCTGAGAGGAGGGCAGACGATTACAGACAAGATTAATAAATTTATTTCGACTAAGGAAAAATATATCAAGATTCCTGAAAGTCCTTTCGTATGTTTGTACAAGTCTATATATAACTGAGTATTCGGCGTAATTTGTATGCGTCGTGCCGGCAATCAGGAGCGCGCGTTTCTCGTATGCACTGTGCCAGCCCATAGACCTATCCGCGCTGTCAGGCTAGGACAGTCCACCGTTGATCTTACCACATCATACAGAAGCTTCACATCGGCGACATAAAAGAAGACATAAATGTGCAAGAGCAGCAATAAATAAATGCCTACTGTCAAACTTAGTAACACCTGGACACTCATACGCAACAAGAGTGTAATCTTGTTATAGATGTTTTTAAAATACTGTAATTTAAAGCATAGGAAACCGTTGATTAAAAAATATTGTTTCTGGGGCATTTCCACTTTACTGCCCTCATAGAGCACGTGCGGACGGGAAAAAAACATATTAAAATTATCATGCTCGGCGACTTCGTCACCATAAATATAATCGCCTTTGATTATATAATGTCTAGATGGATAGTCAGCATTAAAAAATGTAGTTCGGTTATAATTCACGTACACAGACTGTTTGTATATGGTTAGTATGGCGTAACAAAAGTATGTGGTCTGTTAAGTCACACACACAAGTAGGTATCTATGTAAAATTTGACATTGTATTGGGAGGGTCCATCTAAACAATATTAATCAAAGATAACCCAATATAGGGAGCGTTTAAGCCTGTGGCTGGTGAGCCGTACTTAAAATTGATCCAGACGAAATCACTTAATTGTGTCGTCGACTGGTTTATTGTTTTCAAAAATATTAAATGAACATACACATCCTTTTTAGAGTTCATATTATGTTAGTAACAGTAACTTATTTCATAGTGTTAGCACATGAATGTGTTAGTATGAAATAAAAAACACACAATTTTAAAATTCCGTGTGAAGTTTCAACCACCTTCCCAGTATTGGCGAATCCCATTATACAAACTACTTTAAAATGTGTGAGGGTTGTTGAAAAAAATTAACCAAGTTGTAATATAAACTCTGTTCGTTCATAAAATAAAATACAATTTAAAATAATTTAAAAGAAATGCACTGAAATAACTCCTTGTGAAATAACCCTTAAGGAACTGTGTTCAAAATGTTTGATAAACACGATGACTATTATGCGAATTTAAGTGAATTGTTCCGATTTCTTTGGAATATCATTCGTAGCATCATATTTTTAAAGAATTCAGGTGAGCATCAGTTTCCTTTTGATTGCAAATATCAACTTTAATTTGAATGTTGGTTTTGATCGAAAATATATAAATTTTTATCTTTTTTATGTATGGATCTTTGAAAAGTCACCTTCTTAATTATAATGAATTTTAAGACGTACTATTTTTTAAACTTCGGTCAATGCTGTGATAGTACACAGTACACAGTACAGTTCATCTTCGAATTAACATGGAACTTTTCATTTGCATTTCCTGGATATACCGACGACTGGTATTGTTGGATTCCTTGTGATGCCCAGAACTCGAAGCTGTCCGTCGTAGAGTGCCAAAGTGGTGGAGGGGGGAGCTACGGCCAATCAAAGATGGCGGAAGGGCAGTATCATTTTCACACTATAACTCGATAGCTATTGCACCGATTTTAAAAATTTATATGGTTTTTGAAAAAAAAAATGTGCTTCATCTTTCATCTATAGATACCTAATATGTATTTAATATAGTTTATGAGTAATTTTATTAAATAATAACTTTTAGTAGAAACTCAAAAACCTTTCGACGGATTATTCAGTAACTAGTAATTTTTCGAATGTTTAAGTTATTATATCATTTATAGAATAGAAATCCAGCTGTTCAGAAACGTAAGAATCATTACGCTGAGCCTCAAATCATTGAGATATACCCATTGCTAACTAAGAGTGCGGGTGGTGCAGATACGGCCGCGCCGGCCTCCGCGCCACTACCGCCCCGCTCGCTGTTGTATTACCGTGCCGTACCGGTTGTTACCGTATGTTTTGCTCATGTTTTGTTGCGCAATATTGTACCTCGTACTTCCATAGTTAGGTACCTGCATATTTAAATCGGTATATGCAAAGGTACATCGAAAACATTTGCAAAATGGAAACAGTTGGTCAATTCAAGAAAATAGTGCAAAGTCACAATTTAATCTGCCTGATTCGTTAAAATATTAAGAATAAGGACCTTAGAACTGCAACAGTAGATAGCTTGGTGATGTTTAAAGATTGTCTTGATACAAGAAAAAGTTATTTTGACCCTTTACCAAATAACTTATTTGGCCGCCTTCGTGGTAAGTTATTGGAATGGAACCGATTTATACAGCACCTAAAAAATTAATCAAACCTCGCTAATTTAATTTCTGAAGCTATCACTGAAAGGGCGGCCACACTCGAGGAAGATAATGAAATTTCGAAACATTGGCTGTAACTACTAATCTGAACAAAGACACTACTCACTTACAAAGTGACCAAGAAGAGGGTGATACCCGCTTTGCATTTCACACTGCAGACGCTTGTCAGCAAGGTACGAGACAACCATTATATATAGTCGTGACACCAATGTTTTGCTATTACTGATATACCATATTGAGAAATATCCTCAAAAGTCTGTATTCAGAGATGAAAAGAAAAGTCATTGAAATATGTTTCTGTACATGGCATTAGCAAGGTACTTGGATAGAAGGAAAATGGGCTGCTGACTTATCACGCTATCACAGGTTGTGATACCACCAGCGCACTTTTTGGGTCCTTAAAAAAACCAGCTGGAAAATTTTTCTTGAAAAATTCCTACTTTTGGAAAGTTTTGGTAAAGATTGTAAAAACCTACCAGCCGTCCTCCAAATAAATGTTTCGTAGCTAGGCCTTCGAAGATGTTGTACTAATACTTCTTTGATGGGAGGTAATTTGTCCAAATTATTTACTCTTTGAAACTAGCTGCTAAAGAAGGTCTGCGTCATCATGTCCTTTTAAATGGTTTTTTTTTCTGACAATAAAATGCTATTATAAATTTTTCACTGTATTTCATATTATCTTCGTATACCTATTAGGATAACATCACAGCCAAAACTTTCCAGAAGCAAAAAAATTTCAAGAAAAACTTTCCAGCTGCTTTTTTTATGGTCCTAGAAAGTGCGCTGGTGGTATCACAGCCTGTGATAGCGTGATAGCCAGCAGGCAAGTTTTTCTTGAAACGGCCGACAGCTCCGTATTCTGGACATCACAAGTCAAACTAAACTGATTTCAATAACATTGATAAGATAGACTCCGATAGGTGTCTTAGTTATCTTACATCACACATACAAATAATTCGCCGTTTTAACCACGCCAATGGATAAATATATTTCACGTGGTTAGCACCCGCCCCCACTTGCTGTTATTGGCATAATGTCATTTCTGTTAAGAATTCCTGGGAAACCCGTCTCGCTAGAGATTTCCAATATAAAAAGTCTTTTGGTTTAACTTTTGAAAACCAATTTTTAAGTACCGCATCTAAAAGTAATAGTGACCTATACTCTACTTGAAGGTCAAAATTTTATAAATATAACTTCTTTTAGTTTTAGAGAAGCCGGAGCTAATGAGTAGGTATTTCGTTTTTATATGGTACCTAACAAAATAATATTTAACTATATATGAACTTAACTTTGAGACAGTAACTAAAATAATATTAGCTCGGTAACAAGTGAAGCCACATAAATTCGCTAGTGCGAAATAATCAGACAGATAAATCGCAGCTGTGCGATTTTCTCGCCTCTCCCGTGTTATGTTAATAATAAAGGTCTCGTTGTTTTTCGCTTATTCCGTTTATTTTCGTTTCTCACAATTCGCCTTGTATGCAATAATTAATATTGCTTTGTTTTATGATTGTTTACTTGTTTTGTTTGTTTTGGTATTTATTAACGATTATTTATATTTATTGACGACCGCCTAGCCTAGTGGGTAGCGACCCTGTCTACGAAGCTGGGGATCCCGGGTTCGAATCCCAGGTCGGGTCAGTATTTATATGATGAATATTGATACTGGTACCGGATCTTGGTTGTTATATGTATGCGATGTTTTCGCTTGGTACCCAAAATACAAGCTAATGCTTAGTTTGGGATCTAGACGTTGTTGTGATTGTGTGTGTTATTATTATTATACAATGGAAACCTTCAAACTACATAAACAGTAGTCTACGTTACGTTCTTTGATTATATAATATCTGGATGGACCCTCACGATACACTTCCTTCGCGATACAGACCCTCGCGTTATTATTACTTAATAAATGCACTACAATTAAAATTGTTATACGCTAGACGACTAAAAAGTACATTTATCATATTGTTCTTTGATATATTTATTTATTTCCCAAAAAAACTATTTTAATTTAAATATTTCCTATTGTTAAATTTACAAAAACTATAAAAAATATTGTAGTTATTTTTACGAAAGCTACATATATTCCTTCCCCCTTTACTTTCACTACATCAATCTATCCTTCTAGGGCGTATAAAAATTTTCTTTGTGTGACCCTAGGGAAGTGCGCTCTAGTTTTTGTATAAAATATTAAAGGAAAGATCGTATAATAACTATTTTTTATGAAAAAAAAATTACGTTCGATAATATATTGTTATTATGCTAAAATCTATTTCGATACTAACAGTTCGTCCCAGCTTTGCCTGAATTCACTTAATAACTTCATCGTCATCATTTCAGATCGTCACATAGGCCTTGAGTGAAAGCCTTGAGTTGAGGCCTTTAATAAACTCGTGGGCAAGTAGTAATAATATTACATGTAATGCTCGTTTGTTCTGCACCAAAACATGAATTGAGAATGCCGCGAGTTAACTCGCGGCATTCTCAATTCAATTCATTTAAAGTAAATTTTACATGTTGATTTGTGTTTGTTTTTGCCGCTGCAGTATCAATTACTCGCGTGTACGTGAATCATAAGCGCAGCTGTATCGGTTTAAATATTCAAGAATTTAATACTTAAAAGCATTGTGCTTGAGAAGCTCACAATTAAAGGTTTTTTTTTTGTTTTCTCTGCATGTGAGTTACGTCTCATTTAAAAGAGCTTCATCCAAATTATAAATGTTTTGCTTTCTTTATTATTTGGTCGTTTTTTTGTTTATTGCTTGGTTCTTACTCTGTACTTTTTACAATGCAGTATATAGCTATTAAGGTCAACAGACTCGCCTCTATTGTATTTTGTACATTTTATATAATTACCTATTTTTGAGTTTTTTAACTGTTGCTGTATATATATAATAAATAAATAAAAATAAAAAATAAAAAAAATGCGTCGGGGGCGACGAGGGGTAGATTATTGGATTAGTTTTATTTTTTATTTTTATTATTATTTTATATAAATAAATAAATATGAATAAATTGTAAATGTGAACAGGAGAATACGCTACAGTATACACTGCAGATAAATTGTTGTTAAGTACCTACGTATTAAGTATGTAGGTACCTATTTTAATATTTATATAAGTTAACTAATTATTAATTAAATTAAAGTACCTAAGTATGAGGTTATGAGTAAGTGAAAGTTTTTTTTTAGTATATACATAGGGCATCAACAATCTGTCGCAAGACTATAAACTGTTGAACGGGCTACTGTCGTGAATGCAAAGAGGCTAGCGCCTCAATCTTCGTTTCCGAAAACATCCTTCCGTTGTAATAACTTTATGAGGGAAGGCTATAAGAGCTGTGCTGAAAGTAAATTTGATTCGTTTTTGGATCTAGTAATTAATTATGGTAATTACTAAAATATTTATATTACTACAAAGTAGTAATAATTAGACACTAAAGGCGAAACGAGCAAATGTGTAAACAATTAAATTCAGATAAAAATAAACTGGACTAAATAACTACTGACCTTTACTACTGATAATTTAGCTTGATGATATTCCTAAAATAACAGAAATAAAATATATTTCGATGTTTTAATTTCACCAGATTGGCAATTTTTTAGCATTCGTTTTACTTACATTTTGGATGAATATTGTATAATCTGATTAATAAACTCCTAAGAATAATCTATATTCGTATTGACAATATTTTTATTTAACGGTTTACAAATTCTTCAGAAGTACAAATTAAATTTAGTAACTCTCATAAAACAAAATACCTAAAAAGCATATCAGAAATACCAAGAAAGTAAAGATTTACCAAACTTAGGTGTTGAAAATCCAAGTTATACTTAATACATTACACTTTGGTAGGAATTAAACTTCCACGATGAATGCATTAATTCGATTCAAATGTTTAACTTTAATCACGATCATAATTCAAAAATCCGTTGAAACTATATCGAGTAAATAAATTTAACAGCAGCGTTTGGTTTCAATAGAGACATAAATGTCACTTCACAGTATCGAAAATGTCAGTGGCAATTTCGCGGGGGTGAAGACCGGTGCGCGGGGACCTCGCGTACTAAAGCTCGCCAATGAGTGGTTAGACGGCAAACGCAGAAGCGGGTTTCTAGTCAATTCGTTTATGATCGAAAGTGCGCTAACTATGAAAAACTGTGAAACGGCTCTTAAACCGGTCCGTAGCATGTACTACAAACAATTAACTTGTATCACCAATTACATAAATCGTTGGCAACTGAAAAAGTGTAAGTACATGGCAAAAAATTGATAACGTATTTTGTTCAAAACCAAGTTATAAAGAATGTTCAATAATGATAAATAATTCAATGTGCCCCATTGTTAACGAATTTAGAATCTCATATCTAGCGAAATATTCTCCTATATAAAAAAATGTCGCTATGGAATCTTCATTGCATTTTTGAAGATCTGTCTAATGATACACCATGCAATGAGGTATGCTAAAAAAAATTTTACCACTCAATTTAATATATAGCGACCTACCACTAAATAATAATTAAGTTTTTATAATTACTGTACAGTATTGTACGGCGCTTCATGTAAAACTGCTAGGGGACTGTTCTCCCAGGGAAATTTTATTAGGATTTATGGGAAACATACATACAGACAGACGAACAGCTTTGGAATCCTAAAAATCACAAATTAGTCAATATAAAAAATACATAATCGTAATTTTTTAAACATAAATTATAAATTGTACTACGTAATAACGAAGATTAAAATTTTCAAATAAATAACTTCTTTAGCTCGGAATCCACCGCAAGAAACCTTACGTTATAATCAAACAAGAAACTATTTTCAAGAGACAGTATTACTACCAATTATACCCATATCCTGGAAGGTTCCAAAATTGGATCAAACTTAAATGTTGGTTCGGGATCATTGACATATCACTCGGGCCTGCTGGGAAACGTGTTTGTTTACTAAAATATTATTCAATTACAAATACATAGACACGAAAATAAATCTTTTAATCCATAAATATCAAAATAACTTAATTCTACCATAGCAACTGCCGGCGACTTATCTGATTTCTCGAAATTCACTAGGACTGTTTTAACTAGCAGTAAGTCACGTCAAACGTACGGTGACACGTAGAAATATGATTTCCTTCAAGAAATTACAGAAGCAATAATTTAACCGCAAGCTACATAGTGGCAATATTTAGCACTCGAGCCGATGTTGTTTTATTGGCCAAATAATTTATCGCTAATTTCGTTCGTCATATATTTACACGAAATGAGACGAATGACCTAGTGTCGTGATAGCCCAGAGCGCAACGAACCTGTCTCAAATTTATAAAGCCATAGGGCCATGGTGCATATCCGGGCGTGTACCAGTGAGTTTTTCTGACTTAATTACATTAACTATCACTGACTCCGTGTCTCGGAGAGCACGTTCAGCAGTCGGTCCCGGACGCTGTCAATAGATGGCGGTCGTTCCAATCCCCAACCCGCAGTGGAGTAGCGTGGTGGATTTAAGCTCCAAACCCCCTCCTCACCCTGGGGGAGGCCTAATCCCCTGCAGTGGGGTAAAATGGGCTGATGATGATGAGACGAAAGACCTAATATACTATGGTATTATATTAAAATTCGCCGTGACAGTATGACATGATGTATTTTTATCGAGTAACCATATCGATATCGAATACGAGTGAAGCTTGAACATGACATGACGGTTTGTTTGACATAAAAATCTAGGCAAAAGTGGTCGCGTACCTCCTTATTTTTAAATTAGTTAAATTATAATCGAGTTTTTTGTATATCTATTCTATTTTTATTTATTTATTTTATTTATTTATTTATTTATTGCATTGTCACATGTCAATCTTTAGGTGGTCTGACAAAATCATCTTATACACTATGTGACGCCCCGTGAGAGCACAGCAATATAAGAGGGCTATTTTCTTAATAATTTTTAAGCAATTTCAATGTAAACATAATAATAATGCAATCACAACAACAATAATCAAAACAATAATAATAACACCACAATAATATCAAAATAATGTCATCTAAATAATAACCAAAATAATAACAATGTCATCACAATAATAATGTCACCACGACAATAACTAATAATAATAATGTCATCTCAATAATAACTAAAATAATAATAATGTCACCACGATAATAATTAAAAATATTAATGTCATATCATCATCAATAATTAAACAATTCATTTATTACTAGTAATCCGTACAAAAAGGAACTCTTATAGCACAACTATAGTGTTTGTCTGTCTTCCTGTCAGCCCGTATGTCACAACCTACTTCGTAGAATCAACAAGCTGTAATTTGGTACATACCTATCAGAGTTAAGTAATCCTCACTCTCAATCTCGACCTTCCGATATCAATTTTCCCTACTGCGATGCTATTCGCTGCAACTTCATAACGAACTAGATGTCTGATGTGAGCTACACAGACACCATCAGTATTTTAAAATAAAACGGATTAAACATTATTCTGCTTTGATGTCTATTGAAGAAACATACATTTGATTTAGTCTTATATAAATAACTAGAGACCGCCCGCAGCTTCGCCTGTGTAGACTACACATTCCTGTTAAAGTGATCTATTATTAACGTTCAATATGGTTTCTGTGTACATTTTGCTTATATAAATTTTGGTTACTGTCATACAAACTTTTGACTCCCACCTCCCCCTTAAAATTGGAAAATAAAAAAACTCTGAAACACGTTTTACTTATTTATGATTAGCGGTCGTGCCCGGCTCCGCCCGAGTGGACTACAGAAACTTTTCCCATCGCGTTCTCCCTCCCCTCCTCTTTCCTAACAATCCATTCCTAGGTAACTAACGTACTTAATTTGATAAGGATTTATAGCATGTTCAAAAAACACCTTCGCAAATAGTGCATTATGTTAGAATAAATTTGATTGCGATAAAAAAGGTTATAAGTAAACCAACCTTAAAAGATACAAATATGCTGTCGCGGACTTTTGGTTAGCACTTTCAAAGGGAAACAATCCCGTCTAACATGATTTTTGCTTAACATCAACCGTTTACGCAGCGCACGCAACGGAAGCTCTCAAAAAGAATATTTATTCCCGTTTTTGCAACATTTTTCGTCGGTGCTCCGCTCCTATTGGTTGTAACTGATATAATAATAACCTATAGCCATCCTCGATAAATGAACTATCCAACACAAAAAGAATTTTTTAATTCGAACCAGTAGTTCTTGAGATTAGCGCGTTCAAAAAAGCAAGCAAACAAACAAACTCTTCAGCTTTATAATATTAGTATAGATTTATTTTTATGGCAATTAATTTAAATATCTGCTCTTGTTGCTTATGTACTTGTAATTTTTATTCGGTATCCCACCGAGGAAAGTGAACGTAAACAAACAATGGATATTACACAAACAATGGGTATTTGTTCTCAAACCCGTGAAGCAGACCTTTCATTAAAAATTTTTGTTCTTTTTTAATCTTAAAAAAATAAAGCATGGAATAAATTTAAAAAAGTTTTTAATATCTCATTTATTCTCTTACTTCTTGTATGACGAGCAGCATAATTATGTTTGTGTTTTGAGTACCTTAAGCCCATGAATATATATTTATAATATTTTTTGTTTTAATTAGAACAACATCCCGAACGTTAAGTCTACGCAGAACATGATGCGAAACTCTTATATTCGACTTAATTTATTTTAGTTTTGCCTCGTTAAAATCTTAGCCTTGAGCCTTTTCGCTGTTTACAAGAACGATTTTTATTATATAATTAATTACTGAAGTAAATTTTTCGTTTTTTGTTGTGTAAAATTATTTTAATATGTAAAAGTGTACCTACTTATTACATGTTATATTTCTGAAATGAGACAACACTAGCGATTTTGCTATGTTTAATGCCAAAATCAAGGGTAAAAGGAATATGTGTAAAATATTGTATTATACACAATTAAATTATTAAGTGGACAATTTTATATACCTATTTTTATCCGGCCACGCTATATGAGACAGGTATTTTCTGTAATTTTTGTTCATCCATTTGCATCTTGTAACTTCAATTTGGAGGTATAAACAGAAAATATGATGTTGTTACGTGCATAACTTCGACATCGATCAATGACAAATCACCATCATTGGTTTTATCCCAGAAAGTTCGCAAAGAACTTTAATTTAATGGAAGCTCTATAACATTTGAACCATTGAAAGTTGAAAACTGTCGGAGTCGAGTACTCGCAGTGAAAGTCAGTGAAGAATCGAAGTGAATGATAATAACGAAGTTAAGGTCAAGATCAAAGAAATAAACAAATTGTCAGTATCAAAGGGACGTGCAGATTAATAAAGAGTAAGAGTCAAAGTGGTCGGTTTGCTAACCATCCACACGTTACCTGGTGTCGTAACGATATTTTAACAGTATGAAAAAAAAAATATAAATATATCTAATGTGCCGGATGCTATTAATATAACTCAATAAATTATATCTCACCGCTAATGGATTCTAATTGATGCGCGTAAAAATGTATTCAATTTAATCCAATCGGCAACAACGGTACCAGCCAGATGCCATACTCAATAAAACTTCATAATTCATATTAATGCATTTCCGTAACGTTACAGCCACAGACCAGTCAATCTATAGACCACGCTTTAATCGAAATCGCCAAAAAGTGGCGGGGTGCGGGGAGAAGTCGGCTAGTTTTCATTGGCTCGTTCAAAATTGACAATTTAATGGCTTCCGACGTGCTTCCAACTGACGGCTCACTAGTGACGTAGTTATGTAGTGGCACTACATAGCCTTGGCGAATGCTACTCCCTGTCAAAGCGTGGTCTATAAGGTTGACTTGTCTGTGGTTACAGCACAGAGATATAATCATCACTGGCCACATAGAATAACTATGTCTTTAATATGTAAAATCACTATTACAAAGGCCATATTGTACTTCTTCTTTATTATGACAACTGATTAAAACAAATGCACGTTTTTTCAGAGTTTTAGTTCTGAATTTAAAACTTTTGCAATGGATGGTAAACACCAGAGAATGTATACACATATACACTGTGTTTGGCTGAACATACTCCAAACTTATAAACCGTGTAGAGCTTACTTTACTAAACAAAAAGTTTCAAGCGAGCAGATAGCGCAAATCTAACGGTTACAGAGAAAAAACATGTTTAAAGTTTAAATTTTTTTTTCACTTATATTATTTTATTTTACATTTTTTGTTTAGTTCGGTAAGCTTTACACGCGCTATAAGTTTGGACTATATGTTCAGCCAAACACGTCGCACATAACGTGTAAAGCTTGTAGAATTAAACAAAACTTTCAAGTGAGCAGATAACACAAACAAAGGTTTATTTAGAAAAACATGTTTAAAGCTTCATATTTTTATCACTTTTATTTTTTAAAATTTTTTGTTCGGTTTGGTAAGCTCTACACACTCTATAAGTTTGGACTACGTTCAGCCGAACACCCGTACATAATGTGTAGAGCTTACTGAACTAAACAAAAACAAACTAATCAAAGAGTGGCAGACAACAAAGCGATGAAAAGGTGAAAGATGTATTCTCTCTTTCGGCTTTGGAGGGGATAGAAATTTAAATATAATAATAATAATAACGTATACATCACAACAACGTCTAGGCCCCAAACTAAGCATTAGCTTGTATTTTGGGTACCAAGCGAAGACACCACATACATATAACAACCAAGACCCGGTACCAGTATCAATATTCATCATATAAATACTGACCCGACCTGGAATTCGAACCCGGGACCTCCAGCTTCGTAGGCAGGGTCGCTACCCACTAGGCTATGCGGTCGTCACATATGTAATATGTAAGCACGGACTTTTAAGCCAACGTGGCATAAGCGTACTTATATAATCCACGCAGACCGAGCGAATGCTCACTAATGCGTAATAGCTTAGCTTAGTTCTTTTGTAAAAAAATTAGTGTATTTTTAGCTTTTTTAAATTTTAACAAACTATACTATGCTGTATTTAAAATTAAACCAAATGTATTGATAATAATTTCTGTGATAGAACAAAACATTGTTATATCTAAATTTAGAATTTAATTAGAAATATAACTTCTCAAAACAGATTTTCCAATTCATTTAATTGTAAATATTATTGGATTTTATTGAATTGTTATTTGAAGAAATTTTGTAATTCTGGAACAGCTTTTAGGCATCCTCTTTAGTCGGTTTTGAAATATTACATTGTAAATTTATTGAATAATTATTTTAATGAATAGTTATAAATATATACGCATCAAGTACTATAATTTAAATAATTTTTTTAAAGATATATTTGTCTAATTAAGATAGTCGGCAGGTGAGTGAAAAGAAATCAATTGTAAACGTAAGAAAAATATTCTTATAATACACAGTTCTTCGAAAGCTCTCGAACTTTGAAAGGAATGATTTTAAGAAGCATTTTATATGTAATCTTTGCACTAACCAAAAGAATATTTTAGAGTTTAACGGTGATGTCAAACGAGGAAATTTAAGTTTTAAATTTCAAGCATAAGCGAAATCTATCATCTAAGGATTGTGTAAACTTTTCGTGGAACGCCCGGACAGACCCTAAACATGGGATGAGTGTGCACTTGTCACTGAAATTCACGGTTTTTTTATGTGCATAATAACTACTTCATACACGCATAAGCACATATTCTTTGCTTCATTAATATTTATCAATTGAACTGTTTCAACCTTTAGATGCTTCGCGTTCTGTGTGCGCGTTTTTTGTGTGAATATTATTTGTCGATTGGTACATACGTTCTTTACTATTTTCAAATTTTTTTAATTTTACACTTGAAAAGTTAGAGGTGGGGGCACATTGTCGACATATTTTAAAGATGATATCTCGCGAAATATTCATCTAAATAGAAAAATCACTAAAAATCTTAATTTCATTTTCAAATATCTGTCCAGTCCCCACAGGATGGGGTGTGCGTAAAAAAAATTTTACTGATTCGATCTACGGGCAGCCATCTTTTTAAATAATTTCGTTTTCAAAATTTATCTATATAATTCCTTGGCGGTTCATCGACAAACTCTTTGCCAGATCCCATCAGGATTGACAGAAAGATGGAGGAGATATTAGCCTGTGACCTTATAATCAGATGATCAAACCGAACGAGATAATAAGGGTCTACTTTTGCTATGTGAGTAAAGAACCCGAAAAACCAGTAACCATGCAGTGTCTATGTGTGACAGATGCTTATCACGTATTATTACAAGCTGTCGTGACTTTACTTATGGTTTTCAGAACTTTTCAATAATAATAAAACGACTTTAAAAAATCAGTATCAGAAACAAAGTAACGATCAAATATCTGACGTCCGCTTAGCCTAGTGGGTAGCGACCCTGTCTACGAAGCTGGAGGTTGCTGGAGGATTCGAACCCGAATCCTAGGTCAAGTTAGTATTTATATGATGAATATTGATACCGGTACGGGGTCTTGGTTGTTATATGTGTGTGGTGTCTTCGCTTGGTACCCAAAACACAAGCTAATGCTTAGTTTGGGGCCTAGACGGTGTTGTGATGTATACGTTATTATTATTATTCATTTCAATTTTATATTTAACGGCGTTTAATAAACAGTGGAAAAAAGTTGTAAAATTGTTATAATAGTAGATACTTCATTGATACATTTAGATAGGTACGAAAAAGTCGACATTTGTATACGTTCACTTCTCTAAAAATAGCTCGTTCAAAGCGTTGAAAAGTTTGTCTGTGTTTATATGTAGATAGTAGGTCTGTACGCATTACGTCTGAATGTGACCTGAAAGGCGGGTTAATTGCTTTCAGCCGGCTGTAGCTTTTGCCAATTTACATGCGAAGGCACCTTTTGTGAACTAAGCGTGATAGAGAACAGGATACAAAATTAAGGTTTGTAGGGTTTACTGGACTTATTAATATTGTGCAAATATAAGTTTATTACTTAATAACTTCGTTATTACGTTTATTGGATTGCCAAATTAAAACTAGATGTGCATTGCTTACGCTATATATGCTACAGTTAGTTTTCAAACTTTGCATCCACGTCCTCTCTAACTTAGCCTCTCACGCACTCCGTTTCTAATTTTCATCTTTTCTATATTTTTAGGTGTCCATTCATCCAAAATGAAAGAAAAACCTTTAAAGGATCACTTTGGTTTCTGTCTGTTTGTCGGTCTGTCTGTTTGTATAGAGAAGTTGGTGACCCGATCAAGGGTGTACGAGTATAGCGTAAATGAATTATATACTTCTATTTTAGGTGTTTATTTATAGGGGCCCAAAAGTAGAAATCTTAAAAAAAAACTTTTGCAAGTGAATCGTGTGACGTGTCAATTGAAAATACTTATTTTAAGATACACAAATAATTTTTTTTAAAATAATTTCAAAAGCAGAATTTAATGGATAATTAAGATAACGTACGAAAATTATCTTTGAAAACATTAAGCCTAAAAATTCAAATAAAAGTAAGATATATACTTTCAATTATATTTTATAGAAAACTTAAGCAATAAGCAAATTTCTCATTTTGGAAGTTAATTCAGGGGGTTCTATTAGAAAATTTTGAAAATACCTTTCTCAACTGCATCATCTAACATACTCGTATATCAAATGAAAGTGCTTCTTTTAGGAGACACAAATTTATATTTACTTTTTCTTTTATAACAGTTAAATTTATTTATAATAATAGTTAAATTTATTTTAAAAAAAACTATTTATAGTATGGAACCCTCTCAATGCGAACCCGACTCGCACTTGACCAGTTTTTTTTATGGTAATGCCTCAAAAATTAGAATGGATTAGAAAAGCCATATACGCATAGCACGTGTGCCTTCAGTTGCAGTCAGATGTGCCTATTGCACAGTAAAGTGTTTGTATAGGTACTGGGAGGTAGGTCTATGTAACGCTACAAAAAAATTATTATTATTTTTTGAAAATTAAATGGTTTTATGTAAAACATTTCAATAAGTCGAGTAAAATTGATCTGGAATCATAGAAGTGAAGGTGTGACTGATACACACGTCAAAAATAAAACTTCACAATTTGACAGAACCCTAAAAATTAAAAAAAGTTACTTGCTCGAACGAATAACTATACCTACGACGATATCACAAACTGAATTATGTATATTTTATCCCAAAACACTATGCAAGGGGTAACAACTAAATGAATTTAATTCCTTACTTATTAAGTTTCTCGGTAATTAAATTTAATTATGATTGTAATATATCTTACGTGGGTCTTAGAGAAAATGTTATATGTACGTGAATGTTATAACGTTCCTATTGATTTATATCGAAAAGTTAACGATTTCTTAAATTATAAACGAGTTCTTCTGAGAAAATTAAAAAAAAATATAATAATAATAATAATATATATAATAATATATATAAATAATAATAATAATAATGGCGCTGTGTGGGGACTTCCCACACAGCGCCATCTAGTCCCAAAGTAAGCAAGTATTATGCTTGTGTTATGGGTTACTAGACAACTGATATACATACTTAAATATTCTTCATAATATATACATATATATTTTTTTTTTTTTTTTTAATATATATAACAACCAAGACCCGGTACCAGTATCAATATTCATCATATTAATACTGACCCGACCTGGGATTCGAACCCGGGACCTCTAGCTTCGTAGGCAGGGTCGCTACCCACTAGGCTAAGCGGTCGTCAAGAATAGATGGTAGAAGAAAACAACTGAAATTGTAAATATTTGAGTAGTCTTAGAAAAATATCATTTTCGCTTTGAAAATCGCGCATTTTACGTACTGTAAACTTCATCTATTTCAAATCTATAAGGCCATAGCGCCGTGGTTCGAATCCGGGCATATACCACTGAGTTTTTTCTGACTTAAGTACATAACTATCACTGACTCCGTGCCTCGGAGAGCATGTTAAGCAGTCGGTCCCGGTCGTTGTTAATAGATGGCGGTCTTTACAATGCGCCAACCCGCATTGGAGCAGCGTGGTGGAGTTAAGCTGCAAGCCCCTCATCTTGAGGGGAGGCCTAAGTCCCTGCAGTGGGGTATAAAAAGGACTGATGGAATGCAAACTTCGTATCTCAAAAAGGCAATGTGACAATGAAACCTAATTCGATCCGTGAGTCATTCCCTTGGTTTAGAACAGGTGTGCAACTTTTAAATGGTTAGTCGTACAACTTGTAATTTAGAACAATGAGAAATAATTACAGTGCGCAAAGTTTTGAGCTAATTTTCAGAATTATTTGAATATTTCACGCCTGGCGGGTCGAGATAACAATGACAAAAACGTTGAAAAGTTCTCGTTATGTAGATTTGAAATGTATTGTTTTAAGTTTTTTTAAATACATTTTATGTTGTATATTGGGCGCAATCTTAAAGTTGACATGACATGAAGGTCAACCCCCCATCGCCCCCAAATAAGTTGAAGCAACCCCGAGTGGGCTTGAACGAACTTTGCTGTTGGTGACAGAGCTGAATATCCTTATAAGATAATTCTTGAATGAGCCACCAATTTATAAGGAAATATCAATTAAACTACTCATCCGTAAAACAGCACACCCGAGATAGATGCCGAACCGAACCCGATGACTACTGTCGTTTCAGGGTTCGTAAGCACACAAGATTATCACTCTCCTATATGCCCTTTATGTCACTTGACGTTACTTCAGACACTATTCGATACGATAATTCACAGTATCTTGCCATTTCAAGATCATATGTAGTAAAAAATCAAATATATTTGTTGTGTTTTTAGACGTACCTAGCAAGTACCTACATAAAATAAAAGTTTAACTTTTGTATGAAAAATAATTAAATAATCACCGATGATAGCTTCGATCTTCTCATATGGATGTAAACAAACATACAAATTGATTTATGTACATTTATCAATAGGCTATTTACAATTGACAATGAATGTCCGATTTCAAATTACACCTGTTTGACTGAAGGACGATGACGATACTTTGTGTCTGTCTTTTTTTCCTTATTCTTTTATTTATTTTGTCATTGGAAATGTTGTCATTGGAAATAACTTTTATTTCGTTGGAGTATAGGGGATCATTTGGGAGTTTTGTGAGACAGGCAGATTGCACGAAGAGTTTTCAAGATATCGAGATGAACTTGGTGTAAAAAGACGCAACTCGGCGAGCTCTACAAGATGGCAGAAGACAATTTGGAAAAAGTTCAAAAACAAAAAAAATATCGGCAAAAAACCAAAAAAATCGCAATTTTTTTCCCCGATTTTCTTTTTGGGAGCCCGATATCTCGACAACTAGGTCCGAATAAGAAAAAAATAAAAAAAAGGCTCGGGGTAATTAGACGGGGGATCGATTGAGACTAAAATTGTTAGAATCGAACAATCGAAAGTAGTGGTTAAGGATGCCCTTAGTTGGAAGTCGGATATGCGTCGGTGTTACATTTCGTACTAATTAGGTTTGTTCGATCGAAATGTCGTATAGAATGTCATATTTCGAAGTTTTAAGCTTATTCAGAGTTATTTTTTTTGCTAAAAAAATTTATTTCGAAAAATATTATCCAAAATATGTGTGTTTGCTTTATTTCGTTAGGTTCATTTTCAATGTCGCAAGAAGTTCGTGCGAAAGCAGGAGATCCGTTGATTTTTTAAAATAATGTCAATCCCGTTCCCGTAATTATTACATTTGAAGTATGTACCTAAATTTTAATCGCAAAGGCATTAAAAAACGTCGTATGTTGCTCGTTGTACTCAGTAAGCTGGTTATTATAGCAATCGGTTTATTATAAGCACTCGGTTTTACCTTGGGCCTACACATTTGACTATAATATCCAGCTTACCGTACTTGCATCATAATGTACTAAATTATACATACAAAAAAGTATTCGCTTCATACAAGTATTCGTTTCTGAAACGTCATTATATATCTTGAAAATAAACTTAGGTCAGGCAGTTTCCGTGCGTTTTCATTTTAGAATCTAATTGTACTTCTTTGTGTCAAGTGAATAGAGTCTTTTTAACTCCGTTTCACACAATTTAATACAATTTGTACATTTTCCTTTTGCGCTCCTCATAATACAAGTAATTTATCCTTTGTCGTTAAATGGAGACCATATTGTTCAAGAAAACAAACGAGAAATAGTTGTAAGAGAAAACTCCAAATGCATTTACGCGGCCGCAGCGGTTACCGTACAAAGAACTGCCAAGTTTCAAAACGATGCAGTTTCGGAGACAACTCCATTTCGAAGAATTGCTTAAAGTTGTGCCGGTTACAAAAAGTAACTAACACATTTTCCAGTATTAGAATAAAAAGTTGTACGCAGTACATAAGTATGGTAATAAATTTTTAGGCCCCGAACTAAGCATTAGCTTGTGTTTTGGGTACCAAACGAAGACACCACATACATATAACAACTGAGACCCGGTGCCAGTATCAATATTCTTTATATAAATGCTGACCCGGCCTGGGATTTGAACCCGGGACCTCCAGCTTCGTAGGCAGGGTTGCTACCCATTTGACCAAACGGTCGTTAAAAAAAAACAATCGTCAAAAAATGTCAATTGACTAGGCGTGTTTGAATTGTACCATTGTACAAGGAACATTATTTCTTCTGTTGATGGACATAGGCGAGCACAGCTTGACACCGAAACGTAGGGTATTCTTATAAACTCGGACTAATAAATCTAATGGAATCAAAAATCAGAAAATAGTAAAATTGGTAGGAAATTGCAGAAAATATTACTAAAAAATTGATATGCCACAAAATGGTAGAAACAGTAAGAAATGGTAAACGATTGTATAAATGAGAAATGAAATTGCAAGAAATGGTAGAAAATATCTTAGAAAATCATAGGGGTTGGCATGAAATGGTAGACTGAAATTGAAGAAAATCAAAAATTCCCCATCATCAGCTGTTTTTGAGGATAACTTTGTTTTATATAATCGATAAATTGTATTCTTTTGAGGCTTGATTAGTACGTGTTTTTTTTTTAATAAAGCTTGTATTTTTTTTAAATATTCTATACCTTGGGTTCTTTGGTTACATACAAAACGGTTTCTGCAAAGAGGTTGCAACGTCGTTGTTGTATGGCTTGCTTTATGGAGTAAGCTTTAAAATAAGTTTGGGTAGATTGACGGGCAGTCAAATTAAATTCTTTGTCCTACTTATAAAAAGGTTTCCAAATAATTCGTAAAGGGTATTCGAAAGAAAATAAATAGATAAGTTTAAAGTAAGTATACAGTTTTTTTCTTGTATACTAAAATAACAAATAATATATTTAAAATAAACGAATAAATCAAACTTCACACTGTATTTACGAGGTTACGATACGAGCAATATATTCACGAAGCGTATGAGGCTCTTGTCACATATTACTACTTTTCGAAATCGATTATATGGATTTATGTGTCCCTAATGAAATTCGACTAAAAACATGTTCGTTCACTAAAAATTTACGTTTGCCGTGTTTCCTTAGATACAAACAAATATTTAAAAATAAAAATCCCTTGTCTTAAAAATAATTACAAAAGACAGTTTTCTGTGGTCGAATTTTAGTTTTTAAAAATTAACTTTTTCAAATATGTGTTAAACCCGTTTCCTATTAAATCCCCAATTTACTCATGATAATGGATATTTTAGTGTATTGCATTTGACAAAGACGGATACGCAGTTTATCTTAATAATAAGGACGCATTAGTTTCGTAGAGGATGAGTCATCGCTTCACTTGCAGTAAACTATAGCGCTTATCGCAACCGTAGCTTGTTAGCAAATAATTGTCTCTGTTTTTTTTTTAATGTACACTTTATGTACATACAAAAAAAAAACAAATTGTTTTATAATGTACACATGTGTCATTTGACTATAATATGTAAATATTTGGGATATCTTAAATTATTTTTCAGCGCAAAGCAACAACGAGGTACGCTAGACAGAAAAATATTTTAGTTAATAAAATAAAGTGAAGCCGACTTTAAAATAACACAGTGTAATCTTACACTTGTACGAGTTGAACCGAATGCATCTGTTCGAAAAACTGTTGCGTTATCTGGGTTAATGAGAATTATTTTTATAGTGACCCGATGGAAAATTTGGGTATACGTTCTAATTAAAACAGGCACATAACTTTGAAGATCTCATGACGTCACATAGCAAAAAAATATATCTCAATAGAGTGCGCATGTGAAAACTCAAATGACATGTTTGTAAAAAGTTTCCTTCTTCTAGAAAAAAATAAAATAAAAAGTCATGCACAACTCTCTACTGAAATATTTCTGGAAAGTAATGATCTTAACTTTGTTAACAATATTTTTGGTTTCTCGTTGCTAATCTTCTTCACTTCATCAGCCCATTTTTACCCCACTGCAGGGGCTTAGGCCTTCCCGGGGTGAAGGGGGCTTGGAACTTAAATCCACAACGCTGCTCCATGTGGGTTAGGGATTGTAACGACCGCCATCTATTGACAGCGTCCGAGACCGACTGCTTAACGTGCTTTTCGAGGCACGGTTGCTAATCTAGTAAGTATGTTTTGTAATTCCTGTGTGCAAATTAAGAAATTGATCATTATTTATATTTTTTGAAAATATTACTTTTTCGGAGAACCAACATTTATGTATTATTTTTAAGCTTTAAAATAATAACTTTAAGTAATTTTTCTAAATTCATGAGAGTTAACGGCGCGTTCGCTTCCCGCTCGGGACCAATATTTATGTGCATGATCATGTCTGGATGTAAATCATCTATTTATAATAACAATAATAATACCTATGACATCTCACATAGCTCCATCTAGCCCTAAACTACGCAAAGCTTGTATTATGGGTACCAGACAACTGATATATTTAAATATTCTTTACAATACATACATATATAGATACTTTTGCACCCAGACACGGAACGAATAGACATGTTCATGCACACAAATATTTGTCCCGAGCGGGAATTGAACCCACTACCCTTGGCTCCGCAGTTAGGGTCTCTAACCACACGGCCAATCGGTCAGTCAGTATATGTATATAGTAGGAACACATGTAAATATTGTATATCAGTTGGCTAGAATCCATAGGACAGGCTCTGTCTAGTTTGACTAGATGACCGGATGTGATATGTGTGAGATGATCCCGGATATAATTTTTATGATTTTTCTCAACCGACACGTGAACGAACGACAGAAGTCAAACAAGCGCCGTTGTATTTCTGTTTTACATTTTTATAATTGTTAGCATATGCCTTAAGTGCAACTACCTGTAATGATTTCGTACTTCTTCGGTTATTATATTTTACCATAAACGAAGATCTAGGACGAGTGTCGTTTGTTTCAATAACATTAAACACATACACTTAATTGCATTGCCCTACTCCAACGTAGGGGCATAGGGATGAGAAATAACTACTTGTTGGGTCGTCCTCGACTGTTAATACAAGTTTAAGTGGAAGATTTATTACGAACCCGAGCCGTGTCGCGGAAGACACCAAAATTTATGTTTAACAATAGTAAAGGGTGCGTTTATAACACAACGCAAACTTTACTTAGCGACGCGCCTATCGGCGACAAAAACAATCTATTGTTGGTTTTACTACATGTGTACATAAATAATTGAAATAAGCACTTCAAAATTATTTTATATGAGCTTTTACGCAAGAAATAAGGGTAATAAAGATTTAAAATTAATGTAAGTAAGCGAACACGAGCGAAGCTTCAGTTTATGAGAGGAATAGTAGTTTAAGTAGTAGACTCAAGATGTAAAGTAGAAAAAGTTATGTTAAGGGTTAAATTAAATATTAAATATTAATAAATACTATAAAAATATAATAAAATATTAATTAATAATAATAATTATAACGTATACGTGACAACAACGTCTAGGCCCCAAACTAAACATTAGCTTTTGTTTTGGGTACCAAGCGAAGACACCACATACATGTAGCAACCAAGACTCGGTACCAGTAACAATATTCATCATATACATACTGACCGAACCTGAGATTCGAACCCGGGGACCTCCAGCTTCGTAGGCAGGGTCGCTATTAAATTAAATAACTTAAATTTACATAATGTATGTGAAAGTCAGTCTATAATAAAAATCGTATTCGTTTATTTCATGTAACATCACACCTTTTATTAAGTCCACAAACGTTGTTCGTATAAACTCTGTGAAAAAGTGCTCGAGCTGCACATATATAAACTCTTTGACCAGAGGTACACATGTTACATTCCTATTGTTTTATTTGACATCCAAACAAGTGAAATCTGAGACAGGAAAAGTTAACGCATAATTCTGAATAATACGCATAACGCTCTAAGATTGACCTCGTTGCGGTGGAATTGGTCCCTATTATAAGCTCGTATAAACACCAAACATCTGTTGTCATTATTCTTAAGCTTAACAAAACTTAACATATCACATACAGTGTGTGCTGTGACACCAAGTGAAAGAGAAATATTAGTTTTATTTTAATGTACGAAATTTATAACTTTCCACAAAGCGGCTATTTGTCATAAAATTTTAATACCTCGACAAAAGCTCGTAGGCGTCGCGTGGGATGATATTTATCGGCGGATAAAACGAAACAATTTCATGAATGAGCCCTAAACCTTGGTCACAACTAGAGCGGAGGCGAAAACTGCCGTCGAGTGAACAAAACGAGCTTTTTAGTGTTTCGTATTAAATTTAGTAAAATTCAAATTCAAAAAGTTTTTATTCAATATAAGATGTTTGCACACACTTATTGAAAGTCGTAAAAATTGATTAGGTACCGGTTCAAAAACTAGGAGGAGAAGAACCGGCAAGAAACTCTTCCCTGTTTATTTTATTTAAATATAATGTTTTTCTTAATTGTTTTTTTTTTAATTTAAAGTCTTAAAATTATTGCAATGATGTCCATGCGTACTTATCATTTAAATACTCGGTAATACAATAGTAAGCTTTTTTCATGAGTTGGACTTTAACTCGCTTTATAAATTGATTAGAATTCAAGTCTAACATTTCTTTTGGAATTTTATTACAAAAACGGATACAATTTCCCATGAAAGAATTATTAACCTTTGAGAGCCTGAACCTGGTAATTGGGAAAACACTTGTAGACTTAAGACTTTGGTATGTCTGTTAGTCCCCGACCGATTGACCCGTAGATGTCAGACCTAGATTGCACATCACTACGCAAAACGACGACAAAAACAGCCGAACTATTTGTCATAAGAAACTCCATAAAGACGTTAGCAGTAGTGTAGCGCTCGACTTGTTATATAAACACAAACTAGACCACTACGTGAAACTTATATTTCAACCTGTCAGTCATTTGCGATCCGGAAAAAGCGTATGAAATCTATTGTATTAAAATAATAAAAATTTCAATGAATGCATTTTAGAAATTTCCACACGTATAATTTATAACGTACGTACAAACAATGGTTTCGTACCCTAAAAAGTACAGTATAAGTAGTTAAGGAACCCTAATTGAAGTCCACCTATCTGTGGGTGCGTATGATATAAAGCTAATATTTGGCATGGCCAGGCGTATTTTGTAATTGTTATTATAACTTGTTTTATATCAAAATGTTTAAAACAATATTTCTTTATACGCCTCCTACACTTGCAAAGTGTCTAAATACAAACAAAAATTATTTTTACTTAACCTCTCGAGTGGGTATAGTCGATTACATATTTAAAATTTATTTTGAGATTTTTATAGTTTTTCAAAAGGTCTCGGTCACAAAATATTCGCCAACAAAATGGCTTTTTACGTGAGTGTATGTTTCGTCCTCCAACATTCGAATCATTGTTGCGAAAAATTTGAAAAACAAATCCATATTAGCAATACCTATACATACAGAACAAACTTGCTAGGAATATTTTTACTTTCTCTAGGTTAACTAGTCCACGAGTTGTAGGAATCTAGTTTAATACTTAGTTCAACTGTGAACAAACTCACGGTTATTGCTTTATGGAATGGAATACGGAGGCTGCGGAACCTATCTTCCGCGTGACCTGACACGTACTCGACCAGATTTTTTAATAGTTACTAGTACTAATAGATTTCGTAGCTTTTGCTTTGTGATCGTTCTGTATAGGCACAGCTTTATTATTTGGAAACAGGTTTACCGAGAAAGTGTATGACAGAATTATTGATTAACTTCGGTTGTACGAAATGTGTACGATGTTGGATATTTATGATTCGGATCTATTCTACATGGTGCTATCATAACTTGTGAATTCTTGAATTCAAAAGTTTGAATTATTTCTATTAAGTTCTGTGTATTACATTTTTAGGGTCGTATGGCCATATATAACTTTTTTAATTTATTTAAAGTAAAACTTTATCATAAATAAATATGATAAAGTTTTACTTATTTCTGAAAGTAATATGCATTCAATTTCGTAGTGCAATTCTATTATGATAATAAATTGTTTCGGAAAAAACTCTACACATAAAACAAAGGATTGGAAAATGTATGAAAATGTACGCAATGGGTACGGCGGAGTTTTCTTCAGAAAGAGATGGTCCGATTTCCAAACGACCTAACCAACTACACAGGTAATTTTATAAGGAAATTATCAATTCTCATTAAACCTTTAATTTAATTTTTTTTTCATTATTTTAGTTATTGCAGGACATTTACTTGCTTCTAGAAACCTAATAGTGTTGAGACTACTGCGATCACAGAGTTCGATTCTATGGCCGCACCTTTTTTTCCAAATATATCTTTTACTTTTACTTACAATTTTTAAGGCGGGAGAGATAACGACACCTGACATGATGACTTTGAGGCGATTACATTTCGCGATTCACGTGTACTCGCCTTCTTTCGTGCATAAAACAGACACCGCGCTCTCTATTATACTATACGCCATTGTCAACTTGATTACTCAAGGTATGGCTGCAATACACACGCACATACTACAATTCATTTCTCTAGTAGTTTATCTCCTTGATTGGGTAAAATTTATTACGCTTTTACAGCGAAATGTAACCAACAGTTGAATAATAAATCATGACAGATTGTAATTTCATGAAATTAAAGTTTAAGATTGATGCTCTTAAATTGTTTTACGGAAACTCGGAATCATGGCCGCTTCAAGTAAAATGTTCCGAGTATAAATTAAATATACAAAATTATGAAAATCGATTTGTTAATTGTTTACGTGAAGTTTGTGATTCTAAACCTTTTAAACAATGTTAATAGTGATTTTGAGCACTTTGTAGCGGATTAGAATTAGCATGAAAAGTATTATTATATTATAAAAATACATTGAAAAAAGTGGATAACAAAACTAGTTGTGTTACCATGAAAATAGCAAAACTTTGATAATTTTTAAAAAAAGTTAGTTAAAATGCAATCTACTGGTTGGTAAGCTGGAACAATTGAGTTTGATTACTTTTAGCAATAGTTATGTTGTCACTATTTTTAGGTAACTAATAATCAAATTTTTTGTTACTTATAACTAATTTTTTTTTCTGTATAGTAAATATAATCAGTGACGGACCCACCGTATATATATTATTTTTTTGTAAGAACTTTCTCATCGAATCAAAAAAGTAAAGCTACCTCGGTTGCTATTTGTATTTGAATTGTTAAGCGCCTCTATTTACAAAAAAAAAGTATTTGTAGACTAATAATTTTTCTATTGTATTCAACATAAAAACTTGTATTTGATCTTCAAAATGTCTTCAGTATTTCGTATGTGTTAACAATCACCTAAATATTAGTGAGTCGGCAGACCGAGGCTCACCTGCCGATTAGAAAGCTCTAGGATCGAAAGCTCCGTCTCATACTTTATTTATTTAATTTAAAATTTTAGCGGGTAACGCAACAAAATATATATATATGTGTACCAAAATGTACCGAGATTACCCGAAGTGCAGATTGATCGACATGCCGACCGATAAAATTGCGTTACATCGATTTCATCTCCCATTTTAAAATGCTCGAAGTATATTCACCTCAATAATATCGTAACAACTTTTGCTTACACATCATGCAGTGAACTGAAATTAGGATACCTTGTATTATGAACAATTTTTACACAAACACAACAAGGGGCGTATCTCGACATGACCACAATACCCAGGCTCAATGGTATGTTATAAAATGTATTTACAACACATATAATAACAAAGAAATTCAAACCAAGAGTTTCCACAGAACCACGTCAGACAATGAGACTTGACGATGTACAGTTATTTGTAATAACACACCAACGATCTTTAATATTATTAAACAAAAAGTTAAACAAGCACAAAATGTAATTATTAAATAACCAGCGGAGCATCTTGCGACGCATCAGTGGTTAAATCCCATTGCGATTTCGGCTCGCGTGAATTAATAAGGGTACAAAGAGGAAGTCAACTGGTTCGGAAATTCGACGTTGGCTTCCCGAGGATTTTAATATTGTAACATTGCCAGTTATAATATTTATCCATCCAGTAACAAATACCTTAATATTTTCTTTTTTCGTAGAGCACTAAAAGTAATACAACAAATTACATTAAAAACACTGGTAAAGTGCGTGAGTACAACTTCCAAGAGTACGTAGCGTAGGAATGTTCTTTCCTTATTGTTAAGTGCACCCCTCGATAGCGATTGTCGACATTTTCCATAAGTGGTTCATTTCTCATCACTAAATCATTTTAACTTAAGATATGAAAAACAACTATTCCCGTTTGTCTGTGACAGCCTATTTTCTCTGAATCTATGGACGAAAAAGTTTGAATTTAGTACATAAACAGAGTTTGGTGACGCAAATACGGACTTAAAGCTTAAATAAACTAATTCTGATTTGGGTAGTTTACTTTAGGGGGCAAATTAATGAATAAAAAAAACTTTTCACAAGTACATCATACGACATATCAGATGAAAGTGCTCGTTAAGAGAAACACAACTATATATTTATAAAATGCATGGTTTAAAAGATATCAAGGAAAATATACGAAAATTGACAATCTCCACATCTCCGAAACATTGAGTCTAAAAAATAAAAAAACCAGCCAAGTGCGAATCAAACTCGCACACGAAGGGTTCCGTACAACCATACAATATTAAAAAAAACTAGCGCGACGTTAATAGAACTTAACCATTAATCGTTATTGTTATGTAATTTAATAATTTTTGAATAAATATATTTAATTTTAATTTTTTTACTTAGGGGTCGTCCATTAATCACGTGGTGTTTTTTTAGCATTTTTTTAACCCTCTCACCCCTTGGTGTTACGTGGTGAGGTTTAAGACTAACCCCTTCAGCCCCTACCCAAAATCACAGGTATTTTTTTAGTACAAAATATCTTTAAAATTTCATAATATTATCTTTAAATACAGATAAAAGTATAATCTAATTTACGTAATTCTGGAAAATTAAAGACCGTGATAAAGATAATATTTTAATCTATTAACGGAAACAATACAAGAAAAATTGTTTCAATTTATTATAGTGTGCTATTGCTATTATAGCTTTATACAGGAACGACAGTCTCCGCCAAAAAGATTCATTCACTTTATCGTGTCAATATTTATTCAGGTTCTCATAAAAGTATGTATGAAGTATGAGTTATTCCTCCTACCGTAAAAATGAAAACGTGATTATTACAATAGGTCGGAATTAAATTCTTTTCGTATTTTGTATGTTTGAAGTTATGATCAAATTTCATTGGTTTCGCTTTTTGGTGCCTCGTGGCTGGTTTTCTTACCATTCAAAGTTCCTTGAGAAAAAATGCATCCTTAAAAAAATTATGAATAAAGAAAAATGTTTAAAAAGATCCAACTATATACAATATAAACATCATTTGCCCTTATGCATTTATGCATTTCTCGGAACTCTGGGCGGGTATCAAAGTGCTTGGTTCAAGCAGATATTTCCGCTGTCAATAGTATCGATTTTATGTTACAGAATAAATCAGCCATTTCTCGTAACATGATAAATCGGAAAATCGATATGCACAGAGCGTGCATTTCGCTTGAATGGTAAGCAGTATATCGATATTAAAATACGACAGTCTGCATAATATGTACAGGTTGGGACTGCAGTGGGTCATTTTTCGTGTTGGTTATCGTAAAGCTTTAATTTTTTACATTAGACCGAAAGTTAGAATTTAAAAAATTGGAAAATCCAAAATGGCACGTCTCATATGCTCATTTAACAGCTAGAAAAAATATTTCTCACTTCTATCATTATAATAATATAAGCAGGAATCATAATCATAAGGAGTTATTATAAAAGTACAAAAATTTCGATGGTTCATTTTGAAAAAGTTCATCAAATGAACTATATCAATCTATAAAAAAAAATGGCTGTGTGATAGTAATTCTCGAAAATCATCTTTGCTCCGGAATTTCATACAACTCAATTGACAGAGCCCGCTTTTCGGCCCAAATGTTTTTTTTTTTTAAATTTATATATTAAGTATGAATCGACGTAAAAATGCATCTTACGTAATCTTCAATATATTCAATTCCATATGTAAAACTTTTAAAAGCTTTATTAGGTTTTTCTCAGTACAAAAATTGTCTAGGAATGATTGAATGTACGGAAATTAGACGTGTTTTCCATAGTGAAATTAGAAGAGCACTACCCTTAATGCTTCGCATTGTAAGGCATACAATTAAGATATATGGCTTTGCATAAGTACCTGTGTTTAGCCATGTGGGATTCACCACACGCTCCTATGTTATTTATACCATCTATACCTATCCGACGAATCTGGAAAACTTCTTGGTAATAAAAATAATCTATACTTAATCAATACCTTAGAAAACACAGCCTATTTACTAAGAGTGTGCTGGTTTATAACCCAACGTGGACAGACTTGCTTCTTCCGGTTTGTGGATTGCCAAAAAATAAATAAATCGAATACATCGATAAAATTCTTTGGTCTTGCCTTCTATCATCTACCTGTCGTGTATCTGACAGCGATACGAGTTACCGCGATAACTTTGAAGTTTGAGACAGTCTGTTATTGCGCCGGTAGTAAATATTTTAGCGGTTCAATTTCTCTGAGAAGGGTGGGAGCCTATCAAACGCATACTAGCTTATTGTTTCGGTTTACGTCGTTTACGTGTGGCAAATGGACGGTGTTATGCAGATATGTTCCAGCACAGGAGACATCACTGTTTAAAAAAGAATGGTTTACGATAAAATTACTTTTAGAACGTCGCTAGATCCAATTTCTTTAATTTTATAATATTACCTTGCTATTAATCTATATTAGTATTATAAAGCTGAAGAGTTTGTTTGTTTGAACGCGCAAATCTCAGGAACTACTAGTTCGAATTGAGAAATTATTTTTGTGTTAAATAGTATATTTATTGACGAAAGCCATAGGCTATATTTTTTGTTTGTTTGTTTGAACGCGCTAATCTCAAGAACTACCCATTCGAATTGAAAAACTATTTTTGTGTTCGATAGTCCATTTATCGAGAAAGGTTACAGGCTATCATTACATCACGCTAGGACTAATAGGAGCGGCGCATCAATGAAAAATGTTGCAAAAACGGGAACAATTATTCCTTTTTAGAGTAAACGGTTGATGTTAAGCAAAAACCATGTATTACGGAATTGTTCCCCTTTAAAAGTTCTAACCAAAAGTCTGGACAACATAAGTACATCTTTTAAATTTGGCAAAGCTATAATTTTTTTTATGGCAATCAAATTTGTTGCTAGACGCGCCAGATAATTTATTTGATTGGATGATGACGATGATACCATAATGTAATGATACTATATGGTTGGAATAGCAACCCACTCAGACTTGGAAGAGGTGCAATGTACTAATGCGTGGAACGGAAAGAGGAACGTTTCCGTAGTCCACCCGGACGAAGCCGGGTACGACCGCTAGTATTATAAAAAACGCTTCGTTTAAATTGTTTTCGTCAAATTACAGAATTGGAAATATATAAATAAAAGTCTAAATTAATAATAATTAAATGTTATGAAACTATTTCATCTAAATTTTAGATAATATAGCAAAATGTATTTAGAAGTACGTAAAGTATTCGTATTTATACAAAGAATAATGTCAAAGACGTAATAAAAAACTAATTATATGTATTAGACTGAAGGCGCCCACGAGTTCTTCTTTGAACTTCGTCTGGGCTCACTCCTGAAGCGTGAGCGTTTTAGTGGACTGTATTTATAGGTATAGCGAGGGGCGATAGCGAAAGGAGAGGAAAGACTAAAGGGACTGACCTTGACGCAGCAACACACATATAAGTCTTCGCTGTCAGCCAGGAGCTCCTCCAGTCAGGCGGCGGCGCGGCGCCAACACGTAATCGGGCACACTCCACAGTTTATATATTATAGCGTTTGTTACACAATATTATTAGGTTTTTATATGAGTTTTAGGCGATAAGCGATTATGCGTTTAGCGTTTTATATTTTCAGTGCGTCACATAGGAAAGACAACAGCGGACTGAATGTAAAGGAAAAAGCGGGTAGTGCGGAAACAAGAATCAGGGATGCGGCGTAGCCATTGCCCCCGGCCATTGAAAGACTCGCTTTCAATTGCACAAGGAAAAATGAAAGAAAAATATTAAAATAAACTAAAAATTTAACAAAGAAAGCGGAGAATAAATTAAATTAACTTATTGCTATTGCGTGGGTAGAGGACAGAGACGCACGACTGGTCTCTTGTAAATTCCAGTTGCAGTCTTAACTGACGCAACACGGACTACTCCGTCGACTCCTGGGAATGTAGAGACTACTACGCCCAACGGCCAATGAAGGATAGGGGTATCATCAGTCATTACTATTACAATCGTACCCTTTTCGATTGGTTTAGAAGGTGTATTCCATTTCTCACGCGTCTGTAAAAGATGTAAGTACTCTAACTTCCATCTTTTTGAAAAAGATTGTACCATATTATCCAAAAGCTTATATCGTTTTACTAAATTACTAGAAAACTCTGTCTCATCTACAAAAGGTAAATGTTTTATTGGACTTGACATTAAAAAATGCGCGGGCGTTAGAGCAGAAGGCTCCGATGGATATGAACTCAATAGCGTAAGCGGACGCGAATTCAGTACGCACTCTATTTGCACCAATACTGTCAACAATTCTTCATATGTTAAAATCTGCGAACCTATTACGCGAAACAAATGAGTTTTAAACGCTTTGACGTAAGTCTCGACATGTCCATTAAAATGAGGACTGCGTGGAGGTATGAGTTTCCAGGTGATTCTGTTTTCTGATAACTCCTTTGCAAATGAAAAATTGTAATTTTCAGAACATAAAAATTTATAGAGTTCATTAAGCGTATTTTTTGCTCCTATAAACGTCGTACCGTTATCAGAGTACATACACGAAACCGCACCCCGTCTGGCAAGAAAGCGTTTAAAAGCTGAAATGAATACGTGCGTTGTCAGATCTGAGGCTATCTCTATATGCACAGCGCGTGTTACGAGGCACACAAATATGCACAAATAGCATTTTATAGGACGAACACCGCGTTTTCTATAAGGCGTAATGCTGATTGGACCTGCATAATCTACAGCTGTATGCGTGAAAGCTTTAGTTTGCTGTACACGACAAGCTGGTAAATCAGACATCATAGGAAATGTATTTTTTGGATTAACCTTAAAACAAAAGTAACATTGATGAACAATTTTGCGAACGGTGTTTCGACAAGATAAAATCCAATAGCGTTGTCTAAGTATAGACATAAGTAGTTGCGGCCCAGTATGACAATGTTTCTCGTGATAATATTTTATTATGAGATCGACAATATAGTCCTTTCGAGGTAATAAAATAGGATGCTGCTGATCATAGGATAAGTCTGCATTACGCAGGCGTCCACCAACGCGCAACAATCCGTATTTATCTAGAAATGGGTTTAATTTTCTGATTTGAGGCGAACAGTTTTTATTTGAAATTAAACATTTTATATCGTCAGCGAAATATTTAGATTGCATAACCTTAATTATTTGAGTGTCAGCGAAATCAAATTGTGAACTGGTAATTACTTCAGCGCGAGGTAGTTTCTTTAAAAAGCGATAAATGTAAATAATAGAGCGAAGTAGAGCGTTCCACGAAGAAAAGCGTTGTGATAGCGTATACAAAGCATGAGGTTCTTCATCGGCCGACGTAGCCAAAGCGATTACCTTTGATTCGGGTACTTCTATATTATCAGAAGGTTTGAACCTTTTAATAGGCCAACTTTCAGGTTCTTGCTGTAACCATGAGGGACCATTAAACCATAATGGATGGTCAATTAAGCGTAAAGGTGTGATACCACGAGACAAACAATCACTCGGATTATCGACGCCATTTACGTGATAAAAATGTCGCGTAGGAAGCGTATCAATAATTTTTGTAATTCGCGTAGCAACAAATGTTTTAAATTTATGCGGAGACGAGTGGATCCAGCATAGAGCCACCATAGAATCGGTGAAACAATAAATATCGTCAATATTATGACGAGGAGCGTATGTGTCGATGACTAGACGCGTTAATTTAGCCATAAGTAGCGCAGCGCACAACTCCAAGCGAGCGATAGAAACAACTTTAAGAGGCGCTACTTTAGATTTCGCGCAAACCAAACGTATAATAGGCGGGTTGTTAGCGTTAGATACGCGTAAATAAATAACTGCGCCATAAGCTTTTTCACTAGCGTCTGAAAAAGCGATTATAGAAATTTTTGAATTTTCAGTTACACCTAAATGACGCGGGAATTTTAATTTAGCTAATTCAGGAAGTTCGGAAATATATTTATGCCAAATTTCAGCAATGTGCGGCGGCGTTGGTTCGTCCCAGTTCAATTTCAAAAGCCAAAGCTGCTGGATGAGAACCTTAGCAAATAATATGACCGGTGCGATAAACCCAATTATGTCATATTGACGAGCGATGACGGACAAAATATTTCGTTTCGTACATAGTCGCTCCTCTATGGACACGACAAAACTAAATTCATCAGTAGACGGAGACTACTGAAGTCCCAAAATCTTTAAATGTTGATCCTGTTCAAACTGAACAGCCGAACGGTAGCGATAAGACTCGGGCAACGAATCTAACAATTCAGCAGAATTACTAGACCATTTTACCAAATCAAAGCCCCCAGCCTTGAAGAGACCCAGCAACTCATTCTTAAGTTTGAGTGCGTCAGGTAGCGCGGGAACAGAATAACACACGTCGTCCATATAGGCGGCGCGCGGTACAAGATCCGCGGCGAGCGGGTATGTGTCTTGTTCTTCGGCGGCCAATTCGCGTACGACACGCATAGCGAGATAGGGACTGCTACGTAATCCAAAACAGACGCGATTGAACTCATACGTGACGAGAGGTTCCGTAGAGTTGTAACGATAAAGTATTTTTTTGAAATTTGCGATGTTCTTCCTGAACCAAAATTTGCAAATACATCTGCTTGATGTCTGCTGAGAAAGCTATACTATAAAAGCGAAACATGAGTAATATTAAAAATAAGTCATTTTGTAGATTTTGCCCTGTATATAATATGTCGTTGAGTGATAGGCCAGAAGTGGTTTTGGCACTCGCGTCTAACACTATACGCAACTTCGTCGTGGTTTTGTCTTGACGCACGATGGCGTGGTGAGGGATGTAATAACCACTTTTAATATTATCATCATAAACTGGAGAGATATAATTTTTATCTAAATATTCTTTGATAACCGCGTTGTATTCTAAGCGCAAAGTAGGCGAAGCATTAAGTTTTCGTTCCAAAGAAAAATATCTATTTTTAGCGATTGTATACGAGTCACCCAAAGAAGCAGAGTCGCGCGAAAAGGGAAGCGCGACGCTGTAGCGTCCAGACTTGTCTCGCGACAAATTATCTTTAAATATAATTTCGCATTCACGATCCTCAGCATTAAGGACAGGCGCGGTATGAACTTCTTCAAGTTGCCAAAATTTTTGTAAAATCGTATTTATACAGGGTTGAGTAACAGCGCAACAAGCAAGAGATATGTTACTGGGATTATTTTCAATATCTACATTGCCTATAATCATATAACCGAAGACAGTCTCGAAAGCTGTCGGCATACCCGGAGGCCCCGTTACACGGCCCGACAGTAAAATTTGTGAAAACATCGAACCCCCCAACAAAAGATCGATATCACCCGGAACCGAGTAATATTTATCAGCGAGCGTAACATTATTTAAATAGGTAAATGAAGTAGTATTTATATGAGCGGTAGGTATTTTATCCGTAATTCGATCGATTACAAAAGCGTTAATAGAATATTTAATATTTTTATTTATTAATGATGACACTTTAAGTGTTAACATGCCCTTAATTGAACTAGCGGAGCCACCTATGCCCTTAACGACGGATCTAGCAATTTTATTATAGCGTAAATTTAATAATTTGCAGCAATCTGTGGTTATGAAATTATTTTGTGAAGCTGTGTCCACTAGACCTCTAATAGTATGTAAGTTACCCAAGTTATCTTCAGTGTTTAATTGAACAGTTCCTAATAAACAAGTGTTCAAGCGTTCAGAACTAGATTTAATATTACAAAGAGATATTTTATTATCGTGTGACGCATCCACTGTGGGCGCAGGCGTCTGAAACCGGTTAGCGGGGCCGCCGGCGGCAGCCGAGTGCTTCAGCGTTTCAGAGGACTCCGCACGAACGTTTACGGTTTGCGGTTCCGTATGCGACCTCATTTTTCTACATAAAAGTGAATGATGTTTGCATCCACAGTAGCGACATAAAACCGTAGATTTACAAGCGAAACTTACATGATATAAACTCAAACAATTAGAACATCCATTTCGGTTTTTAATAAAATTAATACGATCATTAATTGAAAGGCGTTTAAAAGAATCACATTTATATAATTGTGTATGTGTGGTTTGTTTACAGCACACACAAGCATTATCCACTACGACAAATGAATGCGTAGGCTTCGAGTAATTTTGTTCTGCGTTATTTTTACCATACTTCTTTGGCGGGGTAGAAGTAGTAGATATAGAAGAAGGCGTGCGATCCAATATTTTGGATTGTTCATGAAGAAAACCGATTAAACTATTGTACGTAGGTATGGATTCGTCACGTTTTAACATTTCAAAGGTGCGCGATGTTTCCGAATCCAGTTTCTTAAGTGCTACGTGGAGTAATATGAAATCCGTCAAATCAGACAATTTCAAAGATTTCAAACTAGCGACCGCGGCGGCGAATTTATCTAAAAATAATTCTATATTTTTTGAAGAAGCGTAACTAGCAGCTTTAAAATTTAATAATTGATCCAAATAAGCGGAAGCGAGACAACGTTTATCCTCATATTTTTTAACCAAAGTTGACCAAATCTTTTCGTAATTTTCCCCGGTGGGAGTGATTCCGGAGCACACCGATAAAGCACGACCAGAAAGTTTTCCTATTAAGTATTGCACCCTTTCGTGATCTGTTAAGTTTTCGTTTACATGAATAGTATTTTTGAAATTTTCATAAAACATTGGCCACTCAATAGGATCACCAGAAAACGACAATAACTCCAACTTAGGTAATTTTATAGTACTCTTCTTGCTTTCAGAATTGTTACCAGTATCGTTGCATGTAGACTCAGGAACTTTAAGAGCGTTAATTTTGCTTTCGACCCGCTTAATACGGCAATATAAATCATCAAACGCATTCCAAGATTGAAAATTAGGTACCGCGTCAGGATTCAAAGTCAGCTCAAGCAAATTGATTTGTTTTACTAAATCAGAAAATTCATCGCGAATCGATTCCAATGTAATAATACTGGACAAAAACAATTCTTCTGATACTGTATCTTCAAAGGCGTTTTTTGCGTAATTATAGATGTATTGCAACCGACCAAACATTGATTCACGTTGCGCAGTTAACATCTTTATTTGTATTTTAATATCTGCCTCTTGCAGTGTTACTTTACCTTTTGTAGGCATATTTGAAGTTAAATATATTTATAGAATCAAAACTGAAAACGTAAGAAACTAGACGATTCAATAAATGTCGCAATTACTGCCTGTAACATGCACACGCGGCACGCACACACAAGGTACGCGCGTAGATGCGACGCGATGTTTACCTACCTACAAAGCGAAATAATTATAAATTCTTAGATAAAATTTTGTTATAAAATAATTTTATATTTATATAAAGCGTTTCGTGCGAGAAATGGAATCTACCTTGTTCAGTAAAGACTGACAGAGTAAGAATAGCGTAGTTTAAAAGAATTGTATGAAGGGAAGCGTGCAGCGAGTTATTTTAAAACTTTTGGTATAGACCAGAATTTTATGAAGCGAGCGTGTTCAGAAGAACAAATTATTTTTTAAACCTTCGGTTCGAAGGAACATATTATTTTTTAAACCTTCGGATCGAAGGACCATATTATTTTTTAAACCTTCGGATCGAAGGACCATATTATTTTTTAAACCTTCGGATCGAAGGACCATATTATTTTTTAAACCTTCGGATCGAAGGACCATATTATTATGAAGGCGCCCACGAGTTCTTCTTTGAACTTCGTCTGGGCTCACTCCTGAAGCGTGAGCGTTTTAGTGGACTGTATTTATAGGTATAGCGAGGGGCGATAGCGAAAGGAGAGGAAAGACTAAAGGGACTGACCTTGACGCAGCAACACACATATAAGTCTTTGCTGTCAGCCAGGAGCTCCTCCAGTCAGGCGGCGGCGCGGCACCAACACGTATCGGGCACACTCCACAGTTTATATATTATAGCGTTTGTTACACAATATTATTAGGTTTTTATATGAGTTTTAGGCGATAAGCGATTATGCGTTTAGCGTTTTATATTTTCAGTGCGTCACACAGGAAAGACAACAGCGGACTGAATGTAATGGAAAAAGCGGGTAGTGCGGAAACAAGAATCAGGGATGCGGCGTAGCCATAGACTGTTTGTTAGTATTTTATGAAAGCTGTTCCTCAATGTCAGTCATAAGTTAAAAACTACATAATTTACTAAACAATTCAAAGTAATAAAGGAGTAAGTAATAAATTCTATACGAAATGTACGAAGTCCACTCGATATCAGTTCAGAATGGACTATAAACATTTTCAAATAATAATATACAAAGACGGCCCGTGGTATTCTGCAGCCCTCTCGGGAAAGCGAGCGACAGTTCGGAAATATAGAACTTATTTTCCGATACATATTTCTCTCTGAGATTGTATCCTTGCTCTGTATTACACATTTCTACTTTTTGGTATTCACTACTACAGTCTGATGCAAGCTGTCCTTTTACAATGCATCCGAAACATTTAAACCTGAATACTTCAAAGAAAAAGTGGTAGGTAATAAGCCATACCGAAAGTTTTGTCAACGCTAATCCCATTATAAAATAAACAGTGTCCTTTCTTAAAAATTATAGAAACATTATAATAATTAAAGAAAGCTACGAACTGTAATGTATTTTTTGTACCAAAATGCTTTGGAAAGAGGCGACTAGTGACGTGGCGCGACAAAGGATTGGGCGAGATGAGGCGATAAAATGTATGCAGCGCATGTCATCGCTTTAAAGTGTAAACCTCTCCACTCCATGTTAAAGTACATTTCATATACTCGTCTATCGTAATCAACGTTGGATAATATAGCATAAAGCATTATTTAAAACGCGTTATTTAGGCCCAACGAATTTACCATATTATATTGATTGCCTCTTGGTGCTATTAAATAGCACGACGCGATACCGCAGTCCCGTTTTACCGATAAAGCGATGCGATCAGCACAGCGAAGCACGTCCTACAACGAACGTCATTGCGCGCTGACTGATTAGCAAATTTAGCAATTTAGCATTAGGGCAGCTATCGGTCGACAGCATGCTGCAGCTGACTAAACAGTCGTGGTAGTAGATATTCTCGCGCTAAGCATTCTCGCGTGTTATGCTATAGCATAGCATACAAATAAACATGTTAAAATAATATAGTTTATAGTCTGAACAATTTTTTTAAAATATAGCAGATTTTTACATCACTAATTGTGATGTATCGCGTCGTCTTCTTTGAAAATCATAATAATAAAATAGGTATAAAGAGCACTTAATTCTATGTGAAAAGACATATAGCATCCATGTTTTTAACTGGTCGGCTACTATTTGAAGTGTGATTGATGGCCAGTCAAACAAACGTAGTTTTCTAATCCACGATTACTAATTATAGTATGAAAAAATTGTGTCAGGCGTACACACGCCACACGGTGTATTAATAATTTTGTTAGAAAACTACTTTTATATGCTTGCGACGATGTCCAATGTTTGTCATTTAATAGTAATTCAAACAGCTGATCAATATAGGCCAGTTCTCGCCGTTACGTAATTTTACGGATCCATTTGACTCATAATTCTTAAAACGGCCTGAATGGGCTTGGACTAAAATTTTAAAGTTGTGCTGATGGTGATTTAAATTAAAAACAATAAGGTTCATGAATAAACTTTCAAAATATCCTTTTTTTTCTATTTACGAATTTCCCAGATATTTATAAAAATTTACCTTAACCATGAGGATATAGGCAATTTTTTCGAAATATCTTTCTATTTTTTAATTACGAATTTGCCAGACATTTATGAAAATTCATCTGAACAATAATAAGGTTCTAGAATAAACTTTTAGAATTACATTCTTTTCTATTTACGACTTTGCCAGATATTTATAAAATTCATTTGAATAATAAGATTCTAGAATAAACTTTCAAAATGTCGTTTTCTTCTATTTACGAATTTGCCAGATATTTATAAAAATACACCTAAAGTTGAAATTGTCCCTGTGACGTCATCTGACCGGTTGGACATATTGCGCGACTTCCCACAATAAAAAACAAAAGCTCAAGTTAAATAAAAATGTTATGACTTTATTTAGTCTAAGATGATGCACTTAGTAAGCGTCTATCCAGTTCGTCGATAATTTTATGGAAAAAATAACTAAGAAAATTACAGGCAATATATTTTTATTTCAAGAGAAAGGTACAGATTGGTTTGTATTTTCAAGAAAAACATAAAAACTCTGTTTTAAAATTTTTGATCCAAGCCCATTCATCCATCCAGGTGACGGAAATAAACGCAAATAACAATAATATTATAGAATTATATAGATAAATGTAGTGACGAAAATGTATATTACGAAAGCAGAGGCAAAAACTATAATATTTATGTATTTCTAAACATAAAATGAATTTACTAATTTATGACATACCTTTGTTAATTTTTTTTTATTAAAATACATAGAATATTCGACTAAATTGTAGATTAAATAATTATTTGCCGCTAAACAATATTATTATAGGTACACACTACTTTGATATAGTGTTCTTTTAGGTATCTTTTAGTATATGAATTAGAAATTTAATATAAGAGTTGATACTTTTCAAAATTTTTATTCAATAAACACGTTCACTTTTAGCATACTACATGATTTCACTCTTAGTTTACTTTTAATTTTAGTTTCACTTTTAACATAGAGCCTTTCGACAAGTGAGTTTAACTTTTTTATAAACCCATCGAAAAAGAGATAGGTAGTTCATTATATAAATTGGTCTATATTTTTAGGAAAAATTTAAAAACTCAGTGAAAAAATCATGAGGCCCGCCGTGTCCAGTACACTAACGCGTCCAGGGTCTTGATGGGGCTGCCTGGACATTGAAGCGCGTCGGGCATGTTTGCGCAGGTGCGTACCGAATGCTTCTATGCCACGATGCGCAAGCGGTGCGTACCTCTGGTGCGCCGGGTGCGAGGTAGTCCCAACACTATCCTGGCGATGATATCAAAAAGGTTTGATTGTCCTTTTATTGGTCGCTGTTGCCGCCTTCATATAGTAAGAATTGGTAGTTTGGGAGAGGGTATGGGTCCATGAAAAGAATAGCATCACTTACTAAATTTCGTTAAAATTGTGACTTGTTGTGACTTGTGTTCTTTCTTGGATAGCCATTACATATAGGGTAATAATAATAATAATACATAGGACTTCCCACACAGCGTCGTAGATATAGATATATACGGTAGATATAGCATTGACATCATGTGTGTGATTTAGTTAATTTTTACAATTTGATGTTGATTTGTGATTTGTAGTTTGTTTTAATTTTGACTGATATGTTATGTTACTAACATTTAGGTTATAAAGGTGTTTTACTAACAAATGAGTCTTTGTTACTTGATATGAAAGAATAAATAAATAAAATAAATTGTCGAAGTTTCGGAAAGACGAATATTCCCGATTTTAATTTTTGTATTTACCTACTCGAACTTTCAACAATCTTTGCGATAATTTTTTTTTTATTCCTTATTTAATCACGTTTCCTATTTAAGGGTAGTAGATAAGTTTATAAATTAGATAATATTTTATACACATATTAAATCGCGACAGGAAATACGATATACGTATTGTAAATAAAGTGTTTACATTTTGTGGTGAAGTTGGACTGCGGTCGAGTCAAGCGATCCGGATATTCAAAGCTTATCGTGTTGATAGAAAATACTTCACAAGCGTATAAGCTGAAAATATGTTTGGAAATATCCCAAAAAGGATTTTAGTTTCGTGAAAATATACACGACAAGAAAATCCATACTAATATTTTAAATGCGAATGCGTCTGAAATAACTTGAACCTTAAGAATAGACTAGACTACTTTTCACCGTGAAAATGTTTCTGTATGTTTGTTAACCTATCACGGCTGAATCGGTGAACCGATTTTAATAACGCTTATTAGGATTTTCCGTCGCATAAATGGGTATATTTGTTACTTTTTCACAACTAAATTGAAAAACTTCGTCTTACCCTTTCACGGCAAAACCGGATGCCCCTTTAGCGGTTCCGGTATAAACGCGAGGACCACGTGCGCAAACTTATTGGCGGAAAGCTAGTGTCTAATAAAATTTTGTAATCAGAGACACTAAAACCGTCTAAAATTATCTTCATATTTTGATTTAGATAATTCATATTACATAGAGATATTTCCTATACATTATGTTTTTTACACGTGTTATTTCGGAGACATTAGCAAAAAGTTTGGACAAAGCAATTTTAAAATAAATACAAATTTGTAAATAACATAGAAATTATGGTAACTTCATAAGTAGGTAATATATAGTACTTCAACGTAACAATTACAAAATATATGCAAATAACACGCCAGATTGTTTTGATATGATATGTTTTCTAGAAGCATCTGAATATAGTGATGTCGCTCTAATACTTATAATTTCGCAGCACATTAAGCTGCTGCTGCTGCGGCAACGGCATAAAGACGATAAGGTGATAAACTTTAAGGGCAAAAAGCTTTCGCTGCTTTAAGTATATGACACTATTCATGAATAAGTGAATCTGGAATTCACATGTTACATAAAAGCCTGTTATCTATATATTTAAAGAAAATACTAATTAACATACCAACACACAGACCAACCGCCGAGTGTATAACTTGAATTTCGTAACACGCGTCCTGAAGAAGTATTTTTTAAATTTGAATTTTAACTAGTCAGCAATCATTATCAATCAATTGTCTCTGTTAATTAAATAGGTCGTGACCTTCAATCTGACCAAATATGGTTAATGAGTAGCGAATAGGTTAAAAGAGTGAAAAGAGGTGCTAAAATATGCACTGAGAAAATGTAAATTAAGCACGTATCAATTTGATATTTTGTAAAAACAATTTACTAAACACATTATTAAATAGGTTTTTTTGAGATCCTTTACATTACGTAACCGTCGTATTATTTTTCTAAATTTAAATGTTTAGACATTCACTTAACATTTTTTGTTTTAAAATTAAACAATAAAATCAAACAAAATTCTTCAAACTCGACCGACATTAACACATCCTGTATATCATTTCAAGTTCACGTAGAATTGTTAATGAATTGTCAACGAGGAAACCAGTGGCCATATATAATTTCGCTTTTAGAAGCAATTCGAAAGAGTAAGCGAGAACAATGTAACATTGCGCGACTACAAATATTTGTCGCGTTTACTGTTTACACTATCGGCCTCTACGCGCATGCGGGCGAGTTGGTTTGCATGAGAATGAAATTACAAAGAGACTTTGTTTTCGTTACGTTTCGCTTAGTTTGGCTATGTCACAGTGTGTTATGTCGCTGAATATCCATGAGCTTTAAGCAAGTATTATGCTTGTATTATGGGTATTAGACAACTGATATACACACTTAAATATAAAAGTGTAAGAATCTTGATTCCTTGATTCTTGATTGTAACAATAAATATCAATACCAAGAGCTTAAATTTAATGCGACCATTAAAATTTATTTGGAAAATAAAAACGCTATCTGCTCATAACTACTTCGGAAAAGGGGGTATATCATCTAAAAACTGATCCCCTCAAAAATAATAATGAAATCATTTTTTGCCAAAAACGAAAATAAAAGTTCTTACACGAATTCTTAACACTAAGCTTACAATATTGATAGCATATTGTAAGCGAGGACTTCCTTCCTTCCCTTCTTTCTACAAGTAATAGAGTCAGACGGAAGTCAACTTTCATAGGAAGTATAAACCCATTCATAAACCTCTATATATATACTTCATACATAAAATACACAGTACGTACTATACTATTATATAATAATACGTAAAGACATAATGAAATATAATCTTAAATAATATAAGACGTTGGCTTTTCAGAGTGTTGGCGTTCAGTACGATTGTAACGCATCTATAAAAATATAAAAAATACGGTATCCGATTCGATCGATTTAAATAAAAATACTTTCATTAAATGGTAACATTCTTAAACAGCTATTGCAATGTTTGAAGTTGTATATATATAAAAAGAAATTCTCCCAATTACTTGGGCCTTGTTAATCTTTTAAAAATTAAAATAAACTTAAAGTCATTTTGGTTTCAGTTTATGGATAAGAATTTTTAATAGTTACTTATTTAAATAAAAATTGTTAGATTTAGTAGCACGTTTATTATTTGGTAACAATGGATATAAATATTTACATAAATACTTTTAAACTGTGAGATTAAACTGAGACGTGGTCCTTACACGCTGGTGACTTAACTGTCACTTACTGTCAGTATGTATATCAGTTGTCTAGTAACCCATAACACAAGCGTAATACTTGCTTACTTCGACACTAGACGCTAAATTACTAATGTATTATTATTACTTGTGATGTGTGTCGTCGGTCAAAGCAGATCTGTCCCTTCTAGTTTCTATTCTTGCCAGCCGACGTTTTGTCATTTACTTAATTTACATATTTTACATGTAATTTCATGTCATGTGTTAAATTTGATGAAAGCGTGGCACAAAGCTTGGTGCTGTATGAATATGGCGTTGGATGGGAAAAGTATTATGCATCTAACTCTACTGGCTATTACTTGTCCGACTCTATAATTATGCGCCCACGCAATGTCTACACTGCAGTTAATAACAAAACTTAAACGTCTATAAAGGTCGTTTCTGTTTTTTTGTGATACGTTACTTAGCGGTAATAAAATCTATTAGCCATATAAGTTTCTTCGTATAATCATGAAACATAATAATTCTAATTAATTTATTCCTCAGACTTAACGACAATTACATAAAGACCATGGAATATATTTTCCTATGGGGTAATATGATCGAGTACCCATTTGGGAACTAATTCTTTAATGTTAAGTTAAATGTTTTGATTAACGTAGTAACATACACGTCATGTCCGTCTGTCTATCGGGATAATGTGTAGTATTTTTATTCATTTTGGCATATAAGTTCGGAAGTATGAACCTACAAAGTAGTTTGAAATGTTTTTCGTGGTACACAAGATATGTTTTAAGCGATGGAATTAAAATACGAAATTAAACGTTAAAATAGCTTTTATGTACCTACAGAATTTGTATACTAAAAATATAACATATACTAAAAAGAAAAAAACAGGTTTTTTGTTTTCTAGAACCAATATTAAAACTTGTAATTTCAAAATCATACCTTTTCAAAATTATTACTCTTTATTCAGCTACCACCAACCTCTACCGGTACGATTTAAATGCCCAAAAAATTTTAAGAATATTATGACAAAAATAAAAATAAATTTTTAAATAGATCTCTGCGCATAAATCTAATAAAGAATGTACGTTTCTGTTTATTTTAAAAGTGAATACATTAGAGAGTTCGCCTTTCGACGTGTCAACCGCACAGTTAGCACTTGTGTTTGTATGTAAAGTAGGATGCCACCATCTATATGAAAATGTTTAGATGCTCTTTAAAAATTATTGCAGAATGTGACCGATCAAATAGAACATGTATCTATTAGAGCTCGCTCCAAAATTCTTGTTCGTTTTGAAGTTGAAGCGAGCCGCAGTAGGAAATATGGGTGTCAGAGGGACGAAAGCGTGCGCCACACCTGCGCAAAATCCATTTGAGTCATCTCATAGCGAATAAGAAATTTGATGCCACTCGCGAGCTGTTAATTTGTAGAAAACTATACGAATCATAAGGACGCTGAATTGTTAGTGCCGGAAACTTAATTGATAACTTAATAAAGGGGGCATTTACTAGGGATTTACTAGTTTGTGTAAATGAAGCTAGTAAGCCCCCCCCCGCATCATTAGTAGATGTCACTTAAGTTTACTAGAGAGCGATGTTTTCAATTTAACTTTCAATTCAATTACATTTAGAACAATAAGAATTTTTAAATTAACCAATGTAGGTAATCGTACCTACAACGATTTCCCGAAAATAATATATTCTGTATTAAAATATTCGGCAAAATATTTATTCCTTTACGTAAAAAATATGAAAAGATTTGGCAGATATTCAACATGAAGCATCTCAACTTGAGATGAAATTGACTCTTATCTAATGGTATACTTCCATAATTAATTTTTGTAAAAAATAAATTATCCATAACTTGCTAGATTTCAATAAAAGTCGAGACTTTAAAATTTGATAACACGGCCACGCCGCCGCGAGCGCCCCTTTTTATAATCTCATTAAAACCGTTTACTGACGTTTAACGAGCCGTAAAGTTTTTAGTACGAGCCTGCTATTTGTTTTGTTTACAAAATGGACGTAAAAACTTGTTTTATTTACTTAAACTTTCGCCTCCTTGTTGTCAGCCAGCGGCCGAGGCGATCTCGTTAATTAGAAATCTGCTGAGTTATTCACGACCAACTGATGAGATTTATGATTGAGTGGAAATCTTCGCTTTGATGACTTACAACAGATATCCATTTCAGGATTGTCACATGGGGCTCAGTAGAAAAACCTGACGTGAGTTTATCAGGCAAACTAATTGTGAATAATGAATCACTTCTGTTGCTCTCATATAATAATAATTCCTAGGACATCTCACCATAGCGCCACCTAATTCCAAAGTAAATATTATGCTTCTATTGTCACGTTAGGAATGAAGAAAGGAGTGTAGATTTCAGAGTTTTGATGTGACATAAAAAGAGAAATAAAAGAAAAGTGTGAGACTAAAGTTAGGTCAGTCATTTACTACAACAGATTTAGATGCAGATAGAATTTAGATACATCAGAACAGTTAATTAAGATATAATTTAAGTTCATATGAGCCAACTTTCCACTTGCTTCCCAAACTCCCATCATCAAGGAAACCACTGGTAATCTGTAAAGTCTACAAATTAAGTTTTACCTCCAGGGCTCCTATATATGTAATGAATGATTGAACGTGTGAAGCATCTTTCAACAAGTGACTCCACGGCCTTTCTTGGACAATTCAGCCAACGTTTGAGTATAGGTCCATGTTTTAGGGACCGGATGCGACAATATAACAGCACTGCTTGAACATTACCAATTTTACACTAAAATATTCAATAGGTATTATATCAACCCAAAGAAGAACTTATTCTTTTAAATTTCAGAATTACATTATCAGATCCAAAAAAGTCTTTTGTCTTGTCTTGTTTGAAAAATATCTTTTCTCCCCCTTCTAATTTTCAAATTCCAGAAAATCATAAACCTAGCCACACCACAGAGGTCGATCAGCCCATACAAATACTCACAGTAAACAAAGAGAACAAAACGGGACAGGAGTAGTGTGACACTATTATGGGTACTAGACACAGACCAGTCAACCTATAGACCACGCTTTAATAAACGTCAGTACGAAAACGAAATCGCCAAAAAGTGGCGGGGCGCGGGGAGAGGTCGGTTAGTTTTCATTGGCTCGTTCAAAATTGACAATTTAACGGCTTCCGACGTGCTTCCAACTGACGGCTCACTAGTGACGTAGTTGTGTAGTGTCACTACATAGCCTTGGCGAATGCTACTCTCTGTCAAAGCGTGGTCTATAATAATAATAATAATAACACATACCATCGCAACAACGTCTAGGTCCCAAACTAAGCATTAGCTTGTATTTTGGGTACCAAGCGAAGACACCACATACATTGAACATTGAAAACAACACACAATTGAAGACAACACACACACACACACACACACACACACACACATATAAGGTTGACTTGTCTGTGGTACTAGACAATTAATATACATACTTCAATATTTTTCATAATATATGCACACATATATATTTTTACACCCTATACACGGAATAAATAGACATGTTTATGCACGCAAATATTTGTCCCGGGCGGGAATCGAACCCGAAACCTTTGGTTCTACATTTAAGGTATCTAACCACTCGGCCGATCGCTCAGGCACTCATGTGTCACTGGACTGCCAATCTCACACAACGACGCTAGGAAGATATAAAATGTGTATGTCAAAAAGCGTCGGTCGTTACTTTTATAAAGTATGAGTTTATATTATTATTCGTTTATATCATTACCATAATTACAAGTAACTACAGTTATAATTAAGATAAGATAAGATAAGATAAGATAATTTATTTTTGCTACATTATTTAGCCTATTACAATTATTCTATATAAAAAAAAATAGGCTGAAAGTGCATGGGTCGCCCCAATTGAGTTGTAAATTCAACATGTACATTAGGATTTAACATTTAACTTAAGTTTTACTTTGTAACTTGTTACTGTATAAATAAATAAATTTCAAATTTCAAATTGGTCGACGTGCAGCTAAGTTTTTTATTGTTTGCTGACTTCACTTCGGCATAATAATTTTGTTCCAGGTTCCAAGTCAAAGGTTTCAAATATAAATCACTTTTAAGAAAATATACTAATGCTATGTTCGTTCCTAGATCGTTATACAACTTGTTAATGAAAAAGCGCAAAATCTGATATTAGTTCGTTCAGAATCGATAGTAGAATCGAATTCCACTAATAAAAAATAGGGGTCAAATTTTTACCAAAAATATATTTTAATTACGCCATGTGTATTCATTACTTAACTCTAGAGGCGACTGAACTATCTACATTAGTTACTAAACTACTCATACACATGTAATTTTTTTTGATTGATTGTTGATTGATTTTTGCAATCAGCATCTAAAAATTCATTACGTATCTAGAAACGCGTAAAAAAAAGATAGCAAGTGCGCGGGGCAAGGGAGAGCAGAATGTGAATTGCGGCGGCACACGAAGCGGCAACGTCGCACTAGGTCGCGCGTAATTACCATAGACTTATTAATTTGCAACAAACACAAGAAAACAAAAAAGCTAATATCTTCGTAAATAATCCCCGAAAATTAAATGTAATAATTTACAAAAATCTTTTACAATAAAAATAAGTTGGAGTGTCTGAGGTTACGCTTTTCATTAACACGTTGTAGATGAAAGTTCCGCCTTTAAGCTGCGTGGACGCAGTTGATCTTTGATGTCGCCATATGCTTTGTGTGTTTTCCGTATTTCAAAGAGCGACGAGTGGAAACAGACACGCCCATTACATCATGCAATAAATATTAATAAAAAACTATCAGAAAATACTGCATCTATTTCTATTGCAGAACAAAGAGAAAAAAAAATATTCAGAAACAGTCAAGTTCTTATAATTACAGTACAACTGTTCTGAATTTTTTGCGGACTGTATTCAAATAAATCACTGTTAAGTCAAGAAGCCATATAAAAATCATTTCAAAGTTATTATCGTAACTTCCTTTGGAGAGTTAAAAGTTACTTGAAAAGAATTACGACCTGAAACTCCTCATAACGGCGAACACGGGAAAATAAAATTTCATATAAACTTTCAAAGGAATTTACAATTTTTTTCCAGTTTATACATTTTTCAGATTTATACACTGAAATAGCTACACACAAAAAGTTTTACTTGAATTTCAACTTTTTGATAGTCTTCAATTTACAATAGGAGCAAAAAAGTAATGATGTAAAATTTTACTTCAAAATATTATTAGTGTACTTCTTTTTTTTAATTTGGAAAAAAATGTTATGCTCTTCTGTTATGTGATAAGGATGAAATAAACATGAAAAGTTAAATCAAAGTAAGGCCTATTGTCAATGATATTCCAATTGTAGATGTTCCAGCGCGAGCCTGATGCGGAGTCAGCGTATATTTCAGATTGAATCTCTCACTTCTCTAACATTCACTTTAAGAAATCCTTCACTTTTGCTGATTAGTTGCGTCCTATGTTGGAAAAAAGTCTGTAAGTTGAAAATTCGAATAAAAATCCTATAGTCTGCTGATTAAAGGTGATAAAATATAAATCTCTGTTTATAGGAAAACGGGGTGTAGGAATCCATGGCCTTTAGATATTTTTTAAAATATTTCTTAAATGTAAAAATCTTTAACGTTTTCAAAAATTGACTATACGAATTAAAAAAACGATTTACTTAAAAATGATTTAAAAAGTTTGTTGATGATTTTATTGACCCTAAAGGAAGATGAGAAGAAAAAACTAGAGCAGCACTATAGTTTCAGTAATCTACAAGAATAAAAGCTACAAGTGTGTTCCAAATGAGAGTTGATATGAAATTAAAAATAAAAACTTATCAGCCCTGCAGCTGCAAGTTTAATCTACCTTATTATTTACAGATAATATCATTACTCACATATGAGATAATATTATAAAATAAAATCTCATACGAAACAGATGCACCACGTTTTTCCCATAAACATTAACGAAATCGCATCCGACACGCGTGCGCGCCAGTTCGTGTAATTGACACGAATTATAAAATGTCAAGTCGAATATCGGGCTTGGGTTGTCATAGATCATTAATCATTGTTGCGCATGAAATTGAAATTAACACACGCTAGAGACACGTTACTATGTCTTAGAGCTTTTACTGTCACATAATGTATTACTAAATCGTAATTCAATTTAAGCAATTAAAACATTTCGTCTAATATTAATAGATAGTGTCATAATCCTTACGACGCGAGGTGTAGGTGTCAATTTCCGTGTTTATTGTTTGGATGGTTTTATGTTTACATTAGATTAGGACTAGATGGCGCTGTGTGGAATATTCTATTTATTTATTCATTTATTAAAACACAACCACATCACATATATTCCAACAACAACCAAAAAAATATTCTACAGTATTATTCTAATATACATGACACTTATGGTGTACATAACATTTACTATATCTATTTATTATTATTATTATAAATTACTTTACCTTTGATTATACATGTATCTCTAGAAGGAGATTCAGCGTCAAAAACGTATATAAAAATATCACTTAACACATATACTATTAGTATGGCATAGCAGGATTATGTGGTCTGTTTATTCACACACGAGTATATAATAGCTCCATTTTATGTTGCCACTGTATCGCTAAGCTCTAACAAGACATATAAATAATCAAAGGAATTCACGTGTATTGAGTTATGGTATGAATATGGATTTATGATCTAATTAGTATACTCCAATAGAACTAAAAATGTTAGTCATTTTGTTTTTTATTATTCACGTTTTTACGTTAACGAATTTTAGTACCGGTAAAATTGTTCTTGTAGTATTTTACTTTTCAATTATGGTATTAAATTACTAAATCTGCATATAAGGTATAAGTTACATTATCCTGGTATTCATTCAAACTTTTCGCCATTTTTACAAAATAGGTATTCAACGTAATATATTCGAATTGTATAACCCATCAACAAAATGTTGTTGCTTAGTAAGGCCATGTACCAACATCCCGTTCCTAAAATATGTTGCGATGTTTCAAACCCACTGTCGAAATGAAAACTTTTGAAACTATAATATCATACTAAACTAACGACATTTGTACTTTAAAAAAATTATTACTTTTTTAAGTAGTTCTTATAGTCCAGGTCAGTTAGTACAATTAGTTTGTATCTCGACAGTGGGTTTGAAACAATATAAATTTTTTTTTTCATAATAGATGATTTCGGGATAATGTCACAAAAGGGGTCACTAATTAAAAACATTTTATTGACATATTTCATAAATAGTATACGCTCATAGACAAAATTAATCGCCTACTTATTTAAATGTTTTTTTTTTTGTAGACGTCCCAAATGATAATTAATGATTTTTTGTTCAGAAATTTATAATGCAATAGGTACAACAACCATTAAACAAATTAATGACTTACCTATATAAAGTTCAAAATCAATCTAAAATTGTTTAAATACGTGATAATATTTACAAATAAAATTTACTATACCATCAATAAGTTAATACTTAAAAACACAGTAATTTCATAAAACGTTCTAATATAATAATCCTAGTGAGTAACAAATTATTCACTTCGGTTGGCAACAACTACGACAGGTCAGACTATATCTAGATTGTAACGAGGTTCGCCCATTAACGAACTCGACGCTCTAGGTTATATTCGCCGGCTATTTTAGTATCGTGAGTCATATTATTAATGCGATTTCAGCGCTTTCTCGTCTTTTCAATTAGGTTTGTTTAAATCTAGCTGTTACATTAAGCGTTGTTCCAGCTAAAACGTCTATTCAGTACATTAACTGTACAGTTAACAGTAAAATAATATTGGATATTTTTTTTTTCGAAAACCATTCCTTAAAAGGCGTAGATACTAAAAATACACCAATTAATTAATTTTCCATATTACAAATGAATAAAAACTACTAAAACAATAAAAATTACACATTTGAATTTTATAGTAAGGTAATTGACGTGACAGAGCGACAACAGGTTATTACCAAATTTAATAAATTAAATAATAAAGTGTACAAAATCATGTAATAAAGTGTACAAATGCAAAATGATGGTAGTGGAACTAAACAATTTGAATTACGGATGTTGCGTTCTTCCAGTTCATAGCTAAGTGTAGAGAAAATATTATTTTTTTTTGTCTGATGATGGACAATTGTAATTTAACAAAAGTTATAAAAACGGGTTTGTGTGGGCGTTTTTCAAAGAATAATTACTTTAATGGAATTAATCTAAAAAAAATTATTGTGTTTGCTGTAAAAACATTTTTTTTTCTAATTAACAATGAATTTTATGGCTTGTTTACCTATATAATCTTATTTTACGTCATTTAATATTTTTTTTTTATTTTAACTCAATATGGAGTGTAACATTCCGAAATTTGCGAATAACAATTAGATTACCCATTACATACAACATTGTGTACGGGTAGAGTACCAAATTATTATTAAAAACAACAAAATATTTTATTTTATAATTTATTTAGCGACGGTACACTATAAATAGTGTAGTGTTTTGAAACAAACAGTTTATATCAAAATTGTTTCTTTGTAGTATTTGAGTACAAGGAGAAATTAGCATCGATTGGACATATTTTATTAATGCAGCTCAGTTCCAGTTGCTTGCGGCGAGCCAGCGGTCGCCTTCAATAGGATTGTGAAGCTTTGTTGAAACTTTATGCTCCAGTTTCATACCATTATATTCAGAATTGAATTATTAACTGGAACTAAGCTAGTTACTAGTTTATATCCTACTAGGGGGTTGTTAGCGGCTTTTTATTGCGTTGAATTCTGTTCGAGAAAATTATGCATACGTTTTTGTCCGATTTCATTATATATATAAAAATGTTATTAGATATAAGTTTTTTGTTAGATATTTTTATAAGTCCCTATCTATCATTCAAACCCTAATAAATTGCTCTCATCATCATCATCATCATCAGCCCGTGTCTCTCCACTGCAGGATATAGGACTCTCCCAAGGTTCGCCACCACACACGGTCCTCCGCCTTTCGCATCCAACTACGCCGGTATGGTGCTTCAGGTCATCTGTCCACCTGGCCGGGGGGCGTCCAACGCTTCGCTTTCCGGTACGTGGCCTCCATTCAAGAACTCATCTACCCCATCGGTTATAAGTTCTACGGCAAATGTGACCGGCCCATTGCCACTTCAGCTTGCTGATCGCTTAGGCTATGTCCACAACTTTAGTTCTTTGACGGATTTCAGTGTTTCTGATTTTATCCATCAAAGAAACACCGAGCATAGCCCGCTCCAAAGTACGCTGAGCGACTTTGAATTTGTGGATCAGTCCAGCCGTGAGAGTCCATGTTCCAGCACCATACGTCATTGTAGGTAGGACGCATTGTTTGAAGACCTTGGTCTTCAGACATTGTGGTAGTGGCGACGAGAACAGATGACGAAGCTTTCCGAAAGCAGCCCAGCCCAGCTAAATTCTTCGGTCGGCCTCTTTGTCAAAGTTGTGTTTGCCTAACTGGACAATCTGTCCTAAATAGACATAGTCTTGCACAACTTCTAGAGTCGCACCCTCTACGATTATCAGTCTCGGGAGAATATGTTCGTTGAACACGACTTTCGCCTTGTCCAAATTCATCCCGAGCCCCACCCGCGACATTGAGGCTGTTAACCATTCCGCTGTGCTCCTCCAGCGACTCTACCATGATGACTATGTCGTCAGCAAAACGGAGGTGAGAGATGTATTCGCCGTTGACATTGCTCTATTTGTTGAATATATTGCTCTACTGATTCAATAAAAAGTTCAAAGAAGTTTTCACTTTGCGAAAACGAAAATATAATATTAAAGTGCATTCATGTGGATTCGGAATGAAATTTGTCGACTGCATAGCTGTTGAATTATTACTAGAGATTAACTTAGAGATCCTGCAAAAAAAAAACAATAGCTTGGTCACAATTATTTAATAAAGTATTTTTAATATGTTGCGACGAAAACAAAATGATTTTTTATGAGATTTTAATTGAACATATATTTTATGGCAATTCCCTAATTTCATTCTGTACATATACTAGATAGAAGTTAGCACTTTAATGTAAACTAAAGTGGAATTTATGAAGCAATTATTACGAAGTAGAAAATTAAGGCCTCGAAACTAGCGCTTTATTTCAATTAGTGATAAGTGATAACATTTCATGTTTTAACAAAAACTAAAAAATTGGTAATAATTTTAATAGATCCGTTAATTTAAAATAGAATTAGCTATTAGGTACATCAGTAAGTGATTTGACGCTATTTTCTTACTCTATCTGATGTGACAGTTTACATATACAACCGTCTCGTAGGAAACACCAAAGTGTAATAACCATCGAAGGTAGATTTTTGTCAATTTTATTAAGTTTGGCACGAGTGTCAGAACGTCAATCGTATCATACCATGTCACTATCGTACAATAAAAGTCGCTAAGTTCAAGCTGTTGCTATTTCTGAACTTAGAACAAATTCTTTGTCTGTTACGTATAAGTCTTGGATCTCCAATAGCGAGGTGTTCCGATGTGTTCCAATATTTGCCTATTGTAACTATGACAGTATACAACATCTAAGAGACGTACTAAAAGATTACTGAACAATACAAACTATAATTATATAATCCGATGAAAGGAAGGGTTGTCTAGCTATTTATAAGTACTTTGCCGTTATCATTGTTCAGAAGTATGGTAAGATTTTAGCCTTAATTTTCGCCCTGTGTCCTTTGTATTTAGCTACCCCTTTACCGCAACTCGAACATTTATAGCAACCATAGAGTAAATTAATTTGACAGCAGCGTTTGTTTTTAATAGTCTTAAATGTCACAGTGTTGTTGGCGGGCTCAGGATGACTATTTATAATATAAACAACCAGTAGTTTTAGGTTTTTATTATAATATTAAATATTACATGACTTGTCTGACGTACAGGTTATATCGAAGTGAAGTACACTTCATATAGTCGTAAGGGGGCGCTGGTGCCGCAACATTACAACGATTGCAGCGCCATCTATAGTAATACATGTAACACCTCCCTTTCTTTATGAAATAAACAGAAGGTTTTATTTTACTATTAAATTGTGTTTTATTTTTGACATTGATAATTTACAAGACTATGACGTTTATAATTTTACTTATGGATGTCTATCTACATCTCTTTTTTTTTTTTTTTTTTTGAACAATAATATTTATACTACATATTATTTAGACTTAATTAACTTAGATTTAAACACTATACCTATAGGTTTATTACTACTAACTCTAAACTTAACTGTACATAATTAATACTAATGAAAAAAATATTTTTTATATATTTTACAACTTAAAAAATAAATAAGACTAATATATTAACAATTATAATCTAATAATATACCCTTATGGTCGGTATCTGTCAGGTATATTAATTTTTCTTCCTGACCTGGAAAATTGTTTGGGAATGTATTCCTCTTTGTGCCTTGACGATGATGAAGACTGTTTTATTTGTCTTCGGTTTAAGTTTTGACTCGGTTCAGTAGTTTTTGGCATATCGATGACTGTCTGTTTCTGATTCGGTTCAGTAGTTATTGATGGACTTGGATGGCTATGATGATATCTGTTTATGATATGTTGTCTGTTCCTGCGATAAGTACCTTCTGAATTATTTACTATATATGATCTCGGTTCAGGACATACGTTTTGGACTACTCCTGGGATCCAATTTGACTGAGGGTGTTTTTTAAATAAAATTGGAGTCCCTCTTTTTAAAGGGGGAAGGTCTTTAGCATGTTTATTATAATGTATTTTCATTTTATTAGTTCTAAAATTATCATACATTTGAAGTTTTCTATAATTATTTAATTTAGGTCTAAGTTCCCTATCTATTACTGGTAATCTAGTTCTTAATGACCTTGACATTGACAATTGTGCTGGTGAACAAAAGTTTCCTTTTGGCGTGTTTCTATATTGTAAAAGGGCTAAATATGGATCAGAATTATCTGCAAGACATTTTTTTAACATATTTTTGATTGTATATATAGTTCTTTCTACTAACTTGTTTGACCGACTTAAATATGGGCTTGATGTAATATGATCAATTCTTGAGTAAATTTTAAAAATTCTCTAGAATTCATCGGAGGACCATTGTCTGATATGAGTATATTCGGGATACCATGTCTAGCAAATATTCCTTTTAAATGTGTTATAATTATATTAGCCGTGTAATTTTTTCCTAACTGTATAACTTCAACAAATTTAGAAAAATAATCCACAACAATTAAAAACATCTTTTTATCAAATTCAAAAAGGTCTATTCCTACTTTATTCCAAGGTAAAAATTTGTACTCATGAGGTAATAGCTTTTCTTTGGAATTATTTTTTCTATATGTTAAACATATTTCACAGTTACCCACATAATTATTTATATCATTATAAATATTTGGCCAATAAATTGAATTTTTAACTATATTTTTGCAACTATTGATCCCTTGATGTCCTTCATGTATTAATTTCAGAAATTTTTTTCTAAGTGACTGTGGTATGATAATTCTATTTGACATGAAAACAATATTTCCACAAAAATGAATATTGTCCTTGACTTTAAAATATGGTTTGACTTGTTCATTTATTGTATGTTTATGATCTGGCCAACCATTTTTACAATAATACATTAATTTCTGTAATGTTTCATCTTTCAATGTATTTTGTTCAATTTCTTGTAATTTATTTTTACTCAGAGATATGCTTGACATTAATAAATTGACATGTAATACCAAATCTTTATCTAAATCTGTTAATGCGGTGGTAGGCAGTGCTGCTCTTGACAACATATCCGCTATATATAGGTATTTACCTGGTTTGTAGGTGACTGACAGATCGTAAGGCTGAAGGCGTAGCATGATTCTTTGAAGACGAGGTGGTATACCATATAATGGTTTGTTGAATAATGAGACTATTGGCTTGTGATCGGTTTCGACTAATACTTTACTGCCATATATATATTGATGAAACTTTGTGCGACCAAATAAAATTGCAAGAAGTTCCTTTTCAATTTGTGAATAATTTTGTTGTGATTTTGTGAGGGATGCTGATGCATAGGCTATCGGATTTTTATCATGTAATATAACTGCACCCATTGCACTCTGTGACGAGTCTACTGAAAGTGTAACTTGCTTGTTTTGATCATAATATGTCAATACCGGGGTTGAACTAATTATTGATTTTAAATCATTAAACTCTTTTTCATGCATATTATTCCAAGACCAGACTGTATTTTTAATTAATAATTTTCTTAAATTAGTAGTTTTTTCTGAAAAATTTTGTATAAAGTTACCCAGGAAATTTGTCATTCCGAGAAACCGTTGCAATTCTGTGACATTATTAGGACTAGGCATTTTACATATAGCTTCGACTTTGGAAGGATCGACTGTCACTCCCCTATTGTTAAAAATAAATCCTAAATATTTTATTTCTTGTACACAAATTTCTGACTTTTCTTTGTTAAATTTTAAACCTATTTCAGAAGCTCTTTGTAATACTTTTCTAAGCCTGTCATTATGTTCAGTTATAGTTTTACCATATATGAGAAAGTCATCCATCATAATTTTGACTCCTTTGATATCTGAAAATCTTTTAATCATTTCTCCATGGAATATTTCTGGTGCTGAATTTATACCAAACGGAAGGCGTGTGAACCTAAATCTACCTATGGGTGTTATGAATGTACACAGCTTTGACGACTCTTCATCAAGTTCTAGCATCCAAAATCCTGATTTTGCATCTAGTTTACTAAAATACTGTGTGCCAGACAGATCAGTTTTGATTTCATCGATATTCGGGAAAGGAAAATGTGATCTTAATAATGCTGCGTTTAGCTTTTTAGGATCAAGACATATACGTAGACTACCGTTGGGTTTTGACACAACTACAAAAGAACTTACCCATTCGGTCGGTTCATCGACCTTAACAATGACGCCTAATTTTGATAAATTTTTAATTTCTAATTTAAATTTGTCTTGAATTTTGAATGGTACTCTCCTACACGCATCTATACTTGGCTTTGCATCGGGCTTTAATGTTAAATGGCATTTAAAATTTTTTATTAAACCTAAGCCATCGAAGGTATTTAAATATTTTTCTACAATTTGGTTACTAGTCAATGAACTCTCATTTTCTGAAAATTTTACATTGTGAATACGTTTAACTAATTTTAACTTTTCAGATGTTACTCGGCCAATTATGTTTTGACACTTTAGATTGACTATATGAAACTGAATATTGTAAATTTTACCATTATATTTGCATTTTAAATAACATTGACCAATTGTCGGTATAACATCTCCGGTAAATGTAGATAAAGTTTGTAAACTTTTACATAAATCGTTCGGGAGTATTTTTAAATTTTCAAAAGTATTATGAGAAATAATATTCGTGTCTGCACCGGAATCAATTAGAAATGAAATATCTTGGCCCTTTATGCACATGTTAATTACCCAATTACTTGACTGTTTAACTTGATTACAATAAATAGAATTTAACAATATATTTTCTTGCGAGACTGAAATAAAATTTAAACTTTTACACATTTTTGAAAAATGATTAGGCTTTTTACATTTGTTACAAATGGTACCTGATGCTGGGCATCGAAATCTGTGAATCTGTCCACATCTCGAGCATGTTGACTGGCGTTGAGGTGACCTTGACTGTCTGGAGAACTGGGACTGCCCTTGTGAAGATTGAAAATGACGTTCATGTGTTTTAGATTGTCTTTGTGGTGACTGCCTACCTGAAGTGAGACGGCTTCGGCTTGGACTTCGATATGACTTTGAACTGCTACGTTGTTTTCTTGATATTATTGACTGCGTTGACTGTAATTTCTTGACATTTTCTTTTGAATATTCTAAGGTTTTGGCTATTTTTACTGTCTCTTCTAATGTCTTCGGTGTTTCTTGAAGAATTTTTTCTTTAATATATTGATTTTTGTCATTCAGATTCCAGCTAAATATATCTTTTAATAGGTCTTCAGTCAGATCTCCAAAATTACATTGATGTGCTATATTTTTTAGGTCTGTCGTGTATGTGTCTATGTCTTCATTTTCTTGTTGTCTTCTATTGAAAAGTTTATGCCGTTGAATTGTTATATTCACCTTTGGACTAAAATAATTTTGGAATTTTGTGATTATCTCTTCAAGACTGACGGTATCTATGTCAATATTGAATGAGTAGAATATGATAAGGGCTTCAGGTCCTATGTGATGCAACAGTATTGCTACTTTTCTACTGTCGTTTTCGCTTTCTAGGTTATAAGCTCTCAAATAAATTTTGTACCTTGTTATCCAATTTTTCCATGTAAGTGGCATGTTGTCACCATTTATAGATAATTGATCCAGATGAGGTCCAGGCGGCCCATGACTTCTGATGTTTGAAGTTGACGAGGGCGGCATGACTGTTTGCCACGTTGTTGGCTCCGACGACTTCGACATTTTGAATTTTGCGTTTTAATTTTTGACGACCCAGCCACACCTGACACCATGTGTTGTTGGCGGGCTCAGGATGACTATTTATAATATAAACAACCAGTAGTTTTAGGTTTTTATTATAATATTAAATATTACAAGACTTGTCTGACGTACAGGTTATATCGAAGTGAAGTACACTTCATATAGTCGTAAGGGGGCGCTGGTGCCGCAACATTACAACGATTGCAGCGCCATCTATAGTAATACATGTAACAGTCACTTCACAGTATCGAAGTACGCAATTTTGCAGGGTTGAAGACCAGCGCGCGGGGACCTTATGCACTGAAATTGCTGCTGAAATCGCACTGCGCACGCAGATTAGGGCTTCTAGTCAATTCGTACTTTTACCTTTTAATTATTTACCTATTAATGGTCAATGGAGATTTTTGGCCTACCGACAAGTCACAACTACAAACAAAAAATGTTTATGGTTCCTGATGGACTACATTAGCATGTCAATATAAAATACCTACCTACACGTAGAAAATTACAAATATATACTTACCAAAAAAAAAAAAAAAAGAAACATTTTAGTATTGATACCTAATACGATATACGTATAATATGAACTTGAACGATACCTACGTCACAGACATATTTTGAAGTATTAAAAAGTATGAGTATTATCAATTCGCCGTTGCTAAATCGTGCGTGTGTCGTGATAGCCCAAAGCGCAACGAACCTGTCTCAATTTATAAGGCCCCATAGGGCCATGGTTCGAATCCGAGCGTATACCAATGAGTTTTTCTGACTTAAGTACATAACTATCACTGACTCCGTGCCTCGGAGAGCACATTAAGCAGTCGGTCCCAAAGGCTGTCAATATATGGCGGTCGTTACAATCCCCAACTCGCAGTGGAGCAGCGTGGTGGATTTAAGCTCTAAGTCCCCCCTCCTCGCCCAGGAGGAGGCCTAAGCCCCTGCAGTGTGGTAAAAATGGGCTGATGAAGTGAAGTGAAGTTCATAGTAATAAAAATATAAAGGTTCTTTTTTACCTTTTTCGGCAGGGAACCATAAAAACGGTTAATAAAAATCTAACAATGAAAGCTGACGATTCATTATTATAAAACTAATTGTCTAAAAATCAATCTATAGGCACGCATTGTTCGACAACCGGTCGGTTCTTCGGGCTATATCACATGGCACACGAAAGCAAGACGAAAACGAATCGAAAGAGCAATCGGCTACATTTCTACTTATAGAGGACTACATTTTTAGAAAATTATACATAAGCGACATGTGGTCCTCGTACAAATAAGCGTTGTTTTTGACTATATCTTTGGTAATTTAAATTTTAAGGAATTTTTAGAATTCTTTTGTTAATTTTTTTTTATTCCTTAAACATTATTTTTAAACAGTGTTGCATTGTTGTAAAATATGAGATTGCATTGCAGTTTCCATACCACTGTCAATCACCTAACCTATGGTTATTTATTATACAATAAAACATTTTCGGCATTATTTCCATATAGACTGCTAGTCGTACTCTTTAAAATTTTACGGGAATAGGCTAAAACCATCTACCTGCCATATAAAGTAGACAAGGTACTCTACGCAACTAATAGAAGTAACCAGAGCGTTTAGTCTTCCGTTCGCTTTAGTAAGTAGTAAGTAAGTAAGTAAGTTAGTAAGTAGTAAGTGTGTAAGAGCTTCATCGAAAAGGTTGGACAGATCTGACGATTGAAAAAGCGAATCGTTTAATTGGTGCTCGACATTCTGTTTGTTAAGCAGAAACGTCTGTGACGATTTAGAACGTTGTCTTTTTGGTGTGCGGAATTCGGGGCAGTTTGATGTCCTGTTAATTTAAAAAAAATCTGCAATTGTATTTTAGGTGATTTTTAAATATTTTGTTCTAATTTTTTTTTAAATATATATAAATCTTTTGTCTAAACAAAGAAATGTCAGTGTTTTGAAAAGTCCTGTATTTTTAAATTTTTAACTAAGTTAATTCATTGTTAATTCAAATCACTAACACTGCAGCGGTTGTTTTAGTTTGTGTTCGCTAATTAAAAATTACGTAGGGGCACATTAAAATGTCTCGAAAAAACGACATATTGCCCCAATTCCATTAAGGGAACGCAAAACGGTTACTACCAATCGGTACAGCACGGTTTGTTTGCTAGAAGTAATGCCTGAACTCGGTACAGGTTAACCGAAACATCGCATTAACTTATATCACGATAATTCGAGCTCCCACACCGCTCAAAAAAAACCACAGATTTTTGTAAAGACAAAACAGAAACCTGAGCCCTAACCTGGGCCATTTAGTTTTCACAAATTTCAGACTGGACTTACTGTTCTAATGATTGATTTTATCGACTGCATACATTGTACCAAAGAATACTTCGAAAATCAATAAAAATAACTTCGGTATAACATGCATCTTGTTTTTTTTTTAAGTTTCAAACCCCACATCTCGTTCGATAACAACCTATTTATTTCCTAACTGAGGACTTATGGGTGTGTATTTGTGTGCATCTGATACATCAGCCATTAAAACAAAACCAGATTATAAGGTTTATTTGTTAATATTGTTTACTTGAATCTAATATTCTCGAGAATACCTACAAATTAAAGATATTTTTTTAAAAGGCAACTATTTGTGGATAAATCTTTCCATTACGAAGAATGAAACTGAATGACTGACATTGTGACAGGTACACCGCGGCATCTCACTTTCCTTAAAAGCTCAGGAAGCTCGCGAAGAATTTAAATCAAGTCTCAATGCGAAAGCTGTGTAGGGACGAGTAGGTACACATAGATAAATCAGTCCAGAGACATAAAAACCTACATTCTATAGGCACATTGTGCTATCGGGGTGATACCATAGGAAAACCGGCAAAAGTGTGAGTCGGACACGTGTGGAGAGGATTCCGTACTATAAATAACCGCAATATTTTATGGACTAAGTTTTATTAAAATAGGTTAACGGGAAGTGGGTGAAATTCAAAGAAACTAGATTTTAATTTTCGCCCCATAAATTTCCTTCTAATTTTCTAGACTTAGAGGTGAAACATTCTCTTCAGGCTTAAATGAGAGTAATAGTGAGATAGAGCCTATTTAATAAAAAAGGCATCAATGAAATCGGTTCGCGATCGACGAAGATATTAAGTAACATAACACAAAGAAAAATACGGTCGATTTGAGAACGACTTTTTTTTTTAAGTCGGTCAAAATGAGAAACCATTTACGCTACACGTCCGTGATTGGATTATTTAATTCTGTTCATGTGCCAAAGTGCATATTTTTCGGTCAGTAAATTTAAAGATTGTGACAAACGGACAGACAGACATCCGGGTGATACAACAAGGGTTTAGTTTTTTGACTTCGATATACGGAAACCTAAAAATTGATGAAATGCATACAAGATTGCACGACCATGCCAACAACAAAAAATTTATAAGCGAAAATCGTGGTTTGTTCAGATTCAAGGTACCATCAAGTATGTATTAAATTCATCGGCTACATTTAGTGAACTAGTTGACCGTGGATTAAAATGACAATTTTCAGTACCAGTTTGATGTATAGAGAGATAGACGGATGGACTAACAGACGGGCGGAAGTCACATAAAGATAGAAAGAACAACAGTTGGGCTTTCCGAAACGTAAACAAATAATTTTGAAATTACTCGAAAACATTTTTTTTTGATATGTTACATTGAAAAAAGACACGTATAGTAATAATATTAACTCAAAAACTACTGAATCGATTTCGATTAAACTTTTTGTAATTCAGTAGTCGTAACCTAAGGGGGGAGGGTGTAATCTAAGACACAATTTATCACGTTTGTTAACTAGAGATTAGACAGGGAACGATTCTCAATGAATTTTCAGGACAGGATAGGAACTGAGAACTAGTGTGAATCTTGTAGTTCATGCAGGCAAAGCAGCGGGCAACTTTATTTAGTTGTAAATAAAGCAAGTACGTAGGCCGATATGTAGATTTTTAATGTTGATGAATATAACCTTCACAGGCAAATTCTTTACTAACTTAAATTTTTTACAAACATACAAATATAATTAGACATGTAGTTATAGGCCTAATTGCCTAAGATTGAACTACTATAATAGTATTGTTAATTTTACTTTCTAGAAAGTCTAGTTTTATTTTAGTTAATTATTTTAAAAAGTCTTTAACTTCCAATTTTTTTTTTATCTAGAAAATTAATTTGTATTCGTCTCTAGAGAGCAATTAGTTCTACAATATTCAAAAGATTTTTTTTTTTTAATTTGTAGTTTAGCTCTTTCTATTTAGTAAAAAAATGTTCTCACGGTTCCCAGTAATTGCGAAAAACTCGCCCTTTTTTTTAGAACGGAACGTAAATTGGTACATTAACACTAGTACGCTAATGGCCCCCGATAAGGTATCTTTGGTATCGCTTTCCTATGTTAGGGCTCGTTAGTCATACATAATGAATAAAAGTTTAAAATCCGGTCAAGTGCGTGTCCAGTCACTCGCAAGTTAGGGTTTCTCATCCAATCCAACGACAAAAACTTAAACCAAAAACGAAAGTTTGCACTCTTACAAGGTGATGGCCACAACTTAAATACTAGACATAAGTATATGTTATGAAATCCCAAGTTCAGACTTTCAAAGCTTAGTAATTATTTCATGGGATATTGTATTTGAAGGAGTCCGTGGGTTCTTATGAACAACGTCTGGGCTCACGCCTGAAGCGTCAGCGTTTTTAGTGGACTGTATTTGGCGTTGGTATAGTATAGCGGGGAGCAACAGTGGAGAGAAAGAATAGAGAATAAGGGAATGACCTTGATTCTGCGACACACTCCAATACACCTTTATATAAACTATGTACTATTATTATATCAATAAAATAAATAAATAAAATAAAAATAAATAAATTTTCGATTGCAGCCAGAAGCTCCCGTCTGGCGGCGCGGGCGCGGCACCAACAAATATCGGGCACACACCACTTTACAGTTTATGCTTCGAAGCGTTGTTCACAATGGTTACACGGGTTTTTTTGGGAGTAAATCAAGCGAATAGGCTGTTAATTTTAGTGCGTCGCATAAGAAAGACAATGGCGGATTTAAAGATGTGTTAAGTGAGGGTAGTAATGATATATGAGAGAATTAGGGATGCGGTGTAGCCAGGATTCGTTTTATAATACAATTCTAAAATCAATTTATAAAGCGAGTTAAAGTCTAACTCTTGAAGAAAGCTTTTGTATTAATATTTAAATACTAAGTTCACATGGATATTCATTGTAATAGTTATAAGCATTTTAAATTTTTAAAACTAATTAAGATAAACATTTACATTTAAACAAACTAAAAAGGGAGGAGTGTCTTGGCGGTTCATCTTTTTCTAGTTTTTTTTTTATTTTCAATAAGTGTGTGTTAACATATTATATTGAATTATTATTTTTGTATTTGACAAAAATTGGTTGCTTCTATCGTAATTGTGGCTATCGTGCATGCTATTAAAGAATTTTGGTTCCTTAGCCAGGCTATCAAGACGTTCGTTACATCAACTTAATATTTATTGCGAAGTTCGATAATGACCGCTGTATATACGTACATAATGTCTTCTAAATGCTCTGTTTAAATGAAACATAGCTGTTTTGTAGAAACTAGTGACGAAAGAAACATTTCTTTAAAAATATAAGGAAAGAATTTGCAGATCAGGTGCTTGGACGCAGCCATGAATATATAGTGGAAGCGAAGCAGTAGCAGAAACAAATGACAGTTTCTTACAAACGCATTCAACCTTTCTTAATGCTCGCTGTCGCTTCCGCTGTGGTCGTGACTGCTGCCTCCTCGATGATAGTCAAAACTCAAATAGAAGTTCACGTCTCCTCATCTTAAATGAGTGCACAGTAACACTCTTTTCACGTTATATTAATAACGTGAATCTCAACCGGAGACTCGCGCCAACGGAATTATTTCGCATCGGGTAACCCTTAGGGGTTTCCCGACATCTTTGCGCCGGTGACATCCTAGTGTGCCTCCTGGCCGCTTCGATGTAATCGTTGGCGCCTTGGGGCTAACGACACGCGTCCCTATTATGCTTCAAGCGCTTGTCATTGAGTGTGAGTCTCACATATGACCGTAGAAGTTTATCCCCCTTCCCTTCGCATGGGTAAAAAAAGTTCACGTCAAAACGAATCATATGAGCACAAAAAATCGGTTAGCGAATCATGGATGAAAATGAACGAGATTTTCTAATTAATTTACTTACTATTAATTAATACTCTTAAAGGTGGAATATTTTCTAATGGAATCAAATGCAAAATATAGCCTATTTAATAAAAAAAATAAAATAATAAAAACTAATAGATTTACAATCGATGAAGGAATCGAGTAACAAATACACAAAATAATGATACAGTCGAACTGAGACCGTACTCTTTTATGGTAGTCGGTTACAAATAAAATTCAATCATTAACGACAACTACATTGTTACAATAAATCTAAACGACGCAGTGACTCTATATTAAAGTCCATACGAACTTTTCTGTTATAATTTTACGTTCGTCATCGTATGAGGTATCTGTATCATGTATCACAACAAACCAGATCACTAAATCATGATGATCCGACGTTGATCCAGAAATAACAACAATCGAGTGCGGACGTATCGACAAAGAGTAAGTAAAGTAGAAGTACTGTGACTTTAACAGCTTTTCTCACATGTCCCACTACGCCATTTGCCATTTTGTATTTTTTGTACATTTGTTTAACTTACACGTATAGAACTGTGGTTATTAAGATTTTATTTTTTAGCACATTTTTAAGACATACTTGAAAATTGAATTTTCTTTTTTTATTGCATGAGCATTATATAAACACTAATCATATTTCATAACAACAACTCTACATACATCTGCGAAAAAATATCCTACCTCAAGATTGCTTAACCCTAAGACGGACCTATAATTTATTAAAAAGCCTCCCTTCCACCTCTCTCTCTCTCTCATGTAGACGAATTTTCAATCATAAAACCAAAAGATTAATTGGCGAATGCTAAGGCAAATCTTAGTATGTAAACTGACGCAGTCTTTACAATACAAATGTGGTAAGATCAATTTATTGATCGCACCTATACTTTATATTCACTTTGTTGGCCGTTCGCGCTCCCTTCAGAAATAGACTGAACCCTAATGACACACTTCACTCGCTATGACTCTCTTGTTATTCTTGTGAAGAACGTCTTCCTTTTCAAAGAAATATCGGGTGGTCTTTTCTAAACAATTTCACGTCTGACGTTCCACAATAATAGAAGAGTATCTACCGTTTGTTAGTTGCACAACACAGAACCTATCTATTAGCCGTATGCACTTACTTGAATTATTCATACGTTTTTTACTATTAGATGAGTTTTGAATTTTTATCGCTTTCGGTACAAATTGTCTCGGTCGATATTTTATGTCTGTGCTTTTAGTTGTTTGTAAATGTTCATTAGTGACGATAATATTTAAGTGTCCCGTTAGGAATGAAAATTCGGAGAGTTAAAGTTTCAGATACATTTTCAAAATTCGAGTTTTGAGGTCCTAAGAAGCTATTCTGACCATCTTCAAGGTGATATCTCTATATTTGTGCGTATTGTATGTAGATACTTAAAGCTACTATACATTTTTGAACGAACTGATCAATTTTTCGGTTGCAGCGTTTGAAAAAATTTTACTCCTATAAAATTTGTTGAAAATTTAACTACTATCGATCAAATAGATAGTCATTTAAAGTACGATTACATTTAAAGTGCAAGTGTCGTGATAGCCTAAAGCGCAACGAACCTGTCTCAAATTTATAAGGCCCCATAGGGCCATGGTTCGAATTCGGGCGTGTACTAATGAGTTTTTCTGACTTAAGTACATACCTAGCACTGACTCCGTGCCTCGGAGAGCACGTTAAGCAGTCGGTCCGAGCAGCGTGATGGATTTAAGCTCCAAGCCTCCCTCCTCACCCTGGGGGGGGGGGGGCTAAGCCCCTGCAGTGGGGTAAAAATGGGCTGATGAAGTGAAGTGAAAAACAACAAATCAAACAACAAAGAACAAGAAGAACAATTCTTGAAAAAATAATTAAATCTAGGTATCGATTATTTTAAAGCCGAGATATAACATGAGCTTTAATTATTATTATTTGTGATAGTCATAAAAGTGAATATTAGAAAAAAATTGCAGACAAATAAAAACTGTTATATCATGCGAGAATCCTTGGTTCATTAGTTTTTTATTTTTAGTAATTAGAGTAATTTTTTAAATTTAATTTACTTATAAAATAGCGTCAAAAATGTAAAATGCAACTTTGACGCTTTAACCGCGGGATACGAGAACGTATATATGTATGTGTATCGAATGTTATCAATGCTAACTTTCAATGTCTATTATTTAGATATATTATCGAATTATTTAATTCGACACAGTTGTTTTCCTTCCAGTCGACGTAAACGTTTATGTACCCTACATTGCGAATATAATCAATAAAACAGAGTTCGTATATCTGTTTAACCTTATTTCCTGCGATAACTATTTCACCGTTATCATCTAGTAAACAATTAGTTCAATCGTAAATTTGTTAGTGCGATTGTTCCACGTATCTGTTTTGTTTATCGGCCTTACGCAGTCACTGACCTTCTGCCGTGTCACTGGCACGGATACAGACTGGATCATTTCGTATCGATTATTGTACTTATTATTGTCTATTATGAGAGATCCCTATATGTATACCTCTTAAATTTAGTTCCAGGTATGAGAAAGTGAGTGAAAGTGTGATAGCCCAGAGCGGTGTTGTGATAGCCCAGAGCGCAACGAACCTGTCTCAAATTTATAAGGCCGCATAGGGCCATGGTTCGAATCCGGGCGTGTACCAATGAGTTTTTCTGACTTAAGTACACAATATCACTGACACCGTGCTTCGGAGGGCACGTTAAGCAGTCGGTCCCAGACGCTGTCAATAGATGGCGGTCGTTACAGTCGCCAACCCGCAGTGGAGCAGCGTGGTAGACTTAAGCTCCAAGCCCCCCCTCCTCACCCTGGGGGAGGCCTAAGCCCTTGCAGTGGGGTAAAAATGGGCTAATGATGATGATAATGAGAAAGTGACGATAGTGAATGATATTATAATAAACGAAGTAGATATATAGGCGTAAAACTCAGAAAACGGATGATTGCTGGTTCCCTCGATTAATATACGACCAAGTATAGACGGAGATATATACCAAAGGCACAGCAGGTTAACACTTCATTATATTCAATGTTGTGTGTGTGGGCACAACAATCTTGGTTTGGTTATGGACATTGAGATAATAAAACGTAAGTCAATAGAGTACCTACGCATATAGTGTTCAAATCACGCATCGTGTTAAGACTCCATATTTGCAGAAAGTGTTTGTATTTATTTATTTATTTATATATGTGTTATACTGTAAAGTGTTGAAGTTTAATAGTTATATGTATCATTTGTTAACAAATTACGGTTACGATCATTTTTATAGTTCCCAATAAGTGAAGCGTAGACTTGAAAACGAAGAATTCCACTGCAAACGACGCTTATGCGTATTTCATTAAGTTACTTCGCTTCGCCTGCGTGGAATAGTCCTTATAATAGATATGTATGTACCGGGAGGGCTAAAGAAACGTTCCAGGATGTTGTGGAGCTTTCGATTTTTTTTAATATGTTCTAGAAAAAAACTGAGACATTTATAATACCTTTTTTTTATCGTATTTCCATTCGCGGGAAAAACTAGCCTATAACCGTTGCAAGATGCAAGTGTACCAAATTAAATGAAAATCCATAAAATGTTATAGTCCTGGTGAAAATATAAAACATATATATACAAATTTTCCGCGATCAGAAGTACTTACCCAATGTTTTTCGTCAGGGTTCGAGCTATCTCCATAATAAATTTCATAAATCCGTTCAGCAGCTTAGCTATTAAGACGTAATAGACGAACACACAAAAACAAAGTAACTAGAACAGCCTATTATAAGTCTAGGATCGTAAGGAATATATTTGAAAAGCCGGTGAAAAAAGTTCTTAAGTTAAATCTGACCTAATATTGACATACAAAGAATTTTATTTATTAGTATTAATATATATCTTCTATCTCGTTTGGTATAAAGTACATTCATACATGTCATGTTCAGTTATAGTAAATTAATTAACTGTATCCGGGTATTCGTACATTTGATTACGCAGAAATATATGAGGTTATACTGAATCATAAAATTACTTTGAATCATAAAATATTGTTGTTTAGGACACGAGATTTTAATGTATACTTATCCTATATGTACAGTAAACAGTATTGGAAGAACATAAAATTTATCTATTTATAAAGTTGGTAGTATAACCAAATCAATCATTATAATAAATTATTACCTATATCAATATATTACATATTAAATTGTGTTCGAGATTAAACGCATACGCTACCTATGCATACCAAGTACTTGCTTAGCTATGGTGGAAGTATAGGAAATGTATCCTAAATTGCTCTAAAAGTTTTTCTTCAAAATTGTTTAAAACATTTCTTCAATCAGTCGCTTCAACCGCAATAGAACATAAAATGTAAACGTATTAATATAGTTCGACCACCTTTAGTAGTGACCAGACGCAGAAACCTCCAAACAGCAGTTAAAATTAATTATGTAGTGATTTCACGTTCAGAGCAAATGACCTCTACAATTTTGATTACTGAAATATATAGGCACGTGTATACGGTACGTAGCTCAGCGTTTACCATTCGTTTATAGGTAAAACGACAGCCGACAGCCCACAATTCGCTCGCATAGATAAGGTACACTTGTAAATTAGCATTTGGGTTATTTTATAAGTTCACAAAAACATTGTAACATTATTAATTTCCAACCAAAAGGTTAAATAAGAATTTGAAACTGTTTTCCCTTTTAAGAGCTAAAATTCTGTAAATGCTCAAACAGTTCGTACAATGCTCCACTGACTAAGAAATTAATTTCCATGACAAAAAATAAATAAAAATACAAATTCTGATGGTTAAAATACGTATATATGCTTTTACAAGTGCGTAAAGAAAAAAGTACCTTGTGTTTCATATTGTATAGGTATATATTACCAAATCGCTTATGTCAGCTTTATCTTAACTTTCGTTGAAAACATATTTCTTGTTAATTTTGTATGAAAATCTTCTCAATGTGAGATGTAATGCTTTAATAAAAATATCGAAATCCACTCTAACCCATCTATTATTTAACACCTGAATCACAATAAAAATCACATTTGTTTAATATGATTTTTTGTGTTTATTTATGCCCCACCAAAAAAAATCGCTAATCGGATTCGGGCATCGAAGGCTACCGCACAATAGAATTGTGTTTGGCATATACAAAAAAGTAAAAATGTGATATATCTACAGATAACAATTTTCGGATTTTCCTCTTGTGCTATGAGATCCTGCTTCTTGTCAAACATAATTCTAAATCACGTGGAAGTAAATAAATCAAAATTTATTTGCGAATGTCGAAATATGTGGCACAAATGGCCGTATCCTCTATTGTGTTGACAAGCTTGATTTTTTTATAGCTCCAAAGGACCATAGACTTAAGTATTTGATATTAATTTTAACTTGATACCCCCAAGCGTTCTTGGGAAAAAGAGTCTTGACAGACAACAGACAGACGGAAACCGAAGTGATTCTACAAGGGTTTCTTTAAACTTTTGGGGTACGGGACCCTAAAAATCATTATCACATGTTAGCTTTTAAGCTTTTTATACTGATACACCAGTCCTGTCACCAGCTTGTCGAATCTTTTGCTCTCGCCTCGTTATTAACTGTATAACTCAAATGTAAACTCTTTGCAAGTTGAAAGCTGTGTAGACAAACTAATCAAACATTCACACGGAGATGTCGGCTTACAACGTTTTTAGAGTTCCGTATTTGGGGATTTCAGAAAAATCTTGTTCTTTTCTTTCGGCTGTCTGTCCTTACGTCAACCCGTCCGCCCACATGTCTGCCACACAAGTAACACGCCACTTTCTTAAAGATAGAAACATCGAATTTTCACGCTTCCCGTAACACACATGGCTAGATAAATAGAAAAAGAAAAAATATTCTTCGTTTTCGGAAGCGATGTTAATAAATACCGACAAAATGGGAGTTACAATCGTTCGTAGAGGGTTCCGCACAATATGTGTATTTATAAGCATCACTTTTAAATTCATCATCGTCATATGAGCCGCCGCCACGCCGGTCGTCCACTGTTGGGCATAGGCCTTCCGTGTCTCTTTGGGCACCTTAACTTCGTCAAGTTTGGTTGTTCCTGTAATATTTAGATTTTTCCAAAATAAAGTTACTTCGATTTATGTAGTTTCGGAAATAAAGTTGAAGAATCAAAAAATAATTTAATGCTATTTAATTTTATTAGACGTTAAGACTGAAAAAAAAATGTAATACTCGCGTTTTAGTTTATTTTTTTCGATTTAATTTTCTGTTCATTTTTTTAAATTTAAATGTATTTATTCTTTAAAGCCAATTACAAATTACATCTTTTTAAAATTAATGAAATTAATAACCCAGCCAGGTCTAAAAATCTCATTAGGATAAATGAAATAAACACAAACATGAGGTAGCTGCCGTAAACGCTTGAGAAATTCTCACGATTGTCTTTCGTCTCCATCATCAGAACAACTTCAGATCCATTATATCGTAGTGTCATCAGAACTACTATGTGTGCCAAGTTTCAATAGAATCAGTTCACAGGTGATAATTCAGTAGATGAAAAATCAGTCATCCCCTTTTTTCACCCTTAGCAATGGATTTTTATTTCCAAATTGAAATAGGACTAACTTCGAAGTATACTTAATTCAATAAAAAAGTCTTCAAAATCTGACTACTGTAAAAAGAAATACTCGTATACCCCTCTTTTTCTTCGTTGGTTAAAAAGTATATACCTACCGGGTGCAGTTCTGAAAATGTGCAATATTTTAGTTGGCGGTCAAGTAAAATGTATTTACAACCATTGACCCAATAATACTACATGAACGCGGCATCACCATGGTTGTATAATATGGTTCACAAATTTTTGGGACGAATCGTCATATAACTCCATAGTCATAATAGTCTTTGTAAATAGCTTTTCTTTGTCTTTGTTTAAATGTTTGGCCCAAACTCTTTGGTGACAATTGATCTATACATAATAATGAATATCTATGTCTACAAGGAAATTTCAAAATAAAGTTTACTTTAAAATTTCTGATATAATGTAATCATAAGAATACGAATCGTATTAAGTTTTAAATAGCAGGATATATTTATTCAGGACATATTTTCTAAACATATAACTGTAAGAAAAAGTAAGTACAGGATAAGTACAGGACCCGAGAAAAGTAAAAGTTCAACGCCCTTCTTAACAGTGTTGTGTCACGATGTCTAGCGTTGGCTTTTGCAAAAGTATTTAGTAGGCCACAAACCTTGAGTTGACTATTGTGAAAGGGAATGCGTGATCTGTGGACATACATTTAGGAAACGTGAATAAATATTGCGTAATTAAAACATACTAACATTTTCCATCAGCCCTTTTCATACCTCACTGCAGGGTCTTAGGCCTCCCTTCAAGATGAGGGGGCTTGGAGCTTAAAGCTTAAAGAGCACCACGCCGCTCCAATGCGGGTTGGCGAATAGTAACGACCGCCATCTATTGACAGCGTCCGGGACCGACTGCTTAACGTGCTCCCCGAGGCACGGAGTCAGTGATAGTTATGTACTTAAGTCAGAAAAACTCATTGGTACACGCCCGGATTTGAACCACGGCCACATGGCCGTGGTTAGAACATTTGAAACAGGTTCGCTGCGTTCGGGCTATCAAGACACTAATATTTTAATTATGTCAAAAAAGCACGTTAAAATGGGGTTCGTAGCTAATTTACGAAAAGTTTTTTTATCCACGAAATATGAATCTCGATCATTGATATGATAGGAGCTATGGCCTCAAGTGCCCAAGCTCTTCGCCTTCATACAAAAGCCGTGCACTTATGACTAATAAATATTACAAGTCCCGCCGACATGCATCGTCACTTCTCGCACTGGGCCAGCGTTGTGGATCCATGGCTCTTTAACTCAACATTGAAAAAGGACACTCCAGTATTGAAATCTTGAAAACCTGAATAACGAGTGATCGACATGACATCGGGAGATACTTTCATAGCTTTTAATTTTTTTTCTACGTATAAGATTACCTACAAACTACAAAAAATTGGAAGGTAAAAATTTTTACATTTACCTATTTTTCCCGAAAGAATTATAGATACAGCGTGATTTCTGGTTAAATAAGTAATAGCACGAAAAATAAAATACCCAAGCATTTTATTATTTGTATCACTGATTAAAATTTGGAAGGTTATTGGGAAAATCAGATACAGATGCCCTTAGGACTCGGCGCGGGGTGGTGTCGGCGCAGGCTGAGGTTAATCGCATGTGTGTCTGCTAAATACAGTATTAAATAACAATCTAAAATGCGAATGCTAGACGTCGTTGGTGTTATGAAATCAATTCAACACACTTGTACGTGAAGACATTTAACAATATGTATTATATATTAACATTTTGAACACGACACGTATTTCTGTGTCATATAGCAAGTCACCCAATTTACTATTATTTGACAGGGAAAAAAATTATTAGCCCTCCCGAAATAACTAATTCTATAATAAATATCTTGAAATAGTCGAAAATTTACATAACTAATACGTAATGAGTTATGTGCTTATTTTTATAACATATTAGGCTGTAAGTAAAAAAATTAAAATTCAGTCATCGTTTTTAGTTCACAGACAACCGATGCGTTCTTAGAAATGAACCGCATTAAAATTATGCATGTACCAGGGAATGTACAAACATACAAACCCATAATAGCCATGGGTCGAAGGCACAACTCCGCCTCCGGTGGTCGGGGGTTAAAAACACAAACGTTTATGTTTATCAGTTAAATGGTATGCTGCACACACAACAACCGCGCGTAATCAGTGTCATGCATATCATTAAGGCCGCATATTGTTACGGTTAAGTGGTACCCTGGTAATCATTAATAGCGTATCATATCATATCATATCAAGGCTTTTACGACAAAAAAAAACGGGTAGGTATAAAGTTCTAAGTTCTATCTATAAACGGAGAGGGACGATGGAATCACAAAATTTGTATGTGAATGTGTTTTAATATGCGAATGCACACTCAAAAATCATCGATGTAGCAATATGACTAGATGGGGTGTCCGCGTTCTAAAATGTCCGCGCAGAAAGTCATCCAAAAAGCAATAAGTCCTCCAACCGGCTTTTAGTCAATGTAATAGCTTAGCGTAGAATAAACGTGCGCAATGTCGACTTGTGTCGTGAAAATTTGTAAAACTACTCATCAAAAACGCAAAAAAGAGCTGAATATAATATTTTCAGTAAGTAAACATTTAAATTTAACATTAGTTTATGCCTGCGGACGGTTATTCAATTGTTTTTTTAATTTAGTGTGAACAATATCACGATTTAATTCTCGTCCTATTCTCGTAAAGTGTGATGCGTCCGACCCATAATAAGTATTCGTAGGGACTGACCCGACCCGATGCGACACGCGTGGTGGCCGGGCGGTGCGGCTGGTCCGAAGAAATCTATTCTTAAACGTCTTATATTAGAAATCTTCTCAACGAATATATGTCATAAGCGTTATGAATAGAGGTCAATTTTCATACTTCATGAAAGAAAAATAATTCCGTCCGTAGAAGTGAATTCTAAAAGGTTTTATATTAGAATTTCATAATGCGAACGTATGTCATAAGTGTTACGAATAGAGCACAATTTTCTTGATTCATGTAACAAAAGGTATATATAAGGTAACAAACTGTAATACGCTACATTACGGTACAATACGGACGGTTTTGTTTCGCCTTTACAAAAGCGACTTTTCATCCTGTTAAAAATGGAATATCATTGTCAAAAATACACTAAAAATAAATATCAGTTTAGACTAAAATTGTTTAGAGCAAATTTGGGACAAGCAAATAATCTATAACATATTTCTCAAAGGCCTAGTGAGAATAACGTTATGGTGACTATCTGGCTCACAGATCAGACTCTTCAAGCTTATTTCAAAATGTTTTTTTTTTGGATAGCAAAACAGGAAAAATATCTGGAACTGTCACGCAAAATAGTGAATTTCGTTTTGCACTTCGTAACCACTCATGCGAGTATGGGTTTTCATACTTGGTCATGATAAAAACGAAATTCTGGATCTAAATTAAGATTGAAACTGAGCAAAATTCAATTTTTCCATTCCAATCCACCAGCCTATTATGCCCCACTGCAGGGGCTTAGGCTTCTTCCCAGGGTGAGGGGGGCTTAGAGTTTAATCCATCATGCTGCTCCAGTGTGGGTTGGTGGATTTAACGACTGTCATCTGTTGATGGCACCCGGGACTGAGTGCTAATATTGAATGTTTATTCAAGACAACTCTAGTGACAGCGCTATCTGTTGCAAAGGATAATAATTAGTGAGACGGCGCCATCTATGATAACGTAGAGCAACTGATTCGATTTCGCTGCGTACGTTGGATGGTTTATATACTCCTTCGGTATTTTATTACTTTAATTTCGAAATGTATCGAACCTGCCTAGAAAATCACAAAATCGAAATTAAAAAATCTTGGCATTACTTTATTTTTGATGCATCTTTATTGTTTTTAAGAGACCTGAACTAGTCGAATATGTATTTTTACACAGTGAAAATTATTTATTTATCAGTTGTACATTTCAAAACTTTTAGAACAGGTCTTTTCTAAAAAGTTGGTCTAACACTTAATCAGTAAGTACACTGAGAAAAGTGTTCTTCAAAAAATATGATGGATCACCATCAGTAGAGCAAACTGATGATGGAGATTATCATAAATGCGAGGAAACGAAGGTAGAGAAACTATACGTCATCATGATCATGTTACTGGAACCATAATTACCGCTGACCCATATTTTTTCTTTTTCGTATTCGTCGTTTTATATTATGAGGGTCATCCATTGTTCGACTGTTGATAAACTGTTTTTTCAGAGTACAGTATATATGAGCATAGTATTAATGACTAATAATAGTCGAATTTCCTATAATTTGTAGCCGATTGTAGCAAATAAAAGTCATATAGTTACATGTTACCTGTTTTAAAAACAATTTTGACCAGAGAATATATTGAGGAAAATGTTCTTTATTTAAATAGTATGATGATTTAATATCAGCAGATGACCCGACCAATGAATAACGGAGGTCACCATAAAATATGAGGAATACAAAGAGAAAAAAATACGTGTCAGTATAAATACGTTACGGGGATGCAACAGAAATCATAAATTATGTTGATGCGTATTTTGTCTTTCTCGTATTCCTCATATTTTATGGTGTTGGTTATTTATTGTTCTACTGATTGTGAACACTTTTCTCAATGTACGTATAAAATAATTATAGTCATCCATTTATTATTCACAAATACGAGTCAATGTTATTCGTGGAATAGTAAAACTTTAGTGAATAAACCAATATTAGCATACGCTAAATTCAAAACGGAACGTGTTTCGAGGCAAAAACTGAAGGCTCACGTCAGACGCGCCAGTTATTTACATAAAACTTGCATAATTAATTGCAAGTTAAAAGACAACGGGATAATACGGCAGCTTTAGCGTTGATGCAAATGATTCTCACGAGAACTAAGTTCTACGAAATACACTTAGTGATTCTGAAGCGAAAAAGGCGTTGAGTATAGCTTTCAAAATATTATAACGATGAAGTTTATCACCAGCATGTTACCAGACATTATGTCGTGGGTACCGACGTAGATCAGGATAACTAGAAAAAACGGGTATTCGCTAAAATTCTACGATTATTACCAAAGTCGGGATGATGGAAACTCAGAGAAAATTTACTAAATAATCCTGATTATATTCAGGATCTTTGCAAAGATTTAATTTAATTTTAGGATAATCGTATTAAACTGCTCACATTTTTAGAATTGCGAGCTTTGTTGACTCTGATGGGCTAAGATGAACCTTTCGAACTGATTGATTGCTGCCTAGATTGACTAAAAAAGTTAAATTATAAGCGATTCGATCCGTTTTGATTGAAAGACAACCTTCCAGAAACTCCCATCAAGAATTATTTGTCGCTTGTGTTTATTATTTTTTCGTGAAAAAAACTAGTGATAAGATAAAGTCGAGAAAGTGCACTAAGTCCTTCGCTTACCTCATGAGAGTTTTATATTATTCATAAAAGTAATGAAAGAAGCAGAATTACATTAGTGCACATAAAATAAAGTCAAAAATTGTATTATCCTACCAATAACCTATATTATCTGTTGATTAAGCCCGTACATATTCATATCAAATTATACTCGTGTATATTTATAGTTCCATAATGAATGCGTAGCTCAAAATATTCCTTTATCAAGAGGTTTCACAGTGTAATTTCAGAATTAATACGAGTATCACAGTTCTCGAAATTCATTATTATTGCAAAGCAGAATAGTCGTAGAAATTTCATTAAACGGATAGTTTGTTGACAGACAATTTGTTGTCCTGTCTGGAACTCGTCAAGTCGACGATCCCAATTTACTATTGTAATCGTCCGATAGAGCGATATAACTTGAATTTATTTATTGAATAATAAATAGTTTATTTTAGACTTCCATAATAATAATACTAGCCGTTGTTCGTGGCGTCTTACACGTTCACCGACTCGGCCCAAGAGTAAAACCTCTTGGACCGAGTCAGTGAACGTTATAATTATAAATAAACGTTGGTTATAATTTCACATTAAAATGCGATTTTAATTTTGGTGGTCATTTTGACGTAATATTTTTCTACATCTGGTGATAAGTTAAACATAAGCCATTTTTTAATAAAGAATAGACAGTCACATGAATAATTTGACATACTCTATTTACTAAGCGCGACCCGACATAATTTTATAAGTTTTTTTTTTATATATATTTAGATCTTTTAACTCATAACTAAAGTACTTCAAACCGTACCCGATCCTCCCTGGCGCGGCAAGCACACTGAACTCTTGCTTTATTTACCAGTTGACTTTGATGTGGTTTCGTTCTCTAATTAGACTCCAGAAAACCCTACGTTAGCGACTGCAGCGATCTAATTGTGTGAATCACGATGTTTCCAAGAACGGTACGTAATTAGCGAATGCATCAGATACGACGAAGTAAATTATTCGCTTACAAGAGGAACTAGCTGTTTACGAATAAGTATTAAGATTAATAGTAGGAATGAAGGCACAAATAAGGCTCAAGATCGGTACTGTACATGGTAAGGGGATTAAGTTTACGGAGATAGTGAAGTAAAATTAAAATAATGGCGTGAAAATTATTTTAAATTGTACTGAATTATTATCAAATTATAAACTTTACCTTTTAGAAATTGACCAATGTGACTTAGCTTTTTGATATATTAGAAAGTGAACTAGTTAGGAAAATGAGCGAGTAAGGAAGAGGACAAGTTAGGAAAGGGAACGAATTCGTCGTAAGAATAAAAGAAAATTAGTTCTTAATTTATTTTGCGATCTAGTTGACTGTGTTTTTGCAATAAAATTTATTGATCTATTGGTGTTCATATGAAATGAAATGAAATTTATTTATTTACCATAAAAAAATAGAAAGCATTGCATGCAACAGTAAAAATAAATTATTATTTGGTGCCGTATCTCTCACACTAGGATTCTCTGTGTTTTGAGACATACAAATACATAAATGCCGTACATAAATGCTCGGTCTTAAATTAATAAAATAAGAGTTAATATTGTGGGACACCGGCGTCCAATGTTAACAATCTTGTAACCATGAAATGTCTATGGCAACCCTACTTGTAAATAAACTTGTTTAAACAGATAAGCTTCATACAGTTATGATTTTTAAATCACTTTGTAAATCAATATGGAATCTTCTTATCTTTATCAAATACTAACGGAACGAGAAGGTCAAATAAATATTTCAAATGAAATCGGGATGAACGTGATAAATATCGTAGATCTTTAAAGATTTGTACGTCTGTTTGTTTGTCTGTCTGTATATTAACACTCCTTTTCTCAGGACTTAGATTAGTCACAGAAGCCGTATCTGATCGCTTCATTTGCACACTAGATTAGACATCGTGGTGCTGGGTTTCGCAGAGGAGACAATGATACTTAGGCCACACCAAAATGGTCGGAAATCGATTACTTTGGACTGAATTACAAAAAAAAAAAAAAAATTTATATAATAGTGACCATTTGGCATTGTGATGACGTTTACACACTTAATTAAAAATGTTTAAAAATATATTGTCATCATTATCAGCTCGTGTCTCTCCACTGCAGGATATAAGCCTCTTTTAAGGCTCGCCACCACACACGGTTTTCCGCCTTTCGCATCCAACTACCCCCGGTATGGTGCTTCGGGTCATCTGTCCACCTGGCCGCGGGGGTAAACACATATACATCATAATATTTCGGTATTTGATTTCGGTTTAAATTTGACTAGTCGTGTCACATTAATTTAATCTAAAAGGGAAAATATGGCACTCTAATGTGACAGTCGTTAAAAAAATGTAGCTCATGCGTTCGAGAATTATTTATTACAAGACGAATGTCTCGTTCAGCTTGTTTCTATACTTATGAAGTTGAAGCACCTACTCAAACGACAATATATCGCTGGTATGCAGAGTTCCGACGAGGTCGTTTCTCTCTCAGCACCATACCTTCTTCAGGTCAACCAAAACCAGTGTTAATGCTTGAAATCTTTAAAATTCTGAAAATGATATGCAAAATAACCGAGATGTGACATACCGTTTTCCGAGTGTTGCGCCCGTTTTCTGAGCTTTTTAAGCTTATATTTACGTTCCTTGAGATAATATCATTGGTTACAGGTGAAACCAATAGATTATAGTACCGTGTTAAAATAATCTTAAATTTTCCTCATAGTTAACAGTGACAAGATAACGAGGCAACACAAATAAATCGAGCCTGGAATTGAATACGCGTCTTTGTTGAGGTTCCTTTTACAATTCTCGTCGCGAGAGTTCTGTTTACTTGTCGCTTTGATGCGGTCTACGTTTGACGACTGCGCTAATTGAGGACAAGAGTTCAGAGTTCTGAGCAAACACGCGAATTCTGTGTACATTGTTTGGTTACGTGAAGCCGTTCTGTTCCAAATAAAAATAAACAAAACGGGGGTATTGTATGCCATCAAAATTAAATTAATTAAACACAGACAAAAACAGAGCAAGGCGGTGTAACTTATAAGTAAAGGGTGTGCATTGTACCAAGCCACATAGAAAGTTTTGCAAAGGAAGAGGTAATAAGGTAGTATACGAACCTAAATGTTGTTCATTGCATTTCAAAAGTAATAACAAGGGAAACTTCAGATGTATTGTGCATGTTGTTTGAGTTCTTCATGGGATTCTATTTGATAACAATTACTAGCCTCGACCATTACCTTAGATACGAATTTTGCGCTTGAAGGCCTTATATTACGTGAAGGACAATATAAATAAACAGATAAAAAGACTTTGGATTTTGTAATAATTCTGCATATATTGCAGATGCAATTGTACTTCAGCACACCATGGGTGTTGATTTAACTGGCATTGAATGAATGACAAAAATTTACGTACTTAAAAGTAGATCCTGGTTTATAAGGCAGTGCGATCCAAAAATGTCTTCTTTCCAACTTTATCTACTGCATTTTTTTTAGATTTTGTCACTTTAACATTGTAGTATAACGATCGATTGTCTTCAAGCCTTCGGAGACAAATTCTCTAACTCACGGTGCAAATGTATCTACTTGAGCAGTTATAGAGTGAACAAATAGACACAGTAGCAAACTTGAGCAAGTTCCATTGTTTAATAATTACCTGTCTCAAATTTATAAGGCCATAGGGCCATGGTTCGAATCCAGGCGTGTAACAATGAGTTTTTCTGACTTAAGTACACAACTATCACTGATTCCGTGCTTCGGAGCAGTTAAGCAGTCGATAGATAGATGGCGGTCGTTACAATCCCCAACCCGCAGTGGAGCAGAGTGGTGGATTTAAGCTACAAGCCCCCCTCCTCACCCGGGGGGAATCCTAAGCCCCTGCAGCGGGGTAAAATGGGCTGATGAAGAAGCCCTTTGAGTACCGCTACTACTTTATAATTTAGGTATGGTAGTTTATCCGCCTGCCCGTTCACGCTCTAACGCCGTTATTTTCCAACGAATGATTTGGACCTCTAGTTTTGCAAGTACCATTTTGAAGCTGATTGGCGGAATCGATAGAAATGGATGAAAGTGAGGATTTCGTTATTATGTAATGGGTTTTTCGAAACCTGGCACAGATATTTCTTAAACTTCTAGTTTCGCAGGCTGATTGGAAGAAATTAAGGAATTGTGTCTTTCGTTATCTCTCAATGGATTTTCTTGAAACTTAACACAGAGGGTCCTTCGATCTCTAGTTTTTCAAATATCTCCTATTTAGGAGTTAATTAGAAGAATTGAGGATTTAGTTGTTTTCTAACGGATATCTTTGAAATTGACAAAGAGGTTCCCTTTGAAATCTAATTTTTCAAGTATTATTTACCAAGAGCTGATCGAAAGAAACGAAGGGGATGCAGGAGTTAAAAATTTTGTTATTTTTCAACATTTTATTTTTAACATAGCACAAGTTCCCTTTGACCTGCCAGCTGATTGGAGAAATTGGAGAAAATAGAGGAATGGAGAATTTCGTTATTTTCTAATGGATTTTTTTGAAACTTGGCACAGATTTAATTCCTCTTGACCTCTAATTACGCATGTATTATTTTTGAGCTGATTGGCAGAAATGGAGGAAGTATTTCGTTACCATCCAACGAATTTTTTGGAAACTTGGCCCAGAGGTTCCCTTTTGATCTCTAGTTATAAATTAACATTAGTGAGCTGATCGGAAGCAACGGAAGATTTTGGATCTGAAGATCACAAGATAAAAAAAAACAGCGGTACTTTCTAAATTTTTACGTTTTACTTGTTTTAGAAGTATTTTTATCGAATCATCGAATCATCGATTTATCGAATATAGAATTTTGTTATCTAACAGCGTGCTCGTATATATGATCCAGTATCTATGTGTCTCTGTCATATTAAATCTCTCCCTTGTATGTTCTAACAGAGATACTCTCTCGAGTGAGAATAGATGAGTTCCATGCCCCCTTCTAATTATAGAAACATTCATCCGAAAAACCTGACAAATTACTGTGTAATTACAAGTACTAAGTTGATCAAGTTAGATCTCTGAAAAAAAATCATGATTTTGTTTAAATTTTTGGTTATTACACTTTTTTGTTGTTGGTATGGCTAAAGAACCCTACTTTATGTGTGACCCGACTTACCCTGCTCGCACTTTACCGATTTTTTTAAATACCATGTGTAAGAACAAATCATTCCTAAAGTTACTGGCTTTTCTGGGCAACGTGTTCAAACCATATCAAATAGAGAATAAGTAGTCATATTTTAAAATAACCATAAATTAAAAATTATGCCGGATATAGCAACCGCGTGAGCTGCCGCCGCTATAACTCATCAAATATGAAACATTTTATTAACGTTTTTATTATGCGTCTCAAGCACCACAAGCTTAAATAGATTAACGTCCTTTTAACTCAAATTACGTAGAAAATTTATCGCCAAAATAAATAAATAAACTACTAGAATTTGAATTCCATTTATTTTTTCGTAGAACACGCGCCTTTTTACTTTGATCTTAAACGTAAATAACAGATTCTGGACACGTATCGACAAAAACGCTCGGGCCGCCTACGCGGGGCGTGACGCGTGAAAAATTTAGCCATAGACATCAAGAACGAAATGTTGACAATATTGTCAGTCAACTAGCAACAGGTGGCGTAACTCATACGGTATCTTTAATAATATGCACAAAATATGACGAATTTTGTCTGCTTCTCCATGCTTACTGACATCACATGAATAGATATCCGTACAGAAGCCAAAGCTACACAGAAACGGTCCGCTCAAGTCCGCTGTGCGCACATTCACACTTAGCGCGGGGACGTGCGCGTGACCTCTCACCGACGGGTTCACGTATGCTTCGGCCGCGGTAAAAACTGGTTTGAACCAGCTCAGTCGGCGTATAAACGACAGGGCTGCGGCTGCGGCGCACGCATTCAATGCGATTCATATAGATTTTTCAAGTGATTTTGAATGATGATGAATTATAGATCACTTCAGTGTTTAAAATAAAATAACATAATATCGAATTAAGTTGTAATACTTTAAAAAAACAACAAAAAACTTGTTTAGGGTTAACAATTTATAACAAATTTTATTTTAGGATGTGACAAATTACACTAATTGTTACTTTTTTTAAATATACATTTTACTATTTATTTTATTTTATTTATCTCGCTATTTTTTGTTAACGTGTAACAGGCGTGAACTTTATGAGAATAGGCATGAATTTTGTACGTTGTTAGCGAGCTTGGACTTCCTATGGTTATCTACACATGTGCTGACACCACACGTTCACGCTTCATTAAATTGGCGAAATACTCATTTCGAAAGTTTGTATAGAGTTTAGTGACACAATAGGATCTTGGGCTTCCCGAATTTCTATGAGGTTCCCGATGGAAATTACAGATGTGAAATCAAATTTAAATATGCGTATAATTATCGATGACGATGTAGTTTTTCTTTAACAGGAATTCACGTGACAGAAATATTAGAATAAATACACTGTATTAAATATTTCTTGATATATGGAATTTGGAACGAAACTATAAAATATAGCATTTAAAATACGAAAAAATTATATTAAGCAGAATGTAGGGCGTTAAAATTTAATGTAATCAAAATGCAAATTCTTCAGCATGGCCACAGTAAACTATTTTTTATTTTTAATTTGTACCTACTATAATTTTTTAAATATACGTTATTTTAATATGCATTTTATTATTTCGACAATTAAGCTATACAAAAACTTTCGTGCAATGATAAAAAAATTATAAATTACTGAATCCTAGAAATTTAAAAATAGAATGCACCTTTTAAAAAATATTTTTTTAGTTTTCATTTAGTCATCACTTTCTGCCTTTTCATCTGCTGCAATAGAGTTAGAGCGAGAACTTTTTCAAACTGACATATCTAATGATTTTAAATTTGGTACATGTGAAGTGTTAAGCTTTAAACATTTAAAATCAGCTTTAGGCGAATTTTCCTTTTCTTATGCAAGATGTTAAGATGGTTTGACAACTATAAAAGGGGCAAAACTAGCTCTGAAGATAACGACAGAAGTGGACGCCTACCAACGGCAGTTACTGTAGAAAGTATGTTAACTATTTCAATACTGGTGCAAGAAGATCCACGAATCTCATATAAGAACATAAAGCAAATCTTAGACATTAGTTCCGTTAGAGTTCATACCATCTTACATGAACATCTTGGCGTGAGGAAACTTTGTTGTCCGTGGATACCATGTGTGCTTTTTGAAACGAAGAAAACAAGCCCATGTGGGTTGGTGCCGACAAAGACGACTACGTTTCGAAAATGAGACATCAAAGCAGGAGAAACTAACAAAGACCGGACTTAGGGGAATCGTGCTGCACCACGACAACGCGTCTTCACACACTGCCCTCAGGACAAAGGTGTTTATTCAAGAATCTGGTACTGAAACGGCTTCATCTACCTTGCAGCGCCGACTTAGTTCCCTGTAATTTCTTTTTAGTCCCAATTGTCAGGTAGAAATAATAAATGAATGTTGTTTTTTTCAAGTGCCAAGCGGTGGCTGCCTACATGTCAGTAATTTTTAACCTGCCGGAGGAAGACTGGAATGAATGCTTCCAGAGCTAGTTTAGGCAGATGGAGATTTCATCATCATCATCAACCCATTTTTACCCCACTGCAGGGGCTTAGGCCTCCCCCAGGGTGAGGAGGGGGGCTTGGAGCTTAAGTCCACCACGCTGCTTCAGTGCGGGTTGGGAACTGTAACGACCGCCATCTATTGACAGCGTCCGGGACCGACTGCTTAACGTGCCCTCCGAACCACGGTGTCAGTGATATTGTGTACTTAAGTCAGAAAAACTAATTGGTACACGCCCGGATGCAAACCATGGCCCTATGAGGCCTTATAAATTTGAGACAGGTTCGTTGCGCTTTGGGCTATCACGACACGTATGGATATTTGCATATCAAATAATAAGAATACTTTAATTAAATATAATATAAATCACAAAAATATGTTGTTTACTTTTCACGTGTCTCGAAACTTATAATATAGTAAGTACAGTTCCAATCAAACTTTATGGCGGATCCGAACATGGGCACAAGTCGCGTCGCAGTAACCAGTTTTAGGTGTAGCCGGACGCAGTTGAGCGAGGGGTATATGACTGTACCTGCGCAAGCATGCATATAGCGTTGTATTCCGATCCGCCATAAAGTTTGAGACGAACTATACCCACGTAGAAACATCAAAATTACTTAACCGCTATTATAATAACAGTTTTATGTGATCCATATGGTTTTGTGGAAAACGTTAGAAACGCTTTAATTTAAACCAACACTATAGTTAGAGCAAGTGTGTGAAACTTTGCATATGACGGTAGGGCACGTATCCACTACCTATTTTATTGTCATGCGACGCAGCGCTATAAGGAGTTAGTCGTTATAGGGTCAGCGTCCTCGGGAATGTAAATTATTCAAACTTTTTCATTTCAAAATTTTCTCAAAATTTATTCATTAGTTTTTTGTGTATAGCGGAATAAACAGACAGATAAAATTAAAAATGAAGCAATTTTATATCTGTTATTATTATGTTTTTTCAAGTTATTACATTATCCAATGAGCGCGTCTTCTTCAACAAAATTATGTATCATACGGATCATACTCTATTTGACACGCTAGAGTAGGTATAACAAACTGATGACTATACTTTTTGAATTTGGGGAAAATACCGGGTATTATCGGAGCTATAACAAATCGAAGTTTGTGTTTTTACGACCCGCTCGTGACATCACTCGGTGCCGCTACGTACAAATTATTCATGTTAGCCCATAGTAATATAACCGAGTGACGTCATAGCACGATTTATTTAAAAAATTTGTATCTTCGGCATTTTTTGTAGATATCAATAAAATTCTTTCACTGATTAGTTTTTCTTAATAAATATAACGTATTTTTATCAAAATTAAAAATGACAAGACGCGCTCATTGTATAATTTTCAATGTCTTTCGTTTCTTATAGATTGTCTTTATAAGTATATTTCCTATAACAGTTGACATCCAACGACTTAAACAACGATATTTCGTTTTAGAATACAATCCGTAAATCGGTTTTAATTTATAACTGAAAGTATTAAAGTTGTTACGCAGATCACTGTACATTTACAAATGTAGACTAAATTACAAGTTTTAATTAATAAATAATCCCAAATGGCGCCATTGTTTAGTAATTCGAGCATGCGCAGAAAACGTTTGCAACTACACGCGCAAACAAGTTGATCGTATTGTATTCAGAATTATGTAAAAACAAACGTAAGTTCACGAAGAAGAATGAAAACGATGCATGAAAATATATTTTATACCTAACTTTACTTTCTTACTACTTCTTGTATAATATATTTAAAAAAAAATATTATAAAATCAAAAATGACATGTACCAACTTAAAAACTTACTTAGATTTGTTATTAAAATATTCAATTCAATAAATATCTAACAGACAGGACTTATGAGATAATAACATCAAAAACAAAGTACCTACTATAATAACTTTGATATTTGACTTACCCGTAATAATATTCCATGGCCGGTGAAAATTGCGGCAAGTCTAAAATTTATACTCCTTTGATCTTAAACCGTTTGATCTAGTCAGTCATAGCGACCGCGAAATCCGAAAGTTTGACATCTAAAAACACTTTCACTGCCACTGATAACGATATCGCGCGGAGCTGTCAAAACCACGTGGTCACCCGGCCGGCCTTCAAGCCGCCTAGCGTCCAAACAACATATCGTAGAGGACTAACCTCTCACACAGTTCGTGAAGAACTAAGCGCAAGTTGTAGGTGCACGTGGCCGAAGCTTACGCCGCCCTTTAGACTAACAACTAACAAAAAGAAAATTGAACTCTATCTTAATAACGATAAAACATAATATTGTTCGGATATAATATAGAGATGAGCCAGAATATGGGACGTAACACAAGAGTATTTCCGTAGCCGGCTTCGAGTGTGCGTATATGTTTAAAAGAAAAGTGCATTATACTCGTAGCGAGTTCTGTGCTCATTCTATCGTACGTAATTCGATGGTTAGTGTTTGAGCTTACGGAGATATATTGTTATGGCGTTATCGGAATTTCACTCTTCGATGGAGAGGATAAAAAAGATCGTCCATTGTTGGTTGCGATATTGAAAAACTTTTCTCTCCCCCTATATAACGATCTCCTTTGTTTCGGTAACTTTTAAGGATTATACGGAAGTTGCCGTCGAGACTGATCTTACCTCCTTTGTTAGAATGGATTGGCCGAGTTATGAGTTGCGTTTTATTAATAACTACGGATTAATCGAACTTATAAAGATACTCGAAATTAAGAACATTGAATGTTTTAATTTCTGGTAATACTTACAATAGCCTTAAAGGAAGATATTTTTCGTGGTAATATTAATTTCAATACTTAGTTATATTTGTCACAATTTTACTGTATCAAATGATTGTACATTATAACTTTCTTTTGTTTGCGACAAAGTCCGCATTATGCTGTATATTTCGAAACATAATAAAAAATTGTATAAAAATCGGTTTAGCGGATATACGTGCTATTGATGTCCTATGTCCTTACCAAATAAATCTAACTAAAGATTGTTTTATCTGTCTATACATATTATACACATAAACAAAATATAAGTGTCTATCTGTTAAATATACCTTCAAAATAAACAGTTTTTCTTAGGCATATATGATTTTTGTACCTTACCGAAATCGAAACCATTTATAAAATTACCTGTCCTTCTATTTGTTTGCTGTAAGGGGTAAACTTCAAAATGGCGGAACTGGTTTTCGTGAGATTTTACTTGGCAGATAGAGGACTTTGTGGAGAATAATTTAGGCTACTTCACATCCTGGACATAATCATTTATTCTACAAGTATAAATAAACTAGAAGTATCTTTCTGTGAATACAAAATAAAGGCTTTTTCTTAATATGAACTAATTTATCTCGGTACCTATTCTCATTTCAGTTCTGAGATGATAAGTAAAGAATAGGAAAGAAAGTGATAAATATAAGAGATGACGAAATAAATTGTAATAACGTATACCTATATCACAACAACGCAACATCTTGTCCCCAAATTAAGCATTAGCTTGTGTTTTGGGTACCAAGCGAAGACACCACATGCATGTATACACATAAGTGGATCTATCCTTACCTTATTAGAAAATAATTAAGTTCATTTACCATATTTACGAACATGTGATCCTTACGGACGAAACCTTGTAGACGCTTGCTAGTTGCTAGTTTTTAATATGCGCCAACCTTCACGCGTTACAAACGTATTTTATATTATGTACAGATTTATATGTCAACTATTCACAAAATTGTTTCCTGGTACATAGATTTTTTAACACTTTTTGTTAGTACAAACATTCTAAACTGATTTCGTATGACTTCATCGGAAAATACACACAAAATGATTACGCAAGGCTGCCCCTTAATGAAGACCGTGGCAAAAATATTTACCTTTGCCATAGACGCCGACGGCCTACAGTTTTGGTCAAAAATGTTATATAATGTGATGTTACAAAGTTTACTTATGTTGATGGAGAGTTATGACAACATTGCTTTGAGTTAATTAGCTACTTGTTTACACAAGTGGTCAGGCTTGATTTTCTCTCTCGGTGATAATGAGGTTATTTTAAATATTATTGTGTCGATAGAAACATGTTCAAATTATCAGAGCATGTTTTCTTATTTGGTTTGTTTATAAATAAAATATAGAGAAACAAATGTCACAGAATAGATCTATATAGTTGTCGTTTTTAAGGTAGCTATTAGACGTGAGATTTAATACAAATCAACGAGACTATTTAACATTTATTTTTTTCAAAAATTATACAGGGTAAGTCAGAATGTTATGCAGGTTTTCAAAAATTTATTATGTAAAATATAATGAACATATAATATTGTGAGATATACTGTGTGAAAGGTAAACTCTCAAAGTTTAGTTTGGTGTAGTTTTTTTAAAAAAACACATAACAGGTGTTCTATGTTAGCGCCTTTTGTTACACGACAGACATCAAGCCGATATTCAATCTCCTGCCAAACTTTCTACAGCATATCGCTGTCGATATCAGCAATGGCTCCTGTGATGCGAGCACGCAGTTCATCCAGTGTTGTTGGAAGTGGTGGTACGTAAACACGATCCTTTACAAAACCCCACATGAAGAAATCACACGGGGTTAGATCGGGTGAACGAGGGACTAGTCGACGGACGGCCAGTTGATTTTCGTTTACAGATGCAGCCGGCATCTCTAAATTGTGTGTACCACTTACGAATGGACCTCCCATCTGGCGGGTCTCTCTGATATTTGGTACGAAAATGTCATTGAACAGTAATCACGGAGTTGTTAACATGGGAATCAAGCACACAGAACGACTTCTGCTCGCCAGTCAGCGCCATTTTATTTAACTGCTCTCCTGCTGACATCTTGCGGGCGAACGCGGAATCAGTTTCAGGAAACTAAACTTTGAGAGTTTACCTTTCACACAGTGTATCTCACAATATTATATGTTCATTATATTTCACATAATAAATTTTTGAAAACCTGCATAACATTCTGACTTACCCTGTATTAATGGTCATTCGTGACTCACACATCAAAAATAAAAGAAAAAAAAAACACATGTAGCCCTATCTGATATTTCTAAAGACTTTCTTTTATATTTCTTGACCGAAATTATTTTCACTAGGAATAATAGATAGAAACTATACTTTAAAGTCGTAATGAAATTCTAACCGTAATTGAAATCTGCTGCTGCTATTCTGTGAAATGAAATGTCACTTGCGAGTTGCGGTTCCAATTTTGAAATTCGGCGCCACAAAACGACAGTAGACGAGCAGTCCCACGTGAATTTGTCACATGAAAGGACGTTTAATTTGCTGTTTCACTAGCTGCTAATTACATCTTTGATTGCTGTGGTCGCGTTGAAATTTGTCGTGTTCGCTGCTCTGTTTACCGCGAATTTTGTTTAAAATTATCGCTCTGTGGTTTATACATGCATGCAACACGACAAGAGAAATAAAAACAAATTGTACCGTAGAAAGGTTAAAAGTCGCAGGTTCGATAACTATCGCTGTTACCTACCTTCTAAAATTTAAACTAACACACAAAATTATTTACATGCAGTATGTTGTTTACATTTAATTTTAAAACTATTGGGCGTATTTTACTGTAACGTTTTAAGGTTCCGTAGAGCTCATAAAGGATCACTTTCGTGTCTGTCTGTCCGTCTATCACAGCCTATTTCTTCCAAATGTACTGGAAGAAAAAAATTGAAATTAAGAAGTACCAGAAAAATAGGAATGCAGGCAATCAGTTTTTCTTAAAATTATTATTATTATAAAAATTATAATTTTTATACAGGCACGAATTTTTTTTTTCGAAGCGTAGTAAAATTCCTTTTTAGAAAATACTTGAGACTGCTTGAGACTTAACAGGATCATTGGTTCATACAATTAATTGTTATTATACGAAACAAAATACCACTACCTTACACAGCTAAAGCTAGCGAATACATTTTCTGGAGAGAGGTAATAATGTAAACCTAAACCAAGGCAGGATTAACGCGCACTTCTCGGAGTCAACGAGCCGCAGTTTACTGTCCGTGCGCGAAATAAAATTAGATAGTCCATATTAATACGAGAATAGAAATGTATATATTTCTCGAAGGAGTTGTTGAATATCCACTTCTATTATATTAAAACGAAACTTGCAGTGAAGCTTTGTTTACTACTAAATAAAAAAAATACTAAGTAATAATATTATCAAACCGTAATGGAGGGGCTATGTAACTGAAAAAATAATTTCACGACATCGAAATCGTAACGTAATTTAGAAAAAAAAGCCGGCTAAGTACGACGTGTATTCTAGCTCTTAGGTTGTTGTACTGTTTTATGTATTTTTTTATTTTTTTATTGTATTTTAGCGTATTTATAGCTACTCACTGCCAGATACCCTGAAAACGCATGCAACAACTCAAAACGACGAAAAATCTACCTAGGATCAGATAATGGTAATATTCAGAAGTTTTTCTTTATTTGTACTGAGATATCTTCTTTATTTATGCCGTATTTTAAAATGATGGGTCAACGAAGAGTACCCTATAGGTTTTGTTGATGTACTGCTTTGTTTAAAAAATGCCGTATTTTTTAAAATAAATTATTAATGGCAAGAACCTATCCCATGTATTATTTTTTTAGGGTGTTTGTTTGTCCTTCTTTAATAGTTAGCACAACTAATGAATTGAGCTATTATTTTAAAGATATACCTTCATAAATATTGGCAAAACAATTAACAGAACGGAATTAGCGGGAAAAATTATTTTTAAAATACGCTTTCAAAGTGACGTTAGCTCTCCATGGAGTATCTTTTCTCAAAGGTGTTTTTTTTTAAACATTTTGTAGAATATTATCACCACTGCTGAATATTGATACTGGTACCGGGTCTTGGTTGTTATATGTATGTGGTGTCTTCGTTTGGTAACCAAAACACAAGCTAATGTTTAGTTTGGGGCCTAGACGTTGTTGTGATGTATACGTTGTTATTATTATTATTACATTATTATTATCAATGTTATAAATAACAGTGTTACAAAACTGTTACTTCAAAGTTCACATTTTTCAAAACTATTTTAATTTTTCTGTTTTGTTTATGTATGTCTGTATTAAGTGTTTTATGATGTGAGTCCTCTAGGGATAGAGGAATATCACAAACAGAAATATCACAAATTTTGTTACAAAAAACCAGGTCCAAAAGTCTATTGTTTATATTAAAATATGAGTTAAACTGAAAAAGTTAAGATAAACTAATAAAATCCGCTGTTAAGGATGATAAGCGATCATTATTTGTGAGGACATTCATCCTGTCAATCTCTTCGTCATAATACAAAACTGCTTAGGTGACGTTGAAATCGCCTAAAATCATAAAGATATCATTAATATGGGAGGTAATGAATTCAGTTATTTTGTTGAAAAACGCAGTAAGTAGTGATTCGTGTCTATTGCTATTAGGTATATATGCACAAAAAATATGAAGATAACGCAATGTAGCGGAAACGGAGGCGGCGACAGGCGGGACAGAAGACGAAGTGCGAGCGCACAATAATGGTACGGTCATTCATAGTTCCTCAGCCGGCGGCGCCGGCGCGCACCTCTCGGGCCGGGCCGCCGCGCAAAGCCCGCGTCGCACCGCCACAAGTACGCCGCCGCCACCACGCGAACGTCCCCCTGCAGCAGGGTCACGATGACATCGAAATACTTCGAAACTATTATCGATAAATCGAAAAAAAAATCAGCACTATAAAAACTGTCATTGAGCCAAGTCTTAGTGATGCATAGAACATCGTGATTACAGTTAAGAACATTCGACAAAAATTCATGTCATTGCATACGCAAGCCCCTCATGTTTTAATAAAAAATAGTTAAGTTATTTTTAGAAACCATTATATTATTTATTTTTTTTAAATAAGAAATAATTATAGATGTAAAACAGAAAAGTTCACTTTGCCCAGCACTCGTTTCGCAAAAAATATATCCCAGTTTTGTTCCATTGTAATTACTGATATATAAATATAAACGGAAATGATAATCTTATAAGTTTTGTGGAATTTTCATAAAAAAAAATAGCTCGCATGTACTTAAAAAATTATTATTTTTACAAAAAAATTTAGGGTATGAGGCTATTTATTGAAATAAAATTTAATCAATATTGAAGACAAGAACTTCGACTTTTAATGTTGTTAACTTGAATTGTAAATAATCGTATAACCAAAAACGTTAACCAAAAGAAAGGAAATGAAAAAATTTCATTTGCAATTAAGACCGCCATAGCGGTGTCACTTTTTCGTACGAAGATTTTGCAATCACTCAGCCAGATATATTATTACAAACCTAGTTAAAAGATGTGATATATCGTTATCTAACTTGGGATGACCCATAGCCGTTAATTTGTATGGGGAAGTGAGAGGCTAGCGTAGATATAACCATAAATATTATGCAATGGAATAACTACAGAGAATTTCTAATATTTTAATAACCTTATTGCAGGTAGTTACGCATGTAGGAAAATTCGTACTAGAGTAATTGACAGAGCTTGTTAGTTTATTAGCGTATGAAATATAAGGCTTTGGGATGAAATCCTCGTTTCATACATGCAAGAGGATACGCAGTGCCACTAGGTTTAAAAACTGGGAGGTTTGAAGTTCTATTACCATGTAAGATGTAGGTGGCATGTTAGAATTATTTTCTAACGTGTCTAGGACCATGTCATTTGTGTCATTGCATAAGTAAGTACTCGTAACACAAGAAATCCTAGTTCGAGGCCACCGTAAATGTGAGAGTCGAAGCGTAATTATTATAATTTTTAGAAATGCACTTCTAGACACAGCTGAGATGGATTCGCAAGCCGAGGGTTCCGAATTAAACCTATTTCGAAATATATTTTCAGATCAAAGTCATCAAAATTCAATTTAATTCTATGGTTTTGCAATGATTTCTCAACATCGCATCGGCAAGAACTACTTGAGTATATTAAAATTGTATTTATTTTCTTTTCTCTTATCAGGTTTTCAAATTTATAGTTAATATTAGGTTACCGTAAAATAAATAAGAGCTATAATATTCCTACCTATCGTGACCGCCGCGATCGGTGTAATTTTTCTGTAATCAATGTCTACTTATCTTGCCGACGGCGACTGAGCTGTCGGCGATAAATAAATCTGTTTTTACATTGCAGATTTGTGGATCATCGCCAAGATGGGTATAATACTAGAATATTTATGGATTTGTTAGGAATAATAATAAAATAATAATAATAATAACACACACACAATCACAACAACGTCTAGGTCCCAAACTAAGCCTTAGCTTGTATTTTGGGTACCAAGCGAAGACAACACATACATATAACAACCAAGACCCGGTGCCAGTATTAATATTCATCATATAAATACTAACCCGACTTGGGATCGAACCCGGGACCTCCAGCTTCGCAGGCAGGGTTGCTGTCCACTATGCTAAGCGGTCGTCAAGGAATATATGCATATTTTAGGTTTACTGGTAATTGACCTAATCCCGGTAAGGGGTTGTACAATTGAATTGACTCTACATCGTTTCATGTGAAACTGAACCGTTTTAGAGACGATTTGTAACGAAACTTTTTTGAAAGTAATGTGAAATGTGATACGTGTTTATTTCATATTTTTTCAAAATTTTGAAGTCAGTAGTTTCGGCGATAAGGAGGTCCATTTTCGTATATTTTCTGCAATATCTTTTAAACTAGTGCATTATCAAATTATGAAAAAAAGATGCTTATATTTTTTATAACGAGTACTTTTATTTGATATGTCAAATGATGCTCTTCCGCTGAGCGACTCATTAGCAAAGAGCATAAAGAATACGTCTGACTATTACCAGAAACTGAGTAAATCATAAAAATACGAATTCCCTAGAAGCCCTCTTCTACGTTTACCGTCTAACCACTCATATTCTAGCTAGCTGGTGCAAGATGACGAGTTTTAGTTCGAGTTTCAGTGCGCAAGGTCCCCGCGCACCGGTCTGCAACCCCATGAAATCCCCGTGCGCCAGTCTTCAACCCCGCAAAATTATAAAATAAATATTACTTCGATACTGTGAATTGACATTTATGACTATTAAAACCAAACCCTGCTGTCAAATTAATTTATTCTATGAAGTACACTTATACTATTTGTTACTCGCAATGTGAATGCTGCCTAGGGGCACTGAATTTGCATACGGCTGTAGTCGGAGACGTCGACTGCGCAAACGCAAAGTTCGCGGGTTGAATCCCCGCCCGCCTGGGACAAATGATTGCGCGCATTAACATGTCTATTTGTTTTGTGTTGAGTGTAAACTATATGTATATAATAATGTAATAATAATAAAGTTTTTTTAATTTTTTTTAACATATAATCTAGTACCCGTTTAGTACATACGTAGAGCTTTTACAAGCTCTGTCTAGTTTGGGATTAGGCGACTGTTGTATGAGATACTCCACCCCAGATATTATTATTATTAATAAATTTTTTAATTACCATTTTTTGTCATAATTTTATAGTTATTAGTGTCACTTTTAGGTTAGGTTAGGTTAAGTTAAATTTATTGATATTTTGATATTGATATATTTTTAAATGAAAAAAAAAAATAACTTTCCATTTCATTATTTTACTAAGCATTAAGCAATGTCGAGCAACAACACGTTGAGCAAATTTTGCAGAAAAGCGAGAAAACATCCGAGAGCATGAAGGACGGACTACGTTTTCCAGAAAAGAGGAAAGACTTGCAAGAATGCGAAAAAAACGGTAAATAATATTTTTTTTAATCCTGTGCTTGTGACATTCTATGTCACTAGCTAGACTCACAGGTGATTGATTAACAAATGACTCACCTCCCTCACATCTGAGACTTACTTGCATTCAGTTTTTGACTGCGATTGGGCTCGTATTGGCAATATGGGCATGGGCGTTTGCTCATTTCGCATTATTATTTTAATATACCTATACGCGACTAGCTGTGCCTCGCGGTTGTTTCATACCCACGTATCGCCTTTCGTTGTATTAGCGACGTTTATAGTCACTGCTTCGTTCCTTTGCATCGTAAAGCTCTATAACCTGTGACCTTTCTTAATAAACAGACTTTTAACGCAAAATAGTTATTTGTGAATGAATACAGCAAAGCTCAATTTCGCTGAGCGCTGAGTTTAAATTCCGAATAAAAGAAGGAATCTTGAATGCATTGTGACTCACTATACATTCAAGAGGTATAGGAGGAACATACAACTTTTCACTTCACTAGCAATGCAACATGTAAGACTGTAAATGACTGTTTCTAGATTGATCCATACATTTATTGTGCAGGTGTCGGAACAGGTGTTTGCGGCTTTAGTAAGTCTTCAATCATTAAATTATTCGTAATATTTCAGTTGTTTTTAACGCGGTGGTTCCGGATGAAAGTTACGTTAGTGTTACGTTAGTAACTGGTTCCTTTAAGTCTAATGGTGTTAAATTACAATGTTTGTCACTAGATTTTGTAATTATTCAAAATTTTCGAATCAAACTAAATAACAAAAAAACCATTAATATAGATTTCGTTTTTTTTTCATTTATTTTTGATTTTTTTGGGTACGTTTGGAAAGTTAGACAATAGGTGTATATGATAAAATCTTTAAATGAGTATCTAAGCATTTAAGATTTCTACTTAATGTATGAAATTATTTTAACTGATCAAAATACGTTTAAAAAAATAAAATATTTTTTTTAATTAGTAATGCCAATTTGTAGCATTTTATATTCAAAACATTTTTCTTAACTAAGCAAGGAAAATAAAATTGTCTTTTACTCACTAGTTTTAAAAACAAACGCCCGCTTTTTAAACCAATCAGGTGGTAAAATATTTTTCTAATCAGAATGGTAGTTGCTGATATTAATGCGTTCCAACTACTAACTATTCAGCTTTATAATATTAATATAGATATTATATAAATAGTTCTTACATTAAAAGAAAAAGGCTTTTTGTGTAATAATACATTTTGTACAATTCCATTTTACCTTAATAAATAAACTGTTTCAAAAATAGCAGAGTGCATATCGTAAATGATGATAAAAAAACCACTTTCTTTTTTTTTCAGTGTAAAATATCTATATATGTATATATTATAAAGATTATTTAAGTATTTATATCAGTTGTGTGGTATGCATAGTACAAGCTTTGCTTAGTTTGGAACTAGATGGCGCTGTGTGGAATGTCTAAAGTATCATTATTATTTATATCAATGACGAAATTTCATCGAAATCGGTTTAATACTTCTTACACAAATAATACACAAACAAAATTACAAACACATGTGTAAAAAAAAAATATTCTCATTTACAATAGACATCAATCACTCAATAAAAGTATCTAGGATTGAGTCTTTCTAAATTAACATATTTATCTAAAAAAATATTTTTAATCTCTTAATAATTTCGTTGTCGATAGCAGGCATTGTTAGATATTGTTAGGAACATACAGTTAACTCCCGCAAAATGTTTTTTTTTTTAACAGTTTGTCCGTAAAACGAACAGGTTTTGCGCAAAACAAGTCCGTTTAGGTTTAAAGCTAGGTGGGATAAGTCAATGTAGGTAGGGCGTATTCTCTTGAACATCGTTTGCTTTATGGGTTGCGAGTGTTGACTGCGAATGAAATAGTGATGAAATCCTCTTGTCGCATACACGCAGCTGTCCTTTAGATGTGAACTTTGTTGCCGCTTAGATGTTACTTTGTGATCGTTTATTAAACAGCTTTTATTTGTGTACGCATTGAGAGACGTAACATTTCTGACTGACTGGCTTGACTGACCGGTTGGCTGAGTGGTTAGAGACGCCAACTGCGGAGCCGAGTGTCGCGGGTTCGAACCCCGCTCGGGAAAAATATTTGTGTGTATGAACATGTCTATTTCTTCCGTGTCTGGGTGTAACAGTATCTATATATGTATACATTATATAAAAAAAAGAATATTCAAGTATATATATATCAGTTGTCTAGTACCCCATAATACAAGCATAATACTTGCTTACTTTAAGACTAGATGGCGCTGTGTGGGATTTTCCAGATATTATCATTATTATTTGTAATGTATTCAATGAGGCGTTATATTGTGAGGTCTGCACAAACTAACTTATATATAAGCTTAACTAATGTTAGACATTTCAAAATGTGTTCCTTTGTATTTATTTGGCACAAATAGTTTAAGAGACGGTGAATAACATAGGCTTTCGTATTTCCTGGTCGCAGGTTCCGATAGGGTACAAAAGTAATCGAGATTCAAAAACGCAAATAAGACTGGGACTTTAGTGGAAATATAACTCTTAATGTTACAAACCGTGGCAGTAGACTGCCTAATTAATTCGGTTATGATACAAATGAGCAATAGATTACATCGTCTTTTTTGTGATGGTGAAGTTAAAATACTCCCAATCACCAAATTAAACTCCTTAACTCATGCAGTGTTGAAGAACGGCTGTATTCTAGTTGTAGACGCATGAAGACCTGATAAGCGTTATTGTTACAACACCACCACGATTTGCTACATTTGCTCCAATTAGTTCTAAAATGGTACTTATAAAACTGAAGGTCAAAAGGCAATTCTTTATAAAATTTCAAGGAAATCCATTGGAAAACAACGGAACATTTGGAGCAACCGTTTGCTTCAATCAGCTCCTAAAAGGTACTTGCAAAACTAGAAGTCTATGAAACCTCTGTGATAAGTTTAAAAAACAGGACGTTGAAAAAGAATAACAATAGAGTGCTAACGAATGGACGGACAGAGAGGCAAACTGTCATACCAACATTATAAAGTACCTAACTGTAGGTACTTAATTAATAGTCATCGTAAGTCGCATTCGGGTCGTTTCCGATAGTTTTGTGAATTATGCAAAAGCTATTTACAACATCACAATACAAATTTTTCAAAAGCTCGGACGTTAAGCAGATAATCTACGCATGTAACATGTAGACCCATCTTTCATGTCCTGAGAACGAAACAGCTGTCACACAAGTTATATGTTGGCAAACTACATGTTAGGTAAGTGACGCGAAATTACTTCGAAGTGTGCGCACGGTAAGAGTTACGGACTTCCCTGTTCCCATTATCCTGTGACATGGGTGTCATGTTTTGAAATGTCGCGTTCTGGGTGGTTTACTTATTACGAAATTCTTTAAGAAAAAGCCAAGTGTAAATCGGAATTGCTCCTTGAAGATTCCGTATTGTTTGATCTTTTTGTGGTATAGTGATGAATTGATATTTTTTAAGAGCTACTAAGTTACAAGTTGACCCGATCTGAGAAAAAGGGTATTGACAGAAAATGGATTAGGAAATTAAAAAAAAAATCTATTCATTTCTGTTATTTCTATAAATAGAACATATTATTCCATGCTATAATCTGGAAGACCGCACATGTTTTTAGTAATATATATTGTTATAATCTCTATCTATATCTATAATCTATAATCTAAAATCTAAATAATATATAATCCATAATCTCTACCTTTAGGAAACTATGTGACATATATGTGGACGGACAAGCAAACGGTTCCTGTAAGGATTATTTAAAAAACAGGAGTGGGAGTAGTTCTTACAACTATAATTCTTAAATGAATTGTCCGACGAGCGCTGCTACTTCTTCAACAAAATTATGTACCTATTTCACGTTATTTTACACTCAAGCCTAGAGTATACCAAATTGAATAAAATCCTTCTTCAATTTCGATAAAATACCAATTATTACCGGAGAAATGACAAATCAAAGTTCTTGTATTTACAACTCATGGTTATAAATTTTAAATTAATTCCGCATTGGAGCAGCGTGGTGGATTTAAGCTCCAAGCCCCTTCATCTTGAGGGGAGGCCTAAGTCCTTTCAGTGGGATATAAAAAAGGGCTGATGGAATGGAAAAGTATTTATAATTTATTTTTTATATACTACATGGAAATGATCAACAACTATGACTCGCGCTATGGCCCGACGTGATGGACCGTAAGATGTCATAATGCCATTAAAATTAAAAATTTGTGTCTTCACTTTTTTTTTAAATTTCAAGAAAATTATTATACCTTATATTATTTTTCTGTAAAAAACGGAAATCTGGTGACGCGTTCATTGTAAAATCAAACACTAAGTAACCAAAACTAGTGAGAAAAGAGGTTTTATACACAAATGGGTATGAGTAAAGATGGCGTCGTTTTGAATTTTGGCGCCCCATAACATTATTGAAAGGCCATAGCTAAGCTCTGATATTATTTACGGTAAAACTTATTTTATAGATATGTGAGTTTTACGTAGCGCTACAAAGTATAAGTAAAAAAAAAGGACGCCACTGCTCCATACCGACTTTGACTTGACGACCGCTTAGCCTAGTGGGCAGCGACCCTGTCTGCGAAGCTGGAGGTCCCGGGTTCGAATCCCAGGTCGGGTCAGTATTTATATGATGAATATTAATACTGGCACCGGGTCTTGGTTGTTATATGTATGTGGTGTCTTCGCTTGGTACCCAAAATACAAGCTAATGCTTAGTTTGGGACCTAGACGTTGTTGTGATTGTGTATGTTATTATTATTATTATACAAATTTTGAGTAACTTTGTATAGAGCAGTGGCGTCGTTCACTTACCTTATAACATTATTGAAAGCCCCTAGCTACGGTCCGATATTATTTACAGCAAAACTTATTTTATACATATGTTAATTATAAGTAGTACTACAAAGCAGTAACTAAAAAAATGACAGCCGCTAAAAGAAAAAAAACGACGCCACTGGTCCATACAAGGTTATTCATACCAATTTAAGTAAAATTAAATTAATTAGGTAAATGAACTTAAATAACGTATATGGCAAAGATACTGTGAATTTTTTTAATAAAAGATTATTTTTTATCATTGAAATTAAAATTTCCAATAAGAAGTAATTGCTAAAGTTGGATCTTTAACAATAATCTTTTATTATAAAATTTTCATCTTGAATTGTTTGTCGAACGTTTGATTTAACTATCGTTTGGAAATATAAAAGAAATTCTAACAATTTTAAATGAAGTATTTACTGAACCAATTCATTAGAACAACATTGTAAACTTCTAAAGTTAAATGTTATGGGTGTTAAAATATTTCCCGTAAGAACACAAACATTCGAAAGAATGCCCATTTAACAGAGTCAACGGCGGCGTTAACTAAATTTACTGTTTACTTGAATAAAATTATTTAACATTTAAATACGATTATAGTGCATTAGAGTCAGACTCTTAATTGTTCGATGTTTTTAGTTCTAACGTTATATTATTGGTTTATATTTGTCTAAAATATGTTATTGTTATATTGCTAATATGCGTGTAGCGTCTAACAACTGTTATATTTATACTATCTATATCACTCAAATAAATGATGTTTTTGGGTCTATTTTAAAATCCAAGATGAGGGAAACTATTTTTGTTATATTTCGATTTAATTTTCAGTTTCACACCCGCGGCTATGTCCGCGTGGTCTACACGTAAATGTTATTTCGGCTTTAACCCAGACAGCTTGGTAGTGTGATGAAATGAATGACCTGTAATTAATTCTCTGTGAATCATTTTAATTTGTAATTTTAAAATATGCAACTTAATAACTTGCTGTGAAGGACAAAAATGTTAAAACCCTGAAAAGTCAGTTGCACAATATTAAGTATATTTGAAGACTTTTCAGAGTTCTATAGCCAAATGGTAAAAACTGAACCCATGTAACTTCGTCGTGTCCATCAGTCAATACATCGCGGCTATCTTACTTGAAAACCATTGGCTCTCCAATCCATTAGTGATAGAGCCTAAAAACTATTAACATTGACTTATCTAGCTAATATTGACCTTATTTGTTTGGATTAATTCGCTGAAGAACAAAACAATAAAATTTCCGACTTCACCTATTTATTATGACCAATAACGTATCGATGCCAGTTAATAGAAGAGTACGTGCTTTTTTATATTTGCGCCAAATAACCAAACTAAAACAAAATATTACCTGTATAAATAAATAATAATAAATATGATTGTTACTATTTTAGGATTTCATTAATGTAATTTTTATAATTATCTTTAATAATAAGTAGGTACCTATTTGTGATTTATTATCTTTCCACACTATTCACAAAACCATGTACAAACCGTTCCTGTGTTCGTAAATTATAACCGAACTACTAGGTGATATTTTTATGGACATTTCTTGACACTCTATCCAGACATATAATCAAAGCTTTAAAACACTTTCTATTCTAAACTTTCATAAGATTCCTTTTTGATAAACGGAACGCAAAATGAATTACATAAAATCTATAAACAGTATGAAAACCTATCTTGAATGTTTAATGCCATTTCCTGTGTTATTTAACGAAACTTATTACATATGGACACGAGAACATTGTCGAAAGCCAGAATTATAGATTACGAGTGTGTGCTATGTGTGACCATCCATAAAATCATTGATCTAAACGATGGATATGAAAACTGCTCACATACAGGTAAAAGGTGGCGCTTGATGTGTTCGGTGGGGCCAAGCACGCGGTTGACTCACGATTGTTATATGCGTAGGCCAACGACATAATTACGGAACGGATGATGCCGCCAGAATTAATTGTCCGACGGTAAATTTTACGATCTGTGAACGCGTCCACAACGTACGGTTCGCGAGTTAACCTTTTACGCAGTCACAGGACGAAACTCAGTGTTTGACAGTTGAGGGTTTTATGATTTCCATTTCGCTATAGTCTACAGTCGCGCTTGAGATGTGAGTGTTTTCATCTAAATTGTGTCAGAAATTAAGCGTTGTGTATTAATCGCGTGTAGTTTGTAACCAGTTCTTTGTAACTGTCTTACAATCTATACACGGTTTTTGCGTATTGATCGTTTGCATTTAGATTATAAATTTGTATATCTGTCCCAGATGTCCCAGGAGGATGTCCCAGACGAAAAAACAATCCTTAAAGGATTACTCTCGTATCTGTATGTTACGTCTTTTTTTCCGAATTTACTAAATGAAATCGTTGACATTTAATAAATATGCCTATATGCTATTACAGAATTTGGTGAGCCAATCACAGGCATAAGCGTATATAAACAATTCCTCATTTTAGGGGTAAAGAATATTTAAAAAATTAACTTTTTTAAATATTCTTTTGTGACTTTATAATTAAAAAAGACTTGTTTTGAGAAATAAGCACTCTTTTTTTTGGTAATTTCAGAATGCAAGTTTAAAAAATATTAAAGAAAATATACGAAAATAGAGTGTCTCTCCTTTATCTCCGAAACTACAGAGCCTGAAACTTTGAAAATTATGCAGTGTGAATATAATGTATTACTTGTAGTTTACAAGAAAACCCAAGCGAAACGAACTCTCATTTTAGGGTTAACTTTGGGGGGCAAATTTGAAAAGTAACAAAAACGTTATTTTACTTTAATATATCATGTGATATTACAAGTAGAGGAAAGGCTTGTAACATTTGAAAACGAACATACTTCTATATAATTTTAGAAATCATAGTTTCAAAGATACTTATTAAAGAAAATATGTGGAAATAGAGCTATTTCTGAAACGTGAAAAAAAAAAACACGAAATCTAACACGTTTACAGAAAAACTTAAACCAAAATCCTAAGTCTTTATATCAATATAGTAAACGGAAAATTATTGTGAATAGAAAATGTGTATAAAATGTATTGCCTAATTTTACTGAGGACCAATGAGTTCCATTGGTCTAGTGGTTGTTATGGCAGACTACTTATATGAAAGAGTCGGGTTCGAATCCTAGCTTAAACTTAGGTCAGATTTAAAAAAAAAACATTGTAGACAGTGGGGAACCCTATATACGTGAGTCCGACTCGCACTCGATAGATTTTTATAAGTCCTTTGACTACATAAAATTTTAGTTCAGCTGGATGAAATTTGTAAATGGTAATCCTCCTTTTGAACGTACAAACCGACACGTTTGTGGTTGAGTAGACTTCGTAAGCTTATTTGAATATTTGCAGTTTACAGAATTCAATTCTTACAGAGTTAGGTATATTGTGGGGTCTATAACATACATCTGTCTATGTTTATTGAGTAAGTCTATTCTATTTGTATATATGTATCTCAAACACGATGGTCATCGACTGGAAAAGTTGAAAAGGGTTGTGTGAATTCACCAAAAGTTCTGAGTGACTTCATTTAATTCTATATTTTCGATAGAGTGTTAGCTTTCTTATAGTTGATTTGATTCTTTTATTAAATTTATTTATTCTTTGTTTTATAGAGTAACAAGCACGTTATTAATTTTATAGGTGCCGTGTGCCCCTTCGTTTAATCCATCTGTCATATCCTTTTGATATCAGAATTAATAATCTAGCTACAAAGAATACGTAGACATTTAAAAAGTTTAAATCCCAACTACTGGTAGAGCAGATACTGAATAATCAGTAATTTAGAAACCTTGACTTCATTATATGATGCATACCACATCACACCAACGACATTAATCCAACTCTATCAGTAGAATGAATCTGCAACAAATCTGAACAGCGGAGCCGCGAGTACGATTCCCGCCCGGGACAAATATTTGTGTAGATGAACATGTCTATTTTAGATGCCGCTATGTGAGATGTCCCAGGTATTATTATTATTATAAATCTGCAACATAGGGGTGAGATAAGATTATGGAATTGGAGTAACATTAATTTCATTCTCAATAGCAGCGCTACTAAATCGTCTTTAGAAAATCGCGTGTCCATCAATTATAAATAGCAGTTATTCAATAGCGTCGATGACCACTCATATAGCGACAACATAATTTCATTTAGTTACACTTGTGTCACTGAAAGGCATACTTACCGTGTTTAAGTTAAACGTAAGAGATCGGTAAGCACCGAAGGTTTTTTATTGCGAATTGATTGATTGATATAATCATCCAATCAGGTGCGAAATGATACTTGCAAAACTAGTGATTATAGGAAACTGCCGTGCCAAGTTTAAAAAAAAACCATTGGAAAATAACGACGTAAGGGCGCGAACGAACGGACGAACGGACAAATTACCCTACTAAAATTATAATGAATCAGTGGTTCTCAATAATTGCTATTTTATAGAAACAAAAACAATAAGTCATAATATTTTGCTGTGCTGAAAAACTTTAGGGTAAATTTCCACAATACTTGACAATACTGAAATAGAACCAGCAATAAATAACTAAGCTTTCAAATGCGGCCTTATATTATTTTTGGCTCTATGCGCCTACATTCTTATGATGTTTATTATTAGTAACTTAAAGTGGGAAAAGTGATTTTTCTCAAAGATGCTACGATATACAACTGTATCTTGCACAATTTTCTTTGGGATAAATCATACTTGCAGTGCCGGACCAGATAGTGTCCCGCAATGTTTTAGCAGGCGTGCTCGAGCGATCAAATATTTAATTTGAAAATGGAACGAACTCTTTTAAGCTCGAACATTGATAACTAAAGAGCTATCTCATTTAAGTTTTAATTAAATTTCGAACTGCCTTATATAAATATAAATATATAATATATAAATGCTTACATGTTATTATGATGTTATCCAAAAAATTTACTCCGCATATCACTAAGGTTCGTCAAAGCAATATTTTCTAAACTAATAACCTACTTTCCAGCCGCCAATATTCGTCTGTTATTGTTACAGACATTATTCAATGTATAAAGAATGAATAATAATAAAAAACACTTTTGTTGCATCAAAAAAGAGGATTTGCGCTATTGTGCAGCGAGTGTAGAGCAGAATGCTGAAAGATAAATGAAGTTTATAGCCGCACTTGCCCTGTGAACCTCATAACATTACTCTATTCCAGCGAATAGCGCTGCAACCGACTCCAACTTCATCTTCACTTTTTAATATCGCTTTAATAGCGCTTTTTTAGATTTACTGCAACGGCTGCTAATCTACAGAGGTAATATTTTAATGGTGATCGCAGCTGAAAGCTAAACAATTTGAAAGTTAGTATGGCAGTAGACCACGCCATATCTCTCATTAACGTTTTTGTTACAGAACTATTCGCTTCCAAATTTACCACTGCACCGCTCTTTTACCACTTCTTAAAAGCTTATATAACAAGTTTTTAAGTATGCATTGCATTGGATTGGATTAGTAAATTAGAACCACCAAGAATAGTATTTTTTATCGATTTTTAATAACACAAATGATAAAATAATAAAACAGTCCTAAAATAATATACTAGTAAGGCATAATAATAATAAAAAAATTTTCGTGGACAAAACATTTAAATTATATGAAGGCATATAGACTTCATCATCATCAGGTTTGTATGTTTCAGGTGCTGGAGTACAATATTTCATGTCAGAGGTGATTGTTGCGTAATCTCCACCGTCACAAAAACGACTATGTCGACGGAGTTCATGATATTTATTTGATTTGAATGTTTTCATATATTATAAATTCATTGGTTGACGCTTACAGCGACAATCAATTACACGACTTCTATATCAGACTTTGGATGATAAGCCAGGTAAATACACCACACAGACTTGTTATTCGCTTGATGAATATAAAATTAATATCTTGTTCGAGTTTTATAACCGTTATCTCGAAAACTCTAAAAATCTGAAATCGATACCTTATTCATTTATTTAGTTACTTTACTCGCTAACTTTTTAAGATTCGATTAAGTTCTTATGGTAATATCCGTTTTTAGGTAGGTATATACAGTCTGCAGATATTTAAAACTTTTACAAGCGTACAAACCAGATCTGATTTCATGACGCGTTTCGTCCTTGATAAATCTGAACGGAATACAGTTCATCAAGGAGGAAGTTCTCCAAGTAACCGTAACTGCTGTCCGCAAACGTTTCATCAAACGTGTAATACCTACCAATGATCAGGATTAAACTTGCTTTAATTTGTAGAGTAGTCATCGAGTTTAAAACGAAACTCGCTAAGGAGAATGAATGACGCCCGCATCCACAGATCCAGTGGGCGTCGATGAGTGACGTTGATAGATTGGACATAGTTTAAGTTAAACTGGACACTTATAATTCTAAGATTTATAATACACTCCCCTCTCCAGGTCTAAGCATTAACAAGTCACGAATGTCATAATAATTGCTGTTATTAATTGCATGTTAATGTTTTTTTTTTTAAAGTCTTAGGATTTTCAGAAAACGAATGGGAAACGTCATCCATTGAGCATCAAACAAAATTTATTTTCATTTTGTGTTTTGTTACTCGTACATGGACGTTCTCAAAATTAATTTATCGACACTTTCTCATAACTAGTTTTGCTCCAGGAAATTCGGTAAAAATTAAACGAAGAGATTACGAGAAAGAATAAAATAATGAGATTTGTATAATAATAAACACATTGGTGATTGGTGATAAATAATGATGACGAAAAGATTGGTCGAGTGGTTAGAGACCCTAACTGCAGAACCAAACGTCGCGAGTTCGATTCCCGGCCTGGACAAATATTTGTGTGCAAGAACATGTCTATTTGTTCCGTGTCTGGCTGTAGTATATTTATATACGTATCTATGTATTATAAAATTATAAAAAAATATTTAAGTATATATTATTATTATTATATATATTAGTTGTGTAGTACCCACAATACAGGCTCTGTCCACTTTGAGACTAGATGGCCTTGTGTGGTTTGCCCCAAGCATGGAACTAATAAGTATCATTACTACATTACAATTATTAAATAAGATGTCACAGTGACACACTAAGTTTATGGTGTACGCTGTATGGTTTACTCAGCACACACAGAAGCCGACGTCGAAACAATATTAACAAAAAGTTCGCACCTGCTTCTGGATTTTACGGGGAAGTTGACTTTATTATCCAACTTCAAAAAGGAGGAAGTATTGAATTTAACTATACGTTTCACGATATCTTTGTTGATTATTATGTGACAGGGTTGTTTTTCGAAAATCGTGCTATTTAAATATGATTATACTCGTATTCTACATGTAAGGGTCGAAAATTAGGGGATGAATTTCGTATATTTTATTTCCATTCACTTCCCGTTAACCGATTTTAATGAAACTTGACACATAATTGTAGTTCTAATAAAAATAAAATATTATGGTAGTCTACAGCTGATCTGATGATGGAAATGGCTGCCAGTCAAGGGAAACTCCTCAACGGTGTACAGCAGCTACCTCATTTTTGGGTTCATATGATACGGTTTTGATTGGCGTCGAAGAGGAATTAATTAATAGTGTTTGTTTATTTATTGCATCGGTTCATTTTATATACCTGCACAAATAAAGACAAGAATAAATGGAAAGATTACACAGTTTGTGATAACAATGATAGTTATACAAGACACGTATAACACTGCTCATAGGCTAGAATAGGTACCCATTATGTTTACTAGCATAACGACAACACCATTATATTAACATAACATTAAGACCTCGATGATAAGCTCTTTTAAAATATAATAGGGTTTTTCAAATTAGGAACTAAGTACATGGGAACTACTGCCAGCCATCATACCATCAGCCCATAAATACCCCACTGCAGGGACTTAGGCCTCTCCTGGGGATGAGGGGGCTTGAACGTTAATCCATCACGCTGCTCCAATGCGGGTTGGTTGATTGTAACGAATGTCATATATTGACGGCAACTGGGACCGAGGGCTTAACGTGCTCTCCGAGGCAGAGTCAGTGACAATTGTGTACATAAGTTAGAAAAAACTCATTGGTACCTGGCCTGGGATTAGAACTACTCAATTCACGAAAATTTTCTGAAAATGACTGCGAAAGATTTTATAACGTTGTTGGAATCTTTTTTGGAATCTGTATTTTACATATTTACTATAGGAACAAAATTTACGGCATCTGTCATTATTTGTAATAAGATAGCAATCAAAGTGTTCATTCATTACCATTACTTTATAAATGTCTGAATTTTTATAGTTTAACCTGTAACCCTGCCTACGAAGCTGGAGGTCCCAGGTGCGAATCCCAGGTCGGGTCAGTATTTATATGATGAATATTATTACTGGCACCGGGTCTTGGTTGTTATATGTATGTGGTGTCTTCGCTTGGTACCCAAAAAACAAGCTAATGCTTAGTTTGGGGCCTAGACGTTGTTGTCATGTATACGTATGCATGTTTGTAGGTATATATTTATGTATGTATGTAAACTCTTGAGACACAGTGTAAAAATTAAACTACGTTTTTTGGCCACATCGCTTGCATACTGGCAAGTGATATTTGAAATCACTTGATTTGGTACAACAATAACATTATATTTTATTGTACTGAATATAATATTGTCGATTCCTACATTTTACCTAGGAATCAAAGATCCGGAGATGATAGTATATTACGTTGCAAGTACGGCAAGCTGCATATTATAGTCGAGGTGTTTACAGGCACGAGGCGAAGCCGAGAGCTTATAATAAATCGATGACTATAAAAGCCAGCTTACTGAGTACGAGCATCATTCGACGTTTTTCAATACATTTGCGATTAAAATTAGGTACATACTTCAAATGTAATAATGGCGGGAGCTTAGGGCGCGAGCGGGTTGCTTTTCACGGTTTGCTCGTTTATGATTGATGCAAATTAAAAAGGCCTAGTACTGTAAAATACAACATTAGGGTACATGTTTCGATGTCATAAAGACCGTATAAATAATAGCAAATATATTGAAAAAGAATATTTTTGTATCGATACTTACGTTTTATAAATATGGGGATCTATCCATGTGCAAGCCCAACTAACGTTTGACTGGTTATTGTATTTTGAAATCGAGAGCATAATCGTTCAATAACCGAAGTTTTTGTAATCGCTGAAAGTAATAAAGTTGAAAACTCTCATAAAATATCTAGAGCACGCCGATGAAAACTATTTTTATCAAGTTTTTTTTATGAAACACATTTTAAGCCTGCTTCAGTAAATGGATTTGTTCGTCCGTCTTTAACAAAAGTGTTCGTTCGATACCGGCTAGCCCTAAATAGCTTTATTTTAGGTATAACGTAAAAACAGAACCGTAGATCGTAAATAATAACTAATAGTATTAGAACATGCTATAAACCTATTTTAATCGTGTGCGAGCCATTGGCCATAAAAGCATGTCCTGATAAAAGTAAGTCCAAAAATAAATAATTAATATTGTTTTGGGCCCCTATACGGCCTAACGGTGATTCAATGGTATGGGGTGGCATTTTTTTTTAGATCTAGAAACGACAAAACAAACAAAAACAGTTACCAACCTAAGTTGTGGAAGTTGTCGCTTTTTTATATTTTTCTTGTTTTCCTTTTCTGTATTATAATTAATGATAATTACTTACACGACATTCGTGTTGAATCTGGTAGGACAAATGATATGCTCTCTTTGGTGATGTTATTTTTTTAAAATACAATATTATATTGAATCAATTTGAAAACAAAGTTTGTTAAAACTACATTTAATCGTTATTTATTTCATATAAACTCTAAAAACCTTAAAGTAACAAAATTGATAGCAGCGTTTTAACAATATATGTTCTGTCCCAGCTTTACACCAGTTTTAGGGTTCCGTAGCCAAATGGCAAAAAGGAACCCCTATAGTTTCGCCATGTCCGTCCATCTGTCTGTCTGTCTGCGGTTTTTCACGGAAACTATGGGCAACATATTATCGTGACCTTAGAATAAAACGGTTCTATATGATGAAACTAAGAAATTGAAATATTAGCTGTTGAAAATACAAACTAGTGACACTTCATTATAATGTCTATTTTTAAAATGTTGTTAGCTCAATCTATTTTTGAGCTGTATATCTTTGTATCTACAGGTGAATTTCCTCATTTTTTTGTTTAAAACATACATAATTAAAACTTTAATTAATCAGTTGGAACCTTTTTACTTCACGATGCTAGTTTTTATGAGATAAAAAAGTTCTAACTGGTATTATGGAACCTTGTTATGTTATTTTTAAACCAAGAAATGTCAAATAGAACTTAAATAGTTATTTGCATAAAAAAGTTATGTCTGAATTGTAAAAAAAAGAAACTTTTATTATCATTATTTTAAGCCAGAATTAGACATGAATTTAAAAAACTTAATATAAAATATTCTATTTTTAATTAGAAAACCACAAATCAACATTGTCTTCTTAATGGAAACTAATTATTTAACTTAATCCTAGGCTCATAGTTATTATTATATATATTTATTTATTTAAGGAGGACTAACACCTATAATACAAGGTGATATGGAACATTAAAATAAACTAAAACTAATTACAAGTCCCCAGTACTGGGGTAGTAAGAGCAATATAAACTTACCCCACATCCTTAAAAACAAAAAAATTATAGAATTATTGCATGGAAAATAGTAAAAGTTGTAATGTATTCAAGAGCCAAAATTATTAAAGTTATTTATATTTTAAAAATAAATGGAATAATCTAATATATAAAATTCTCGTGTCACAGTTTTCGTTGCCATACTCCTCCGAAACGGCTTGACCGATTTCGATGAAATTTTTCGTGCTTATCCGGTATCTATGAGAATCGGCCAACATCTATTTTTCATCCCCCTAAATAATGGGGGTAGTCCACCCCTAAATTTTTTATTTATTTTTTAGACAAAATTTTTAATTTCTAATTTTTTATGATACAACATACAAAAATACATACAACCCTAAATTTTCACTTTTCTATCACCAACCCCTATTTTTTAATAGCCATTTTAGTAATCACAGTTTTCGTTGCCATACTCCTCCGAAACGGCTTGACCGATATCGATGAAATTTTTTGTGCTTATCCGGTATCTATGAGAATCGGCCAACATCTATTTTTCATCCCCCTAAATGTTAGGGGTAGTCCACCCCTAAATTTTTTTTTTTTTTTTAGACAAAATTTTTAATTTCTATTTTTTTATGATACAACATACAAAAATACATACAATCCTCAATTTTCACCCTTCTACGATCAACCCTTATTTTTTAATAGCCATTTTAGTAATTTAATAATTGCATAACTAAATATTATTTCGCAAAAGTGTAATTTATTTAATTAAGACTGACAGAAATTGTTGAAACGATAAATATTTGTGTTACGGGAACGAAAACGGGAAAGGGAAGAACGGGAAAGAGTTAAGACTGAAATAAAAAAGTTGTACTTGATGAGAATGGAAACAAAAAGGAAATGAGACCAGGGCCAGGAACGGAAACGATAAAATATTTATGCGATGGGAACAAAAACGGGAAAAGGAAGAACGGGAATGAGTTAAGACGGAGATAAAAAAGTTATTTTTGATGAGAATGGAAACGAAAACGAAGCTACACTAGGGCCAAGAACAGAAATAATAAAGTATTTTTGCGATGGGAACGAAAAAATGAAAGGAAGAACGGGAATGAGACAAGACTGAGATAAAAAAAGTGATTCTTATGAGAAACGAATACTACCCGTGCGAAGCCGGGACGGGCCGCTAGTATCATATAAAAATAGAAGTAACTTAGTATTTTGTTTTCTTGTTTACTTAATACTTATTTAATTTTGAACATCTAAGAATTTATTATTTTAACAAAGTATTATAAAATACCTGATCCTGTACAGGCATAAACTTAAGTAAAGACATAATGTCATCTTTTTTTCTTTTGAATTAATGCCAGTGTTTTTATATATACCTACTAGCTTTTATGTCAGTATAATTGAACTGAGATGGAGCAGAAATAATACCTTAGGATCATTTTTCGGGCGTAGATTAACAAGGTTAAATACTGTATGAGAGAATGAACTCAGAAAAGAAACTTCATTTAAGTTCTGGGTAAACCTTAAAGAGCATAATAATAATAATAACGTTTATTTACCAAAAAATATTATATACATTATTGAAGTACAATAACTCCACCACTAGGCCTAGCCTGTATCGGTGGAGTCATTTACATTTGTGTTTCTTTGTTTTTACATTAACAGTATTACCCAATCTAAAATTAAATTAATCACTACTAAATAGATATCACATCGCGTTCGGCAGCAAAAACAGGTAAGAAGTACGAGTAGTAGTAAGAAGTAGTAGCATACACTAATAAAAGGGATTTGGTTAAAATTCAAAAATTTTGCAACAGAACCTATAGTCTTTGACATCTCCAGGAAACATTTGTAAAACTCTGAATGGCTTCTTTTAGTTAATAGACTTAAGGAGTCTTATTACAGCTATAGGGGAAAACACCTCATAATGTCTCATAGCATTTATGGTTAATATATTCTTGGCCAGCTTGGTGTTTGTCTTTTAGGATATTCACCTTCCATAGCTTAGGATTTCTTATCTTCTTCCATGCTTCTTCCTCATATTCTTCCTCTTTCGGTTGCTGAAACAAATAAGTAAATGTATTAATAATATGTGTAAGTACTCAACATGTTAATTTCATTGTTTTGTGTAATATACAAAGACTAAATTATATAATATTTATTACAATATCCATCTAGATTCACCTGTTAACATGTTTATTGTTGTTGGCAATGGTCTTGGTACTTCTTCATCACTGTAACAAAAACAGTTATTATTAAAAACGTTATCTAAATGCATCAAGAAACTCAATTCTACATTACTACAATGAAAGCTACAAATTAATGAAGATATCTACCTGCTCAAAGACGAAATGCAACTGGGAGGGCGATATGTTGTGTCTTCTTCACTGTCTTCAAAGAGATCTATCTGTATCACTCGTTTTCGTAATAAAACCTTCAAAAAACTAGAAATTACATTTTTTACACAAAAACGAATCCTATAACGCATACAACAAAACACATCAACGCACAATTAACGGTAAAATGTGACATGTGCATTCCATAATTCCATCAAAATAAAGTGTAAAACAGTTTCAACTGGTCACTTAGAACCTTTTTTTTCTTTATTATACAAATTTTGTTCATTGTAAATAAAAAAAGGTTCTAATAACCAAATAGAACTATTTTTAACGAAAGATAAGAAAAATCATTTATCAAATAGAACCTTTTCATTACGCAATCTACCAAAAGAATCAAGAGATGGCGTTAAAAGTACTTCCATTTTATACTCTGATGTTAGTTGGAACTTATTTAACCATAAACTTATTTACACATGAATTGTAAGTTGGAACCCTTTTATTCTAAGGTCACGAATTATAAATGAAATTTGGAAGATAGGTGTAATCTATGAACCGCTACATAACGACGTAGTGAAATTTAGAATTTTTTTTTGTATACCTACATGTAACTGAAGTACGAAAAAAAAATTATCATATATTAACGCGAGAGTTACCAAACGACAGAGGGCCAAGTGCGAGTTCTTTTACTATTAACTGTGTAGTTTGCGTTTTCCGTAATTTGTATGGAAACTCGTAGTTACCTAAAACGACCGCTAGATGTGCTGTACGAGTTTCCATACAAATTATAAAAAACGCAAACTACATAGTTAATAGTAAAAAGCTCACACTTGGCCCTCAGGTCTTCAAAAATGATAACAAGTTTTCAAACATTTTTTTTTATTTAAGTCAACAATAATGTTGTCGAGATATGCACTCCTATAATTTTTCATAGAGTCATGTGTCCCCCCTTCCACTACCAGCAAACCGTTGTTTTTGGATATGTGGAACAAATTAATGATAGGAGTATATATAACGTAGTTAAAAGGAAAACTATCACAGCTAACTAGTCTGTATTACTTAACGAGTAATAGATTAACTTATAAAATGTACTTTCAAAAGTAAAAATTTTGTACAAATTTCATAGAAAATTACAGATAGCATGTTATTTGCATTCCTTTGCAGAGCTTATTCTCTTCACAATCGATACTAAAAGTTAAAGGTTCACTGTACTAAAATAAATAATAAAAATTGTCTCTAGCTATCAGTGCACTCATGTTATTACTTTTCGGATTAGCCCGAAAGGATCGAGTGCCTTCTAAATAACTAACGAAATAAAAATGTAATATATTTATACAATAATTCTTAAATTACATAATAATAACGATTAATGATTAAAGTCGATTAACGTCACGCTCGTTTTTTTTATATTGTATGGTGGCACGGAACCCTTCGTGTGCGAGTCCGATTTGCACTTGTTGACCTGTAGGTTTGCTGGAGCGAGGCGAATAACAGCTGACAATTTTAAAGACAAAGACGCCACCCATGGTACCCCGAGCGCCGCCGTCTCACACCCCCATTTCAGTTAACGTACCTTTCATAGTTCAAACTGATATTACACACCGTGTGTTACATACACTACACCGTGGCGTAATGCTCCTGTTAATTTTGTTACTTTAAACTAAACTCTAACTCGGCAAACGTTCGAAAAAATATTATTTTATCGGAATGCGAATTTATACGATTCCCCATTCGGTAACTGGGGAACGAAGAATTTCTGAAGGTTGGAGTGTAGTTATAGAAAAAGTGTATTTGTAAATGAAGCATTTTTAACAATTAAAGTTTAATTGAATCAACATTATAATAAGAATTTAAAGCTGCGCTTTTAAAGAAACAGTTATAACGCCAAGTATGTTATAAAGATTACTATTTTCATAGGCAAATAAAAGAAATAACGGTGCTATAATTATTGTTTTATATTTGCTGTATAATATAAATTTTACAGTTAACAACTGACATACAGTATATACAGAAATAAGATTTTACAACTTAGATAAATTAAAAACGTAGAGTAAATAAATTTGACAGCGGTGTATTAAAACGCTTTAGTTTAGTCGGTTTAGAATTTCTCGATTCAATTGGAAACTGCAGTGAAAAAAAACTTCAAAACACAATCAAGTGAGAGTCGGATTTACGTGGAAAGGATTCTTTAATATAAGTGTCATCGCATTACATACAATATTTTATCTATATTAAATTTATAAGTTGAACCCGATTTCTTCGTATAAGTAGGCCATCGTAGTAGCCACTAGACCAATTGAATATAATTATGATAGTTCTTGGTGAAAATTAGCAACACGTTCTATGCACATTCTCTCTTTACGAATAATAAAATTACCATTTCCCCTGAAAATTTAAGACTTCCGTTTAGGTTTTCTTGTAAACTTTGAGTGAGAATTTTTCGTCAATACTTTATTAACATTTTAGACTAAGTGGTTTTGGAAATAAGAGAGGAAGAAAGAATGTTCGATTTTTGTGTATTTTCTGTAATATATTTTAAACAACGTTTTTTCGAAATATATAATAATACACTTATAATCTTCATAACAAGCACTTGATATTATCACATGATGTACTTGAAAACAGTTTTTGAAATATCCTAATTCCTGTAAAGCAGAATTGAGACCCCATAACTCAAAATTATATTGGGTCGGGGAAAAAGTTTCTTAGCATTTTATATGAAAACTCAAGACATTTTTTTTTCATTTACATTTATTTACAATATATATGTGCAATTTTGTTCAATGACTGTCTGCCATTTTGTAGGTAGTGACATGATCCCGTTGCTGTAATAAAAATTTTGGGACCTCGGATCAAAAAAACTCGACAAGTAGTTTTGGCAGTCCTCTCTTGGTGTTAAACTGATACTGTCTAAAGAATTCTGAAGAGGACGAAACATGTGGAAATCTGAAGGCGTAAGGTCAGGGATGTATGGCGGATGCATTAGACCACATCCTTTCTGTTGATTAATTCCGGCCGCTTTATCTCAATTTCTTGCTTTAATCTCATCAGTTGTTCGTAGTAGAGATCCGAATCGATGGTTCTGCCCGGCGATAAAAGCTCATAATGAACAATACCCTTCCAATCTCACCATACACACAGTATCACCGAGGTGCATCTTTGACATCAAAATTCCCGGATTGAAAACGCTTAAACCAACTTTGTACTACTCTTACTGACACCGCATTAGGGCCTTATGTAAACGTCACAAATTTTTTCGCAGCTTGCATTGCTTTTTTTTTGTTTTTTTTTTATAATAAAATTCTAAAATATATCGAATTTCTTCATTAGATTCACTCATTTTGACAGAAAGGAAAACGAATGAAAATCGGCGGAAACAATATTTTAGTTAATTGTTTTTTTTTAAATGTAACCTTTTCGATGGTATCAAAACCAGCCAGATACAATTAGTACAGCCAAAGAGATTTTCTTAAAAGTATATGCAAGCTATATGCGAAAAGACTTTATTCCCGACCTAATATTGTATTGATAAATAGTAGATTGTTACACAAGGGGTGAAAGTGATCTATTTAGGCGCGAGATGGTTTGGCGCACAAGCGTAGCGAGGGCGCTAATAGTTCGAGTGTCTAAATAAGTCTTTCACCCGAGGTAAGCACTCTGCTTTTCATTACGAATATGAGGAAAGTAAAAAAAGCGTTAAATCCATATATGAATCTGATGAACTCATTGTATAGAAATATCTATGTTTTTTTTTGTGGCATTCTACACAGCCAGTATTTTTTTATCATTGATGATGGTAAATATTTACGTCAAATCTATATAAATTAAATGTAAATTTTGTTAAAAGATTATTACCTATTTTTTTAAATTTCGTCACAGATACACAACAGATTAATATCCCGCCAATTTATGTCGACTTTTTAAATTTTAAATATGGAACGCATCGCGCAAATTGTTGCGGCTTATTCTGCTCAAAGAAGTTTGCGCTAAGTTCACACTGGCTGTTTAGAAACTCGATGGCCGCAGCATTTTTTTAATTAGTTTTTTTTTTACATAAAACTCTTCACAGCTGACAGCAGTTCTATTTTTAAAGTTCATTCCGGCCCTTAGGTGGAAAGTAATTTATATGAGTTTTTCCCACTCTAGGGAAGGAAGTAGCATTTTCTACCCAATAATCAGATCAAAACAACACTACTTTCCGAGTATGAGAAATGAAAAAAATATTTCTCATAGGGAGCCCTTTCATTTGATATAATACTTATAGCATCTAACAAAAGTTTATATTATTATTATTTAATTTGTCTTCCCTCAATTGACCCCCAAAATGAGAATTTGTTTATATTGAATTGAATAAGTAATTTATTGAATTGAATACGTAATTTATCCTATAGCAAATGTATATCCTATGAATATGTATTTTGATTAAATAACAATAATATCATCTTCATTTCCTCTTCCGCTCTTTTTACTTTGCCTTAGTATATAATATATAAATATATATATATATTAGTTTGTGTCAAAATACGCAGAAATAAGATACAGTAAGACATTCTACAAAATAGTAATTACCTACCTATTTGTGACGTTTATATAGTTATACATAGTTACTATAATGTCAAGTATAATTATTTATTTCGGAGTTACATATTTGTGTAACCTTTTAAATTTAATTTTAAACGTAGCACGCTCCGAATAATTTAGAATATTTGCTTTCTTTTAAAATATATAAAAATTCATTGAAACAAAGAAAGATACAAGTCAATTAATACTCAAAGAGTGCAGCGAAATTATCCATAGATATCACAAAGAAATTGAATTCCCAATTTTTATAAAATATTGATAGGATCTCTATTTCAAACATTTACATGTCATGGTCATGTGAATAAGCATTAATAGGTTTAGAGAGGCTATAAGAAATCAACCGACAACGAATAGACAGAGGTCGGACCGTACCTACAATATTATTGTACCTACAGTATGTATAGCAGAATTTCAAGTTTAAATACAAGTTCGACTGGCCGAGTGGTCGAGTGGCTAGAGACCCTCTGAGGAGTCAACGGGTCGCATGTTCGATTCCCGCGCGGGACAAATATTTATGTGCATGAACATGTTTATTTAGTTTCGTGTCTGGGTGTAAAAGTATCTATATGTGTATATATTACAAAGAATATTTAAGTATGCACCTATATCAGTTGTTTAGTACCATAATATAAGCATTACTTGCTTACTTTGGGACTAGATGGCGCTATGTGGGATATCCCAAGTACACATATTATTTATTATTATTATAATATTATTGTAAGGCTCTAAAATGTGCTTTTACCTAATAATGTGTGTACTTCATACCCACCGCAAGCAATATTTTTCGTACTACAACGATATAAATTCCGAAATAAAAAGTAAGGAGAATTTAGATGTCTAAACATTTTAAGCTCTTGCCTCGAGGTACGAGCTTCATGGGAATTCCACTGTCACATGTAAGTCATGTAAATGTAATTGTGTTAATGTGTGGGTGAACGTTCCTTGCGCATACTATAGTAGATCCGCTCTGAGAACGCGTTTCTGAGGTTTGAATGTCCATCAAGTAACGAAAACATTGAGTGAAATTTGAGAATACTTAAATACAATACTTTATAGTTTCCATGTAGAGAGTGGAACGGATTGTATTGACGATTTTGACGTCAATATAGATGTTTCCTGGTTTAACGAAATATTCAAGAAAATCAAAGCAATGTTTCTTGATTAATGAAATAGTATTTAACCGTGTATTTTATCATATGAATTAATAATTAAGCTTTTTTGCGGGTGAGCAAAAGTCAGTTTTGCTCACAAAAATAAATAATTGCACAATAAAAAATACTTAATATATGAAATTGATTTAATAAGCGCAGAGCACTCTATTCATTTTTAAGGAGAACAATTCTCTCACCGTATCGCGTTACGATTACTTGTATGCCGGCCGAGCGTCACATTAAAGTCATACGTGATTCAGGAATTAATGTTTAGCATATACATATCAAATAAGTAGTACCAAAACTGGCCCGGGCGGAATCGCATGCACGGCTTATCCGTCATTATACGGAGCCCGTTAATTTTGTATAGTGGATTTTTAATTGCGAGACGCGTGCCGCAATCAGTTAATAGAGTTAATGACTTCACGTAAATGGTCGGGAGCTTTTTCAACTAAATATATCACGTTTCGGTATTAAATCACTCTTTTACGGACTTAACTAAATATATATAAATATTAACTAAATATTGTACGTGTTGTACAGTCCAAAATACGGACCTTGAGCATGTAATCTGCTCAGTCAGTGAACACTAGCATGTCTAATGACTGATCGGAAATCTCAAAATTTTGTCGGCTCCGTTTCATAGTCCCAAAAAAATACACAATTAAGTTAGGTAGTTTTGACACTCCAAATTCTTTGTCTCAAACCTGTACTTTTTTGAGGGATCATATTAATACATCAAATATAAGTAATATGACCTGACAAAAAATATGAAAAAATTGAATGTCATACGAGAGTGACAACCACGTTGACTTAGATTACTGTTCCAGTTACAGTCGCGGTGGTAGTTTCCCGTCGAATAGAGAATACCAATCATTAGCGGTCCCTGTATCGATGGAAAATCATGTAATTTTTTATTTAATATTTGGTTATGTCTAGGGTTTCGTACATCTAAAATGAAAACGGAAAGCCGTATAGGATTTCATTAGTGTTTGTCTGCCTGTCTGCCCGTCTGTCACAGCCTATACGTTCTCCGAATCTACAAGAATAAAAAAGTTGAAATTCGGTCGGGACATGTGCAGAGTTTTGTAACCCAACTACGGATATAGAGCGTAAAGAATTTTCGTTTTGGAATAAAGTAGAAAAGTGTCGTGCCCCAAAGCGCAACGAACCTGTCTCAAATTTATAAGGCCATAGAGCCATGACGGTTCGGATCCGGGCGTATAGGTACTGAGTTTTTCTGACTTAAGTATAAAACTATCAGTGACTCCGTGCTTCGGAGAGCACGTTAAGCAGTCGGTCCTGGGTACTGTCAATAGATGGCGCTCGTTACAATCCCCAACCCGCAGTGGAGCAGCGTGGTGTATTTAAGCTCCAAGCCTCCCCTCACCCAGGGGGAGACCTAAGCCCCTACAGTGGGGAAAAAATTGGCTGATGAAGAAGTGAAAATAAAAATTTAAAAAAAATATCACTTTTTTTAAAGTTTAACGTGACATATCAAAATACTTTTTATGTAAAATTTAATTCGGTTCAAATAATAATCAAACTTTATATATAATTTTCAAAATCAATTTTTCAAATATATTAAAGAAAATATAGTAGGCAAATTTTTTTTTACACACAACTTTCTTTTGTTTTCACAGAATTTTCAATTAATTGAAGAGATGAATAATTGACCTTTTAAAAATTTTAGGCACATCAGTTTCAAATATAAGAGGGGCACTCTTATATTTCAAACTGATGTGCCTAAAATTTTGGAATGAATAGAAAATACAGGCTTTCACTCATATTTTAGAGAAAAACCATATTTATACTTGCAATTAAATTTTTGCGTGGTATAAAATTATACATCCTATTGTACAAACATTTTATGATAATTTAAAAATAAATGTCAATTATTCATCTCTTCAATTAATTGAAAATTCTATGAAAACAAAAGAAAGTTGTGTGTAAAAAAATATTTCTCAATTATGAAACTGAGAAATATTTTGTTCCATACAAAATTGTAATTTGAAAAGCAAACATTTCCCAATCTATTCAAAGGGACCATAACCAACCATACATACACTAGTATGGTTTCTATATATACACTCGTATATATAGAAGCCTATTACACCGCCGTCACGTTTTTTTAGACGTAACTACATTTTATAATTTACTATACCAAGAAAAACGTATTTAAAATAATATTTGTAATACTTCAAGTTACATGTGCTGAGCGACATTTAAAAACGCCCAGTCGGAACGTGCTCAATCCAATTAAACATCGACATCAGAGTTAATTTATCATTTATTACCGTCTGCTCGCGTCGAAAAAACTGATCAAAACTCGATTGATAGAACGAAAAACACGCACCTTGTATGACAAGAATAGTAACATGGATGTAGAAATAAAAATAACGTATGAACAAATATGAATACGTGTTGTGGTAGTGAGCCCGCTTCTTCTTTAGAAGGTCGTGGTTCAAGTCCCCGTGCCTCGGAGAACACGTTACGTTAATGTGCGTTAAGCCGTTGATCCCGGTCGTTAAAATCCACCAACCCGTACTGGAGCAGCGTGGTTTGACTTCGAACTTCGAACTCTTGTCGAACTTCTCTTTTTCATTTCAACGTTTCTTTAATTTTCCTTTTATATAAAAACTGCTTTGTTACAAATGACTCTTCTTCTTCTAGGTGCATGTAAATTAGCATCTTTGTCCATTAGTGAAAATTGTCGTTACAGTAATGAAAATTATTAGCAAGTATTAGCACAGTATAGTATAGAAGTAGTAAACACGTATAAACTTTAAAAACGACGCACTTACACAGACGCACGCTTCTACAAGACCACTAAGCGGAGCGCTGTCATAAAGAGACGTGCGTCTGTGTGAGTGCGGCGTTTCGAACGTTTTGTACGTAGTTACTTAACTACTTTAACTATATATTTACTGTCGTATTAGGTGTAAGAGGAAGTTTCATCGTATTTTTTACGTAAATTGAAAACATGAAACTTGAATATTAAATCACAAAATAGTTAAATTACATTCTTAATGACAAATGGTGCCGTTTTGATCGATGTCTTTATCTGTCAATCTAACGCTGTGGTCATTACGGAATTCACAGCACAGTCCTCTTTTGATGTCAATATTGTGCTATTTATAGGGTTCTAAATTGGAAGAATAGGCAAAATTGCCAATCTGAGGAGCCAAGGTCAGGGTTATACTATAGTGATTGGTGAATGCGTCCACATTTTTAGTTAAGTTCTGTCATTTTTTGATGAGTGGGTAGCTATTTGATATTTATGATGTAGTCTGGCGTTATGATGTTAAAAGATGTTTATCAGTTCAAACCATTTTGCCTCAATTGCTTGCTTCAATTTCATCAGTTGCTAGTAAGTGAAAATCGATGGCTTTCCTAGCGATAAAGTTCACGATGATACTTTGGCTACAGTTCCAATCAACCTTTATGGCGGATGTGAACATAGGCACAAGTCGCGTCGCAGTAACCACTTTTAGGTGTAGAGGGACGCAGTGGAGCGAGGGGCATATGAGTGAACCTGTGCAAGCATGCATACAGCGTTGTATTCCGATCCGCCATAAAGTTTGATTGGAACTATACACTACACACAATAACGCGTGGTTTCGTATCTAAAAGGGTTTTGTCCCTATTTGTGAGGTTTGTCCGTGCTTCGACCACGATGACATCCCTAGTAGCATTTTTTGTTGGCAGTTAGTTGGGCCACATATCGATAATTCGTTGGCTAACGCACACAATTGGCGTGCAGTTTACGGGTTGGGCCTAAACGTGATGGCCAACATAGGATTCCTTACTAAGGCCCAACTAGCAATAGGGCCAACGACACATAATATGTTTAGGCAAGCGGTTGGAGGTTGGTTGGCTTTATGGATCATTTGAAAAGGGATATTAGGGTCGGTTCACATAGCCGCAGAAGAAAACAGAAACGAATATTGTATGGATATTGCATTTTGAATTTCTTAAAAAGACTGTTTAAAGTTCATTCGCTTTCGCACAATCGCTTCCCTTCCTTCAGCAGCGATGTGAATTAGCCTTAAGTTAATTAATTAAAATTAAATTAAATACAAATTATACATAAATACAACAATTTATTAACTAACACAGATATTGAGCATTACAATAAAACCTTAGAAATGAAACGAGTTATACAAATCAATTAAGGCGATAATGAAGGTATCACTCCAAACTGTTTTAACTTAACAATTATATCTTTGTTTTGGTTTACAAGAAAAAAGAAATAATTTCTAACCATAGACAAGTCAACGTTTAGACCACGCTTTAACAGGGAGTAGCATTCGCCAAGGCTATGTAGTGACACTAAATAACTACATTACTAATGAGCCGTCAGTTGGAAGCACGTTGGAAGCCATTAAATTGTAAATTTTGAACGAGCCAATGAAAACTAGCCGACCTCTCCCCGCACCCCGCCACTTTTTGGCGATTTCGTTTTCGTACTGACGTTTATTAAAGCGTGGCCTAAAGGTTGACTTGTCTGTGTTTCTAACACAATTAATCTGAAGTAACAAACTGGTTCACTGTAAATAACTATTGGTATTTAATGAATGAAAAAAACACTAAATGTATTAACCATATATGGTGAGATTAAAGGTCACGACCCATTTAATTCACAGAGACAATTGATTGATAATGCTTGATGACTACTTAAAAGGTTAATATGAAGAAAAATAATATAAACTTACAGTCCCCATTACTAGGCTCCACACAATAAATCATTTATTCAAGGGTAATTGTAAAAGATTTTAAAATAAACTTCCAAGTTATTTAACTGACTTCTTAATAAACAAATTCAAAAATGATGTAAAACAACAACCTATGTCTAAAGCATATTACAATTTGAAAGAATATGTAAATAACTTTCATGCAGTTGTCTTTATAGAGTGACCGTGTACAAGCTTCCATAAGCTTAGTTTTAAGTATTGATATGTTCAAAAAATAAAATAAAAATTGACTTCAAAAACGTAAACTAATAAGTTAAAAATAAAATTTTGAGTTTAAGGAAAGGAGCATTAACAGGCAGCGTATAGTTAATGAAGTCGGTGCCTACTCACTCAGACATTTAAATTGTGTTCTATATTCGTTATAGTTATAAATGTATCATTGTTGTAATTTTTATTACCTGGTAAGTACCCTTTCAAAGTGTCTGAGTTGGCACCGACTTCATTAACGATATGCCGCCTGTTAATGCTCCTTTCTTTAAAGTGAAAATTTTATTTTTGACTTTTTAATAATTATTTTATTTTTAAATTTTTAGTTAAACGCATCTGTAACTTATTTGTATTTAGTATAAATGGGGCTTCTAAACGCGCTACTCAAATGAGACCGCGCCGCGATTACGCAACTTAAATTCAGTGTCAAATTGACGCATCAGCATGCCTAGTAAGTAGTGATATTCCGATGTAAAACTTCAATCTTAATTAAGTATTATTTTTGTGCGAACTGATCATTTTGGCATATTGAACCGTATGAAGTAAGCCCAACAAAACGTAACTGCTGTAAATCGTTGAGGAATTCTCTCGACTGTCTATGGTCTCCATCATCAGACCTGTAATGGCACTTATAACCCATAAGAGTGCAAAGTTCTCATCAATAGAAATTAATTAAGTTCAAACACCAGAGTTCCCTCGACAGTGTATGGTCTCTATCATCAGACCTGTAATGGCACTTATGACCCATATGGGTGCAAAGTTCTCATTAATAGAAATGAATTAAGTCCAAACACCAGGTAATTGCTGTAAATTGTTGAGGTGTTCCCTCGACTGTGTATTGTCTCCATCATCAGACCTGTTATGGCACTTATGACCCATACGGGTGCAAAGTGTTATTATTAGAAATTAATCAAGGCCAAACACCAGGTAATTGCTGTAAACTGTTGAGGAGTTCCCTCGACTGTCTTTATTTAACATAAGTTTGTTGAATAAAAATATGTATATACATATAATAATAGCGCTACCTGGGACATCTCACACAGAGCCATCTAGTCCAAAAGTAACCATTTATGTTTGTATTATGGGTACTAGACAAGTGATAAACATACTTAAATATTCTTTACAATATATACATATATACTTAGGTATTATACACCCAGGTACGGCACAAATAGACATGTTCATACACACAAATATTTGTCCAGAGTGGGAATCAAATAGATAGCATTTCTTTATCTACAACATATGCTATCTATCATAGTCATAACTGATAGTTGTACAATGCCAAAATGGATAAAATAAATTTCAGTTGCAAATACCTACCAAGATTTTTTTGTTTTCATTATCTTGTAAACGCTCTGGTATAGCAGTAGACGTGGATGATTGCTTTGATAAAATTTTAATTTGTAACTGTTTTATATCTTTTATTTCACATTTTATGTCTCCTAGGTGTGAGGCAATTAGAACTGAAACATTAAAAATGGTATATCATAGCTGCATTAAGTTTATAATTTAATTCGAAAAATATTTCTAATATAATCTTATTCATAAATATAATAAATGTATTAAGTATGTTGGTACCAAAATTTACCTAAAGAAGTATTTATGTCTGTAAGTATTGGAGGTTGACCGGGTCCTAATACAGGACCTGGAAAGTAATAAAATACAATTATTTTAATTCATAATTTGAAAATGAAATGTGTTTCTTTGTTTGCACTGAGTACTACCTACTCACTGTTTCATTGTGAAAAGAATGTTTCTGTACTGAGCGGGCTGTTTGCTATTGGTGAATCTAAAAACAGACAATAATTTTAGACTCATCAATGTAGTTAATTATAAAATGCTATTAAATAAATCCAGTCAAAAGAGAGAAAAAAAGAGGTCTTACCAACTGTACAATTTTGCAGTGTTTTTTAATTTGCCTTGCTTACATATCATGATGGAGAATCTATAAAATAGACAAAAACAAAGATAAAACATCATTTATCACAATAAATTATCAAATTTTCGATTTCTGCACTATATAAGTAGGTACCTACCTACCTACACACTTGAAATATCTTTAGCTCACCCTATTGATAAATTAATTCATTTTAACTATTTAAATTGTTACAATGAAATCTAGGACTTGTAATTTAAAGGAACTTCCCAATATGATTCTCATTTACTGATTTACTCGTGCTAGCTTTTGGTGAGTTTGTTTTCAGGAGTAGCAGAGGATCTGTGGGTAGATTATGCACTTTAGTACTTGCTAAATTACATAAATGAAATGTAGTATTATACATACACTAGCTTACACTAACTATAACTAACACTAACAAATTAAGTATATTTTTAGTTTTAACTTTAACATACCAGTATTATCCAGCAGTTTCTTAGGTAGTTTAGGGTATTTAATTGCAAAATAATATTCATTTTCTTTTCCAGATTATCGCTATCGTATATGAATATCTTCATTTTCCTTTTTCTGTTTTTGACTTCTATTTCCATATCCATGGTCAATTCAGAATCGCTTTCAGTTTTCTAACATTTTTCTTGAGCCTTTAGATTTAACAGATATTTAGAAACTAGTAAATCAATAACCAATTCTCTAAAATAAAAGCATAAAAACAATTAATTACCTAAGTTATAATGAATGTATGCTTTGAAATGCTGCTCATATAATTATATAAATTCTCTCTACATCCTGATTATTGGTCCATGACCTCAGCGCTAAAATATATGAACAACACTCCCAGCTAAGACAGATTTATGGAGTGCCGAAATATATTTTCCTATTTTTCCTAGAATTTCTGTTATTTCCTAGTAACTGAATAATATAATAACGACATAATATAATTATAATAATAATAATAATAACACACACAATCACAACAACGTCTAGGTCCCAAACTAAGCATTAGCTTGTATTTTGGGTACCAAGCGAAAGTCCTAGTCTTAGTTTCTATCCGTATTACAGAAAAAAGAGGGTTATGGTTTTAGCAGTCTATGTATCATGTATATGTGGAGATATTCATCTGTTCCCTCATAACTTCTGAACGACTTATCGTATTTTGTTAAATAAAATATCATTCGATGTGTATTTACAGTCCGCGTGTTATAATGTTTACCAATTTGCACTAAATGCAAAATGGCTTATTTCATAGGCATATTTTGTCACATCGGAAAATGATCAAGACAAATATGACAGGTTTGATAGAAACAAATAGGCTTTATGAACACATTGCATAAATTTAGGTAGCATGTATATACAGTATGGATGCCATCATTTATTTGTCCAAAATTTAGCGTGTTGTACTGATGTTTTTTTTTTACTTTTAGACAACAAGTGCAAGAAAAAATGTCATATATGCAAAACATGAAAAAGTGAGTAATTCCCAGTCTCGTCAACCCTGCACAGCGCACGCGTAACGTAACGTAAACGGTATACCTATTAGGTATGCCGTGTCCGCGCGCGCGCACCCAGCTAGCGACTGCTTACCTACTGCTTACATGCTTATTTGTGAATAAATATGCATTAGACTACCAGAAATCCTCGGTTTTGTAAATCACACCAGGTACGACTGACTATTCATTCATAATGGTGTTACCACGAAGTCACGATGATCCACAGAACACGCTATTAACACAGGTTTAATTCAGTTATGCCAACGTCGTCGTTTGTATTAACTTTTCGGATACTAATTTTTAACTTGTTTGATGTGATGAACATTTCCAATTAAAAAAAGTATTTAATGGAATAAATGTTTAGGATACAAATAATTATTTTAATACGCCGCGTGAAGTGAAGTAGGTTATTACTTGGTCATGAATTCCTTGTGTGATGTCCATTTTGCTCTAGACATTTAGTAACTCGCCTAATTAGCCTCGTGCACTATTCTCAATAATTCACCTTCACTCTTTTATTTACGAAATGTTGAAAAGTACATTAAGAAATAATACGACAAATTGCAAACAGCTGATGAAACTTTTGCAATGTCATGGCTCACGTGCTCACAGTCACGGTCACTGTTAGACATGTTTAGTCAGAATTCACTGATGTGAGTTAATTCATTTATTCATTGTCAGTACAACGAACTTATTCACCTTATTAATTCATTCTCTTATTTGTTCACTTGCCCGCTTAGTTCGGAAGATATATTTACTTATTCACTATTCACCTTAATATTTCTTTGGTCTCATATTGCTTAGCTCAGACAGACACGCTTACTTATTATTTAGAAGCAATGCAATTCTAAAATGAATGACTAAACAAAAAAATATAAGTAGATACCTAAGCTATTACACAAATGATATCGATGAATTTACCTAAAAATTTTATCTAAGTTTTATTTTATCTAACCTACATCATAAATAATAATTCATGGCGTAGGTACCTACCTATTTAACTGTAAATATTAGACCATTATAGCAACATCATTAGTATAGGTAGTAGATAACTATATTTCCAGTTTATAATTAAAAAAGATTGATATGTTCGTACTTATTTTCAAGCTTAGGATCTCACCAATAAGTAGTAAATAGTGAAACATAAAACTGAACACTAATTGATGACGACCGCTTAGTCTAGTGCGTAGGGACCCTGCCTACGAAGCTGCAGGTCCCGGGTTCGAATCCCAGGCCGAGTCAGTATTTATATAATGAATACCTATTAATACTGGTACCGGGTCTTGGTTATTATATGTATGTAGTGTCTTCGCTAGGTACCCAAAACACAAGCGAATGCTTAGTTTGAGGCCTAGACGTTGTTGTGTTGTATACGTTATTATTCTTCTTATTATTATTTATTAAACTAATAGACTTAACATTGGAAATATGATGTGGTTGTTCTTTAATAAATAAATAAACATTTAAATATTAGTAATAAGAACTATTTATTAATTCCGAAAAACTATTAAATATGTTAATTTCATTTTATAAACAGAGCAAGCCTTAGTTATTTACATGAAATCGTATGCATGTACGTAATTTATCGACTAGATAAGTGGCGACACCCAATCGTTGCCAGTTGTCTATCCTAATATCACTTCTATAGCAATGGTAATAAATGTTTATTTTTCTCAATCATAAATCGTCCTCTGACTGAAATAATAATAAACGGCCAGCCGGCGGCATAGACGACTGTATTAGGCGACGATCGAGACGAGATAGTCGACGCGACGCGACAAAGCACTAATAGTTCGTGAGCTATTAAGTTTCGGAGTGAATAATTATTAGTATTATTCAGTTACATGAATTATTTCAATCAATTCGCTCAAAATAAGATTACGCAAGCCTAGTCACTGTGCGACTGATTACGCAACATAACATACGGCAAGCCACGCCGCGCCCGCCTCACCCCACACCGCCACTGCCGCCACCCGCCGCAGTCGCTTGCTGCGACTCTCGGTGAATTTCAAAGGAGTTTCCGGCTTTCGGCGTGTGTCCCGCTGTGATCCGGCGGTCATAATGCAATTAGGGTTGCGTGTTTATTTGTAAACCAAGTAGTATAAAAAAAATATTTTCTCGAAAACGGCTACAAATAAAAATATAGTTTATTCGGCGAAATTGTTTTTAAATATCAGTAGATTTCAAATACAACGGGACTCTGGACGGTAAGGATCCAAACTGTATACGTGTATATACGTGTACTATACATATATGCAAATAAATTGTAATCGTTGCAAAATGGTTTCGCAATCGAAAGTATGCTAGTGCAGAGTACAATTAAATAGTTCGCCTAAAACTTCATGGCAGATCGGAATACAACCGGGACCGGGAACGCTATAAGCGTGCTTGCGCAGGTACAGTCATATATCCCTCGCTCCAATACATCCCGCGATAGCGAAACGCTTGTAAGATGGCTTGTTGAAGATCTTAATAATAATATCTGCAAAAGTTTCTCGGTGCAAATTACATAGAGGTAGGTACAATGCGTGCCGTGTTGCCGTCATTTGTAGTTTCTGCGCTACACCTACAACTGGTTTCTGTGACGTGACTTGTGCCTACGTTCGGATCCGCCATAAAGTTTGATTGTAAACTGTACGCACGGTGCAAGTCGGCATGGATGAGACGGCGCGATGGGTCGGGGGCGAGTTCTGGTTCAAAATAAAGATTTCCGTACGCGTATTATTAAATAAATTGTAAAATAATTTAAAAAGTTAAAAAACTAAACCCGAATACGGAAAAAAAAACTAACTGAAAAACACGAACCACAGTGTGGGCTTAGCGGATGAAGTATTTGAGGTTGAGCCTTCCTTAAATCAATTAGTTGGGTAGACCCTCATTAAACAATTTTTACCGTTTCATGCCTAAAATATAAAAACGTACAATAACATAATATACATGGATGTACTTTATATCATTCTTATTCAACCGTAAATTAACGAAAAAAACTTATCGTCGTCGCTCAATAATGTTGCCTCACTATACAAAGTACTTTCCAAAGCCGCCACTGATCAAACAAAGATATTCCCGTCTGAAATCAAAGCCTGAGATTATTCTCTTAATATCAGAAATTCCTTGTTACAAAAAAAAAAACAACTTAGCATCGCCGTAATACACGAATTACTAAATTTCAATTTACCCAATGGGCATGGCAATACTCGGGTACAGCCGTGGTCGCATAATGTATTATTATCGTACTTATTTATGTTGATTATATAAGGATACTAGCGACCCGCCCCGGCTTTGCACGGTGTAATCATATCATATCATAAATCATACGGTGTAAAGGGCCATATAGATCTATATTAAATGAACTATGTATTCAAGGTATTTAATTGGTTAAGGATTAATGCTGTATTGGTTAAAATCGCTTCGAAAATTAGCCATTATTTGTCGTAAAAAGTAAATGACAAAAAAAAGTTATTGTGGGTTATCCATAAGAGATAGACATATACCATCACGGACTTTTCTGTAGACCTTTTCAATGTGTACAATACTTAGTACATTATTTTGATAAAACTCGTAGGGTTCAGCCTGTGTTTGCAATGTAAGCGGAAAAAATGTAATTATTTACGACATCACATTAGAAACCTCAAAAATAACAGTACTTCTCCACTATTTAATGGATGTTATTATACATATAAACCTTCCTCTTGAATCACTCTATCTATTAAAAGAAACCGCATCGAAATCCGTTGCGTAGTTTCAAAGATTTAAGCGTACAAAGGGACATAGGGACAGAGAAAGCGACTTTGTTTTATACTATGTAGTGATGCGACCAAAATACGACCACGGGTATAATCGTAGTATGGTCCTAGTTTGCCATGTACAATGCATAAATTGAAATTCAAATGACAATGCCAAGATCTAGTTTATGCTCTATTTAGTGTTTTTTTTAAGTTTTATTCGTATAGGTTTCAAAAATAACACGCCTTTTACCAAGTACCAAGTAAGTAAGCTAAGTACTCTAATTTTATAGTTAAAAATTACCTGTACTCGAACCAGTTACAGCAATAATTTACACGCCAAATGACGCATAATAATAATAATTTACTGTAGGTACAACATTTTTGATCACCTTTTTTTCATAATAATAATAAAAAAAAATAACGTATACATAACAACAATGTCTAGGCCCCAAAGCATTAGCTTGTGTTTTGGGTACCAAGCGAAGGCACCACATACATATAACAACCAAGACCCGGTACCAGTATCAAAATTCATCATATAAATACTGACCCAACCTGGGATTCGAACCCGGGACGTCCAGATTCGTAGGCAGGGTCGATACCCATTAGGCTAAGCGGTCGTCGTCATTTTTCATATCAGTTAAGTGTCATCTAATTCTGTTCAGCAATTTTGGAGATTAGTTCAAATAGACAGATAGACGTACCTACAGACAGAAAGAAAGTAGCGTATGTAACTTTTGACCACTTCTTTTTCATATGTGTGAAGTTTCATTGAAATCGGTTCAGCCGTTTTAGAGATTAGCTGAAACAGACAGATAGATTTTTCGATTTTATTTAAATAAACCTCACCTAAAATTTGGCCTATCAATTACAAAAATAATTTTTCAAATCCGACTGGAAGTTTCAGAGATCAGCGCGTTCAAACAAACAAACAACAAACAAACGAACGAACGAACAAACAAACAATTCTTCAGCTTTATATATTAAGAAAGATTAGTATAGATTATAATATTATTTTTACCACTAATGATTATAAGTTATATATTTACTTCTATATACCCACCTCACCTCACCTCACACACCTCACATATGCCTCACACTCACTAGTCCGTCAAAGTTGGCCAGTATTGGCCAGTCAATTTTTCGACGTTGTTTGGCGACGTTTTCTCTTTGCGTTATTTCTCTAAGGTGTATTCATATCAATTTGATAAATAATTTTTACTGTTTCAAATACTCTATTTGCTTAATTTTAAATTCCACAGTCAATCAATTTACAGATATTTACTGCAAATAGGTACATCTCAAAACTAAGTAGTGAACCAAAATAATTAAAATTCAAATACGTATTTGTGCATTCAATGCTGCAATTCGGGTCGCTCCGTCTGTCTGCAGCAGCTCATTCATCGAATGTTCACTGGCGTGTATTGTGAAGGCGATTTCACACGTATCGCATTAGTAATTCACAGTTATGGAATTCCAATGAACGGTATGTTTTATTCACGTCACAAATGTCACAATTCGTTTTATTAAGAAACACTTAATAAATACTTTTAGGATGAGATTTTTACAAAGGCACCGTGCACGCATAGGTAAAATGGGGTAGGTTTAGATACAATAGTTTTTTTAGTAAACCGTCAATTAATCAAAATATTTTATTGTTCCAATGTATTGTTCATTACTTATTGGCGGTTCCATAATCTTTCACGCTAGGAAGGAAAGTTAAAATTTTGGTTTGCGTAGTTCACACTTTCCTAAAAAAAGTATTTTATTCAGTAGATATGTCCAGATAAAAATTATTAAGCATTCCATTGTTACAAAAGAAATTCTCAGTATTAAAAACTAACAAATTTTTTAGTGTTCGAATCCACATATCAGGAAGTTTTGGTGAATGAGACATTGCTTGAATAAAGTAGAAAAAAAAAATTAAAAAATGATAATGCACCACAAACACAAGTAACAATGACGCAACACAAATAATCTTAAAAATTTAAAAAAATCGTAAAAAATTTAAACGTCAGAATCGTATTAAGTATGTTTTTATCCAGTTCGTGCCTAGCAACGAACGTGCACTTAATTTCAATTCGAGACTCGAGTCGTCTTCACGCATCATCGAGCAACAAATCGAATTTACGAACTGAAGTTAATTTTGGATATCGATTCAAAACCGTTCATATTCATTGCCTATCTAATTTTGTTTGGTTCACGAAGGGTGTATAACGAACAGTATAATATTTGATTAGGTACGAATAACGTGAACGGGAGATTTTCTTTGGTTATTTTATTTGTTTACAGTTCTTGAATAGGTATAAATTTTGACTTGTTATTTTTATTGTTATAAAGTTTTCAAATATACGCAGTGTAGTCTGAAAGAAAAAAACAAAAATACACAAATCACTGATGTACTTACCATGCAAAGAATTTGTGTACATACAATTTTTATCGGTGCCTTAGAGGAAGGAAGGATCAGTGCTTAGTGCATACAACGTAAATGTTATGTTTATCACCTGTACTATTTTAGTAAAGAAATTTTGGGAGTCGGCTTTCACCAACTTCTTGAATGTGATAATTTAGAAATTATAACATTAATATGTTACTTACCATCTGGCTGATCATGGAGCCGGAAGGTGGACTCTAGAACCCGTCAAAGTGTACTAGAAGGTATATATATCGAGTTTGGGTTTGATTTTATATCGGATTTGGATTTGATTTGTTCTTATTTAATTTTGTGAAAACTAATCAGATAGTTTATATAGGATTACTTAGATGATAGAAACCCATGGGTATGTGAACCAAACGACTCGGTTATCAGTTTGTTTCAATAACATTAATATACGTACTTAAGCATTTTATGTTATTAAAATATTTATTTACTTTTAAAAAAGAGCACCTCTCCGTTTTCCGCGTATTTTTCGGAGTGGAACTAGAACTTTTTAGAATGCTCCTTTTTGGGATTTGTGCCCACAAAGTAATAAATTCAGATAATATTGTGACTTGTTTTAAGATTTCGTTAAATAACTACTGAAAAAATATATCGACGCTGTAGAGTGAAGACCGCCTAGGTCCAAAGTGTTCAAACAACAAAATTCCATCACATAACATAAACGAGGTTATCTCACAAATTGAGAAATATTCATTTACGTACGTGGTTTTCATGGACACACGGATTCATTACAAACATCCTTTACGAGTTATTCTTTGTAACACACCAAAGACAAATTAACATTAAATAAATGATATACGAGGTCTTCACTCTATAGCGTCGATATATGACATTGACTTTATCTGTGTACTTAGATATTTTATTTAATAGCCGATTAGTATTGAGTAGCCGGTATGAGTAAATCCAGGGACAAATATAAAATTCTGAAGGCGCATACTACAAGTTATTGTATTATATCCAGATTTAATCTGAGCAGAAAAGCTTTTGAGTAGGTATTATGAATCGGTTTTTATTTTAATGGTTTCTATTTTTTCTAATAAATCTAGTAATGTGGAAGTAAATGTTTATAATAATAATACCTGGGACATCCCACACAGCGCCCAACTGACACTCCTCATTATAGTAAAAAAGGTACGTACTTCCCTATAATAATAGCGTGTTTTTTTCTGAAACTGTATATCTTTTTTGTTTATATAGTACCCATGCATAAGTTTCTTGCAAAGATTTTCCTCTAGAAAATAATAAATTTACCACGAAGAAAATGAGAAAGTTCGCGGGTCGTTTCAGCATTATGCAAGTGGGCGCGCAGGTGCGGTGCATCTATCTAAATCACAAATTCTTGCGCTTACAGCAAGTACCTGTTGAGATGGAATTATTTTAACATTATAAAGGCATTAGGCTCACGTACCACCACGGCCTATTTTCTACCATGAGTGTCAAATTTAGTTGGAAATTCTATATTTTCTATATTTAGTGTATCCTGCGCCAGTTTAAGAAAAACTCGCTGTAAACAATAGTTTTAAATTACAAAAGTGGTCATCGGTTACCCAGATTTTACAAATATACGTACTAACAGAATTTCACCGATCGCGAATTAGCGAAATTCCTTTATAGATATGTAAACAATTAATACAAGTGTTCGCTAAGAGGTGAGGTTTTTATTAACGATACTATTATATAATAACATAATAATGAAATATTTGCATATAATTTTGAGGTCGATATATTGATAAAGGTACTACTTTGACTTTGACTGGTCAGTTGGCCGAATGGTTAGAGACCATAATTGCGGAGCCGAGGGTCGCGGGTTCGATTCCCGCCGGTACAAATATTTGTGTGCATGAACATGTCTATTTGTTCCGTGTTTGGGTGTAAGAGTATCTATATATGTATGTATTATAAAAAAAAAAGAATATTTAAGTAGGCATATCAGTTGTCTAGGACCCCATAATACAAGCGTAATACTTGCTTATTTTGGGACTAGATGGCGCTGTGTGGGATGTGCCGGATATTATTGTTATTATTACTTTCTACTCACGAACTGATGGCGTTTTTCCATATGAAATATTTTTTTTCTAAAACTTTTCTGTATTAATAATAATTATATTATTTATTAATAATGAAAATCGAATTTAGATGCGAAAAGTACTTGGTGAAACTCAAGTCGGCATGGTTGGTTTAGAAAATAAATTAATCTATCAAGTGCACTGACGTCTAATTAGCTCTCTGAACAAGGCATAAAAGTACAAATTGACTAGAAGCCCTCTTTTGCGTTCACCGTCTAACCACTCATACTCTAGCTAGCTCATGTAAGATGGCAAGTTTTGGACCGAGTTTCAGTGCGCAAGGTCCCCGCGTGCCGTTCTTCACCCCCGCGACAACCACGCGCGCCGGTCTTCAACCCCGCTAAATTGCATAATTTCACTTCGATACTGTGAAGTGGTATTTACGACTCCTTTTCTTCTTCTTGATTATAGCGTTTTCTGCTTATATCAATTTCGCCAGTTTCGAGTTATTGTTTGTATTACTTTGCTTTGGTTCAAATTAATTTACTCTATGGAACAGGGCAGGGCAACCAACAGCAATTGTAGGCTTTTAACAGAGCGACGCTGATATCGGTCGCCTGCGTCTTATGATATCAAATGCAACCACACAGAGCTCCGCTGACGATCAGCAGCAAGTTGTACGAAGTTCTCTACGTCGCCGACGGACCTACGCGACTGACATTAGCGTCGCTTTGTTGGAGGCCTAACATCGCGTTTCCACCAAGTATAATACACTGTATTATACTGTCATGTCCATACTGTATCACTGTATCATACAGTGTATTATACTTGATGGAAACGAGGTGTAACACTTTGAGGCAATTTGATTTAATGTCCTGTCGTTAACCTACTCTGCATAACTTTAATTTCTTTGGCTAAAAATATACCCTTAATTTACTTACCCTTGCTATGCTTGGAAGACTTAAATGACATAATTTTAGTTGTGACGTGGTACAGAGTTCTTTGTTTAATTCGATAAACCTGTTAGATTATGATCTTCAACAATCTGTGACGATCCCGTAGCTGTATGTATTTTGGTATTTATAGACGAAAATTAGATATTATTTTGGCAAATGATATTTATCAAGTTGAGTTTTCGTATTCAATAACCGAGAAAGGGCAACTAGTAATTACAACTACTAACAACTCCCTTCTGACAGTTCTAACTACTTGCTTTTCTTAATTATTAAATAAAGAAGTCAGCGTGTAAAAATGCACTTTCGTAAATTATTAAAAAGTAAAAATAAAAACCGATTTCAATCTTTTTAGATTTTGAAAATAAAACAGCAACTGATAACTGTTCCATTTTCAAATGGAACATTCTCAGGCATCATTCTCAGGTTACTCGGAGCAATATAAGCACATAAGTCAATAATTTAAGGAACATAAATCGTCGAATTTCGTCTGTTTCCAGCACAGACAAGTCAACCTTTAGACCACGCTTTAACAGGAAGTAGCATTCGCCAAGGCTATGTAGTGACACTACATAACTACATCACTAGTGAGCCGTCAGTTGGAAGCACGTCGGAAGCCATTAAATTGTCAATTTTGAACGAGCCAATGAAAACTAGCCGACCTCTCCCCGCAACCGCCACTTTTTGGCGATTTCGTTTTCGTACTGACGTTTATTAAAGCGTGGTCTAAAGGTTGACTTGTCTGTGGTTTCCAGTAACATTAAAATAAATATGTCTTACATTTTTTTGTTCGCTTTACACAGGTGGATTTATTTCTGCAAAAAAATTTTTTTTTGAGAAAATAGTGAATATCTTCGAAAAAATTAGTTTTTAAAAAAATCCTTGAATGTCATTTTAATACAGTCCAAAAAATTAAGATGGATTTCTAAGAACAAAACTTCGCATCTCCAACCGTTAAGGTAGCTGTCATAGAGGCTGCTGTTCATTTACTCATCCTGTTTAAAGACTATAGACAACAGACAGGCGAAATTAGAGCGTGTGGGCGTCAAAATCATGCCATTTTGCGAACTATTTAGCTTGTGAAAACACGTTACACAGACGAAAAGCCCAGTTTTATATTGTCTATACAACGTGAAACTTTGCATTTATTCTGTGCCTTAGAGGGCAGGCTTTAATCATGTCGTCATTGCACAGCGAATATTTACAGAACTTTAAGCGAGATAGTGATGATTATGGAGATCCATGTCTGTGCTACAGATACCTAAGTTTTTTAAGTGTTTAGTTTAGTTTGTTTTACCACCTACGTATAATATGACCAAAAGGGACCGTTTTTCATGTAATGAAAATTATATCTTTTTAGTTTCTCATCTTAGATTTACTGCAAAACGGATATATTTGCTGTGAGAAAAGAGTTCTTCAAAAAAATATAATGGTTCACCATCAGTAGAGCGATTGATGATCGAAATCATCATAAATACTACGACACGGAAGAAAAAAAAACCAAGCGTAATCATAATTTCTGCGGACGCATTTTTTTCTTTCATCGTATTCCTCGTTTTTAACTATTGGGCTCATCCATTGCTCGACTATGATGAACACTTTTTTCAGGGTGATTCAACGACTTTTCGCTCATGTGCGTCCTCACCCTAAGTGAGAACTATGCGATGCGAGGCGACGTCTTGATTCGATTGCACCGTAAACAGAGCAGAGCTCCTTCCGATTAATGCTGTCTTCGGCGCTCCTTTATTATTCAAGACGGAAGTTCTCTAATTGCATTGTGTTTGTCGCATACTGTACAATGTGTAACTTGGCTTTATATTGTCATTGATTGGATTGACTGATACTGTACGTATTTCGATTAGAGTGAATTAAAGTGTAATGATATTCCTACGTCTGTCCTTAGCAGTTTTCGTTTCCGTCACCTATTGCAATTTTTATATAGACAACCTAAGTGACTGATGTAACAAAATGTGCCTTTATCTTTCGATGATTAGTTGGCCTATTGAGGTTTATTTAAATTTTTTTTTGCCGTTGAAGATATCATTTTAGTTAGACCTTTAAAAATAAAGTGTAATTGTTCAAGATGGAAAATTCTAATTAACTACGACATTACATATATTTAATGAGACCACTTCAAATGTTATTAGACTAAATATTAGATACTTTTTTTTGTTAAACTGGATAAGATATTTATATTTTTTAACAAACGGCACGAATTCTCAGAAAAACTTCTTTGTGTAATTATCCACATTTTAATCGAGCGACTATGAGCCATTCAATCAGAGCGCTCGTCCGGCAGTTTTCGATAATCATGCAACGTACCTACAACTCGTGCCAATTTTCTCACTTGCTGTGTGGGACCCGCCGTTAACTTTCTGACATCCACTTTTCCTACTGCGATGCTACTCGCTTCAATTTCAGAGCGAACTAGTTTGTTTGCTGGCCAGCGTTTCTTTTTAGATCTAAATAACTAGAATACGAGTATTGCAAACACGCTTCTACAAGTACAGCTTTAAGTAATAAATATATTAAGAGTAATAAATAAATACTCTTGAAAAGAAACTTTTTATGACATTTATAATTATTATGGATAGCGAACTTTAGAGTTACTTTAGATAACGTTAGGTTTCATCGCACAACTCCTTTCTAACATATTTATATTTGTTCTTACTGTTCCGCTCCTTTGTGAATTATCGTGAAGATATTACCTGCCTGTAGATACAGCCCACGACGGTCTTCGCGAATCAAGAAATGCAGCAATGAATATTTCATCAAAACCAGTCTATTAGTTTCTGAGATTAACGTCTGTCTGCAAAGACAAACCTACCTCTATACAAGGTTCTCCCGACTTATGCGAAAGATTTTATTGGTGCCTACATATTGTTTAACATTGTTTTAAATTAAAATGTTAAGTAACTGTTTTTGTAGCTCTTCTATATTTTCCGTAATGTATTGTTTTCTTCTTTTTACGCGTTGCGTACCTATTGTACGAGTAGTTCGCGCAGGCAGGATGTCTCAAAGAATTTAATTTTGAATTGCTTCCTCGTACTTTGCGAAGAATTATTTTATACTGAAAAATAACTAATAATTATTAATTCGTCGTGAGAACTCAAATTTTATGTGAAAGCCTTTCGCATATGTAGAAAGAGCCTCGTATATTACAGCGTAAAGATTTATTTTTATAATGATTGTAGCATATGGTAGCATGGTAACATAACATAAGAATCACGTCATGCAGTTTTGGTTACTTTAAAGTGTCGGTGAAAGAAGAAAATAATATCATCTATACCTAGTCCCTAGACAATAACAGCACCAAGATTTCTTGTGATACTCTCGTAATAGACTAGATTTTAAGAAACTTAAATTATTGCTCGTAAAATCATCAGCGAACTTCCCACACGGACTCGAAGGAGAACAATAAATCTCTTATACTATCGCACTTTAGAACCTTTAAAACATTATATTCAGATAATGACTACAAAATTCTGGTAATATATTTGACCTTCGAGTTTATTTTTTGTTCGAATACCATTCGAAAGTTTTAATTTAAAAAATGAAATCTGACACGTTTAATAGGAAAACTTTGCAAAAAGTGTGTAAGTAATATAAATAATTAAATTGAATTTCACGCCAATAAAATTCTTATAATTTTTGTCAAAACATTTTGTAGTTATTAAATTAAATTAAATTATTTAGTAGTGTTTTATTTTTATTTCGTATTATTGTTATTTATTGTTAAATTATTTGTTTCTTTTCCAAGTTTTGAAGAAAAATGAACTGCAGTTAAGACCTTATTTTATTATTGTGACAGCGATGTGCAAATATATTTCATTTTCTTATTCAGTACTTACTACATTGTTTAAATAATGTTACCATATAGTATTAGTAATATTAATTAAGTGTCGTGATAGCCCAGAGCGCAACGAACCTGTCTCAAATTTATATGGCCCCATAGAGCCATGGTTCGAATCCGGGGGTGTACCAATGAGTTTTTCTGACTTAAGTACACAATATCACTGACACCGTGCTTCGGAGGGCACGTTAAGCAGTCGGTCCCGAATGCTGTCAATAGATGGCGGTTGTTACAGTTCCCAACCCGCAGTGGAGCAGCGTGGTGGACTTAAGCTCCAAGCCCCCCCTCCTCACCCTGGGGGAGGCCAGAGCCCCTGCAGTGGGGTAAAAATGGGCTGATGATGATGATGATGATGATAGTATTAATAAATCTTTAAGTATAATTAAACTAACAGCAACGAAAAAATTTATGATGCCGTTGTCTTATTACCCGGACAGCTAAATTCAGATCCAATCACAATAGCTTGTTTTATAATCAAATTAGCTTGCTTTTATTTTTCATGGCGCCTATCTCATATAATTTGTTTGCCTGTATGACAAAAAACAAAACAAAAAACTTAAACCTTATTTTATTCATCACCCACACAATAATATGTGAATGCGTTTTAATGTAAATTCACTCAGTATACGAAACTATGAAACCAGTATTTCAAGAAGCGAACAAGCACACGCTTGGTTTAACTGGCATTACAATGAGATGCAGTAATCCACAGCTAATGCACCTTTGACACAGGCTATTTATAATATCTTGACAATGCTAACTAGCTTGTAGAATAACCAAGTAAAATTCGCATTTCGTATTAAACTGTTAGTTGTTAGCTGTACTGTATGTTTTATGAACGTAAGTAAAGTCGAGTTTAAGTAATCGTGTAAACTATGCGAACGCCGTATATATGTCGCAAGAGGTTAGCAAAAGCCTGATCTGTGCAAAAGCCGTATGTTCTCTATAATATCATAAATTTGACTAAATCCATCAGACAACATTAAAGATAATTTTGAATAATTATATTGGTGTTGCCTAGGATATCGGGCAAATTGAGTATCCAGTTATTGCGAGAACAAAAAAATTTCAAGTGTAGGTAATCAAAGATCTCACAATTACCAACTACCAAATACGTCGAAAAAAAATTTTTTTTCTTGTATGAATACCCTCCTTCAATTTTTAATTTTATTTCAGTTTTATTATTTATTAGTATAGTATACACATACTGTAAAAATTTCAAATGTCTACCTATTTGGTTCAGACGATACACCCCTGTGATGGACGGACGAGGGACGGACGAACAACGGAGCCTTAGTAATAGGGTTATCGTTGGTACCCTTCGAATACAGAACCCTAAAAATTTGTGACGCGATACTCAGGACTCAGGAGAGTTATTAAACATGGGAACATTTGTAACCACAAGAGTGGTATCACATTCGTGGTTGGGCTGAAAGTGAGATGGTGTGCTGGGTTGAGACGGACCTTGAGTTCCTGAGTTCCTGATAGCGAGAGTCCCGGGAATGGCGAGAGCCGTCCCGGCCTGTACCGGTTCCGTGTATGAGCTGACGAGATCAGTGCTAGATTAAGTTGTCACTCCACACTGATACTTATTTGTCTGATTTGCATGATTAGTTCACAAACTTTGTGTGAGCGAGACCTTCTTGGAAAGTATATGATCCGGCCGTTCGGTACTGTGGTTATGTAATAAGTTTTCCTTTAAATGTAATAACTATCGCCCATTCGTTGCGTTCGGCGGCCATATAGTGAGTGTCATCGGCGCTGGCGCACGCTCGATCAAAGAGCGAAACGTCAAGTCATGAATGAATGGCTTAAACAACATTTTTAATATCCAATTCACTCACGTAATTAAATTAAATTTAAAGACGTTAATTAAATTAAATTTAAAATAGGTAAGGTACAAGAACATGCGGCAATATTTTCAAGAACCTTTCATTTTGTCGATATCTTTGACTTCCGACAGCAAAAATATTTACACAAAAGTATGAATGAAATATAAGGAAATGAGATTAGATTCAAAAGTTCATAGCGGCAAGAGGAAAGTTTGGGAATATTATAATATAGATTGTACAAAGTCATCTCAAGGGCAGTAAATCTTTAAAATATCATGCAAGGTGTGGTTTTTTGCTTCTGCCAAATTAATACATATACAATAGTAGTTTGAAGGCATTTCCCATTCATTTAGATAAAAACCTTATTTTTTATTGAATATTAAAATTTTCTTTTTCGTCACATGCAACACAGTCTTAAAACGACGCTAGGCAATACCTAAACGTTCACACAATCACACAAAATAGTACTCACCGCGAAACGCATCTGATATTTTGAATAGCGGTGAAAATGGATTAATTTTTACAAAATAAAAATAAACTAGTTTTGGAAAATTTGTCAATTTCTAAATTACATGCATGAAAATTGGTATTTTATCTTTGAGTCGGAATATTTAGATTACTGGTACTGAACTGATATTTTTTTAAATTTTACCCTTTAAAATCATAGACATTTTAAAATAAAAATTTTACTGGCTAACATACGGTTTGAAGTTTGTACGAGAATTTTGACATTGTTAAAAGGACTGTGGAAAAGAAACACACATTTAAATATTAGGTTTCTTATCTGATGTAAGCAGCCGCTAGCGGTTGCTAGTAGACCACAGACCAGTCAACCTATAGACCACGCTTTAATAAACGTCAGTACGAAAACGAAATCGCCAAAAAGTGGCGGGGTGCGGGGAGAAGTCGCCTAGTTTTCATTGGCTCGTTCAAAATTGACAATTTAATGGCTTCCGACGTGCTTACAACTGACCGCTCAGAAGAGACGTAGTTATGTAGTGTCACTACTTAGCCTTGGCGAATGCTACTCCCTGTCAAAGCGTGGTCTATAGCTTGACTGGTCTGTGTAGTAGACCTTTGATATAAACATTCAAATTCTCAAGCCCGCTTGGAAGTAGGCAGCACGACTCTCAGTTGTAAATGATAAAGTGTACCGCGAACTGCCGAGATGCAGCATAATAACACTTCGCTTCTCTCTCCTCCGCACACCGCGCAGCCACCGAGCTGCTCACCTGACGCAGTGTGTGAAACTCCGGTCGTTCCAAAACGTAAAAGAGGGCGACCTCGGAAGGAGCGCAGCGACATCGTTCTAAACCATGACCTGGGACCCGGGGACGTTGCCATGGTTTAGAGGGGGAGTCTGTAGCGCGAACTGCCGAGATGCAGTTATAGTAACACTTCGCTTCTCTCTCCACGCCCTCGTCGCCATGTGCCTCTCGCACACCGCGCGGTCACCAAGCCGCGACCGACGGTCGCTCTGTGTCCGTGTCGCCGGACGGCCGATCAGTGAGCGATGAGCTGCGGTCAAAAAACGTTCGAATGTACTTAGTTTTGTAATGTTTATATCTGTATTATATGTAACTGCACGTATATGACCAATGTTAGTTTCATTCCTCACTCTAGCGCCGTACATCCACCAGTAGGTAGTGCCAGGAGGCGCTACAAAAGTTAAAATCTGCGCCAGACCTTTTTATCGAATTACTTTCGATTTAGCGACTAGAGTAGAATGAAGAAAAACTGTTTAAAAGACAAGTTAACCTGTTTTAAAAATTTTGTTTAAGAACTGAGTTATAAACCCGTTTTTTTCCGCGCTACAGCATCAATCATCAAGATAAATTACTCAGTATTTAATTACATTTTGTTGATAGTTTATTATCTAATTATTATTTCATTTTTATTTTATCTATTTCCGTCAGTGTCTTTCTGTTAATTACAAATTTAAAGGAGCCACTAGACCTTATGATTCTGGGTACAGAGCGCCTACCCTATTATTACTCGCACCTTCATCAAAAGATAACATCTTAACACAACAGATCCAACTCGATCGGGGCATTGCAATTTACAAGCAAGAGTAAGTCCGGTTTAAGTTTATCCGACGGAAGTTGGTCTTGTAATCCCAAACTAAAACAATAAACTGAACATAAATAACTTTTCCTTTATGATCTGCTTTTAAATCAAACTTTAAATTGCCGGTTATCATTGATTTATAGCGAACGAAATTAGGTTGTGTTGTTGCCATACCTTATCTTTGTAATATCGAGGATTATATAAAAGCTTTAAATTATATAACTTTGAACTTGGTTTCCGTAAATATTTATTTAAACCAAGGAAATAAAAGTGCTTAAATAATATAAAAGACAGATGAAAATGTTTTATAATATTTTAGATTCTAAGTTATTTAGAACTCATAATTTGTCTTTCCTTTTAGACAGTTTTCTTAATAGGTATAATCCTTAAAGGCACAATTACGGTATTTGACTGATATTAAATATATTTATCAAGAAAATATAAAAATAGACTTTACACGATAATACAATTTATAAAGAAAATAACATTGGGTAGAAGAATATCGAAATTATAAGCTATTAATTTTTTATCTCTGTCTCTTTCTTGCAAAACTATATTTAAATATTTAACATTATTTTAAATGGCCCACGTCACAATAGGTACGCCGTGCCGTATTGCTTTCTCTGTCTTACAGGACATTTTAAACATTCATAATTACTTTGTTAATAACATTTGATAATTATTTTTTTAAATTCTTTCACTTTTACAATATAATTAGAAAATTCTTTAATTTAAATTAATTTAAAAAAAAGTTAACAGCCTATTAGGTGCCCAAATTTAATGCCAATTCAGGAAGTTTGTTGTAAAAATGAACACATAGACCTACATTTGACCTAGTTACTTTATTTAACCCCGTTTGTAGTATAGCAAGCCTACGTTTATTTTTATTATTAAAGTTATTAATTTGTCACAATTTTTGGGATTGAATGACAAATTTTTGCGTACATACATTGTATTTTGTACTAATGGTTTAAGTACTTTTACAATATCTTGGGGACTAGCATAACCGAATTCAAACTGTAAGTATATCATTTTATGCAATCGCATTCTCTTGAAAAGCGTTCCCGCCACAGCGTAGCAGAAGAGTTAACGAATTCAATGGGAATGTCAGTAAAGAAATTCCGTATCACTGATTGTACCTCGATTGTACCATTTTTGTTTTTTTGTAACATAATTTAATAATCTTTGGTCTTTACTCTACGTATCACCCTTCTTTTAATTACGTTCCATACAGTTTGTATGTTATTTTTATATTTTATACTTTTTTAGCATCTGGCAGCTCTTGTATTTGTACGTGCCTACTAGGTTAATTAAAGGCACAAACATCTTTATAACTAAGTAGCTTTAACGATTTATGATTTTTAAAATCTAATATGACATATTAGATTTAAACAATCATTCACAGATAATTTTTTTTAACCTTTTAGATATTCCCACTGAGTAAACAGCTAGAAATCGTTAAATATGATAAATTTCCTTAAACGATAAAATCGGTCAAATGATTATACTAATGTCCTCTTCTTTGTACCTAATGACCCATATCGTTCAAACGAAGCTCTTTCGATACAATCTCCATCCTGTTCAATTCACTATTAACGTTAAAGATTTGTTTTGTTTTCGATTTTACTCGATCTTTTGTTCGTACATTTTATACCATTCGTATACGTTTTGTGCTCTCGAAATAGCTTACTATAAAGATCAACCGTTGGACGTTGGCCTTTCCCGTGATACTTGAATGTTCCCAACGGAAAGTCAAGCCCAAGAATGTGGTATTATGTGCCAATGACTTTGCGAGTTTGACCTTCAGCATCTAGATCGCCACAGTGCCGCAGTCATACTATCTCTATCTATAAATTTCATAAAAAAGAATACTCGAATAATGTTTAAAAATATTCAACCAATGTTGGCAAAGTATGTAATATAGTATTTTATACCGACCTGTTACAGAATGTTAGATTACAAATAGTGTCATATAACTAATATCAAGGTTACAACTCTAAATTGAGTCCTTTTTGTGAAAATTATGTGCGTAAGCAATATCTTATTCTTTTCATAAATGAAAATAATTTTAATACGTGAAAAAAATAATTTATACATTAAGGGACATTAGAAAATATTGTCGTTAAAGTTTTAATACCGCTCAACTCAGAATGGTCAATTTATCAAGTGGGAAAAAACTGTTTTTGTATTACCACCTAGCTGTGCAAGTATATTAAAATATTGTATGTTTTGATTTGCGATCAAATAATTTACCTAATTCAAAACAGCTTGTATTTGAGTTACGTAGTGTTAGAATGTCAGTAACGAATTTACGCACTGTGCTCTCGAAAAACTACTTCGCTTGGCTTCAAATCTTGTTTAAATTCCAATTAAGAAACTGTTTTTTTTTACAGAAGTTCAACATTTTATCTTCTATATTAATATAATTTTAGTGTCTGTCTGTCTGTTCGAGCTAATCTCCGAAACGGCTGAACCGATTTCAATGAATCTTTGCAGACGTGCAGAGGGCTTTATAGGGGGTGACATAGGCTACTTTTTGTTTGTCTGTCTGTCTGTTCGAGCTAATCTCCGAAACGGCTGAACCGATTTCAATGAAACTTTGTAGATGTGCGGAGGGCATTATCGGGGGTAACACATTAAGCTACTTGTTGTCTGTCCATTTGTTCATCTGTCTGTCCGTTCGAGGTAATCTCTGAAACGGCCAGACCGATTTTAATGAAACTTCTCAAATGTGATTAAAAGATGTGATGTGTGACAAATGTGACATGCAAAACTCTTTAATTGTTTGTCTGTCCGTACGTCTGTTTGTTTGAACTGATCTCCGAAAAGGATTATTTATTTTTAATGAAACTTCACAGATGTGATAGAAAAATGGTCAGAAGTGGCATACAGTACTTTTTGTTTGTCTGTCTGTCCGTCTCTCTGACTGTGCGAGCTAAACTCTAAAACAGCTAAACCGATTTTAATGAAACTTCTCAGACGTGGAAAGAAGGGTGTAAGGAGTGACATATGCTACTTTTAGTTTGTCTGTCTGTTTATCTATCTGTATGTTCGAGCAAAATTTTTAAACATTTTAATGAAACTATGCAGACATTAAAAATAGGTTGTCAGGAGTGATATAGGTAACTTTTTGTCCGTGTGCTTGTCTGTCTGTCTTTTTGTTCCGGATAATCTCCAAAACGACTAAACCATTTCAATGAATCTTCGCAGACATAAAAAAAGAGGTTATTAGGAGTGACGAAAGTGGTTTTTGTTTGTGTGTTTGTCTGTTTATTCGCGCTAATCGCCAATACAGCTTTATATTTGCAAAATTTTGTAAATATAAAGAGGCCGTTGTTAGGGGTGAAAAGTAATTTTTCCGATTTATCTCGAAAACAGTTCGCCGATTTTAGCACCGACTTATGGGATAGCTATTCTACATGCTAAAATGACTCAATGAATTTTGATGAAATGAGGTACTTATAGAGATTTCTTAGGTAGTTAAGTTGTAGAATTTTCTTGAAAGTGTCACAATATTCTGGAGCGTCGCGTCCATTGAGCTGTGTCGGTACAACAGTGTAGTTCACGTGGGCGAAACCGCGGGCGGAAAGCTAATTTTAAATAAAATACAAAACGAAAAAACTTTTTCGAAGTATTATCAACCTGTTTGAACATTTTTATTTGTTTTGAAATTTTGAATTTTTGATTTTTGAATTGAAAAAAATTTGAACATTTGTATTTAGCCGCTTACGCGCCAGTCCGTGGAGGTCCAAATCCGAGTAGAAATAACTCTACACTACACGATGTCTTTGGTTTTTATATCCATACTAGCGACCGCCCGCAGCTTCGCTTGCGTAGACTACAAATTCCTGTTATAGGTACTATTAACGTTCGAGATGGTTTATACGTACTTTTTGCTGGAACCAATTTTGGTCACACCCATTCAAACTATCAATTTTCATTCCCCTTCCACCCTTTAAAAAACCGATACAATTTTTCATCTCCCGTTTCCCACTCTTAAAATGTGAAAATCTAAAAACCCTGAAACACGTCATTATTTAAGTCACTCCATTCCCATCCTTAAGTTTGAAATTTCTAAAAAAACCTTTCTTAACTTTATAATGCTCACGTTATAAAATAAACTTATGTTCCAAATTTAAGCTTCCTAGACTTAGTACTTTCGGCTGTACGTTGCTAGATCAGTGAGGACAAACGACAGACAGATAGACAGACAGACAAACACAAAAAGTAGCTTATGACACTCTTGACAATATTCTTTCACGTCTGCAAAGTTTCATTAAAATCTGTTCAGCCGTATTGGAAATTAGCTCGAATAGATAAAATTGAATTGAATAGACGTACAGACAAACAGACGGACAAAAAGTAGGTAGCTAATGTCAAATATCTTGACAACCTTCTTTCCCGTCTGCAAAGTTTCCTTAAAATCTGTTTAGCCGTTTTGGAGATTAGCTCAAATAGACAGATACACGTACAGACAGACAGACGGACAAAAAGCAACTTTGTTAGTTTTAACGACCTTCTTTTCATATTCATTGATGTTTCATTTAAATAGGTTTAGACATATGGACGTACAGACAGACATACAAAAAGTTCTGTATGTCACATATGGAAAGGGTGTAGTCAAAAGATTACATCATGTTATATGTGTAAAGTTTCATCAAAATCGGTTAAGCCGTTTTGGCCGAAGCCGATTTGCTCGAATAGACAGACAGTTCGTTTTCATGTATATAGCCTATAACTCTCCGCTAGAATCAGGCTATCAAAGGCAAAAAGAATTTTTCAAATCCGACTGGTAGTTTTAGAGATTAACAAATTCAAACAAACAAACAAACGAACGAACGAACCAACCAACCAACCAATCAACCAACCAACCAATAACAAACAAACAAACAAACAAACAAACAAACAAACAAACAAACAAACAAACAAACAATCAATCAATCAATCAATCAATCAATCAATCAATCAATCATTCAATCAATCATTCAATCAATCATCAAATCAATCAGCGCGCGCGACGGAAGCTCTCAAAAGGAATAATTTTTCCCGTTTTGCAACATTTTTCATTGATGCTCCACTCCTATTGGTCGTAGCGTGATGTAGTATAGCCTATAGCCTTCCTCGATAAATGAACTATCCAACACAAAGATAATTTTTCAATTTGAACCAGTACTTCCTCAGATTTGCGCGTTTAAACAAACAAACGAACGAACGAACAAACGAACGAACCAACCAACCAACTAACCAAGAAACAAACAAACAAACAAACAAACAAACAAACAAACAAACAAACAAACAATCAATCAATCAATCAATCAATCAAACAATCAATCAGTCAATCAATCAATCAAACAATCAATCAGTCAATCAATCTATCAAACAAACAAACAAACTCTTCAGCTTTATAATAAGTATTTCTATTATATAGATTAATAGATTATAAGATAATAAGAAAATAAGATATTACTAAAAACCGTATTAAAGTCTATTGGTTTGGAAGTAAAAAGTTAACGAACAGAGGCAGACAGCGAATTTATTTTCTCCCGCTATAGTTTTTAAATTTCAATAAAAACTGTTAAGATATTAATTTAAATTGTATGATGTAAAGGGCAATTATAATATGCATGAAATGCTTAAGACAAATAACGTATTTAATTTGATAAGGATTAATATCACGTTTAAAAAACATCTTCGCAAATAGTACATTATGTTGAACAAATTTGATTGTCATAAAAAAGGTTATAGTAAGTTAACCTTAAAAGATACACATATGCTGTTGCGGACTTTTGGTTAGAACTTTTAAAGGGGTACAATTCCGTAATACATGATTTTTGCTTAACATCAACCGTTTACGCAGCGCGCGCGACAGAAGCTCTCAAAAGGAATATTTTTTCCCGTTTTTGCAACATTTTTAATTTATGCTCCACTCCTATTGGTCGTAGCGTGATGTAGTATAGCCTATAGCCTTCCTCGATAAATGGACTATCCAACAAAAAAATAATTTTTCAATTCGAACCAGTAGTTCCTGAGATTTGCGCGTTCAAACAAACAAACAAACAAACAAACAAACAAACTCTTCAGCTTTATAATATTAGTATAGATGATATCGTTGAGTGGATGCTAAGCTACGCCGCAGGCCGAGTTTTTCTATGAAGAACTTGAATGTTTTATATTTTTTTTAGTAATATTTTTATTCATAATAAATTTATAAATAATTTGTAGGTACATAATTTCTTAATTATTTCAAATTATTATAAATTATTATAAATGTTCATGGTCCGAATAAAGTTATCGAAGTATTCTAAACGCGAGTGCAGGGTATTTACACGACATTTTAATGAGTCTTATAACGATGTCGTAATTTAGACCAAATATAATTTATGGTTTACCCGAAGCAAAATTAAGTAATTATGGTAAAATATTGTTCATATCTGAAAAAATAATTACGGGGTCAAGTAATATCGTACCTACCTACCGTTTTATGTGAAGGTAGGTATTAAACTTCATGTAATTTATGGACGTTTTATGTTGGTTTTTATTATAAAGTATTAGTGATTCGTAATTTACGAAGGTTTTAAACATAGATGTTTATAATAGAAAACTAATTATAAAAAATATTTAAGTATTTATATCTGTTGTCTGGTATCCATAATACAAGTTTTGCTTAGTTTGGAACTAGATGGCGCTGTGTGGAATGTCCGAGATGTTATTATTATTATTATTTTATTATTAATTATAAAAATAACTTTTTAAGTATGTATTCGTAGTCTTGTTCATTATTCACCACTATAATTTGTATCTTTTTAACAACGTATACGTCCACTGTAAAAAGCAATATGTAAAATCAATTTTAATTTGACTAAATTAAAAATTACATTCGGGATTAGGTAGCTTCAGATTTTAAATTCAAATGGTTTCTAAACTATATGGCATTAGGATATTTATTGTGGTAATTTTTTTTTCGTACAAAAGTAGGTGTAACGTCAGTAGTATCAGCAAAATTGTGTATTGGTATTTAACTGCGCAATATTGCACATTTATTAAATTCCTTTTCTATTAATGCTTTTTATAAATTGAAGAATAATAATATTATTCAGAAATAAAAGCGTCTCAGAATTATTGCTGACACGCAGTGTAATATTTTGAATAATTTGTGCATCGCAACTACGTATTGCATTTTTGACTGAATACGCCCCTTAAGTGTATGAGTGATTCCGTGGGGTGTTGCATTCTTCCCAATAATTCTTTCAATAACCATTAATTTCAAAGGACACATGCTTTTTTATTAATTCAAAAGAGGTTACGGCGAACGCATACTTCACACGCGCAGTTTGCGATCCTATTTTAGTTAAGTTGAGTTACAACCACAACATAGAGTAAATAAATTTGACAGCAACGTTTGGTTATAATTTATAATAGAGTCAGAAATGTCATTTCACAGTATCGAAACTGTCAAACGGAATTATAAATGTAGGTAGCTTTCACACATACCGCCGTAATTTACCGTAAACTTTGCTACCGGGTACCCGGCGCCGGTTACCCGGCATCTGGCTAGTGTAAAAAGCTCGAACTCACCATCTCGCTAAACGGGTACAGTTGATAGCTAGAGGTTAGACGGTACTTTTCGGTAATTCCTACATTTATGAGTTACAACTACAAATCGCGATGAAGTTCTTGTTCGCTCTGCAGTCGAAGCGAGTAGCGTCACAGTAAAAAAAATGTGTATCAGCGGGGTACGAGAGAACCCCGCACCAGCGTAAAACTACACAGGCGCGGCGGCGTCTATTCAGAGGGAAGAAAATGTTTGTCACTATCTGTACATGGTTGAATCAGAATATGTTAGCTTACGTAGTGCTTTATTACAAAGAAATGCATTACGTTTTATCTTAAACGTCACTTCATCATCATCAGCCCATTTTTACCCCACTGCAGGGGCTCAGGCCTCCCCCAGGGTGAGGAGCGGGCTTGGACCTTAAGTCCACCACCCTGCTCCACTGCGGGTTGGGAACTGTAACGACCGCCGTCTATTGACAGCGTCCGGGACCGACTGCTTAACATGCTCTCCGAAGCACGGTGTCAGTGATATTGTGTACTTAAGTCAGAAAAACTCATTGGTACACGCCCGGATTCGAACCATGGCCCTATGGGGCCTTATAAATTTGAGACAGGTTCGTTGCGCTTTGGGCTACCACGACATAACGTCACTTCATTAAGGTGTAATAACCTCTTTTAGGAAGGTTGTGGAAATGCAGAAACGTTTACATATTTCAACAACAACAACATGAATTTGTTGCCGCAAAGACAAAAAACCCTAAAACTGTTGGAAAATATTTGAGTATATTTTCTTTATTGTTAAATAGGTCAACGAACTTTACTATTATTTCCTATAATGTACGCATTATGCACACGACAACGGAAGCCATTAAAACGGCGTCCTTAATTTATGTTGCCTAATTCCCAAATTAATACAAGCCGCGATAGCGAGTTGACGTTTTCATCGTTGCAACAACGACTTAAGTTACAATATTAAGTTTTTTTTACATTAAATATTTAAGAAAAAACGATCTTATATCGGACATATTTTTCTAAAATATACGATACTCGAGTCACATAATTTTTAAAGATTAACCATTGTAAGCCAATTTAAAAAAAAAGGTCTTTGTTAAAACTATTTATTTTGAGAACAAATTTTATAACAAAAGCAACAAATAACATATCGTTATAAAGTGATTTTCACGTTTGTATGAATGTTATTTTATTACTCAAGTGGATGTCAAGTGGTGAAGTTAAGGGTGAAATAGGTATCCATGTTTTCAGTTGATCTTATTGTCTTCTCATGTGATCTTCTGTATTAAATCTAGCTTCGTCGATTTACTTCTTACGAAGCCCAACAAATTCGCGGTACTCGTAGTCTTTAACAAATATGTAATATGAAAGATCTAGGTTTCGATTCCATGTTAGGATATATTGCTAATATGTCATAACGTTAAGTTACATGTGATCGTTCAGTAAAAAGCACAGTAAATTCTTACTTCAATCATTTCGCTTTTCTACATTAGACAGTGAAATGAATCCAATATTCTTTTGGCGTTACTTTTATGTGCAGGTCGCTTTTATATTGACCACTCGTTTACTTCTAAAGTTGACACGCATTTCTTTATCGTCACTTATTCTGACACTTCACTGACTTTCAATGGTGGCTCGAATCGACTGATTCTGACGGCTGTTATAGTGTGCGCCTTATATATTTTCGAAGGCAAACCGAATTTTCAGGTACAAAACCAGAGACGGGGAAGTTTTATTAATAATAAAAATATGTATTAATAGAACACCCCACTTGACCCCACACAGCGCTATCTAGTCCCAAACTAAGCAGAGCTCGTATTTTAGGTTGACTGTGTCGAAATTGATAGTATAAATAAAACCATTAAGATTTTCTACCATCTTCATGATATTTATACGATAAATTTTTCAATTACGCTTCGACGACCGCTTAGCCTAGTGGGTAGCGATCCTGCCTACTAAGCCGGAAGTCCCGGGTTCGAATCCCAGGTCGGGTCAGTATTTATTTATATGTTAAATATTAATACTGGTACCGGGTCTTGGTTGTTATATGAATGTGGTGTCTTCGCTTGGTACCCAAAACACAAGGTAATGCTTAGTTTGCGGCCTAGACATTGTTGTGATGTATGCGTTATTATTATTAACGTTAAACCATCGAAACATTTTAAAGTTCTTTTCGAAGTGTAAATAACTACATATATTATATGGAAATGCATTATATGGAAAAGACAGCGCGAACAAAATTTGTGCATGCGTGTGCAGCAGTGCGCAGTGTGGGGTGCACGCACATGAGGCGGCTAATAAGCTGTGCTAATGAGTCATAGATATACGATGTCACCGTCACAGAGACGACATGCGAAACTTTGTTTATATTCTGCCTATTGAATTGGGTAATAATGTAAGAGAAAGTAATAAAATAAATTGAAAGAGGTTGAAAGAGGCAAAACTGATGGTTTTTATTACAGTGTCTATTTTAATTAATACTGTATATGCATATTTCCCCATATAAGTAAAGTAATTATACATTATATTGTAATTAGTACTGAATATAGGCACTAGACTATGCGCTTGCACTAACTACACCCGACACTTTATCTCACTTCGCCTTATCGGTAAAGAAATTAACAAAGTGCAATGAAAATTATCGTTGAAATGTGATATAAACTTTATTTACCCTTAAACAAAATTAGCTTAGTAAGTTTCTCACTGAAAAATACCTACAACGCTGTGACAAACAGACTGATAGATGGCATCGGTTGTGTAACAAAGAAACTAAAAAATAATCAGTTACACCTAAGTCATAATAGTTCCCCAAAATTTTATACCTACGAATCCAATCTGTACGGTTCACTTTTCTTATTCTATGATTTTCATATAGAAATGGCGGCAAAAGACAAAAATTTGTTTTGATTGATTTTAGTTGATGGTTTGCTTACTTACCGATGATAAGTTACGCCACTATCTTTAATACTCAAAATTGACTCATTTTTACATGTTTATAACACGCACGACGGCATTTTTGATTTGTTGTTTAATTGTGGTTTAGTTACACTTTTGGCACGTAATCGCGATGAGTGTAGGTAACATAAGAGTGACTGGGTGAGTTGTTGCCAGTCGGCAACAAAGCTTGCCGCGAACGTCTGGATCGCGGTGGCGCTCCGCTACGTTAGTAATATTATTTCTATATTTTTACGTACTTTTATTTAACTTTACATTTGTATGTTTAGCTCAAATCTTGCAAGCTGTCGGCGCTCGGGTCAGCAGCTCGCCCCTCTCACCCCGCGACCCCCGCGTCAATCGTGGAACTCAGTCACCAAAAATGGCTGCGATGCGCACGTAAATATTATCGGTACATATAAATTGTTAAAAGCATAATGTACAGTCCATTAAATAATACGAAGTATTTCATTTGAAACTACAGTAGTAATCACAGTAAATAACATATTATGGACCTTCGAATCGGATTTATCATTCTCAAAACCAGTACCTAACTCAAACAATTTTCAAACGTGCGTCGTCGTCTGCCATTACCTACCTACCTACGTTTAAAAATTCTTCCAAGCAATCACAAACATAATCACAAAGTGCAGTAGTATAGAAGTGAAATAATCAGAAGATTATATTAATCATCATTACGTCTACGATCATCATACAAATTATCGAAGATCAAACTTGGACGCCGACGCAGGTCGTCTCCTTCACCCATACAGAGCTGCGGTAAACAACATTTCCCGTGCCGCTCGCACATACGGAAGAACAGCGGAAGACGGCAGTCGGAACATCGCATCATATCGCATTGCAGTCCCGCGCTGACGCACTAGTCCGTGCCCGCGGCGTGGCTACGGGTGGCAGCAGTGAGCACCGTGATCAGACAGCACACGTGTTGCGTGCACAGCGCAGCGGCCCCTTCCGGCCGGTCGCAGCAACATACAGTGTAGTAAAGTGAATAGCGAATCCATGGTGTGCGCGTGTACGCAGGTTCGCTCATTACGTCAAGTTTTTGAATTGTAATATGATGATAAAAGCCTGTAAATATTTATCGACTTAGCATTATTTTCATGCTACTGATACAGAAACAACTGGTTTGGGTCGTTTCCAAGTGTGTCGTCCAATTTACTAAAAGTATATCAACAATCAAGCGCCTCTTGAAATCTTATAAGAGTACCAATTTATTGGACCGTTTTATGATTTGTATGAAATAAATTATTTAAAATTATTTTACAAAACACAGTTAGTTTAAATGCACATTTTTTTTCTTAATAAAAGTTACGTAGTATCATCATTGTATTCAACGAATCATGTAAACTTATCGACTGTAAACTAAATTAAACTTAAGATGTCTAATAAATTGGTTTTGTCTAAGATAAAACGGATAATATTATTTTGTGTTTTCTCAAATGGATACCTACTTACGTGTTCACTATAAATTGCATCCAAAAATATCAGTAAATATTTAGTTTGTTGTCTGTATTCTATAAACACATTATAATAAAATTATACTGAACATAAAATGCTAGCACTAGTTCGTCAACAGATGGCGTCTAAGAATATTTTGTTGTTTTATAATTTAGAAGCGAAACAACATCGCGAGCGTCCGTAGGTTCTAATCTATTAGACTTGTTTTGCAAACAACGTAACACATATTTGATTTTAAAAGTAAATAACCTAAAAGAATTATAAATTATTCATAAACGGAATTCTGTGAAGAGAATGTCGGGGTGCTTCTAACGTAAAACATCCAACGTTTGGCAAACATTAACCGAGGCAGCAGAGCGGCGGTTTCTCATAAATTTGTCGAATTAGATGTTAAGATTAAAGGGACACATTTCACTAAGCTAATTACATGGCAATTAAGTAATCAGGTCTCATTTGCAAAATACGAGCCAAGCTTCCGTCTACGTTGGTCCAAATGAATAAGTTATCTTGCTCGTGAAGTGGAAACTTTACTTATTTATTTAGAAAACATTTATAATTCACATTTAAAAGACGGATAAGTAATGAGGAAAAACACCGACTTAAAACAAGGTTTTTCAAAAATCAAAAAGAAATTGCCAGTTGATTTTAGGGTTACCAATAATACATGTATAATAATAAGTATTACCTTCATTCAAATATAAAAACAAACATTTGTCGATCGTAAGTAGCTTAGAATGTACAAATACGAGTATATTAATAACGCATACATATATGTCAATTCGATTCAATTTTATTGCGTTCCACAGTTTTTAACATACATTTACCTTACATAGGAAATAGACATGCTATATCATTATTGTGGACCCTGTCATAAAGGGCACAGCAGACAAAAAAATGGATAAAAGAGAGGATGCTTTCAATTTACTGAAAATATTAGGAACATCAAAATTCTTATACTTGGTATAACTACACTTTATACAAGACCTACCTACTTATAATAAATTATACACTTATTTGTTCATAAAAATATTAATCATTTTTTATGTACTTATTATTGCTTATGCATTGGGTAAAAACGTAATTTCCATTATTTTTATTCATGTATTCTAAAAAATATTTATGTTATCAGTGTTTATATTAAATTGTACGAATATACTAAATCTCTAAATATTTATATATTTCTATGATTCCTATTAATTTACACATTAAATTATAAGTAAAATTGACAGATTAATTATTATTATGTAAAGGTGTCCTCTAAATATTCAGAATAAGTGTAATAATTCTTTGTATATAATAGGTCCTTTAATAATGTTATAAATTTTTTATCGGTTTTTTAAGTTTTTATAATTTCCGGTAATTTATTACCTATATATTTTAACACACATAACAAAGGCACTTAAAGAGTGAAGTGCAAGGTTTGAAGTTGGCAGTATTAATCTTTTACTTTTATTGTACCTTTCACAAAGAGTAACAACAGGCGATATCCTCTCGCTTTTTAAAGAAGTCAGGATTTTTACGTATAAATTTGCATTCTCTAGGATGTCTCGGAAACAGCTAGTTAATATTTTAGATATCACCGCTTTTCCCTATTTCTACTGTTTATAATGATAAACAGTAGAAATAGGGAAACATTTTATAATGATAAAGTCATGCTTATTTTTGGTAACTTGTGATCGAGAAAAACGCAAGAGAATCAAGTAATTTAAGGTATTTAAGGTAGGGTAAGGTAAGGTAAGGTATTTTTTTATCGCAAACGTAATATGAAATATGAAGGCTGACGCCATCTTTTTTTTTTAATTTGAGCAGGCGCGTCAAAGTAATGGTATGAAATATTTTTGTTACTAATTTCACAACATAGCAAGAAACTGGTCAAGTGTGAACATAATTCATATACCAAAAGTACCGTCCACCCCTGTTTTCTTAAACACATAAAAGATTTAATTACATGAGAACAACGCAGCGATAACGGGAACCTCGGCACGCGAAATGTGTACGCACTCGACCAGTTTTTTTTCAGCCTATTTTCAGCTTCCTTCATTACTGTTATTTTGCGATTACAACTAAAGTGCAATACATCTACACCTTCAAAATGTAGCCCTTTTTAAATCTTATTACTTGTTCAGAAATATTTAAATTAATAATTTTAAAATAAATTCACTTTCTTTAAACGGTCAGGTTTTTACAATTTTTTATTCAGATAACGTTTATTTTGAAGACTAATAAGCCTCTACCCAACACTGGGATGCTTATAGTCAGAATATGATAATAATTAAAAAAAAAAATTCCATAAACCTATTTATCTAATAACCGTAAATTGATCTAAGAACATGATCTTTGATGGAACTTCTTTAATACGATAAATCGCAATGGCGTTTGGTGATCTATAAATGTAAAACATATCTAAGAAATTTATCAGTCGTGACACCTACGTTTTATGTTTTACATAATCTGCTTAGAAATTGACCTCGTTGTTTTAAAATATGTTTAAGAATTTTCATTCCATTCCAATCTACCAGCCCATTTATGCTCCACTGCAGAGGCCTCCCCCCAATATGAGGAGAATTGGACCTTAATCCACCACGCTGCTCCAGTTCGGGTTGGTAGAGTCTAAGAATTAGCTCTAAGGTATTAATAATAATAATAATAATAATAATAATAATAATAATAATAATAATAATAATAATAATAATAATAATAATAATAATAATAATAATAATAATAATAATAATAATAATAATAATTGTTTATTTCAGACTTTACAGTCCATATATGAAATACACAATATTATATACACTATATACATTTTTAGGATTACAATTATTTAGGATTTACAAAGTTTTTTTTTGCAAGCACGTTTAAATGTGTTTTTGTCCAATATTGCATGATCTGTGAATCATAGTCCATTCTATAACCAAGTAACTGTAGGTAGATGTTAGTGCTGGCACGAACTCTGTGCATCAGAGAAGCTATTCTTTTACGCAGTACCGCCGGGTAACTGTCTACTCTTGCATCAGCAAACATTCCTGATGCACTACAGAAGCGCGGCAACCCCACCATCACCCTGAACGCATTGTTATATTGGACTTCCAGGGCCTTCCAAGCCTTTTGTGTGTGTTTAACCCATAGACTGCACGTATAGAATGATTGGCAAAACGCTCTAAATAATGTAATTTTTACTTACGGTGTAACGAATATAAAACAAAAATGTTCTGGCTCATTGACCATGTTCTACTATTTACATCAAAATATCTTTGTAAAAATATCGTATTAATGTTGATACATTACTCACGAGTGGTATACTTTGTTTAATATAAACATTTTAGGAATACATTTTGTATAAGCCCGTAGATTTGCACGTTGCACACGTGTAAATCTACGGGCCAACATATTCGCCCTGACTGACAATGCCCTGCGTTCCCTTTCTATATCCACATCATCTGTGAATGATTCAGTCACCCAATGGCCCAGATATTTGAACTGTGATACTTTCTTCAGTTCAATGCCATTCAGTTTAACGGATGGTACAATATTATAAGTTTTTGTACCAGCTTTAATAACCATTATCTCGCTTTTACTGGCATTGTACCTGAGGCTGTGGGTTTCCGCATATCACTCACATATTTTCAGAAGTTTTCTGAGGGCACTTATCGATGGGCTTAGCAGCACCATGTCGTCAGCGTAACTTATGTTGTTAATAAAAACTCCATCAATCGAACATCCGATCTGGGCGCTGCTAAGCTCACGGATCAGTCTATCTATGTACAAATTAAAGAGTTTATGGGATGTCACTCCTCCCTGTCTCACGCCACACTCCAGACTGTATTCATCCGACAGCGAACCCGACCATCTAACACAATTCTTTTGAGTACCATACCAGTACTTAAGCAGCGCAATCAACTCACGAGGAAGATTACTTTCATCTGCAAGTTTTGTCCACAGTCGATCGTAAGCTACGAGGTCAAAGGCCTTTCATAGATCCAGAAAGCAAGCGTACACAGGGGTGTTCCTACTAGTGTAGTACTGGACGGTGTGCTTGAGACTAAATATTGCAGCTTCGGTAGATAGACCCGGTCTAAAACCAAACTGGGCATCATGCAAGTTCAAATGATTTCCTAAGTAGCTATCAATCACACCATCCAACACCTTTGCTATTACAGTTGCGAGTGATATAGGTCTGTAGTTGTTTACGCTGGATGCATCACCATTCCTATTTTTAATTATAGGAACTACCATAGTCCTTATCATGTCCTTGGGCAGATACGAGTGCCCAATGCAGAATGTAAACAACATTGCGAGCACCCTGGGCAAATGAACACGCGCATATATTGCAGATGCTCAATGCTTATTGAATCATGGCCTGGTGATTTTCCTCGCTTCATTTTCTTCATAATCCGTACAACTTCTTTTGCAGTAATAATTAAATGTTTTTCTCTTTTCTGTATTTCATTTCTCTCTGTCCCCCCAAGTACATTTTGTGACGACGACTGTACTCTAAAATGATCCTTAAAAATATAGGCAATCTGGACGGGATCACTAACTCCTTCGACACCAACTGGGATGCACGGTCTTGGATTAAGTTTTTTAGTTTCCTTCCAGAATTTACTAAACTTTTTATTTGTGTGTTATGACAATAAATTATCCATTTTTATTTGTTGTTGATTGTTTTGGCACCATCTAAGTTTAGCTTGAAAATATTTTCGTGAGTTTCACATTTGCTCATAGATTGGACCCGAAGAATATTTAAATAATGTATCTAAGTTAAGAAGTAACCAAAAACTGGGTCAAAACAGGCCTAGCCATTTAAAAAAAATAATCCAATTGTAATACTTCCTAGTAGCCATAACTGCAAAATAATTTAAAAAGGTGCTTTGAAGTGATTCTCTTAAAATATAAAAAAAAAACTTCATTGTGTTCAAATAGTTTTTGTAGAAAGTGGTAACAAAGACACAACCACTTCAGTAGCGTCCCAGTCCCATGTGATTTGGACAGTCATTTTTTTTCAATTATGGTACGTTAAAGTTTGTTGAGAAAACTGTGTGTTTTTCAGCTTATGAACAAAATATTTACTAAAATAAAATCACTGCTTATAGACAAGTAAACATTTTATTAGTGGGAACCTGTAAATGGTTGACTGTTAACTACCTTCTGCTAATTATTCTCATTATATGTAACTGTTGGTTCTCCTTAACATAAATAAATAAATTTTTGAAATTCACTCATTAATACCTATAGAACGACATGGATCAAAATAAAAAAAATCCTTTTTGGTAAATATCTTAGGGTACCCTGTATTTTTAAGCTTTTTGCACAATTGTACGAATATAATATGACCTGTCTATAGTCACCAGGGTGATCCTAAAAGGATTTAACTTTGTTACAATTTTACAAGAGAATCCTAAAAACTAGAATAGCGTTACAAACTTATATATCGTTGTTATTTTATTGGCTAGATAATTTGTTTCTACCGATGAATGTTCAATTAACAGACACGATTTCGTCATATTATTTTATGATTATTAGTATAGACAACATTGTTTTTGTTCATAGGCGAAAAGTTTCTACGCAAAATTTGTGAATAAATTCACAACTATATATCAATTTTCAACAAAAGATATACCAAAATATAACACCAGTTTACATTATATTTGGCAGCAATCAAAACACGAGCCGAACATTAAAACTTTCTCTACGCACTAATGATCAAACTTTAATTGCGCGTGGACCCGAAAGTGAAATATGATTTAGTAAATGCCGGAGCTCTTTGATTTATAACGCGTGACATCAAGGGCCATGGCCGTAGTAGGGACGGCCAAGATAGCAACTAACACCGTGAAATTGTTGATTGCGTTTACCATATCGAAATATGTGTTACTGTGTTAGATAAAACATTTATCGTATATATATACAATATTTCTTAAAAGCTACTTTACTTGATTTATTAGTACTACCCTTACCGAGCTTATAGTCTGAGGTCCGTGATCAAAGCTCATCACAAGTTTCTACAATTTGAATACTTACTAAAATTTCTGATAAATGCTCAGTAAATTATTTAAAAAAAATTCTTAAATTATACAAAATGTATTCATAAAATGTTTATATTAAACAAAGTATACCACTCGTGAGTAATGCATCACATTAATACGATATATTTACAAAAATATTTTGATGTAAATACTTCCTGAGAAAATGGTCAATGAGCCAGAACATTTTTGTTTTATATTCTTTACACCGTTAACAAAAGTTCTCATTTTAATAAAGGCGGTGTATAATTTTTGATGGCCTTCCAATATCATACCACGAAACCACGCCCTTTTATAATTTTCACTCATAGAAAATTTCTATTATGATACGAAATAAATTACCATAAGTAATAAATGGGTTTCCATTTAAAATTTGATCTATGTGACCTGATGTGATTGAAGGCGTTCTGATTAGCTATGTAGATAATGAAGAAAAAAATTAAAGTAAAAAATAATAGGTAAAGAAAAGTAGTAATTTTACTAAAAAAAAGTTGCTAGTCGAAATAGGGAACTCGAATATATTATTTATTACTAAAGGAAACTAAGACAATTCATTCGCGATAGTTCAATCAACCTATACAATTGAACTGTCAGAACAAAACATTTTCACTAGTCCAATTGATAGAACTGTTAAATGTACTACTGGAAACGGACCACATCAAACGATGTTAAAATTTCATAATTCAGCCATAAATATACATCATTACATATAAATCAGTTAACACCATAGCTAGGCGTGGGCCAACTTTCATTCAAACAAAAACAAAGAAATGCCGCATCTGCATTGATCTACCATTTTTAACAGGAAGCGAAGTCGCCTTTGTAAAGGCGAAACAAAACCGTCCGTATTGTGCCGTAATGTAGCGTAATACTAATAATAATAATTCATGTAATACCTTTTGTTAAATTAATCAAGAAAATTGTGCTCTATTCGTAACACTTATGACATATACGCGCATTATGAAATTCTAATACAAGACCTTTTAGAATTCACTTCTTCGGACGGAATTATTTTTCTTTCGTGAAGCATGAAAATTGAGCTCTATTCATATCGCTTATGACATATATTCGTTGAGAAGAATTCTAATATAAGACGTTTAAGAATAGCCTTCTTCGGACCAGCCGCACTGCGGCCACCGCGCGTAGATCGCATCGGGTCGGGTCAGTCCTTACGAATTCTTATTACGGGTCGGACGTGTCACACAATTTACGAGAATGGGACGAGAATCCAATCGTGATAATGTTCACATTAAATTATAAAATAATTGAATAACCGTCCGCATGGATAAACTAATGTTAAATTTAAATGTTCACTTATCGAAAATACGATATTCTTTTACAAATTTTCACGACATAAGTCGACATCGCGCACGTTTATTCGGCGCTAAGCCATTAATTGACTAAAAACCGGTTGGAGAACTTATTGCGTTTTGGATGACTTTCTGCGCGGACACTTTAGAACGCGGACAGCCCATCTAGCTATATTGGTACATCGATGTGCATCTATTAATATTACTATATCAATGATTTCTACCTCTAATTTAAAAAACTCGTGTGAATATCCAAGACATATTTAAACTTTAAAACAAAGACATCTATAACAATAACAATAATAGTACAACTATTTCTAAATCAGGAAGCTGTAAATAATTCGAAGATTGGAATTCATGTTCTTATCGCTGTTTTGTTCCTTTAGAATGTCCTACTGTAGATATATATTGCAAAAATATTTTTATTGAGTTCAGGATGCGATGTTCAATAATTAAAAAAAAAAACTAAATTTTAATGAATTACTTAAATTTTAGCATGGTTCCTGTGAAAAAATCAGTTGAATAAAACATATTTTGTATTCAGGGCATAAAACTTTTGATCTAGAGGATAATCATAATGAAAATGTACGTATTCATTAAGTAACTTCGGAAATTGGAAAAAGTTTTTTTTTCAATTTTCCTGCCAAGACTATTCCCGAAGCGAGATCCTAAAGCGATTAATTCTAATCTGCTTTCGGATAATAGTCGAAGTTTGACGATTAACAGACGATTACAGGTCCAGAAAGTCATCAGTAAGCTCAGAACAAAGTTTTTGGTAAAACTTATATCATAACGGTATGTTATGGCTCAAGGTTACCAGTAGATACTTGTTGAAATGAGCTTTCTTTTTTTACTTCACCAATATAAATTGGTATAATACTGATATATTCGTAATACGTATTAATATACGTATTACTAACGTAAATTGGCACAAAAAAATCATATGGTAATGCCAATCGGTTAAGATTTAATGGGGTGCAATCGTTAACGCCGTTTGTATGGAAATGACATGCGAAATCAGAATCAGTATATTATTTCTTCACTTGTTTAATGTTAGAGATCTTGTCCTACGTAATATGAGATGTGTTGTTCTTTTAAGTCTCATTAATATTATCGAGAATATACTGTGCATGGTTTCATTATTAGTATTACATATAAAACAATAATACTCATTTTTTTTGTTATTTCTTATTTGACAGTCTATGTCTGTGTGGAGGCGCTGTTCGTTTACTGAGCAGACGCTTTCTTTCTTTATTGTTTATGTACTATTCTACTTTTAAAATGAAAGGATTTAATTGCTGGTATTCTTTATACTGCTGTTCTGGCTCAGGACAATTACCTAAAGTCATAGAAGGAATGTAAATTTTACATGTGTTTAACTTGTTCTAACATGTGCATATCGAATGAGTTCAACCTAATACTACTGCTGCGTTGGATTCATCGTTCAAACTGATATATTTAAATTAAAAAATAACGTTCCTCATAAAATGTCCTATTCCTTATTTGAAATAAAACTTAGTTTTATGTGAAGTAAGTTAAGTTTCCTTGGAAATTTATAAATCTTCAACCAATGTATTAGTAATTTTTAAATCAAGAAAATCTTTATTTATCCATTTAAGAAATAGCTTCACCATTCAGAAAATTTTACTATAAGTAATTTTACCTCTCGAAGATAATTTTTTTTCTGTGTAGCGTTGTGTAAATTGCTTCGTTCTAAAAACTATTATTAAACTTTCTTTAGTCTTATTCGACTCCTCAATACATATTTTGAAACCGATATAGTAAAAATAAACTTTCGATTTTCAACTATCAAACATATAAGAAGTAATAAATCATAGGCAAAGTTTTGATCACACTGTTTGAAACGTGAGACGTTATGTGATTTATGTGACCTGTAAGTTGCTCGGTGTTTCAGTACAAAAGAAGTGAAAACTTCATTTTAGATACCAAATATCGTATCCGTACAATATTTGATATTAAATAAGATATAATACATAAATTTTGGAAATAAGTAGAGCATTAAATATTATTTTGGTTTAAATAAAGAGAGAATCTATAGTCCATAATGCCTTAATAATCGCTTACTCTTTACCCCCGATAGCGGTAAGGAGTAAGCGATGACATTTACAAGTGGAAAGCGTGTGTGATGCATAACAAATTGCAGTACCCATTTTTAGGGTTCCATAAATAAATAGCAAAAAACTAAACATTTTAATTTTGCCAAATCGGTCTATTCACCCGATTGTCCATTCGCGGTTTCTACAAAGCTAATGGTACTCCGTTTCATTCCATCGGCCCATTTTGCTCCCTGTATGGGCTCAGGCCTCTCTGCAGTGATGGGGCTTGGAGCTTAATCTACCACGCTGCTTCGGTGGATTGTAACGTGATGGCACCCGGGACCGACAGCTTCAGAGTCAGTGATAGTTATGTACTTAAGTCAGCCTTGTAAATTCGAAATAGGTTCGCCGCGTTCGGGCTGTCACGACACATTGGAACTACATATATGAAATTTGGAAAGTAGGCGTAATGTAGACATTTTATTTAAGTGTTGCAAATATATTTGTTGAGATATGCGCTCCGAAATTCCTAATTACTGTTAGAGTTACGTATCTCTCCCCCCTCTTTCCCTTCAGCATAACTATTGTTTCAAGACATGTGAAAAGTACGGCTGTAATATATACAATAACAAAGTTAAAAGGAAAATTATCACAGCTAACTAGGCCGAACAAGTTAGCGAGTAATAGTCGACTAGCTTATGAAATGCATTTTGCATAAATTAAAAAAAACGTGAAAATTCTATTTAGTTTTAAAAATAAAAAATAGTTGCTAACACGGATTTCACTTAAAGTCCCCTTCTAACACAGACCAGTCAACCTATAGACCACGCTTTAATAAACGTCAGTATGAAAACGAAATCGCCAAAAAGTGGCGGGGTGCGGGGAGAAGTCGGCTAGTTTTCATTGGCTCGTTCAAAATTGACAATTTAATGGCTTCCTACCTGCTTAAAACTGACGGCTCACTAGTGACATAGTTATGTAGTGTCACTACATAGCCTTGGCGAATGCTACTCCCTGTCAAAGCGTGGTCTACAAGGTTGACTTGTTTGTGCCTTCTAAGTACGCTTATTTTGACGAGCGACTACGAAACTTGACATCTACTTACTATTTGGGAAACAAGAAAATCGTACTAAAAGCAAATCACACGAGGCTCGCTTCGCACTTGTTTTTCATATACCGTCAAACCTAAAGAGAAACTTTGTCATCCCTTTTCCAAGTTACACCGAATTAAATAACCAAGATACTTAAATAAACATAATTACAGTACGGCATTTCGACGTCTCTGTTTCCGACAAGGAGTAAACAAAGCCCGAGTTATTATTTGACAAAAAAGGATATTGAATGTCGAGAAAATACTTTCACAACAAATCAAAGGACGCTTTAATGAGAAAAGCATGAGAACAAACAAGTATTTCAGGGACGAAATTGAGATGTCTCCTGAAAACCAGATAGGTAGGTATCGTAACCCTTTCAGTTGTGTGATAGAAATACTTTGATGATGGTATTTATTCTGCTTTATAGATTTATTTCGTGTTTTCGTCCTTACGAATAGTGTGCCTAGATATTTGGACTTTGAGTTTTTAGGGCCAACTATAGTGAATGAATTAAAAAAACGTCCAATATCAAAGACCTTAGAAAATACAATATCTTGAAAAGGCAGTCAGACAGACAAAGAGATAGACCAACCGATTGGTCGCGTGGTTACAGACCCTAACTGCGGAGCCAAGTATCGTGGGTTCGATTCCCGCCCGGGACAAATATTTGTGTGCATGAACACGTGTATTTGTTCCGTGTCTGGGTGTAAAAGTATCTATATAAGTATATATTATAAAGAATATTTAAATATGAATATCAGTTGTCTAATACCTATATACCCCATAAACACACAAGCATAATAATTGCTTACTTTGGGGCACTTTAGGGTTAGATGGCTCTGTGTGGGATGTGAGGCAAGAGGGGAAAGGTAATGGTAAAGGTAAGGTAAGGAGTGGTAAAGTATTGCGAATTCAAATTAAAAAAAAATACATCTCCGTATCTTTCAGTTTACCACAATAATTTTCAAAATCTTGCGCACTTTCCATTATTTGCAATGCAATGCCAAACAATGCAAAAACAAATTTCATAAATGTCCACAATTTACAAAAATATGTACGATACTTGTATTTAAGGACTTGGCATTTAAAGATAGTATTATAAATACTGAAACCATAGTAAACATAACTTAATGTTTTTATAGGACATATATACAATGTTTTATTTAGCAGTTTGTCTTTGCTGCAGTTAGTATTTCAAAGATACGAAACTCTCAGCTTCTGAATGCATTCAGACTTTATTATTAGTATCAGAATCTACCCGTACATTTCCGTCTGTCAGAAGACAGTGATATGATGAAAATTTAATCTAGACATGAAAGCTTTTACGTGATGAGATTTACAGTATCTGAAAATATAACGTTTTTGTTGCGGCATCTTGGAACATAGGATTGTTAATCTAAGTTTTACATTCCGTTTGATTAGTAAAGTTAACATAAGAAATACAGCACTCACGTTATAAATGCTTATATTAAATAAAAAATAAATATTTTTATATACTAGTACTTAATATTTAATAATTTTCGGATTTTTCCCCTTACTTATGCTGTGCGATTTTGCTTTTTGCCGAATTTCATATTTATAAATTCAAAATTCAAAAAGTTTTTATTCAATATAAGATGTTTACACACACTTATTGAAAGTCAAAATAAATTGATTATGTACCGGTTCAAAAACTAGGAGGAGAAGAACCGGCAAGAAACTCCTACCTGTTTATTTTATTATTTTTTATTGTTATCTAAAGATTTATAATTTACATAATTCAAAGACGGGAACCTTAAAAGGTTTTGACTTACTTGCGAGTGACAAATCATGCTGCCTAAACCTAAAACTTGATTTTTTATGCTCCAAAGGACCGTAGACTTAAGTACCTATTTCATATCAATTTCAATTTGATACGTCCACGCGTGCCTGATAAAAAGCGTCATGTCAGACAAACAGATACATTGACAGACATACGGACAACGAAGTGGTCTAGTAAGTGTTCCCTTTTTTTAACATTGTAACACAGTTTATCTGTTTAGAATAAAACGAATACGAAATCATATTTCAGAACGAGCATAAAAAAGCGTCTTATCCACCGCACAAAAGCTGCCAGCCCTACAAAGCAAGATAAATTGCTAGATTTTACGTATAAAGTTTATTCTTTAGACGTGAAACTAGTAACAAATAGCGAAGGTGGAAACCCGAAGGTGTCGTAAACACTCTACGAACAGAGTTTCTAGTGTTGCAAACACGTTTCACTATCTCTAGAGATTGAAACCTTCCGTTCCTCTTTACGCTCCAGTTAGGAACCTTTTACTACGCCTTGTAAATATTAAAAAAGAAAGCTTGTTCCCTAAATAAATCTTTATAAACTTTGTAATGAAAATCTTTGCGATAAAATGCTCGTTATAAGACAAAAATTTAATTATAAGTGCGATGCTACGTGAAGGTCAATATTGAATCATATATATGTATAACCACCGAATCAAATATTATTAGAAAGCATGTCCGAAAATTATAAATGTTGAAATGGAATGTAGTGGCAATACAGCTAAATTAGTACTCTCCATGGATGTAGCCTTTCCCTAGTTCCTAGGTTACTGGATAGCTCACTAGATTTTAGTAGAAAAAGAAAAGTGACGAATCCGGGCGTGTACCAATGTGTTTTTCTGACTTATTATGTACATAACTATCACTGACTCCGTGCTTCGGAGAGCACGTTAAACAGTCGGTCCCGGGCGCTGTCATTAGATGGCGGTCGTTACAATCCCCAACTCACAGTAAAACAGCGTGGTGGATTTAAGCTCCAAGCCCCCCTTCTCACCCTGGAGGAGGCCTAAGCCCCTGCACTGGGGTAAAAATGGGCTGATGGAGTGAAGAAGTGAAGATCTTTGCTCCATTGCCCTATAGATCAAAATCTATTTCTTTAGTCGGACGAGAAAAATGGGAGCAGGATAGATAGCAGCTTAAAAACGTGTTTCGGTATTTAGTTAATAATTATTGTCAAAACTATTGTTATAGCAGTAATGAAAAATATGAAGTATAATTTAATCATTGTAAATTTATTTACAATTTAATTTCAATTTATTTGTTTTGTGTTACGTAAATTGTTTGTACGCATGTACGTGCTTCACATATTTTTTACGAAGGAATAAAAGGAAGTTATTTTAAAATTTCTATTCGGCAACATTACCTAGAATATAAGATGACGTATAATCTACAATAAACTTTTCATAAAGTATTTTAGTGTTTGAAGTCATTTTACCCAACTAACCATCTTATACTATTATAACCGGCCAAGTGCGAATCGGACTCGCACACGAAGGGTTCCGTACCACCATACAATATTAAAAAAAAAACGAGCGTGACGTTAATCGAACTTAACCATTAATCGTTATTATTATGTAATTTAAGAATCATTGTATAAATATATTTCATTTTTATTTCGTTAGTTATTTAGAAGGCACTCGATCTTCTCTGGCTAATCCGAAAAGTAATAACATGAGTGCACTGATAGCTAGAAACAATTTTTATTACTTATTTTATTACAGTGAATCTTTGACTTTTACTAGTGATTGTGAAGAGAATAAGCTTTCAAAGGAAAGCGTAAATGTATAGTACCTAGTAATACAATGTAGTTTTAACCATAAAATGTTTTTTTTTTTAAATTACCTTTTACAGTAACACCACAAAGATAAAATGCATCTAGTTTTCGCTTATTGGCTAAACGCTATCTGTCATTTTCTATGACATTTCACAAAATTTTTACTTATAAAAGTACATTTTATAAGTTAGTATATTACTCGTTAAATAATACAGACTAGTTAGCTGTGATAGTTTTCCTTTTAACTACGTTTTATATACTCCTGTCATAAATTTTTTCCACATATCCTAAAACAACGGTTTAGCTGGTAGAGGGGGGGGACACATGACTCTAAGAAAAATTAGGACTTTAGGAGTGCACAACTCAACAACTGTTGACTTAAATAAAAAAAAAATGTTTGAAACCTTAATATCATTTTTGAAGACCTATCGTTTGGTAGGTACCTCTCGCGTTAATATACGATGAATTTTTTTTCGTACTTTAGTTACATGTATGGCGACCTATCCCAAAAAAAATTCTTGATTTCACTACCGCGTTATGTAGCCATTCATAGATTACACCTTCCTACGCTCTGAATTTCATCTATATATTTCCAATAGTTTCCGAGAAAAACTAAAGACAGACAGACAGACGGATGGACGGACATGGTGAAACTATAAGAGTTCGTTTTTTGTTATTTGGCTACGGAACCCTAAAAATGATGTTCCCGGAATGAAGTACCTAGTTAGAACATTGATAACATACAATGCTATATTAATATAAACTGAGGTTAAAACATTTTTGGTTAAAAAGTAAACGGATGAATGTGGCTTGAGGCATGCGTCCGTTGCAACTCACGTGGCTGTTGCGGTTGTAGTATGCATCATGAAAGTGTATGGAACTCTTTCTGGAAAATCCGTCTTAGCTGGTTGTTTTGGTACATCAATTACAATTCCGTAGCCGCTATTACGAGTCGAAACAAGTATCGTACCATATGTCACACGGCCTTGATATACAAACGTCGTATTTTTAATGAATTCCAGCTGAAGAAGAATAAGATTCATTTAATTCAGTCCCTGGATTTCTGCTTTGTATGACAGTGCATGTCCAAATATATGATTGCTTGTGTAAATTACAAAAATCCAAATATAAGAAAAAATGTGTGACGAGAATGGGTCTCAGTTAAATAAAAATTGTAAGTATTTTTGATCATAATTTTTTTTATTTTATTATTTATTATTTATTATATATATATATATATATATATATATATAATATATATATATATATATATAATATATGTATAGAGAGTATATACTTGTTCGTCCCTCTTGCGGTGGAAGATGCTGGCTGTTGGGGGATTGAAGCCAAACGTTTCGTCGCGAGCATAGGCCGTCGTCTAAAAGAAAGGGGACTCGACCCCCGTTCCGGTTCCTTCCTGGTGCAAAGAATTGCCATTGCAATTCAGCGCGGCAATGCGATGAGCGTCATGGGCACATTTGCGTCGGGGGCGACGAGGGGTGGATTATTGGATTAGTTTTATTTTTTATTATTATTATTATTTTTGTGTATTACTTATGTAAATAGTAAACATCAGTCCAGATGACGTCACATATATGTATATATATATATATATATATTTTATTGACATGATTAAGTTTATTCACTATGCAAGTTTTTTACAAACTATTAGCTTGATCCACACATTTTTCTAGAACACGCGACATTGGTCAAACGAATCAAGCGACCAAACTAACCAGTGCGTTATGCGCCTATAACTCATGGTGATACCCATAAACGGACTCAGGCCGCATGCGCAAGCCGCATTATTTCAAAATCTTCTTTGACGCTAGTAATGTATACGATTATCAAATATGCGATCAATAGTGAATCGCATACTTGATACAGTTCCATTCAAACTTTATGGCGGATGTGAACATATGCACGAGTCGCGTCGCAGTAACCAGTTTTAGGTGTAGCGGGACGCAGTGGAGCGAGGGGTATATGACTGAAGGTGCACTAGCACGCTTATACGTTGTATTCTGATCCGCCATAAAGTTTGAGGCGAATACTTGATAGTAAGTAACTTTGAACACTGAAATTTGTTTTACACGTTTACTCAGTACACACCTTAAATAATAACGTACATTTTATAATTCAGAATTTACAATTTAAGGACGACTTTTATAAATATAATAATGAACTCTCACAAAATACATCGCTCGTTCACTAAGTACTTGGCTTTTTCAAAAAGCGGCATCAGTAGTCGCAATAGTTATGAGAGCAGATGTGATTTTTTTAAACTGGATAAACTTAGCGACCGCAGAAGAATGCTTAATCTGTCGGTTCTTTATAAAATTGTTAATTTCCGGATGGAGTGTCCGGAGCAGCTGGTAAATGTTTGATTCGATGTCCCAAGACCGAATTTGGGTTATGTTCATTAAAATCTATTTTATGTTCCGGTGGCTAGAACCAAAGTTGGTCGGATCTGGCTTTACGATGATGCTTGCAACGTTTGTCCTCACTCTGAGGTTAATATTTTTGGGGACAGTTTTCACTGCTTTAGGCGAAGGCTTCTGCGACCACATACCTGTATGGAATAGTGCTCCTTTGGTAGTTTTCATTTAATAAATAGCTTATTACCATGCGCTTGGATGTTTAACTTTTTGGTTGGATTTATGTGTTTGTGATTTGTGACTGCAATGCTGTACTAAATTATTTGTGTATTTGCTGTAATTAAAAAAAAAATCATTTCATTTTATGTAGCAATACTTGCCTTACGAATGTTGAGTAAACATATAATTGTCATTCGTACTAGTTTTAAGTATAAAAACAAATGTTTCTTGTAAATGTATTGTACGTATGATGTTGGTTTACCGTAAATAAATAATAAAAAAAACTATTTAAACAAATTATTAAGAAAATTGGTTTTTGTAATTAAGAAAACCTTTTCGTATTAAAGTTTTTAAATTTATAATTCAGTCCAATAATAATCAGTCGATTTGATTCAGGTTATATTACTAGGTGGATTTGAATAATTAACATGATCCGGCACTTAGAAACTTCTGCAAAGCTCGATAACTTTGGTAAACGAAGTTCTAACTTTATAATCATGTGGATTATATGAATCGCTTTATTTTGATCGGAGTAATGTCATATTTAAAATTTTTTCTTTGGCAAAACTAATAAAATTACGAAATTATGTTTTAGTTTTGACTAATAAAGTAAAGTAAAACTTATATTGATTAAATATTACTTATTTACGTACTTTGTTGTTTTTTTTTTAAATATCTGGGTCATCCTATACAGCGCTATATAGTCCCAAAGTAAGCAAGTATTATGCTTGTATTATGGGGCGCTAGACAATTCCTATATATACTTAAATATTCTTTTCTTTTTAATATATATATATATATATATATATATATATATATATATATATGTATATGATTTTTACACCCACACACGAAACAAATAGACATGTTCAAGCATACAGATCTTTGTCACGGGCGAGAATAGTACCCGCGATTCTCGGCTCCGCAACTAGGGTCTCTAACCACTTGGCCAATCGGTCGGTCATTAATGAACAAAAAAACTTTTTTAACAAAACGCTCGAATTGAATGTTAACATCTTTCCTGAGTAAAAACATGGTAAAAACAAACTCTGTGTTCCATTTGCCTTATTCGTGGTGCATATTTTATTATACTATGCACGTCATAAAGCCGCGAAAGAAAAAGTACCTCCACACACGTTTTTAAACTTAAGCAGGTACGAAGAACATAAATCTTTTGAAGATTCGTAGAGTTTGAATCTTGGTGACCCAGTTAGCCTTTTTATGGCCGATAACGAACATGTTAATATTCAATACGAGCATTTTATTAGAAAAGTTTTCTCGTTAGTTCGCGTAGGACGCAAGAAATGTCACCCGATACACGTAGCGTGTCGCGTTGGCTCGGCGGCAACGCGAAGCCGACGCGACAGACACTCGCTCCCTGTAATTTGTACTTCAAGGAAATAAGCCGTATTTAATATAATGCTATTCTATTTAAACATAAAAAAATATTACGACGTTATTTTATAGAAAGAGAGCTTTTCAAGATTTCTTGGCAATTATGTATTTACTGGAAGAATACGTTAAAATTATACATACGATAATATTGTGGCTGTTTTGACTGACCGGTTGGCCGAGTGGTTAGAGACCCTAACTGCGGAGCCGAGGGTCGCGGGTTTGATCCCCGTCCGGGACAAATATTTGTGTGCATGAACATGTCTATTTGTTCCGTCTCTACGGATGTAAAAGTATATTTGTATACATTATAAAAATAAGAATATTTAAGTGTATATTTATCAGTTGTTTAGTACTCCATAATACAAGCATAATACTTGCTTACTTTGGAACTAGATGGCGCTTTGTGGGATGTCCCAGATTTTATTATTATTGTTTCGTCCTTGAACAAACTTTTAGTTATGACGTCATTAGTTCGAGGTGGAAGCCACATTGCGAAATTGTAATTTTGAACGACGACGATTCAGTATTGTAGCGTATGTGTACGTTGTGTATGGCCAGTTGGATAAACAGCCAGACACATACGCTACAGTATTTTGGTACGATTAAGACTACTTTAGCAATCAAATAGTTTATCTGTTTAGAGAAATTCTGGTGTAAATCTATCATAAATGAACAGAGTAAAAAACAAACGCAATAATAAAACATTAAAAAAAAATTTTTTTTTTTAATTACAATTAAAAAAAATCATAAATATCAGTTGTTTGAAAAGGATGTCGACGATATTAACAACTGGTTAGTGCTCGATTAGATAGTTTTGGATAAGATCGAATACAAACAGTTAACGTACAGTGAGTACTTATTAGGATCCCATAATATGAAACGCTTTTTTAACTTTATAACTGGTAGTTACCTACTTTTACATAAAAATAGCCAACAAGTGAGATTCTCGGTTATATTATCTCTTGTTCTTCTTGGTCCTTTCCCCAGGGTTGAGGATCGTGACCCCGCCGACGCATTCTGTCCACAATCCTGCTCCACTTGTTTCGGTCTACCGCCTAGTGGAGGGTGCACTGATCAGAACTTCCAGATGTTCGGTCACCTGACTCGACCACCGTTTCGGACTGCGCCCCCTCGTCCTTTTCCCCTTCATTCTTCCGGTAATAACTAGCTTCTCCAGGTTATCGCTACTTTACCTGGTTGTAATATAAAAGTAAGAAAAAAATCGACCTAATAGTACTGACTCTTATAGATTTTTCTCCGAAGACTTCAAAGCTCTTTTGACAGACGTAATAAACTTTGAATTTATCGAGTGCTTCTGATTTAGAAAAGACATCGAAAGAACTTCTTAAACGTTAATTAAAAACTTAAGGGAAAAAAATAGAGAGGATTATATTAAGTAAAAGCTTTAGACAAATGTTTTAATTTCGAGTTAACCAAATCTTGGTACGTACAAGGAACGTAGTAAGGTTAAAATGTGAATTGAAAGTAAATAAGTTACTGTAGTATTAAAAGCATGACATACGTCGTAACAGTTACGTGTTACTAATTACATAAAAAGCAGACACAGTCTCCTAACTGCATGATTCTCTCTAAATTTTTTTGATCTATATTTTTTAGCTCTGAATACATGCCGCAAAATATTCCATCCTAATTGGCAATACTTTTTTTTTGTAGTACAATGATTACTTTATTGTTATTAATTAGCCATGGATGTAAATAAATCAGATTAGCTATCAGCTCCAGGACCAGTGTTAAGTGCATTACAAGACTTACAATATGCATCGCGAAATATTTTCGATGCGTGCGTGATTTTACACAAACATTGCATTGATGTAATCTATAGGAAAGATACATTTATTGCATATTACATTAGCCATAAAAATGAACTCTTTTGGTTTCAAGTGACAATTCGTAATTAGTTGCCAAATATGTTGAACTCACATAAAATGAACACAATCAGGAATAAATTATTTAAATTTAATATTTTCTAAAAGACAACAGGTGGTTTCGTACCCAGTATTGTATCAAGTTATGACGTATTATATGTCATTTTAAAGGTCTTAATAATAGCTTTATTTTATTAAAAAGCACCAATAACGAGAAACGTGCAGGTACAGAACTATGAATTATTTAATTTAATAATCAATAATGTCACCTCTCAACTCAACTTTTATGTTTTATTATTATATTACATGTATTATATTACGGGCTCTTATCAGCGACGAGCAGTGGATGTGCCACAGATGTTGGATAGTAGCCAGTCGTCATCAAAATAGAATACAACAACATACTGATGATATAGAAGTTGAACAACCAGCTGTAATTGCACCTTTTTCAATGTCTATTGCAGAGTATAGAAGAACAGGGAATACATGTCGACGTTGTTAGTTTAATCTTTTAAGGCTGAAGCTCAAATCTTTTAAGGATGCCTCAATTCATAAAAGTGAGTTTGTTGATTGAAAATAAATTGTACATCCCAAGAAATGTTCGTATATGTGGTGACCATTTAAACGAAAACTTACGGACTGATTTAAATGAATTAAATGATTCTTTATTTACTGCAGAAGAAATAAAAGACATGTTGGATACACTTGTCAGAGTACAGAACGAACGACAAGTTTTGAATGTTGACATGATCGAAAATATTACAGCTGTGATATTACACTTTTTAATCGAACTAACCCACGAACAATTCCAAAGGATTTTAGAGGAGACGCCGTCCTTTTTGGCGTCACGGCACCCCAGGACAGTGCTAGGGCCATATTTGATAAAGATAAGGTCTAGCGAACCTAATGAAAGATTAGCAGACCGCCTAGGTATGAGCTGTCGATCATTCGAGAGGAATCTGAATAAAGTTCGTCAGAGTTTATTGGTTGATTTTGTTCCTAGGCACTTAAGATGGGATCATATAAGCCGACAAGAAATAATTTCCCAAAATCTGATGATTCTTAACTCTTTGTACGGAGGCAATGAGACTAAAGCAGTTTTAATTTTTGTTGGCACCTACATCGATATCCAAAAATAATTTAAAAATAAAATAAAAACCGACTTCAAAAACATAACACTTTAAATTGTGTTCTATATTTGTTATAGTTATAAATATATCATTGTTGTAATTGTTATTACCTGGTAAGTACCCATTTAAAGTGTATGAGTTGGCACCGACTTCATTAACTATATGCCGCCTGTTAATGCTCCTTTCTTTAAACTGAAAATTTTATTTTTAACTTTTTAGTTTATGTTTTTGAAGTCGGTTTTTATTTTATTTTTAAATTATTTTATTTTTCAATTTTTAGTTGAACGCATCTGTAACTTATTTGTATTTAGTATAAATGGGGCTACTAAACGCGCTACTCTAATGAGACAGCACCGCTATTAGGCAACGTAAATTCCGTGTCAAATTGACGAATCAGCATGCCTAGTAGGCAGTGGTATCCCTATGTAAAACTTCAATCTTAATTATTATTTTTGTGCGAACTGAACATTTTTGGCAAATTCAACCGTATGGAGGAAGCCCAACAAAAGATAACTGCTGTAAATCGTTGAGGAATTCCCTCGACTGTGTATGGTCTCCATCATCAGATCTGTAATGGTACTTATAACCCATATGGGTGCAAAATTCTCATTAATAGAAATAAATTAAGTCCAAACACCAGGTAATTGCTGTAAATCGTTGAGGAGTTCCCTCGATTGTGTATGGTCTCCATCATCAGACTTGTAAGCGCACTTATAACGCATATGAGTGCAAAGTTCTCTTCAATAGAAATGAATTAAGTCCAAACACCAGGTAATTGCTGTAAATCGTTAAGGAGTTCCCTCGATTGTGTATGGTCTCCATCATCAGACCTGTAATGGCCCTTATAATCCATATGGGTGCAAAGATCTCATCAATAGAAATGAATCAAGTCCAAACACCAGGTAATTGCTATAAATCGTTAAGGAGTTCCTTCGACTGTGTATGGTCTCCATCATCAGACCTGTAATGGTACTTATAACCCACATGGGTGCAAAAGTCTTATTAAAGGAAATGAATTAAGTTCAAACACCAGGTAATTGCTGTAAATCGTTGAGGAGTTCCCTCGATTGTGTATGGTCTCCATCATCAGACCTGTAATGACACTTATAATCCATATGGGTGCAAAGATCTCATCAATAGAAATGAATCAAGTCCAAACACCAGGTAATTGCTGTAAGTCGTTGAGGAGTTTCCTCGACTGTCTTTCAGCTCCATCATCAGATCGACTCCCGACCTTCATTACATAGTACTAGTAGTAGTACTTTATCAAAATACTTAAAATATGATACTTTGAAATACGATTTTTGAAGGTTGCCCTCGATTTCTCTGAGATGCCATCATCAGATCCTGGTTTCCTTATCATGGTACCATTTCGGAGATATCTCCCTTTCACAAAAAAAAAATCATCCAATTCGGTTCATAAACAACGAAGTTATCCCTGAACACACATAAAAAAAAAAAAACATATATACGGTCGAATTGAGTAACCTCCTTCTTTTTTGAAGTCGCTTAAAAAAGCAGCAATTTTTTATATTTAAAGCAGTCATATAGTCTGCTTAAGTTCCAGAACCTCCTAAAGCCATATTTAGTTATCTACATGACTGATGAAAATATTGTTGAGGTTACCGGGCCACACGCAGCTACGACATCTGATGCAACTATTATGTCCAGATCATTACATGATGAAGCTACAATGCATATTGTACTACAAGCCGGTGATGTATTCAAATTAGATAGAGGTTTCAGACACTCCTTCCCAAATATAGATGAGCATGCTTATTAAGCCCATATGCCTTCTACAAAAAGTAGGTATGAATCTCAACTCAGCACTTTAGATGCATGTAAATCCCGGATAGTAACAATAGTCAGATGAGCCGTGGAAGTCATAAATGGTCGCCTAAAACGGGATTTTAAAATATTGAGGCTTGAATACTTCAACAAAGCCTTGCCTCACATATTTGAAGACGTAAGAGTTGCTTCCGCTCTGACAAATATATTTAAAGAGCCTATGGAAAACACGCCACAAAATATGCGAAAATTACAGCATCAAAATATGCGAAACAATAATTCTCGCTCATGTACAATACGGAATTGTTGTCGGAGGAGTGCTTATAAGAGGTCGGATTCAGTCCCGCCATGTGTCTAACCGGGTATATTACTCCTATATTGTAGTAAATACAAGAACGACGGGAAGAGAGTAAATAAATAATTATTACTGTTCGTGCCTAATAGGGCGAAGAACAGTCGACACATGTGCTCATATAAAGAGCATTATATGGTATTAGAGCTGGGCGAAACATCAAAATTATATATTGTTGCCAGCAAATTTTTCAGATAATATAATTGTTGATCTATATTATTACTTCAATGATAGTTTAAAATAATAAATTTTAATAATGCCATTATTTTGGTTTAATTGCATTTTTAATTGTAGTTACAAAACCACCTATAGGGGAACCTTTATACATTCTAGGTGGTTTTGTCAATATTCAAACTGCACGTTTCTCACGATTATTTTCATGATCCCAATCACTAGTTGATATTTTACAATTTAATTATTTCGATCTACGCAATATTGCCCTTTAATTATATTTTTTATTAAGAAATCCAAGAACACCATGTCTACACTAGATACAACATGGAGACGGAGCTTAGGCAATATCTGCAATTTTTTTCAGCCAGTCTTAGGGTAGGTGTTCAAGCGGCGGTGGAATAGCGATCGGTAACCGCATAGTATGCTTAGTAATAAAGTAATATTGTACAATAAGTTCTGGAAAATAAAAATAACATTTCATTATATGAGATATAAAATAACTCATAGTTATTTCTTTGCACATGTTTCATGGTTGGTGTCATACTATAAAATAAAGCTATTAACCTTTAAAATGACATTTGCCACAACTTGATACAACCTGGGTACGGAGCCCATACAAAGTTGCCCATTCACTTTTGAATTACTTTCTAATTCTACCTTATATCGTAAAGTAATAACTATTTTATAAACATTAAACGCTATTTAACTATAAGCGTCTAAGGGCCAAATACAAAAGCTTCAAAATAGCCACGAATGAGTTAAAACGGTTATTGTTTCGTACATTTATTCCTGTTTCCTCTCTCTCTTTTCCTGATTACTGTAAATTTAACCACAAATTGTACCCATTTCGAGCGAAATTCATGCGGGATTTTACATTTCTGTAATTAGTTTTGTGGAATTGCGAGACCTTTATATCGATTAAATCCTATTTCTGCTTTTCATGAAGTTGCGATACCACTTTGACTTTAAATATTTTCATGTATATTTATATAAAACCTCCATTAGTTCAAATAAGTATAAATATAATAAAAGTTCAAAATAAACGGGCAGGGTTTATACTCAAATGAGTGCGTCTCCAACAAAATTATGTACCTATATCATACACTATTTCACACGTTACGAGTATTACATTAAACTGATATTACTACACCTTTTGAAATCCGGAAAAATATCGATTATTACCGGAGATATAATAAATCAAAGTTTCTGTGTTTTTCCAGGCCCTCGTGATGTCACTCGGTGCGGGCTGCTTAGAAAGGTCACGTAAGACCATAGTAATGTAACCGAATGACGTCATGTCAGGATTCATCTACAAAAAATTTACTTCGGCATTATTTTTATATATTAATTTGTATATACCAAAAAAATCTTTCCTCTTAACTGATAGGGCGTATCTACTCGTGTGTGAGAGTTATAGTAACCATTGCTGGAATTTTTATATTTTGAGTAAGTAATAAGAAATAGATTAAGGTGTTTTTTGTAACCTCTTTTTTGTCTAATCATTTCTACGCTCACTGTAATGACTGTCATGTATTATCTAGTTGTGTAGGTATTTCATATTTTATTTTTATTTTAATACTTTTGTTTTTTACTTATTTGATTTAGCCCTCTTCGGGAAAATAATTATTAGGTGCAGATTTTCTCGATTGAGATATATATCATTTTGTACAATAAAAGAAAATAAATAGAACAAATAGAAATGATAACATAATTAAATAATAATAATAACGCATACATCACAACAACGTCTAGGCCCCAAACTAAGCAATAGTTTTTGTTTTGGGTTACAGCGAATACCTACATATATATAACAACCAAGACCCGGTACCAGTATCAATATTCATCATATAAATACTAACCCAATCTGGGATTCGAACCCGGGACATCCAGCTTCGTAGGCAGGGTCGCTACATACTAAATATGGCTATAATTAATATTAGAATGTTATTAGAAGCTGTCGTTCATACATTGCAAATAAAAGGCGGCATTTTGAAAATCTTTTTCAATGCGGGTTCGGTTCCGGCCCGGAACTAATATTAGCGTGTATAAATTTGTCTTTTGGTTATTTGTATGGAGTCTAAAAGTTTTATATATTTGTATTATAAAAATAGTTATGCATGTATTAGCCCGACTAGAGATTTTCTTATTATTTTCCATATAAATTCATGAACTGGAGTTTTAAAGTTAACTACATTAACGTTATGATATAAGGCCCGTTTGGATCGACAACGTGTTGCCATCTCGTTGAAAATGTTAAGATCTTATTGCTGTAGGAACTTCGGAACTTTTGGCCACGAAGTTGTAACAAATAGTTTTGACAGTTGCGGTGTCTGCCATACGCTACTAAGACTTCTGAAGTGACCGAAGCAGGTGAAAATCTGTGTAGGCAAAGTCAAGGATAAAACAATAGATGTGTTGAGTAAAAACCACTCAACTGAAAGAGAAAAACAATCTATATTCTATAGTATTAGGTTTCATCATCAGCCCATTTTACCCTACTGAAGGGGCTTAGGCCTCCCCCAGGGTGAGGAGGAGGTTTGGAGCTTAAAGCCCCCACGCTACTCCACTACGGGTTGGGGATTGTAACGACCGCCATCTATTGACAGCGTCCGGGACCGACTGCTTAACGTGCTCTCCGAGGCACGGAGTCAGTTATAGTTAATGTACTTAAGTCAAAAAAACTCATTGGTACACTCCCGGATTCGAACCATGGCCTTATGGCCTTACGAATTTGAGAAAGGTTCTTTGCGCTCTGGGCTATCACGACACACGACAGTATTAGGTTTAAACAACCTATAATACACCACGCAATGTTTTTTTGTCCGATACCTACTCAAGCAGATATTGCAGTTATACTATCATATAAATATGATTGAATAAAGATTTTTACAACAATTACCTTTTGTATAGTTTACCTACAGATGAATGGACATGGAGCAAATGAGGGATGCTCGTCAAACTACGGAACTGTAAATAAAAAAACCAGAATTTCTCAATTGTTCATTCATTTTTTATTCAGGTCCGTAACCAGTTGTTTGTAAACTTATACCGGAGCAAAACGTACCCGGTTACGGAAGGTAGGAAATACTGCATAAAAACTTGAACTCCTTTCTGAAATGAAATGACGTCAATTTCAGAACCTTCTCACGGAATTTCAGAGCTGCTATAGTTCTCTTGTAAACTTAATAAAACAATTATATTTCGATGTTTCAAAAGATTTTCTCTTATACAAGCAAGCACAAATTATAATAAAAAGGAAGATTTCACAAATATATATCAAATGAACTTGTGTAATATTTTATTTCTAGTTATTGGAAAACAGAATGTAGTTAACTAAAAACTTGGCATTTAGTCTGATGAATATTTCTTTCCTTTTTAATTGCGACGCCAGGACAAATTTTGCCTAAAATTATTTTTTTCTGATATTTATATTTTAAGCTTCTTACGTTGCGAAAATATATTTGATTTTTGTCAGAAGGTTACTATTTTGTTTATTCGTACAACAAAAAAAAAATTATCCCTACTAAGATTTGGTGTCTGTCTGCCTTTCACAGTCATTTTGTAAATTGATTAGTATGAAATGAATAACTCGCTATTGTGAAATTTTAACGTAAATAATTTTATGCAAAATTTACAACAATAGTCCTCGCTCAGGTCGCGCAGTGGCAAGTTCCAGCTGTTGTTTGATCTACAAATTGTTTTGAATAATTTATTTCAGTTGACAAGTAATTAAGAAGTTTACGCGGCCCTTCGTTTACACTCATTTTCAGGGAATTATACCAGTTTAATATACGTGATCAGTCGAAAGTTTAATCCAATTAAAACCTTGAATATGTATGAACGCTAAAAGGCTTAACTTGTCGACCTGCTTATTTACTGTTAGCAGTATTTTCTATATGTCTATTTGCGGAAGCCTGCAGCTTTTGCGTTTGCGTTTGTTATATCTTTTAGTTTTGATTTCGATCCAAATTTCAATTATATACAGCTATTTAAAATGTTAAGTTTCTGTTATAACTTGATCTCTTTCCATGTTTTGTTACATTTTACAAATTGAGTAGAGGGTTTCAAAATTACCTAATAAATTATAAAGTACTCATAGGTACATATTTTAATAGTGTCTCAAATAATAACACATATAATCATATAATCACAACAACGTCTAGGTCCCAAACTAAGCATTAGCTTGTATTTTGGGTACCAAGCGAAGACACCACATACATATAACAACCAAGACCCGGTGCCAGTATTAATATTCATCATATAAATACTGACCCGACTTGGGATTCGAACCCGGGACCTCCAGCTTCGTAGGTTAATAATTTTGTTTAAATTATCAGAAGTGACATAGAGGCGCAAAATTGCACTTCAACAAAATTTCGCCCGGGAGTTTGCCATTATTTTTTGTTAAACGTTTAGTAATAAAACAAAAAAAGGAAAAAGTTTAATACTTTAAATTTTTTTAAATGAAAGTTTCCTATTTTAGTTACATATACATTTCTCGCTGATTATAATTTTTATGTTTACGAGGTAGTCACAAAAGAAGAAAACAGGAATCGCTCCCAAAGAAATGAAATCCGCCATCGATAATTTTTCTGGAAAACTCTTATAATACTTTCAATTTAAAAAGTTTTGACACTCTGAGAAGAGCCAATACACCGATTCTATACCCGATTTAATTTTATATCAAATTTGTATTTTCGGATTTGGTGATCACATTTCCAGGATTCAATGTAAAAAGAATTAAAATTTATTAAAATTTTAATAATTTATTTTACTATCCACAGCTAACAAAATAGTTAATATGTCACAGTACAATATATCCTCATGCTTCGTGATTGTCAAATGTAAAAGTACTAACACGTTTTAAATAAATTTCCATAGGGTATAAGATTGCTAACTTGTCTTTTTACGGCAAAAGTGTTGCGAGACTTAGCTAATTTTTCAACATCGCAATTGAAGGGCTGAGTGGACAAAGGTGTTAACCAACAAAAGTTCAAAATGAGTTATGAATGTTTGTATGTTGCTTCTACCACATTGGCAAACCTGAAATGTATGCATGTTTGTCAGTTATAATACCTTTGCTATAGGTCTTTATTTTTGACACGAATCAAAATTTGCGCAGTCGATTTATGATCATTCAAAATCTAATTCCATGCAAAAAGTCGATTTATTTTGTTTTTTCAGATAACACCTTTGTCCACTCACCCCTTCAATTATTCGTCGCCGAAAATAGAAACAATATAAAATCTAAAGTTGAATTTCAGCTTAATTATATTTATTATATACTTCGAAAATAGTTTCTTAAAAAGTTTAATTATTTTTAATTTACAAACAAAACACATCAAGAAGGGACTATAATTCATTCGTATAGCCGTGTTACAAAGTCGTACATAAATTAAGCTCACCTAACTGCTTTAATTAATAAAACTTCAGTGTTGTTGGGCGCATGTAAAATTGTGAACTTGAGTAATAAGGGATTCGCACTGAATCCATGCAAGGGCCTTAAACACGAATTTAATTTAACCCCAATGTCACATGCCAAGCTGTAAAACGCTTTATTACATGTTTTACTGAAGTTTCAGTATTCCGTTCTACTACTACTATTGTGTACCTACAACTGGTTTTAGTTTTGATGTGAAATATCTAATGGCACGTTTGAATGGCAGCAAAAACTAATTTAGTGGTAGGTATTGTAGTAATTACCACAGTAACTACTACCTTACTACTATACTTATTTTAATTAATACTACGTAAAGTTTAAATATTTTTTATGCCGTAGAAGCGGTGCGTAGAAGTATGTATTGGTGATGCTGAATCCCCCCCAAAAATATAATAATGATAATAATATACTTCTGCATAATAATAATGACGTATACATCACAACAACGTCTAGACCCCAAACTAAGCATTAGCTTGTATTTTGGGTACCAAGCGAAGACAGCACATACATATAACAACGAAGACCCGGTACCAGTATCAATATTCATGATATAAATACTGACTCGACCTGGAAGTCGAACCCAGGACCTCCAGCTTCGTAGGCAGGGTCGTTACCCACTAGACTAATTACTTAATTAATTAATATTTTTTATAATAATTATATAATTATACTGTCTACGTTTGTATACGTTTCTATCGAACGATACTGAAAGGAAGCAAGACAGTGTAATTATATGTTTCCTTTCAGTATCGTTCGATAGAAAAATATTGAGATATGACTACACAAACCTTTCCCGAAAAAACCAAAAACTCTAGTCACTAATCACGGCCGCTGCACGCTTCGCTCTGCCTCGGTATCGAGGTCTCGGGAGCGTTGTTACAACACTGTATATAAAATAGTTTATTGTGAAAATATAACCTATATTTTTTATTTACGTAATGAGGTATATTGGTGATACCTAAGACCTAGAATTTTTTTGGATAGTTGTTAAAAATTTTCTTGTATATAGATACTTTAAACCCCGCCACAGAACAAATAGACATGTTCATTCACACATATATTTGTCCTAACCGGAACCAGACGCGTGACCTTTGGTTTTGCAGTTAGGGTCTGTAACCACTAACCACTCGACCAATCGGTTAGTTATCAATCTCAAAAATCGTGTTGGCAATCGATAATTTTATTTAACTTAAATAAGTCATTAGCACTCGCCACGAACGTACAGTCAGGAAAGTTGACTAAATTTTTTTTTTAAATGTTTCATAGCAATCGATTCTTATTTGTAGTAGTAGATTAGCTATGACAAATTAGCAAATAAAGTCAGTCGCGCAACCGCGGTGGAGATAATTACGTTAGGAGGAGAGTTGAGGGACACATTGTTAATGACTTTCGGAGATTATATCTCCGGAAATATCCACCTAAATAAAAAACTCATTGACGGACACAGCATTAAATAATATTTAATTTTTTAACATAGGTAATCTACTGCTATTTTAATACATTTATTGCGCTGGTTTTAAACTTTTCTTTACCCACAAAAAAAAAAACCAATTCTTGCCCTTAGGTGTGAAAAATTTTCACTAACTACTATAGTTATGACATTGTTGATATTTTCATATTTTCATGTTGACTCTCTCTTTCTAAATACAAATGAACACTGAAAGATTGACTCAGCCACCTTGGTTCATTGTACAAAATAATAGATGAAAATAATATAATTATTTAGCATCAACATATAGATCACGTGACGTACGACACTCGCATAAAACACAAACGACCGTGTCAATCACTTAGTTCACACCACTTTTTAGGGTTCCGTACTCAGTGGGTATTGTTATAATTTATTTGGTCGACGAATGTCAGCCATACATTTTTCTGAGCACATACGTCATAACCGGCCAGCGGTTCTTTTCCATTATAGGTCGCTGAATTTGCGAAAAGCATCGGTCGACGACGTTATCACGCTCGCCTGTCATCCATGTTGAATAGTATAAATACCCCTACCTAATACATTTCCCAAACGTTCCATTCGTCACTCTACTAGATTCAAGATTCAAGAAAACAGACTTATAAACTAGCGATAAATATTGTTAATAAAATTCTATTTAATTATAAAATAATATTTGTAAAGATATTTAAAGTAAATTAAATATTGGTAAATCACGAAAACGGGGCTGTATCGTCTGAACCGTAATGGGTATACACTTGAAATATTTCAGAGTATGGATTACTTTATAGTAATTTATAGAGGTTATCCTCTATAACAACAAATAATAAAAATGAAATAAAGTTAAAAATTAAGCCCCCATGCAAGGAACAAATTTTCATATTGTACGGTAGTACGGATCTCTTTGTGTGCGAGCTCGACTCGGACTAGCCGGTTTTTTTTAACTTACTGTTGTAATTTTTTGTTAATTATTAAAAGATTTTTCACGTATACCTAACTTATTTCTGTAGCTGTCCACTTGACGGTTGTGTGCAGAACTGTGTTTTATAATAATCGATACAAGATCATTAATATAATGAAGGACACTTTGTATATTTAGGATATAGTAAGTTGTTACTATATGCCAAAAAAATAATAGAAATCAAATACAAAATAAAGAATGAAATTCTATCGAAACTTGCAATGAGTTCATGCTTTGTGACTCGAACTCGAGAGCGGACTTTTAAATTACTGATGTCAGAGCCTAGCTTGCACGCTGTGAATTATTCAGAAATGTCCTGTTCCGGGCGTCCATTGTCTGTAAATTCAATAGTATTGGGCTATTGAAATGAAAAATTTTGACTCTCCGTTAGGCTTAACGGATGTTTTGTAAATTTGTTTTCCTGCTTTCGCTTTTTTTTTGCTCTTTAATTAAAATTAAATTTTCGAATTAGAACAACGATCGCCAGTTCGTTGAGAGGTATTCGAGTTACTGTGTTATTGTGAAAAAGAAAGTTTTTATTTAGAACGTGCTATCATTTTTTGTTTGATGAACAAGCTTTTAATATACCTGTTAGGGTAAAAATTAGTTTTGGTTATTGCCTTATTAGGTATTGTTTTCTGTAAAACAAACACTGGCACTTTGAACTTTTCAGACTTGCTGTATAAAATAATTTCGAGAATGACCATATGGTCCACTACATTATAAAATTAATTGATCAAATGCCAGTAGGGCAACTAGGGCTTGAGGTTTGAGTGTTACTTACTATTATTCTATTGTGTAGTTACTCAATTAAATGCTTAATAAAAACTGCCAATATTATGCTTGTTGCATAAACTACACTTGCAATTAAAAATTTATAATTTTAGGATTTTTCCTTTACTTGTGCTATGAGATTTTCCTTCGTGCCATACAGGTCAACTGCAAGTTCTGTGCATAGAGGTTTTCATAATCAATCTTATAGATAGTAAGAAAAAACTTTTTTTATTACATACATTAATTTATAAACTTGATATTTCACAAGACTAATTTCAACTAGATACTTGAACCTATTCCTGAGAAAATTGGTCTCGAAGGACAGACGGATGAACAACAAATGGGATTAGTTTCTTTTATTTTATATATCTGTCATATCCAACTACTGGTTGACTGACCGATTGGTCGAGTGGTTAGAAGAGACCCTAACCGACAAAGGACAAAGGTTCTATTCCCGCCCAGGATTAATATTCTTGTGTATTAACATATATTTGTTCCGTGTCTTGGTGTTAAATATCTGTGTGTGTATGTATTAAAAATAAATATCTAAGCTTTATATCAGTTGTCTAGTAGCCATAATACAAGCTCTGCCTAGTTTGAAGCTCTGATTACTGGACGTTAATTTATTGAAGCTGAATTATTATTAATTAAACTCTAACTACTATAGATATAACACTAACTACCTACTACAAAAATAATGTAAAACAAAAACGTGGATTAACAAGATTCTGATTTGAAAATTCGTCATTATTCATGAGAACCCGTCGATTTAATTTGTTAAAAGCATCCAGGCTCCCATTTTAAAATCCTATTAAATAGGTACATATTCAATAGTGCGGTTCATCAGGACGGAAATTCATCTATAATTTACAGAGTATCACGTGCCATTTGTTTTACCACGGAATGAACATTCATGTAACTGCGGTGAACACAATGAATCGGATCGAGCTTTTTAATAATCTGACATAAAATTTCACGAAAATAAATGTAGGTATTTAATGTTAATGCGTTTTTTTTTTAATTTTGCTCTGAATTGAGATATAAATCAGATGACGAAAAATTAATAAAACAATTTATTGCCAAAAACAGAAAAAACAAACTTTTACATGAATCCTTACTTACCACCAAGCTTACAATATCTTCATGATGATGAGCAGCAACGAGCAAACATGACCATCGCTGATATTCTACCGATCCCGAAACATATATTTTCAATACATTTGCTATTAATACGGGCTTTATGGCATCGAAACTTGAACCGTAAAGTTGTATTGTACAGTACTAGGCCTTTTTACTTTACACCAATCACAAACGAGCATTCGTAAACCGCGAAAAGCAGTCCGCTCCCGGCCTTAGCTCCCGCCCTTAGCTCCCGCCATTATTACATTTGAAGTATCTACCTAATTTTAATTGCAAATGTATTGAAAAACGTTGTATGATGCTCGTACTCACTAAGCTGCACTATAGTAATCGGTTTAAATACCTATAAACACCTTGACTATAATATACAGCTTACCGTACTTGCATCATAATGTACTATTTATACGTGAAAATACACACTAAGTGCTATATAATAAGATGTAAAATCGTATACCTGATGCAGATTCACGCATTCGATTGTGTATACCTACTGAAATGCGATCAAGATACACACGCTAAATTAGTCGGAGGTATAGTTCGCCTCAGACTTTATGGCGGATCGGATTATAATGCGTTACGTATGCGTTGCATTTACATGCGATTACAAGCGTGCTTGCGCAGGTACAGTCATATACCCCTCGCTACACTGCGTCTCGCTACACCTAAAACTCGACGCGACTTGTGCCTATGTTCACATCCGCCATAATGTTTGAGTGGAACTGTAAGTTTGAATAGAGATTAGTATGTATGTATCTAATGAAATAATATAAGACTTTTGACAACCTTACTACAGAACCAATGGCCGCGGATTCGATTCCCAAATATTTGTGTGCATTAACGAACATATATGTACCTACTTGTTCCGTGTCTGGGTATAAAATATCTATTAGTATTCATGTTGTGATAGCTTAAACGCAGCGAAACTGTTTCAAAATAAGGCTATGTGACCATCGTTCGATTCCGGGCGTATACCAATGAGTTTTTTCTGACTTAAGTACATTAACTGTCACTGACTCTGAGCCTCGGAGAGCACGTTAAGCATTAGGTCTCGGTTGCTGTCAATAAATGGCGGTCGTTACAATCCGCCAACCCGCATTGGAGCAACGTGGTGAATTTAAGCTCCAAGCCCCCGCACCTTGAGGGGAGGCCTAAGCCTTTGCAGTGGGAAATAAAAAGGGCTGATGCAATTTATATTTGTATGTTAACTTATTTCTAAGTTTTTCTATATTTTATGTATAATATTCGTGGGTACTATAAACAAGAGTATCATAAATAGATACAAAAAAGAAAATTGTAAAATTTTATACTGGTTATGTACAGTCCGTACAATTTTAGATACAATGAATAATACAAGGATACTAATTTCATAAATAAGTTAAGTTACTGATACAAAATCTATATCTGTAAAATTATTATAAAATAATGAAAGAATATTAATACAAAAAATTCAGAGTTATTTACTGGACGTTAATTTATTGAAACTAATATTTTCACTGTTTAATATCACCATATTTTAAGTCCCTCATATTTCACGTTATCGTAATTAACTTCATTAGTTAATACCATGTTGGGCCCTGTATATTTTTCATAGAATTCTCCACGTATTCAAAGAGCAAACTGTCACCCCGCGTGACGTTGTATAACGAGCTGATGATGACTTGCAACCCCTGATGATGGATTTTTAAATGGTAGCGACATCGTAATGGGAAAGGGTAATTTATGAATAAGCGAAAACCTAGTTGAGTGCTCCCTCAAAAATGTCTTTTTGCGTTAAAAATTATCGTTAATCATGTTAAAATACAGAAAAGGCTGCCAGTGTTTTCAAAGCAAATATAAATTTAATTTAAAAATACGACAGCGTTTTAGGCACGAAAAATTTAGAACATTAAAAAAAAATTAAATTTATAACGATTTCAATATCACGTTGTCTTCGCCGAAAAATCGGGTGCAAAGGACCAATCTGTGACTGTATTGGGCTGACATTGCGTTTTTTGAGTACAAAGAACGCTGTTTGTTCTTGTAAAGGAAATTCTCAGCATGTAGATATGAATGAGCAGCAAGGTTGCTATAATGATATGAGGTAGGTTTCGTCATGGTGTTGCGACTTCATTATACCAAGCGACATGCTTGAACAATGATCTTAATATTTAAATTGTAAATATTTTTAGTGCTTTAACATGAAAAATATTTCTAAAAATAAACAATTCACATAAAAAAAATTAAAATATTTTTGATAATTTTAATTTTTTTGGTATTGATCGATTTGGGTTGACCCAGTGAGGGTCTATCCTAAATGTGTAGGTATCCCATAATACAACCAATTACTTGCTAACTTTGGGACTAGATGGCGCTGTGTGAGATGGCTCAAATATTATAATATGATTATTATAACTGTATTTAATTTTTATTATTTGTCGTTATAGATACACACTCTAAGAAAAAGTTAAGTGTCGACGAACGAACAGCGAGGCATGAGAATATAGAACATTTAACTCTTACCCTTAAAAGCCTGCTTAAGTAATACTTGAACGCCGCCTTACGTATGTGTTACAAATATAAAAAATTCAGCCTTTAACTGCGTATAATCAAATGAAACCGTCTCGACGAGACGTTCTGTAATGTTGCCACTGTCGGACCATTTAAATTTGCTCCGGGTAAGAACTTCCTGAACTTTGTCAAAGTCAGGGAGCATAACTCATCTTCCTACATTCCTTTTACGAGCATATTTCTTCACAGTGTTGGAGGTCTTTTGTTTCAAATTGTATCTCTCCCGAGACGGTAGTCGGCAGACTGAGCATAAATGAATAAAACCCTACCGCGTGTGTAGTCACTTATGATGTTACTCTGAAATGAAAAATTTATTAAAAGTTCATTGTTTTAATAACACTAAGTAGTTAACCTGATTTTTTGTGCGAGGAGCAGGTATTTCAGAATTTAAGAAAATCATATTATGACAAATGTTGTTTTTCGGGACAAATAAAATTAAACTGTAACTTTCGACAACATTTTACATTCATTCGGATGAAAACCTTATTCATAGTTGTTTTTATTTTGACTAGATTATGAGTTGATTAAATTTACTGACCGGTTGGCCGAGGGGTTAGAGACCCTGCTGCGAACTGCGAAGCCAAGGGTCGCGGGTTCGAATCCCGCCCGGGACGAATATTTGTTCCGAGTGCGGGTGTAAAATATCTGTACATGTATATATTATTAAGAAAAATATATATTTAAGTATGTATATCAGCTGTTTAGTAACCCATAACACAAGCACAATACTTCCTTAATTTGGGACTAGATGGCGCTGTGTTGGACGTTCCATCGCTATTCGTATGTAGAGTACCACTACTCGCCGCCTATAGCGCTAGTTGTCAATTCCGAACTTATTCTGGCGTTTTATCCGCGAGGGTTTATTTTGCTATTACACTTTATTTAATTCGTTCCGTGTTACATCACAGTTCTTTATTCTAAAAGGGGAAAAAAGAAGATATTTTTACGTTGTTAACTTACATTTCTATTGTGAAATCATGTGTCACAAGCAGTATAAATGAAATTACCCATTTAAAAAATAAATAAATCCTATATAGGTAGGGTAATCACACGAGAATCGTTAGTCAAAGTCAATCATAATACGCTAACTTTAATATCTTTATTATTTATTGACAAGTTTCCAATTTTTTTCAAGCGATTTATGTATTTTAGTCTATATTTTAGTTAAATGTTAAACAAAAACATATCGCATTATCAACACTACGAAACTTTTAAATTTTTTTTGCTGAAAATTATTGAGAGAACCAAATTAACAGATTGAAGCCAGGCCGATTGATCAATTAGGGCCAATGTGGAATATTGGTATCCCTTATCAATACATATATAAGAACTCGGGATTCATAAATAACATCTAAAATAGGTTTGAGTATCTACCTTTATAGGTAGTGAGGTATTTCAAACCTCTGTAACGCTATTCAGACAGTCTTGAGATGGGGCTTGCTATTTCTTAGCCCGGAGTTGACATCTAAAGCCTACTTTTGTCTCTCAGCGCCAGTGTATACGGGTCAGAAGATAATTTCGTTCAATACAACTATAGACATCTGAGTACTATCACTGAAGAAAGCATAATATGCTTTACGTTTCATAAGCCATAATGGTATTTATTTATTACGTTACGATAATGTATAAAGTCAGGTCTTAGTCTACTTCTAGTAATCGATTGTCAAATGTTCCCTCACTCGCTGTGACGATGTTCATATCGAATACAGTTCCAATTAAACCTTATGGCGGATGTGAACATAGGCACAAGTCGCGTCGCAGTAACCAGTTTTAGGTGTAGCGGGACGCAACGGAGCGAGGGGCATATGACTGAACCTGTGCAAGCACGCATAAAGCGTTGTATTCCGATCCGCCATAAAGTTTGATTGGAACAATAACAGTTAATAGTCATGTGTAACAAGAGAGCTTTCGTTTTGCTTCTGTTACACATATTAGTTTGGATCCCGATAAAGTGAAAGATTCAATAAATGAATCACAAGCGTTCTAGGATTCTAAGTTAATCTTTTAAGCGTAGAGAGGGATTCAATAACACAAGCAATAAAATATTTTGCTCTAGTGTAACACATACCAGATTTTACTTCACAAGCGAGAAAATACTAATTGTAAGAAAAATGTTTGTAATTAGATTGAAGAATGCATGTGTTTTACAGTTCTGGTAAAAGGTATTTGCGCTTTTAACAAGCTTCCAGTCATTAAATAATTAATAAGCTTTCAGATATTTTTCATGTGACTATTCTGCAAGAAAGTTTAGTTCAGTATTAGATATTTGTACCTTTAACGCTAATGGTGTTAAATTACAATCTTTGTCTCTAGATTCACTCATTACTTAAAACTTTTTAGACTTTCACAACAATTGACTTGCGGAGGGAGAGCAAAATGCATTTTTGCTCTCCAGAGTGATAAAAAATCATTAAAATTTTGCGTAGGTACATATACTATGGCGCGATTTATCCCTAACATTCGCACAGACTTAAATCTCTGTTGCGAACGCAGATAACCAAAGGGGTGAAATTTGATGAAATATCCAGAGCAAAAGATTCCACTCGTGAGGAAATTAGCTAAAAAAAATCACAGTAGGTAACGTGATTTCAAAGAAGCATTGCCGTTGCAGCGGAAAGTATGGCGGATTCAGCCCATAATTTAGTACTGCCAAAATTATGAAATTATGAAATATTGTCAAAGCTTGTTGCAATCACACACCATTTCAAAAATCCGTTTCTTCCATGGTAAAAAAACGAAGGTAAAAAAATAAAACGAAGCATGGTATTGCAGCTTTGCGATTGATTTGTAAATCATGTAAAAACTATCATAAAAGAGGATTCTTAAATTCCCCCCAATTTATTAGCCTATGTTAAGCTGAATCAAGCTATATATAAATATATGCTTGACAGTAATGATGACAATCAAGCAATAATAACGTGTTAATTATTGCTTACTATCACGCGTCACATCCTTAATAGCTGTAATAAATAATTGTCAAATATTTGAATTATTTTTTTGAAATCGACGCCTGAAAATAGAAATCAAGCAATTTTTACCGTTACGCCTGTAAGGATTACAGCCGTAACTAGTTAAAGTTTTAGGGACTTCCTATTACTTGACAATCTGAAATACTTTTCTGTTGGACCTTTGGCAATTTTCTATGAGCCTTGAGTATTCTCCTTTATTTTAAGAAGAAAATAAATCTATTAATAGGTACAGTAATGTACGTTTTATATTAAAATTTAACAATAGTGACGACATCAGGCTGCTATTAAAAATAAAACAAAAAAATAATTCTTAGAAAAAATGACCTCATTGTTTCAAAGTCGTAAAAGGCAATAAAGATGTAACCTTTGTACGTACGTGCCGTACGTGAGATTTATCAATTATTGCCAGGTGAAATACAAATAACACCGATGTACTTTATTTTGTTAAATAAATCATAATAATATGTATAGGTAACATTTTAGATGTATTTACACATTCAATTTCAAAAGTATTCGAAAATGGCAGCCACATAAAGCTTTGTTTGATAAACGAGACAAAGAAAACTCGAAAATGTATTTTTCATAAATAAATCAATCACCGACGACGCAAGTACAGTGAGCTTATTTATTAAGTACGGCTAGTACATTACAATATCAGTATGATATTTTGTTTGTCCGTCCGTCCGTTCGCGTTCTAAAGTCTTTTTTTTTTTGATCGCATTTTTTTGAACCTTGACACAGAGGTACCCTTTGACCTCTAATTTTGTAAGTACTATTATTTTGAAGTTGATTCAAAAAATTAGAGAAAATGGAGGAATTGAGTATTTCCTTATGTTTAAACGGATTTTTATATGACACCGATGTTCCCTTCGATCACTAGTTTTGCAGATTATATTTTGAAGCTTTTTGGTGAAAATTAAGGAATTAAATTCGTTATTTTCCAACTCAATTTTTCGAAACATGGCACAGAAAACCTTTGTTGTAGTTTTGAAAGAACCGTTTTTTAGCTCAAATGAGGAATTGGAGAATTTTAGATCTGAAAGGTTATTTGATAATATAACCAGTGGTACTTCCCAAGTTTTCACCTTTGACTGTTCATACATTTTTTTTAATCAAAAGATAACTAACGAGAGCCCTTGAAAAGCTAGAAATGAAAAGTTTTCAGCTAAACGCACGAGGTTAAAAATTTCACTTATCTGTTGAGCAGTGCTTCACTTTTGATCAGATGATTATAGCCTGAGGGGTCTTTCTGTTCTAATTCGTCGTCGGCTCAGAAGAAATGAACGACAAAACGATTATCCCAAAATTTTTTTATGATGTTCGAATAATTATATGGGACGTCGGCGAACGCATCCGGCGCCTGTCGCATTTGGGTGCGGCAGTGACACAAGGCTCTATTTGATAAACGAGTCAAAGGTGACTCGGGAAAAATTTATCGGGGAATTTTTTGAATCCCCGCCCAACTTGACAAAGAGCAGCCGCTATAAATTATGGACACGGAAAATAACGTTGCGTGCCCGGCATTTTCCAATTATAACAGTTTTGTAGTGAGATTTCAATAGTATGCAGTGTAATTGTTCGGCAAACGTTCGAAACAGTTTTTTCTAGATAACAGATTATCCTAGTGCAATATAAATTATTGTTGAGATAAAATTGTGCATTTTGTTCGGCTTGTGGACGATTTCACGGTTCCTGAAAATTGGATAAATGCGTGTTTGTAATTTTAGATATGCTTCTCATAAGAGTAGGGTGTATTTTTGTAATTGCTGTCGGCAATAAATAAATGATACAATTTTCTAATTGGACTAGACAAGGCCTAACGACCTGTTTTAAATCATTGTAAAAATAAACCGTATCGAAAGTTAAACCTGAGAAAAAACCCACAAAATAACCAAATTGAAACTGTTCTCTATAAATAATAATAGAAAATATTTTTAAATTTTTTTTTCATTCCAGCAGCTCATTTTTCAGGAGAGGGGCCTTTGAGCTTAAATCCACCACACTACTCCAGTGTGGGTTGGTGGATTGTAGCGATCGCCATCTATTGACAACAGCCGGCACCGACAGCTTAAAAAACTCATTGGTACACACCCCTATCCGAAACACGGCCCCACGCCCTTATAAATTTGTAGCAGGTTCGCTGCGCTCGGGGTATCACGACTCCATTATACTCCAATATCCACTCCATTATATTAATAATTAATGATAAATAAATATTACGACATTCCAATTTACTTTTGTTTAGAGAAAAATAAACTTATATTTGAAAATAAGAATTTAGCCAGTATCTCATATACTATTTTTAGAAAGGTTAAATTCCAAGTGAATTTACGAGTTCGAATGCCTCGACACCATTTAAGGAATACAAATTGCTCTTTTACGAGATGACATATAGCTTAATTGAGACAACTCAACGTCTTATAAAATATACCAGAAGGTTAAAATCCTTTAACCGTTCGTTTATTCCGTTTAATCCTTTCACGTATCACCACGTATCACCAATGGGTAGGGAGAGGTAAAATGTGGCCTGAAAATCCACGTGCTTAATCAAATAGCCTCAAATGTGACAGTCTACCTACAGAAGGTTTAATTCATCTAAAATACTCCTGCAATGGGTGGGTAACGGAAGTGAAGTAAAAGTACCTTTAATTAATTAAATTAAATTAATGATAATATTTGATCAAATATATACATTTTAATTATTTAAATTTTTTGCGCGTTCGACCTTACCGAGCTTATTATATACTTGTTTCATTTTAAATCACTGTTGAGTAAATAGCAAATTCTTTTCATAGGTTTTTAGTTTTTCACTTAGGTTGACGCATTCGCTAATTGCCAGTCGTTGGACATATGGGTATGCGGGACATACACCAAGACATGTGAAGTATGCCAAACATTAGGTGTAATACGCAATCTTAAGGGTGAGCTAGGGTTAGAAAAGGTACCGAACAACATGGCAGACAGTAAAATAGACGGACCCTTTAATATTAAGCCATGCCTTTAGCAAAGACATTCCACGAGATTATCCGACCCAGCTAACGAAGGTCCGTTTCGTACGTAGTTATTACAACGCTCTATGTGCAAACAGGAGTTCATAGAGGGCTTCTTTGACGCCGCCTCTCAAGACAAAGGTTTGAAATATGTGAAGCGTGTTGGACTATTGTTTCACATATATTTGCGTGGTTTTGTGTTTAAAAGGTAAAAATGGCTACTAATAACTGTGTTGTTAGTAGCCATTTTTATTACAAATCTATTAATAACTGTGTTGTAATTAAAAAAAAAGATTTCCAAAGTAATGTATTAAGTTAAAATTAATGAATGAAACTAAGTGATAAAAGCATATACATGAGTTTTATTTATTTAGCAAGCACAATGGGGTCCAAATTCTAAACCGGAAATATGAAACAATAACAAAGAAAGAGATAGCACTTTTAGATTCAATCTTACCGGACAGAATGAAAGCGCTTATCTTGGCTTTGTTTATGCTTGCTGAATCTTTGGGGTTCCATGTCAATTGCACACAAATTCGCAGATTTAAATGCATTTATTATGAAAGATATTTATTCGTTAGTAATTATTTATTACCGACGACGATGGGAAGGAGACGGTATATGCCTTAGGGGTAAGAGTTAATTTGTATATTAGTTTGTGTTATAATTTTCCTCAAAAACGATCAGATCGATTTCGATGCGGTTTTTCAGATTACAAAGAGTCTTGTACTTGTTATGCATTTTATCCGGACGATGATGAACAAAAAGTGATGATCGTACATTGATATACCAATAATACAACTGGATGTGCTGTCCGCGTTCTAAAGTGTCCGCGCAGGAAGTCATCCAAAACGCAATAAGTCTTCCAACCGGCTTTTAGTCGGTGTAATGGCTTAGCGCCGAGTAAACGTGCGCATGCCGACTTGTGTCGTAAAAATTTGTGAAACTACTCGTCAAAGACGCAAAAAAGAGCTGAGTATCGTATTTGCGGTAAATAAACATTATAATTTAACATTAGTTTATGCTTGCAGATGGCTATTCGATTATTTTTTTTTTTATTTGAACACTATCACGATTTAATTCTCGTCACATTCCCGTAAACAGTGCGACACGTCCAAACCGTAATAAGTATTTGCTTGCACTGACGCCATATTTCATATCAGCCCACCCTCGTTGCGGACGCTTTTATTTCACTTTTGGTTAGCGACTACAAGTCCTTATTATTAAATTGTTAAATCAATGCGATCGTATCAAGACGTCATACATAAAAATTTAATCGCCAGCGACGATGCCGGCGCACTATCGGATTCGGAGCGCGGAGTGGGTACTATCTTGTGTCGTGTAATACAAGCAATAGAAGGGATAATTTGCGAATTGCAAATTATTAATTCACACCAGCAAGTCGTCAAAAGTCAAGATCAGCACCCATGGGAGTACTAGCTAGCTCTTTTCTTATTTCTCTTCTATACCTAATTACATATTTCCACTTTGATTTGAGTCAAAACGATCACAGGCTTCGCGTGGGTGAATTACAATTTTAATTACCTACTGGGTGGGTTAACACAGTTTGAAATAGTTTCTTTCTTACTCGAATGTCGTAGTTCGAATACATCGAATGAAGGCATTAACTTGTCATCAATAATTATCAATTAATTGTCTTTGTCATTCAAACGGATCGTGATTTTGGATCTAATCCAAATAGATTAATGCGTAGTACCTACCTGGGTTAAGTTATTAGTGAAGTTCCGATTTGGCTGAATCACTTGTTACCGCTTGTCAATACCTATTTCGTTTTTTATGACATTAACGCATTTTTTTTGGCTAATTAAACGCCGCGCTAATTAATCATAATCTGCGTAATAAAAAAATAATAATAAAAAAAATATATATGACCTGCTTACATATCTACACTGAATAATTATTTTGCATCATCTTGAATAATAAAGCCATCATTGTGAATTTGGTTGGATTAGACTAAATAGTGAGTGAATAATGACGTGTCTGGGGTATGAAATATGTGTATATTATAAAGAATATTTACATATGTATATCAGTTGTCTGGCACCTATAGTACAAGCTTTGCTTAGTTTGTGACTAGATGGCGCACCGTGGGATGTCCCAGGTATTACTATTTTATGTTTTATTCCCTAATTAAGTAGATATGTACCTACTTAATATTTTATATTTATAATACGTCACATATATTAAGTCCATCATTATTTATTGCTCATTATTTCGCTACCGTATATGTACGTGATTTACCGATTGTTCCAGAACAGCTATCGACCGATGCATGCAGCTCATATCGCTGCAGGAACACTGGAAACTGGACAGACCTCGCGGTTAGTGACATTCAGAGTGACGTGTGACCGGTCGTCAATTTGTGGGTCGCATGGGATCCGCTGATCAATGACAGCGAACGATTGCGAGTTTCGCGAGCGCCGTTTACATGTATACAATCGCTTCGTATACGTATGTTTCAACTTAATTTGATGGTTTGATGCACATTTGACATTAAAAGACACTCATACATAATCACCGTATAATATCCCCAAGCTTTATAATTTTTCGATCCTGGTCGTTCTTCTCTTCAGCTTCGTCGCCAATTATTAGTGACAGCACACACCGAAGTCGTTTGTTCTGTTTCAATAGTTTGGAGAAGTTACTTGAAAGGAAATGGAGTGAACGAAGGTGGAGTGTGAAGGAATAGAGAAAGCATACAACAAAAAACACGATACTGGAATAATCGCTTGTAAATGCTAGGAAATGGGGTCGTTTCTACATTTACGTGGAACCAGTGTGTAAAGTAATGAAAGTGATTTGTTACTATAGTATTGTATTACTACTCTTCTATCTATGATAGTATCTTGTAACCAGCTTTTGATAGTTATGTACTTTAGCATTTGTCTATTCTTGTTTTCATTCAATTCCCTTCCCACTCCCTTTGTTACTATGAAGGCAAAGTTAACTAAGTGAGGTAAACTATGATGCAACTTGAATACACTTGCATTAGTTTTACTATACAATAAGCTAGATGCTGCGATCCAAACGTGTAAAATTCAAAATAAATCAAAGACTATAACACACGTCACCGTTACGATAGCTTAGCTTACAGACTTCCCCCCTCTCCCTCCCCCTAACCCGTCCATGATTTTTCTGGGTGGATGTACGATATACGATATTGCCCCATCGAACGATATATAACAAACACGGTCGGCGACGTGAGCGACAAGCGAGCGAAATAAAAATGTTGAAGAATTTTACAATCCTCATTAAAATCAACATCAAAGAACAAACACGCCGATTGAGAAGCCGTTAAGACCGTATTTAGGTAATTTAATGTACATAAATAAATATGTAAGTGAAGTAAGTAATTTAGTAAGTAAATAAAGTAAATAAGTAATTAAAAAGAAAATCTCATTCAGTGCTTTCATTTAGTTAACAATACAAATGGAATGGAAGATAGATGTGTACAGATTTACTTACTTATCATTTACTTAGGTTCTATAACAAAACGTAATAACTACCCGGTTGCGGGGTGGCAACTGGCGCACGAAACATGAAAATTATCTGTTCTACAATACTGGCTCATTGGGAGGGTTTGCCAATAATCACCACGCTTGGCAGGCGGGTTGGTGATGGCAGTAAATAGTTTCACAGAGAGATGCTGCTGCCCATCTTCTGCTAACCAGGGTTGGTCGCCTCTTACGACATGCTTCCTGGTGGCGGTGGGAAATTGTGTTCTTCGTTGCGTTAGACGCCCCCCGGCCAAGTGGGCTGATGACCTGAAGCACCATACCGTGGGTAATTGGATGCGGGAGGCGGAGGACCGTGTGTGGTGGCGAGCCTTGGGAGAGGCCTATATCCTGCAATGGAGGGACACGGGCTGATGATAATGATGATGAATACTGGCTCATGTAATCTGTCATCTATTTAATAACGTAGTACCAAACTCGGTGTATCCAATCATAGTTTATGAATAGTAAACTTATTTTTTTAATCAAAATTGACTAGGGATTTTCGTATAAAAAACATCTTTCTTGCGTCCTTGCCATTAAGAGGTTGTAAAGTACCTGAGGAAACATTTTTATTTAATCACATTTCTTGCACCTCCAGCGGTATAATGTACACATGTTGACCTAGAAAGGAGAATTATTCAACAACCGCAGCATCGTTTCTCCAATCGTGCACATACAAAAATGTCTAGATTTTTCCATTCCATCGTACCTCTCGTCGAGACCGCCTCGCACCCAATTTGCTTATGTAAATACGCAGCTTCCGGTCCAAACTGACTTATTCATCGCGCGACCCGCCACCGTTTGAAAATCAACACGGAAACGAACAAGGGTTACACAAATACTATAAATGACGTAAACGGGTGTGCGGTAATCTCATGTGTGCTTGTCACATGCTTATATCAGGGGCTTATTCTAGACTTTTGCAATAAATCGTTTCATTGATATTGTCGAGATCCTGTCTTCGAAGATCGGCTATTTTGTTCGTAGTGCAAAGACAAACCGGTTCATGTCTATAATTGCGATAAATGTAAAAGTACGTAAAAAATAATTTAAAAAAACAGTGTACAAGAAAATTAAATAATTCTGCGTGAGCGGATATATGCCAAACATGAATAACCTTTTATTTGCGCATTCCAATGTTTAAATTTTTAGCACATAGGAAGTTTTCAAGGGAAATGATTTATATTAATTTTTACAGTCCTATGTTACTACTTTTTCCGGTACATGTAAATATCATTGGGTGGTACATTAATATTAACAGCCGTTTCAAAACAAATAAAGTTGTGCCAGTGTGTGTGGTTCGTAAACTTTAAAATAAGAGGTACCTACAGAGCAACGAATAAGAATTGCGTGAAATAAAATTAAGTAGCATTCGCCCACTTTTGCACCGGGACCGCTAAGAAACAAGACGCTGTAGGCCATTGTGAAACTTTCTAGAAAATTCTAATACTTTACCAATCAAAAAAATTATTAATCTTTCGCACTTTTTAACGCTTTCGTACCAAACGACATGTGCTGATGATAACGAAAAACAGGTCGAATACTTAGAATTTACTTTGAAGTCCCAAGTACTTTGAAGTATGTAACTAACACAAAAAAACATATTCAAAAACAGGTTTTACAAAAAGACATCTATTCTTGCACCCCTTGAAGACATATAACTGTTAAATATATTATCTAATAAACGACTTAGAGGGAACATCCATGCAATGAAAAAAAACCGAATCCAAAGTGGTCTAGTCGTTTAAAAAAAACACAGCTTGGCTAAATATATATATACGTATACACCATAACAACGTCTAGGCCCCAAAATAAGCATTACTTGTGTTTTGGGTACCAAGTGAAGACACCACATATATATAACAACCAACACCCGGTACCAGTATCAATATTCATCATATAAATACTGACTCGACCTGGGATTCGAACCCGGGACCTCCAGCTTCGTAGGCAGGGTCGCTACCCTCTAGGCTAAGCAGTCATCTACTATGTAAAACTATCTAAAACATAAAACAACATCATAATAAAATTGATCTTGGCGTTTTAAGGCAAACAATCTGTTGCACCGTCTTCTGGTAGCCCATAAGTGCAAAACTTATCTAAGAACTTGTTCTAAGGTGAAACATAAATGATGCAAAATACGGATCAGACTATTTATAGCTGTGTTTGTTGTATACATCTACTGCAATGCCCCCTGGTGGCCTATAGCTGTTTAATTTATCAAATAATCTGCTTTATAGTGATACCTATGTAATACAGAAAGCCGCAACAATCATCATCATCTGTTTTCCATTCTATTCCATTCCAATCCATAAGCTCTATTTTTATACCCCACTGCAGGGGCTTAGACCTCTCCTCAAAAAGAGAGGGCTTGAAGCTGAAATCCACCACGTTACTCCAATGCGGGTTGGCGGATTGTAACGACTGCCATCTAATGACAGCAACCGGGACCGACTGCTAACTGTCAATGTACTCAAGTCAGAAAAAACTCATTGGTAAACGCCCAGATTCAAACCAAGACCGCATGGCCTTATAGATTTGAAACAGGTTCGCTGCATTCGGGCTATTATGACGGTATTTCTAAGGTGTCGGCTGTTTTAAAGAAACACATTTACTGTAATGACTCCTGGTGGCCATTACGAAATTTTATTTTCCAAAAAAACTCTTCTGAGATAGCATACTCTTAAAAAAGACTGCAACGAAATCGGCTCAGCCGTTTTAAAGATGCGTCTACTGCAGCGCCTCTTGGTGGCGTACAATTCTATCCACGATCCTAATACATGGCCTATGTCACTTCCAGAATCATTAGGAACATCCAAAAAGTCTTATCAAAATATTTCACACAATTTAATCGTAACAAACACATTAATATATAATAAGATATTTATATAGCAGTATAATAGATAGATGACGTAGACGTGTGCAAGTAACCCAATCACGGCTTAATAAAGCTCGTTTACCATTCATTAAGTTTCATTTACCGTTCGTTATTCATTGAGAATTTGAATATCAAAAGACAAAATACATAACAAGTCTTTAAATAATTTCTTAAACAGTGTGTGGGTATAATTAATTGTCTTTTCTGAGTTTCTTTGTTTAAAACAAGAGAAAGTGAAAGCTTTTTGGAAAATCTTGGAAGCTTTCGCAGACTGTATCCTAATTGGGTCTATAATATACTGACTGACGAAATTTGAGCTCTACTCACCTATCATCTTATACGTCATTGATTATAATATAAGGGCACTACGATAAGGGTGATCACACACATGTGCGTTCTATCTCATCGATCGGTGTTATTAGAGATAACCTAACACGATGACACCAAGTTAAGATATTATTATGAAGAAGTTATATTTTACGTATAACTATCGTTTACCATAAAATATCCATGATACATTTTCAAAGTGTAGGAATAACTCATCGCTATATCTACTACAAACTATACTGTAGTGTACTGTAACTGCTACTTGCTAGCAAAGAACTTAAATTCTTTATTATACTTACTTTATAATATAGTATACAAATAAATAAATGGAAGTACTTTTCTAAACTTTTTATGATGCACTGTTTACTTTTCATATGCGTACTATATTGAGATATTAGATTGGGGTGGAAGTTTTTCGTACTTTATTTGTATGAAGATAATCCGATCTCTTTTGTTGTACTGTTTGTAACTGGCTGCTGACATTACAAAAGTAACATTAAAAAAGAAAACTGTGTCCTGTTGTCATTCAACTATTTTCCTGTCCATTAAAATAAGTGAATCTAACGAAGTTTGATATATTTGGAAGTTATATAACTAACAAAAAAAAAGGTACTACACAAGCAGCGAATTTTTTTATGCCGTTCTAGTGCATTATAAAGTTGATTTAAGCATTTCAAATTTTTCAGTAAATTTTAATGTTGCAGTTAGCTCTGGGCGCCCTGCTACGGATTAAGTTGGTGCCGTTTATGGAAAAGTTCATTACGTGCTTTTCATGCTTTGTTCATTACGAGCTTTTACCACCGGGCACATTCATCGATTCGGATGTTTACTGCCAACAACAGATGAAGACGAAAAAACAAATAATTGAGAAAAATCATAGTCGTAATGCATCTACCATATAGCTCTGACCCAGCGCCCTCAGATTTCCTCTTCGTTTCGTCTCTTCAGTATTCTTTGGATTAGTGTAAAGTTAATATCAAGAGAAGACTGTTAAAACTACTTGTCGCATTTTTTAACCTCAAACCCAAAATTTCTATAGCAATGGGATCAGGTTACTATAGCAGCAAGTTATCGAACAAAACTGCACATATATATTTTAATGAAAAGTAATTAAACTATAAAAAAAAACATTGAAATTTTATACAAAATAAGTAAAGATTTTCTCTTCGACCTAATTAATATACCGAATTTCTCAGTTCGGTGTCTGATGGTAAGCTAGACGAGCGGCCCCTCCGGCACCCGACTGCGTAATCCTAATATACTAGTATGTATATTTGTAAAACCGGATGCTGTAGAACAACACATATGTAGACACTGCAATATATTCATCTCATGACGGCCTGGGGGCTAATTTTAACATACGCAATACTCATCAAGTATTTGATGGAAAATGATAATGAAAAATGAGAAAGAAATGAAATAAATTGTACAATAACAATAATTTGTTAGCAATTTAACATGCGAAATCTAAAAACGAAAGATCATTCACACTTCTATACGTTTGTTTGAACGTGGTTAGTTACTTACTCCAAGTGACTTAACGTGTTCTTTGCTGCTTTTTTATTTAATTTTAAAATGAACCCAATTTTAATATTATAATATATTGATGCTACACCAACAAAATTCTCTAATAAAAACCACTCTTTTTTAAACTGAAAACCAATAAATCATTTGTTAACTCCTTTTTTGTTGTTTTCAGTGCTCAGAGGAAACATGATCGGTGAACGTACAAGCGTTTGTGGTTTAGTCGCTTTCGTAGTGGAAATTTTGACTTGCTAAATGAACCGTGAGTTAGTCATCCACTAGGTATGTAATGGACAATCGCAATTTATGGCGAAGGCTGCTTCATATCAAACTACTACAGAATTAACAGCATGGCTTGAGATTAGCATGCTCACAATATCGTTTGTGCCAAACTGGTAAATTAACAACTAGAGAAATGAGTACTATATGAATTGCATGGCTTGCACAAAAGTGTACGCTTCGAACCTGGTCTTGCAGTGAACAATAGACACATAAATGAGAAGACTTTGGACCGAATAACAACATGCGGTGAAAAATAAATTGTTTACAGTAGTTACAATTGCTGAACTTATGTAAAACGCCAGAACATTGTCATAAACAGAAGCTTTTCCATAGAAAAGTAACAGTGTTTTGTGATCCTATCAGGGTGGTATACTCTTTAGCTTCATCACATCCGGTATATCTCAAGAAGTTTGAACACTGATGGTAATACTGGTGGAAAAATAACCCCGACTCTCAATCAATCTTCTCCAGTATTGTTTTACGATAATACAAAACTTTGTACTGCGGTGCACAATATATCGTTGCAACGCTACAAGAGTTACATTTGAAAACCCTCCGTCACCCTTTGCATTTATTTGACTTGACTCCTACCTACTACAAACTGGGTGGGTAAGGACCATTACTTAAATACTATAGTATTATATAGTACTTAAAGACATAAGCATATAATATCATCTATTCCCATCCGTTTTAATAATGCAATTCCAAAAGAAATGTTATAGTTAAATTCTAATCAATTTATAAAGCGAGTTGAAGTCCAACTCATGAAGAAAGCTTACTGTTGTGCATGGACATCATTGTAATAGATTTATGCATTTTAAATTAAAGAAAAAAATAATAAAAACGTATTTAAACAAGGAGTTTTTTCCTGGTACTTTTCTTTCTAGTTTTCTGAAACAGTACCGGTATGGTAAATGAATTGTCATTTTGGCTATCATTATGTGTGTACACATCGTGTACCGAATGATATTCTTTTTTTGTTTGATTTGGTTTCATTACCATTTTCCCCAATTTAGACAACTTTCTCCAAGGAAAATAATTTAGTACCTACTCGAGAAGCATTAAAATCGCCTTTAAGAATTCTGTTGAATCGTGCTCCTAATCTCCATATAAGATGGCAAAATAAAATAAAAAGCGTACTTATGGTATTTTGATTAAATTAATGTTTTTTTCCCCGTGGTTTCTAGTTTCATTTTTTTTATATCACACGGGAATTTTACACTTTAACGCCTGATGTTAACTGGCTTGTTAAACGTTTATTAAACGAATAAAATAACAGCCTGCAAATTATTAAGTAATTTCAGATATTTTGAAAATTAACACAGAAGTTCACTTTGATCTCTAGTTTTGCACTTGACAGTTTGGACCCAATTGGGAAAGTCTAAAGGTATATACCATCACCCAGTAGCATCAACCAGAGCGGTTCTTAATTTTTCTAGGTTTGACTTGATTACACTCAGTTTAGTTTTAGTAAATATTTGTAATCTAAAATATTTGTAAAATGTAATGTAAAAATAGTTGTAAATTGTAATTTGTAAATGTTGTGTCGTGATAGCCCAGAGCGCAACGAACCTGTCTCAAATTTATAAGGCCATAGGGCCATGGTTCGAATCCGGACGTGTACCAATGAGTTTTTCTGACTTAAGTACATTGACTATCACTGACTCCGTGCCTCGGAGAGCACGTTAAGCAGTCGGTCCCGGACGCTGTCAATAGATGGCAGCCGTTACAATCCCCAACCCGCAGTGGAGTAGCGTGGTGGATTTAAGCTCCAAACCCCCTCCTTACCCTGGGGGAGGCCTAAGCCCCTGCAGTGGGGTAACATGGGCTGATGATGATGATGATGAAATATTTGCAAAAATAAGTGTCAAAATCAAGACATACTTCAAATAAAATGAGTCTACATAAACGTTTATGAATTGGAAAGTTGGATTTTAAAAGATTATGCTGTGCACGTAATCAAATAATTTAAATAAGGACAATTCGTGACAACACAGTCAATTAAAATAACTGAATTTCAACAGACGCTCGTCATTACGATTTTATAAATAAAATAGATCAAAATTACGACCCGATTTACTGCGACTCAACGCTAGTAGTGTGATTCATACGAGCACGTAAGATGGGGATTGCAAGGGACTTCAAGAGAATACCTTAATCCATGTTTATCAGTTTTTCTCAAGTGCTATGTTGAATGTGGATATAAGGTCTCGCTTAGCTGTGAATCACAGGCCCGTCCTGCTTCATATCGATTTAATATAAGGAAAAATTTCAAAATATCGTTTTTGAGTAATATTAAAATGTGGTCTTGTGTAGTCGGAAGAAGATTTATTCTTGGCAACAGTAAAAACTTTCTTGATTATTGATTTCATTTTACGTATTTACCATCTTGGAATAAAAATATTTTATTCCTTAGTCCAATGCTTTCTATTAGTTAATGTGACTACGCCCGATTTTTGTTGTAAGAGTGAATATAAATGGCAAAATACGTCCTCTTTTTTCGGTCAAAGTAACAAAACTTTGATTTTGTCCTTGTTTAAAAAGAGGTGAAATAAGATCAAAATTGCCACTTGCGTTTAGCTTCGGTTGCACCTAGCCAGATATGAATAAGCTGTGACCTTTCACCTAACACAAGCGCTTGTGTCTTCGTCTGAGTAAATTTAATTCTGCATGCAATCGCACACAAAACAATCACAAAAGTTATCTTCTTACATGAATTTGATTATTCTTTTAGTCGAATTCCTGTTTCGTGTTACAAAAGTATTGATGAGCTATTTATTATTTTAATTTTTGATAATGCTAATAGATTGGGTTCTTTCCTTCCTTCTTTCAAGAAATATATTTATTGTGAAGAAGTATGAACATGTTCTCAATAGAAGTTTACGAAACATTCTTCATTTAGTAAACTGTGTTTTTGAGATGAATTAAAATTAAAAAAAAAAAAAAATATTTTGAAAAAGTATCTCCTGTCACGATTTTATTTTTGTTTTATTTAAAAATACATTACTGAATTATTATTTTTTTTAGTTTTCATTGAGTACCTCATGTTTTTTGAATAAAGTATCAATGTTTTTCTTTGAATATAGTCTTTTCAATAGACTTATGCGTTTTCTTTATTATATCTTATATCTTTACAATACTATTTAATTATAGTATCTTTTACATATTAATGAAATACAAAAAAAATATCTAGAGTTTCATTAACCCCGTCTACACCCAAATGCTATTATAACTCAAAAGACCTATCAACTGAAATCAAACACAAAAGTATGTAGACATCCAATAAAGTATAATCAAAGACGAAAAGTAATGAACGATATAAGAAAATTTTATTCATCTTTGGGTACGAAGCAAAGCTTCGTCGGGTATATTTTTCGTAGTAAAATATTCACGATGTAAAATTTATGAACACGAAAACCGTGAAATGTCACAGGCCCGACGTACTCGCTTGATTTATGGTTTTGGTAAATATACCCAAAAAAATAAACTTAATAAGAATAGCTCGGTTTCGTAGTCTAACTACTTTTTTTTTTCTGTACTATATACTACGTTATTTATTTTTAGTGCTACACATGAACGAATCGATGTCAGATAATTTAACATTCAATTATATTTTTAATATACATCTAATCGAGTGTAAATTTTTGGTTCATTTCAAAATATAGTTGAAGCACGAAATTATCCAGGAACATTTTTATAAAAGTCGGTAAAATAATAACTCACGTCTTACTTTTTGCCACTATTAATAACCGACCCGTCTAGATTTGAATAGTATTTGTTTATCCAGATATTGCTAGGTCTTTATAGTAATACTATTTCGTCTGATATTGGTAATTGTGTGTTGTTTTATTGTTAATTCTATGATCAAACACGATTTAGGTACAATATCAGCTTATTTAACTATAAGCAGTTTATATAACTCCTTTTTCGCCCGCGGCTTTACCCTCGTGAACTATTTCAGGACATTGTGTAACTATCAAGAAAATTCTGAAACTATTTTTTTATATACTTATATTTTTTGAAGATCATTTTTTCGTGGCTTTTTCAACTTTTATTTACCTTTTTAATTTTTTGCTTTTTACAGAACAGTGGGTCTATGCCCAACCATATAGGCTGAGGTTAAAGAAAAAGCCATTTTGAAGAAATATCTACTACAGAACCCTCTGGCGACTTATAAATACATATGTTTGCTTATGTAATGGCAAAAAAAAACTCGCATCAAAAAGAGCTCAGCCGTTTTTGAAAACACATTTACTGCAACGCTCGCTAATAACATAATAACATATTAACATGCTCTTAGGATTACCTAAGTAATACCTAATATAAGTAACGTGAAAAACGGCACCAATGGTACATTTCCAAACTTTCTTGCGTAAAATAACGAAGGTATTCCTCGTTTTCTGCGAGATTGTATTATCAGTTATGTAGCACATTCCCGAATTCAGCTACGTGGGTTTTGAAGAAGTGCATAACAGTATTAACGCACAGAGTTGAAAAAAGTACAGCTACTTGCCTTTGAAATATGCATGTTTGCGTGTATATATTGCGTATGTGTGTATAGTAAAATATTGCTATGCAAGTATACACTGATCTATGGAGAAGAGTATTGTTGTTACTACTTTTTAATCAGGCGTTTCTTTTTTTTGACTGCTTAGCCTTTTGCCGCCAGAAATTCATCCACGCATTCCTCCTACCACTGTGCATTTTGACAAATCACAAACGAGCCACGATACGAGAACTGACATGGCTCAACATCATTTCAGCCTAATTGCTGCCTGTTATAGATTTTCAGTACAGTTTGAAAATAAAAGTTGTACGTAATTTTTTTTAATAACAATACACCAAGTAAAAACTAGTGCATGACTATATCCAAATATATGCATATATTGTTTATTATTAAACTTTTGTACTACCACTTGTACAAAGACCAAAAATTTTAATAAAAAGTATGTTTTAACGTCAGAAAAATACTTTTTAACTTTATCGGACTGTAAAAGTCTATAATCTACAAAACACGACACCGGGTCGGTCCGCTATGGAAATTCGTTCATACGAGTACATCTTAGAAAAAAATCAGGCTTATGTACCTACTTCTAAGTTAATTAAAAACACTATAAAACTTTAGTTTTTTAGTTCAAAGAAAAAATAACCTGACTGCTTAAAAATAATTAACTGAAAAGAGAAAAACAAGCTCAATATATATAATATATATAATAATATAATAAAATACATTTCTCATTTAAATATGACTTAAATGTTATAAGATACTGTATGCGAGGAAAAATAAAAAATACACAACATAAAAAAAAATCGATTTTATTTAAAGACCACCCCTCAAACATCGTTTGGCTATTAGTTTGGCCCCGATTGCAGTATTTCATAACATTATATGTATAGTACATGTGTGTTATAGTAAATTTTAATATTATCTGTGTATTTTCTTTTCCCTTTTTCAGTTAATTATTTTTCCGCGTCGGTTCTTTTAATGTTACTGTTTTTTTATTTGTTACAAGCACCCTTAATGGAATAGCTTAGTCGAAACGCTTGAGTAATAAAATTTTATTGTTAAATTTGTGTCGTGTGTTCACGCTAATCATGAATATGAAAATCACTAAACATAATACAACCCTTTACGACCAATACCAGAGAAATATATGGAAAAAATCTTATTTGACAAAATTTCAAATAGCTTGGAAATTACGTACTTATGTATCTAAACCAACAAAACCGAGAAAAATATGCAAACGTGATTTTACATGTGTTTGCGTGTTTATATATTTGTCTGCACAACTTTGTTCAGTTAAGTTGTTAAGCACTATGACGAAATGTCATACTTTCCTGTACATACATAATATCTCTTTCGTGTATTTAATTTATTTCGTGTATTCCATTACAAAAGACTTGAGAATGTAAAATAAAACATTTCATTGTCATCATCATCAGCCCGTGTCTCTCCACTGCAGCATATAGGCCTCACCTAAGGCTCGCCACCACACAAAGTCCTCCGCTTTCCGCATCCAATTACATCCGGAATGGTGCTTTAGGTAATCAGTCCACCTGGCCGGGGGGCGTCCAACGTTTTGCTTCCCGGTCAATAAAAAATAAAAATATACATCAAAATTCATGGGTACAATACACCACATTTACTTGAAAAACTTTCTATTATAAGTTGTTCTGAAAATTACCAAATTAATTAAAAATTTAATTTAAAAACGTAAAAAAAAACATTTGAACACATACTTTCTAGGGCCTTACTTACAAAACAATGTTAACGGTTTTCGTGTAGCTTTCTTTTTCGCACTTGCGGATTCGATTTAACTTCTACGATATTCTCTTTTACACTATGTTGGTCTATGTACGTATGTATGTACGATGCTACGTCTATGCTTGGAAACAAGTAATGAACATCAATAGGAATCGGTGCAGAATAAATTGTATTAAATATCCTTCAAAAAATTAATTGAACCGTCTTATAGCTTTGTCTCGAAGTTTACAATTGGATTTGGAAAACGGGACCTTATTGATTGCGTATTCTCTGACGTATACAAGGTGAGATTTTATTAACCGGCCAAAATTTTTCTAGGTGTTAGGTATCACCAATAGACCTCATTGCGTAAATAAAAAATATGGGTTACATTTTCAAAATAAATTATTTTATCTACAGTTTATTTTATAACGTTTGGTTGCCTTCTCAACGCTATAGTAAACGTACGCGCCCGAGGCCTTTGAAACGGGATGATGTGGCGAGCAAGGATGGTAACTAGAGTTTTTGGTTTTTTCAGGAAAGGTTTATGTAGTCATATCTCAATATTTTCTATAGAACGATACTAAAAGGAAACAAGACGGCTATAGGTTTTCTACCAAAGATCATTATATTAAAATTTGGCTGGTCATAAAAATCTCATCCTGTATATTTATGACGCAAACAACATACCTACATTTTCCACGTACCTATAGAAATGAAAATCTTTCAACATTTTTAACTAAAATACGTAATATTTTTTTCAAAAGTATAGGTAATTTAAAGAAACAAATTTGAATTGTTTAATAGATAATTATTTACGTAAATATATATTCGTATTTTTGAAAATTGTTATAGCGTGACTTCACAGGCCGGAATCATAATTTTAGTCACCTACGTTGAATATTTAAAACCAATGACTGTCAATCTCTGTCAATAGTCAGTGTGTCATCTGTCATTGTCTATCATTCCTTCCAAAATTGTTCTGAGTAAATGACAACGATAGATGACCCTAATACTATGACAGTTCTGAGATTGACACAGTTTTTTTTAATATTCAACGGCGATGACTAAAATAACATTTAATGTGTGTTACTTTCTCAGAGTTATTTTGAACAAAAGTGACAGATTTTATACCGGGAATGGTGATGAGCTGGAAAACTTAGAAAAATGTCAAAAAGTATTTTTGACATTTAACTAATGTTTTAATAGTTTATCGAACCTATCAACATTTTTTTTTTAATAGAACTAGAAAGAAAATTAAAGAAATAGAGGTGCTAATTTTATTAGAGGTACTAAATTAAAACTGTATGCAGGTATCATACAAGTAAGAATCGACTAGAAGCCTTCTTCTGCGTTTACCGTCTAACCATTCAAACTCTAGCTAGCTGTCGCAAGATGACGAATTTTAGTCCGAGTTTCAGTGCGCATGGTCTTCGCGCGGCGGTCGGCACCCCGTGAAATCCCCGCGTGCCAGTCTTCAAGCCCGCAAAATTGTGTAATATCACTTCGATACTGTGAATTGACATTCATGACTCTATTAAAACCAAACGCTGCAGTCAAATTACAAGGTTACGACTACGACGCTGCTCTGTTTTCGATTCTGAAACGTTTGTAGACAAAGTCTAGTAAATATATGTTTTCTGCTTTACTTTGGATCTAAAGTAATATCCCTGAATAGCTATGTATTGGCATGTGCCAAATAATATTATCTTAGTCTTAAACAGTAACATCTGGTGCGAGCGAGTGGAGGGTTCATTCATCGGTCAGTACGCTATAAAAAAAAATACTTTTCTGCTTAAACACCTGCTAGTAATTTTTTTTCGTTAGGCTATTTAAGGTTATATAATATAGAAATACAATTCATTCACTTACTCAACATCTACCCGAAACAGCTGAAGCGAATCACACGAAATTTAGGTATTAGCTTTCTTTTGTAACGTGGGTATTATGAAAGGATTTTTCGGAATTTTACCCATATATGGGTAAAACAAGCGACTTAAGTTTGTATGAAAATCCATATTTTTTTAGAAAAGTACATAAGAAAATTGATATTTAACCTTTGGGTCACGAACTTAACATTTGCCATGCTGTTGGGAATTTAACTTTCAAGAGAGTAAAAAGGGGGAAGAAAGTTTCTATGGGACCTCCGTCATTCTTAACCTTTAAATCATGACAGCTAATATTTGGTTTTATGGATCCAAATTAAGAAATAAGTGTCTCCGGATTCACGGAAATTGACAGTTATAAGAAAATAAAACAGGGAATGAGAGTACCGGAATTTCGTAATTTTTAATGTTAAAAATGGGTTATAAAAGTCATGAATTTAATATTAATTTAGCCATTTCGTTGGAAATTAAGAATAACATGTTTAGCATTGCTAGATTTTTATAATGACATGTTTCAGTGTTTTTTTTAAATAAGCACTTTTTAATAAATGCTATTACACAAGAAAGATTCACGCGAGCGAACCCGCAAGCGGCTGCTAGTTAACAATAGGACGAAGAAGGAGAAAATGTAATGAAAGTGTGACAAAAATTATAAATTTATTTTTATAGCTATTACTATCTTATCATCTATTTCTATTAATTGATCGATTGGTCGCCGCCGCCGGTTCGATTCCTGTCAGGGACACATTTTTAAGTGCAAAAACAACTAGTTTATTTGTTCCGTATCTGAGTGTAAAATATCTATGTATATATTTTTTTAAATATCTAAATGTGTATATCAGTTTTGCCTAGTCCCATAATACAGGCTTTGCCTAGTTTGAGACTAGATGGCTGTGTGTGAGATTTTCCAAGTATTACTATTATCAAAATAATCGGCAATGAGTGTCAATATAACTTTGCTATTAAATGGTAACTTTTGGTGACTTAACTACGAAGCTTTAGAAGTAAACTATAATATTATATAAATATTAAAGATATTCGAATATTATGCTATAGGTGTACTGCTTTTTAACTATCTGAATAGACAGCAAGCAGGCGATGAAAAATCAAAGTTTCATTTTACGAAAAATAAATTTATTTTGAAAAAAAAAGCACAATCGCAGTATTCACTGCGGGTATCTACTAAAGCTATCGTTGGTTTTAAATTCGAACGAAGGCAGATTCGCTACATCATTCGTTTTGAATATTGCCATCACGTACAGAAAGCCCTTAGGGGAAATTGCAGTGGGGGCCCGAAGAGCGGCGCGAAAATAAAATCGCACCGATCGCCCCCCATAATATCCCGAGACGGGGCCAATAAGACTATTTTTACCGACTTGAATTTCTAAATAAAATAACCTGAGCTTATGAAATTTAGTCAGTTGACGGTCTGGGGAGCTCGTTACGGCTCAACGGTTTTGGTAAACGTTGTGATTAAATGTATTTTTTTTTCTTTTTAAAGTTTGCTTTCCCACCTTAGATACTGTAGGTATTTTTTATGTGGATAACGTGATCTGTCATGGATGAATTAAATATTTTTCCTCATTATTAGTAAAGTCTGTTTTTGCACACATTTCTATATTAAAAAAATTTCATGCATGTCTTGAATTCCACCCCAACTAGAAAAACAGGATGAAATGTTTTTTTTTTTAATGCGTCTTATGGAACAGTAGCCAATACAACAATGTATGTAAACCGCCGCGCCGCAGCGCGACCATTGACCTAAATTACTTACTGAGCCTGTTCCTACCGGGCGATCATCTGCGGGCCGTACAAACAAAAAAACAGTAATAGTTAAGCGGGCCTTATTAATTTCTTAAATTCCTAACAATATGATCTGTCAATAAAATTATATTGTGTATTTGATGATAAGAGAATCAAATGTATGCACGTGCACACATTCATAACTATACACCAGAAAACAAATACCTAAAATTTTTACTAAAATCGCCTTACATTTTGTACTGAGTATTATCCACAAATAGGAGATTCGGATCTTTTACCGACAGTTAAACACGACTACATAAAAATCAGTTATCAGAACGTTTAAAAATCCCAGAGCGAAGTAGACTCGATATTACGCAATATCCCTGTCATCAGTCTGTACGGTATACAAGGCGCCAGGTTCGGTTGGGACGGAATCATTTACAGAGCTTTTAATAGCCGGAGGAAAACCAATACTCAAAGTCCTTGGGAATAATTTCAAATTCGTCATACTCGAAGGCATTTCACCGGAAGCTTGAAACAGTGGTCTGATGGTGTTTCTCAAAAAAAGAGATAATATACTTATTGAAGAACAATGATGAACAATTTAGTGTATAGATTTGAAGACTTCCAGCCAACCGAATAGCCAGCTTTTGAAATAGCCACTAGCCAAGGACCACATCGACATGCTCCACTGAATTATATAGAAGTCACAAAAGTGTAATCGGCCTATATATACTTAGCCTCTGTAGACTATGAGAAAGTCTTCGATTCTGTCAAAATCTTGGTGCTACAGTCTCTTCAGCGGTGACTGAAGGTTTGAAATGTTTGTTACGACAAAGTCATGACAGCCCGGGTATAAAACGGAAACACAAAACCGATTTAAATGCAGATAAATGTGAGACGGGGAGACGTTATCTCTTCGGAATTCTTCACAACAGCATTGGATGTAATCAAGCTTTTAAATTGGAAAGGATATGACATTAAAATCAATGGCGAAAACGTTAATCCAAGACCGTGCGTTGTGAAGATCTGGGCGGCCGCTTATATCCAGTAGTCTAAATTCGCCGTCTAAAATATTGAAGATGATGATTAGCCACACCAGGATCTGGCTTTATATATTACAATTTGAATGGGTAAAATAAGCAATTCGTAATTGATTTAAACCTCAATATGTGCACTTTTGGTCGTAAAACGTTGTAGCGTTTATATTGTTATGCTGTCGTCAAATGGTCATACAAAACATATACACGTGCATTGCTTTGCGTGGAAGTAAGTTACTTATATAAAGTTTAATCAGCCTACAAAGAAGGAAACTTATTGTGATTAAAATCTTAGGTATTATTTTATACTTTCGGGACTAAATTACCAAACTGAACATTAATCTTCGAGTCACCGTTCGGTTAATAAAAATGATACGTTCCCTCTACGTTTTTGTTAACTGTATCTAGATCCACTCCTGACTGATGAGTCGAGTGAATGACAGCAAGGTAATTTATCACTCTAATTTTTTTCGCTCGCCACGTTGGCGTAGGTATGAGGGTATTTTATAAATCTATACTAGTAGGTATACAATGTGAAACATAAAATCTATTTGTTCATACGCACAAAATTGCTAAACGATAAATACCTACTAAAACTTTCAAATAGTTTTAATGCTAAATGTTTAATATTGTTTTCATTGTCGCATGTTTCTCACTTTAAAAATAAGACTAGAGAAAAAACGAAAGTGGATAAACAAGTTACAAAGTTTGATGATGATAAAACACTAACTAGTTTTTAATGTAATACATTATTGTTCTAATGTAATTTGTGTTACAGCCGAATTATGGAAAAAATGTAGTCTAAGTTATAGAACCCACTGACTATCGCTAGTTTTGTATATTCTTGTGAACTAACCATCAGCCCATTAATGCCCCGCTACAAGGGCTTAGGCCTCCCCTCGGGATGAGGGGACTTGGAGCTTAATCCACCACGCATCTCTAATATTGCGTAAACTTGTAATTGACTTAATAGATGTATATTCGAAAGACTTTAAATCTCGATTTTGTAGCTGTAAGTTTGCTTCGAATAAATAAATAAATAAATATGAGTTGGATATTGGATTTTAACCGGGACCAACACAGCTTAACGTGCCTTTGAGGCACAGAGTCAGTGATAGTTATATACATAAGTTAAAAAAAACTTAGTGGTACCTGCCTTACCATTCGAACGACGGCTTCTAAACAAGAAGCGAGTTCATTACTACTCGGCTGTCACGACATACTTGACTTGACTTTTAAACTTACTAATACAATATACCTGAAGCAATGTTAAATGAGCTTCCTTCCTAAGCACTGATGTTTTTCTTTATATTCTAGTAGTAGTCAGAATTATAAAAAAGAAGAGCTTAGCAAATAAATGAGTAGAGCGGCACTAGAAAACCATGAAATATAAATATTTCATGAGATTTTCCAACATAATTATTTATAAAGCCGCTAAACAACAGCCAGACAATCTGTTGACAAATGAAGCTACATACTGACAACTGCTCGTACATAAACCAGTCTCGGATTTCGTTCGGCAAGTGTTACGACGGTACCTAGCTAGGGCCGTGCGATTCCTGACGCCTCAGTCATTGCGCCCAATTTGCTTATGTAAATACAAAACAGGAACACTGAATAATACATGGGGCAAGCGAACGTTCGCGTTACGTTTTCGAATATCAACAGCGTCTTGTTTGAATCATAAATGAAACAGCTAACCGAAGTTCACTTTTGACACGCCCTTTTCTCGCGCGCTACATGTTTTCCTTTTTGTCGTATAACCGTGTTCGTGTTTCGTAGGTGATGTACGAATGGATCAATAATTCAGAAGCAAACTGTATACTGAGACAGTTAAAACCATTAATTTGTCAAAATTTTCCAAATAAATTCGATTTGTTCATTTATCTTCCAGAACAGAGCATTCCATCTTACACTTAACAATAAATTAAGAAAATGAATTTGTGTCCTTCTAGCGTACTCTTCGTATATTCGTATACCAGGAGCACACTACCACATGTAAATATGTCCCAGTCGAGTGCAGTGAGTCAAAAGACCTAACTTTTTCTATCACTCCACCAATGGGGAATCCTTTTATACGTGTGTCCTCGAAGCCTCCTCCAGAACGCGTTCCACCTACCATGCGCCTTGTGGCATGTAATCTTAAAAATTTACAAAGTAAATGTGTACAATCGATTTTGTACCGTAATAAATTAATTAAAAACTTAGGAAGATGTACGTCTCTTCTAAGCTGCAAGGAGTTATATTTCTTTCAACCTAAAAGAAAACGCTTAGGATACATGGTAAGATACACGTAATCTGTAAAATACTTGTACAAAAATCTTAAAAACCTTTTTAGTAACCGATTTATTCTCATGTGCACTCCATACCATTGAGTTCTTTTCGATCGACCGGTCAGTAGAGAGTGCGTATAGCACCTTCTGATAGATGACCACCACTACAACCGTCTTTATTATCATTATTATCATCATTATTATTATTATTATTGTAAATATTAATTTTAATTAAAATATTAAATTTGATCCATTTTTTTCTTCTAAACAAGATTTATAGGAGTGTGTACTGGCAAATTTCCATGCAAACGGCGTTAACGGTTGCACCCTATTAAACCTTTCACTGATTGGCGAAAAAAAATTTGTGTGGTATTCAAATCGACAAAAATAGGTTTACATGTTTTTAATTTTGTATATATATTGGTTCCTCATGAAATTTTTTAATTTTTTAGGTCGTGAAATTTTTTTTCTTATGAGAAATCAAAATTTAAAAAAAAATTGTAAACGTATAAACTTAATTTTTTGATCTGAATACTATATAATTTTATTTTGCGCCAATCGGTTGAGGTTCAATGGAGTTAAAAAATGGCGACCGTTTACGGTGTTTACATGGAAATTTGCCAATACACAATCCTTTTAAGATGTCAAGACATTAAAGGAAGTTATATCACCTGTACGAAGAAATTATTTACTATCGAACCCATACTACAAGTAAACTTCAAAGATATATTTTATGCGCATAACTTATTTCGAATATATTTTCGATTTAGCTGTACATTTACGACCTATATAGTATCAATGTTTAAACAGGATGCCAAAGGGTCGGACAAAGTGGTGGGAGCGACTATAATTTTTTATTTATTCGTTTGTATCGTATGTGTAAACAAAATCATTTTGAAAAACGATCACATTAATTTCAGACTTTTGATGTTATTACTCAGCGAAAAAAAGCTTTTCAGTTAAAAGAAATGAGATTCTCTATTTTTTTGCAATGCCTGAGAAAAAAATTACGTGATGTTCTACTTAAATAATTGTGAAAATAAAAAGTAATGATAGAACACAGGTTTATTATTACAATACAAATAATAAGTAAGTGGTTAAATCAAGGAAAAAAAGAACATAGTGACCACTGTGTTCTAGTCAGTGTTCACCGTCATCCACAACCAAGCTCGTTCGGGCCTGCTAGGATTGCTGACCGGCGAGCGTCCCTCCACAATAAGACTTGTTATCGCTTGAAATCGTTAACGTGATCATGTTGTCTCTACGTCTGTTGTACAGCTGTACACCGAATGATTATCTTTTTTTATTTCATCAAGTTCGGCAGGAACTGGTTATTTTTAGCTTTTTACATTGTATATATAGAAATTATGTTAATTATTTGTATAATAATTATATTATTATATCATAACCTCTTACTAAATTTGATATAAAATACTTTTCATCCATCAAATAAAATATATTTCCCTGCACGATAAATATGCACGTTGTCGCTCAACTCCGTTGGTTTGAAACTTTTCCTTTTTTTTGTGCAGTTTGTCCTGCTGGTACGAATATCTTAAGCCATCGCTCTACAGTCTACCTTTGTTTTTTTTGCGTCTATTGGTCTTTGAGATCTTTATCAATTTGTTCATTTATCATTTTGCATGCGTGCATTGTGACTGGCCCATTTCGTCTTGCAGTTTTGTACATGTAAAGCATCTATAACGTTTTCTTTGGTTTGGTTTTCCCGGTATCTGTATCCGTCTTTGTACCTTATTGTTGGCGATGAGACCAACCCAGTGGAAACTGTGCTGGTTCCTTCTGAAGTATTTGTTTTGCATGGAACCATAGATCTTCAGCGGGAGATTCATAGTAAAGCGCTTACTTGTTCAAAGCAATTTCTAAGCATTTTTTTTTATTTTCATTTTTTTTTATTTACTGGAAACAAACGGCATTTTATTTCACAAATCAATAGAACATAAAGTTTGTACAATAGCCAATACAGACAATGCGTACTATATACGCTCCAGACTTAGTTTTCAAAAGACTGGCTTCTATGCCCATCCGTCCGTAAGCAAATCGAGGATTTTACTTTCACCGTAGTAGATGGGCATACGTTTTCATCAGAGGAACAGCTCAAATTTTAGTCGTAGCCCGCACTTGATACCCAAAGATTGTTACAAGTTTGTCCCAAAGTTGTTTTACATAGTAATAGACGCAATAAGGTTTTTGGCTACTATTATTTAAATTAATAAAATTGTAGTGTCTGTCTGTCTGTTCGAGCTAATCTCCGAAACGGCTGAATCGATTTCAATGAAACTTTGCAAATGTACAGAGAGCATTATCGGGGGTGACATAGGTTACTTTTTGTCTGTCTGTCTATCTATTCGAGCTAGTCTCTGAAACGGCTGAACCAATTTCAATGAGACTTCACAGATGTGATTAAATAATTATCAGGAGTGACATACTGTACTTTTTGTGTGTCTGTCTGTTTCGGCTTATTTCGAAAACGGCTGACCGATTTTGAGACCGACCTGTGGGATAACTATTTCTTCATGCTAAAATGGCTAAATGGATTTTGATGAAATTAGGTATACAGATTTTTTAGGTAGTTAAGTTTCACAATATTGTAGATAGTGTTACAATGTCCTGGAGTGTCGCGTTCCTTTAGCTGTCCCGGTACAACTGTGTAGTCCACGTAGGCGAAGCCGCGGGCGGAAATTAGTATATGATACATTTATAAAGCAAATATAAAAATAGACTTTATGCGATAACAAAATTCATAAACAAAATCATATTTGGTTGAAGTATATGGAAATTATAAGCCATTAAAATAGTATCTTTGTCTCTTTCATGCAATAGGAAATTTAATATTATTATTTTAAATGGCATGTCATCACACATAAGTATGCGGTGAGGTATTACCCTCTCTGTCTAAGAGCACAGTTTAAACATTCATGACTTTGTTAATAAGGATTTTTTTAAATTCTTTCACCGTTATGATATATTTAGAACACTCTTTCATATAAAATTATTTAAAAAAAAAATAGATAACTAGCCTATTAAACGTGATGCAACTGTTAGAAAATAATAATAATACATGGGACTTCCCACACAGCGTCATCTAGTCCCAAAGTAAGCAAGTATTATGCTTGTGTTATGGGTTACTAGACAACTGATATATATACTTAAATATTCTTTATAATATATACATACATAAATATTTTTGCGAAGACACCACACACATATAACAACCAAGACCCGGTACCAGTATCAATATTCATGATATTAATACTGACCCGATCTGAAATTCGAACCCGGGACCTCCAGCTTCGTAGGCAGGGTTGCTGCCTACTAGGCTAAGAGGTCGTCATAATAAGCACAACTATTGTAATTTTTTTATAACTAGGCGACCATAAAGAACCCTATTTATGTGAAAATGAAGCGCTGCAAACCCCGAGAGTATACACATAAATAAAATCAAGATGGGTTGACATAATAATATAATTAAAATATATATATATATGTATATATATTTGTCTACGTGCCTGTGTGTATATTTATATATTTACACATATATATATATATACAAATATATAAATATACACACACGCACGTAGACAAATACATTACACTTGACAAACATGCATACTCGAGAAACATATTCTCTCTTTTTGGCTCGTTGTAGTCGGGTAACAATGATTGATATTATACTCAGAGTAATAGCTACCTGCACATCCCAAATGGGACGCGCAATGCGAGTCGATTGACTTGTCTTAAGTCAATGTAGCTAGTATCGGCGAGTGAACGAATTGTGCGTAGTTTCCTGTTTAGTGCGAAAACATAAAAAATGCCGGCTTTTGTCATGCGAAAGTTTTGTTAATGTAATGTTAGTTAATTAATTAATTAATTAATTAATGTATTTAATTAACTTTAATAATTAAGTAATTATATTTCATATAATCAATGTGTCAGTGTTAAGAAATGTTTTTATTAGTCAAATGCAAAGATAACACATCTATATATAAAAACACTGCTTAAAAACGTTTTTTAGCCAAGTATGTGCACAACAAAAACGGTCTCATTAGTCGAACACCACCGCTACTAACTTTCCTAACACATGAATTAGGTATGCGAAACTTCCGGAAACTTGTAGTTTCAAAGCCTGCCTCGCTTGTGTATATCAGCTGACAATACCTTCAACTCGTTACTAGTAGATTAACCCTGTTTCTCTCACAGTTTTCTCGGTATTGTGTTCCACAGAGTTACTGATGTAATACGTATAAATAAAATAAGAGTGTCGGTGATTTACATATGTTAGCACTAGCCCTCCTTCACGATACTTACTGGTCATGGCACTGATATTAGCCGACACGTCTCTACATTTGAGCTTACTGAGCTTACTGGCTCGTGACGACCAATGCAAGCGGCAGCATGTGCGGCGGGCGTAAAGGTTTTTTAAACTCATTGTGGTTATTTATAATTTATAAAAACCCAAATATGCAATTTTCAAAATTTTACCTGTTTATTTGTTTTTCCGGGCTAATCTACGAAACGATTGAACTGATTTGAATGGGAATTTAATTGGCAGATTTCTATAGATAGGAATAATATAGGCTTCTTTTAATAGCGGGAATCTATACATTTATAAATATAAATAAAAAAGAAGTGGTTGTAAGTAAAAAAAAAGCTTTTTCTTAATGTGAGCTTATTTATCGCTGGATTCTTACTTCAGTTTCGAGCTGCCAAACGAAGATCGGAGAAGAAAGTGATCTCCCCCTTACGTTATTCAGAAGTGATTAACTTTCAGTACGATATAAACAAACATATAATCCACGCGGGCGAAACCGCGGGCAGCCGCTAATTAGCAATAGAAATAGCGTAAACATTATTTCTTAGAAAATACGATTAAGGGCAGCACGGAAACAGGCCATAGAATTGTGCAAATATATGCAATATGGAAAAAAAGTAAAAAAAAGTGGTTGACGGCAATTCAAATGTGGCGATTCGCATCTCGCATCAAAAACGTTCCGTACCTATTTAACATTAAATAAAATTCAGAATTTTGGTGTACATTTTCCAAAAATTTATTTTTCGTATTTACTTTTTGATTTGCACTTAATTTCGTTTTAAAATATATAAACATTTATCCACGCAATAATGTTATTCATGTACTTTGTATTATTAGGTTACATACTGTTTTTGTTAGCCGACAAGATACACGAACACTTACAATTATTTTTTTTAATTTGTTTGTAAATCTGTTTGAAATTACTGATTGATAACAGTGATGGTCAAAAAAAAATAATTCAGCAACAAAAAAGATGGTGGACATTTGACCTTTCCATGATATAATCTTTTCAATAAGCTTGTAAATCATAAATAACTTTTATGAACTGGTAAAAATAACAAATATAGTACGCGAGAATCTACTTGGTAGCTCGGGTGAACTCCGAAAAGGCCATTTTCTACGGAACTTTTCAAACGAATACTATTGCATTTGTTCCTCACTATATATGATATTGTAATGCCTTATACTATACTCTGTTGTAAGGCTCTTTCTATTCATGATCATCAGCTCGTGTCTCTCCACTGCAGGATATAGGCCCCTCCCAAGGCTTGGCCCCACACACGGTCCTCCGCCTTCCGTATCCAATTACCAACGGTATAGTGCTTTAGGTCATCAGTACGCTTCGCTTTCCGGTACCTGGCCTCCACTCGAGAACTCGTCTACCCCATCGATTGTCAGTTCTACGGCAAATGTGACCGGCCCATTGCCACTGCTTGCTAATAACTTCGGCAATGTCGACAACTTTAGTTTTTCGACGGATTTCTATATTACTGATTTTGTCCATCAAAGAAATACCGAACATAGCCCGTTCCATAGCGCGCTGAGCGACTTTAAATTTGTGGATCAGTCCTGCCGTTAGAGTTCATGTTTCGGCACCGTATGTCATTGTAGGCAGGACGCATTGGTTGACCTTGGTCTTCAGACATTGTGGTAGTGGCGACGAGAACAGACTCTTTCTATTATTCTGTAATAACTTATTTGTTTATGGACATAACTGGGAGAGCTGAAATAAAAAAATGATAGACTCGAAGATAGTATTGGTAAATTTCGTAATAAAAAAAATCACTTTCATCCGTACGACGTGAACTCCCACATTCATCTATGTGAAAAACCGAGCATCCTAGGTTCGTGTTCCAACGCATACCTACATAATATGATTTTTTTTCAAATTAAATTTAAGTATTTTAAATCAAGCGATTGGTTTCCAACTAGCCAGCGCTACAATATCATATTACAATAAAAAGTTATAAGATTAATGTTGTGTAATAAACAGTTCTGAATATTTTGTAGAAAGTGTACTTTTCCGATTTCACTCGAGCAACCAAGTGAATTCTCGTGTACTGTATATATTTGAATAAAGTGTCTATGGTGCAGCCAGCATTTTACCGCACTAAAATTTGATAATTATCACAAGAATGTATCTAAAAAATATCGATAAGGTTTTGAAAATAAAGCTCAATTTTAATTTAAGCGCTTATATGCATTTGAATTTGAAAGTTTTTTTTCTGTGGTACGAGATCTGCGCCTTGACATTTTGATTTGTTTATATTTTATAATTTGTATTCAATTTACTACAAATCACAAATATGCAGATTATAAGTTTTCGACGTTAAACGATTTTATACAGAAACCTTTGTAACTAACGTACACGTAAAAATCATTTTCAAACATTTTCAAACACACTAGTAAAATCAAAAATATCTCAACTGTAAAGCTATGTAGGTACTTTAAGTTCGACCGCAATATGCTGATCAAACATTTGTATATAAATCAAGACATAAAGCTTCGAGTAATAGGTTACTACCAAAATCGTAAATTACGAATCTGCGCTTGTCTTGAGAGTGACATTCAAATTCAGTAGAAAGATGTCGGTCGAAAACCCATTTCCTCGCCGACCCGGTGTCCCAACATTGCCATGGATCTATGAAATGTTTATCTCAGTTCTGAAAGTATTTTTTTAAATTTTTACTTGTTTATTTTTATCTATTTCTAAACTATATCCCATGCCAATGGACAAATTAACTTTTGAGCTAAGGACTTGTTAAAAAATCATTAAATGATTCTGAAAAACGAAAAGGTATGAACACACTAGAATGACATAATGGATAAACGCAATAGCACAGGTTTCGACCCATTTTAGCGTCAACGAATAACCCTAGAATAACTTAGCCTATATAACATTTTAAAAAAAAACTGTGTCATATAAAATGTATACTTTTTAGGTTTTTAAGAAATAAACATTATTATTATTATTATAAAGTATCTGTAACCAAATTAAGCACAATAAGAAAATGCTACTAGTTGTGTTCGATATTGATTTAAAAAGTATTCCTAAAGTGTTCATATTAGGATATAGGTAAGCAAATATTTTAAATAAAGTTGTTTGTTCATCATCGCTAGATGGCGTTATTTAGTATTTTGTGAACGTTATATAAACACTAGCTTTCCGCCCGCAGCTTTGCTCGCGTGGACTACACAACTCTACCGGTACCCCTCTTTTTCCGGGATAAAAAGTATGCTACTCTTCAGCTTTTAAATTAAGAAATATATATAACCCCCTTGTCATGCCTGCAAAGTCCTATTGAAATTAGTTCAGCCGTTTCGGAGAATAGCCGGAACATAAAGACAAAACGAAACCTGTCACTTCTAGCAACGCTTTCTTCATGTCTGCAAAATATCATTAAAATCGGTACGGCCGTTTCAAAGATTAACTCGGATAAATAGACAGTCAGGCAGACAAATACTGCCTGACTGTGGGCTACACAAACAGTAGCCCATGTCACTCCTGACAGCCTTTTTTAATGTCTGCACGGTTTAATTGAAATTGGTATTATTGAAGTTTTATTGAAATAAAAATTTTTTTATTGAATTGAAATTTTATTGAAAATTCAGCTCTTACGGAGAATAGCCGGAACAGGCAGCGAGACAAACAGAAAGACGAAACGAAATTTATGTCACTTCTGACAACACTTTTTCGTGTCTGTAAAATTTAATTAAAATCGGTCCAACCTATTCGGAAATTAACTTGGACAAACAGACAGATAGGCAAACACACAAGCAAAAATTGGCCTTTGTTACTTCTAATTCATTTGTTTCACATGTGCAAAGTTTCATTGAAATCGGTTAGCAGTTTTTCAGCTTATTCATTAGAAACATACAAAAATAACAAAAATGCAAATCTTTTCTCTTTATAATATTAGTATAGATTAATAGTGCTTGAATACATATGAAAAATAGGTCACTAACGAGGAAGGCCGATGATAAATTATCTGTCGCATGCTGTTCCTACTGGTGGACAAAATCGCCTAGTCTTCGCGTTCCTCTTTCACATCCCCTGTTCTCCACAGAAAGCAAAGTATGGGTACCACACAGCGACTTGTAAAAACTACATTGTGGATGATGATAAGGAATAAGCCATTAACCCTTATTATATTCGTATTCACCTGTGAAATTTTAGAAAGAAAGAAAGAAAGAAAGAAAAAATCATTTATTAATTAATTTAATTAATTATTAATTCATTAATTCAAGGCATGTAATTTACTATTCGTTTTCCTTAAAATACTTAATAAATAATTTAAGTAGTTTTTTCCCAACTCATAATTTTATTTTTTAAACATTATTTTATTTTATTCTTTATTATACGTTTCTTCTTTCGACTTTTCCTCTATTTTCCACATATTTTTAGTAAAGTTCTTTTAATGTACTTTTTTTAAAAAAAATAATAAATACACCATCCATTCCATCGAAATAGAACCTAGCTGAAAGTTCAGTTCAAATGGAAAGCTATGAATTATGGGGGTCACCAAGTTTTATTAGTGCCATGTAACGCGCGGGACGCATGTGTTCGTTCTTATACGTTCCATGACGGAGACGTATCATCTGAACTTCTTTCTTAACTATATCGAAGTAGATCAAATTTGCTTGCGCTGGTTACTTATTAGTATTGATGTAAGTAATAAGTTGATTTATGAGTTGACCGAGTTTATAGATAACGACTTACAGACCAACCAACAGAAAGACTTAATGACGGACTTACCTTATAGTAAGTAATGAATACTTTTCAAATGTGGATGATAATTAATTCAAAACTAGTGGTATGCTAAATACATTTTTTATTCTTTAGTTGTGGTTCATAGTATCTGACCTATAGTAGAAATGAAGTTGGGATTTCGATTAATAAATAAAAGTCAGGTAGAGCACATCACCGTGAAAAATGCATGAGTGAACTCGCTTCCGCACTGCTGCCCATGGGCGCATTAAGGCTTGAAAGCGTTCTGAAGTTAGTTCTGGCCTTTGGGCACGCCATCCGGAAAAAAATGTATAAAATCAGATTATAAAATATTGTGCAATGGATGTCTTTTATTCATATATTAAGCTACCTATATTAGGTATGATCTGAAAGACGTTGCTCGAAAGTTGCGTGATAACATTTTCATGCAACAAAAAAATATCCCGGGCGGGAATCGAACTCGCAACCTTTGATTCCGTAGTTAAAGTTTCTAACCATTCTACCAATCAGTCAGCCTTTGTTTTTTTTTATTGAATTTCATAACTCATGAATACTGTAAAACTCTATTTGGACGTAACTCGTACTCGTGACCAATAAAAGCACCGTGCGGTACACTATTAGGGGGTCACGTTGTAGCGCTCTTTACAAAGGGCCGCTATTCTCGCTTTCCTGCTGAATGCAGTGAAATAAACTCGTGAAAGGAATACGTGGAAACAAGGAAAAGTTAAATTACCTAACCTACCAGTATGAAGCCCGCAGAAATATTGAAATAGACTTTTTTTTTCCAAACAACGAATTTTAATATTGGTGTTCCCTGGTTGCGCCTATTGATATTATAAATGCAAAGGTGTGTTTGTTGGTTTGTTCTTCTTTCACGCAGCAACGGATTGACGTAATATTTTGATCCGGTTGAAAACCCTAACAGCAAGACCAAAGATAGCAAGTTCGATTCCCGCCCGGAACGTATATTTGTGTGCATGAACATCAGAAACTGAAATTAGTTGGTTCCAAGTCTGGGTGTAGTATATATAATATCATTAAATATGTATGAATTATAGTAAAATATGTGTTAAAGTCAGTTGTCTAACACCTATAATACAAGCTCAGCCTAATTTACAGGACTATATGGCTGTGTGTGAGATGTCTCAAGTATTGTTGTTAATATCCCGGAAAAACGCACGATTCCTGTGGGATAGATCTGGAGCGTAACTTTGTAAAATTACTGAACGGTGAATTGAGATTTCTTATAGACATTTCTTAAGTCTTAAAATGATGTAAGAATATAACCAACAAGGTTTAATTGTATATATACAACGAAAGGAGCAATCTAATTAATCTTTATTTTATTTAAAGTATATATGGTTCGAGATATACCTATACGGAAACAAACGTTGGCAACTTGGAAATGTCTTCTTCATTCGAAAAAATGGAAAACATGTAAGTGAAAATCAAAGTAAAGATGTATAATGATAAGACATACGTGTAATTTACGCGAATGAAGCTGCGGGCGGCCACTAGTGCAGTCATAAACTCATTCTCAAACTGATTTGATATTTAATAGGTTTGTCGAATAATGATTTTTTGCTACATTGTTTGTGTATTATTATTATTGAATGATTTCTTCTTAAAATCTTCAAGCTAGTCTAGATTTGACAAATTACAAAATAAAACAAAGCACTTTAAAATCGTGTATTTATTCAAACATATTTTATATTATAAAATTAAACAACCCCTAATTATTAATAATTATAATTATAATTTATTACATTATTTCCCAGAAAAATTATTAAGTTGTAATTTGAAATTCATTGAGTTGCATGAATACTTTTGTATTTTTTAACATATTAAGAATATGCCCAATTATTTACAGTAACTACTCAATACGTTAATTTCGAATTAACATAAATTAGCCATACATTTTTATTACCTTAGACACATAGAAATTGAATGAAGAGTCATTGTGATTGTCAAACTTCTAGTTTACAGGGATATCCATGATACAAGGAGAATAGTGCGGCCAGACCAAGTACTTCTATGAACGATAAATTAACCACAGTATGAGTGTGTATATGTAACCTAGGTTTACTCGGGTTTACTTAGAATTACCCAAGGATTTTGGGTTATGACCGAAAAATAATTGAAAGAAATTTTAATACAGGATTTACCCATACTCAAATAGGTCTATTAGGTTAGGTAAAGTAAGGTGCTGCGTCAAGAATTATTGTCTGTGAAAGGGTTGAATTGTTTTTAATATACTAGCGAACAATATTTGGGAAAAACTACTTCGATTTCAGATTATCTCGCTGCGTCTGTTGGATGTTTTATCAACTTCATCGCAATTTGAAAGATAAAAAAGAAGAAAGCAAAAATATTTATTTGGTACACTTATAACAACACTTGCAATAATGTTTTAAAATATAAAGACGTTTCGTAAAAATATTTCATGAACAATGTATAGTTTCGTACTTATTCATGTGGAATTCAACGATATAGTTTAACCTTCATCATCATAAGCCCATTTTACCCCACTGCAGGGGCTTAGGCCTCCCCCAGGGTGAGGAGGGGGTTTGGAGTTTAAATCCACCACGCTACTCCACTGCGGGTTGGGGATTGTAACGAACGCCATTTATTGACAGCGTTCGGGACCGACTGCTTAACGTGCTCTCCGAGGCACGGAATCAGTTAATGTACTTAAGTCAGAAAACTCATTGGTACACGCTCGGAGTCGAACCATGGCCCTATTGCCTTATAGATTTTAGACAGGTTCGTTGCGCTCTGGGCTATCACGACATGTTTAACCTTAAGTAGATATTATACATTAAATAACAGGGATTTGCAATTAATTTGCAATAACAATAAGCATGAGAACTTATTTAATAAAATGTAAAGAAAAATGCCACACTGACAAATTATAAGTTTTTAGTTTCGGCTTAAATAAATGGACCTACTGTACCTACTGAGAAATACGTTTCAGCTTTATTTTATCTTAGTAACTTTTGTAATAACAATAAAAATTCTCATTGCATTTCAGTCTGTCTTACACCAACCAAAGAAATTTTATCAAACATTAAATTTATCATTATTATTACATCGTATATTTTTGGCAATGAAACGGTGGTAACTTCACAAAGAATTCTCGGGGCTTAATTTCACGCCTTGAACGAGCTCATCAATCACGGATACGTAGAAATATGATTCATTACTTGTGCCAGCTGCTACGATTTTTTGGCATAATACCTATATATTTCTATACTGTAAACCTCTTTTTTCAATCATTACAGATTATAAAATAAAGCCCGCCCGCCGCGTCTGTCTGTCTGTCTGAACGCGATAAACTCAAAAACTACTAAACGGATTAGCATGTTATTGCCACCAATGGACAGAGTAATTCAAGAGGAAGGTATACGTATATAATTTATTAATATTTTGTGGAAATTTGTTGTAATATAATGATTATTGTTGAAGAAGTCGGAAAAAAATCAAGCCGTCTGGGAACTTTCATCGAAAACGGTGCCTTATCCTTTTGAGATATAACAAAATAATGTATGGAGGAATTGTTCCTTTTGTATAGGACTACAATAAAGTCCGCACTGGCATATATCTATCTTTTATGGATAGCTTACTATATCTATTTTTATGTTTGAAGAAAAGGTGTCATGTGATGAGATGATTGGAAAGCAATTTATACGGATACGGTATTAATTAATCCTTATCAAATTAAATACGTTACTTACCTTCAGCATTTCATGCAGATTGTGATTGCTCCTTACACTATACAATTTAAATTAATATCTTAGGAGCTATCGGGAAATATAAATATCGCGCGACAAGAAACTGGGCGCCGCGGCCACCGCACGCCGCACAGGCCAGCGTGGTTAGGCTGAAGTTATCAATGTTGTATATAGATATATATTGTAGTTTGCTTTTATGTATATATTCTTTACTTTTTCAAATATTTATAGAATTGAAAATAAAATACATTAAAAATACTCCAAGTAGGATGAATTTACGTTACATTTGAATCTAATTAAGTCCAATCCATATGTTCGACGCAACAAGCTGAAAGGAAAGTACGCAGAAAAAACACTACGGGTTATATGCTCTGCTACCCGTGCGAAGCCGGGACGGGTCGCTAGTGCTACTATAAAGGATAATAACAATAACTGGTTTTCACTGTGTCGAGTGTCATAGGCTTCTCGAAATACAACTTATTTTAATGCAGTTATAAAAAAATGGGGTTCACCATTTTATTTACTAGATATTATATCGGAACAAATATAATGACCACCAAAAAATACTTTAATACCCTAAACTCTTTTACCAAAAAAATATAATAAACATCAAAAAATTAAAGTCTAAAATTGCAATAGTTTTAGCTATTTTAGTCACGACTGCACTTCAAATTGTATTCAAAGACCAAATGTAGTAAATGACCACCAAACCTTAGCGAGCAAATTAATGCGCTATTTCTAATAAAATAAACCACTATGATTGCCATAAGATGTTGGCACATTACCAAATAAGGTATAATGATTCCAAATTAAGTTATGTCTTTAAAAGTCCCTCCCGCGACACCGCACCGCACGCGCCGCAGCATATATGGAAACCCTTCCAGTATTCAGAACCCCAGGAATTCATTTATCATTTATCAAAGGAGTCTGTTAATCAATTTCCAATTAGGTTACTTTAGGTTCATTCATTCATAAAAAATAGACCATTGTCTATTTTTTTAAATCATTAGGTTAGGTTAGGTTGGTTTATGTAAATGTGAGGAGCGAAGCGGAGCGGAGCGACGAGCCATTCGGAAGCCTATTCATCAATTTCGGATTAGTTTTGTTTAGGTTAATGGTCTATAAATTTATAAGTCTGTTGATCAATTTCGAAAACAAAACTAATTCGAAATTGATGAATAAGCTTCTGAATGACATGAAAATATTTGCATGTCATTTTAAATTAAAATGTGGTTAATATTATGGTGGTCATAAACAATTTTTGGGTTTACAATGATTTGTTTGCAATCATTTGCTTTAATAGGATAGCAAGATGTAAAAACTTTGGTTATAATTTCACATTAAAATGCGGTTATAATTTTGGTGATCATTTACTATTTTTGGGTTAACAATGATTTGTTTGGAGTCATTTGCTTTAATAGGATAGCAAGAGGTAAAAACTTTGGTTATAATTTCACATTTAAATGCGATTTTAATTTTGGTGGTCATTTACTATTTTTGACGTAATATTTTACTACATCTGATGATAAGTTAAACATAAGCCATATTATATTTGACGACCGCTTAGCCTAGTGGGCAGCGACCCTGCCTGCGGGGCTGGAGGTCCCGGGTTCGAATCCCAGGTCGGGTCAGTATTGATATGATGAATAGTAATACTGGCACCGGGTCTTGGTTGTTATATGTATGTGATGTCTTCGCTTGGTACCCATAATACAAGCTAATGCTTAGTTTGGGGCCAAGACGTTGTTGTGATTGTGTGTGTTATTATTATTATTATTATTAAAAAAAGTTATGCAATACTAAATCTAGAAATGCATAGGCAAAAAAAATTGTTGTGATAGCCCAAAGCGAAACAAACCTGTCTCAATCTTATAAGGCCATAGGGTCATGGTTCGAATCCGGGCGTGTATCAATGAGTTTTTCTGACTTAAATACATAACTATCACTGACTCCGTGCCTCGGAGAGCACGTTAAGCAGTCGGTCCCGGACGCTGTCAATAGATGGCGGTCGTTACAATCCCCAACCCGCAGTGGAGCAGCGTGGTGGACTTAAGCTCCAAGTCCCCCCTCACCCTGGAGGAGGCCTGAATTCCTGCAGTGTGGTAAAAATGGACTGATGAAGTGAAGAAGTGAAGATAGGCAAAACACAAACTTTTTATTAGCTTTGTGTACATGTCAGTGTGTGTTTTATGGCAATAATTACCTACTTATTAGAAAACACGAAGCGTAAAACCAGAAAACTATGTAAATCCAAGTTTAAAGTTTGATTAGAAAAGTCTTGGGTTATGGGTGTGCACAAAGTAGCTTAATGACTTTTAAATAGTATAAATGCTAGTATTAAAACCAGCCAAGTCCTTTTGGACCACGTGCAGTGTAGCGTTCTGTAGTCAATACGGTTGTGTGCAAGTAGTCGCACATAGAGCATTTTCTGGAATTTTATCGATGGTTTGCAAATTAATCTACTTAAGTTATGTATGTAATGTAGATAATGGAAATATATATTTTTTGTACATAACATTCTATATAATATCAATTTGTAAGACTTTTCCAGAATTTAAAACTGAAAATAAGTCAAGAGTGCCCTTGAATAAGGCTCGGGTCGTAAATGTACACAAATTGCTAAGTGCTGAAACTTTTAAACTGTACACATGCTAAATGCTGAAATTTGAATGCTTTAATCAACGGTTTTCTATAGTACTGAAAGGGACAATTATAAAACAGGCCTAGTGTCTCTCGGACACGCGTGAGGAGGGTTTTGCACTGTTCCACTTTGATAATCGAACGATCGAAACAAGTTTTTTTTTTAAATACCAATTATAATATAATGATAAAGTATACATCACAACAACGTCTAGACCTCAAACTAATTTTGGGTACCAAGCGAAGACACAACATACATATAACAAGCAAGACCCAGTACCAGTACCAATATTCATCATATAAATACTGAACCGACCTGGCCTTCGAACCAGGGACCTCCAGCTTCGTAGGCACGGTCGCTACCCACCAGGCTAAGCGGTCGTCACATTGGTTACATTAAGGTAGATCACTATACCATCACCTCATCTCACTCTATTGCAATTTCATTTTCTTTGTCTTCTTCCTCTTTGTTTGTTCGTGTTGCGTGTTGTTGTTGTCTTTCGTTGGGCGTTGGGCGAAGCGGAGTAAAAAAATAATTTATTTATTTAAATAATCATCGTGTGTATTCAAATGATCGAACCATTCGAACAATACTACAAGTAATTTCTACTGCATGTTAATGTATGAAAACAAGAATCCGTATCAGGCTGGCCGGCCAAAAAGTACGGTCGGAACTCTTGCGCAATAATAGACAACAAAGAAAGATCAACATACCTACAACGTGTTAATGAAAAAGCGCAAAACCTCAGACACCCCAACTTATTTTTATTATGAAGGAATTATGTAAATTATTAAATTAAATTTTCGCGGATTATTTCCGAAGATTTTAGCTTTTTTGTTTTCTTGTGTTTATTGCAAATTAATAAGTCTATGGTAATTACGCGCGATCTATTGCGATGTTGCCGCTTCGCGTGCCGCCGCAATCTGCATTTAGTCAAACTTACATTACAACGTTGCCGCTTGGCGCGCTGTCCACAATAACGCCCCTGGCCCCACGCACTTGCTATCTCTTTTTTACGCATTTCTCGAAACGTAATGACCTTTCACACGCTGATTGCAAGAATGTAGGTTAGTAACTAACGCAGATAGTTCATTTGTCTCTTGAGTGAAGTAATGATTAAACAAGGTGTAATTAAATATTTTTTTTGGTTAAAGTTCGACACTTGGTTTTGGTTAAAGTTTGGTTAAGGTTTGAAGTTTTTGTTATCAGTGGAATCGATTCTACTCTCGATTCTGAAAAAAACTAATTTCAGGTTTTGCGCTTTTTCATGAACGCGTTGTATATACCAGGTGAAATTTTAACAACCATGCTAAAAAATCTCGACGTCAGGTATCACCAATAGACCTCATTAGGTAAATAAAAAATATAGGTTACAATTTTTTAATAAATAATTTTATTTACAGTGTTATTTTATAACGTTTGATTGACTTTTTTTTTCAGAACGCGCCCGAGACCTTGAGACCGAAAAGGGGCGGAGCGTGCAGTGGCCGTGAATTGTGATTGGAGTTGTTACTGTTTTTTTCGAGAAAAGTTAGTGTAGTCAAATACCTTTATATTGTATACCTAAATATTTTTATATTGAACAATACTAAAAGAAAACAAGATGTCCATCGGTTTTTTGCCAAAGGGATTCCGGGAATTTTACCGGGATACAGAAAAATAAGTAAATAAAATAATTTAAAAAAATAAGCGCTAATATAACTTATCAGTCAGAATATTTAAAATGATACAATCGCGTACAATTGCTCGTCAATTTAAAAAATAAATGCAAATATTATAAAAAAATATGTAATTTTATAACAATTATTAACATTTTATTATAGATAATTATATCTCTTTTCCGCCACTCGCTCGTCTACAGTATCTAAGCTTCCGTCTTAAAAGACAGCCTTTCAAATAACTTGTCCATTATCCTGATTGCAGGGAATTTCCTTCTTTAACGAGGTTTCAAATTGTACTTCGAACGCAATCTGGGGCAATTTGTGGTGACGACAATAGGACTTACTGCAAATGAGTATTGCTAATAACGTCACAAATTTATTGTGCTATATTCATATACGTGAAGATGCCTACATCTATATCCATATTTCTTTTGAAAAGGCGATTATTTTCTCAAAGGTTCGGTAACAATTTAACTTTGTATTTTTCCCGTCTTTCGACGTATTCTACGAATCTGCTTTTCGTTTGATGTCTGTTTATACCAACATCATTAAAATGTATTAAAGGTAGAAACTCGAATATGATACTTAGTACCTATCAAAAGAAGCCTTGAATGTACAAAAAATCTCTCGTTTTCTTTAGACATGTAATGTTTCTATTAATCTTGGTGGTTCTGGGTGGCGTGCGTTATGCCCTTATTTATCGGTCGGCCGCCGGTTATTGCCACCTTCATTAATCTAAGCGAGAGATTCTTGCAGGAAATCTCGCAAAAAGCATTGTTACCCTTAATGATAAATGTCTGACGCGATACCTTCACTCGCTCACTGCGCCGTTTTTAAGCTCTGAGGGAGTAATTTATGAACTGTTGTGATAAGTACTCTACTTGTTACCGAAGAATGATTTGAAGAACAAACTGTGGTGACATATATTTTGAATGGCAGGTAATTTTTTTAAGAAAATTTTAATATATAGTATTAATAATAAGTGTTACTAAGGTTGAAGCGTGCTATGGAGCGGGCTATGCTCGGTGTTTCTTTGATGGATAAAATCAGAAACACTGAAATCCGTCAAAGAACCAAAATGGTCGACATAGACGAAGCGATCAGCAAGCTGAAGTGGCAATGGGCCGATCACATTTGCCGTAGAACTGATAACCGATGGAGTAGACGAGTTCTCGAATGGAGGTCACGTACCGGAAATCGCAGCGTTGGACGCCCCCCTGCCAAGTGGATAGATGACCTGAAGCACCATACCGGGGGTATTTGGATGCGAAAGGCGAAGGACCGTGTGTGGTGGCGAGCCTTGGGAGAGGCCTATATCCTGCAGTGGAGAGATACGGGCTGATGATGATGATGATGAAGGTTCAAAAAACGATGTATTTGCTTATAAGCTAATTTCCGAAAAAAAGTGTTCGTGGGGGCACTTAAGTTCTTTTTATACCTAGAGCCGAATGACCACGTATAGATACACAACAAATTGAATTAAACGCATAAATTTTTTTTTTACCTGCCAGCGATAGTATTTCATACCAGCAATATGTCCTTAGCTTTGGCATCATCAAAATCTGGCTTTAGACTAATAATGATAATACAAGGGACATCTCACTCGGTGCCATCTAGTCACAAACTTAACAGAACTTGTTTTATGGGTACTAGACAACTGAAATACATACTGAAACATTTTTTTGTATTACATACATACATGTATAGAAAATTTAACACCCAGACACGGAGCGAATAGACATGTACATACACAAAAATATTTGTCCTAGGCGGGAATCAAACACGGAAACCTTTTTTTCCAATCGGTCCCCAAGGAATGGTTTAAGTTTTAAATAAGTAACCTTTAACTTTCATATGGTCAATGATTTCTTCTTTTTCAGTTTCGTTGATATTTTGTTCATTACCAAAGAGTTTAGGGTCATGGATTTACTCTATATTTTTTTAATGCTGTATTTCATAATATAGATTTTAGGTGCAGGGGTTCATTTGCTTCAATAAAACAACACTTTATCACTTGTCTTGAGAACTTGCGGCTTGATGAGAGAGAGATCTTCTTTGTTCCTTTCACTGTGGCGGGCGGCGGGCGACTGACTGGGCACAGCACAGGGCGCTATATTTATACCCTTGAACAAGCGTGCTGTGCCACAGCGGCATCGTGCAAAAGGGACTATTCTGCCTATCTCTCTCTCTCCCATCGCGCCATCTCGTTCTCTTTATTTATTTGCTATCTCTGTTTGACAATATCGTCGCATAAAATTATATTAACAAAGAAACAAATTTACAGCCATATTCAATAAAAATATATCCTAAGTAATATTGTTCATCCTTAAATTACACTTCGGACGGCGGTGCGCGGAGCATGTCGCACACGCCCGCCGTCTTCACTTATTTCACTACGGCTATAGCTACCGTTAACAGTCCACCCCCGGTTGGAGCACCGCGACAATCACTCATCTGTAGGTAGCACTATGAGACGTGTAGTTGGTCGCCGTAGTGACCCGTTCGCGGTCTGCACCTGGACGACTCGCACTTGCCCGTCGACGCCCGGGTATAGTTTGGTGATGCGGCCCCGCGGCCAAGTGTTTCTAGGCAGCCCGGGGTCCACGATGATTACGTGGTCATCTACTTTCACCGGCTGCACTCCTTGCGTCCATTTCCTCCGCTGCTGAAGCGTCGGCAAGTATTCTCGCCTCCATCGCTCCCAAAACATATCGGCCAACTTCTGTGCCATTCGCCATTGTTTGCGGCCGTAGAGGTCGGCGTTGCCAAACTGGCCTTGTAAGTGACGGCCAGCGGCGGAGCCCAGTAAAAAATGATTCGGGGTGAGAGCGATCGGGTCTTGTGGGTCAACCGAGATATGAGTCAACGGTCTGGAATTGACGATGAATTCGGCCTCCAGTAGCAAAGTGTGCAGTACCTCTTCTCGTGGCGCTCTGGCGAGCAGCGTCGTTTTTAGAGCCGCCTTTACGGACCGCACGAGTCGTTCCCAACTCCCGCCCATGTGTGGGGCGGAGGGGGGAATGCGGCGCCAAGTTATGCCGCGCGTGGTTGCCTCTGCTTCCAACTTCTCCTTGTCCGCTTTTGTTAATTCCGAAGCCATTCCGACGAAATTCGTGCCGTGGTCACTGTATATAACGGCGGGTTGACCCCGGCGGGCAATCATGCGGCGGAGAGCCATGATTGCAGAGTCGGCAGACAGTGACCCAGCGATTTCTAGATGCACAGCGCGCGTGGAAAGACACGTGAACAGTGCCACCCAGCGCTTCTCGTGTCGTCGTCCGATGGCCACTTCTAATGGCCCAAAATAGTCCAGTCCGCAGTGGGTGAAAGGTCTTTGTTTATAGGCCAGTCGCGCCGGCGGCAGGTCGCTCATCTTGGGTGCGGATGGCTGCGCGTGACGAATGCGGCAGAGTCGGCATTCCCTGGCGATCTGCTTGACGGTGGGTCGCAAGCGCAAGATCCAATAGCGCTCGCGGAGCGTGTTTACCACCGTTTCGTGGTTGCCGTGTCCCACGGCCTTGTGGTGGTGTGCGATGAGTAGGCGTACGGCGTGGTCGCGCCCGTCTAGTATGAGCGGATGCTTCTCGTCGAACTCTAAATGCTGCGCGCGGCGCAGGCGGCCGCCGACTCGAAGCACGCCGTCGACAATGATGGGGTCGACAGCTTTCAGGCGATTCGATCGCGGTAGCGGGTCGCCTCGTTGTAGAGCAGTTATGTCTTCGGCGAAATTTCGGTACTGTGAACTCTGTAACATAAATCTTTCCGCTTCTTTGATGTTTGCCGCCGTGAGCGATTCGTGCTGCTGCTTTCATGCTCTTTTGGCAAAAAGGAAAACCCACGCGACCGTGCGCACTAAGCGAGTCCACGAAGAGAACCGCGTAGCCTCGATCACCTCCTCAGACTGAGCCACAACGCACACTACCCCAGATTTGATTTCTAAATCGTTGTTTGGCGCGTCGAGATGCGCGTCTCTGTCAATCGGCCATTCCGACTCCGATCTGGATAAAAACGCGGGTCCAGACAGCCACCTATCCGTGTTCGCGGTCGTCTCGCGAGTCGCATCATCCGCGGGGTTATCCGCCGAATTTACCCATTGCCATTCGCCCGAATCTGATCGTTCTTCGATTTCAGCCAATCGATACGCGACGAACGGTTTATAGTTTCGCGGGTTCTTTTGTTTTATCCACTTTAAGACGGTTTTCGAGTCCGTCCACAATACTCGTTTTGTTATTTCTACGCCGTGCTCGGTTTGCACGTTATCGGCTAGTCGCGCGGCTAGTACTGCCGCTTGCAGCTCCAGCCGCGGTATCGACGCTATCTTGACCGGCGCGACCCTAGCTTTTCCTGTCGCTAGTGTTACGTGTACCGATCCGTCGGGCCGCTCGGCCCTCCAATACACGACCGCGGCGTAAGCGACCTCGCTAGCGTCTCCGAACGCATGTAGTTGTACCTTGCTAGACAACAGCGCGTACCATCGGGGTACCGTGACTTTTGATAACGTTTTTATCTCTCCTAGCCAATCGAGCCAGGCCTGGAAGTCGCGCTCGCGTAACCTTTCGTCCCACGAGATTTGTGACGCCCACACCCGTTGCATAAGTACTTTCGATTTTATCGTGATCGGACATAAAAACCCTAACGGATCAAAAATCGACATAATACCGCTCAAGAACTGACGTTTGGTAGGTATTACGTTCCCTTTCAACAGCGACTCGGGTAATTTTTTAAACGTTAGATCAAAACTGAGCAGATCTTGATCTGGATCCCATATTAAGCCTAACGTGCGTTCCGTTTTCGATTTGTGCAGCGCGATCGTCCCGGCTTGAGCGGTATCGTCGTTCGGAAGGCGTGGTCTCAGTTCGAAGGAGTTAGTTGCCCACCCCCGAATGACGAAATCGCCCCGACGTCGCACTTCCGTTACGTCTCGAACTATTTTCTCTACCGTCGCTTGACAATCGTGGCTATACAAAAAATCGTCCATGTAGTGATTTCTATGCGTCGCGACCGCGGCTTCGGGGAATTCTTCCGCGTGTGCATCCGCATTGGTGTTTAACGTATTTATCGCGGCAGTCGGAGAAGACGCTGCTCCAAATATTAAGGTTTTCATGACATACGCGTCAGGCTCTCTGTCTCGGTCCGCGCCTCGCCATAAAAACAGCTGAGCTCGCTGATCCTCGCTTCGTATCTTTACTCGTAAGAACATGTCTCGTATATCCGCTACGACCGCCGTTCGCCCTAACCGAAATCTATATAAAATTCCTATTAGGTTGTTCAGCAAGTCGGGCCCTGTTAATAAATAATCATTCAGCGAGCGTCCAGAAAATTTCGCGGCGGCGTCGAACACTAAACGCACTTTTCCCGGTTTATTCGGGTTTACGACTGCAAAGTGTGGTAAATATAGGCAGTTGTCGAATTTTTGGTTCGCTGGAACCTTTGACGCATACCCGTTTTTTAGAAAACGGGTATGTTAGCAGTTAGAAGACTGAGAAGACTGTTAGCAGTCTATTGATTTGAGCTGTGTACGAACTTGCGAACGTTGCGTCGCGGTCTAATTTATTTTCGATATTGAACAAGCGCCTTTTAGCAGCATTGTAGTTGTCCGGGAACTGCGGGTTATCCTCCCGCCACAATAGTCCTACTTCCCAGGCGTTGCCTACTTTGCGCGTGGTTTCTTTTAAAATCCGCGTCGCTCTATCTATCTCCGCTACGGGTCTATTTTTAGCGACTATACCTATAGCGTCTAGATCGAAATATTCTTTCATTTGGTCGTTCAGTTCTTGCAAACAATTAATCGACACCGTGGAGTTCGCGTTTCTATCGCGCGTGTTTCTACGGCCATGTGCGACCCAGCCTAAGTCGGTAAAGGATGCTACGGGCTCACCCGATTTCCCGCGTCGCACGTCACGGCCCGTGATCAACTCCCAGTAATCTTGGCCTTTAAGTAGCATCGGCTTGGCATCGTGCAGCTCTTCCAGGTCACAATCTCGTAGGTGTCGGTGTTTCTTGATCTCGCTAGCGAACAGGGATTGTGTCGGCAAGTCCGAGTTGAATATAGTGCGACACTTGAGCTCGTGGTCTATTCGGTTTGGCCCGCGTACGATCACTTTCACGTTGCGTGATTCGTTGTCGGTTACACGTAGTCCGCGCGCACTCACTATGTGTAGCGTAGAGTGCGGCCCGCTCGCGCCGATCTTGCTTGCGACGCCCGCGTCGAGTAACGTGACTGACGCTCCATCATCTAGAAGCGCGTGCGTTTTCACTTCTTTGTCTTTATAGCTGATTACGACCGGTACGATTTTCAGCAGCACTTTGGAGTCCGTGCAGCCAATATTAGTGACCTTTTCGCACGTGTCACTGTTCGCGTCGGTTTCATCTGGTTGCTGCGTCGCTCGTTGAGCCGTCGGCGGAGCTTCGTTATGCAAGAGAGTGTGGTGTCGTCGTTGACATCTCGTGCATCCTTTTGCTTTACAGTATAGGCTGTGATGTGCTTTCGACACGCACTTGAAACACAGCTTATGTTCTTTTACAAAATTCCACCGGTCGTCGACGGTCATCTTTTTGAATTTGTCGCACGCTGTTAATTTGTGGTTCGCTTGGCAACAGGTACATTTAATCGGCGTAGAAGCTTTTTCTTCTATTTGCGTGTTTACACGAAAGGTTGCTTCGCGCCTTCGTGTTGGTTTCTCCGTCGTCCGCGAGATGGCGCTCATGTTCTGTGTCGTCGGGACACGCGCATAGATCGCGGCTAGTTCGGCTTCGTGATCTAGAAAATCTGCTAGCACGACGATGTTCGGTTCACGTCGACCTTCTTTCCTTGCCACTACCACGTGTTCTGCGTATTTGTTGCGTAGGTGTGGCGTTAGTTTTTCGACAAGATCTCTCACTAACGTCGGATTATAGAGGTGACCTTCTGTGTCCAAATCTTTGAGTACGGCGACGCAGTTACGTACGGCGATAGCGAAGTCACTCATTTCGCGGCCGCTGTCCGTGACTCGTGGTGTAGTTCTCACTTGTTGCATTACTTCATCCATTATTAATTCGGGCCTTCCGAATTTGCGCTCAAGTGCAGCCATGATTTCTTCGGGTTTGGAATCTGCCGCGAGCAGATGAGCTACCGCCGTTCTCGCTTTTCCTTGTACGGCTACTCGCAGGCGTGCCAGATTTTCATACGATTTGTATTCATAATTAAATGTGGTCGCTTCATACGAGCTTTTGAACATTCTCCACTCGTTTATACTGCCGTTGAAAATTGGTAGTTCATAAGCTTGTCTTGGTACGGGACGTGGCTTAGCTATTTTGGTTATAGCTTGGGCTAGCTCTGCCATCCCTATTCCTTGGTCCTCGCTTTTGTTTCGACATTCATGGCTCTGGTCTCGCCTCGCGGTAAATGGTTGTGAGATTTCTTCTAATGGTATTCTGACATCTTCGGTTGTCACGCCCTGGCTCCGAGAGATCCCCGCTGATTTGGCGGCGGTGTCAGGAGCGTTGTTTGCCATTAGAGGGGTCTGGTTCATCCAGTTCACAACTCGTTCTCGTATCGCGTGTTGCGTCGTATTGTTCTGAGGCTCTTCAATTCCGATCTCTACGAGATCTGCCTCCGATGCAGCATCGAGGTCGGCGAGTTCCATAGCGAGTCTTTTCTTCACAAGGTCTCGTTCAATATTAGCTATTGATTGTGCGGCTTCATATTCGGCACGCCGGCGTGCAGCGTCGCGTTCGGAGCGCGAGCTACGTGACGTCATCGAGGGCGGTGGACGCGACGTAAGCAGTGGCGCGGTGTGTTGCGCGTTCGTTTCGTCTCTACGGCCCGCGGGGGACCGGAGGCGAGTCGTATTCGCGACGTCGTCCGTGTGATCGATTACGTGCCCTCCGACCGTCGGGATCGGCTGGGGCGGCGAATGCACTACGACACCAGCTTTTCGTACGGTTGATGGGGACTTAGGTCCAGCCATCGTCGCGAGCCCGGAATCCGCCACAACACTCTCTCTCATTTTTCTTGTTTTGCTTCTCGTAGATCTTCCCGTTGTAGACATTTTCTTGAAGATCCGATGTTCGAAGGACCAACACTATAGATTTTAGGTGCAGGGGTTCATTTGCTTCAATAAAACAACACTTTATCACTTGTCTTGAGAACTTGCGGCTTGATGAGAGAGAGATCTTCTTTGTTCCTTTCACTGTGGCGGGCGGCGGGCGACTGACTGGGCACAGTTTTTTTTTTTTTTTTTTGTTTAGTGAGGGCCGAATCTGCTTACAGACATCTGCGCGCCCGACCTACCGCGCAGATAGTGCCGGGTTGGGATTTCTACACAGAAGGTGCAGCCCGACCGGCTAAACGACTCCTCAACCTATACTCCGGAGAGCGTATAGGATTTGACATGAACGACGACCGGACGCATTGAGGATGCTTCGGTGCGTTAATGCCTATTGGCGGGCGGCGCCTTAAGGGCCCCGTCTCGTAGGCTTATGATTAAAATTAAAATTAAGAATTAAAAATTCGGCAATGGAGGGCAGTTCGAGCTGGACGGCCCGACTGTGAACAAACAAGGCTCAGATGCCATTCGAACAGATTTGCTACGTTAACTAGGTAATATCGGGCGCTAGGTACTGTTCGCCTATGTCAGACCGAAGGTCTGATCTGCCTGCATTCCTGAGACTCTCAACCTCGGTGGTGAGATCGTCAGGAGGATCTGTTAGTGCATTCCGTGGACGTCTGAGAAAGTGGGTGGCGGGCGGGGGCTCGTAAGAGGCCGCTGCCGAAAGTAGCGGGTTGGGGTGCGCGACCGCGGCGGCGAAGAAGCGCTCTGACGCGTCCTTCATGTACTTGGAAAGAGTTGGTAAGTCGAAATCGCTGTGAAGCATACTATTTCGAACGTACCAAGGAGAATTTACTGCTCTTCTACAGAATCTGTTCTGTATGACCTGTAGCGGCTTAAGTATCGATTCTTTGGCGTAAGCGAAGACCGGGCATGCATAAGTCATGACCGGTCTGATAGCCATCACATAGAGTGTGCGCTTGTTGCGCATCGACATCTTACTACGGCTACCTATCATACAGGACAGGCGGGCCATATAAAATTTAGCAAGTTTGCTAACACGTTTGACATGATCGCGAAAGTGCAGATGCTTGTCAAGCGTAATACCTAGATATTTATAACTATGTTGCCACGGAATGTTGACACCGGACATTTTGAGTGAATCTATGTTTTTTGGGAGGAGTGAGGGGTCTTTCGCTTTGGAATGGCGAAAACAGATGGCCGCGGATTTGTCCGGATTTAGTTCAATCCTCCATAGGCGAAACTACTGCGTGAGTTCGTCTATAGAGGACTGAAGTCGAGGAGCGATATGACAATTAACGCGCGCGCGAAAATAGAGCACTGTGTCGTCGGCGAACAGTGCTAATTGGACTCCGTTGCGCGGCAACGGAATATCGTTGGTATACGCTGAGTACAGTATCGGGCTGAGAGTGGAGCCTTGCGGGACTCCAGCTTTTAACGTTTTCCGCGTTGAGAGTGATTTCTCGTGTTTATAGACGAATTGTCGGTCGGTGAGATAGTCTTGGATTATAAAAACTAATCTATCTGGGACTTCAAGTTTATGCAGCTTGTATATTAAGCCTGCATGCCAAACTTTGTCAAAAGCTTTGGCTACGTCGAAAAATACTGCTACGGTTTTATCTTTCCGTTTGAAACCGGAAGATATGTATTCAACTAAGCGGAGAGCTTGTTGAGGGCAAGAGTGTCGGGGACGAAAGCCAAATTGCTCGTCTATAATTAGTCCCTTTCCAAATAAATGATCGCAGAGACGAGTCTTTAAAACTTTTTCGTAGAGTTTGCCCATAACCTTGAGGAGGCTTATGGGTCTGTAACTGGTGGGAAGGTCTCGAGGTTTGCCTGGTTTGGGAATGCCGATTACGACGGCTTCCTTCCAGATCGGTGGAAAGTAGCAGTTTTTGAAACAAGTGTTGAAAATGGTTGCCAGAAGGGCGACTAATGGAAAAGAAAAGCATTTGAGTGCTTTGTTATTGATGCCATCGAGACCTGGAGCTTTTTTGTTTTTAAGTTCCTTAATATGTTTACTAATTTCCTCACAAGTGACTGGGGGAAGGTCCGCTGAGGGCGGACGGGCCGCGTGATTGCGTACGTCGTTTTCGACGTAGGCTACGTGAGAGGGGTCGCACGGAAGTGTGCTTATTGAACATTGGGCGTCAAGACTATCTGCAAGACAGTCAGCTTTTTCGTTATCGTCGAACGCGAGGAAGCTATCTGGTTTCTTAAGTGGGGGGGACGCGGCGTGTCCGTCTAAACGGAGCGCTTTGGCGACACTCCAGTAGGCCTTATGGGTTGGCTTGATGCCTTCCATAAGGTCGTTCCACTGTTCGTTACGTAACTCACTTATGCGCGCTCTCACACGGCGTTGGAGGGCGCGCGCTCGTGACCTATATTCGGGCGTGGGATATGCGCTCGCGCGGCGCAGAGCAACGTTTTTGACTCTTATGAGTTCGCGCACGTCAGGCGGCAGGTTCAGGCGGGGTTTAGCCGCCGGCGCCTTCCGCGAGCAGTCCGCGATCACTTTTTGAACGTGCTCAGTAAGAGCCCCTATAGCTAAATCTATATCATTATTGGAATTAATTTCCGATGGGATTTTATTAAGATCGGGGGTATCGATTTTTTGGAGCGCGGCTTGGACTTTATCCCAGTCGGTGATGAATTTGGGGTCCTCCGGCGGATTTTCCGGTGAACCCAACTTCATGAGAACGGGCCGGTGATCTGAGCTCAGGGCGTGAAGCGTCTCGATAGAACTCAGTTTCAGCGCCACGTTTTTAAGAACTGCGAAATCCAGAATTTCTGGATGATGAGTATTATTATCGGGAAATCGCGTCGGTGTAAGTGGCGCGATTATGTCTAAATTAAGGGCCTCGGCTAGGACCGATAGCCTGCGGCCGTTCATATTGGTGGCCACACAGTTCCAATCTGTGTGTTTACTATTGAGATCGCCGAATAAGAGAACGGAATCTCCAAGGGCGAGAAGAGCTTCTATGTCGCTCCGGAGCAACTCACTAGTCGGCGGCAGGTACACAGAGGCTATGATAAGGGTCCCGTGACCGGTCATAGCCAATCTGCACACTGTCGCCTCTACGTTAATAAGAGAGGGCGCGTCGATAGGGCAACAGTACAGCGTGCGTTTAAAATACACCGCGGTACCCCCGCCCCTTCCGCGTTCGCGGTCCGTTCTAAGTAAATTATAATTTTTAATTTTGCAGGCCCTGGGCCTTTTGTTTGATAAAAAGGTTTCCTGGACTAATATAATATCTACGCTGTACTCAGACGCACATTCACCTAACTCTATAAAATTTGTGTTAAGGCCACGCGCGTTGAACGACATAATCGAGACCGAACTCGGTTTATGTCGCCCAGCGCGAGTGCCCAGTGTGCACGCGGGTGCACTCATTACAATTTAGTGTTGAAAGTTAAAAATTTAAAATTTAAAATTAAAATTAAAAAATTAAAGTTTATAATTAAATGAATTTAATAGAGTGATTCGATCACTTTGGGGTAACGACTAAGGGCAGCCATTCTGTCCTTAGTACATTTACTATTTGAGATTTCCGAGGCCAACGCGGCGACCTCGTCCTCGGAGACCTCAGCTATGGCCGCTTTTATTAGTCTTAAATTTGCGAGGAATGAGCTCGCATCTTTAAGCAGTTTGCTGGGCACGGGCCCGGTATTACGAGCGGCCGGTGCAGCCGCCTTTGCGATGGGACGCGGTCCCCAAGCCGTGGCGGGCGCGGCGGGGCGAGCGGTCGTGGGAGCGAGAGGGCCGTTAAAATGCGGGCGCCGTTGAATGAGCGCCGGGAAATGGGTCGTGTTGTGGACCGCCGGGGCCCATTGCCTTTGTGCGGGACGCACTGGCGGTGGAGAGAATTTAGGCGCTTTAGGGCAGCCTCTATAATTGGCCGTGTGGCCGGTTTGTTGGCAGAGGACGCACGCTGGTGGTCCGTCCTTTGCCTTATCACGCGGGCACTCCGAGGTGAAGTGGGGCGTGAGGCATTTAACGCAACGCGGATTCGCGTTGCAGTTAATAGAAGCGTGGCCGTATAGCTGGCAACGATGACATTGCATTGGGCCGCCGCGGCGCCGTGGAACTTCTGAGCGGATGCCCGAAAGACCGGCTATTTTAATATTATTATGAAGAATGAGCTGGCCGAGCTCATTTTTCTCTAAGATTGCTAGGACGAGGCCTAGCGATGATCCATCGCGCCTATGTAGGCGGTGGACCGAAATGATAGGATAATTTTGGGACTGAAGGTCCTCTATTATGGTCTTGTCATCGACTTCGTCGGGAATACCGCGAAGGATGACCTTTAATTTGCGCTCTTCAGCGAGCGCGAAGGTATGGAATTGAATTTTCACGTCCGTTAGGTAACGCTTGAGGGCGCGAAAAGAATCGGTATCGCTAACGGAGATGCGAATACCTTCGGAGGTATTCACCGCTTTATTATAAATGATGTGGCGTTGGCCGCACACGGCTGCGACCACCGTCCATTTGGATTTGTCCCGAAGGACGACGGGCGGGGGTGATTTACCAGCGGGCGGGGGGGTTGGCTTATGGGCCGTGACTTTATTGTGCGCCGCAACGGCGTCACAAGTGAGCGCGGAGGGCGCGGGGGTGGGGGGCGCGCGGGCAGTGGCTGGATGTGCGGCGGCGGCGGGGGGAGGGTCGACTACCATCGACTCGGTAGAGGCAGCGAGTTGACGACGGTCGCATGCTCGCTTCTTTTTACGACCGGCTTTGACTAACTCAAAGCCGTCGTCCGCGATTAAGGCGTTGGGAGATTCGATAATGGTCGAATCTGAATCGGAGGAGTCCAATTCAGATCCTGAAGCGGGGCGGGGGCGTTTACTGCCCGTAGTTGAGCCGTTATCTGACATAGTGTCAGACGTGCACGAGTGCGAGCGAGAGGGCGAGGCGTCACTCTCCGTCTCGCTCACACTCGTGGCCGGAGAGGCCGGCGAATCGGGGATGACGGCGGTTGTACTAGCGCGCGGGGTAGGGGCGGGCGTGCTCTCGGAATTTTCCGGAGCGATAAAGATTTTGGCCAAGTTAATGTTGGCTGGAATGGTGAGGCCATGAGCGGCCGCTAAAGATATAATAAGAGCCATAAACTCTTCTAGTGATTTTGCCTGAGGGGCGGGGGGGGGGGGGGGGGGTGTTCGTGGCTGACATATTTTTATTTTATGTGGGTGTGTACTGAGTGTATGTTTTATGTGAGTAGTGTGTGAGGTGGGTACCTACACCTACACCTACGGTGCGTCCCCTAGTTTCGCGTGAGCAAAACCAGGGGGTGCGTACCTAACGGCCCTAGCTGCCTCGACCGAGAGACCGCCAAGAGATACTCGATTGGCGATCAAACTACGGCCGAAGAATGGGTAAAAGGATAGGAGAGGTGGGCGGGTGACACCAGGCGTCGACGAGGGTAGCCCCCAAGGTCGGTGGTACCTGGCCCGTCGGTAAACTTGCCGTTCCCGTTAGGGAAAGGCGAGCGGACCGGTCACCGCTCCGAATCGGCTTGTTGGCACCGTTATACGTTTCCCCCGATTCGACCACAGTAATAATGTCGTGGATTTATATGGCTGTATGTGAATGGAATTAGCTTTGAAAAAAGCTGTTTGAATGCACTGCACTGCACAAGAACTCGCGAACGATTTCGGGCGCAATGTGAGACGTCCGCGCGGGTCGGACGCTCAGAGCAAACTGATGATGGTGGTTGAACTGGGCACAGCACAGGGCGCTATATTTATACCCTTGAACAAGCGTGCTGTGCCACAGCGGCATCGTGCAAAAGGGACTATTCTGCCTATCTCTCTCTCTCCCATCGCGCCATCTCGTTCTCTTTATTTATTTGCTATCTCTGTTTGACAATATCGTCGCATAAAATTATATTAACAAAGAAACAAATTTACAGCCATATTCAATAAAAATATATCCTAAGTAATATTGTTCATCCTTAAATTACACTTCGGACGGCGGTGCGCGGAGCATGTCGCACACGCCCGCCGTCTTCACTTATTTCACTACGGCTATAGCTACCGTTAACACATAAGCTTCATATTGCTTTGTAGATTAAAACTACTTATATTAATTTTGCGCTCGAGTACCTACACTCTTTAGAGTGTAGTTTGCAAATACCACGTCAACAATGTCGGTCATCAGTGTTAACAGTGTTGTGATAGCCCGAACGCAGCGAACCTGTTTCGAGTTTACAAGGCCGTACGGCCGTGGTTCCAATCCAGGCGTATACCAATAAGTTTTTCTGACTTAAGTACATAACTATTATTGTCGCTGTGAGGCATAATGGGCTGGTGGAATGGAATGATCACTGGTGGTGAAACGTCAACAATGTACATGTTATGTCGAAATGATGGGGCGTTTATCTCTAACAACCCAGCCTATATTATTCCAATCAGTAGAAGCATGATAATTAATTTCAAATACGGCTCAAGAAGTGTATGGCGACGCTGCCTTGATATGTCTCAGTTACCGAGATATTTGTTCTTCTATTTTTATTTCTGCGCACTTCAACTATAGTAAATCGAACCAAATCGTATTGTATTTGGGTATACAATAAGTCTGTATTATCTTTACGAATGCTAAGTACCGTTCGAAGCACATTAATATACTTATCAATTAACCAAAAACTTATCGGACTTCACTTCTTCTTCACTTCATCAGCGTAAAAACATACATACACGGTAAACACCCCACTGTAGGGGCTTAGGCCTCCACCGGGGGAGGGGGGGCTTGGAGCTTAAATCCACCAGGCTGCTCCACTGCGGGTTGAGGATTGTAACGACCGCCATCTATTGACAGCATCCAGGACCGACTGCTTAACGTGCTCTTCGAGGCACGGAGTCAGTGATAGTTATGTACTTAAGTCAGAAAAACTCATTGGTACACACCCGGATACGAATCATGGTCCTATGGCCTTCTAAATTTGAGACAGGTTCGTTGTGCTCTAGGCTATCACAACTTATCGGACATGCAATAATAAATATTCAGGTAGGTATATGTACACCTACTGTGTAAATGTGTTACGATTTCACAGTTATTCATTTTTTTTGGCATTTTTAAAAATTCTTTTATGATACCACCCACCATGTTATACGCAGAACAATGACCAAGCCCTGGCGAGTTTTTGCCTTCTTTGCAAAAAACCAAAAGTTGGTTTACAAAACCACTGACTGTAACCGATCCCGAGATTCCAAAAGTCCTCACTCAAATGAGGCTTCGAGAAAATCTTAGACGCTGTGTACAAGAGCAGTTCCTCGACGTTATGTACCGGGGGCCAATAACAAAATCTTTTATCCTCTATCGCGACTCCTTCGTCGTTATCCTTCCAAATAATGCTATCGTTAACTTAATCGTCGACCGTTTTCATTCGGAACGCGACCTAACAAATGGGTAGTTAGAAGGAATGGCATCGGTCGTGTTGAGAGCGACTAATTGGATACAATGACAAAATCACATTGGAATACGGATCGGCCAAGAAATATTTACGTTTCGTCTCAAGACATAGAAAGCAAATATTAAAACGCAACGCTTGCGAGTTTAGTGCAGTGTGCATTGACCATGTAAACGAAACTGTGGTCGGTTTCGAAAGCGATGTGCATTTCGCATTACATTTTATTACATTACAGCGACTGGTAGCACTTGTATCGTCATTTAGTAGTATTGTAATAAACATTATAATAATAATAATAATAACACACACAATCACAACAACGTCTAGGTCCCAAACTAAGTATTAGCTTGTATTTTGGGTACCAAGTGAAGACACCACATACATATAACAACCAAGACCCGGCGCCAGTATTAATATTCATCATATAAATACTGACCCGACCTGGGATTACAGGCATTACCTATCTAGTTAAATAAATATTGGTTGTTAACTTTTAAGACCTCAAAAAATTATGAAGGCAGGATCGAACACTTAATTGATAAAAAATTACAGACGATATCGTTTTAAAAGAGTGTATTGTATTTAACAAGCAATAGTCGGGCATCATTTTAAACTTGACATGGAGCTGTGGGTGCATGCGAAGCTATCCAATCGGGCGCTCGAGCGCTCGTCAACCTATGGCACGAATCAAAACTTGAAATATACTAGCTATGAAATTGAATCTTTTTTGTTATTTATTTAATGTTTCAATGAACCAGTGTATTTTTCTCTTTCAAAAAAAATGAAAATGTAATAATAACAGATGTATGTAAAAGTGATTCGTTTTGCTACTGTATTATTATGTGTTAAAGTGAGTTTTTTTTGTTTCACCCTTGCGGTGGGAAGGCGGATTAAACACTGAATTTCAGTGGAATAAAGAAGCTTCTTAGAAAAACCATAATCGTTATGAAGAATATAATAGTATAGCAAGTTAAGTGTAAGTAAATAGTACGTAATAATTCCAGACTGTAGACATTATCAGATATTATACGTACAGTTTCCGCCGAAAAGTATGTCTATAAAACTATGTAGAATCGTGTAGCGCGCACATAAGAGCCGTGGAAATCGATCTGTTTGTCGATATCTAAGTGCGACGACGCGATGTGTGAAAATCGGGTGAACTCGAAAAATGGCGGGAAAATACTAGGTAGGACTGTATTGCACTCGTAGGATTTATCGATCTGTCTGTCTGGCGATATGTGGATGCGATAAGAACGACAAACTGGGAGGTCGTGATTTTAGCGGGAAATTTACCGAAGTGATGTAAATACTGTTTGAAGCTAAAATAGTTTTAGACACAAAAACGTAGAAATATTGAACAAAAGTGATATTTTCCTGTTGAATTTGAGTTTTTAATGTTGTGTGCATTTGCTGAAGAAAGATGCATTGTGTTGTGAACGAATATCTACAGTATTTATACTAAATTAGACCGACTCAGGGTGTGACTGAGATTCAGATCTTTATTAAAAACCTATGTGCGAGAAAGAGATGCTATTAAAAATCTACGTGCGAGAACGGAATTATAAGGCCCACAAAACATATTTGAAACAAGTTACTGTCCATTAATCTTCATTCAAAATATGATCTCACATGTCTCGTATTAACTAGCTCTGGACGTCTATTCCACTAGAGAGATTCCGATGAATAATTTTAAACATATTTCCGGTATGCCACAGGCACAGCCACCGCACTTTGAATGTAGCAGGCTAGAAGGAACACGCATACTAAAATCAACGACATAAAGCCTGCAAATTCTGTCCACTATATTTATTTTAAATTTTTTTTACCAATACCTTCCTTTCATTCAGTACCGCGCCCTGCCGCACACAATACAACATCTAGGTCTCCTTTTCTCATCTTATGGCTCAAATGTAATAACTCTGGTTCTCCAACTAAACGACCAGCATTACTCCTCTATTAACCCAATTTAAAACTCAGTGAACGAAGCAGATACGGTCTTAGCATAGTTTTTAAATATTTATAGTTACTAATTTCTAGACGAATATTTCTTTTTATGTACACATCAGTCCGATATAAAGTTATTGTTATTAATATAAATGCTGTATTTAGAGAAAATATGAGTAATTAATGCACCATGCGTTTTTGCTATAAACTATTCCATGGTGAAAATTCAAAATTCAAGCTTGCAAAATGGACAAAAAAACAGGCCAGCCGCTAAGGTCAAGAATAAAGAATTGCAAGCCATGAATGGTGGAAGCTGATCCGTATCCACTTACTCTAGAATAGAGAATGTAGAAGACTCTAAATATGGAAGGAATATGGGCAATTATTTTTTATTTTGATTTTGCGCTTCTTGCAACTATCGAAGGATATGGAAGACAAAATGAACATCAAAAATTTATAATATATTTATTTTATTTAATAATTTTATTATAATATATTTTATTAAATTTTTCCAAAAAAAGTTAATGACCAATTTAAAAAAAATTAGTATCATACGATGCTACGCAAGCTTTAGCATCTTTTGACACTACTACTTTTGCCTACCTTTATAACTTTCTGAAATATAGCCGAATGTCACTCTCCGGGGTAATTGATCGGATAATTATTTACTGAAAAGGGCACCTGCCCAGCCCACAGCCTTCGACAGATTCAAAAATTTTAAATCTTTTTTCAAAAAGTAGACAATCTATCATCCTCGGGATTTGTTTCATTTTTTCAATGTTATATAATAATTAATTATTTGTCCAAAATAACGGGAAATTACGTGTTTCTTTTTCACCATTTTCGATTTTCTGAAAAAAGTTACGCATCGATCTTAGAAAATTTGGTATCATACAATATTCCATAAGCCTTTGCATCTTTTGACATCACTGTATTTTGTCTATCGTCAAAAAATTTGGAAATACAGATGAATTACACTCCCCCACGAAAATGATCTGATAGACATTTTCAATGTTAAAAACTATTTTCATAGTTATTTCTAGTTAATTTTTCTAAATTTCACACTTCAAGATAAGTTGAGATGATTCAGTTGCAAGTTGATGAACACAAATAAAAGATTATTCAATCAAACGTTTCAAGTTTTGGATGTTAAAATAAGTACCTACCCAATGTGGCCTGTCTTAAGAAATTTTAAATTGGATACCGAAAAATTGCGTGAAACTCGAATATTCCAAATTAGAACGAGGGTCGAGATACTTTCGAATATATAATTGGAGTTCAAAATTAAATTTTTTTGATAGCTTAAACACTTATAAATATAATTCATAAACCGTTAAAATTATAATGGTGGTAGAAAATGTTTTTCACTGGTTTCACGTTTATGCTCATTAAAAATTCTGAAGGTTACTGACTATTTTTCGTTCATGGCAAACTTTAAGCAAACAAGGTTTCTTCAAATAAATAGCATAGTCTTGTATTGTAAAACAGACATTCTATTTTTTTAAATTACGAACATAAAGGTTGGTTTCACTTTGTTTTTTTTTAATATAAACTTCCCGTAGTATTTGTTGAAAATTGGCATACATTTATTGTAAACAAAGATGACTACGTTCGCAGAAATACATAATTGTGTAAAACAAACATTGGTTTTGTAAATTTTATATAACATAAGAACACAAAATATAGTGTGTGTACTTATGCACGTATTTAAGAAGGTATATTTCTTAGGCGTGAATAAAAAAAATTCTAAAAATATTTAAAAAATATTTATTAAATGTATTTATATGTAATTCAATATGATGCATTTCTTACGTAACTTTTGGGACACGCGTTGGTATGCGCTATTTTAAAAGCACGATGTTGTAAAATCATGAGTAACTTGCAAAATGTTTACCAATATCTTTATTTACCTTTTGTTTCAAAAATAGGAATTTTCCGCAGTGCTTACTGGATGACACACCCTATAGATTTAATTCACTTCTTAACCAAAAACCCTTAGAACGAGAAATTATTGGTGCCTACAAAATATTTGATTTTTTTACATATTGGATAGAACATCAACAGAAGTAAGGAATGTACACTTTTTTAAATTGATGTAATTTGGCCGACTAATTTCTTCACTTCTATTAAAAAAGTTTTGGTAACTCAAGTAATTGCTCTGAAGAAATTTTATGTCTCGAACAGACGCCTTAATTCGAAAGTTGAGCTTTTTCTTATTAAAATTTTAATTACTGGAGCCTTTTTGGAAATTAATCGTGCACTTAAGGAAGTACGGGTCGGGTGAATATATATAGGTATTTTATTAGTTCTTGCCTTAATTATCACAAATTTTTCGTATGACGTTTATTGGAAGGAACAATTATTATTGGAAGTAGTTTAATTTCCTAATTACCAGTTAGCGCGCGGAGGCTACCTAACATGGAAATTTACTTAATTGAAACTAATAAAGAAATGTCTTTAAAGAGTTCCAGGCTAAAAAAAAGCTACCATGGACGGCAGATAATAATTGAAATGAATTTACGAATTCGTTGTGTAATATATTCATGTAAACCTATACTAATATTATAAAGCTGAAGAGTTTGTTTGTTTGTTTGTTTGTTTGTTTGTTTGTTTGTTTGTTTGTTTGTTTGTTTGTTTGAACGCGCAAATCTCAGGAACTACTGGTTCGAATTGAAATTTTTTTTTTGTGTTGGATAGCCTATTTATTGAGGAAGGCTATAGGCTATATGTATAAAATAATACTATTTGTCTGTCTGTCTATTCGAATAAATCTCCAAAACAGCTAAACTGATTTTGATGAAACTTCACAGATATGGAAAGAAAGTGGTCAAAAGTAATATACACTACTCTTTGTATGTCTGTATGTACGTCCATCTGTCTATTCGAGCTAATCTCCAAAACGGCTAAACCGATTTTGATGAAATTTCACGGGTATGAAAAGGAGGTGGTCAAAAGTGACATACGCTACTTTTTGTCCGTCTGTCTGTCTGTACGTCTTATGTGTCTATTTGAGCTAATCTCCAAAACGGCTGAACAGATTTTAATAAAACTTTGCAGACGTGAAAGAAGGTTGTCAAGAGTGACATCAGCTACTTTTTGTGGCTGTCTGTCGTTTGTCCTCACTGATCTATCAGCGTAGATAAAGCTGAAAATACTAAATCTGGGAAGCCGAAATTTGGAATTGTGGTTTATTTTATAACGTGAGTATTAATTTTTTAAGAAAGGAATATTTGGAAATTTCAAATTTAAGGAGGGAGGGATGGAGGGGCTTTGTATAAGAGTCTTTATTTTTTAAAGTTAGAAACAAAAATTTTAAGATAAATAAATAATGACGTGTTTCAGGGTTTTTGGATTTCTACATTTTAAGGGTGGGAAACGTGAGGTGAAAAGTATGTGAGTATCGGTTTTCTTAACGCTGTCAATGGATGGCGGTCGTTACAATCCCCAACCCGCAGTGAAGTAGCGTGGTGGATTTAAGCTCCAAAGCCCCCTCCTCACCCTGGGGTAGGCCTAAGCCCCTACGGTGGGATAAAATGGGCTGATGATGATTGGTTTTCTTAAAGGAGTGGGGAGAATGAAGATTGAAAGTTAAATGGGTGTACCCAATATTAGTTTCAACAAAAGTACGTATAAACCGTTTCGAATGTTAATGCTACCTAAAACTGGAATGTGTAGTCTACGCAAGCGAAGCTGCGGGCGGTCGCTAGTTATGTAATATAGACCATAGTCTGATTTTAAACGAAATAAAATCTCGTATTAATTTGTGATGTCATAAAAAAAATTCTTGATTACCCTATCTAGAACTAACGGAATGTGGCGCTGCAATCCAACCGATACATGCATTCATTAAGCAGTCAATAAATTTATCATCATCATCATCAGCTCATTTTACACCACTGCAGGGGCTCAGGCCTCCCCCAGGGTGAGGGGGGTTTGGAGCTTAAATCCACCACGCTACTCCACTGCGGACCGCCATCTATTGATAGCGTCCGGAACCGACTGCTTAACGTGCTCTCCGAGGGACGGAGTAAGTGATAGTTAATGTACGTAAGTCAGAAAAACTCATTGGTACACGCCCGGATTCGAACCATGGCCCTTTAGCCTTATAAATTTGAGACAGGTTGGTTGCGCTGTGGGCTATCACGACACATATTATGCATTACAATAAATTTATATTAGTCCCATTTTCAGAAATTGTATACAGACTTACGTTTTCCGCGATTTTTGCCAAAAAAAATACTAGAAGATGCGGGAAATGAGTAATAAACGTAAAAAAGAAATTTTGCTTGTCGGTTTGTTTGTTCATTTGTACGTGTATCACGTTAAAGCTGCACATTACATTCAAAATTGAATTACTGTAAAATATGAAGCTGTATTTTGTAGAACATTGAGCGTTTATTTAATTAAAATAGATACATAGAATTAAAAGATGTTCAATTTTTTAAATAGGTTAGAAATCTTATCCTGCCACGCGTACCCTTTGTTGTGGGGCATATTGCATCGTGGGGGCATAGTCAAATTGTGTTTTATGACCGGCTGGGATAAATTTAAATCCACGTGGGTAAAGTCGTGGGTACAATTAGTTTTAAATAATTCTTGAAACGAATTCAGTGATATAGATTAAATAGTACGGTGAGTCCAGATGAGTGGTCCATAGAAAGAACATTGCGGCTGAGCTTCTTGATGCAGCGAGACCGCCTCACCCTTTTTATAAACCAAAAGGAGCTCGATTTATTTTTGTTCTTTTATTTTTAATTAATATTGAACATAATTATACGAGAAGGTTAAGTAACTAAGAAGGGTAAGTTAGTAATTTAAAATACCTACTTTAAGTAATCATTATTATTTGAATATGGAGTTATCACCCACAGGTAAATAAAATACTTTCTTATAGATGTTGTGAAACATGTAGAATGAATATAGTTTGAATATGTATTTATTTATAACGTTTTACTATATACACAGTGGTTTTAAAAAAATATCATGACCTATCATGTATAAGATTTATAATTTGATATTTATTTAGATTTATTTTTCTTTTAGGATTGGGATCAACTGATTATTTCCTAACTAGGTGAACCCTGTTACAGAATGTTATCCACAAAAAGAAAACATATTAGTCACAGAGACTAGTGCTGAAATCAAATAGAAACCTTTACTAGATCACACTGCCGCTCGCCTTTTGCAATCACCAAAGGAAGTAGAATTTCCAGATGAGTTTAAACATGTAAATAAAGCGTAATTTTTAAAAACGTATATGTTTTTCTATAATAATTACTTCGTAAAATGTTAACCAATATAGTAAATGCCAAGAATTAGTGCATTTGGCCCCTGTGTGCTTTGGCGCGGCGCCGCTACAGCCTTCCTAGTGTTATTTTTTTTAAATAACCATACAGAAAAGACACACTAAAAAATTATACAACACAAAAACAAAGTAACAAGCTTTCCTACAACTTACAGGCATTCATAAATTGAAAAGCTACTAATCACACGAATCGAATTTGTCTTTCACCACTTTTATTATCGTCTAAAGTTTCACTACTACGTATCTGGACTTGGAAACGTTTAAGTGTACACTTGATAGAATAGAAACAATTACAGTATCGATCACAGCCATTTATCTCGGCTCTTCGACAGTGTAAGATCTCAGTGAATAGGTTTAATTAGATCGCATTTTATTCGTTTCTTCTTGATTCTACTTAAAATTGATTGGACTTTTTGCCAGTTTGAGTGGTGCCTTTCCCGATGTTAAACTTTAATTGTTTTCCATTCCCTCTTGTCGTGCACTTTAGCGCTTTTTGGAGATAAAAGAGCGATTTAATTTAAATGAGCGGTTAATATTTTCATCAATTTAATATCGGATTGTAACATTATAAGGGATTATAGCATATGTATTTGAATGTATTATAACGACACCCATAAAGACAGATAGCATAAAGACAGACAGATTGTAGCAGACGTAACTGTAATAACGTATATATTTATTCTATTGACAGAAGCATACATTTATAAATAACTAGCGGTCGTACCCGGCTTCGCCTGGGTGGACAACGGAAACGTTCCTCTTCCCGTTCCACGTATTAGTACATTGCACCCGTGCGAAATCGGGGTGGGTCGCTAGTCCAACCACATAGTATCATTACACTATAGTATCATCGTCATCATCCAAACAAAAAAATTCTCTGGCGCGTCTAGCAACAAATTTGCCATAAAAAAGGATAGTAAGTCAATCTTAAAAGATACACACATGCCGTCGCGGACTTTTGGTTAGAACTTTTAAAGGAGAAAAATTCCGTATTACATGATTTTTGCTTAACATCAACCGTTTACGCAGCACGCGTAACGGAAGCTCTTAAAAGGAATAATTTTTCCCGTTCTTGCAAAATTTTTCATTGATGCTCCACTTCTATTGGTCGTAGCGTAATGTAATGATGGCCTATATATAGCCTTTCTCGATAAATGGACTATCCAACACAAAAAGAATTTCTCAATTCGAACCAGTAGTTCCTGAGATTTGCGCGTTTAAACAAAAAAACAAACAAACTCTTCAGCTTTATAATATTAGTATAGATAAAACTACATTGATAATCTAATGATATACAACGTGTTGGAATTAATATTATATCTATCAACTATTACAGAAAAAAAAATATATGGATATACCTTGAAAATAATTAAGATCTATAAAATAAAAAATAATTAAAAACTAAAAGTATTTACAAATTAAAAAATACTATTATATATCTAATGAAAACTTTCTTGATGTTGCAATATATGGAATATCTTTTACGAGTATATTAAAATCAAGATATTTATTTACCCATAGATACCGTGAATAAGCACAAACAGGGTCGTACTAGTTAACACAAGTTTACCTCTCTTTGCATTTTGATACCTCTATGGGGAAATTAAATTAAAAATTGATCCAACTTGTCTATTTATTAAGGCGACTTCAAACTTCTGCAACTATTTCACAAATTTTGAATCTTTGAAATGAATCAAGTTCTGGTAGGCAAGAAATACTTGAGGTTAGGTGTGGAAAGCTCAGCCGAGTGAAAGCTTATTTCGTCTAAGGTATTCGACCCTGTTTCAAAATACGAGGAATTATTCGAAGTATCTCATGAACAATTTCTGTGTAGTCTGTACATAATAAAGTGAAAAGTTTGTTTTTGTCATTTCAATTATATTGTGCTCTTGTTTTTGACGAGATTCCTTAATCGCGGTTGAAAGGTATTATTCAAAATATTTCCGGTGATTTCGTTTTGATTTCACAATTAAATAAATTGTAGCTAGTTCTTCGTATGTAAGCGTTGCATTTCCCACCACTCGTTTAAGATGTGACTTCATGCATCTAACTCCGGCCTCCCACAGCCCACCAAAATTTGGAGCATGGGGCGGAATGAAATGCTAGGTTGTGCCGTCACTGGCTAATTGCTGGCTGATATCATTTGATAACTGAGATCTGGCATCAATTAACATTTTACGCAGTTCTTTATCTGCTCCGACGAAATTTGTAGCATTGTCACTGTACAAGTCTTTACAGTACCCGCGACGGGCTACAAAACGACGGAAAGCTGCTATGAAGCCTTTTGCAGTTAAATCAGAAACAGCTTCCAAATGAATAGCTTTCGTTATCATACACACGAAAACGCATATGTATCCCTTGTATGACTTCGACCCTCGACCTGGAGACATTCTTATATTTATGTGACCAGTAAAATCTACATCGGTTGATTGAAATGGCCGAGATTGTGCTAAACGAGCTTCAGGAAGTTGACCCATATACTGGTTGTTATCTCGTCTTGAGTATCTTATGCACGTAGGACAATTTCTGTAGTATTTCTTAACTAGGTATCGTGCACGGATTATCCAGTATGACGAACGTACAAAATTGAGCATGACTTGTGGTCCACCATGCAATGTCTTCATGTGAGCATCTGCAATTATCAAGTTGGTAATGTGGCTCTGGCTAGGCATGATAATTGGATGCCGTTTATTATAGTTTACTTGTGCATTGTTAATCCGACCACCAACTCTCAGAAATCCATTTTCATCCAAAATTGGGCAAAGGGTGTGAAGATGGGTTTTCTTAGATACATATCCTTGATTTTTTAGTGCTTTAATCTCTTCTTCAAAATAGACACCTTGGGTATGTTTGATACACCACTGTAAAACTGCGTTTTTCTCTTGAACTGTTACAAAACTCTTACTTTCTTTCGTGGAAATTCTTTTACATCTGGCTAGTATGTTTAACGTTTTGGATAAGCTCGAAAATTTGGTAAACATTTGATCTTCTTCACGAGTTGATTTCACTGTGGCGAAATTTTTAATTGCTCTTTCCTCTTCTCGTGTTCTAAATTCTCTTTTAATCCTTCTACCTTGATTTGTCCTTTCTTTCAGCCACCAAGGACCGTGCCACCATAACGAACTGTCGAGTAATCGCGATACCGCCATACCTCTTGAAGCAATATCTGCCGGATTATCGTTTGATTTAACGTGGTTCCATTGCTCTTTGTCTAACATGGTCAAAATTTCTGACACGCGGTTGCTAACAAAGGTAGTCCATCTACTAGGTTCCCCATCGATCCATGCCAGCACTACCATTGAATCCGACCAAGCATATAGGTTATCTTTAGGGATCTTCATTATCTGTGATGTTTCGTAAATTAATTTAGTAGCCAATAGAGCAGCGCACAGCTCAAGTCGGGGGATGGACAGCTCTTTGCCAATTGGAGAAACCTTAGTCTTTGCTGACACTAAATTAACTGTCGCGTGACCATCTTTATCTATCGAGTTTAAATACACCGCTGCTGCATAGGCTAATTGTGAAGCGTCAGCAAAAACGTGCAACTCTAGGTCAGTTTCTGCTTTAGTGTTCATCCATCTGGGTATAACAATTGTGTCAACTTTAGTTAAGTCTTCTTGAAATTCGTACGATTCTCTTAATAGTTCTTCTGTTAGTCGCTCATCCCAACTCAAGCCGGACTTCCATAATCTTTGGATAAACATTTTTGCTGTCACAATAATAGGTGCGATCCATCCCATTGGATCATATAATCGCGCTATATTAGATAAAACATTTCTCTTCGTGATTGTTTCAGGTAGATCCGGAAGTTGGAGGGTATATTCAAAACAATCTGTTATCTGACACCACCTTATGCCCAGCACTTTGATGATATCATTAAATTTAAACTCTAATGACTCTGAACCTTTACTTTCCTCTCTGATGTACTCTAAAAGAGCATGAGAGTTAGAGTTCCATTTTTGTAGCGTAAATCCGCCAGTGCTCATCAAATTGGTCATTTGGTTATAGATTTCAATGGCTTGATCTATGGATTCACAGCCCGTCAGTAAATCATCCATATAATAGTCTTCCAGGGTTATTTTTGCGGCTACTGGGTACTTGGACTGTTCATCTATCGCGAGCTGCTGGAGGGTTTTCACTGCTAAGTACGGAGCACAGGATGTTCCAAAAGTAAGTCTTAGTAATTTATAATATTGCATGGGTAGGTCAGACTTCGATCTCCACAAGATTCTCTGGCAATCTGTATCATCGTCGTGGACAAGCACCTGGCGGTACATTTGCTTTATATCAGCGACTATGCAAATAGGATGACGACGCCATCTCATCAGAATGTGACGTAGATCTTGTTGAAGCTTCGGTCCTACTCGTAAGGTATCGTTTAGAGAGATGTTGTTAACACCTTTACATGATGCATCGAAAACAATTCGAAGTTTCGTGGTTTCTTTATCTTCACGAATCACAGGATGATGAGGTAAGTACATGCAGTCTTGCTTTTCTATATCTTCAATTTCAGTTATTTTTTTCATGTGATTTTGTGCCAAATAATCATCTATCCCTTTTCTATACTCTTCATATATTCTAGGATTTTTCATTAACTTTCTTTCTAATGAAATAAATCTTCTTGTTGCTATTTCTCGTGATTTGCCTTGCAGACACTCCGGATTTGAACTCTTGAACGGCAACCTTACTGCATAACGTCCATCTGTATCTCTGGTAGTAGTTTTCTCATAAAACTTTTCACACTCTACTTCATCCTTTGTTAATTTTTTCTTTATGTTATCTGGCTCTCGTTCTATCTCCCAAAATAATTTTAGAAGTTGATCATCTTTTACTTGCAGATGTAGATTGATAACTTTTGGATTTGGTTGTAGTTTCTGATTGACTCGCCCTGACAGGACCCACCCAAACTGAGTATTTTGAGCGACGGGACCGTGTGCACTTGGATATTTGATTAAACCTTCCTTTATTATTTCACTGTGTATGTCAGCACCTAGTATCATGTCTATTTTTGCAGGTGAGCTATATTCGGGATCAGCTAAAGGTAAGTTTTCAATGTCAGGCCAGTTGATGATGTTTGTTTTAGCTGACGGTAAAAATGATGTTAGTTTACTTAAAACATAGGCATGCACTTGGACAGTAAACTCTGGATTTTGCAAAGATTCTAAGCTTAGTTGAACCATGTGCTTGATTTTTGTATGTCCATCTCCAACGCTTGATACTAATCCATTTACTAATGAACGTTGGAGACCTAGTGATTGCACCGTAGCCTCGGTCACGAAAGATGCTTCTGAACCTTGGTCGATCAGAAGTCTGATTAATTGTGAGTAACCATTTGTTGATTTGACTTTAGCGATTGCTGTAGCCAGTAAAACGTTATTTTCACTTCCTTGCTTTGCAAAATGTGTTACTATTCTTTTTTCTTCTTCTGATTGATTTGATGCGTCTGCTTGATTAGTTTCAGTGCTCTTTATCGCAAGGTTGTTGGAGTCATAAACCTTATCAATATGAAGCAATGTGTGATGCCGTCTGCCACAACGTCGACAGCATGTGGCTTGATGGCACTGTCTTACAGTGTGAGTAGGGGCTAAACAATTGTAACAAAGATTCTGTGACTGAATGTACTCATATCTTTCTTTAGGGTTCTGTTTTCCAAATTGCTTACATTGAAATAATAAATGTGGACCTGAGCATAATTTACAGTTACTATTGTTGCTTACTCTTTTCTTCTCTTCTGAGACTGTCGCATGGAACGATTTCTGTTTACAAACTGGCTTAGAAATGGCCTTGTTGTGGTTAAAATTCCTGTTTCCATCAATCATCTCTAATGTACGGAATCTAGACTCAAGAAATTTCGTCAAAAGCTCCCAAGACGGCAGTTCATCGGTTTCTAGTTGACTATTTTGAATCTCCCATAGTCGTCTTGACTCATGGTCTAATTTAGACACCACCAAATGATTTATGATGACGTCCCAGTCTGTCACCTTGACTCCAATGTTGCTCAGTGATTTCAAACAGGCGTTTGTCGTGTCTAGTAACTGTTTTACTCCATTGGATGACTCATTTATCAGTGCCTTTTGAGAAAATTTCCGCTTCATAATTTCGTTACAGTTATATCGTTTGTTCAAGTAGCGGCGCGTTAACTGTTTCTATGCCTCATCGTAATTAGAATCAGTCGTTGCTAATGCCTTAAGTAGGTTTTCGGGCTCCCCAGAAATACTACCTTTCAAATAGTGAAGCTTTTGCACGGGTGTCAAATTGATATTATTATGGATCAGTGATCGAAATAAGTCATAAAACGTTTGCCACTCTTCATAACCACCGGAAAATGTGGGTAGATTTATTCGTGGCAGTTTGACTTCGCAGGGCGTAGCTTGTTGTAGTTTTTCGTCAATTGCACTCGTATTGCGTTTAAGTATTATTCTGGCCCTTAAATGATCCTTTAACTTTGTTTTATACTCGATATAGATTTCTTCAAATTCTGAATAAACATCATCCTTGAAATAACTAACTTTATCCTTGTTTTCTCTTTCTACTATTTGCAGAATATTCGAGTGTGTCGTTAAGAAGGCAGCATACAATTTCTCTAAATTCTCTAACCTTGTTTCAATATAATCAATCGTTAAGCGATCTTTAGGTGATTTTTTATAGTTTGTAAACGTTTTTTCTAGGTTATCTAATTTATCTTCTTGATCCAAAATTAATGGTTCCATTGTGCACAGTGCAAATATTCTTCGAAAATGTTTTTAACACTAATTTAGTAACAATTAAAGTTCAGGTTCAGATATTAATCCTTTTACTATATTTATAATAAACAAGTCCGATAACCGAAATTTTCTAAGTGTTTTCGATCACGAATTTTTTCTAAGTGTTTTTCAACACAATTTTTAACTAAGTCTTTTGAACACTAATTTTTATAAGTATTTTTAGTATCGAAATTTTCTAAGTGTCTTTTTACGCGATTTTTAACTAAAGTCTTTTTTAAACACAACACAATTATTTTAAGTTTTTATTTATTGTTCCACAGACACAATTTGTTGCTAACACTTTTTTTTTGTCACTATTTATTCACTCTACTCACGGTTTTACTGTCCCGGGTTTCGGCACCATATGTCGACAACTTTCACTGCACTATACTTTCTTGAATGAAACACTGCTTCAGGTATGACTCGATTTATTAGAAATTTAACATAAAGGTTCTGCAATCGTACAAACATTTTAACAGAGCGATGTATTTCGCCTCGTACGCCATCTGTTGGAATTAAACCGAACTAATATTATAAACATTTTATTAATGTTGTTTTAGACAAAATGTTGATGTTTCGGAATAAGGAATCCAACGAGTGTAGTGTTTGAAAATCTGTCTTGAACTGCTGTCTTGGTTAATATAAAGGATGCCGCGGTAGTCCATCATGGCTAACGAACACCGCGACAAATGTTTTATCTCGTGCTGAAACGAGATGTCTTTATGTGTGAAATCTAGAGCTTTCTCATTACGGCACGAGAAAATGCATCGATAAAATTTTGTCGCGGTGTGCATGTTAGCCCTGCTGTAGTACGTACTGGCGGTCCGCCTGTCAGGTTTGCCGTCTCTATAGATAAGACCACCGTATATCTGATGAGTATTCATTGATTTACGAGATCGTCCCACTTATGTACCCTGCCATTAATTAGCAACTACCTCTACGTACACGTACCCATTATTGTGAAGCTGTCCTCACACCACGAATGTTATTTCAAATTAAAAAAAACTATTTATTTGGAAAAATTCATTTTTTATATACACGTTAATAAAGCATCAAAAGCACAATGAAAAGCGATAGTAAACCACTACACAATATAGAAATAAGTTTCACCCTGAGATAGCAAAGTATGAAGATGAAGCGTCTCATTCCACAAGACGATCGAAAACGCAAGCAAACGAACAGACTCATAAATTAGACAAACAATACATCATTATGATTGTTTTTAACAAATATTTGGGTAAATTACACATGAAATGTAATTTCAGAATCTTTATTTTTTCTCCAGTACGAATTTTACATGTGGGTCAAACAAAATTCTATATACTTCACAGCGAATATTTCAAAATATCAATTGGTGTAGATTTGATCTACGTAGTATATTATTTTGCTCACATTTTTGTTGTGACAACGCGGTATCTTTATGAACATCTATGGCTTCACCCAACACTGTATCGATAAAATTTAATCGTAGCAAAATATTTCATCCCTTAACGCTGTCGTTTATGTACATAAAAAGTTATTGCAAGACCTTGTCAGGTATAATCTCGGTCCTCAAGTGTTAGCCCGTAATATGATAACTAAATTGTTTATGTTAAACATAGTAGGGGGATATAGGGGATGAAGGGAACTGTAATACGACATAACACCAGTATTAATACGTGACCCACGCCTATAGCCCCAACCTTCCCCTTCCTTTGAGGACTTGAGGAGATTAAGTGCTATGAATAACTTAAACATAATAACCCTTTTAGTTTCTGAGAGAACCGCTAGGTAATATAAATTAAACTGATTTGCAATTTTCGAATATTGATGACTATGATATTGTTAGAACAAATTGTTGTGATATAAATTTATTCACTAAATAAATATGGAGACTTTTCAGAAAACTATGCATGTTTTAGATTTTATACTATAAAATTTAATTTAAAGATATTCTAGTATTGAAGAGTGTCTACATACCTATGTAATATTTCTCGTACAAAAACTAATCATCTCTTCCAATACTTACTTGAAAAGTCACATTTTTTTAATACAAATAAACATATTAAGATTATAAATTTGTAAAATTTTAAAAGTGATAAAAATTTATAAATTTTTGACATTTATTATATAAAATATGCATGCTAAAAGATGTATTAGAGGGTCCAGCCCGTGGTACGGCATATGCGCGATGCAGCAACAATAATATAGTTATCGTAACGTACTTGCAGTTCTTCACTTCGATATACCTCTAGAAATTTAGTGTGAATAGATACTGCAAATCCTATGTTTTTATTTTTACTTGTCAACATATTTTGGGTTTAATTATTTAACCTCGAAAACTGTTTTAATATCAACACTTTAGATGATTTTGAATCTCCAACATTTTCCCGAATTCATCGATAAATACTTGAATCGCTTAATAACTAAAGAACACATGTCAAAAAAATTTTTTTTTTTTATATGGCAACATATTTCTTGTGCCGAGACGCATCGTTTTCTTTTACCAAAGTTCACAAGTCCCATATTGAAGTATTAAATCAAATTCCTACCAAAATTTACTTTACCAACTAAAGTGCATTTTTCCACAAAAATATATACTTTTATTTATACATTCAGATTGAATTTAAAACAGTTTTTTGTCTCTCCTGTAAAGTAGTTTATTTCGACATGAGTTTTTTAGTACATAAACGATTCAGTTATTCAATTATTTTCTGGTAGTATAGCCAACGATGGAGATGTGTTTTGTTGACATTTATCATTAAACTCTATAGAAAATACAATAATTAAATCGTATTTGTCGTCTTTTTTTAGTAATGTTGAAAATTCAAGACGACCACTAAACTTGCTACTAAAGTTTATTTTAGTAAAAAAATACTTGGCATGTTTACGTTACACTTGTTAAAAAGGTTCGTGGTCACAACTCGTAAATCATTTACATAATAAACCTTGCAAGTGAAAGTAAATGGCGATCCCTTTTTAGTTCCGTACCCATAAGGGTTATAATGCCATTAAAAATGTCATTAGTTTCACTCTGACGCCTGTGCATCAGCCTATTTGTACATGACAACCCTAGTTCTAGACTAAAATGAGATATAGACTTTAAACATATATATCGTATATATAAGAAGGTGTTAATAATGCGTAAATATGAATATCATAAAATGTTTAAAAAAGTATTTAAAACTAGCAAATGTCACAAAGTACCATAAAAATAAAATAAATTATTCATACAAGGTCATGAGGCCGTGGTTCGAATCAGGGCGTGTATGAATGAGTTTTTTTGAATTAAGTACATAACTGTTATGACTCCGTGCCTCGGAGAGCACGTTAAGCCGTCAGTCCTGGGTGCCATCAACAGATGCCAGTTGTTAAAATCCACCAACCCGCACTGGAGCAGCGCAGTGGATTAAACTCCAAGCCCCCTCACCCCAAAGAGAGGCCCAAGCTCCTGTAGTTTGGCATAATGGGCTAGTAGAATGGAATAGAATGGAAATATCCATATATTCAATTAAATGTCAATCAATCACTAGCGCCTTTGCAGATTTGTAACTCAAATAATCTTCTAATTTATATTTTTTTTTCTTTTCAACTCAGAACAAGCTCAAGCAATTTGTTAAAACACATAAAGAGGCTCACAGACGATTTATTATTCATAGTTAATCCAGACTGGGGCTGTACTAGTTTATTTTTTATCCGCGTATTAAAAAGTTATCATAGAATTTGACAGCAATATTTATTTTAATAGAATCAAAAATGTCACTTCACCGTATAAAAACTTTGAGACTCGATTTCGTGAGGTTGAAGGCTGGCGCGCGGGGACCTCGCGGACTGAAACCGGACCGAAACTCGCCATTCGCCAAACAGGTACACCAGCTAGCTAGAGTAAGAGTGTTAGACGGTAAACGTAGAAGAAGGCTCCTAGTCGATTCGTACTTTTACAGTTATTTTCTATGCTTTTAGGTGGGACAACGCCTGTCTAGTACGATTATATAAAAATAGATAGAGCCACCATACAAAGAAGTGATCATAATTTTTTTTATTAATCATATTTCTAGGTTTCAGTCGATAAAACATAACATGCAACTATAAAAAATATTTCTCTTTAATGTTTATAACTGACTTTATTGATTTTTTCAACAGTTTCAAAGCGTTTATACAAAAACCTAATATTTGTGGAAAATAAGGTTTTCCTGACTGATTTCTATAATAGTACTTTCAATAGTTTCGAAGCGTTTGAGGAAAAACATTATTTTCCACAAATTTAAAGTTTTTGTACAAACGCTTTGGAACTGTTGAAACAATCAATGACAACAACATTAAAGAGAAATATATTTTATAGTCGCATGTTATGTTTTTCAACAAAAACGTAGAAAAGTGACCATGAAAAAATGTTAATCATTTCTTTCTATAGTGGTTCCATTTATTATTAAATAGCCGTACTAAGACAGGCAGCGTCCCACCTTAAGTTAGACATATATACCTACTCGTACTTACAAGACATTGCAGTGCCCGACAGGGCTTCATGGCGCGTAATTAGTTTTTAATACCTATTGTACCCATGAAAGCAATAAATGATTTTGACTTAATTTAATTTGCCATCATTCAAGCCACGGATCTGAAGTCATATGGGCCGTGCATTTGACATCATTTCCATTCCATTCTATCCCATCAGCCCTTCGTATACCGCACTGCAGAGGCTTAGCCAAGCCCCCTCAAGATGAGGGGGCTTGGAGCTTAAATCAACAGCGCTTCTTCGATGCGGATTGGCGGATTGTAACGACCGTCATTTATTGACGGCAACTGGGACCGACTGTTTAACGTGCTTTGACGTCATACATGCATTCATTTAAAAAACTCGTGTATGGGATTTTTATGGTGGAGTTTCAAATTTTAAGCATCTGAATCCCTTTCATCTTATCATATTTTGGGATTTCGTGGTGCGAATTGAAAAATAGGGGTCCAAATTACATCATACTTCTATTTCTGATTCTTGGGTCTCGCATCGGCGGTCAAATGCGAGAGACAATTCGATCCTAATACAGTTTCGGAACTTAGGGTCTTTCAAATCCATTTTCATCCACCGGATCTTTGGGGATTTTCGGATGTGTTGGAATTTTTTCGAGGTGAAAACAGGCCAAGGCACCAAATACGAACTCATATTATTTTATTAGTACTCACAGGCAAAAAAAACTCTAATGTTACTGTTTTATGTGTTTCCTTAAAGCTTGGGATTAGACAAAAGGAAAACATTTAAAAGCATTCACAAACGTTTCATTTTGACGATTTTTCATCTTTTGTGAAGTAATTTTGTAAAATAAATTTTATTAAAAATACGTCTACAGTTTCGACTCCTTACGTTTTTGGAAGCAATCGCTCTCGTTTCAATCCGTTCCACTAATTGAAATGAGAGAGCCCGTTTCGGGTGGCTTGTAATTCTCCTATTGAAATTCCAATTGAAAATATCAACTCAAGTCGAAATATCTTTATCTTCCTGCGAGATGAACAAAGAGGTTAAATTGATCACACATAGCAGGTCATTTGCTTACTAAATTTTTTATCCAAGTTTGGGCCATCCAAGTTTGTCCAAGATTTTACACAAAACCGTTAGATGTTTCTTTCTACCATAGTGAATCATTAAATAACTTTTTTGTAATTTTGTGCAATTATTTTTATTTGTGTGTTGAAGAAATTTTAATTGATCCCTTTAATACGAATGAAAATGGAATGAAGCCGATATTAATATTTTTTTGGGGCATAATACTTACAGTTCACTTATTTTATTGAACACTAATTTTTACAAAGCTCTACTTAAATAAAAACAGAAAATATAAATATTATGACATATGAATCGTCCAACATAGACTAAAGACTAATATATTGTTATGTGTTAGGGTTCGAAGGATTTGGAGAGAAAGACCTGCTGACTCGTTTGAAGACTTTATTCACTAGAACTAGGTCCAACACAAAGCACTAGGTCCAAACACTAAACACTAACGATGTCCTAGGTCGTAGCCAAGTCGTGGGTTTTCTGGTATCACTCTTGATCACCAGTTTTTGCTTCGAAGTCGCCTTGAAGGTAGCTCAAACTGAACTGAACTCGCTCGCTTCTCTGTGGCTGTTTATATAGGCCGAGACGAGCCCCAGACCATTCCAGAACGTGCCCGACTCGCGCGAACGTGACCGACCGGGTTGGATGATTCTGGAAAGTTTCGCGCATGTACCCGGTTTTCAAGACTATACTTCTATATAGTTCTTCTAACGCCATCTATTGAGTAGCGGGTTTCAGGTTGTCTTTGTTCTTTGAGTGGTTTTACTGGTTGATGCTAGATGGCGCTAGTTTCTTTGTGCTTTGTGTGTTCGTAACAATGTTAAAGATATAATTTTGACCATCGATTAGAAATTTTTTTATTTATCGTCTTGTTTTCTGTAATTTATTGGTTTGTAGAATTGTTCTGAGGTTCGTAGTGATTTATTATTAATATTTGATTTTAACAGTCTGTGTCGACTCAACACAGGACAACAGTCCAATATTTTACTACCTAATCTCACATTCATTTGGGGTGCAATTCTTAGTATTTATTTATTTATTACAAATTTACTTGTGAACCGTCGTAAGCTGAACAACGCGCGTTTGTAAATGATGACTTATAGCTTGCCAAAAAGAATATAAACTAGAATTTACTTTATTGAAATTAGAAGCTTACGAGGAATTTTATGCCGAATTAAATACTTAAAAAGATAAAAATGAGAAGGAATCATTTAACATAGTTGATAGTAAGTAATACTAAGTTAAAAAAGGAACTGTCTTCATTGCATGTTAAATATAACAATGTAAACGATGAGCGGGTCACACTGCAGTAACTAGCAGATGGGTTTCAGGGGTGTGGTGTTGAGTAGAATTTTTGTAAAGCCAATATTAAAGCATAATTTAATTTTGTTTTAGTTAGTGAAAGTTCTTCGTGTAAAGATAGTACATTTCAACTTAAAAAACCTATTATCAATCTTTCACTACTATCGGAATTTTTGTTCACATGGATAAACTGTTAAAAATGTTTTTACTTATTATTCCGAAAATTACGGTGTCTAATTTGTGGAAAATTTTATGTATAATATTTCACCTCTAAACTAATTTATCTTCAATCCATTCGTTGGGGAAATTTACTGAAGTTTTTGCGCATGACGGCGAGGTCCTACAGTGATTTTGTTTGATGGTAGTCAATGACAATCCTGATTAATCCAGAATTAGAAGATTTTTGTTAGATTAATTAAAATAGGTCAAATAATTTTGGAGATTGACTTTACATTAATTAAGATAAAACACAAACAAAGCTAGGTATTTTTTTTGTAATTAGGTGTTTTTGTAACTAGCTTAGATACAACCCAAGTAATTTTGTTAAGAGGCAGTCGTTCGACGCGTAAATAGACTGACCTAACGTTCATAAAGTGCTTACCCTATCAGGCTATTGCTAAACTGCAATTTAACTTTGTATTTTACGATGCATGGAAGTTCAACAATCAATTTCCTTTGGTAGATTACTTTGTGTGTGTATATATAGGTAGGTGGTACTTTAATGTTTTACGTTGAACTAAAAACTTCTGAAAAATATTGAAACATCTATTGCATTGTTCGTTTGCCTGTTTGTTTATTGCTCAGAAAAATAAATAATAACTGAAAAAATAGAAACGGATATATCTGTATGGCTGCGAAGGTAGGCTCTTAATATTGATGAAATCGTTAATACCACAAAAGTAGACCCACGAAGAGCTTTTCGTCATTGCTGAAATGTTTTTACAAGTAGTCTAAAAATGTAGTCAGGATACCCGCTGAGTATACCATTGTATTCAACCAAGAAACTACTTTGAGGATCACTTGAAGTTAACTAAACCAAGAAATGCACATTGTTTATTAAAGTCAAACGAGATGTATAAACGTTTATTTGTAAAACCTTAATTTTATTTATTTCCTTAAATTTCTACCTTTTAATTCATTTGAATACCACGTGCTACTCAAACGTAAAAAAATTAGGGCTCTTAATATTAGTTTTAATTTTCGGTGTCCACATAAACTAAATGAAATATTTATATCTACATTATTAGATATTCCGTGAGATATTTTGCCATGTTTCGCTGAGTTTGCCACTAAAGATTTTTATAGCAATTACGTACAACATTTGAAGGCGCCCACGAGTTCTTCTTTGAACTTCGTCTGGGCTCACTCCTGAAGCGTGAGCGTTTTAGTGGACTGTATTTATAGGTATAGCGAGGGGCGATAGCGAAAGGAGAGGAAAGACTAAAGGGACTGACCTTGACGCAGCAACACACATATAAGTCTTCGCTGTCAGCCAGGAGCTCCTCCAGTCAGGCGGCGGCGCGGCACCAACACGTAATCGGGCACACTCCACAGTTTATATATTATAGCGTTTGTTACACAATATTATTAGGTTTTTATATGAGTTTTAGGCGATAAGCGATTATGCGTTTAGCGTTTTATATTTTCAGTGCGTCACATAGGAAAGACAACAGCGGATTGAATGTAAAGGAAAAAGCGGGTAGTGCGGAAACAAGAATCAGGGATGCGGCGTAGCCATTGCCCCCGGCCATTGAAAGACTCGCTTTCAATTGCACAAGGAAAAATGAAAGAAAAATATTAAAATAAACTTAAAATTTAACAAAGAAAGCGGAGAATAAATTAAATTAAACTATTTCTATTGCGTGGGTAGAGGACAGAGACGCACGACTGGTCTCTTGTAAATTCCAGTTGCAGTCTTAACTGACGCAACACGGACTACTCCGTCGAATCCTGGGAATGTAGAAACTACTACGCCCAACGGCCAATGAAGGATAGGGGGTATCATCAGTCATTACTATTACAATCGTACCCTTTTCGATTGGTTTAGAAGGTGTATTCCATTTCTCACGCGTTTGTAAAAGATGTAAGTACTCTAACTTCCATCTTTTTGAAAAAGATTGTACCATATTATCCAAAAGCTTATATCGTTTTACTAAATTACTAGAAAACTCTGTCTCATCTACAAAAGGTAAATGTTTTATTGGACTTGACATTAAAAAATGCGCGGGCGTTAGAGCAGAAGGCTCCGATGGATCAGAACTCAATAGCGTAAGCGGACGCGAATTCAGTACGCACTCTATTTGCACCAATACTGTCAACAATTCTTCATATGTTAAAATCTGCGAACCTATTACGCGAAACAAATGAGTTTTAAACGCTTTGACGTAAGTCTCGACATGTCCATTAAAATGAGGACTGCGTGGAGGTATGAGTTTCCAGGTGATTCTGTTTTCTGATAACTCCTTTGCAAATGAAAAATTGTAATTTTCAGAACATAAAAATTTATAGAGTTCATTAAGCGTATTTTTTGCTCCTATAAACGTCGTACCGTTATCAGAGTACATACACGAAACCGCACCCCGTCTGGCAAGAAAGCGTTTAAAAGCTGAAATGAATACGTGCGTTGTCAGATCTGAGGCTATCTCTATATGCACAGCGCGTGTTACGAGGCACACAAATATGCACAAATAGCATTTTATAGGACGAACACCGCGTTTTCTATAAGGCGTAATGCTGATTGGACCTGCATAATCTACAGCAGTATGCGTGAAAGCTTTAGTTTGCTGTACACGACAAGCTGGTAAATCAGACATCATAGGAAATGTGTTTTTCGGATTAACCTTAAAACAAAAGTAACATTGATGAATAATTTTGCGAACGGTGTTTCGACAAGATGAAATGCAATAGCGTTGTCTAAGTATAGACATAAGTAGTTGCGGCCCAGTATGACAATGTTTCTCGTGATAATATTTTATTATGAGATCGACAATATAGTCCTTTCGAGGTGATAAAATAGGATGCTGCTGATCATAGGATAAGTCTGCATTACGCAGGCGTCCACCAACGCGCAACAATCCGTATTTATCTAGAAATGGGTTTAATTTTCTGATTTGAGGCGAACAGTTTTTATTTGAAATTAAACATTTTATATCGTCAGCGAAATATTTAGATTGCATAACCTTAATTATTTGAGTTTCAGCGAAATCAAATTGTGAACTGGTAATTACTTCAGCGCGAGGTAGTTTCTTTAAAAAGCGATAAATGTAAATAATAGAGCGAAGTAGAGCGTTCCAAGAAGAAAAGCGTTGTGATAGCGTATACAAAGCATGAGGTTCTTCTTCGGCCGACGTAGCCAAAGCGATTACCTTTGATTCGGGTACTTCTATATTATCAGAAGGTTTGAACCTTTTAATAGGCCAACTTTCAGGTTCTTGCTGTAATAAGCGCAAAGTAGGCGAAGCATTAAGTTTTCGTTCCAAAGAAAAATATCTATTTTTAGCGATTGTATACGAGTCACCCAAAGAAGCAGAGTCGCGCGAAAAGGGAAGCGCGACGCTGTAGCGTCCAGACTTGTCTCGCGACAAATTATCTATAAATATAATTTCGCATTCACGATCCTCAGCATTAAGGACAGGCGCGGTATTAACTTCTTCAAGTTGCCAAAATTTTTGTAAAATCGTATTTATACAGGGTTGAGTAACAGCGCAACAAGCAAGAGATATGTTACTGGGATTATTTTCATTATCTACATTGCCTATAATCATATAACCGAAGACAGTCTCGAAAGCTGTCGGCATACCCGGAGGTCCCGTTACACGGCCCGACAGTAAAATTTGTGAAAACATCGAACCCCCCAACAAAAGATCGATATCACCCGGAACCGAGTAATATTTATCAGCGAGCGTAACATTATTTAAATAGGTAAATGAAGTAGTATTTATATGAGCGGTAGGTATTTTATCGGTAATTCGATCGATTACAAAAGCGTTAATAGAATATTTAATATTTTTATTTATTAATGATGACACTTTAAGTGTTAACATGCCCTTAATTGAACTAGCGGAGCCACCTATGCCCTTAACGACAGATCTAGTAATTTTATTATAGCGTAAATTTAATAATTTGCAGCAATCTGCGGTTATGAAATTATTTTGTGAAGCTGTGTCCACTAGACCTCTAATAGTATGTAAGTTACCCAAGTTATCTTCAGTGTTTAATTGAACAGTTCCTAATAAACAAGTGTTCAAGCGTTCAGAACTAGATTTAATATTACAAAGAGATATTTTATTATCGTGTAACGCATCCACTGTAGGCGCAGGCGTCGGAAACCGGTTAGCGGGGCCGCCGGCGGCAGCCGAGTGCTTCAGCGTTTCAGAGGATTCTGCACGAACGTTTACGGTTTGTGGTTCCGTATGCGACTTCATTTTTCTACATAAAAGTGAATGATGTTTGCATCCACAGTAGCGACATAAAACCGTAGATTTACAAGCGAAACTTACATGATATAAACTCAAACAATTAGAACATCCATTTCGTTTTTTAATAAAATTAATACGATCATTAATTGAAAGGCGTTTAAAAAAATCACATTTATATAATTGTGCATGTGTGGTTTGTTTACAGCATACACAAGCATTATCCACTACGACAAATGAATGCGTAGGCTTCGAGTAATTTTGTTCTGCGTTATTTTTACCATACTTCTTTGGCGGGGTAGAAGTAGTAGATATAGAAGAAGGCGTGCGATCCAATATTTTGGATTGTTCATGAAGAAAACCGATTAAACTATTGTACGTAGGTATGGATTCGTCACGTTTTAACATTTCAAAGGCGCGCGATGTTTCCGAATCCAGTTTCTTAAGTGCTACGTGGAGTAATATGAAATCCGCCAAATCAGACAATTTCAAAGATTTCAAACTAGCGACCGCGGCGGCGAATTTATCTAAAAATAATTCTATATTTTTTGAAGAAGCGTAACTAGCAGCTTTAAAATTTAATAATTGATCCAAATAAGCGGAAGCGAGACAACGTTTATCCTCATATTTTTTAACCAAAGTTGACCAAATCTTTTCGTAATTTTCCCCGGTGGGAGTGATTCCGGAGCACACTGATAAAGCACGACCAGAAAGTTTTCCTATTAAGTATTGCACTCTTTCGTGATCTGTTAAGTTTTCGTTTACATGAATAGTATTTTTGAAATTTTCATAAAACATTGGCCACTCAATAGGATCACCAGAAAACGACAATAACTCCAACTTAGGTAATTTTATAGTACTCTTCTTGCTTTCAGAATTGTTACCAGTATCGTTGCATGTAGACTGAGGAACTATAAGAGCGTTAATTTTGCTTTCGACCCGCTTAATACGGCAATATAAATCCTCAAACGCATTCCAAGATTGAAAATTAGGTACCGCGTCAGGATTCACAGTCAGCTCAAGCAAATTGATTTGTTTTACTAAATCAGAAAATTCATCGCGAATCGATTCCAATAAAATAATACTGGACAAAAACAATTCTTCTGATACTGTATCTTCGAAGGCGTTTTTTGCGTAATTATAGATGTATTGCAACCGACCAAACATTGATTCACGTTGCGCAGTTAACATCGTTATTTGTATTTTAATATCTGCCTCTTGCAGTGTTACTTTACCTTTTGTAGGCATATTTGAAGTTAAATATATTTATAGAATTAAAACTGAAAACGTAAGAAACTAGACGATTCAATAAATGTCGCAATTACTGCCTGTAACATGCACACGCGGCACGCACACACAAGGTACGCGCGTAGATGCGACGCGATGTTTACCTACCTACAAAGCGAAATAATTATAAATTCTTAGATAAAATTTTGTTATAAAATAATTTTATATTTATATAAAGCGTTTCGTGCGAGAAATGGAATCTACCTTGTTCAGTAAAGACTGACAGAGTAAGAATAGCGTAGTTTAAAAGAATTGTATGAAGGGAAGCGTGCAGCGAGTTATTTTAAAACTTTTGGTAAAGACCAGAATTTTATGAAGCGAGCGTGTTCAGAAGAACAAATTATTTTTTAAACCTTCGGTTCGAAGGAACATATTATTTTTTAAACCTTCGGATCGAAGGACCATATTATTTTTTAAACCTTCGGATCGAAGGACCATATTATTATGAAGGCGCCCACGAGTTCTTCTTTGAACTTCGTCTGGGCTCACTCCTGAAGCGTGAGCGTTTTAGTGGACTGTATTTATAGGTATAGCGAGGGGCGATAGCGAAAGGAGAGGAAAGACTAAAGGGACTGACCTTGACGCAGCAACACACATATAAGTCTTTGCTGTCAGCCAGGAGCTCCTCCAGTCAGGCGGCGGCGCGGCACCAACACGTATCGGGCACACTCCACAGTTTATATATTATAGCGTTTGTTACACAATATTATTAGGTTTTTATATGAGTTTTAGGCGATAAGCGATTATGCGTTTAGCGTTTTATATTTTCAGTGCGTCACATAGGAAAGACAACAGCGGACTGAATGTAAAGGAAAAAGCGGGTAGTGCGGAAACAAGAATCAGGGATGCGGCGTAGCCAACATTTTTTGTGGATCATAAAAAAAATTGTCAGTTTCAAGTGTCTTCCACTTTGAACAATTTATCATGGTAAATTATGTCTTAAAATATCAACTGAGTAAAAACAAACCATCAGTGTACTTAAAACTTTTGTATTGTCTTTTTTACATGCTTACTCTTTAATTAAAAAAAAAAGTTTCGAAATACCCCGTTTGTTTTCGAACAGGGCAATATGAGATTTGATTGATCGCCTAAAAGCTCTACTATAGTAGTTCTTAACCAAAATATGTTTTACTGCCAAAAACCCTGCATGTTATATCAATGCTTAAATTGAATTTTAGCTTCCTTAATTCGCAAATAGACACTAATTTCAGTTATTATCTTGTTTTATTACAAATTTCAATACACATTTTTGAAAAATCTTACTTCCGTTACGTTTAAATTTCACCAAAAGTATGTTTACACACGCTCCAAAATCGTCTTCGCATGTCCAAAGATCATTGGTTTTGAATATCGTGACTCCACTGCGGCGTGTCGTGTTGATGCACGATTTTAAAATTTAATCAAGTTTGATTGATACTGCAATTTACTTTTATCGAAAACATTTTATGTCGTCCATCGAATTGTACTTCGATATTATACTACAAAATTGTACAATTTAACAAAGTAATATGACTCAGTTGTTTCCAACGTTCAAAGTAGACAATGATGAACCACAATGTTATATTGTATTTAGTCGTAAAATAAAGTTTAGAACGCTTAATATCGAAATATAGTAATGACTGTAATTTGAATTTAGCTCACTAGAATAGTAATACAACAATAAGACAATGAAATATATTGAGCAGTTTTGGCAAGATATTATGATTTTAAAAACCAGAAAACCCCCTAACATTTGTTGCTTCACAGAAACGGTGATGCGCGTATAAAATTACTCTTTTGTTTGTACAATTATGTACTTACAGCGTGTTGCAAAAATACTGTCTACTTAGTCGGAGACAACCTAAGAGACACCATAAACCCATAGTTCGTCTTTTGGCCACGATACCACACGACCCTATCAGTAGTGTCGTGGGCAATAGACAGAACTATTTAAATACTTCAAAATACTACCACAAAATCTAATGCAAAATAGAAAAAAAAACACAATGATAACTTGAATGTATATATAGGGGGTAAATTTATATGGGGTAAAATGTATATACGGGGGGTAAATTTATATGTGGTTGTACTTCCTAGGAAAGTTGACATTTGTCTGACTGTAATACCTGTAGAAATAAAGGAAGGTTTTCCTGTCCTCAGCCCCGCCTCGCCGACCAGTAGATGTTGTAGTAAAACAAAAATCAATTTACTAATAAAATGAATTTAATAAACTTTATGAATAGGTATCTACAGTACAAAAGTAATATAAATTTTTGAAAATTTCATGGAAAACAATGAGTGAAGGAACTTATTTCTACAAATTAACAATATTTACTACGTAAAAATATCTTCCAGGTTGGTCCCATGCGGCATCGATCCCATTACGCTTGCACTATTTCCGTGCTGCACAGCAATGCTCAGTTGCTGTGCGAAATAACTTTATACAAAAATTATTTACAATATTATAGGACACAAGTGTATAGAATGACTTGCGTATCTGTATGCGGTGGTGTTTATACTGGTGAGAATTCGTGTAATTACAAGGTATTGTATATGAATTAATATGCGTCGTTTGGCTATCTGATTGGCTTGACGTGTTTTCACAATTTTGTGTTTTGGCCAATCAGAAAACATTTGGTGTCAGTCGAGAGTACAAAGTATTTGGGCCGTGCGATGTTCCGTGTACTGAGCCAGCATAAATATTGTTTTTGAATAAAAATAAATGACGGTGAAAAATGATCGGAAAATGTTGCGACAATTGGGTCACCGATTTAGATTTTAGAATAAGCGGTCAATACCCTTATATGTATAAGAATGTTAAGCAAATAATTATAATAAATAAAACAAATTAGGTCGGGGAAAAAGTCTTTTCGCATATAGTTTGTATATACTTTTAAGAAAATCTTAGTTGTATCTGGCTGGTTTTAATACCATTAAAAAGTTTACATTTAAAAAAGAAACAATTTAGTAAAATATTGTTTCCCGCCGGTTTTAATTGGTTTTTCTTTCAGTCAAAATGAGTGAATGAAAAAATTCGATGAATTCTAAATTTTATTATAAACTTGCTTTCCGCCCGCGGCTGCGCCCACGTGAACTACCCAGTTGTACTGGCACAGCTAAATGGACGCGAGGCTCCAAAATATTGTGACACTTACTAGAAAATTCTGCAATTTGACTATATAAGAAATTTCTGTACCTAATTTCATCACAATCCATTTCTCCAGTCCCAAAATCGATCAGCCGTTTTCGAGATAAACCGGAACAGACAGACAGACTAACAGACACTACGATTTTTTAAATATATATAAAAAAATTGCTTGTAACTCCTGACAACACCATCTTTATGTTTACATAATTCCAGTTAAATCGGATCAACCGTTTCGACGATTAGACCTAACAAACAGACAGACAAACACACAGACAAAAAATCAAATTATGGCACTCATGATAACTTCCTTTTTATGTCTGCAAAGATTCCTTGAAATGGTCTAGTCGTTTTGCAAATTAGCCGGAACAAAAAGACAAACAAACAACCACACGCACAAAAATTTCCCTATATCACTCCTGACAACCTATTTTTAATGTCTGCATGGTTTCATTAAAATCTTTAAAAGTTTATCTCGAACACACATATAAACAGACAGACAGACAAACAGAAAGTGGCGTATGTCACTCCTCACACCCGTTTTTTTCATGTCTACGAAGTTTTAATAAAATTGGTTTAAATGTTTTAGAGTTTAGCTCGAACAGACAGAGGGACGGCCAGACAGACAAACAAAAGGTATTGTATATCACTCCTGACAATCTTCTTATCATATCTGTGAAGTTTCATTGAAATAAGTTCAGCCCTTTCGGAGATCAGTTCGAACAAACAGACGGATGGACTGACAGATGTATGTGTTGTATGTAAAAAGTGTTGTATGTCACTCCTGCTGATCTTTTTATCGTATCTGTGAAGTTTCACTGATATCAATTTAGCCGTTTCGGAAATTAACCGGAACACACAGACCAAAAGCAACCTATGTCACCTCCAATAATGCCTTCTGCACGTCTGGCAAGTTTCATTGAAATCGGTTCAGCTGTTTTGGAGATCAGCTCGAACAGACAAACAGACGGACAGACAGACATGCAAAAAGTAGCTTATGTCCCCCCGATAATGCTCTCTGCACATCTGCGAAGTTTCATTGAAATCAGTTCGGAGATCAGCTCGAACATACAGACAGACAGACAAAGGTAGCCTATGTCACCCACAATAACGCTTTCTGCACGTCTGCAAAGTTTCATTGAAATCGGTTAAGCGGTTTCGGAGATTAGCCGGAACAGACAGACAGACAGGCCCTACAATTTTATTAATATAAAAAAGGAAAAAATGTGAAGCAAGCTGCGAAAAAAATTTGTGACGTGTATGACCCTAATGCGGTTAAACGGGTTCAATCCAAGAATTTTGATGTCAAAGAAGCACCTCGCTGTGGTCGCCCTGTCACGGCTATATAAAAGGGGAGCAAGATCAGCATATCAATAGTTACGACATAGCTGAAGTTCTGGGAATCGACCACAAAACAGTTTTGACCCATTTGAAAAAAGCTCGATATTTGGGTGCCACATGAGCTCACCGAAAGAAACCTAATCTTTATTAACATCTTTAGTTACTCAGAAAAAATTAATAGAGTTTGTGCATGAGAGCTAATGCATCCGTCATATAGCACTGACCTTACACCATCAAATTTCCACCTGTTTCGGTCTCTTTAGAATTCTTTAAACAGTATCAGGTTAACATCAAGAGAGGACTGCCAAAACTACTTGTTGCATTTTTTTTGATCAGAAGTCAAAAAAATTCTACAGCAACGGAATCATATCACTACCTACAAAATGACAGACAGTCATCGAACAAAATGGCACATATAAATTGTACTGAAATGTAAATAAACTTTAGAAGGTCATCTGTCACTGTCCCAAAACATTTAATATTTTTTAAATGTGGTGCATCTTCAAAGATATGCATGCACCAATTGGATGTTTTGTGAGTGATAATATGACAATGAAATGATAAATGAAATGATACTATTTGCTTAAATGGCTCCTGTTTTACAGGAATTTCTCAAAAAAATTGCTGTAAGTTGTGAATGTCTTTTAAATTTAGAATTTTAATTTTTTCATATTTTTTATAAAAGACTGACCGGTTGGACGAGCGTTTAGAGACCCTAATTGCAGAGTCGAGGACACTCCCGGGACAAATATTTGTGTGCATGAACATGTCTACTAGTTCCGTGCCTGGGTGTAAAAGTACATATTATTAAAAAAAAGAATATTTAAGTATGTGTGTCAGTTGTCTAGTACCCCATAATTCAAGCATAATACTTGCTTATTTTGGAAGTAGATGGCGCTGTGTGGGATGTCCCAGATATTATTATTATTATTAATTTAGCCAGTTAGCCATGTTGTTTCCAGTATTCAGTACCGACAGGGGCATATTTTTTATCCGTTCTTGTGCTATATATATTAATTAAACTGTCAGACTTAATAAAAACTCTAGTCTCCTTGTCGTTGAGCAACCAATGAAGCACTGCAACGGCGGCCGCATAAATATGTTTCAGTGGAACGTCGCAGCGTACTGGCGCCGATCCTTAGGATTACTGTGGTATGAGTGTGTTCATGTTGAGGCGTGTATAAGTGCATAGCAAGTTGACTTACTAAGGGTGCATCGGAAGTTTGTTCGCAATGCTACGTCCGGGTATTTCTTCGTTCGTGGTTTGAATAATGCCATTCATTATTCACAACACTACTGGTAGTGCGGTTGGTAGTGTCGTGGGCAGTGAACGCTTTTTCTGAAATTCAATGTATTTTTATTTCATTTAATCTATTTCCTTTTTAATAAAAATTTTTGCAACAGTCACAGACCTAGTTCAAATGGATCATGAACATTTACCGAATAAACAGCTAATAACAAACGGAATACATTCGTGTTTCGTAATCGGAACTCCAAACCGCAGAACGAATAGGCAAATCGCAAATTAATCGGACATCCGTTTGGGGCCACGAATTCCGATACGATCCAAAACACATTGCGGAACGGGACAAGGACGACAAGTAGAAAATTAAAACGTGTCCAATTAACGACCGCGCGGATTAGGGGAGCAGAAATTGTAATTACAGCAACACGAGCGTTTGTCTGGCCTACGGCGATAACACAGTGTAGAAACCAGTAACGTCATTTTATCATCATCATCATCCCATTTTTTTTTACCCCACTGCAGGGGCTTAGGCCTCCCCCAGGGTGAGGAGGGGGGCTTGGAGCTTAAGTCTACCACGCTGCTCCACTGCGGGTTGGGAACTGTAACGACCGCCATCTAATGACAGCGTCCGGGACCGACTGCTTAACGTGCCCTCCGAAGCACGGTGTCAGTGATATTGTGTACTTAAGTCAGAAAAACTCATTGGTACACGCCCGGATTCGAACCATGGCCCTATGGGGCCTTATAAATTTGAGACAGGTTCGTTGCGCTCTGGGCTATCACGACATCATTTTATACCGAGTACCATTTACGCACACGTACGGTGGACTTTATCGCGACATCACAAAAAAAGTGTCATGCAACAAACTGCATAACTTTCATATGTATTGCAAAATCAATATTAGAAATAGATAGTTCTTTTAAGGATCCACTATTACGTCTGCGCATTTACTGTATACTGCACCGCTACTCAAATTAAACAAAGAAGTAGTGTGTCAAAGCTTGACTGTTTCATCATGGCCTTGACTGCTTATCAGGAGACTTGATATAGCGAAGAACTTGACCTATATTATTAAATAGGTATAAATATATTTTTTTCAGTAGAGCAGGTTCCTCTCAATGTTTTGATGCTACTTTTGACCGCATGTGCTAAAATCGAGATGGTGCATAGTATATAGTACCGTCTAAGTCTACTAAGTGGTGGATAGAATTATATTTTGCAACGAAGTACACAAATTGATGAATTATCTATTTTTCTCTTTTTTCTCTGAGTTGAGGTATTGTTTTTATTGCTACACTTTTTTGAAAGACACTTAATAGATTCGGGCTCGATCAATCTCCCGAATTTAGTCCATATTTCATAAAGCAAACATGTTTTTTTTAATTTCTCGGTAGGTTTAGGACGATTAATATGATTTTGTTTATTCCAATTAAAGGCCTGAATTTTTTAAGGATCCCTACATCCTAAATGGAAAAACGGAACCCTTACAGGATTACTCTTATGTCTCTTGTCCGTCTGTTACAGTCTAATTTCTCCAAATCAACTGGACGGAAAAAGTCAAAATTTATAGTTTATTGAGTAAATAAACGAATTCTCATTTTAGGGGTCCAATTCTGGAGACAAATGGAGGCAGGGAATTCAAAGAAAAAAATCAAATGCATCAGGTGATGTATCAAATGAAAGGGCTTGTTACAATAGAAATACATTTTTTGTAATTTTAAAACGTATAGTTTAAAAGATATTAATGACAAGCATTCCCTTTTGTCTCCAAAACAACTAAGCTTAAACATTTTAAAAAAGAAAGACGAATGAAGACCTCACTCATAGTTTAGAAAATTCAAACACTGTATGAATTTTCATTGTGGTAGTTAAATCGTGTAAAAGGGCTCGTTATGAAAAATGCAAACTTTTTAAAATGTTTTTGAAACTTATAAACGAATTCTCATTTTGGAGGTAAATAAATCAAGGAAGTAAATTAGAAAATTTTAAAAAATCTGTTAAAGTGTATCATGACGTGGTGTCGTAAAAATCATTTTTTTTATATAATTTCATATTGTATAAGTAGTTTAAAAAAATATATGGAAATCCAGCATTCTATTAATCCCCCCATTATTTGATTAATACTAGTGACTCATTCGCAAAAAAAAATATGGAATAATAGGACCTCACTTATAATGTACAGAAAACCTAAATGAAAATCTTTAGTCTTAGAAATCTTAGGAACGGAAAATATGCGTAAAGAGAAAATGCATGTAAAGTCTTGTGGTTACTGTGCTCGTAGTAGCTTACTTATACTAAGAAGTGAGCTCAAATTCTGACCAAGAGTTCGATTAAAAATTGTTAGTAAAGCGATGATTAGCATGGGACCCTCTCCACGCGAGTCTGAATCACACTTTACCGATGTTTTTCGAGTGATCACACTGTATAATTAATGAGGACACTTGAAACACCAAGCACTTTTTAATATGAGTTATGAATAAAATTCTGTCTAAATCTAACTTTTAATCTAACAGACGATCCTTATCTGTAATTGCTTTACGGAACACTTAAGTACGTAATAAAAACAATTTCTGATTTACCAAAAAAAAAGGATAATTCCAATAATCTCTCTCGAGGAAAAGAAATCTCGAGATGTTCCCGCCTCAGGCAGAGCGTATAAATAAAATTGATTTGCGAAGACTTTAAGGTCATGCAAATTCATTAATTCGCATTCCGTATCGGTTCAAAGGGAACTTCCAAAGCCAGGAAGTTAATTAATGTCTTCAAACCCCTCGCATTTCGGTCGTGAATAAGAAAAACTAATGAAAATAAAATAAGCAACTCGAAGAATTCACGCTAAATTCAACAACACGGTCACGCATTCCGACGAAAATGCCTTTGGACTTTTTCTGAGTCAGAACGATACTAGTGGTACAGTCGAAATTACGGAGTCCTTGTATAGTTTTATATGGGATATAGTGGAATATCACTCATAAAAACTAGCGTTTGTCCATGGCTCCACCTGTGTGGGCATATGACTATAAAGAATTAATCAATGAAATTAAAATTAGTTTTATTTTGTTTACTTATACACATTTGAGTTTATACCTTATAACCAAAGTCTTTTCAACCGTAATTTCTTCTTCCTTAAAATTTAAATTCTTTAAAATTTTAAATTTACTGCTCTGCTCCTAAAAATATAAACACGATGGTATATACACCCTACAAGTTGAAAATTTTTATTGTCTTAAATAGACAAAAAAAAATTTACAGAATTTGTTTCGTGGTCTTTGACCCTTATAATCTTAAAGTAAAAGTTATTATTTTCCTTCAACAAAAAAATTGCTATTTTAATTGAAATAAAAAAAAACAACGTAGTGAGAATCCGACCCGTCGCTGGGGCGGTTCTCACATCCGGTACAAATTCTATAGTATGAAGTCCTAAACTTCTAAAAGTTAAATTGTAGAGTTCAGAGAGCTCGATTCAAATGTGTACGTACGAGGTTTCTGCCTGCGGCGCGGCGTCGTCGCCCGCGTAGGTACATGTTTGTACGGCGACCGCTAAAAGGACATTCTAAAACATTGTAGGTAAAACTTTATAGAAAATTGTGTTACTTTCTAGACGTTATTTAATTACGATGGTATCCTATAAACCCTATACGGGAACCACCCCTTTTTCCTTTAAAGGTACGGAACCCTAAAAATTAAAAAAGTATTAATGAAGATTTTTTAGCGTCACACATTTTCGCTACTCACTCACCAGAGAAAGCTACCACCACCAAAATTAATAAGAATTAAAGTTATCTACCAATAAAACCGCAAATGGAAAGCGGTAAGTGCTTTTGGAGAAACTGAGATTTTTATCCGTAATGGGACATTTAATTTCTATGGTCCCTATAGGTTCATATTTGATAATGATAATAATTCCATCTGGGCTTGCACATAGCTATTGCTGAATAGATCGATTATGTAAACCACACTCAATACCAGTTTGCTGTTAATATAATTCATGTGTTGCTCTTTTGATTTTTATCGCGTATGAAATATTTGAATACATCTTTTATTTTAAAGTTTTTTTTTGTTACACTTTTAAACATTCAACTCATAAAATTTATACTTACAAGTTTTTATTCTGTGTGCAATAAGTAGCCGAAGCTCGAAACATTCGTTCATTAAATCATTGTAAACATTCAGCCTGGTTTAAAGTGTCGATAACATTATATTCATAAAAAAAATTACGAATGGACTTAATATAGTTAGGGTTTTGAGAACAAACTTGACTGTATATTTATTGAAATTATTTGGTATTTTGTGCATGGCACATTATTAAGTAAGAGTAAATTAAAATGATCTGACGGCAGGACTGATCCATAAATTCAAAGTCGCTCAGCGTGCTATGGAGCGGGCTATGCTCGGTGTTTCTTTGATGGATAAAATCAGAAACACTGAAATCCGTCAAAGAACTAAAGTTGTCGACATAGCCGAAGCGATCAGCAGGCTGAAGTGGCAATGGGCCGGTCATATTTGCCGTAGAACTGATAACCGATGGGGTAGACGAGTTCTCGAATGGAGGCCACGTACCGGAAAGCGAAGCGTTGGACGCCCCCCGGCCAGGTGGACAGATGACCTGAAGCGCCATACCGGGGGTAGTTGAATGCGAAAGGCGGAGGACCGTGTGTGGTGGCGAGCCTTGGGAGAGGCCTATATCCTGCTGTGGAGGGACACGGGCTGATGATGATGATGAAATTAGAATAATACTCTTCATATTTTTCCGACCCTTTATATGAAAATCGATTTATAAGGAGTAAACTCCTAAAAAATAATATTTGTATGATAGCTAGCGCGTGTTAGCTGGGCGCACGACGTAAAATTATGATAAGACGATTTATTATATTTCACAAAGTTGCTCTTTAGTATTTTTAAAAATTTTTAAAATTACGTTTAAAAAAGTGGTAATCTTTAAAAATTCTAAGTATTCCTGGAGCAGTATGTCATATACGTTAAAATATTTTATACAATTATTGTTCTAAGTCTTGCATTTAAATGTTAACTAAGTAGGTACATAAAAAAGCAGTTAACCATTATTGTTACAAGTATCTATACTGTCGTGATAGCCGAGTGGTGGTGAGCTCACTTCACTCTTCGTTTAGAAGACAGTGGTTCGAATCCCAGGGCATGTACCAATGATCTTTTTTCTGACTTATGTACGTAATTATCACTGACTCTGTGCCTCAGAGAGCACCTAAAGCCGTCGGTCCCAGTTGCTATCAATGGCAGTCGTTAAAGTCCACCAAGCCGCACTAGAGCAGCGTGGTGGACTAAGCTCCAAGCCCCCTCATAGGAGGCCTAAGCTCCTACAGTGGAGTATTAACGGGCTGATGGTATGATATATCAAACGGCAATTTCTTATGAACTCCTCCGTTAATGAATTTTCACTTTAATCACAGGACAATATCGCTCGTAATTTAGCTGATAACCACAGCTCGTAAATTACTCTGCCAGCAACTATTAATTATAAAATATGCCGTTGGATAATGACCACGTTTTACTAGTCGTCACCTCTCGCAAGGAATTATAATGACAAATCGTTCTCGAAGCTTGATTACGTGACCTAGAACGCGACACCGACGCAGTCACGCAAATTCCTTACCAATTATGCTAAAACCGCTGTAACTTTCATAAATTGCATACTGAACAGCTTACAATATCATTACACGTAGCTAAGTTTGTTTTTTCGTATTACCAGTGTTATTAAACTAAAAGTTAATATTATTATGTAGCGTTCCATTATCAGGTTTAAAAAAATAGTTTCGGATTCAGTTTTAGATTCCTGAAAAACGGAATTCTCATAATTCCGTCATGTTTGATGTTTGCACAAAAAAGTCCACTAAAAAGCCATTTCCGTGTACTTTTTGTGTACATTTTTGAGTACCTAATGAGGAGCGAAAAAGGCAATTTTATACATTTTACTTGTGTTAAGTTTAATTACTTGAGTTTCATTAGACAAATCTTTAAAATGGAAGTTAAATTTTTATTCACAGTGTTCAATTTTTAAAATCGTTTATAAAATACTGTAAGTGGATTGTATGAGAGTTCAAAATAGAACAATACATTTTTTGAAAAAGTTTTGAAAGCTTTGCACATGCTTATTTCGACATTGAGTTAAATAACCGATTTCCAAAAATGATTTGTTGGAAATATAATATTTTTTATTGTTTTAATGAGATGGTTAATTCGATAATAAATTATCTTATGTCATTTTCATTGTTTTTATTTGGAAAAATTGCAAAAAATAATTTTAAAAAATTCTAGAATATTGTGACGTCTATCTATAATAGAACGTTGACATGTCATTGAACTTACTCGAAAAGTTCCCACGGCCATTCAATAAAACAGAAAAATCCGGATAAAGAAATAAATTCCAAGAATTTATTAAATGAATTCGTAAGACGGTCTTTACAAAGAACAGCGCCTCAATATTTCGAAAAATCAATGCACATTTTTATTAGACGCCAAGGCGCGAACATTCTATTCCCATGCTACAAAAGCTAAAATATTCGAAAATTAAGACGGCTTTTTTATTATTTCACAAACGTCGACGGTGTTGCCCAGAACATTCGTACGCTTTCATAGTAAGGAATTATTAAATAAAATTATTCGAGAAGTGGAATGTTCGTGATGTGTGAATCGGTGGAGGAGAGTAAGGGTATAAAAGTGATGATGAGTCGTCGAACGGGAGAGTGTGAATAAGTCAAGTGCGATTAGTTGTGAAGCATAAAGTGAGATAACGGTATAATTTGTGTTCGGCATTATTCGTTCTTAAGTTACTTTGTGATTTCGTTTTCTAATAAAATAAAGTAAAAATCAGTGATTTAGTGCATCCTTGATATCCAGACTAGTAGCCCGTAACAATATTAATATAGCAGCCATAATAATTCAAAAAGATACGATTGATAACAAGTTCGACAACGTAGTAAACGGTACCTAAAATTAAAACTTATATAAATGCCTAATGATTCAACTAATTTATTTAATTCATGTTCGTTAATAACATCCTCACATCAGATTACGTTGTATTGTATTAATTCAGTATGACAGAATCTTGAAATGAATTTTAGACGGCTCCTCGGCCACATTCAATCAGAGCTGGTCCCTTAGCAATTTCAGATAATCAAGCCTACGCCTTGGACCAAAGTTATTTATAATCAATTTCCTCCCCTATTATAGTGTCGGCGCAAACAAGGAGAAACCACAAGGCAAGTTTCATGCTGACACGTGTACCTAGCTCGGGGCTCTATCCTATACATAGAACAGAGTGTATTACAAATTACAAGGGTTGAGTGATCTTAATTGCATTAATATTTGACTGCTTGCAGCTTTGCGATTTTCAAAAGCTTCGTGGTTTATAGCAAAAGCTTTTTCAAATTTTCCCGTTTCTAACCAATATTCTGAATGCGATAATTCGTTTGTTTGTTTGTATTTACTTCATGTCGTAACGTAGCAACGAAACAATGTGGGTTTTTGTATAGAGATAGTTGAAGGGGCAGAGAGTAACCAGGCAGACTACTGTTTGATGGTTTCCATTAAATACAATGCCAATGCTTCGATTTGCGGTGGAATAGTATTCGGAATAAAACTCAAAAAGTGAAAGTAGAAGAAGTGAGAAAATATGTCATGTCTACGAAAGGGGAGCCGTGGTTAAAACTAGTAAGCTATTGAACTTCTCTCAGATTATTTAAAAAATCTTGTGTAATATCAATTGTTTCGTTTAATTATGAGTGCATGCTGTGGAAAATTTTCTATTCAATGTCGCCCATATTTTTGTTTCTATGTTTTTATTCGATACGAGGTTCCATTTGAAAATGAAAAAATAGTTTAATGTCGTAAAATATGAATTTTTTAACTCGTACTGTACAAAAAAAGTGACCCCCTATACGCGTTCTAGACGGAATCTTAAAAAAATCAAAACAGAAATAAAGATAATATCATCTAGATATAGGCGAAGAAAAAATTGTAAACTCCAACGTCTCTACGTTGCAGGGATCAGTTTACTTATAGATCCTCTTTCGTATTTAAAATTTTCACGTGCTGCAATTATCTGCATATAAATGGTGTATTTGAAACCAAAACTTAGTTTTACCTACACGCGTTCGGAACTACATCGAATTGGCTTATAGAAAAAAGCAAAAAAAAAAAATTCTGTAATTTTTTCCACACTTGTCTTTATGGTATGTATAGTTTAAAACTTTTATAGTAAAATTCCTGCTATTATATAGAATTTAGGAGCGGTGTTCACCCGCTTCGATATTATGCGCGACGTCACGCGACGCCACGCCTCACTTTATCGCTAGCTCTAAGGTACACTGTGTACACGAATTACGAACCAACTAGCTCAAGCGATACGACGGGTCGCGGAATTTGAGCGTGCTTTTAAACGGTTTGCACTGACAACAAGAGTTTCTTGTTCATGATGTAAGATAATTTAGAGTAATAGAGGTTATTTGAGCTAGCGGCTATTCTCTGATTTTGTCCAGGTTCACTATACTTGATGACAGAATCGTACAATAGGGTTAAAATTATCTATGCACTGGCCGCCTATCTGTGTCTGCCAACGCGAGAGATTCGTCAACAGAGTTTTGTTACGGCAAGCACGCAATGCAGTGTAGTTTATAAGATTTTACTTCACATGCATCGTATGTGCATGTGTCGGAAAACTGTAAAAATTAGCTGTTTTATTTTTTATTTCTTTTGTTGAAACCTTAGATATATGTATTTTAAGGTTCATGTCCATGGAAACACATATGAGTTTCATTATAATACTATTGTTAAATGTTTTATATTTAGATATAAATAGCAAGTCACATGCGAAAATGCAGATGGTTTCGTCGTTTCTTAAGTTATTCTCGTTTTTAATTCATAAAAACTTTTTAGCGAAGGGGTGGATTATTAGATTTTCAAATAATCATACAATTCGACAGTATTTCTAATTTTTAGATTATAATGCATATTTTTATAAGTAGTTAATTTTAGTTTTTATTTAACTTTTATGTTCGCAAAGTAATTTTTAAAAATATAAATACGATATTTTTTAATTTCAATTTTTATTCTGTCGTTTCCTGGAGTTATGATTTTGAATACTACGATTTACTTGTAGGGTATATAAGTTTATATTCAATGTGGTTAAAGTAATTATTGAGTTTTAATTTTTTGCGTGAAAACGTAAAGTATAAGTATATTTTAAGAAGAACACTTGACAGCCTTTTTTACTGAACCTACGTTTCAGGACACCTCAATATCTACACGACGACCTACAAATATCTTGTCTAACCCTTTCTGTTGCGGTGTCATGACTAATTCTTTGGTCGCGTGGAGTGTATTTCGAGGCCGTTCTTCGACCCGTAGCGTAAGTGCACTAACAGGTATAAGACACTGACTTTTTTCAAAATAATTTACACCACTCGGCGGTAGCAACCTTGAGTCACGCGAATATTAACATTTATGGCAACAACGAAAGCGTTTCATTACTAATTCTGGCAGGTGCCTTTTTAAAAATATTTTCATTTAAAAAAAAAGTATAAGAATGTTTATGAATCACTGTCATAATTCCACTCCTATCTGAAAGTGTAGTCACAGAAAGGAAACGGGCCAGTAGGCGTAACATAATCAATAGATAGTCTGCCCTTTTGTTTTCTTGTATGGATCGGCCTCATTTCTGTATGTGTACGTAGAACAATGTTTGTGTCCTTTATTCTTCCTTACTCTGTCATTATGACTGTAAGCCGGTTGAATTTAAACTATCGAGTTGGTAAGGTAAAATCGAAGACGAAAATTCATTAAGGGATCGAGAAAGTAAAAAAAAACAGGTTTTCGTAATGTCCGATCGTCTGTCTGTCGATCGTCTGAATATTAAAAAAATATTTTCAAAAAATGTGAAAACTACTCTCAATAAAAGGGCAGTGCTGAAGAATAAAAATTTTAAATATTGATTCGAACAGAATGTCATTGAATAAATCTTATTTTGAAAATTTTATTTTGACGTCTAAGTCGTTTTTCATAAAGTGGTAAAAATTGTTAGATGCTTACAAAGTAAAACATATTGAAAACTGCTTGTGTTAGGAAAATAGATTTTTTTTTAAATTATTTTTGGGGTTTAGTAGAAAAAAGATCAAAATAAAATTAAGGCAGTGGAGATACGATCTCTCTCTAGTATATTTTAAGTGTCCTTTAAAAGATACATAATTTATTGATGATGTAAGGAAACAATGACTGACCGATTGGCTGTGTGGTTAGAGACCCTAACTGCCTAGCCGCGGGTACGATTCCCGCCCGGGACAAATATTTCTGTGCATGAACAGGTCTATTTGTTCCGTGTCTGCGTGTAAAAAGTATCTACATATATGTATACAATATTAAAAAAAATTATTATGTATATCGGTCGTCTAGTAACCCATAACACCAGCATAATACTTGCTTACATTGGGGACTAGACGGCGCTGTGTGGGATGTCCCAGATATTATTATTATGTGATTTGAAAGAAGGTGTAGTAACTAAGAATGAAAAAGTTATCTTTGATTTGTTTGCAATATGGAAAGGATGAATGAGAAAAAAGAACGTTAAAAATTCTAGAATGTTTGTAACTGGTAACTAAATTGTTAACATCATAAGGAAAAGCCAAATATTAAGCAACGGGAACCGCCAAGCTTCATGTATGGAAGTATTTTATCCTTAGTTTAGGATTTAACACGATTTCTATCATTTTGTTTACCTTCGTGACATGTATGCTTGATTAGGTACTTCTTCACTTAAATCCTAAATTGTACAACGTCGTAAATTTTTTACAGTTAACCCGTTTTAATCATTGTAACAGTGGCCCCAAGGGAGTCAAGAGCCATAAATTCTTGGTCGCTGGGTGCGTGCTCGCGAACACCGAGTTAGCTAGGGTACTCGTAAACGCGCCTTGCAATGAAATTACATCGTAAATGGTGTACTTTGAACCAAATACGTATTTATTGCCGAAAGGACTAACCGGTTACTCAACGGTTTTACTGCTAAATAATCTAGAGCGTAAAAATTCCAAACAGGCCGAATTCACTATAGCTTAGACGACTGTGTCGCCGAGTAAATTAAATGTATTTTTTTTGGTTTTATTGATATTGTTTTTTTATAGGTTAATATTTGTTTTGTATTTCGTAGAAACGTAGAATATTTCTGAACATGAAATAATAAACAATGTGTAGTGTAGAATAATTTTAATGAACTGTGAGGATTCTTTTTGTAAAGGATGCTCAAAATCAGTACGTGAATATTTTAAATTGAAAGAAATAAGATTAATGGATTATTAAGAGGCCATAATTGGTCATATAAATATAAAATAAACTAAAATTTAAAATAAAAACAAAATAAAATAAAAATACAGTGGAAGTTATATTCTATGTTTTTTAAATGAACCAAAAGGAATTTAATCACAATTCAGTTTTATACGTGTAATAACTTATCGTAACGAAAATTTGTTTTTCAGTTCCGTAGTATTAATAATTGTTAAAAATAAGTAGTAAATTAAATATATAAATATAGGATAATATAATCCAGTGACGAAGCCGTCATCGCAGTGGACTTCATGAAAAAATTGAATGAATCCATTTCAATATTCTTGATTTATCTAGACTGCGACACTATATGCATTCTGGGCTTCAGGCAGCTACAGATTTTGTCCAGGTTCTTCTAGTGGCGGCGGCGGCGCGGCGAGTGAATTAAAATTAACACAAAATCGCCCCGATATTTAAATAAAACTAGCTTATTGATTAATGTCACTTAAGGGTTCTTCCATTAATCACGTGAGGCTCGAAAGAGGGAGGAGGGAGTTCGACAAAAATCAGGAAATATCACAAGAAGGGAGGGGGGATGTAGTGAGATATCACGTGTATTTATTTTGTCGTTGAACGCGTGATTTCTACACAATTGAAAAGCGGCGTGTGGGCTAGTCATTTAACAGGACAATTATATGTTTTTCGTATGATTATGTACACGTTTCCTTCTTTATTTTTTTGCCAGTCAAAAATAACCTGCAACCTTAATATCTGTTCGGACGTTTTTATCACGGTGTTTAATTTTCTAATTGGATTTTATTTACCGATATTTAAAGAAAATATTCTGAAATTTTTAAGATACTTTGTACTAAAATATACACGTGATTTTGGGCATGGGAGAGGGGTTAGTCTTAAACCTCACGACGTATCACCAGGAGGGAGGAGGGGTTAAAAAATGCTAAAAAAACATCACGTGATTAATGGACGACCCCTAAGGGGCTAATAAAATTCACATTTAGTTCTTTGACCAGTTGCGACGACTTTAGATACATATCCGATTCACACGCGCTTACTCGCATTTACACGTACTGAGTGCACCGCCATGATTAAAATACTTCGTCTACATAAGCTAACATAGTTTTCTGCCCGGGTTAGTTCGCAGCAGCAATTTCATGCACATCTATAGTTTAAACTCTTTACAACATTACCCTAAACTCATGTAATCTTCTCGCCATCTCTGAATGTATAAGATAATCTTTATTTTCTAACCTTTCAACAGTAACAACATAGACGAAAAGTAATTATGAACAGAATCACGTCACAGAATTACGTAGAAATTCATTTATACGTTATGATGCATATTCTGTACTAACATACAAATAACATGTATATAAGTACCTACTTATCAATTTTATGCTCACCTTTGATCCGAATCTTTTTACAACAATGTCTTATCAATAATATTTATCTATGGAAACAGTAGGTCTATTTCGACCCTGTTTTACTTTAATCTATAGTCAAATATAGTGGGTAGCGACTCTGCCTACGAAACTGGAAGTCCCGGGTTCGAATCCCAGGTCGGGTCAGTATTTATATGATGAATATTGATACGGATACCGGGTCTTGGTTGTTATATGTATGTGATGTCTTCGATTGGTACCCAAAACACAAGCTAATGCTTAGTTTGGGGCCTAGACGTTGTTGTGATGTATACGTTATTATTATTATATTTTTTCTGTACCGATTGTTTCCTGAATAAATAAATAAATAATTATTAAAAATGTATTATTACCTTTCTTTTTGAGATATCACATGCTTGAAAACACCTCTAATAGTACGAGATACGACTGTGAGATAACTACGTCCCTTTGTTTTTTTGATCTAAACATTTTTTTATGGATAATCATGAATAGAGCAATATGTTTCTGCTGGGATGCCGATCAAAATTAACCCGTTTTAATCATTGTAACAGTGGCCCGAAGGGAGTCAAGAGCCATAAATTCTTGGTCGCTAGGTAAGTAAGGGGCAAGCATTTTAAATTAAAATTGTTTTAAATATTTTCTCCAAACATTTTCGTTTACATGTTTTGAGATAAAATATGATTCATCACAAAGAAAAAAAGCTTATGAAGTTTGGATTTCCATTACTCACTTGACCGCAACCAGGCACAAACATTTTATACTTCGTTAAATTTACACGTTACGAACGCATAAATTTAACAGAGTAATACATACCTGTTTGCACCTGGGTGCCAAGAGGTTGCCACCAAATGAACATTAGCAACCTTAGCTTTTTAAGTTATTTACATGTCTCTCTTTGAAATTAATTATTATTTATATCAAAAACAAGTGATCCAAAATGTTTGAAAAATTAATAGTCAATTATATAAAAACCAAAAATACTGGTGACCGTATTTTATTGAGGACCCAGCAAAAACCTATTTCTCGATTCATAGTCATCCATAAAAATGTATTATGATTAAATTTTAATAACAGATTGACGTAGTAGTCTTGCAGTCGGATCTTAGACTATAAAGGTTTAATTTGCAAAATATTTTTAATCTGCGAAACCCGTAGGTTTTCCTAGATGAAACAAAAAGGTTCTTCAGTTGGTAAATAGTGATACCGACTACGACTCCTGAAATACATTCAGCTGTTTTGAAAACTATCTTGTAAAGAAATTAGTCTAGGCTAGTATAAAAACGCAAAATTTAAAAAAGTAGATACATAAAGAAAACAAACGCTGTTATTTCTTGCATTTAAATTACAAATCGCATTCAAAATTTTACTAAATTAAATAGTCATATGAAGCAGCACTTAAAAAATAATTTTACGGAATTAGGACCAATTGACAATGTGTAATTGATTAATATTCAAAACATTGTCAACTAATATACATTAAAAAATAAAAACATTTGAAAAGAACGCTTTATTTTATTGCAAAGAAGTATGAAAGCTATAAAAAACAAATTGGCGAAAACGCGATATACTAATTAATCGTTGTTTGAAATCAATTGAAGTCAACATATTTACTTATATGTAAGCTTCGTTAGATTCAAAGAACTCATATTATCTATAAAAAATGTAACAAAAAAAATTTATAAAATATTTTTTTATATTCGGAATCATTTGCGCAGGCTGAGATTTTAGTAACCAGCCAAAAATTTTCTAGATGTTAGGTATCACCAATAGACCCCATTACGTAAATAAAAACATAAGTCAAATATTCATAATCACTAATTATATCCTAATATCGGTAATTTTGGGAAAGGTTTACGTAGTCTTAACTGAATATTTTCCTATTGAACGATACTAAAAAGGAACAAGACGGCCAACAGATTTTTATCAAAGGTCATTTTCAAATTTGGCTGATCGTTAAAACCTCATCCTGTATATCGAGATGAAACCAAGAGTTTGAATTATATAATTATCACCCGATATAATTACTGATAATGATAATCAACATTCATTCTGTCGTTTCGGACTCTAGCCTGGAAAAATATCCAGACATACTAAATATTATAAAACCAGTTATTCTTGCTAAGATATCGTTGTAAATAGCATATCCCACTTACACCATATATACCATATATCAGCCCATTGTAACTGTGGGCATAAGCCCCACTGCAGAGGCTTAGCCTTCCCCTCGGACTGAAAGTGCTTGATTTAATCCATCATGTTGCTCCAGTGCGGGTTGGTGATTTTAACGACATCTGATGAAGATAGTTATGTACGTAGGTCAGAAAAAAAGTCGTTGGTATATGGTTGATATATCACTATAAAATTAATTTAAGGATTGAGATAGAAGATACTAAATAGCAAATATGTGATTTGGGATATTCCGTGTTTTCATCTTTAACACTTTCGTTAATAAAGAATTCGAATATCTGTACTCGAAACTAGTTCCATTCCATCAGCCCATTATATCCCACTGCAGAGGCTTAAGCCTTCCCTAAGGGTGAGGCTGCTCGAAACTAATCCTTGCAATGTATTAAATTACATGATTCTTCTTATTTCATTTTGGATACATATTCTGTTGAAAAATAATGTGAAATAGACGACCAATAAGCAATAAATATTTGCATAAAAAACGTTTTTCTCAATCATTGTAGTATTATCAAAAGGGAGATTACGTTGTTGTAAGTTTTCAGTTGGTCGCATTAGAATATTCATTTTGCTATTTCTCGGTAAAGACCAGGTAAGCTATAAATTCCATACAAAATACGAGGGGATTTTATCGCGAGGCGTGGATGGAAACCGTGTTCGGGGCCTTGCTGCTTGCATACTAATTTTTTAAATAATTTTAAGTACATTTTTGATACGACTTGAGATCGTATTGTTTAGCGAAATACAATTATTGTTATTGTATAGATCACCGTATGTCACTCTGCAGCTCATAAATTATATCTATGAAAAAAATCACGTCAATCCGTTTGCTCCGTTGTTGCTGCGTACTTGACTGCTAAACACTCGAACTTACAAACTATCACATTTTCAATTTAGAATATTTTTTATTGTAAGTTTTTTTAAGTTTAGGTTAGAGGTGTGTGTTCACAAGGAGAAAAAAAGAGACAAAAAGATGAGAAATCCAGAATCTAAAAATCCGAAACAGGAAAATTGAACTATCTTTCTATTCAAGTTAAATAAACACAAATCATATAAGCTATATGAAAATAGAATTCCAAAATTGAAGGATAACGGCTATCAGATTGCTTTTCCGATTTATTCGGTTGAGCGAAACGAAACCGCTTTTATGTAACTCGATGTTTGCTTAGAATTTGATATTAGAAGAGGGAACGATAAATCAATGTTTGACTGATATTTTGTAAAGAATTTGCGATGCCATATATTACGAACGTGCCTGAAGTGGTATCAAAAATATTATTTTTTAAATTAACTTGTATTGAAGTTTATTTGGGTCAAGCTGAGCAATAATTTTTTTTTTGTTAGAATTCATTTCCATTTTCAAGAAAATTACGTATATACATTATTGTTGGAATTGACAAAATAGAAATTTCCATTCTTCCAGCCCATTATGCTCCACTGCAGGGGCTTAGGGCTCTCTCCGGGTGAGGGGGCTTGGAGCATAATCCACTACTCTGCTCCAGTGTGTGTTGGTGGATTTTAATGACTGCAAAATAGAAATAAATGCGATAAATTATACTAAAATTTTGAAGTTTTTGTTTAAAAACTATTATGCTACTTATAATTTTCATTTGAAGAGTTAAAAGTACTAAATAGTAAAATTCTTAAAAATTCTAAAAATGAATGAAAATATTCATTATTCAAGAACATAATATACCTTCATTAAATATTATGGCAATTTTTTAAATTGTTAAGCTATTTATAGATCTCCATGGTACAGTAGGGCTGTTAAAAGTTATGTTATTTATGGTGTTTCCATTACATGAATAGTAATTATATTCTTTAATCTCTGACACGTAGCAGGTTGAGAATTTAGGCAGATTATTTGTTTTGAGCTTTTCTAAAATAAACCATCAAAGACTTAGCACAAACTATTGCCAAACCGTGTTCAAAAATTGTCCATGTAATTTGAATGATCAATAATTTATTACAAAATAAATGACTCGCTGTAACTTAGATGCCAAACGCGGCCTTGGCGATTTTTACAACGATTAGATAAAAAAAAGTTGTATTTTTTCATAATTTTTTTTTTAATTTTTAAATGCTTGAATTACTTGGGACAACTGATTATCAAAAAGACCATTTACATTTCGTTTCAATCAGTTTTGGTATACTCCGAATAACGTGGCCTTGGCAAAGTTCACAGCAATTTAATAAAAAACCTGTAATATTACGTAAACCTGTAATAATATAATCTAAATGCCCGAAGCACTTGAGACAATGTTTTTTTAGAAAGACCGTTTCCATATTGTTCAATTAATTTGGTGTACTCCGAACAAACGTAGCTTTATTAAAGTATAAAGCAATTTAATAAAAAGTCTCAATTATATTTTTATTAATATATTTTCAAAATGTATCTAAAAATGCCCGAAGTACTTGAGACAATGTTTATCAGAAAGACCATTTCAATGTCATGGTAGTTAATTTTATGATCATTATCATTATCAGCCCATGTTACCCCCACTGCAGGGGCTTAGGCCTCCCCCAGGGGAGAGGGTTTGGAGCTTAAATCCACCACGCTACTCCACTGCGGGTTGGGGATTGTAACGACCGCCATAGATTGACAGCGTCCGGGACCGACTGCTTAACGTGCTCTCCGAGGCACGGAGTCAGTGATAGTTAATATACTTAAGTCAGAAAAACTCATTGGTACACGCCCGGATTCATACCATGGCCCTATGGCCTTATAAATTTGAGACAGGTTCGTTGCGCTCTGGGCTATCACGACACGTTTTATGTTAATATACCCCAAACAAACGTGGCCGTATTTATGTTTAGAACAATTTAATAAAAAATCTATAATATTTTCACTTTTTTTTTTATAATTTCTCAATGGCAGACACAATGTTTAAAACAAAAATACTATTTACATATTACATTTTTTTAAATAAATAAGTGAAAGATTTAAAAAAATGTAGTAAAATGTGTGGTATTTTTGAAACAACGATTTCCCCAACAAACCGTTGTTGATATTCTTATCTTGGTAAGTAGTTACTTTTGGTATTTTTAATTTGCTCGGATCACAATTTGGCTGCGAACTTCGGCTGCGAACTTCGGCTGCTAACTTCACGCCGGATTACAAGTATGATGACATGTCATCCATGTAGTAATATGTCGATTAGTAGAACAATGTATGTACACTGTACTACTCATAACTGTGTAGTCCTTCTGAATATTAGTTAGAAATTGTTTAGTGTTGTCCTTAGCATATGTTTATTTATGATTGACGTAGGTTTACTTCTAAACAAGCAGCTAGGAACTTGTTATAATTTCAAGGTATTAATATTCCACATCTCACACAACTAAATTTAAACTAAATGTACCTACATGTGTAAGTTTACTTTAATAGTTTTCGTATAATTTTGTAATTATACAAAGACATAAACAAAAGTTAGTGTAGTTTATTTAAATTCTAGTTTATTTATTATACGTAAGTCATAAACTGAATTTCGAAACGAAAAATTGCTAAAATATGCATAATCCTACAATGAGAACGCAAGGTATAGGGAATATTTATGAGTTTAAGGACGAATATTTATTTCAATGTGTATATTTTCACTTAAGTTTTTAAGAAGCAAACGCGTTAAAATATGCGTACAAAAGATGTCTTAATTACGTTTAAGTAAAATATCTAAAAAAAATGCGTACAAATTCCGAATTAATCCCAAATGGGAATAGGTAGAAGTCGTATTCTAAACTCCTATGGGGTAATCTGGGATAGTTCAAATTATTGTTTAACTTTACCTATAATAAGGTTATAAATTATTCAGCGTTTTCTCAACACCAGCATATTATTTCTGGAATTGAAGTTTTAAAATTTCAGGATCCTTTTACTCTTTTATGTCCTCTCGTTCAGTACTGAATAGCAGTGGCTGGGAGATTGCAATCATAAAGTAGGATGTAATATCATAAATATTTTGCGGTATCTAGGCTGGGATACATAAAATATAGATTTTATTGATAAGGTAGTATCTAATACTATATTTTAAATAATAAATAACGCTCTTATATTGAGTTTTATGAATAATTTAGTAACTATGAAAGTGAAATCTATTACCTATAGTTTTATATTTTTTTTTATGTATGTAACGATGGAATTTTGAAACTTACTGAAGGATTTGTGTCACTCTTTTTTAAAATTTCCCTTCAATCCAAGAAGAGCTATTTTATACGGTCACAGGCCACCAGGGGTCATATCTATTGCAACGCCACCTCATAAATTACAACTCTAAGAAGCTGCTCTGAGGTGATATATGTAATGCATAAAACCGCATCGAAATAGGCCAAGCCGTTCCAAAGAAACGCATCTGCCACAGCGATCCCTGATGGCTTATAGCTATAACGTACCTAAAGGTCTGAGATTATTACCTAATTATCTAAACTTAGTCAAGATCGGCTCAGCTGTTTCATGGAAACATATCTGTTGTAGGTTGTAGCGCCGTCTAGTAGCCTATAACCATTATAAATGTCTAAAAATCAGCTGCGACCTATGAAATTCAGAAATCCTTTTATTGTACTAGTTGGCCTGTGCGAATAAGTCACAAAGTATTACTACACGCAACGGTCGACGGCCATGTGCAATACGTCTTTCATCATAGCTTTAATTAGCAGTAGTGTCGTCATTGACCACAAATTTTTAACAACCGATTATTTTTGAAAATTCATACGTAAAATTAAAAAAAAAATTCTAAAATACTTCAGGTTGTATTTAAAAAAAAAAAGTATTTAATTGTAGTATCAAAATTTTTGATCAATGTCCATTTTAGAACAATATAGATTAAATAAAATAAAATAATAAAAATATCACGCCCACTAGTTTGTTTTTCGTGCCATGACTGGACGATTCAACGATAGCTCAGCCGGTAGCAGGTTGAGTAAGGCTGGTACAGAAGCATGGCCAAGGAATGGAAATCTGGCGTTTCTCTTATCGGTTTGCGCTGCTCAACTTGCATGCACGCCAATCGACGTATTCGGGATGATAAAAACACGTCAGTCCTTAAAAAAACTTTATTTTCAAAACAATGTGTACATAAGTACAATAAAATTCACTTAGCTTTCCATTCATTCAACAATTCAAAAAATTCATTTTCAACTGAATACAAATTCGTGTTGATACAAATAGAAAACACTCGTAGTTAAGTACATACATAAAAAATTTAGAAAAGCCGCCAGAAGTAGAATTTAAATCTTACTCAAGCAACATACAAGTTACAAAAACAGCTAAGAACGGTACAATGGTTGAATCAGCTCTACAGATGAAAAATTGCCAAATTTTGCAAATATTCCTTTATAATAGCTGTTCAGTAAATAAAAAAAATAAATGTTAGTCACTTAATTGTACTAACTTTTCTTCAGAGCTTCAGTAACTGTAGACAAAAAAGCTGTGCAGTAACATAAAAAAAAAGTTAGTCACAAAATAATTTAATAATAACTAACTTTCCTTCAGAGCTGCTGTATAGTTTATAACTTTTAAATGATTCTACAGATTTTGTGCTAGTTGAGAAATGATTGGCTTAACGAAACCTTATTATTTAATGTATTAGGTACGTATTTTAGGTGACTACGTAAAGGAGTCTCACATGCGATGTAGTACGGCACGGCAAGTAGCTGAGTTAAACTGCCAGGATATATTCTGTATGGGAACGCTCTCGAAGTATATATATGACAAAGCAGTGCACGCTACATCACCGCCGCGCCGTAATAATAATAATAATAATAATAATAATAATAATAATAATAATGTAACGCACCTAAAACCAGTCTGGTATCATTTGATCTTACAAAATTTGGGCGATTTATTTATAATAATAAAAATATATATAATCAGACTAAAGACTACATCTGGCAGGTCAATGAAAATTATCACAGATACATGGCAATTATGTAACGGGGTTTCTTAAGAGGATTGTGTAGTGGCGAATATCGATACAAATGGCGTTAACGGTTACACCCCATTAAACCTTAACTGATTGACACAAAATAAATGGTATTCAGATCAACATGAACTAGGTTTATACGTTTTTTGTGTTTTAAATATTTTGATACATTGTACGAAAAAAAAAACTTAAATGCGTGGGATTTTTTTTCGATTTTTATTCATTTTTCACAACATGTTCAACATGAAACTAATTGCATTTTCACATCTTATGAAAAATAAAAAAGATATCAAAAAATTATGAATTTCGATGAGATCTATTTTTTGTGTCAATCAATTAAGGTTTAATGGGGTTCAACCCTTAACGCCGTTTGTATGAAAATTTGTCAGTACACAATCCTCCACAATTAATTTCAACAGCTTTTTATGACACAAAAAACATATATTTTTTCTAAATTACTCAAGTAAATAAAAAAGTATAGGAAACACAGCGCCATATTTACATTGTCATGTACATAAACCAACAACAGCATAATAGCAATATTTAAAACTGTAGTTTTTTTTCTTTTAAACAAGGTTATGAGTTTATATTGTTATACCTAAATATGAAAAAGTTTCGTTATTTCATTTCATCAATTAAAATAACTAGTCTGCAAAAAATTTACCTACACTTGTAAGATTTTACTTAACTTTAGAAAATAACGCATTGTTTGAATAATGAGACGAATCACAAACTGAACTTTGACTTATTTAATTACAAAATTATAAATAACTTATTAATATAGAAAATTTACTAACAACACAGTACAATTATTTTTGGTAGCCTTTTCATTTAAATTTTAAGTAAATAAATTGGTCTATAAATTGTATTAGTGCATGCATTCCGAATATTTAAAATCACATTAAAATGAGAAAAATTCTATTTTTCTACTATTTATTAATAATTTATAAAAGTACAAGAGATCAAAATTCTCAAATACTTAATAGAAAATATCTTATTGAAAATACTTTCAAATACAATTATTACACTCTAAATAAATAATTTGGAAATATTTATTTTGAAGATAAATATTTCCAAATTATTCATTTAGAGTGTAATAATTGTATTTGAAAGTATTTTCAATAAGATATTTTCTATTAAGTATTTGAGAATTTTGATCTCTTGTACTTTTTTACCTTTAAATCAATTACTACACGTTACAAGTACCATCTTCATGAGATGCTTTTTATTGATATGTAATGTTGTGAAATTAAACTGATAACGCAAACTGATCGTTCATGAATGAAAAAAGTTAACTCTAAATCAGTTAATATTATTATTACCCCAAAACACGAAGAGTATGTAGAGATAAAACAAAACAAAAATTGGTAACAAAGCACATGTATAAAAAAATATACTTTTACTACAAATAATAGTAGGCCAGGATATAACGTTATTTCAGAAGTAAGCTTCTCTAACTTTTATTTTCGGCCATTTTTTATTTTTTATGATAACTCGTAAATACATACATACGATGCATTTTTAATCACCATTCGATTACCTTCTAGGTATTAGGTAGTATTCAAAGTCTAAATTTTTGAAAACAAAAAATAAGTGGTAATTTCAAAAAAAATTATTTTCTCAAAATAATTTGTCAGTACAGCATGATTACTAAGTCAAAAGTAAATACCACGCTAATGCGGTGACTTTGTAGCGCCATAGTACTGAGTGATACTAAAAAAAAACACGTATTTATCATTTTCGTCAGAGACAATATAAAATTTTGGATGGGATTAAAAAGTCATCATGTATGTGTCACCGTAAGATTGTAAACTATTGATGGATTGTGAACGCCCACGTAAATTTGTAATTTAATAGGTTTATAAGTCAAGTTTTGCTAACGCACCCGGAAAGCTCAAGAAATTATGATTTTTCTAAAATCAGCCAATAAGGAGTATACAACCTCACTAGGTCGATTATAAACACAGACCAGTCAACCAATAGACCACGCTTTAATAAACGTCAGTACGAAAACGAAATCACCAAAAAGTGGCGGGGTGCGGGGAGAGGTCGGCTAGTTTTCATTGGCTCGTTCAAAATTGACAATTTAATGGTTTCCGACGTGCTTCCAACTGACGGCTCACTAGTGACGTAGTTATGTAGTGTCACTACATAGCCTTGGCGAATGCTACTCCCTGTCAAAGCGTGGTCTATAAGGTTGACTTGTCTGTGATTAAAAACTACCGGTTTTCACAATCTTATGGAGACATACATATATACATAGACAACCTTTTCGGTCGCTTTTTTACACTCATTACAAGTTACACATCACCGATCTCGACTTACCACCGTTTATTACATAAAATAAAAAAATCTACTTAAATCTGTCTTTCTGTACATAAAAAAGTTTAAATTTTTCATTTATAAGGTGGTATGGTGTGGTTTTTATCCTTATTGTCGGAATCTAAAAGCAAATTTAAAAAAAATATTATGTTAATCAATTTTTACCGCTATCGGAAGTTTTCATTTGCCACGCACCTTTTGCAAGCGCGTATATAATAATAATAATAATAATACATGGGACTTCCCACACAGCGCCATCTAGTCCCAAAGTAAGCAAGTATTATGCTTGTGTTATGGGTTACTAGACAACTGATATACATACTTAAATATTCTTTATAATATATACTTATATAAATATTTTTTTTTTAATATATAACAACCAAGACCCGGTACCAGTATCAATATTCATCATATTAATACTGACCCGACCTAGGATTCGAACCCGGGACCTCTAGCCCCGTAGGCAGGGTCGCTACCCACTAAGCTAAGCGGTCGTCTATATCGTATATAGGTAATGAATAGCGCGTATGATGAGATGGAAAATTTAGACACATTAGAAAACAAAAATAAAAATAACAAATTGTTTCTCACCCACATAAAATATGTAAAATGCCGTCGAACATGTGTTCTCCACCTAAACTTTTATTTACATCGATTTCGCGGAAGGGAACATCACAACTGGTTCTAATATTCACGTGTGATGAAAATCTCTATTTAAATCAGATTAACACGACGACCGTGTGTGTCGTGATAGCGCAGAGCGCAACGAACCTATCTCAAATTTATAAGGCCATGATTCGAATCCGGGCGTGTACCAATGAGTTTTTCTGACTTAAGTACATTAACTATCACTGGCTCCGTGCCTCGGAGAGCACGTTAAGCAGTCGGACGCTGTCAATAGATGGCGGTCGTTACAATCCCCAACCCGCAGTGGAGTAGCGTGGTGGATTTAAGCTCCAAACCCCCTCTTCACCCTGGGGGAGGCCTAAGCCCCTGCAGTGGGGTAAAATGGGCTGATGATGAACACGACGACCGCTTAGCCTAGTGGGTAGCGACCCTGCCTACGAAGCTGGAGGTCCCGGTTCGAATTCCAGGTCGGGTCAGTATTTATGTGATGAATATCGATACTGGTACCGGGTCTTGGTTGGTATATATATATTTAAAGTCAATTAATTACTTAAATATTGTCGGAATGCATGCTCCTTTCATAACTTAGTACATTTTTTTAAACAAATTAATATAAATAAATATTACTTACGATATTAAAAGGCTAAAACGTAAAGCTTACTACAGACATTAATTTGGTTTCATATTACAACTGTCTTTGTTCAAATACTTATTTTAATTAAATGAAAAACATGAACTAGTGTACGTCTCCATATTGTCAATATGCTCCTCGGGGATCATTGCTTTACAATTATTTTTTTGTTTACTTATACATATATTTACAGTCTTGTCAGCAAGATTTAACATTAAAAATAGTCTTTGATAGTTTTTTTTTCTTATAAACCCCTAGTTTTTTCTGATGTGTTTCGTTTGTCCTCTGGATCTTTGGTAAATATATCCTCTGCTATGCTATACCTGTTACAAAAAATCTAAATTAATATCTAGGTATTTATACCTATTAGTTTTCGTCTATTTTGTTATGAGCATGTTTACAAATATTCAGGTCAGTATTAGAAAGTTCATACTCTCCCTTGTAAATAAATTTAAACGTAGCTTTTGTTAGGCAGGAATATTGTTGGTGAAACTGTCATAATTTAGATTATTTTCAGCACCCAATAGGAAATTTTACGTTTTTAGGTTTCCTTAGCCAAATGGCAAAAAAGAACCCTTATTGTTTCGCCATGTTCGTCCGTCTGTCTGTCTGTGTGTGGTTTTTCTCGGAAACTATCGGCAATATATAGATGAAATTTGGAAGGTAGGTGTAATCTATGAACCGCTACACAAGGACATAGTGAAATTAAGAAAATTTTTTTTTTGGGATAGGTGGCCATGCATGTAACTGAAGTACGAAAAAAAATTCATCGTATATTATCGCGAGAGGTACCAAACGATAGGGCCTAAAAATGATATCAAAGTTTCAAACAATTTTTTTTATTTAAGTCAACAGTTGTTGAGATATGCACTTCTTAAGTCCTAATTTTTGTTAGAGTCATGTCTACCTCCTCTACCAGCTAAAGCGTTGTTTTTGGATATGTGGAAAAAATTTATGACAGGATTATATAAAAAACGTATTATTGTATTGTATTTAATTTTTTTCATTTTAATTTTTTTTTAGAAAAGCATCATTGAAAGCTTACTTTGATCTTTTTTTTCTTCGCGCCGTATCTAGCGGAGTAGCTTCTACGCATAACACGATCAGTCTAGTGTTGCATGAGTAACTGGAACAATACATTTTATTAAAGCGAATCGCCTATTTTATATTCACATAAAATATTATTTGATATGCATAAAATAGCTGAATTCAAATTTTAATCTGTACACATATATAACTTTAACCAATTCTCCTCTACATACAATCACAAAATCAAATTAGAATCAAATTGTTATATTACTTCTTTAGACAGCACATAGGTTGTATTAACAAATTTTGCAGTATTGTAAACTTCCACGTATATTTATTCGAAAATAAAGTAATAACCATATCTCAATTCTATCGATATCGATGTATCGATTTTATCAAAAACTAAGAATATAAATAATATACAACTAACGTTTCTTGGTCGAGTAGTTTGTTAGAGCGAAGGGACGATGCTAGTCCGTACTTGTCGGCACTGCCGCTGTGCCATGCATCACAGTACGCATCCATAGCCCGTTCTCCTGCGGGATTGGCGCCGTGCCATACCGCCTTGTTGGACCTACGTACAATAACATCGGAATTCAGTCTTTTATTATCTCATCATTATTTATCTTATTTGTTATTGACAGGAACTAGTAGTGAGTAGGTAATAGGCATTTATGATAATAATAATGATTATTATTATAATAGTACCTGGGACATCCCACACAGCGCCAACTAGTCCCAAAGTAAGCAAGAATTATGCTTGTGTTATGGGTTACTAGACAACTGATATACATATTTAAATATTCTTTTTTTTAAATATTATATACGTATATAAATATTTTACACCTTTACACCAAATATTTTCTCTCAAGTAAATAATGCTGAAACACTTTACAATTTTATTTCCTTTGTCCCTGTTTCTGTTTAGTAAATAGATAAGGTTAGGTACAGCATAAGACAATTATGCCTCACTGCAGGGGCTTAGGCCTCCCCTCGGGTTGAGGATGCTTGGAGCTTAATCTACCATGATGCTGTAGGTTGGTGGAGATAAGGTTAGGTTAGGTGGATATTATGATAAATGTTTTTGATCTAATTAAAACTATAGACCTTCACATATTTTTTTATAAAATAAGTGCATCAAATTACTGAAAAAAAAACACGTATGTAACTATCAATTACAATTGTCTTCAGTGGATAGGTACAACCACACCAAAATATTTGTGGAACTGTGTGGGCGTGGTTAGAATAGAAATTATGCTTCTCCGTCACGTGGCGACCACATTGCCTAAATAGACCCAACAGCCGATACCGGATCGCGTCTAATGACATGATACCGCAGATTTGAGAAGCTGTTCGTTCTATCATCAGATCTGCACGTCTTTCTATTCGTTTAGGAAGATTTGTATAATTATACTGAACTGAACAAAATGTCGAATTATCATTTGTGGTTATCTATGGGTGCTATAAGACCAGTGAACATAATATAAACGTAAAAAGACGATTTGGATGAATCTGTGGTCAGAACAGATGACTTGAAAATTTCAGTTTTTGAGGAATATAAAAAGGTAAGTTTGTATTTTAATACACACACATTAGAAGTTCTTTGACGTTATTTAAAAAAAAAAACTACGCTTTAATAGCGTGCTATAAATTTACACGCGTAGAACGATAAAAGAAATTAATAGAGCAAGTAAACAATAATGTACCCTTTGTAATAAGAACCCTCCGAAACCTATAAAATAAGTATTAGGACGATTTGAACGTGAGCAGTAGTGTCTTTGAGTTTTAATTGAGAAATTTACTCAACAGACATAAATTCACTCTTACCCACAACTCACCTCAACTCACCTCATTTCTTACCGACAGCTTTTCGTGACTAACTCCTGGTGTCCTCTTTCTGTTGCAATGTATTTCGTTACACGCTAAGTTTCCTAATATAAATAAAACTAATTCGTTTCCAATTTCCTTTCACACTATATTCCCAAATACTGTTTAGATCTTGTAACCTCTTTTGTTAACACAAAGGTTTTTATAGAATATTTCGCCTTCAATACGCCTAAAAAAGGTAACTAAAAAAACGGATCGATTTGTTTTATGGGAGATTAGCATAGAGGCGGAGTCAGAAATCTATGCAATAATCGTAGTTGAATGTCTTTTTTACTGCAAGCGACTTTATTGATATAATTTAACTTCCTAAAATGTTCCTGTGTAGTTAGAAAGACGGGCCCCTTTTATGATAGCGCGGTTTTATAAATAGGCGATATTGTGTATTTAGGTGTGACGGGAAACATCTGCTATAAGGACGATGGTCTACGACTATATGTATGGCTAATGAAGGACACCGGATCCTTCAGCTTCAAGTTTTTTTAACCCAATATGAATTTTAGAGTCTTGTCATCATCTGGAATCGGCTTCCACTTCTTTGCTATATAATTCAATAATCGAAATCATTTTACAGCCTTAAAAATTAATTATATAAAGTTAAACAATTGACTCACCAACTTGGATCCAATAGAACATTTTTTCCACTGAAACTGTAGATTCTCGGCGCATGCGCGAATAGAGCTCCTGATCCATCGAACATTTCGCCCCAAGAATTGAATAATACATCGCCTCTTATATTTACTACTGGTATCTCTCGATCCACCCAGCTTACTATCGAGTCTATGTTTTGAACCCTAAAAAAATAACTAAGATGTAAATAACTGTCTCCAAAAATATAAATGAATTCAGTAACGTGGATATATGGAACAAACAGATTCTTATAATTTCGTAATTTTAAGTACACTACTAATGTTTTTATATTCAAAAATTTGTATTTTTTTTTGTCGTAAAGTGTATTTTTCTAAATAAATTTAGCAGCACTCTATCTCTACTTGCATTGTATAAATTGTGTGGATTTAATTTCATAATATATGTTCAAGTCTAGTTCGTGTACGGGTAGGTACGTCTCTCGTAGTAAGTGTTATACTAAGTGTAAATACATTATGTTACTGGTTTAAGACCAGTACAGTTTATATGTTTGTTAAGGCATTAATAAAATATTATTACTGGGTCTGGGTATGATGGGTCTGACTTCAAAAATAAGAACATCGACCCTAATCAGTATTTTTCAATTGCAAGTTACAAACATATTACGTTTATGTAACGTAAATTGTTCTCTCGTTATATTAATTTGGTTTCTTCAATTGTGTGCGCCTATATTGTGCTTTTTAATATGCCTCACTTATTTTATTTCTTTTATACGAGTTTTCTCGAAAAATATAATTAAGGCAAAATTTTTCGGTATTCATACGAGTATGCACGACAAAATTAGACTCTCATAAGCATATCACATATCTTACGTTTCTGCGATACAATTCATTTATTCTCCTTATCTTATTCAATGATATCAAATTCATTTTGATTCATACCTTGAAGATATGAATGCACGGAAATTGCCATCGATGCCAGCTCTCTGTGCCTGTCGGTGGCATTCGTAGTTGGCACTGCTTACGCCATGCATGTCGCCTGTGTGAGGCTCGTTCAAGGCTGCCAATCTCAACTATTGAAAAAAAAAAATAACATGGTGAAAAATTTAATCTAAACCACAACGATATAAGAAATTGTTTGAAAATTATTAGTATAAATATAATTTCCATATTTATATATCACATCAATAATATTAATAACAATTGGTTAAGTCAAACTCAAAATTTTGTACTCAATAAAAAGTGGCAATAAACTTAGGAGTAAAATTAATATAAGTATTCTCAGCTGCAATAATCACTGAATTCAGTGGCTAACGTGCTTTTTTTACCCAGTGACACGATGCTACGATAATATTTGAAAACGGGAATCGTCCGACGGTACAAATTCAAATCAACCATCCGATTACTATGCCGATTACGACCTGTCAGGAACGCAAACTCTCGACGGCCGACGTTTAGTTTCTTAACGGTACAAATTTGAGTGAGTTTTCATATTATATTTTTTAGTTAGCATAGGTAAAATTAAAAAAATAAGACTGTCTGATGTCAAAACGTCCAAATAATGTTTATTTTATTATGATTGTAAAGTATGTGCATAACCATAATAAAAAGATTAAAGGGGGCTAGTTTTTAGCACTAAAGGATAAAATTAAAGGTGATTTGTTTATAACGTCCTGTGCGACCATGAGTTAACTAAGGCGTGCCTGTGCTGGTGTTAATTGAAGAGATGAGTGGACAAAGGTGTTATCTGAAAAAACAAAATAAATCGACTTTTTGCATGGAATTAGATTTTGAATGATCATAAATCAACTGCGCAAATTTTGATTCGTGTCAAAAATAAAGACCTAGCAAAGGTATTAACTGACAAACATGCATACATTTCAGGCTTGCAAATGTGGTAGGAGCAATATAAAAACATTCATAACTCATTTTGAACTTTTTGTTAGTTAACACCTTTGTCCACTCACGCCTTCAATTGTAAATACTATTTATTACCATACCACGGATATTGTAATAATCTTGTCGGTATAAATGTATAGGTACATAATTCAAATAAAGCTAATATAGTGCTTCTGACCACATTTTATTGATATTCGAAATATAGTTTCATGTTTATTAACTTGTTGCAGAAAATAACTATATAAAACAATCAAAAACTTTCGCAAACTTTCATCTGTAAAATATGTTTTTGATATGAACGTCTATGAAATTTCACAGGAAAAAAAACTGTTAGCCACCCAATTCACCGACGATGATAACTGAAAACATTTCTCCTAAATTTACTCTAATATGTGGGAAAGACCCAAGATTATTGCGTCGGTCCGTTTTTTTTTCGCTTAGGCTGTGTCCTTTTGTCAATAATCAAATATATTATGTTGTATCATAAATATTGTGTTAGTGTTGTACGAAAGGACTCATACAAGGATTTTTGTTTGTATAAACTTCTTATATTATGAATATTTCAAATTTCTTTATTCAATACTATTTAAGACGGAATGATGGAAGTTTAAGTTTGCACTATTTTTACATTAAATTGCTTCTTTTTACATACAATTATATTTTAGCTTACAAAACATGGCTTATAGTTTGCGTTTAATCATTAGTATGGAGATATCACCCTTCGCTGAATCTCAATTTTTTTTTGGCAAGAAAGTATGGTTACTTCTACGATAATTTTACAAGTACAAGAAAATACACTTCACGAATGATTGAAACATTATCACCACGTAAGTATTACACTGTAAGTATTTTTTTTAATACATACCCGGTACATAATAAGTACCTACTTACCATACCTAAATAAAATCAAATAACTGGTCAACGCCGAATTTGACAATTTTCTACTTTTTAAAATTAATTTTTATATAGATAGTACAATAACACAAAATATGAGATTTCAGCTGGGTACCTCATACCGTCACCGAGTTAAAGACCTTAGACAGACTGACAGATGGATGGACGGACAGGCGGAAATTATAGGCACAGTATAGGGTTCTGTTTTATGACTGGTTACGGAACTCTAAAAGCACAAAATGAATATCAATGTATACGGAGTTCAACGTAGTCTAAACTTATAGAGCGTGTAGACCTTACCAAACTAAGCTTCGAGTGAGCAGATGACGCAAGTTACTAACATTACCTAAACTTTTTTTTAAATGTTATGTTTAGTTCGGAAAGCTCTGCACGTTATGTAAGATTGGATTACGTTTAGTCGAACATGCCATATATATCTAATATACCGCGTATTCGGTTGAACCTATTCCAAATTTATATAACGTGCAGAGTTTACCGAACTAAATAAAAAGTTTCAAGTGAGCAAATGGCACAAACTAATGGTCACCGAGAAAAACATGTTTAAAGTTTAATTTTTTTTTGTAACATTTTGTTTAGCTCGGTAAGCTCTACACGCTCTATAAGTTTAGACTAGGTTTATACGAACACCTGTATATACATAATGTTTCTGGATTAGCAGTCCTTAGAACAATAAAAAAATTTGTGTATAATATTTTAATAAATACGAATTTAAATATCACTTACAACCGGTCCGTCGCCTGCTGAACTTTTATGGTGTACCAAACTTGAAGTTTCCAAAATGGATTGCAAAGGAGCTCGCGTAGGAGGGTTGACTGGCACATTGTCGGTGGCGAGCAAAGATCCCATCTAGCAATAAAACATATGACTTATCATATAAATATACGTGGGAACGCAACTGTGATCCAGACCACTTTGAGTAAACGTTATTATCATAGATGTGATATAGACGGAATAGCAACTACGATTAAATTGTATTTCACGAAGATCCTACCGAGATGTCGCTTAATATGTGTTTTGACAATATTTCTTTGACCTAGCATTTGATTAATCTTGGTTTCTTATTTGTTTTATGAAGAAAACGCTAACATTCGTAGCGAAGGGTGTATTGACAAATGAATTATTTTCTGGGATCTTGCTCAAATTAATTCATAAATTTTAAATATGTTATACAGTATCGTCAAAAACACGTTTCGCTATAAGTCTCAACAAAAACGACCTAAATTTTTTTAATGTAATATTTTATAATATATAATTAATTATATATTTAATTTAGTTAATAATTAATTAATTATTTTATTTAAACAATTTCATTGTAAATAATTGTTTTACAAAAAAAAAAGAATAGTTTATCATCATTATTCGACATTTTAAATTTAAGCAATATGTTTAAAAACTGAACTATCTAGAGATATTTAAATGAAAATTAAGTTAATGATAGACGCTCCAAGCGCCGACAAGGACATCCGAAAATATTAACGTCTTCACGGTTCGTTACGTCGTCCCGATTTGTTTTATGATATTACAAAAGTTGTTCTCGAACTGTTGAATTATAAGAAACGTCGCAGTAATACAAAGGTAAAAGTCATTCTTAATAATGTGAAATTTAATAAAACATTTTCCGTTTGTTATTTGACAAAGAGAAATATTTCAACGTTACTTCCCAGTATTTTGTGCTTCATTGTCGTGGATTCGATGCGCTGAGTCATTTTCTTAAATGCGTAATTATAATATTAAAAACAAAAACAAATCGATATAAATCGGAAGCTTAATTGAACGACACACACAATGTACTGCTGTTGATTTTGTAATTTTTTGTAAAAAAAAAATCTACCGCCACATATTGCCATCCGCTGTTCACTCGAACTAGTAAAGCTTGCTCCTGTATGACATAGGCTAAAGTTCCCAGTTGATTGGAGGTGCCGAGCTGTGAACAAAATTAAAATCATGTTTGTAACCACCAATTCGCAAACATTTATTTACCAAAATAAGAAAAACATATCTCATGTGTTTTTTATGTAAATTAAATAAATAAGTAAATAACGTATACATGACAACAACGTCTAGGTCCCAAACTAAGCATTAGCCTGTGTTTTGGGTACCAAGCGAAGACACCACACACATATAACAACATTTTATATCAGTTGTACTTATACTATAAATTCCGTATTTACAACAAAAATGAAATTAAAATTATAGTAATATTTACATTTTCAGTTAGGTATTAATTGTTTCTTACGATGACTACAGTTTTTCTGAGCCATACCGTATCAGATTGCACGTATGAAATTTAAAAATTGCAATAGATTTGTAATAAAAAATAATATAAACACAGAAAGCATAATTAGCAAGATAGCATCTCATATGAAATCGAAACATCAAAAATCCGACCAAACTGACAAACTTAGAGGTTAGAAACACTGTGTGTCATTATCATTGTTGTGAACAAACAGTTTATTAAATTACGCATAAAATGTGATTTCGGAAATTTTATTTTTTTCCAGTACGAATCTTACTTGTGGATCACAACAAAAAATATACTTCACTATATTTCAAGTCATATTATCAAATGCAGATTTCAAATAAATCAATCACAATATTTCAAAACATCAACTGGCGTATATTTGGTTTACGGTGTATATTTTTGCTCACATTTTTGTTGTCTTAACGTGGTACTTCTATGAAGATTCATGTTCATAAACTATATTTAATTTTTATATACTACTTCATGAAAATCCCAAGAATTCCCATTTAGGCGATCAAAACTTTAATTTCTTAAACAATGTAATATAAAATTATCCAGAATTTATATTACAATGTAAAGGTTAGGAAACATTAAAAGAAAAATTAAATTAGGAGTAGGAAAATTTAATGAAATACTAAGTAACGTTTTAATAACTAAAATATCTTTGAATTTTAATACTCTACCTTAAAAAATTTTTGTAAACAAAAAGTACAACGAACAACGAACGAAGTACAAGTTAATTCACAGGCGGAGTTTTTTTTTTTTAATTTGTCCTTGATCCGAAACTTTTGAATGGCTAAGAACGCACAATTCCACAAAAAAGTCAAATTGGAGTTATAAGAAATTCAAAATCTGATTTCATTCTGACAAGAAATTAACATGGTAATTTAATTCGTATAATTTTACCCGCAAGATTTCTTTAGTAAAACTATTGGAATACTTAAATTGCGAAGATTTTATTTTCGACACATTCAAAAATATATTATAAAAAATGTTATGACTATATTTAAAACCTATTATATTACAAAATCATTCAATAGTTGGGAACTCATTTAAATATATACGAATTCAAAAAAAAAACTAGTTGTCATAAAATTGTGAAATATGTTTCAGAGGTAAACTTTTTTAACTAAGTTTACTATAACACAACAGGTAAAAAGAAAATGTTTTTCATTATGTTTATACTCACTCGAAGTAATGATTCTGTAGTTTTATAAATCACTGTTCCGACTAAAGCCTTTCCATCTTCCTCTTCCTCAAAATCAACTGTTTCGCCAAACGTGTCCAAGGGATCACGGTATCCTATATAGGAAATAATATAATGAAATGATATTACGCCATAGTATAAACGAAAACGGCACAGTCACGTGCGGGCTTTGTTTATTCTATGTATTACTCTATTACATTTTACTTATAGATAATAGGGGTTCTAGTACAAGATTGCCGATCTGGCTATTGGCTATTTGAATGAAAGTTAACTTTGCATGGGGAAAAATTTAATGAAGTATTTTTATTTAAAAGATACTTTTCAATTGCTTTCTAAATTCAAATTAATAAAACAAATAGATTATTGCTTTTTAATCGTTTTCATCAAAATTGTATTTTAACATGAACACGTCGAAAATTGCGAAAGGCGGAGGACCGTGTGTGGTGGCGAGCCTTGGGAGAGGCCTATATCCTGCAGTGGAGAGACACGAGCTGATGATGATGACGTCGAAAATTAGGTTAATTTTCAAATACTAATTTCGTGGTACTAATGCAGCTGATATAGCTCGTATAATCAATGCTTGGTTTTCAAAAAACATGACTAATGAACGCACAATACTATTCTGGTTTAGTTGTTTTAGCACTGGAAATTTAAACTTGTGAAATTGAACTAAGAGTTAGGCCAGCCTCAATCAATCAATCAATAATGAAGAATTGTAAGAATAAGCCACGGTAAAAGCTGTTATCTACCAATCTACTGTAGCGTTAACAGCATGGTTTAAGGTTAACATACCAATAATTTTGATTGGATTGACCTTTATAGCTTCACTATAACGCAAGACTCATAATGCAAAGCATAATAACTGTTTTAAATTGTTACACTTAGAAAGTACAAGAAGTAGTTTTGATGTTAGCCTGATACTGTCTAAAGAATTCTGAAGAGACCGAAACAGGTGGAAATCTGAAGGCGCAAGGTCAGGGCTATATGGCGGATGCATTAACACCTCCCAGCCAAACTCTTAAAATTTTTTCTGAGTGATTAAAAAAGATGTGTGAGGTCTAGCGTTATCATGATGAAAGACCGCACCCTTTCTAATGATTAATTCCGGCCGCTTTCTCTCAATTTCTTCTTTTAATCTCACAAGTTATTTGCAGTAGAGATCCGAATCGATGGTTCTGCCCGGCGGTAAAAGCTCATAAGGGACAATACCCTTCCAAGCCGACCATACACACAGCATGACCTTATTGCGAGTCAGCCCGGGTTTTGCCACAATTTGTGAAGCCTGACTGACCTTCAACCATAACCTTTTTCACACGTTCTTATCGTACTTGACCCACTTTTCATCACCAGTTACCAATCTCTTTAAAAACGGTTCGGTTTCATTACGTCTTAATAAAGAATCGCAAATGAGTACCAGATACAGATTTTCTTAAAAGTATATAGGAAATAATATTTTCATTCGATGCAATTCCTATCTTTTACTCAATCATTGCATGCTGTTAAATTTAATTGTAGATCATAGGCAGTGGCAGTAACTATAAAGCAGGAGCATATCGTGACGTGTGAGGTCCGAATGTCTGCAGTGACAGTCACTTTAAGAACCACGAGGTGCACGAGCTATATCGTGACGTGTAAAGTCCGAATGTCTGCAGTGACAGTCACTTTAAGAACCACGAGTTGCACGAGCTATATCGTGACGTGTAAAGTCCGAATGTCTGCAGTGACAGTCACTTTAAGAACCACGAGTTGCACGAGCTATATCGTGACGTGTAAAGTCCGAATGTCTGCAGTGACAGTCACTTTAAGAACCACGAGGTGCACGAGCTATATCGTGACGTGTAAAGTCCGAATGTCTGCAGTGACAGTCACTTTAAGAACCACGAGGTGCACGAGCTATATCGTGACGTGTAAAGTCCGAATGTCTGCAGTGACAGTCACTTTAAGAACCACGAGGTGCACGAGCTATATCGTGACGTGTAAAGTCCGAATGTCTGCAGTGAGAGCCACTAGAAAACACGACTTATATCGTAACGTGTGACATCTGAATGTATGGAGTGACAGTCACTAGGAAGCACGGTACATATCGTTACGTATGAGATCCTAATATGTCAATTTTCAACGAAATGTAAATAATACGAGTATATTATAGCAGGTCCTGCAGCACAAGACTTGAGTTGAGGCGCACTTAGCCCACGTAAAAAAATTAAGGGAAATCATGACTTAAAATCACAATTGTTTTCACGAAGAAAACGAAACAATTCGCAGTATTCCAAATTCTGAACTAGCTACGTCGTGACAATATATTTCCGCTTTCGGTAACATCGAGGCTTGAAATTTTCTAATTTAGCCCACTGTACACCAAGGATATTGGAATATTTATATTTTCCAAGTCAACATGAAAACAACTTACCGTAAGGTTCTTGGCGATATTGCACTAGGTGGTTCAAATTTCGTAGAATTTGTAGCGCGTCTCGGGAATTATGTTTTCCTATTGAAATAAAATATTATTCATAAAGTGAAATATTTTGTGTTTCCTCGAAAATAATACGAATTAATTCCTTAGATATAAATTTATATCTTATAGTCAATGTTCATTGAACTTTATATTTATAATGAAATACTGAATATAACAGGAAATAAGCACTGGGTTGTTGTTTTTATTAAATTCTTCAATAATAGACTTATATAGTATGTTATTACAACAAATTTACTATATTATACATTTTCATTTAATGAAAGAACTGAATCTTTCAGTACTAGTTTGTATTCAATTTATTTTAGTCAATATTCACCGCACACGCGCGATGTCGAGGGTTTAAACACAACTGAAAGTAGGTCTGTGTACATGTGTAGTAAAACACGTATCCGTGTTCTACTTACATAGTTATTATACAATTTTCTTAAATTCGTTGCATTACTTCATGCTTATTACTTAAAAAAAGTATTAAACGTTTTTAGCAACAAATTCCGGACAGTTTTTTTTTTTTTTCATTTTTCTCATGATTTACAATGTAACAATGCTAGCTTGATGTTAAGCCGGCGGTGTACTCATTTTTTTTTAATGACTAGAGCAACAAAATTAATTTTACTGTAACTAATTAGCAACAAATTTCTGCTTTCACCAGACACCGCCAGCTTAACGGACGTCGTTAGTTATCCTCTTAAGAAAACACTAATCACATATGAAAATGTTTGTGGTTCAATATTCAATATATAAACTCTATATTTTCATTATGATGTTGCAACAAGCTTAAAAATTACTTACCCGCTCCATGATCCGATCGACTAAGCCCACTGTTTTCAATCATAGATTCCTTGGGCAGAGTCCCCGGAGGCCCGGGTGGGCCTGGTGGTCCCGGTGGGCCTGGTACCGGCATGTACTGTATGTTACCCGTGGTTGTACTTGGTGGTCCTGGTGGACCTCTAGGCCCTTCCTTCCCCGGAGTTCCCGGGGTTCCATCGTAACCTCTGTCGCCTTTTTCGCCCTTTATCTTGAAAGGCAATTGACTTGTTTTATAATTTTCTATAATTTTATTGTTACAATATTTTGCTTTAACTAATTACGGTAAAGAACGGCAGAACTAACTTGAGCTGCTCAGTTACACGCACGGATCTATCATAATTATCAGCCTGCCTTCTCAATTACACGAGCTCGACATAATACATGCATTCTTCTTTTAGTCATCATCATCCATAAAACAATCTGCCTATCTCTTCTACGGCCTTCGGCTCTCATATATCGTTCCAAATACATATACATTTGTCTTTTAGTCATACAGCATCCGCAATCCTCACTACATGTCCATGCAACGACAGCGGTTGATGTACCTTTCCATTAGTGAAACATTTTATGTGAATTTATTCCAATAACAACTAATATAAAATCAAACTCCATATTTCACGTCTTTCACACACCTTAAAAATTATAGAATTCATATGTAAAGTGACAAAGCCTTTACCTTTTCTAAATTAAACGCTCCAATTCCAGGTTCACCCTTTTCACCTTTCTGTCCCTGAGGACCCGGTTGGCCGGACGCGCCTGGCGGACCCTGAAATATCTACACATTTTAAACCTTTACTGCAATATGGAAAAGTACCAGTACACAAAATGGAAAAATATTTTGACATTAGGATAATGTCTCTATATTAGCAGTGAGCTATCTGGTTACGCCTCAGAGCAGTAAGACAAGTTTGACCTTTGACCAATAATGATTGATATAAGGCATTGCTATAACTAATGCTATGCTCATATCGCCTAAAAAAAGATCATAACTGTTTTTGTGGCAAGGTGTACGCATTTATAACAAATTGTTTCAAGAAATATTACATATAACTTTACATAAATTTGTAATTACTGTTAAAAAAATGCCATCAAAAGATGGCAGTCGTTAAAATCCACCAAGCTACACTTGTACAGCGTGATGGATTAAGGACCAAGCCCCTTCACTCTGTGGGGGGGGGGAGGCCTAAGCCCCTGCATTGGGCCATAATGGGCTAGTGGAATAAAAATTTTAGTTGGAAAGTGCTACTACACAGTAGATGGTAATTTTAGTGACCGATATGTCTGGACGTCAATCTAATCGTCAGTTGGCACTTTTTGTATTTTTTTATTGTATTTTTTCTTAATTTAGTCGGAGTGTTAAAGTTTTTGTCATTTGTATATCCTTATTGTTGATACTTATAAGATTTTAAAAAGAGTAGTAACTGCTGAGTTTTTTGGCGGTTCTTCTCAGTAGAAGCTACGTTATGAACTGATAGTATCTAACTAAAAGATAACACGAAACATTAACAACTGTAATTTAATCTTGACGGTTCAAAAGTTCTTGCGCAAGTTTAATTGAATAAAAATATTTTTATTTTGATTCTTGTAGATTGATTTATTTTTCATTTTATATAGCGTTTTCAATAAATAAATAAATACACTCGGATCCTGCTGGTAGTCGTATTGTGTCATTTTTATACATTACACTTTAAAATTGGATTAATCAATTATTCTTTATGTGAAAATTACAAAATTCGAAAAAAAACGAGAATTAAATAAATCGTAAAAATATGTTTTACAATTTGAGATAACTTGGTTTTTTTAAGTTGCAAGATAGATAAATAATTTTTAACACAACAATTATTGGTATAAATTTGACATTATAATAAGACATAATTAATCTAATAAAAAAGAAAGTATAACAAACTAGTTTTAAGCAGACATATCAATATATTTAAGCGATATTCATAAGTACACATACTGTATTCTGTTCTTACACTTTGAGCCTACATTAGATCGCTGCAGAGACGTGTCGAAAACTGTAAATCACCGGACCAATCCTTGGTCAGCTAAACCTTTGCGGTTCGATTTCAGATTGGTTAATTTACTTATTTATACGTTGTTATATATGTATATCAGTAGGATAAATCACATTTAACAAATTTTATCAACACTGAAATCATGTAAGATCGTGTCTCATACTTATTATTACATTTCAGAACATTTCAGTAAATTTTATAGTCCTTTAAAATATGGTGTTGAACTATAATCCATTAACTAATAAATGAATTATATGATCGTTACTAACTTTTGGATATTTGTATTATTGCAGTTTGGCACTAATTGCCTTGTATAACGATGGAATATAATTACTTTACATATAAATATAAAAACTATACCTAGCATTATTATTTTATTATTTGCGCTTGTTGATTTGACGCAAGAATAGATTTAAATCAAAACAACACGGATAGGGTGGCTGCCGTTTTAGCGTCGATGCAAAAATTGTCAATACTTATTTCGAAGCCTCAACAGCCTTCGATATTCCCAAGTATTTGCATTTACACTTGGTGCATTGACGCAAAATACTTGACAAACAGAATATACAGCTATTTCGTGTGCTCTAATATCACGACATGTACTTCTTAAGACAATGTGAAAATAAAACTTAAATAGCTTAATCAAGGGAACTTAAAATATTACCGAAACAAAAATAAAGGTTTCAATACCGTCCATCCAGGTAGACCTATTTCTCCAGTGAGTCCATGCGTACCCTGGGACCCTGGGGGACCTGGTGGTCCAGGTGGACCTCGTGGTCCTGGTGGTCCCGGATGGCCACGCTTGCCACGTGGTCCAGCCTCTCCTTTTTCTCCCTGCTTGATCAAATGCTTTTTTTAGCAACTTCATTATATTAAAAATAAAATAAAATTTAAAAAATGAATCATTAATAACAAACTTATGAATATTTGAACTGTCCTGTTAGACATAAGAAGGAAATAATTCCAATATAATTTATGTATAATTCTTGTTTATAAATTCTGTCATAGTATAAGGCTAATTTTGTATTTTCTTGATAAATGTACTCTATTTAATAACTGAGCGATCAGTAGGCGTTCCGGTATTCGCACAAAGCTACTTTGCTTTTCAGAATACTGTAACTTTTAATAATTATAAGTCTTTCTGTAATATTCTTTTTTAATAAAAAAAATAAAATAAATAATCATATTTCCACTAATATAAGTTTTAAGTTTCTTATTGTGTACCTAAATGAATCTATATTACTTATGTGGAGAGTTGCCAAATACATTTAAAAACTTTTTTAAAAATAATTCTAGGTTAAAGGATCTTCTATCGACAAAAATGAAAATATAGGTATGTCTAATTTTATAATTACTGTTTTTTAATTTACTTAAATTTATAAAACTCGATTGCGACTATGACAGTTTAGCATGTAATCGTAGCTTCTGAACTATAATAGGTATTAAAAAAAGTTGAATACTATTTTAAATTTGAAAGCACATAACATGGGCATTAATGATATTATACTTGTGGATAGTAATGAAAGTGCACGCCACAAAATCTGTTGTCTTCATTTTTATAAACCTATCCATTACTAAAATATCTTTAAAGCTCATGTTACAAGCTTTAAAAGTTTGTAATACCTGTTATTAATATACATATAATATCTGTTAAATTAACCGTACCTACAAACCTAAACTAAATTCTAACGCCTTCATTAGTATTGCTTGAGCGATTTGAATTTCAAGTACATTAAAAACGCTTAAATTTTTAGATGTTATAAGATTACTTTAACAATAGTGCCTTACTAATTTATTCATTTAGACAATATGCGCAAAGGCTGTGTTGATGTGATGATACAAACTAATATTACTTTATGTAAGTTAGTTGTAGAGTCACAAACCTACATCTTTATAATAATGTCTAACTTTATATATTTTAAATTATATATCTGCTCCCAAAAAGGTATTACTTAAGTTAAAATAGTTTTTATTTTTTTATTTTTGACGATAATAAGTGTACCTACTTTATTCCGGAGCGGATACAAAGTAAGGGGAAAATTGAAAATAATTTTATTAGAAATTGGAAAATTCCTTACATATATTTCTAATATTACTAGAAGATATGATATTAGATTAATGCTTCTGTATTTAGAAACTCTTCTACTTAAAATATTTTAGTTGCTTAAATTGTTTCTATTCACCCCAGTTGAAGATACCATAGTTTATTAACTCGAAATCACCTTTGCCAGTACTTCGCCTTCGGCCATAGAAATAGCGACAGGTCCCGGTGGTCCAGGTTCGCCTCGGTCTCCTTTCAGTCCGAGTGGTCCAGGTGGCCCTTGCGTTCCCGGTAACCCTGAAGGACCAATGTCTCCTCTTTCGCCCGGTTTACCATCATTGCCCGGAAATCCTTGCGGCCCTTCTAATCCTCGTGAACCTTTTTCGCCCTAAGGACGATAAAAACGTATTTTATGAAGGTCGTAAACAATATGGATTTACAAAATATATCCTTTCATATTCTTTTGAGACATTTATTTCTAATCATCATGCTTTATCGCCTTGTTATAATTGTTCAAATTGTGTATAGAGTGTATATTTTTATATGAATATATTGTATTTCATTTTGTGCAAAGTTTTTCTAATTAAACCCAACAGAAGGATTAATTCGAGCCTACAGTGTTAACATTCAAGTTATGAATCCTTTAGTTTAAGGACATGTACGACTTATAACAAGATTAACCAGAATGCTGATACTACTTATTAACTAATAAATCTTAAACACGGCCATCTAGTTTCAAACTGGATACAATACGCGCCACCGATGTAAAAGGCGGTCGGCGACTTTACACTTCTCTTTTACCCGGAAAGCGCTGCCTCTGGCACTTTTGAAGTTTGAATTCGGCTCCGGTCGGCGAGTGTGTACAGCCGGCGGCCTTTTACATCGGTGGCGAGTATTGTACATTTATATAGACTAGTGGTCGCCCAGTAATCGAAATTCGACCGTAATTCATATTTTTTTTAAGTTACAATATTTCGGGGGTCTTTAGTTAAAAAGTATAATACCTTCAAAATCATAGCATGTACTTAATTTTGTTCGATGTAGTATGAAAGAGTGATGAATAGAGACTAAAACTGTTTACCAATTTTTTCTATTGATAATTTTTATTAAATTTTTAATCTGTTATATTGATAATTTTTACAGCTAACAACTTTACAACTTGTACCTACTGGAAGTGAAGACACTGTTCCGCCGCCGACGGATCAAGTTTTCACTGAGTTACCTATGTTAGTGACTATCATCACTATGTTTCTAAAAGTTTATTAATTTAAGAAATATGTTCTAACTTTCTACGCTCGCCCGTCTACTTACATACGCAATGCACGCTAAAGTACATTTTTCCCAAATGAATACAAGAGCGAATTTCACGATTTCTAAGGACCTAAGATGGAGTTTGTAAAAAAATCATATTTTAATAATGTTACACTTAAAACGTAAACGATATTTACAGCAGCGTATTTTATAGTACTGATACAAGCATATCAGCATTACGTATGGGATGAACACGAACCAAAATGTCGGGAATGAAGACGGGCAATCCAAGCGTGTTCGGCAGCTGTTTCGCCTACGTCCGGCAATTAATACACAAAATATTCAGTGTATTAGTAATTAGACCGGCCTTATTACTAACCAAATTTTTTAATTATTTAGGATGTAAGAGCTTTCCGATTAATTTTGTTATAAGTTGTACATATATATATATCACACATAGAAAAGCGTTCATTATTAGTATAGAGTAATGTATGACAGAAATCACAAAATAAGGAATAGGAGCAGGAAATACGACGCATGTGCTTTTCCCTCCACGCTCAAAATATAATTATTTCGAATTCATAACAGAATAGCTTAATTCTCTCGACGGAGTTTTTGTGTTGAAGTTATGAATTTTCCTTGATGCAAAGACGTATAGAGTTTCCCCTTGTGCACGCCCCCTAATACCATGGTTGTGTATTGTTTACATATTACTGAAAGTAATTACCTTTTCGCCCTTCTCGCCTCGTACGCCCCTCATGGCGTTCTCGCGGCCTATAAATTATTAGGTAACCTCATTAACATTCAGAATTAGTATAGAGAGCATATGAAGTACTAAAACGATGGAACATGTGGTATATGCTCGGAATGTCAAAGATTAAAATTTATTTAATACATACAGTCGAAACGAAAAGGTGATGATTTCTATTGGTATTAGAATTCAGTTTTGTTTGACGCACAATTTAATACCCTTAGGTAGTAATTTTCATGTGTATTTTTACAATACCATGTAATTGTAGTAGTTTCCTAGAAAAATCGTGGTTTGAAAGCGACGCGTAAAACAAGATGGTTTTCTACAGACCATAAAGTTAAAAAAGAAAACCTTACAATTTCGTAATGTTCGTCTGTTTTTTTCGACTCACCCTCGTAGCATCTATAACTATAGAGATAGGGAAATGAGATTTTGAATGAACATATGAACAAAACCAAATTAATATTTAATTCGGGAACAAAAAAAAATAATTGTAACCTACCTTACCCTAATATCAAAGTGGAAACATTTTTCTTTTTTTAAATCTCACCATGTGGGTATAATTAGAAAGCTCTAAAATGAAATAGAGATTCGACATTTCTAAACAAAATAATTTTAAAGAAAATATCTAGGTCCATTATATTACTATTATATACTATAAAATAATTAAATAGTATTGATTAGAACGTTCAATCTACATAATTTCCATTGACTACACCACATAGCCTTACTGACTACGGAGGAGCCGCACTTGGCGACAACCCGCACTTGGCCGTTTTATAAATTCTAAAATTAGGTTAAGTTAGAAAGATTAGATTATACTACGAAAAATTCCATATACACACAGAAGAGGCACTAAAATAATAATAATAAAAATAATAACACATACAATGACAACAACGTCTAGGCCCCAAACTAAGCATTAGCTTGTATTTTTGGGTACCAAGCGAAGACACCACATACATATAAATAACAACCAAGACCCGGTGCCAGTATCAATATTCATCATATAAATACTGACCCGACCTGGGATTCGAACCCGGGACCTCCAGCTTCGTAGGCAGGGTCGCTGCCCACTAGGCTAAGCGGTCGTGGAGAATAGAACACTTTCTTTGGGTAATCGAATAAATTTTTTTAGTTGCCCAAGTTTTAACTTTTGTACCTGTCAAAGGCCGACCCGTAAAGCGGTTATTACTATTTGACGTTGGATATTTTCATATAACACAAACGAGTTTTTAATGATTGACGGATAGGCCTGTTTACTAAATATTTTTTTTCGTTGCCCACGTATAAGTGGGGCACAAATCAACTACCTACTATAAAAAAAAATCTATTTCATATTGGGCGAAGCATAATAAATGCCACTCAACGTTCATTAATTTCTTTGAAGTTTGATGTGAAATTCGTTAAAGCTCCATTAATAAATAGAATAACTAAATGATAAACTATGCGTTCTAGAAATGTAGAAACATAAAAGAATCCTAGCCGAAGCGTATTTCTTTTTATACAAAAACGATGTAAGGGTGTAATAAAAGCCAAAATGAAAAGTCTTTGTAGTAACTCGTGATGCCTAAAAATTTACGTAAACATCAAATTTTTACTGATTTATCATAAAAAGGTCTAAATGACATAATTCGAAAAATCGAGGTGAGAGATTAGATGAGATTTTATTTTATAATTTTATATAACTATTTAATTTTAAATTATTTTCAATAAATTTATTTTGTTGGATTTTTAAATGAATACTTACAAAAGATTGACGTCAAATTAATGTAATAAAACACAATAAAATTTGAACATATTATGACTGAAATTAGCCTAAGATACATGTAGTCGTGGGAGCGCGTAATTCGTATTTCCGCGAAAAGCTCCGAACTTTGGAATCTGGCAGACTAGAAAGCGCACGCTCGCTAATCTCAACGACTCAAAGCTGCCAAATGTAAACTTTATCTATTTAATAAATGTTTATTAGTATCTGCCTTGTTTGCAGTCGTATGTAACTAGTTGTGACGGGTAATACACAACGACCTAGACACAACATTCGTAACCAATCGCGTGGGCCTTACGCGTGTCCCACCCGTCTCTTTTTCTCATACTATGGCTCAAATGTGATAACTTTGGTTCTCGAACTAAACGGCCAGCATTAGGCCTCTATGAAACTGATTTCAAGCTCTGTGGCGTAGAGTCAATGTCATTACGCGATTTTACGAAATAATGCTATTCGTGCTTCGGAGGGCACGTTAAGCAGTCGGTCCCGGACGCTGTCAATAGATGGCGGTCGTTACAGTTCCCAACCCGCAGTGGAGCAGCGTGGTGGACTTAAGCTCCAAGCCTCCCTTCTCACCCTGAAGGAGGCCTAAGCCCCTGCAGCGGGGTAAAAATGGGCTGATGATGATGATGATGCTATTCGTTTTAAAAAAGATCGCGGACTGTAATTGCATTTTCGTGGAATTACTAGATTAGTTTAGTAATTTGAGGAAATCAGTAATTAAGTGTAAGTTTGTATGAATTGATGGCGTCATTTTTATTTTAAGCGACAACTGAAATATTTATTATTATTTTAAATTGTTTTTAGTAAACGTAATTTACCTTGCAGTAAGTTTCGCCTTAACTGCTATGGTAACAGAGATATTTAGGTTTTCTATCATACACATATGTCGTCGAAATGCATAAGGTCTGATATAAACGATGCATACATCAGTACGCCTTCCATTGGAAAGGTAATTTATTTTATCCGTATTTTACAAAAAACATCCGTAAGTGGCAGCCAAGCTGAAAAATCCCCATCGTTTAAAAAATGAATTAAAACCGAGAGACCAAAACAATCATGTATGTAATAATCGAATGAAGCTTTATTACAAATAACTTAGTATACATAAGCTTTTGGCTATCGAGTCTCTGGTATTGGACTTTGATTAAAAGCACTTTTCAATTACTCGAGCAACAAATTGATGGATTAGTTTCAGTAATATTTCATTAAAAGAAGCTTTGTTTTGTAAAACTGTATACAAAACTTCAGTCTTTCACAGATCTCATCATATTTCTAAGCTTATCTAGTAATTTCATCAAAGCACAGGATTCGCGCTGTGGTTTCGCGAAACTACCACTATTGTAAGATCGCGTAATGAGATTGCCTCTAAACCAGAAGGCAAGGTCTTCTGGCGATTTCAACTAAATACCGAATAAGGCCCCGCCACGACTTTCACCGGTGCGAATTGCGGTGCGGCGAGCGGTACAAGAAGTACGAGCTCGACGCGCGGTGGCTCGTAGCATGCATCATACGTATTCTATACATTTGTTGTCACCGCGTTGCGTAGCGGCAAAGTCAAAGTCGTAATCAAGCCGTTACGCGGTCCTACGACGACACCCTCACTCAGGGCCATGCTCACAAGTGTTCGTTAGCTGCTATCTACTGCTTAAAACAATAAAATTGTACATGCGTTTTGTTATTTTATATGGCGATTAACAGATAATGGGAACTTGTGAGCGTAGCCCTTACTCTTATTATAAGATCGGGGAAAAAAATTTCTTCGAATTTTGTATACGCATTCAAGACCAAAAGTTTATTTAAATAAGTTTGACTTTTAATAAATATTTGCCGTTTTGATCGATAACACCCATCATTTAGGTAGCGGCATGATCCTATTGCTGTAGAACTTCGTATTATTGTGGTAAACGATCTCAGCCTTTATGTTCATCAGATGAGGGCGTTTCATATCAATTACTTGTTTCCATCTCATTGATTGCCAGCAGTAGAGGTCAGAATAGATGGTTTTCCGCGACGGTAACAGCTCACAATGAAAAATACCTTTCCGATCTCACCGTATATATACACAGAATATTACCTTGTTTCGCGTTAAACCGAGTCTTACCACAGTCAACAGAACTTATCCTTGCTTTGTCCATATTTTTTCTTGTCGTAGGTAATCCACTTATCGTTGCTCGTGATCAATCATAACAACAATAATTCGATTTTGTTGTTTTATTGCGAATCTCAAATGGAAATACGATTAATGAGGTTTGTCACCAGGAGATCATGTAAACGACCGTTTTGTCGTCAATACCTTTGAGCAATGTCGTAATTGTTGTGTCGATTTTGTACCACCTTTTTACAGATAGCATTGGCTTTATCGGTACCAGTACAACTAAAGCGAGCTGCATCTTTAACGTTAAGATTTTCATACTCGGAAACACTTGGACCAACTTTATGCTATCTTTGCTAATACTGATTGTAACCGTAAACAGCAGATGTTTTATTTGCAGCTTGCGTTGATTTATTGTCTTTTTGTAATGAATCAACAAAATTCAATTAGCGAATTTCTTCGTTACTTTCACTCATAAGTTAATTTAAAAAAATCTTTTTTAATTGCAATCATTTTTTACAATGTTTATTTTTAAAATAATACTAAATCCAGTCAGATACAAATAGTCCACCCAAAAGGCTTTTTATTGAAAATGAAAATGAAAAATGAAAAAAAAGTTTATTTTACAATTATTTTATATTACAACTTTGTATCTTAAAAATGCGAAAAGACTTTCTCCCTGACCAATAAATAATCTTCATATATTCATTGCTTACCAAAATTTAACTCTCAACTCAACGTGCCTTCACAACACGCCCAAAGAAGTTGTAACTTTAACACTTTACATTACTTTTCAACACATTTGCTATTAATACGGTCTTTATGACATCGAAACTCGTACCGTAAAGTTGTATTTTACAGTACTAGGCCTTTTTATTTTATACCAATCACAAACGCACATTCTGTTTGTGACGCATGCGTAAACCGCGACAAGCAACACGCTCGCGCCGTTAGCTTCCGCCATTATTACATCGGAAGTATTATTTTAATTATTTTAATGGCAAATGTATTAAGAAACGTTGTATGATGCTCGTACTCAGTAAGCTGGCTTTATAGTTGAGGCGAAGCCGAGTGCATATAATAAACCGAGAAATAAATAAACCGAGATATACAGCTCACCGTACTTGCATCGTAATGTACTTATTACATTCACAAATTGATTTTTACGTACCGAAACCAATTTCGTCTAATAAGGAGTTTTCTGTTATCCATGTCGGGTTCGGAGGTCCAGGAGGACCAGGTATACCTCGAGCACCTATGGAAAAAAAACGAGGTAAGTAAATTTTAAATAAGTTGTTAATAATTACCAAAACAAAAAATGAAAACATAGCTACAACAAAATCTAAAAGGCAACACGAACAGAACAAACAATGTAAACATTTTAAAGTTTTAGAGTCTTTTTTTTTTCATTTTGTGATCTGGGCACATTGGTAATTATTTTATCATATGTTGAGTAGCTTTTACTAGCTGTTGCTTTAGATCGCATACATTTAAAAGAATATATAAGCCTTTTTAGTGAGTTCTTCGCAAAAAAGAAAATCCACACGGCTTAAATTCATGAACCAGTAGGTACAAATAATTTCTATATGAGTAGGTGTATATACTGTGATATATATATACATATATATATATGTCGTGATAGCTCGAGCGCAGCGAACCTGTTCGAAATTTAGAAGGCCGTGCGGCCGTAGTTTAAATCCGGGTGTGTATCACTGAGTTTTTTCTGACTTAATTACATAACTATCACTGACTCCGTGCCTCGGAGAGCACGTTAAGCCGTCGGTCTCGGATGTCGTCAACAGATGGCAGTCGTTAAAAATCCACCAACCCGCACTGGAGCAGCTTGGTGGACTAAGCTCCAAGCCCTTTCATCCTGAGGGGGAGGCCCAAGCCCCTACAGTGGGAAATAAATGGAATAGAGGTGTATATACACTCGAGTTAAAAATGGCAAAAGCAGTTAGACAAATATATTAAAATTTCAAACGTTTTAAATACAGAACAGAGAAAAACAGCATCCAATACTAACGGGTGAAAAAAACTAGTAAGTACCTTCCATCCACACAATATTTTATTACACAATCCCGCAAGACGATTACAGTACGAAATACTCATTTCAGAAATAAAGATTTTCCAAATCGTCACCTATAAAAACGGGGAAATCTCGCGAATAGGAGTTACCCACGATAAATAACGCTCGTAATATAACATAAAATTTGATGGTTCAGTTAGTTTGTTACCTTTTTCGCCCTTCTCTGCGGGGCGGCCGTGCGCACCGGGCAGCCCAGCAGCTCCGTCGCGGCCCGCCGCACCGCGTTCACCTTTCACGCCGTGAGGTCCACGAGGGCCCGTGTAGCCCTGTTACATGCATAACACACGGAAAATAAGAGGCCCTTTTATAGATGATAGCGTATGTTCGATCATGCAATATGTATATGCATTTAATTCAACCTATACTGTTATATAATACTATTGTCTGGGCGTGGAAAATTAATTAGTACCTAATCCTCAGAATTTTCTCAGGGTCACAGTGCACAACTATTATTTCTTTTCTCATGAACGTAATGCCAATGTAAAAACCGTTTTATTTTCGTTAGATAACTGTTTAGGATCTAATTTATTGTGTTAAATAGAAAATTTGGAAATTTAATAAAATCAATAATTAATAAGGTTTTCATCCTAATAAATGTGAAATGATGTCAAACAAGTGTTCTCTTATTGAACTTTTATTTTTATTAATTTGACAGTAATGAAAATATCACCTTGTATACAGATTTTGGCGGGAGTTGGGTCAGGAACATTAGCGGACGTACACAGAACAAACCAACAAGGTTTCATCACAATCGGATAAATGGTATAGAAACGCATAAAAAACAAACATAAAAAAATAAATTAATTTATATAATATTTACATAGAGGGTATTTGTATCAGGACAGCTAAAGGCACGCGACCTTCCAGGACATTTTGAAACTTTTGGAACATATAATCATTCATTCTGCGCATATCTGGCAGGTACCATATCAGCTTTTTATTTAAAATAAAAGCTTACATCGAAAGTAAAAGAAGAAAAAAAGTTACGAATGTATATGGTTAGTTACTGTGTGAAGGCAAAACATAATAATATTAGGGTTGCTGGCGTATATTGCGTCGGATGTAGCCGCGTACGCATTAAATTAGCCAATGGAAGGCCGACATGCGTTCCCAAATGCTACAACCCTTGCTTTAAATCTCGTGTACCGGAGGCCGACGTGACGCCGTTACGAAAATAGCCAGCACTGGCTACTGACGTAGTTACGATTGTAGTTATGGGGCTATTCGAGTACTATGTAGAACATTTTGCTAGCATGACAATCTGATCTGGGACAGTAAGAAAGTGGAGCTCTTTTGTGGATGTGGATCTGACGTGGACTCAAGTTTCGGGTGTGAAGAGGACGTGCGGGTGTAACCGAACGATTGTCGTCAGTTCTTTCGCCTATACACCGACAACGTGAACACTAAACTGCTCAACTGATGTACCTATAAATGGTTGGATGAAACAATCTAAATATATTTACGTCGTGGACGCTACTGTCGATTTCGTTACTTTAAAGTAGGCAGTGAAATACATTTTATAGTATTCGTATATACATGTTCAAAACAAACTTTTTTTTTCATTTTCATGTATAAATATTTTACGCCCAGACGCAGAACAAATAGACATGTTCATACAAACAAATATTTGTTCCGGGCGGATATTGAACCCGCTACCTTTGGGACTACATTTTCCCTGTGAGCAACTAAAAACACGTAATCTAAACGTAAACAAAACCTAAATATTTATAAATACAGTTTACCATGTCGTTCAAGTTAAGGCCAAATTGAACATTAAACGCTAGATTGTGTAATTAACCCAAATAACTCATTATTAATTACTCCCTTGCCGAACTCCAACCTTTAAATATGAAGTCGTATGCGAGGTGTCTGAACATCAATGCTAAATGAATCAGACATCGCGTGTTTATATTAACACACAATTTGTAAGCAACTTCGATCGTCATATTAAGTAGATACACACAAATATGACACGTACGACATGGAACTTTATTACCAAAGGCCGATTGAAATCTCTGGGAACTCTCTAACTGTCTTAAGCCGCAGCGAAAATAATAACAAATCATAGCGCGAAAATTTTCTCTAGTTAAGTTCATTGTAATTCCGACACATAATTTTCAAACCGACGCGACGCCACAATCAAGAAACAAAATGACTATCTCGCAATTAAAAAGTAAGGTGTTCCCAGAGAGTTCTATTTTAAAATTTCATAAATGGCTTTTAATTTTTTTTATTGTAAGTGGCCAGTTCCAGAATCTTTTAGTATGCCCTACGTATAAATTACATGGAGTATAGAAGTTTCGGTACGAGTCCGATATTTTCAACTTTTTGATAGCGACAACTCAAATCGCTTGAGAACAAACTAAATCTCGCTGAATATAGTACCGCGCACCCCTTACCGCAAAATATAATGGTACCATACAGTCGAGAGGTTGCGTTCCTGACAGGTCGTAATCGGCATAGTATTCGGATGGATGATGTGAATTTGTAGCGTCGGACCTGTGCCGGTTTCAAATATTATCGTTTACGAATGACACAAAATTAAATTAAAAATAATATTATTATATCAACTAACATATGTATACATCGCAACAACGTCTAAGCATTGGCTTGTGTTTTGGATACCAAGCGAAGACACCACATACATATAACAACCAAGACCCGGTACCGGTATTAATATTCATCATATAAATACTGACCCGACCTGGAATTCGAATCCGGACTTCCAGCTTCGTAAGCAGGGTCGCTACCCACTAGGCTAAGCGGTCGTCAAACATGATGTTATAGCTATAAATCTCATGTGTTAGGAACGTAAGCTCTCGACGGCCGATGTATAAAGCATGACATTGTTATTTTAACACTACCGCAATTTATAAAAGACTAGCGACCGCCCGCAGCTTCGCTTGCGTAGACTACAAATTCCTGTTATAGGTACTATTAACATTCGAGATGGTTTATACGTACTTTTTGCTGGAACCAATTTTGGTCACACCCATTCAAACTTTCAATCTTCATTCCCCTTCCACCCTTTAAAAAACCGATACAATTTCTCATCTCCCGTTTCCCACTCTTAAAATGTGAAAATCTAAAAACCCTGAAACACGTCATTATTTAAGTCCCTCCATTCCCATCCTTAAGTTTGAAATTTCTAAAAAAGCCTTTTTTAACTTTATAGTGCTCACGTTATAAAATAAACTTATGTTCCAAATTTAAGCTTCCTAGACTTAGTACTTTCGGCTGTACGTTGCTAGATCAGTGAGGACAAACGACAGACAGATAGACAGACAGACAAACACAAAAAGTAGCTTATGACACTCTTGACAACCTTCTTTCACGTCTGCAAAGTTTCATTAAAATCTGTTCAGCCGTATTGGAAATTAGCTCGAATAGATAAAATTGAATTGAATAGACACATAGACGTAAAGACAAACAGACAGACAAAAAATAGCTAATGTCAAATATCTTGACAACCTTCTTTCCCGTCTGCAAAGTTACCTTAAAATCTGTTTAGCCGTTTTGGAGATTAGCTCAAATAGACAGATACACGTACAAACAGACAGACGGACAAAAAGCAACATTTGCTAGTTTTAATGACCTTCTTTTCATATTCATTGATGTTTCATTTAAATAGGTTTAGACATATGGACGTACAGACAGACATACAAAAAGTTCTGTATGTCACATATGGAAAGGGTGTAGTCAAAAGATTACATCCTGTTATATGTGTAAAGTTCCATCAAAATCGGTTAAGCCGTTTTGGCCGAAGCCGATTTGCTCGAATAGACAGACAGTTCGTTTTCATGTGTATAGCCTATAACTCTCCGTTAGAATCAGGCTATCAAAGGCAAAAAGAATTTTTCAAATTCGACTGGTAGTTTCAGAGATTAACAAATTCAAACAAACAAACAAACGAACCAACCAACCAACCAACCAACAAACAAACAAACAACCAATTAATCAATCAATCATTCAATCAATTAATCAGTCATCAAATCAATCAGCATGCGCGACGGAAGCTCTCAAAAGGAATAATTTTCCCGTTTTTGCAACATTTTTCATTGATGCTCCACTCCTATTGGTTGTAGCGTGATGTAGTATAGCCTATAGCCTTCCTCGATAAATGGACTATCCAACACAAAAATAATTTTTCAATTTGAACCAGTAGTTCCTGAGATTTGCGCGTTTAAACAAACAAACAAACAAACGAACGAACGAACAAACGAACGAACGAACAAATGAACCAACAAACAAATAAACAATCGATCAATCAATCAATCAATCAGTCAATCAATCAATCAACAAATCAATCCATCAAGCAATCAATCCATCAAGCAATCAATCCATCAAGCAATCAATCAATCCATTAATCAATCAATCCATCAATCAATCAAACAATAAATGAATCAATCAACCAACCAATCAATCCATCAATCAACCAATCAATCAATCCATCAATCAATCAATCAATCCATTACTCAATCAATCAAACAAACAAACAAACTCTTCAGCTTTGTAATAAGTATTTCTATTATATAGATTAATAGATTATAAGATAATAAGAAAATAAGATATTACTAAAAACCGTATCAAAATAAAAAGTTAACGAACAGAGGCAGACAGCGAATTTATTTTCTCCCGCTATAGTTTTTAAATTTCAATAAAAAATGTTAAGATATTAATTTAAATTGTATGATGTAAAGGGCAATTATAATATGCATGAAATGCTTAAGACAACTAACGTATTTAATTTGATAAGGATTAATATCACGTTTAAAAAACATCTTCGCAAATAGTACATTATGTTGAACAAATTTGATTGTCATAAAAAAAGTTATAGTAAGTTAACCTTAAAAGATACACATATGCTGTGGCGGACTTTTGGTTAGAACTTTTAAAGGGGTACAATTCCGTAATACATGATTTTTACTTAACATCAACCGTTTACGCAGCGCGCGCGACGGAAGCTCTCAAAAGGAATAATTTTTTCCGTTTTTGCAACATTTTTCATTAATGCTCCATTCCTATTGGTCGTAGCGTGATGTAGTATAGCCTATAGCCTTCCTCGATAAATGGACTATCCAACAAAAAAATAATTTTTCAATTCGAACCAGTAGTTCCTGAGATTTGCGCGTTCAAACAAACAAACAAACTCTTCAGCTTTATAATATTAGTATAGATAACTAGTTACGAGACTTCACGTGACAGGGTGGTAATAGTTCTATTTGTGTAATTTTTATGAATACATGGGTGCTTATTCAGTGGGAGATTTTCCAAGTTTAGTTTTTAGTGTTGATAGTAGATGGTGTCGCAGGTCATTACAGTTGTCAATGTCGATTGGTTGGAACGAAATCTATATTCTCTTTGGTCGTCGTCACAGATGCTTATCAACTTAAAGCTTATAACACCAATATTTTGTTTGTTATTTACTCATCTTTATGAAGTTTTAATTTCTGCTTTATTGGATTTATTTTATAAAACAAAAATAGATTAAAAACGCGCAACTATCCAAAACTAACAACACACACGACATAGACAACTGCATTTATCTTCGTCAGTGCCACCTAGCAACGTCATTTAGTATTTTTTTTTATGTAGTATTCATTTATTAGATTATTTGTGCAAAATCTGAAGTCGATAGGCATTTATATTTTATTTATCCGTACATATTACATCTTCGAAAATTCTTCTTACTAGACATTATATAAGAGACCTCTGTTACCTAGACTTAATGGTTTTGGCTGTGTATTATTAAGTCAGTAAATAAAACTAGTCTATTTAAAGGTCTTTGGTTAATAAGTATGTCGAATCCTTCTTCACATAGAAAATTGGGATTTTCAGATTTTGTTTCATGCATTTTTTAATTTCTGCTTTTTCTTCTTTAAAGTAGAATATTTTGAGAAACGAATTTGAATATTTTGTCTTTTAAAAATGTGTTTCTAACGTGCTGCTGTTTCTTTCCTTCATGGTTATATAACTTTTAATTTTTCGTCGGTCGAAACGGTGAATGGCTCAATAAGCAGCCTTGTCGATACCTTTACCTTTTATAAATAGACTATGAGAAGGTGAAACATAAAATAATGATTATTAGTATTATTATTTTAGTATTGAAATTTGCAGATAACTGGATTAAACATATTACATTGGCTAGGAAGGTAACGTAGAACAAAGTATAGTTCAGTGAGACTATACATACGTACGTAGAATATACGTAAGTAGAATGGATGACAATATGTTTTGATAACTGATGATATTTAGAAGTTCGTCGTATTAGAATCGTGTCACAGGTCAAATGAATAATTTAATAATAATAATAATGTACACATCACAACAACATCTAGGCCCCAAACTAAGGATTGGCTTGTGTTTTGGGTACCAAGCGAAGACCCTACATACATATAACAACCCAGATTCGGTACCAGTATCAATATTCATCATATAAATACTGACCCGACCTGGGATTCGAACCCGGGACCTCCAAATTTGTAGGCAGGGTCGCTACCCACTAGGCTAAGCGGTCGTCAATATATTTATTATTTATTGAAATATTTCAAATAATTATACATTTTGATATAGATAACTTTTACCTAGCTTTATTTGCAAAATTTAATTTAATACCAGTCGGTAACTTGTCCTTATTTATTTAATCCAGTTATTTGTAATTTCCATACAAATAAAAAGTAAGAACATATACAGGACATACTGATTTGTGAACGCCATTTAATAATTGTGTATCTGGGAAATATTTGATCGCACACATAAACGTCATGAATATACAAATATTGTGGCGTAATAATTAAAATTCTATGTAGCTTTATGTTTTTTATCCATAGAAACGAAAACGATTTCAGTACAGTTATTCATCATTAAGAGTTTGCGGTTCCGGCTTTGGGGATAAAAGGCGAACGCGAAAGTTTTTATAGCTGTTCAAAACTGTAGTGAAGACGTTGTGCTTTTTCACAAAAAATAAAAAAGTAAAAGCAAGCTTTCAAAGAAAGTGAAAAAAGCAATTTTATTATTGTGAGCGGTTGGTAACGATGAACAATACAATTTTAGCATATCGATGATTTTAGCAAAAAAATTTTCGGGATTAAGTTTTTAATTATTGGAAATTAAAACTTTGCTCACTGCTCACTTTCCATCTACCCATTGATTCAAGAAATTGAAAAAGTTTGTACTTATTAATTTGCATTGTACTGACAGAACTTGATATCGGATTTTGTATCTGAGACTTTGATAAATATGAAAGAATGAAAATAAATACATCTTAATATTCGTATTTTTCCCGTTTTAACTCATAAATACGCGCTTCTAAGTTGGGTTAGCAGGTGTGGATTACGTCATATTCAGGTTGAAGCTCACTCGATCTCCCTTGTCTCCTTTCGATCCGTGTAATCCTCTATCGCCTTTATTCCCGGGGAAGCCCCTCTCGCCTTGAGGGCCGAGAGGACCCATGGGCCCTCTTTCGATGGACGCACCAACGATCCCTGGATTACTGGACCCAAATAATCCCGTTGATTCCTGTGTTAGAAATGACGAAACGTACAGATCAAATTAGTTGGAATGTGCGAATAATTCAAATGGAAAAGACATCTTTTGATAGTAGTTTATAAAATAATTTTAATGCGTGCTATTAAAAGAAAGATAAAACAATTTTATATGGATGTAGTTAAATTACTCTAAACCACAATTTTATCCCGTAAAATATTTAAAGTCTTGTGACTTGAATTGATTTTGTAAGTATATTTTTTCTATTTCCCTTAAAAAAACGTACCTAATGTATATGCATAACTCATCCTTGCGCTTCTAACTGCTATTGTGATTAAAACATATCCTTTCATTAAAATAATGTTAAATGTAACCCATTTAATATCGATTTAACAGACAATAACCCAACCGGTTTACAACGGAAATGACTTATAGTGGTCTTTCAATTTTATACATTGATACAATTTATTATTTTCTAAGTATATTTTTTGTATATCTGAACTATACGTACCATGTTAGATAGAACACCAGGAGGTCCAGGTGGACCTTGCTTTCCAGGAGACCCGTCTACGCCAGGCTCACCTTTGGGCCCGGGTATGCCCTCAGGTCCTTGAGGTCCGACGTCTCCTCTTTCTCCACGATCACCTTTAGGGCCTAGGGAACCTTGTGGCCCAGGTTCTCCAATTTTACCCTAAAACGTGCCTTCGATTATCATATGATTATTACCCATTAAAATTTTAGCACTTCACCGCATTTTTGTAGTAATTTTAGTGTGTTGAACTTTATTGATATCTGGCGAAAAAAGTGAGTACATTGCATTATAACAATAATAAAATTGTCTTTATAACAGCTTTTTGTGTCTTATAATACATGATAAGTATTACCTATAGCAATTCAGCTGGTGGACAAAATTTTATTATTACCATCACGAAAATATTTCTTAAAAGAGCACTGTTCAGTTAATTTTTTTTAATATCAATACCAATTTCTAAGTTTACGATATAAATAATTCCCTTAATTCCAAATAACCCGACAATTATATTCAGGTAATACTGAAAACAGTTTACCGTCTTTCCAGGCGCTCCTGTAGTACCATCAGCTCCAGTTGGACCCTGAGCTCCGGGTGGACCTTTTAAGTTCGGCGTGGATTCCAATATTTGCGATATGAGACTAACATCACATTTACAATGTCCCGAAGTTGTGACCTGGTGAAAACAAGTTAATTTTAAACTGATATTTACACACGACTACAATTTTTCTATATCTATTTTTCTATATCTATACTCTCAAACATTCAAATAATTAATGACATTTAACAGTTCCATACATTGCATCGGCCTCAAACTGTGTTATGAGTACCTACTGTAGAACATACGTCCATTCGCACAGATCTACGTGTCAGGTTATCCTGACACCTAGATAGATCATAAGAATAAGAAATACTACCGGCGCTAGCGCCTTATAGCAGCAAAGTTCAAACACCGAGCTCGTGCTATGTAGCTACTCACTTGTTTCGACCCTTGTTGGTGGAGGCGGACCAGATATCAAGATATCTCTCTTAGCAACGTAACTTCGAGTCCTTCGAGTCCTGTCATAAATTAGAACGAGGCTAGCCTCCACTGACAAGGCGTATTTTCATGCGCAGATGAAATTAAATGAAATCTTTTTTTTAATATAAGAGGTTTACACAAACTTATTGGAAGTCAAAATGAATTGATTAGGTCTTCACACTCAGAAAGATATTGTCAACATAATATCAGAATTAGAACTGGGGTCTTACTGATTTATAGGCAGAATGGAGAAATAAAATGAAATAAAAATAACACGAGGGCGTACACGTATCCACAACATTTATTACCAAAACAACATGTTGGCATAACTCGTTCTATAATATGGTATGAAGTTCAAACCTAAGATAGTTGAAATTGCAGAACACCCATTGTTTAATCCATCGCAACTTAAGGTACATAAATATCACACATTTGTATAAGAAACTTAATTTTCATATGCAAATTCTAGGTATGGCCACTGGACATTGTTATGTTTAATTTACAGTACATAATTACTATAATGAAAAGATTTTTCTTAAATATTTTCCTCAAAGTAAATTATAATCGTATTGCTCGAAACATAATGCTATTTATAGATACATTTAGATTGTAGCACAAACAGAAACGAGTGAATTTCTCTTAAATTTCGCGTAAAGGCAAAGTTAATAAAAAGCTGATTTCAAACGGGATTACCGGGTAAAGGTATTCACAGTGGCACCGACTCGTCCCGGTTTTCCCGGATGGCCTGTTGATCCGGAAAGGCCGGCCGGATCGCTTGATTGAGCCTGAATAGTACGTGTGAGTGAAATCTTAACTATATATAATATAAGCTTGACTAATAAATATATGAGTAATATATTAAACAGCTTATGTACAATAATAATAAAATTTCAAAACTCACACGGAATATCACAAAGTAAACTAGAATTTGCATGTGCTGTGTGTACCCAGATAACTGAATATTTAAATTTATATTTTGTAATAAGTACTTATATAGATATTTTATACAGTGTAATGTTCATGCACACGAATGTTTGCTCTAGGTGCAAAGCCTACCCGCTACGTTGGGTTTTCAAGTCCCCGACTTGAAAACCGGTCAGTAGACCGATCTTACCAGTTAGGCACGTATGTAATTCATATACGCGCCACTAAACTAAAAGGCTCTCAAGTTAGCACCAGATGCTTGCGCAAACGCCAAAAATATGGGCAAGGGGCGGTGAGGGCAGTTGGCGCGGCGAGACGGGTCAGCCACGAGAGCAGTGGCCCTACTCTTATTTTTTACGACGCCGAAGTAGCGCCGAATACGTTCCGTTTCAAAAATCCGGACGCTAGGACTACCTAAAATAAACTACCTAAATAGGTCACCGCTTACAATGACATTCGAAATCAACGAAATCTAATATTTTTAATACCAGAATCAAAACACGAACTAATGAGAAAAGGTGTACTACAGTGGTCACACTGCAATTAAACCCAATATAAACAAGTTCCGTTGCGTTCACAGAATAAAATTATTGCCTTCACAAACAATTTAACTTACACGAACGTTTTTTTTTTTAATTTTTGGGTTCTATTTTTTACAGTGGTAAGTTAATTAAACTAAGTGACTTTTAAGATATTTTTATTGTATATGAGTAATTCGTATACATTTTAAATAAACTGCGGTCCATTTTGACCAGCATTGTTTACGAAGAAAAAGTTGTTTTACTTTATTCATTAATTTATCCTAATTAAAAAAAAAATATGTTGTATTTCCATTTATTAGACTTATTATAAGCAGTTAAAATTGTAATTGTATTGTAGTTAAAATATATGCTTATTAAGTTCAACGATTTCTGAAGTTCAAAATAATTAAATATTATATTTGTTTTTTTTTTAATTAATACGTGCTACTATACCTGCGCGACTTCGTGCATAGCCAACTTCAAGCGGCTTTTTAGATAGGTGGCGCGTAGTTATGTGAAGTTTACAAACTCATGAGTATTTAATGAAAATGACAAATTTTCGTTAAATACATTTATTATAAAATTAAAGAATAATAATTGTTTATAACTGTTTACCTTTTTTAAAAATTATACTCACATTTTCAATTTTTTCGCCTTTAGCTCCGACGGAATCTAGAAATAAATATCACTTTTTACTTTATTTATTAAATGACATACGTTTCAGAAATAATCAGAAATTATGAATTTACAGTCAATCGAATAGTCTTTAATAAATATGAATTCGACATTTTGGCGGCTACTATTGTAATAATTGTGTGTTAAATTCAAAACAATAATTTTCATAAAAATCACTTCGTCATATAATTTAATATATTAAAATTATGTTATTGAACAGAATAACTAAAACCTGTTCGTCTGTAGATCACAAACTTTCATCTCCGTCTTCTTATACTGATTCTGATAAAGTTTCACAAGCAGATATACGTAGGCGGTCCCAGAATGAGCGTTTCTTCATTGACCGACCCGGCCCGGCTACGACATTGTCGGCGGTCACAGTGTCGGCGCCGACACCGACAGATACATTCTTGATTTGACGACACCGACACCGATTTTGCGCCGACACGACACGATGACGTTATCATTTTGTGGCTCGAAGCGATGGCAGCGTTTTATAAATTGTTTTTGTTGTATTTATTATATTTAAGACGGAAAAAAAGAAGTATTACGAAACGGTTTTGGGTGCATCCAATAATAAAAATGAGATATTTAGATGGAGTGCATTCCAATTTATTTGAAAAAGTACGCGGTCGCGAGCGTAAGTAGCGCACGCCTACATAAAAGCTTCCATGTGTACACAACACATACATAATAATGCCGGCCCGATACCAGTGGGAGGGACTTGCTGCCGACGACATGCCGGCAGTACTATTTCATAGAAATATGCGTCCACTGATGTCGGTGCCGGGGCCGGTGCCGGGCCGGGTCGGTCAATGAAGTGACCTATCTATGAAATAATTAAGAAAAGATGATGATGAAAACAATTTTATATTTCTATATAATCTCCACTTATATCAACACAATTTTGACACCTGCGAACTAACATCTCTAAACCTTCGTAAAAGTAACTGCAATATTTGTCTTCAAAATGACTAAATACGGCCGCCTGTAAGTAACTCTTTATCGTTTGAAAATTTCCTTCACCTTAAGTCCCGCTTTAAATTTGGAAACAAATAATAGTCCTACAGAGCCATGTCTGGACTATACAGTGGATGTTCCAGCTCCGTGAATCCACACTCACGAACTGCAGCCTTCGAAACACCGGCAGTGTGAACGGGTGCGTTGTCGTGAAGCAACAGGACACTTTTAGACAACTTGCCTCGGCGCTTCTTCTTGATCGTGTCTCGCATTTTATATAGTAATGAAGCATAATATTTGCTGTTTACGACTGTATTACGTTCTTTAAAATCTATCTTCAAAATCCCTTGAAAATCCCAAAAGATTGTGCACATTATTTTTTTGGTGGATTGTTGCACCTTTGCCTTTCTAGATGGCTTTTCACCCTTGTGACGCCATTCCATTGACTCGCGCTTGCGTTCTGGATCATAAGACCGTTGTCTGATCCCCAGTAACTAGCTGCTCGATTAAATTTTTTGGGTTTTCTCCACAAAGATCTAAAAACTCGGAAGCACAGCACACTCGCTCCTTTCCAAAATTCTTTCATTTTGACCCATAATTTTCTGTTTTTCCAATTCCAATCCAATTCACGCAGATCCGTAAGACTTCCACTAGTGCTGTCTCTGTCTGTATCAGACATGTAAATAGACATTTTGCTTAGGAGGTGTGCGCTTTAGGAGAATGTTGTACAAGTAGATGAGTCTTAATGAAAATACTGTAGATACCTTATAAGATCTTTGTACTATTGTCGTAGGATCAGAACGAGTGATAACCAGTTACTTGCTGCATCTAATCTTAAAGTAATTTCTCTATAGTGAATACAATTGAAAGCGTAGATGTTTTAGTCATTCTTTGTAACACGTTTACTAACCGGTCCGATGAGTAAGCGACTAGACTACAAGTTATAACGATATCAGTAAATACTACACATACAAACTCAGCGATCACACGCGTCTTTGCCCTCGTGGCCTATATATTAATATTATTTCGGCTTCAACATTAAGGGGGTTAGGCTTTTCATATAAAAAAGAGAGTTCAGCCCGTGTCTAATCCTCGTTGTATTTCTGTATCAATATTTACAGAAAAAATATATGTATTAGAAGAAATACTTACTGTGACAGGGCGGTATGTTTTCGTTTTTTTTTATATCTAGTTATATCTTTTTATTATATATCTGTATCTTTTTATATCTAGTTTTAGAATAAATTCCTGAAAGAACGTGATTTCTGTCGGTAATTCGTTTTTTTTTTTAATAACGAGCCGTAAATTCGATATTAATGTGAATTAAAAAAAAAGATTACTGTGGGTATCCTTAGGAGATAGACATATACCATCACGGAGTTTCCTTTAGGCTTTTTGAAGAACTATATTTCTTTACTAGGGAACTAACTAATTATTCCCAAACTAACCTTTGGGAATAATTACTCTAAATGACAGTGAAAACCGTATCAAAATTCGTTGCGTGATCTAGAAGTAAGCGGAGAAACAGAAATGAGGACAAACGGGGATAACGATTGGTGTGTGGCGTATATTTTTTTGTTCAAATTTTTCTTGTCACAACGCTATATCTTTTTCTACATCCATGGAATGAACATAATCTATTTGTTCCGGGTTATGGTGTAAAATATCTATACTATAAAATGTAACTATTATTAAGAATTAAGTGTGTTGTATTTAATACAAAATTTATATACTTACACGGGGACGAATGTGAAACAACGGGCAGCCTGTTTTCGTCAGGGTTTACCTGAAACAATTGATATATCTAAATTAAAATCATCAGCGATGCTTCACTTATGCCCCAATCGAAATGTCTACATTGTTAATAGCAAGGCCTTTACGATATGATAAGAATGTAATAAACAAATTATTAAACGTATTATTAGTTAGTAAATCAATACACGACAGACGCACATATTGACTTATCATTATAATGTTAAATTATTTTTTCGTGAAATTCTGTTTATCAACTACTTCTAGCTTTTTTTAGTTGTTTTTTAGGATGGATCTTTATGAAATACTGTAATATGACGAAAATTAAAAAATAATTAATATATACATATATATTCAACTTTGTTCTTCTTTCATGTAATGAGTCAAGCCAATGCATAATGATATTCAAACCATCAATATTATTTTGCAGTAATCTGTACCCCTGTATCTACATATAGACATACCGCGTCGTGACCATAAAAATGTGGGCATAAAGTATGCGCCACAGATAAAACTGTATTCCATCTACTACCCCGGTATATTCCATCTTTTTAAAACATACCCTACTTGATGTTTCGTAATATTCTCTGTTAAGGGGGTAGAGGCTTTTCATACCAAAAAGAGGGTTCGTCCCGTGTCTAATAATCGCTGTATTTCTGTATTAATATTTACAGAAAAATATATGTAATAGGAGAAATAATGTCACGGGACGGTATGTCTTTGTTTTTTTGATATCTTATTTAATTGTTTTAGAATAAATTTTTGAAAAACATGATTTCCGTCAGTTCTTTGTTTTTTCAAAATAATGAGCCGTAAATTCGATATTAATGCAAATTTAAAAAACAACAAAACGTACCGCCTTAGGGGCATCCTTTCTTAATGACCCTGTAAGTTTTGGATCTAATCCATATACATTTCAGGGGTGGAAACAGTCAAGGCCCGCAAGATGTTTCGACGAGTATTTTACAGGCATTTTTGGGAATTTGTTCTTGTCATCTTTGTCACTCTGAAATAAATCGGGGAAGAAAGATCGAAACGGTGATAGCAATGCCAATTCGAAGCCGCGGATTGAAAGACAATTTTTAAGTAGAATTTGGTGTGACTCACATGTGGAATCTGTACTAGAAAAAAGGAAATGAAGACTGTGATACTACTAATGAAGAATGAAATGAAATGAAATAATGAATAATAAAAGAAGACTATATTTCACGTTAATTTAACAAAATGTATAAAACAAACAGTGTAAATGACGTATGGTCTGTCTTTCCAAGTTAGTCGTTTTGCTCACGTTTTCAATAATTTCGAAGTATGGTACGCTTCATCTTGATGATTCTGCTATCTAAGTGTGTACCATAGAATAACGACAACAGATCGATATTAAATAAACGACTGTTACTAATGTCGCCTAATAGTACTCAAACTGGATGACAGTGGTGGAAATATAGCGCATAGCGTCATTTCACAGCGCCTTTTTATAACTTACCGAATTTTGGACGCTTAATCGGTTAACATTAGGCGCTATATTTAGCGCCACGCTATCTGGCTGTACCTATCAGTCACACGTTGGTGTTTAAGTGTTCCACGTGCGCAGTTTATGTCCAACGAATATCGTACGCTAATATGCTATAATTACGTTAGCAGTGTTAGCGCTTGCCGCTTTATATAGCGTCATGCTATTCGGTTATACCAGTCAGGTCCATTACGTTAACTTACGTTAAGTTAGCGCCTCGCAAAACGGTGGCCTTGGTGTAGAATGCGTCGTGCTGATGCAGAACGCACTGCGTGCGCTATCTGAGCGGCTCACGTTCTTGCTTCACGTGACTTCTGCATGATATGTCTTAAAACTTATAACATAGCGTGTAAAGTAGCGTGCTAAAATAGTATGGTTTCTTGTCCATATCGCGATATTAAAATATAGCTTATTTTCACATCGCATCGTCGCCGAATGTTATATTAACAAACTCATTAATAAACACAAAAAAATCTTTATTGAAGGCATATTTGCATTAGATGAAGCACGTATATCGTTAAATGAAAAAACATAGTCCGTTCATAGAAACATTTTCATAAAATCAGAGTGAAAGTTTTCGAAATATTTGTATTGCGCGAAACGAGTTCAAGCGAAAGTAAAATAAGCTTTAGTTTAAAATATATTTTACATATACAAAAAAAGAGTGAATTGGATGTTTTATCTTTGAACAGAAATTGGAATAAATTTTCGTTATTAATTTTGTACGTTTGTTTAGGACGCTCTGATCCCGAGAATTATGAGTGTCCGTGCGTAGTCGGTAAATAATTGTTTTCCCCCTTTAACAAGAATGTAATTAATATTTTAATTAATAACTGCTTCTATTGAAAAGTATATCATGCTGACAAAAATATAAATAAACCATTAAGGAATCATCTTACTATTCCAAAATATAGCAGAAACATGCTTGTCGCTTAGGGCGAATTAGGAATGAGGTATTTTCAATCTCCATTATCCTCAGTTTAGCGCTGTTCTCTGTAAATTTATGTTCGTAAAATATATAAAGTTGTAGATGTTGAGAGAGAAAATTTTATGTACGATAGTTAAATTAATAACAAGCTCAGGAGTGGCTAGGGGCGTACAGAATAGGAATGGAGAAAGGAGGAATGAGAAACGCGCGCGCCGGCTAAGAGGGGTTGCGCGCGCACGTTATGGCGCAAAGAAATAACCAATCGTTGCGAGCTCCCCTTTGATCCGAGTCATGCGTCCTCGCAATCGGACATGGATGTTTATGCTGTCTGCCCGCATGCATTTCTCTAGCAGGAATTTGGATGGGGACTAAAAAAGAGTGAGATGCGACAATTATAAAGTCTAGAAAAGACAAAGGTGGGGCGAAGCTTCTAGAAAGGACACCGACTACCAGATAGGTACAGCATGCGGCTACCACGATTTCGAAGTAGGTTAACGTGCCGAATATGCGCATCAAACACGATTGCGTTTTTTGCGGTCAGAGTGGGTGACGATCGAAGGTTAAGTAGAGGGTATCCGCTTGAAGAGCTAAGTGCAGTTGGGGACTACGATGATGTAGCCACTTATGAATTCGCTGTGCAGACGAGTCCGCAGCCACAAAATTTGAGAGGTGGCACAGGGTGAGGGTAAAACATAAAATTGACATTAAGTATGTATAAAGTAGCAGAAACTTGTTGTATAGTTAGAGCTTGAAAATTGGTTTATTCATATGTTAATATCTCACAAGTTTCGTTTTAGTACATACGGCACTTTTTTTAAGGACGGCAGAAAAGCGGTGGAATAGTATTGTATATTGGTATCCCCTCACCAAAATCATATCTAACTACTGTCGATTGTATCTAATTTAAGCGAGATGCCTATGTCCAGCGGTGAACGAATGTGTGCTGATGGAATAGGGAATGATAGAATTAAAAAAAAAAAAGTAAAACCAGACTGTTAGGAAGAAACCCAGACATATTGAGGTTTAATTGACTGTGTACTGTATAATAGGTTAGGGATAAGAAATGTAATATTTAGATGGTAAGCACGCACCTTTATGGCCTCTGAAGATGATGATGGTGTGAAATACTTGACTTGTAGATATGATTTCCGTCGCCGAAGTCATGTAGGTACTTGTATCGCTCGGTATCCGATGTAATGTTTGTAAACAATGTAGGTATTTGTGAGAGCTCCCGAATTAACTATTTCACTTTTATGTGTTTTATAAGTCCGAATCGTACCCGCCGCCATTAGTTTCCACTTTATTATCATTTAACGAGGTTTTCGTCCATTATTGTCTTCCGAGGTGTTCACAGGTTCACTCACAGAGGTGTTCCGAGATCGCAGCATCATCAACAATGTCAACAATGCACAGTAATACACACTGATGCACACCAATGCACACGAAATCAACTTCACACCGCGAGACAGCGCTCGCCAGTGTCGCCAGGTTTTTAAATGTACTCAAATATACTACATGCATGGGTTGAAAAATACCACGAAGTATTTTTTCTTCACACAGAATTAATTCATACTACCTTTAAAATGGTTCCATTACAGGGCCGTTAATATCAAAATATGTGGGTGACCAAATAATTTAGTAGGATTACTGATAAAACACGAATCTGTCTGTCTATGACTGAACTGATTGAGGTTACTTGCTTAGTCTAGCCCAAAGTGGCCTAAAGGCCTAGCCCAAGCCTAGCCTAACTGAGTGCTGCCTTCCAAGCCATATTTACAAAAAATGTGGCCTATGGACGTCAGTCAGGTCACTTCGGTCACCTTGAGTAGTCATTTGGTATCCCTATATAGTCTGTTGTCATTTGTCCCTTTTTAGAGTGCCTGCATCCAGTGATCCGATACATTTTCTTTCCTTGATTTGGTAATCATTAGAGTAAAACCTAAATCCAAAGGTGGCCGAACTTATGTGTTTTTATAATTTTAATATCAAAATATACCAGCAACCTCAAAATATGAGCAAAAAATACTACTGTAGTATTGAAAGTACTAGTATGTTTGGCGACATTGGCGCTCGCTGCTGACCACAGCCGATATTAAGCCGGCACTTCAAAATTTAAGCCGGCCGTTCCATTTTGTGTTGTAAGTGGCGCTTCAAGATTTTAAGAAAATATATTATATATTAAAAAAATAAACGAAAAGACCAAATTATGCGTGTACACCGACTACAAAACTATATTTTAAAAATAATATTAACAGAAAAGAGAAAAATAAGCTGAACTCTATAGAATTTCGTTTGCAATGTAGAGTGCACCATGCAATGTTTTTTATCGGATACTTTTTAGCCGATATTAACGTATACAATCGACTTACCGATTGGCCAAGTGGTTAGATACTCTAACTGTGGAGCCAAGGGTCACGGGTTCGATTCCCGCCTGGGATAAATATTTTTGTGCATGAACATCTATTTGTTCCGTGTCTGGGTGTAACATATCTATATACTAGCGACCCGCCACGGCTTCGCACGGGTAGCAGAGCATATAAGCCGTAGTGTTTTTTCTGCCGCAGTGTACTTTTACGTCGAACATGTGGATTGGATTTAATTAGATTTAAAATATAACGTAAATGCATCCTACTTGGAGTATTTTTGATGTATTTTATGTCCAATTCCATAAATATTTGAAAAAGTAAAGAATAAAAACAAACTACAATATTTCTATGTATACAACATAGATAACTTATGCCTGATTTTACATCACGCGAGTCGCGTCAGCGGGGGCCCAGCCCGTCCGCTTGTCGCGCTATAGTTTATATTTTGCGATAATTCTGAAGATATTAATTTCAATTGTAAGGTGTTATTGGCAATTATAATGTGCCTGAAATTCTGAAGGTAAATAACGTATTTCATTTGATAACGATTAATACTGTACCCGTATAAATTGCTTTTCAATCATCTCATCATATGACAATCACAAACATAAAAATAGGTATAGTAAGCTATCTATAAAAGATAGACATTAGACTAGACAAATGCCATCGCGGACTTTTTTGTAGTCCTATAAAAAAGAAACAATTCCTCCATACATTATTTTGTTATATATCAAAGGGATTAAGCAGCGTTTTCGATGAAAGCTCCCAGTCGGCTAAATATTTTCCGCCGGCTTCAACAATAATCGTCATATTTCAACTAATTTGCACAAAACATTATTAAATTATATACATAAACCTTCCTCTTGAATCACCCCATCCATTGGTGTCAACCATATGCCAACCCGTTTGGTAATTTTTGAGTTTATCACGTTCAGGTAGACAGACGCGGCAGGGGACTTTATTTTATAACTAGTGATATATATATAGAAGTTTATAGTATTTATTTAACTTGACTTTTCGTGATTAAAATATTTATGATTAATTTAATGATTTCCGTCATAATAGGATAGTTCAAACTTAATAATGATTTTAATATTTACTATAAAAATCACCTGTTGAACGATAGTTCATGTTAAGAAAATGTGCGGAATTTTCTCACGTGGCGAGAAAACATGTGATTTCAATTAATTGATTAGTATGAGATTTTTTCCTTCCCAGTTAATAATGTTTTCTACTTAATGTTTGTGCTGGCGTGTGTCATGATTTATGAAGGAGTCCTTTGAATAGTGACAGTTGGGCGACTGTGGTTAAAGATGGTCAAGTTTCTAAAATCTGAATTTTTCTTACAATGTTCATTTAGTTATTTGTGGTCACTCAGCTGGATCTGCGTTAATTAAGGCGCAGCGCACTTTTTATTATATATACTAGCGACCGCCCGCAGCTTCGCTTGCGTAGACTACGAATTCCTGTTATAGGTACTATTAACGTTCGAGATGGTTTATACGTACTTTTTGCTGGAACCAATTTTGGTTACACCCATTCAAACTTTCAATCTTCATTCCCCTTCCACCCTTTAAAAAAACCGATACAATTTTTCATCTCCCGTTTCCCACCCTTAAAATGTGGAAATCTAAAAACCCTGAAACACGTCATTATTTGAGTCCCTCCATTCCCATCCTTAAGTTCGAAATTTCTAAAAAAGCCTTTCTTAACTTAATGCTCACGTTATAAAATAAACCTATGTTCCAAATTTAAGCTTCCTAGACTTAGTAGTTTTGGCTGTAGTAGTTGATAGATCAGTGTGGACAAACGACAGACAGATAGACACACAAAAAAACACAAAAAGTTGCTTATGACACTCTTGACAATCTTCTTTCACGTCTACAAAGTTTCATTAAAATCTGTTCAGCCGTAGTGGAAATTAGCTCGAATAGATAAAATTCAATTGAATAGACACATAGACGTACATACAAACAGACGGACAAAAAGTAGCTTATGTCAAATCTCTTGACAACCTTCTTTCCCGTCTGCGAAGTTTCCATAAAATCTGTTTAACCGTTTTGGAGATTAGCTCAAATAGACAGATACACGTACAGACAGACAGACGGACAAAAAGTAACATTTGTTAGTTTTGACGACCTTCTTTTCATACTTATGATGTTTCATTAAAATTGGTTTAGACAGATGGACGTACAGATAGACATACAAAAAGTTCTGTATGTCACTTTTGACTACATCCTTTCCATATGTGTAAAGTTTCATCAAAATCGGTTAAGCCGTTTTGGCCCAAACCTATTTGCTCGAATAGACACATAGTTCGTTTTAATATATATCTATACTAATAATATAAAGCTGAAGAGTTTGTTTGTTTGTTTGTTTGTTTGTTTGAACGCGCAAATCTCAGGAACTACTGGTTCGAATTGAAAAATTCTTTTTGTGTTGGATAGTCTATTTATTGAGGAAGGCTATAGGCTATATGTATAAAATAATACTATCTGTCTGTCTGTCCATTTGAGCAAATCTCCAAAACGGCTAAACTGATTTTGATAAAACTTCACAGATATGGAAAGGAAGTGGTCAAAGTGACATACACTACTTTTCGTATGTCTGTATGTACGTCCATCTGTCTATTCGAGCTAATCTCCCAAACGGTTAAACCGACTTTAATGAAATTTCACGGGTATGAGAAGGAGGTGGTCAAAAGTGACATACGCTACTTTTTGTCCGTCTGTTTGTCTGTACGTCTATGTGTCTATTGAAGCTGATCTTCAAAACGGTTCAACAGATTTTAATGAAACTTTGCAGACGTGAAAGAAGGTTGTCAAGAGTGACATCAGCTACTTTTTGTGTCTGTCTGTCGTTTGTCTTCACTGATCTATCAACGTAGATAAAGCCGAAAATACTAAGTCTAGGAAGCTGAAATTTGGAACAGTGGTTTATTTTATAACGTATCAATTTTTTATGAAAGGAATATTTGGAAATTTCAAATTTAAGGAGGGAGGGACGAAGGGGCTTTGTATGAGTCTTTGTTCTTTAAAGTTAGAAACATAAAGATTTTGACATAAATAAATAATGATGTCTTTCAGGGTTTTTGGATTTCCACATTTTAAGGGTGGGAAACGGGAGGTGAAAAGTAAGGGAGTATCGGTTTTCCTAAAGGAGTGGGGAGAATGAAGATTGAAAGGTTGAATGGGTGTACCCAATATTAGTTTCAGCAAAAAGTATGTATAAACCATTTCGAAAGTTAATACTACCTAAAACAGGAATGTGTAGTCTACGCAAGCGAAGCTGCGGGCGGTCGCTAGTAGCCTATAACCCTCCGCTAGATTCAGGCTATCAAAGGCAAAAAAAATTTCAAATCCGACCGGTAGTTTCAGAGATTAGCGCATTCAAACAAACAAACAAACTCTTCAGCTTTATAATAAGTATTTCTATTATATAGATTAATAGATTATAAGATAATAAGAAAATAAGATAATACTGAAAACCGTATCAAAGTCTATTGCGTGGATTGGAAGTAAAAAGTTAACGAACCGAGGCAGACAGCGAATTTATTTTCTCCCGCTATAGTTTTCATATTTCGATAAAAACTGCTAAGATATTAATTTAAATTGTGTGGTGTAAAGGGCAATTATAATATGCATGAAATGCTTAACACAACTAACGTATTTAATTTGATAAGGATTAATATCACGTTTAAAAAACATCTTCGCAAATAGTACATAATGTTAGCACAAATTTGATTGTCATAAAAAAGGTTATAGTAAGTTAACCTTAAAAGATACACATATGCTGTCGCGGACTTTTGGTTAGAACTTTTAAAGGGGAACAATTCCGTGATACATGATTTTTGGTTAACATCAACCGTTTACGCAGCGCGCGCGACGGAAGCTCTCAAAAAGGAATAATTTTTCCCGTTTTTTGCAACATTTTTCATTGATGCTCCACTCCTATTGGTCGTAGCGTGATGTAATATAGCCTATAGCCTTCCTCGATAAATGGACTATCCAACACAACCATAATTTTTCAATTTGAACCAGTAGTTCCTGAGCTTTGCGCGTTCAAACAAACAAACAAACAAACAAACAAACTCTTCAGCTTTATAATATTAGTATAGATTATAACAATTTTCTAATAAGAAAATTAAATTGGTTATCTTACATACCACGGTAGTTGTTATTTATATATTAATTTATTTTTATTCTATAAATCTCCAGCTTACAAAAATAGAAAGTTAAAACAAATAAAAAACGCGTGTCAGTTTCAGCTGCGGGTAAAAGCTAGTACCTATGCAGTTAAAATTTTACTTAATTAATGATGTTCATCAATTTTACTGTACAGTACGTGAAAATAAACTAGAATGATAATTTTAAATATTATACTCGTTCGTTCTTGACTACAAAGCGACTTCGAAAAACTCAAGCTTCCAGCCACTCCGTCTGAGCCATCGCCGCCTGAACCGTGTGCGGTATAAATAATTCAAGCGATTTCAGGTTTGTCGATATTGAAACATTCTCCTTTTTAAGCTTTCGCTCAAGTACGTTCTTACGTAAGCTTCAAAGCTCCGTTACTGAGCTTCTTTATGATTCTCCGTTCTTATTAGACGACTTTGTAAACAAAATACACGCGAACAATGCAAATACTCGATACGTTTTATGTATATTAATAATGAATTCCTTGTACAATGTACTGCATTACAAAGAGTCCGTAAGTAGTACATGACAAAAGTAAGTAAGTCAACCTATTCAAAAATAAACTTTTAATGAAGCCTAGCAACTGTTCACGAATTAGCTCGCGTACGTTCTTGTGCGTATATTACCTTTATTTTAATGATATACAAATGCTTTTAAAAAGGAAAATCTAGGGAGAACAGTTATTCACCGAGTTGTGATCCGTTATACGTATATAAGAAATATAACAGAAGCCCTTTTAGTGCAGTTGTTATATTATTCTGGTGTAAAAATCGCCTGTTGGGACTCAAGCGCCATGTGCGTCATTTTCAGATAGGTTTTACGGCTTGCTGCTTTTATTTTAGTCTATGTGATAATAGATATATGTGTCTGATAATTTGTGAATCAATGGGTAATTTGCTAACCACTCTGTCATTACTAGTAACTCTATGAAAAATCAGCCAAACGTATTTATATTATTATTTTAAGTTCGTAAGAAAGCTACATTATTGAAGTAGGCATTTACGAGTATAATTATGAGTATACCTAAATTGAAAGGAAGAGAAAACTATGAAGATTGGGCGTATGCGGTCGAAAAATTTTTAGTACTGAAAGGTTAAGGATGTGATACATGTCTGGATTGATAGTCGGCTTCACACGACATAGATTTATAATTAGCCTAACTGTTCCCTGAACGTCGTCTCAAGCTGACTTATTAGTTATTTGGTCATGATACTAAACATTACCTACTCCACTATATTAAACGAAAACTATGAGATGGACTCAGGATGGAATTATGAAAGCAATAGAAAAATATAAAATATAGTCACTTACCTTCATTGAGTTAAAAGTTTTCAAAATTCAATACATATTAATGTCAAGCAATGTTTTCTTTTCAAAATAATTTAACTTTAAGCCAATGTAATTTTCAAGTAATATAAATTATCAATTTGTCGTCATATCCGTTCCTATCAATTACCATTTTGAAAACTTAACTAAAAAAACCATATTTTTAAAAATTATTTTGAACTATATTTTTGACAGAAAACATAAAAACTATATGTTAGAAAAAATGATCTGACCTAATTGTAGTATAACTCGGTTATTTGGAATAAAAACCGGTTAAATACCGGTTTCAACGTTGACCGGTTTTCTTCCGGTAAACTGTGAACCGGTGCATGCGCTACTCTGGCGAAATTGTTCTAAGAGCAGAGAACGCCAATAACTAAGAAGAAGGCATTAGAAGAACCAATGTGAAAACACAAAAAGCAACTTAAACTTACAGAAAAAGCAACCTAACGCTTTTAGTGCGTTATCTCTCAGCAGTAAAATTGGCTACAGAATGTTTCTATCCAACAAAACATCGAGGAGATAGTCGTTGCTGATATGCCAAAAATTCCTATGGAATGTTGTGGTGATGTTCAAATCACAATAGCAGTGAAGAACAACGAGTTCAAAATTCCAGATATGGGGGAATTATATGTGCCGAATCTTGCAACGAATTTATTATCAGTTAGCCAGTTGATGTAAAACGGAAACGAAGCTTCATTTCAAAACAATCAATGTATTGTTCGCAATCAAAATAACGAAACAGTAGCAACAGCAGACGCGGTCGAGGGTGTATGCAAACTGAATATCAAGAGGATTGATCGTTGACATCAGTTTCGGGGAGTATATGGCACAGAAGATTTGCACATCTGAACAGCAGTGACTTTGAAAAAAATGAAGAATAGAGCTGTTCCAGGTATGTCATACACAGACAAGCCCCAGGGCAGTAAAACAAATTGTATTTGCTGTGAAAGAAAGCAGGAGCGCTTACCATTTTTACACATTAGTAACAGAAGGCAGAACCGGCTTGAGACAGTACATGCAAATATTTGTGGGCCCATGGAGACAAATCAATAGGTGGATCTAAATATTATCTTCTGTTTTGAGACGGCTACAGTAGAATGGGTTATGTTTATTTTTTGAAAACAAAAGATGAGGCATTTAATTGTTTTAAAACTTATAAATCATTGGTAGAGAATCAAACGGGTGAGAAGACTAAAATATTGAAAACCGATAATGGATGGGAATTTTGCAGTAAAGAATTTGAGAGGTACTTACAGGATGCAGGGATTTTACATCAGAAAACTAATATACATATACACCTAAACAAAATAGTTTGTGCGAAAGGCTCAACAGAAGAATTGTCGAAAAGGCCAAATGTATGTCGTTTGATGCTGACTATGCAAAAAAATTTGGGTAGAAGCAGTAAACCTGAGAAACCGATCAGTAGCATCAGGACTGAACAACAAGACACCGTTTAAATTGTAGGCTGGTAGAAAACCAGAAGTTGGCCACATACATATATTCAGAAGCAAGGTACTTAATGATTCATATTCCAAAAGAGAAATGATTGAAATGGGACAAAAATGCAATTAAGTGCATCCTAGTTGGTTATTCCAACAGTGTTAAGGGATATCTAGTATATAATACCAGAAATAACACAATAATGATCAGTAGAGATATTGTAGTGATAAATGAAGGATCAGGTAGAAATGTGTTGTTGATAAGTATCAGTGATAAGGCAATAGATGCTATAGAGAAGGTAGAGACAAAATCAGAACCAAGTATAGAATCAGTAAGGGATACAGAGACTTATTCCAATTCGAATTCAAGAGAAGGAGGTATTGTGAAACAGGTAGAAGATCAATGCGTACAAACCCACTGTCAGTTGGACAAGAATTTTTTGATGCTTCTAATGAAAAACCAAAAGAATAGCTTACAAATCAAAATACTGCTCACACATTATCAAAGCGTATTCGGAAGTAATTTTATGGCTTCAGCAATATGCGTATAACGAGTGAACAAGACAATCAATGTGGTAAGATATCTCTGGAAGAAGCGTTAAATGGACCTGAGAATTTGCAGTGGAAGCGAGCTATGGACGATAAACTCAATTTATTTGATGAAAATAGTGCTTGGGAAGTAGTTGACATGCCCAGTGATGGAACTATAGTTCAGTGCAAATGGGTTTTTAAGAAAAAACTTGACTGATAATGGAGTTCATTATAGAGCCAGGTTGGTCGCTAAAGGATTTTCTCAAAAACCAGGCATAGATTTTGATGAGACTTTTTCACCAGTTCTGAGACATTCAATACTGAGATTATTATTATTCGCTTTATGAGTTAAATTAAATTTAGATAGAAGTCATGTAGATATAAAAACAGCTTTTTTAAATGGATTCCTTGATCAGACTGTGTACATGCAAATGCCGTTAAGGTTAAAATGTAAAAATGTTAACAAAGTGCTGAAATTGAAACGTGCTTTTTATGGCCTAAAACAACCATCATGGGCCTGGTATAAAAGGGTTGATGAGTTTTTACAAACATTAAATTATAAAAGGTTTGAACTGGAACCATGTTTGTTTACTAAAATGATATAAAATGAATGAAAATGAAATATAAAAACTGTAATTGCTTTGTATGTAGATGATTTTTTTGTTTTTTTTCAAATAAAGTGAAACAAACAAATTGAAAAAAAGTTTGTCATCAATGTTTAAAATTAAGTGTCTGGGTAATGTAAAACAGTGTCTAGGTATGAGGGTTAACATTGATAAAATCAAAGGTGCAATATCCTTAGATCAAAAAAATTATATGTACAGAAAAATTGTTACAGAAATTTAATCTCAACGATTGTAAACCAATAGATACATCCATTTAATAGAAATTAAATTTAAGTAAAAGTAAGATGTTTGATAAGAAATTACCATATCAGCAGCTAATTGGCAGCATGATGTATTTAGCAGTCCTCACTCGGTCAGATATTGTTTTCTCCATTAATTATTTAAGTCAGTTTAATAATTGCGAAAATGAAGAGCATTGGAGTTATGCCAAAAGGGTTTTGAAATATTTACATAAAACCAAAAATTATTGTTTAAAATATACAGCTAGTGGTAATTCAAAATTGCAGGTTTTGTTGATGCTGATTGGGCGAGTAACCCAATAGACAGAAAGTCATATACTGGTTATTACTTTCAGTTATCTGGTAGTGCAGTTTCATGGGGAACCTCAAAGCAACGCACTGTGGCTTTATCGAGTACAGAGGACGAATATATGGGTATATCTGACTGTTGCAAAGAGGCCACTTAATTAATAAACTTGCAGTATGTAATCACTAATGAATTTACACTGTTACTATATTCAATGACAATCAGTCTGCTCAAAAGTTAGCTGCAAATCCAATATAACACAAGAGATCAAAACATATTGATGCACGCTATCATTTTTGTAGAGAAAAGATTGCAAACAATATAATTACAACTATAGTGTGCCTGCAGATCTACTTACAAAAGGCCTAACTTCTGTAGAACATTATAAGCTATTGAAAATGTTTGGTCTTACACATTCGTTATTTTGTTAATCATTTATTTTATTAAGTAGGGGTGTCAAAAGTTATAACAAAATATATAGTTTTTAAGAACTACTAATGACTATATTAACATGAACTTTTCTTTTGAATAAATTCAGTCTGGTTGCAAGCTAACACGGGTTTTATTACATTATTTGACACTATTTCTTTTCTTACTTGTGTTTTGCAAAATAAACACCTAAAGTTGCTACATGAAAAATCTGATTTCAATTTTTTTTTTTATTTTTTCCTTTCATTTTGCAGTTTCAAACTTTAAATTTATTGAGTATAACTGGTAAAGACGTTTTTTTATAAATTAAGCTATTTTATGAGCAACAAAAAATTTTCATTAAATGTAGGTGTACTTGAGTATATAAATATTCCCCAAAAATCATAATCCTGTATTTTAAAAAGCATCCGCTTTCGCATAATGTGAAAGGGGACAAAAACATGCAGAACTCTCACCGTTGATCCACCCTCTGCTTCTAGCTCTAGGGCGAGTATTTTCGTCCTCCATGTATAATGCAGTAAGTATACAAAGGAATGCGATATATATAAAAAAATTCTTGTAACCTACTAGTTTGATATGAAAATATGTCATAAGGAAAATTCAATATATTGCATATTTTTATTTTAATTACGTTTTATATATTATTTATGATGAACGGAGCGAAAATTTAGTAATGTAGGTACATCCCCGTACGCCCGCTGCATATGCTAACACTCGCACTCGTTTACGATACTGCGCTGATGACGAAATTTTTTTTCTGCATATGTGGGATATTGTTAGAAAGATTTTATAAAATAAAATGGAGGGTCTATATAGACTACATTTTCTTTTCATCGTTTACATCATCAGCTTCCACCTTTCATCCTCCTTTCATCCTTCCATCATCAGCTTCCGTCTTTCCACCGCGGAATATTGACCTCTCCCAAGGCTCGCTACCACAGAAGTCTCTTCGCCTTTCGCATCCAACTATTTCTGGAATAATGTTTCAGGTCATCTGTGTACCTGGCCGGTGGGCGTCCACGCTTCCGTTCCCTGTACGTGGCTTCCACTCGAGAACTCGTCTACCCTATCGATTATCGGTTCTACGGCAAATGTGAAAAATGTCGAAAACTTCGGTTCATCGACGGATTTCATTGTTCCTGATTTTATCCATCAAAGAAATACCGAGCATAGCCCACTCCATAGCACTCTAAAGCAACTTGAAATTTGTAGAGCAATCCTATCGTGAGAGTCCCCGTTTCGGCACCGTAATTCATTGCATTTGGCCCCTTTTTAGACCTTTTCTTTTAATCCAAAACAATGTCTATCTATAAAGAAAAAAAAATCATTTACTTGGCTATACTAATAGTATCTAATACAAGAAGAAGAAGAAGTCTTATTTTATATACATATATAAAAACTCAGCATAGCCAAAATTGGACTTCACTCAGCATAAGCTACAGGAATGGGTCCTGCAGAACTGGTTTTCCGTGGAACCCAAATGTCGTGTCGACCAGCGCGACATGAGGTATACAATTATGATCACAAAACTACAAACCATACAGTTACAATAAGACGATTACAATTACAAAAATAAACCAAAAAAACAGACATCAATGTAACCAAATAAATAAGTAAATTAAAGTATAAGCGAGTTGAAGTAATAAAATAATAATAATGACAAATAACCATTATAAATACCTACACCATCACTCACAAAACGGTTTTAGTGCAAGTGATATCTGCCAAGTACTATATTTCTGTAAACTAATAATATGAAATATTCAGCACCAAACTGTTCTTTCAGGTCGAAATAGCTCCGAATACGCTCCCTTTCGAAAATCTAATCGATGAGATTATGGACGAGAGATTTTCGAACTAACGTGTATTCGGCGTTGTATTATGTAACTTTACTGTATTCCTTCTGAATTCTACTGATTTTTTCTCGTAACTCGTGACAATCATGCGTAAATTAAAAACATAGAGACTACACTTTTTTCTTATATATATTTCTTTTAAAAATTAGGTAGCGTTAGTAACTCAGATTTGAAATTAATATTGACTTTGTTGGTGTAAAGCACTAAGTACTAATAAGTTATATAACCTATTAAACTTAGTAAGAAAAAAAAACAAATTATGTTTGGAAACACGCCTAAACATGCCTAAAAATAAATAAGACACCTGGATAGACACGACGAACAATTTAATTTATTGTTAACTTGACTTTGATGTATTCACGCGGTTCGTAAAGATTATCTGAACGCAAGTTTTATGTATTAACGATGGTAGTCACGGAACGCTCCAGAACAGCCTGTGACTATTGCCGATAGCTACGATAAATCTGTTTATCGTTGGACTACATCGTCGGTTTAACACATAAACATTGTTCTTCTGCTTGGATATATAGAAAGAACAAGATACCGTGTCGTAATTACGAAAACTACAAACATTACACCTGGCCGTAGAGGTTTTATGGTTTCCTTAGAGCTTAGACCATTGGGTACGATATTATGATTCTCTCTCTTTTGCTCCAATGTAATCGCTTGTAAAAAAAATGCATGAAATTATAGATATAACTCACGTGTACAAGGTGAGATTTTAGTACCTAACCGGCGAAAATTTTTCTAGATGTTAGGTATTACCAATAGACCTCATTGCGTAAACAAAAAATATGGGTTACATTTTAATAATAAATTGTTTTATCTACAGTGTTATTTTATAACGTTTGGTTGCCTTCTTAACGCTATAGTAAATGATGGCGTCAGAGGCCTTGAAACGGAGTGGGGCAGCGGGCATGAATGGTGACTAGAGTTATTAGTTTTTTCGGTAAAGGTTCGTGTAGTCATATCTCAATATTTTTCTATAAAACGATACTAAAAGGAAACAAAATGGCTATCGGTTTTCTACCAAAGATCATTATATTAAAATTTGGCTGGTCATTAAAACTTCACCAAGCAAAAAAAAAAGCGACCGCTTGTGTGGAGGCGTGAGATATCACACCGGCGGCGGCCGCCGACTGACACTGTCGTCAATCGCTCGCGTATTACCACGCTAAGATCCTAAATTTGTCGTGTCATATCTCAATATTTCAGTACTGTGTGATACCAAAAAAAAAAACACGACTTAATTATTTTCGCCAAAGATCATAAAATATTAAAGGAACGCGCGAACGTGATGAAAAAGTCTTCATATATAAATGAATCGATAATAAACGTAGCGCGATCGTGGGGAAATATTTACACACAATGATATCACGACACCAACACCCAGTTTTTTAGAAATCAGTTCAATATATTGTACATTATAATGCGAAATGCGGAGGTTTCCCATAATAATCACCTAGAACAACCAAAAGAACAAATTACTTAACTTAGTAATACCCACGGTAATAAAGTTGTAACAATGATTAACGACATTTTACATACAAACCTATAACTAACTAAGTCATTTGACGAGACAACTCAAATGTGTTATTTGAGTTTTCAAATTGAGCCTTACGATCGATTTTGAGTGTTATTAACTGAAATTAAATTTGAGGTGTAATCACTGTATTTACAAGTAGCGACAGCAAACGCTTAAGTGCTGTTTCTTGCTTCTGACGTTACAATATTTCAAAACTAATTATAAGTGTGACAATTACAGTAACTATTTAGTAAGAAAATCGTGTGTTGTATGACGGCCATATGCAAATATTGTAAAACTAGCAAACGCCTGTGACTTTGTTTGCGTACCATAACATGTCAGCTCATTATGCCCCACCGCAGGGGCTTAGGCCTCCCCCGGAATAAGGGTACTTGGAGCTTAATCCAATCTTTTATAATTATAATTAAATATTCTTAATAAACTCAAAAACTACTGGACCGATTTCAAAAAACATTTCACTATTAATTGCTACATTATCCCTGAGTAACGTGGACAATATTTTATTTTCAAACTAGCTTTCCGCCCGCGACTCCGCTCGCGTAGACTACACAGTAGTACCGAAACTGCCATGAATTTTTGCACAGATATAGTTTATATTAAGAGCTAAAAGGTGACATAGACAACTTTTATCCCGGAAAAAAACGTGCTACAACTGTGTAATCCACGTGAGCGGAGCCGCGGGCGGAAAGCTGTCATAACTTGGTCGTAACACAAATGATAACATTATGTACTTTAGCAATATAACGTAAAAAGAATATATAAATAGAAAATAACAATAAAACAGGTACATACTTTTACAATTATATGCTGTTGATCTAGGTACCATAATTTTTAAAATCGATCACATGTTTACTAAAATGAATGTTTGCTCTTTTGCTAAAATGAGCGAATCCTATAATTTACGATTTATCGATGATTATGGACATTCTTTTTTTAATGTTAAATTAAAGTCTTTGCTACGCATGTTTGTATTTGCCAGCGACTTGTTTGGATTTCGTCTATTAGGTACTACAGTTCCAAATAAACTTTATGGTGGATGTGAACATAGGCGCAAGTCGCGTCGTAGTAACCAGTTTTAGGTGTACCGGCACCTAGTGGAGCGAGATCCGCCATAAAGTGCGAGGCGAACTATATTTGTTATGTATTTTTTAACGTATTCGCTTTTCCTTCGTTGGGTCCTGTATAATATATTCTTTCTTCATGGCTGTTCTCTAAGCTTATATTCTGTTTACACGAGTAAACTTTAACATATTTTTATTTTGCACTAAAATATTGTATTTTAAATTGTATAATATTGTAGATGACAAACAGTATGCTAATTCTTCTAGAAAAACCGCTTACAGATATTGATATTTTGAAATATTAAATACAATTAAAATAAAACAATTATATGAGTAATTTTTTTTAAATTTTCGCGTTATGTTCGTACTTTGATTTTATTAAATGTATATGCAACGAAATGCAATATTTTATCAATATTCGGGATTCTATTTAGTTAATAAAAGCACCTTGTATAGAAAATCGGATATTATTTTCTAGATCGGTACAGTTATATATAATATCGGAATCTATTCATATACTTATTCCATAGGGACGGAAATTATGTAAATCGATATTGATACACCTATTCAAATAAATCTCCGTTTATTTATACAGAAAGGTCGACTAGTCCCACAACTGCTAACAAATATGCGGTAAACACGTAATCCACCAAGCATACAAATCGAGCAAAACTTTATGGCCGATCCGAACGTAGCACCGTGTATCGTCGTAGTAGCAAAATTTAGGTGTTATTGGGTATGAGCTTAACCGCTATACCACGATAAATTCGCAATTGTCTCCCGTTCAAAGCGGACATAAAGTTTTGCTCGATCAGTACCAGATTCTTTGTCTAATGTCTGTGGTCTTATAATATGGCATATAAATAATAAGAAATATCCTTTTAAACAATATACAATAAAAATAAAAGAATCCTTTGCTTCTTAGGGTTCTGTAGCTAAATAACAAAAAGGGGGAACCCTTATAATTATGTGCTATCCGTCTATCTGTCTGTCTGTCACGGCCACTTTACTCACAGTCTAATTAGGGTGGTAGGTGTACTCTATGAACAGCTTACAATGGTGCAGTGAAATTACGAAAAAAAGATTTTATGGGGTACGTCCCCATAAAAATCGTGTAACTGCGTCTTACTGAGGAACGAAAAAAAATTCAAGCGAACATTGATGTGTGGGTGTTACTGAATGACTTCTTCATATAAGTCAACAGTTGTTAAATTAGTGTTACATAAAAAAGACTCACGGAAATTTGTTATGAATGCGAAATGTTGAGTAGTTTTCGAAATATTTATTTTTAACTTATTATTTGAATATCAACCAGAAAATTTCACTCCGACTTAGGAAACTTTACTGCGCTTGGTCCGATACGTACTTATCCGGTTTTTTTATTATAAATACAGATCCCTTAGACCTCCTTCAACGATCATAATGAAATCTTGTGTATTTTCTACCTAAAGCTTTATAAGTATTATCTTGTTTATCTATCGTCCGAGCGTCCTTTCTTTTAGTTTTGTTCCAACTGCTTCCCCTGGTTTATGTTTAGTTGTACCTAGTAGTGCTACATGATCTGTCTATTTCAAATTCATTGTTATTCGTATTGTAATAATAACAATAATACCTGGGACATTCCAGACAGCGCCATCTAGTCCCAAACTAAGCAAAGCTTGTATTATGTGTACCAGGTAACTGATATACATACTTAAATATTCTTTATAATATATACACACCTATATAAATATTTTACACCCAGACACGGAACAAATAGACATGTTCATGCACATAAATATTTGTTGCAGATGTGAATCGAACCCACGACCCTTGGCTCCACAGTTAGGGTCTCCAACCACTCTGCCAATCGGTCAGTCGTAAGTCAGTCAGTTGTAAAACATTTAAATAATTTTAGATGAATAGTAAACATTTTGAAACTTTTTTTAGGACTTGTATTTTCAATAAATTGTATTTTCTATTTTAGTTACAAGAACCTAGGAATACTCGGACGTATCATTGCGCACTAACCACTGCTGCACTACACCACACCACAACACACAAGTCAGCTTGCTATTTTCACACGCATCAACTTGAACACACTACCGACGCGACCGCTAGCACGCTCTGAAATTCTACTCACATATAGGTACGTACCTACTTAGGTACGCGGTCGCCATTGCAGTGATTCATTTGTTATTGAGTGACTAGGAATCTAAAGTTTTTATTAAGTCTGTGTTCAGTTATTGCTACTTAACTAACGGAAGTATCGTATATCGTATATCGGTCAATATTGCTTGAAATAAATTTACAGATTTACAACTGACAAACTAGAACTAAATGACGGGGATCATAATGCTGTATAAATAGTATAATAGGTAATTTGATCGCATTTGAATGCTACGTTCGCATTAAGTAGGTAAACGTAGAAATGTATTTCATTCTGTTTTATTCCAAAGTCGCATAGGTACATGTTTTCGAATGTGAAATGCCGTTTTGTTTAACGCCCACTTAGGTACTTCCTCTTTATTTAAACATGCTATGTATTTAAATAAATCAAATTGCGTTAATTCACTATTATTTGAGGCATATGCATAAATTAAGTATACAAATTATTTTTGAAACTTCATGATTGTTCTCGTAGATCTCAAAGTTCAAACAAAGAAAAAAAATACCGAACCTTTGATAAAATTACTTAATTGAAAATGGATGAATTCCAAAACGAAAATAAATTTCGATAGCTTCAATCTTCGTTACAATCTGTTCGTGGGATTTCAGGATAATAATTTAAGCCGAAACAAGTGAGTACGTAGCACGAGCTCGGTGTCAGAGTTTCGCTCCTATGCCACGCGACCGTTGGTATCATTTCTTCTTTTTATACAGGGACCTACAGCTACACCATCTCTACGACTCCAGTAAAGCCATTTAAAATGCTTGTAAAACTTTGTATTGCAAGAAGCAGAAAAGAACTTTAATAGCATCGAAGTTTTTTACTTTTCAACCAATTATTGAAGCAAATCTCCTTTGCATTATGCATTTTTTTGAAAAATATAATAGTTTGAATTTAAGTCTACTACTCTATTGATTCAGATGTAAATGCGTAATACTCACAGCGCGGTGTGTTACGAACGAAGTCCTTCCTTGACTAAGCCGTGCGCTGACTTTGGCTGGGCTGTCCTCGTCATCTCTTCTTGGTTCAAACCATCCAAACGCTGCACCCACCAGCAGAACAGCTCCTAATACCATCAGAGCTAAAAATCCACCGATGGCCGCTTTCGTTGTTTGAGATATCACCATAGCCATTTTGAAGGGTTTTGGCACTTATCACCTGTGTATCATATTTATTTTACACTTTGTACAAAGTCTCCCGATAACTTTTTTTACACTTTTATTTGTATTTTTTCATTCGCTCACATTTTAGAACACCGAATGTTTATTTTTGGTACCGTATTTTGGATTACTCTGAAACAAGTGCAAGAAAATATTAAGAAAATGTTTTATATATTATGTATTGCTTTGCTGTACGCACAGTACTACCAGGTATAGGTCGCCTCAAACTTTACGGCGGATCTGAAAGTAGGCACAAGTCGCGTCCCAGTAACTAGATAAAGTTGTCAACGGGACGCAGTGGAGCGAAGGGGTAGAGCGTTCATACCGCAAACCCCGCGGCGGCCTGTCCCACCCGATACATACGCAAGCCCGCATTTAACGTTGTATTCAGATACGATATAAAGTTTGAGGCGAACTGTTACTACGCACGGATGTTTGCCGTTCTGGGTTGCGCGTTCAATGCGCAGGTAGGTAAGAAACGCGGGCAGCGAGGAGGGGTAAGAGTGAAAGGCGGATACCGCGGCGCGCGTACAAGCGAGTAGTGTGAGCTGTTCGAACTCTTTTTCATTTCCTCCGCGCTCCTATTTTTTGTTACTGCGAGACACTTCCGTAAATAACTTTACAGCAGCAAAAATCTATGCGTAATACTTGTATAAGTATATCTTTACATGCAGGATGACATTCTCATCACCATCCAAAACTTTCTAGATATTAGGTATCACCAATATATTCCATTTCCTAAATAAAAATATAACTTAAATATTTTATTAAACGAACCGCTATAATGACGATACGTCGTTTGTGTAAACTGGCCTTTAGAAGGCGTAAACTTCGATTTTTTTGAAACAGGTCCAAGGGCGAGTGCAGCGCGATGAGACGGAGCAATGGTGATTAGACATATTGGTTGTTTCGGGACACAACTAAATACTAGTAGAATAGACAGCAAGAACAAAATCTGTGCGCGCGGCACTATCACCTTGTTTCTACCACATTGACTTTTCTACCAAGTAATAATACACTGTATTATACATATCTTATACGTGTTATGCTTGGTTCATTTCCACTAGAATACACATAATCGCAAGTATTATACAAGTATTTAGTAGGTATTATACATGTCGTGACATTACTTGTAGTTAAAACAAGTATGGCGGCAACGGTAGAAAATGATGTAGGTATTAAGTTAGTTTTGGATAGTTTTAGTTTTGTTTTGTTTAATTATCGACGATAAGCTATACCAATATCTTTTTTCTTCACAGTTGATTGATTTTTACAGGTTTTTAACACCCACGACGGCATTTTTGAATTGTTGTTTAATCACGATTTTAGCACGCGGTCGCGATGAGCATAAGCGAGTGACTGAGTTGTTACCGGTCGGCTACAACACTTGGGGCAAACGTTTGGTTCGCGGCGTGTGTCGTTTCTACTAATATATAGTTCAGTGTTTCGGTAAAGGTTTGTGCAGTCATATCTCATATTTTCCTAATTTGATAATATTTGATACAGTGATAGCTTGGACCCTAAAGAAGAACATTATACTACTTTTCACCGCGGAAAATGTGTCTGTATGTTTGTTACCCTTGCACGGCTAAATCGAAACCCGCTATTCTTTTGGCGGTACCCAGTACAAATGTGTAGTCCATACGAACAAAGCCGCGGCCGAAATCCTTTAGGTACCTTTAACCATTACGACACAAAAATTTATAAAAAATTGTTGTGTCTGTCGTCCTATTATTTTATATATTACAATCTCTATAGATTGTAATAAAAAATCTAAATTTTTATTAGAAATTTGATAAAATGGAAAATTAGGAAGGAGGGACCAACATACAGATTTACAAGATTTACCTTTCACACACTTTGCTTTCACCAAAACCTCAAAATAGCGCTTTACACCCTACCCTGTGGCGAATTTTTGAACTGACGCAACTAGATATTTTTGAACACAATTTATGGAGTGACACAATGGTATCATTTTATTGCTAACTAGCGTAGACTTCACGTTCCTAAAGGCACTGTTAACGTTCGGGATGGTGTAAACGTACTTTTTGTTGGAACCAATTTTGTCTACTCCCATTCAAACTTTCAATCCCTATTCCCTACACCCCTTAAAATGTGGAAGTCTAAAAAAACTGAAACACATCATTATTTATTTATAATGAGTAGCTAAGATTTCAATGTTCAAGTTCCTACCTTTAAGAAAACCGATACGCATTACGAACTTTCGCACCCCGTTTCAACACATCATTATTTATTTATGTTCAGTAGCTGTAATTAAAAATTTCATGTTTATAACTTTAAAGAAAAAAGTCTAATATTCCACCCCTCTTAAATTTTGAATTTCGAAAAAATCCAACAAAGGATTTTCTGATGCTCACGTTATAAAATAAACCTATGTTCCAAATTTGAACTTCTTAGACTTAATAGTTTCGGCTGTGCGTTAACAGATCGATGAGGACAAACGATTGACAGATAGACAAAAAGAGGTGTATGTCATTTTTGACCACCTCTTTTCGTTCCCTGCGAAATTTTATTAAAATTTGTTCAGCCGTTTTGGAGGTTAGGTATACAGATAGACGTACAGACAGACAAAAAATTACGTATGTCACTTTGGACCATTTCATTTTAATATCTGTGAAGTTTCATTGACATCGATTTAGCTATTTTGGTGATTAGCTCAAATAGATAAACAGACAGTACGATTTTTTATATATAGCCTGTGCCTTCCGCAAGATTTAGTCTGTAAAAAAAATAATTTTTAAAATAGTATACGTATATACACAGCGCATCGTTTAGGGACTAAAATAGCAAAATTAAAACATCCAAATTAGGTATATATGTATATCAATATCTAAGTTTTGTATACATGTATGCACTTGTATAACAGATAATAATAATAATAATATTTATTTATTATTACAAAAAAAAAAACAATATACAAAATTTTTGGTCACTGATTTCTAAACTAGATGTTATATGATGATAATACCCAAGATACATTCATACTCCTAATAAAGCAAAATGTAAACAGCAAGTAAATACGAAATTCTAATAGACAAAATTGAATGTTTACAAAACCTAGATATTGATACAATAAATATTCCGTTTCACTCAGTAAATATCATTAAACGATATAACTTAGGAACGAAAACAAGTAAATAACAAGATTAAAATGAAAACTATTCATGTACATTTTTTCTCTGATCTATATTCGTGTCCTTTATTTTCTCGAATTGCTTAAAGTCGGAATGCTGTCCCTATTCATATCAACCAAGGTTAGAACCCATTGTGTCGCGACGAGAAAATTTTCCGATAACATTTCTAAGGACCTATTGAAAACGTTTCACTTCCAGACTTGACTGGTTCTTGATCTAGATTGTATGGTCTGTTGGAATATAAATTTCAGTCAGACGTATAACTGAATTATTTGAGAACAATGGAGTTCGGTTTTAGGCTTAGAGAAAATTAATTTAACAATACGTGTAATTTAATGGACAATAATATTCATGATTCGTTGTAGTAGGCATTTGCGGAAATCTGGAAGCACTAAATTTTTGTACGATTCTTTTTGTTTGGCCGCATTTAACATACTGTAATTGCATTGCTTATTTGATAGACGCCGATCTGTTACCGACCGAAGCAACTTTTTTTTTGTAAAACCACCATAAAAACGGCCATAGTAACGAGGAAGTTTTTTTTAACTTTTGTGTCTTTTCTTTTTTATTTTTTATTTATTTATTAACCCTTAAAAAAACCATTATATCGTTTGTCTGTGCGTGTGAGTTTGCGATAACAATATGTGAATCGTAAATAATATTTATCTTAGCATAGAAAGAAATCATGTATTAAAAAATACGCAAAAATCACAAAAAATGCAATAATTCAAAACTCAACGTGAACGTGAAATAGTGGTACAAAATAGTACAAAAGGACAAAATTGGTTGCTGTAAGATATAGAAGCTAATTGAATAAAATGCTTTATATTACCTATATTATACTGAAAAAAATATTTTTTTCAAAAATAATTTTATATTTGTGTCACGAATGGAGTCAATGTCCGTAGGCAAATCATTAATTACTTTATGTTCCCAGTTGTGAGATGGTTTTTGCTATAATTATTTACAAAACTAGCACATTTAGTTTTTCATTTGACATAAGTACTTCAGTTAGGTATATGGTAGGTACGTCTGTGTCTGTATGTCTTTCCGGAAGAATTGTTCATTTAATATTGTTAGATTACTTTTAAGGTGTATACTTATATATCATTTTACAAAAATTAAACAAATTGTGGTAATTGTTACTGTATGACATTAATATTTTTTGGTGTACAATCAATTTCAGTTAGTCTTATTTTACGCAGTGACAATTAAGTGCTACATGATATAGATCTGTGAAAGTATTTTTAAAAATTCAATTAGCACTAAATAACAAAGTTCAATATTGATTCACACTTGATTGATTATGGGTTTAAAAATAAAAAGACTGCCCTGTAATAAAATGAATATAAAAAACAAAGTTGTATTTTACATTCCAATTGAATCTTGTGATTTCCTATTCAACGGGGATTGATAAACTCTGAAAAAAAAACAGTGCGATTGCGATGAAGTTGATCAAACATGCAATATAGGCAACAAAATAAACTGAAATCGAATTAGTTGCTATACTTTACCACAGATGGTGCTTTCTAATTAGTTATTATGCTTTACAACAGATAGCGCTATCACTAGAATTATCTACGATAAACCCTAATTATTCAGTTTCTAACAAAAATTATAAGCTTTCCAATGAGTAACATGTATTATTTTGACAAAATGGTACTGCTAGAATAAAAATATTCGAAAACATACAAAGATGGCGCGTATACGTAATAATATATATTTCAAAAACGCTGCTTTCTTGAAATTATCATATGCTACTAATAAATAATTTCCAAAAAGTCAATCTTTTCAATGACATATGTTTTAATTTGAGGTAACTTATAGTAAGGTAATAATAACTTAGGCCAGTTGCATATGGCGCAATGGGCATTATCATTTAAATTAAACATTTCATGGTTTTGCAAATGTCACTATACCAACTTTACAGACGTGTAATTTACGGTTTCTCTTGCTAGACTACAGCAAGCAAGTCCCATCTTAATTTACATGTTTCTACGCAATACTGGAATTTCAAATAAGTGGGACAGCTAAAGGCCTCACTGGGACAAGGTTCGCTTTGTTCCCACAAGACCTCACATATAATTTTCCACGCGTCGCGGCGCGGGCCGGACGCGACTCGGCTCTAAAGTGTTCAACCTATACCGACCTACCTACCTATTTACATACTACCTACCGAGCGCTGAGAAGCTTTGTGTTGCCTTACTTGTGCCCGTTACCTATTGTCGAGAATGTATTGATAAGCTCTGTTTGAAAAACTAACTTTATGCTCTGAATTACGTTAGAAATGAAAAACAATATACACAACGATTGGTATAAAATCGAATTGATCGTTAATTTATTGTTAATTCTGTCGTTGATAGGAGGAACAAATAGATTTAACCCTGAACTTGAAATTTATTTCGTATTTTCAATTTAGAAACATTAGTCGAGCACATTTAGCCACTGGCATAGTTCCAATCAAGTTTTATGGCGGATGCGAACATAGGCACAAGTCGCGTCGCAGTTACCAGTTTTAGGTGTAGCGGAACGCAGTGGAGCGAGGGGCAAAATTATGTTTTGAGTATGTTTATTCAATATCTGTTTTATAAATACGTAGAGGAATAAAGACTGCAGCGTTTATTATAGTAGAGGTAGCGTTTTGGACCGACGTCGAAAAAGGTTATGGTTATGAAAAGTTTTTGAGAGGGAAGCGCTAAATCTGAAAAAGTCAACAAGGCGCGAAACTGGCAAATAGATTTTACTCCCATTGAAAATATTGAAATGCGCCATTAGACGTTTTACATAAAAAAAATGCAATTTTGTTGCAGCACGCTTAAGACTGGCCGATCGGCCAGTGGTTAGAGACGCTAACTGCGAAGTCGATGGTCGCGGGTTCGATTCCCGCCCGGGACACATATTTGTGTGCATAAACATGTCTTTTTGTTTTCGTGTCTGGGTGTAAAATATCTATGTTAATAAATTGTCTGGTATTCATAATCCAAGCTTTGCTTATTTTGGAACTAGATGGCGTTATGTGGGATATCCCGGGTACTATTATATTATTATTTAAAAAATCATAACAAACGCGAGTACGATAACCCTTTATAGCAGGGCCCCTGCTACCGAAGCAAGGAAGGGTCGCTTCCTCCCCCGCACATACCTCACGATTATTCGATCCAGAGGTCTTTGTCGACATTTTGTTTGGATTTCCTATGTGCTTGAATCGTTAGTCGCTCTCAATCGTTTACTCTGAAGATGCGTTTATAAATTAGTTAACATAAGATGACCATAAAATCGGGCTCTAACTTCTGTACGATTTACTGATACGGGTCTTAATGCGTAGACTATTTTCGATACAATGGCAAGTAAGCATACTATGGCAAGTACATATTAAAATAAAAAATAAATAAAAAATATGGACTTTACGTACTTTAGTTTTATTCGAAATCGTCGAAGACGAAGTCCCTCGATAGCTTGTTAGGGTTCCGTAGCCAAATGGAAAAAAAGGAACCCTTATAGTTTCGCCATGTCCGTCCGTCCGTCCGTCTGTCTGTCTGTCTATGGTTTATCTCGGAAACTATTGGCAATATATAGATGAAATTCGGAAGGTACCTAGGTGTAATCTATGTACCGCTACACAATGACGTAGTTAAATTAAGATTTTTTTTTGAGAAAGGTCACCATACTAACTGAAGTACGTAAAATAAATCATCGTAGGTACCAAATACCAATCATACCAAATCATAGACGTATTAAACGATAGGTCTTATTAAACAATGATATCACGGTTTCAAACTACTTTTTTAATTTAAGTCAACAGTTGTTGAGATATGCACTCCTAAAATCCAAATTTTTTGTTAGAGTCATGTGTCCCTCCCCTCTACCAGCTAATCCGTTGTTTTCGGATATGTGGATAAAGTTTGTGACAGGAGTATATTAAACGTAGATATCAGGAAAACTATTACAGCTAACTAGACTGTATTATTTAGTGAGTAATAGATTAACTTATAAAATGTACTTTTATGAGTAAAAATTTTGTAAAAATTCCATAGGAAATAATAGATAGCGTTTACCCAATAAACAAAAAGTAGACGCATTTTATTTTTATAATGTTATTGTAAAAGATAATAAAAAAAAACATTTTATGAAAAAAACTACATAGTATTACTAGATACTATAAATTTACGCTTTCCTTTGCAGAGCTTATTTTCTTTACAATCGATACTAAATGTCAAAGGTTATGTTAACAATAGAACGTGGATCAAAACTATGACGCCCATACCCCAGAGGTCAGCAAACCGTAACCACGCTCCGGATACCAGCAAATGTTAACGTACAATACAAATGTGATTCTAAACCACGTTCCAGACATTTTCATCGACATAACCAATACTCTGCTACCATAAAATGTCGACGACAGAACGGAGATAGCACAATAATAATAATAGCACAAGGAAGCTTAATAGGTAATTTCGAGTCTATTGCTGTCGAATCACACGGGCATCCGTCCGGATTACCTTGATTATGAATTTTACGCAAACTTCTCGCGTGCCCGCAGGCCAGCTCACGGCTCAGCCAGGATCCTGGTATACCGGTTCCCGTTCACCCAGATCACCAAGATCTCACCAACCACAAAACGCGAGAAATGTTTTTTCCCTTTACACGCCCGACACACAAAACTTTACTTTTGGCGTAGTCAATTTTGGCACCGCATCAAATCAATTAAGGCACACAATAATCTTGCAATAATATAAGCCGAGACAAAAACGGAGGCTTTTAGGTCAGAGAATAGATACCGCGCGCAACGCGTCCAACACGTGTCTTATCAGTTCAACGGCGAGAGGCGAAGTTGTCTGTCCAGCTCAACGGCTGGAAGCGAAGTGTCAAAGATGAGGGTTGTATTACCATGGACGTGCGCAATATCAAAGGCATCAATTTATATCAAACAGGTTAACAGTATTACAATGAGTAATAAAAATTGTCTCTAGCTATCAGTGTACTCATGTTATTACTTTTCGAATTACCCAGAGAGGATCGAGCGCCTTCTAAATAACTAACAAAATAAAAATTAAATATATTCATACAATTCTTAAATTTCATAATAATAATGATTAATGGTTAAGTTCGATTAACGTTGCGCTCGTTTTTTTATATTATATGGTGGTACGGAACCCTTCGTGTGCGACGCTTTTTGTAACAATTCAGTGGGTAATACTGTACGGTTTGTTTTTTTCGGATCGTCGATCAGTGCTTACTACCCTCTAGGTTAGTTTGAAACATTATTTCGTATTGAACTTCCAAACGCCCGAATATCCTCATAAACGGAGACGTATCCACGTAAAACTTACGGTTGTATCGAGGATAAAGCCAACCAGGATTTTTTTCAAACAGCGTAATGAAAAGCAATTTAGAATTCAACTCTGTATTTAAAGGTTGTTTTATCAATAAAATTAAATCCAACCTAGACGAAGCTGGACGGATGTTTTTGGAATGGAAAAACAATCTTAAAAACTCACGTACGTACAAGTCTCGTTCATTTCCACAACAGAAATCGTGACTTTTATCCTTCATGGAAATTCCTCAATTTAATTATAGAGCAAAAGAATAAAATTATAAAGCCAAGTACCAAAAATTAGGAATAAATATTTTTGCATGTATTTCTAAAAAATCGAATTTTCGTTGAACTTTAATTTAAATGTCTCTGACTGACTGAGACTGAGAAAACTAGTATTTTAATAAATCTGTTGACGGAAACCTACAAAGAACGCCTGAAATGGCGTCCAATAGAAAAAAATGCGTTATCCGCATTGGTAAGAAACTAAACTAAAAAAAAATTAAGGCAAAGTCGCACTTCAAAAGTAACAAAAATCTGGCCAAGTGCGAGTTTGACTCGCGCCCTGAAGCTTCTGTACAATTTATTGCTACTGGCCGCCAGAATGCTACGTAAACGTTCAATTTAAAAATTAAAAAAAAAAAATTATATAATACAAATTAAGGGTTTTCAGATTTACTCCTTTACTTGTGATGTACGACTTTGATTGTTCGTGCCATATTTCATAATTCTAGGTTGACAGGGAAGTAACTTAAGGTTTTGATTTATCTACCATACCATACCGTATCGTACCATGCTATACCATCAGCCCATTAATGCCCCACTGCGGAGCTTAATCCACTTTGATTTGATCAAAATATGCAGCATAAAACGCCTTATTTTTTATCGGGTAGACTTAGAAGCTTCGGTTTTTTACAGCTTCAAAGGACTGTAGTCTCAAGCACTAGATATTAATTTCAACTTGGGACCTCTACGCATTCCCGTGAAAAAATATCTTATTCTATACGCAGACAGACAATCAATCAAGTGACCCTTTGAGGGTTTGTTTTTTCTTTTGAAGTACGGAACCTTAAAAAACCGGCCAAGTGTGTTTCAGATAACCATCAGCTTAGAATCCTGTGCAATGTATTACAAGAAATCACCGTTACAATCAATCACCAAATTTTTGTGCCAACAAAATAACAAATTCAAATACCTATTTTGTGACGTATTTAAAGATGACTACAAAACAAAGTTATTTGATTTTATTTGATCCCAAATACTAAAATACCAATGGCTTGATCCTACGATTACATTTTCGAAGTGTAAAGTAACAGGTAATCTATAAACAGACAGCGAATTTTCATGAAATTAAAAATAATAGCGGCCACAACGAGCTGAATATACAATATCTGCTGCTTCAAGTGCTATTCAAACTTCAAAGGTAAGATAATTACGTTACGAGATCGAAAGGAGTTACGAAAATCGAATTAATGTTAAACGGACATTACGATTTGGAAGTGTAACAGGGAAACTCGTCTCTAAGGTCTGTCACGATAGCACCTTGAAGGGTTTGAGGGTTATAAGAGTTTTGTTTTACTTTAACTAATTGCTGGTATAACTACGTGAAATTAACAGAGTTTTCTAAATTATAACTTAATAAAAACATAAGCTTACACCATGTATGTATTATTGTCTGTATATCTGTCCATTTTACTATTGTAGTATTGAATTTTTAAGGTAAAAATCAGTTGTCTGTAAAGTCAGTTTACTGACGATAGTTGAACGTGACAACGTCATAAGAAAATACTGATGGAACGGTTGCATTTTTCAAAAGAAAATTTTAATTTTATTTGTTTGATAGATATTTTGTATGGATATAAAGAAAGAGATAAATGGATATCACAATTGAATTGATTAAGTTACATTTATTTGTATGCATAAATACAATTGTCAATTTTTTTTTTACAATGTACATAGTTTTTACAAGTATGAATGTGCGTTGAGCAATTGTTTTACATGGAACGCCTCAGAGCGAGATAACGCCGCATGCGTCATGTTTTTTCGTGCGTGCAGCCGGCTCCATCGAATTATAAAACGTTGTCACGTCAAAAAGAATAAACACAATCAATTTCTACGCTTTATTTAAAAATTCAGGTTAACAAAAAATATTTTCATTTTAAAATTGTGATAACAAAACGTCAAATGAGAAGCGGTAGCCGCGGCAGAGTGATTGTAGGTGACGGGCGGGACGCGCGCGAGTGGAATAGCAAGCGACGGAACGAACACGAACCGACAAGTTAATCAGATAAAAGCGCGCCAATTTAAACCAAAGTTCGGCCGAACTTCGGTTTCAACACATGTCTAAACCGAACATTCGGCCAAAGCCGAACTTCGGCAGGACCCACATTCTGTACATCTCTAACCATAATGAGATAAGTCGTGAAATAATCGACACTACTTTTTACAGGGAACAAATAATTGGTAATTAGTACATCAATAAAGGTAAAACGAAGTAAACCTTATATAAATTATTAAATTTTCGATTTTTTTTTCTTTTTAATTGATAACATAGCGTCTGCATGGATTTGATTCCTAATGATACTATTGTGAAACTGTAACGAAAAGTCTTAGACATAGAATATATTATTAAGAAAATTGTAATAGATTATATGTATACCACTTGTTTATTATCCCATAATACAAGCATAATACTTGCTTACTTTAGGTCTAGATGGCACTGTGTGGTATGTCCGCGGTATTATTATTATTCTATTTTAGACATTTTTACTTTTTTTCCGATTGTCTGTTTGAACATTTATACCTGAAAAACCATTAAATTGATTTCGACAAACTTTTACATATAATTAGATGAAATCGTGGTTCCACATATATGGCACCCATCGCTGCTGGTTATCGTTACTCAATGCTGTTTTTAAAAGTCGAGCGGTGAATTAACACACAACGCAGTGAGAGTCGTGGGCAGACTAGTAATAAAGATATGTGTATATATAGATTAACATAAGCATATGTTATCAATTCCCAGGTTCAGGCTCTCAAAAGTTAGTAATTCTTTCATGGGAAATTGTTTTCGTTTTTATAATAAAATTCCAAAAGAAATGTTAGACTTGAATTCTAATCAATTTATAAAGCGAGTTAAAGTCAAACTCATGAAAAAATGATAAGTGCGCATGGACATCATTGTAATAGTTGTAAGCACTTTAAATTAAAAAATAAAATAAAATACAACAATTACGTAAAACATATAATTAAATAAAATAAATAGGGAGCTTGCCGGTTCTTCTCTTTCAATAAGTGTGTATAAACATCTTATATTGAATAAAAACTTTTTGAATTTGAATTTAGCTCACCCTACACGTCAAAAGAGTGTATTGCACCTTTCTTGTATGGCAGTAATTGATATTTAACGAGTAGAATGAATATAGGTCAGAGGTGGTGATGGAGGAAGTACGTAGGGGGCAAGCGATGTCGGACCCTGATTCCGAATTGCCATAAAATTACTCGACATGAAAAACTATTAATTTTTATTGTATGTAAATATGTACGGTCCGACAAACATCCGTTTCCTCGGTATTGGTAAAGTATAAGGTAGTATTGCCACATTTTCAGGATTTCGTGTACTGAACAACTGTGACTGAACAAATAAATTAAAATCAAATATCCGGTGCTTGTAACTGTTTGTACAAGACTGGGTAACCGGGTCACAGGAAAAATATTAAACTAGTGGATATAGTCTAGTTGCATAGATATTGGATGTACCCAATGAATTCAGAATAGGTCTGTTTTATTTATTTCGTACCCGTGTAAACAATCTATATTTGCAAGCGTTTACATTATTATCTTACAGTTTGTTGAGAATAGAATGCGTTGTTTATGGTGTCGAATTCTAGATACTCTGTGTCACTTTGACTTCTGACATATCGGCGCGATTGTTTGTTACTCTGTTACTATTGTCTGAAAAAACCGCCCTCGTGCCTCATGGTGGCTGATATATTAATATCTATACTTGAAAACATCCTTTGCTTGTCTACCACGAAAACGTGGGTTTGACTAAAACATCTATCCTAAAGTTTTGCGGTGGATAAAATTGTGTGGTGTTTCCTTGGTGTAATATATTAGTATAAATTTATATAATAATTTATAATAATATAAATTATTGTATCCATGCAATAATTTCATCATCAGCCCATGTTACCCCACTGCAAGGGCTTAGGTCTCCCCCAGGGTAAGGAGGGGGTTTGGAGCTTAAATCCGCCACGCTACTCCACTGCGGGTTGGGGATTTTAACGACCGCCATCTATTGACAGCGTCCGGGACCGACTGCTTAACGTGCTCTCCGTGGCATGGAGTCAGAGATAGTTATGTACTTAAGTCAGAAAAATTCATTGGTACACGCCCGGATTCGAACCTGGCCTTAGGGTCTTATAAATTTGAGACAGGTTCGTTGCACTTTGGGCTATAACGACTTAAAAAAAAATCTTATACTATATACTATCTAAAAACCGCACAGACCTATTTCATATAGGATCTTGTGAGGTATATCCTGAAAAAATACTATATGCAGTAAGATTGAAATTCGAAATAAAATAATATGTTTTGCGAAGTGATAAAAGCATCTCACACGTTTCCCTCTTTTCCTAACTAACATTGCATCTGGTTCTATACGCGAAAGGAGTGGGAACAAACATGTCTTTGTGCTTCCATGACTTGTAAAAAGCTGTATTTTAATCAATTACTTTTTATTATTAATATTATGTGTAATTACATCCCTGTCCCCCTTTAGCCCCGGCTAGATTTTAGTTTTGAATCTGTTGTTACTCAAAGCCGTAATGAGCTCTAATGGCTTATGAATACCAATTCGTTTATATTCATAAGCCATTCAGTTTTTTCCACATATAGCTTAGCTTTAAGCTTACATAAGTTATAGCGACAACAGGAAACTATTTGATGTTTCTTCCTGAGTGAACCTTATAAAAACAGGGAACAACAATGTTTTCCGAATATGATACGCCAGATGGCGCCGTGTGTACACGCGTCAAGCAAAGAGCCCTTCCCGATTGTGGCCCTAGCGACTTCGAAAGAAAATATTTGCAGGAACAAAATAAAGGTCCACTTTATTTTTATGAAACTCTCAGTCGTCGGCAAAACTTTCTTCGCTTTATTGCGTATTTTAGGTAAGGTACATAAATACCATAGCTTCCGTTTGAGTGTATCTTTTCTTTACAAATGTGATACGTTCGATGAAACTCATTTAGTATGAAATTTTGAGAAAAATTCTCCAGCATATACAGCTTTGATATAAAATATATGAATCTTACGCATTTGGAATGAAATAAAATGAAAATACCGGCAATGTAGAGAAATCTGGCAGGAGACTAACGCATGCAAAGGATATGTAGGTAAATATTAAAAAATAAAACAAAAATAAAACTGATTGGCAGTTGTAGGAACTTCTGACAGAAGTGAAAACTTAGAACTTTTAGTATTAAAATTTGAATTTTCATAATGTTATTAAAATTATCAACATCAATCTGGTTTTCACAGTTTTCACATCTATTGACACTCCGAGCAATGACGCAGCTGCCAGCGACACGAAACTGAGTAACGCACTGGCCTTACTCCCCACACACTCAGCAGTTAGTAGTGAGGATATAGGGAACAACCGGCTCCTCGTGTGAAAGCCGATTATTCCTTATATCTCCCCCACTTATATTATTTAGCGTGACGCATTTTTGTGTCGTATTAGGCTCACCCCGTGCCATAAGAAGTTTCACTTCAAAAATATTGTCAAGGCAAGAAATATGAGAGTGTAACAATAACTTGAATTCTGTTAGTCACACCCTTAGTATGACCACGGGGAAGTATTCTTATGCACGGTGGGGTAGTGGTCTAGGGCCCGAAGTTTTTATTAATAACTAAAAAATACATGAAAGTTACATTATTGTGAGATTGATTGCTTTTGAAATGAGTCCGTACTGAATCAAAAGGCGTGAGTTTATTTTGTAAAGTAAATAGTATTTAATGTGACTCACATGTAAAATTCGTACTGAAAAGACAAATAAAAATTCTAAAATCCACCTAATATTATCGAATGAGCGACAATGGCGCACACAGCTCCAAACTACAAGCAATGACAAATGTAGGTGGGATATCGTCAGGACCAGCACCCATATTGCGGTTCAATTGTGTTATCCTTGCGCCTATGTTAGACTCCTCTATGCGTTTGATTGATATATCGTCATGACTAGCACCAGTAGAAGAATTCCAAGGCTGATTCTGATTGAACTGATTCCAGAACGAAAACGTTGAAATCAAAATCGTACCGTACCCTAATCATTAACCTTTCGAACTGATTCTGCAGCGCTGGTGTTATGGTGAAATTCGTTTGCGTAAATAACGAGATATTTTTAAACAAAACGACGTCAAAAAAAAAATGAAATGGCTTGAAAACAAATGAATCACTGAATTTGAAACGCAAGTACACAACCTAAAAAAATAAATTTAACTTTGGAATTTCTAACCGTTTCTTGACAGCAGCGTTTGGTTTTAATAGAGTCATAAATGTCAGTTCACAGCATCGAGGTGACGTCAGGCAATTTCGGGGGGTTGAAACCGGCGTGCGGGGATTTCTCGGGGGTGAAGAGCGGCGCGCAGAAACCTTGCGCACTGAAACTCGGACTAAAAGTCGCCATTTTACACCAGCTAACTATATTATGAGTGGTTAGACGGTAAACGCAGAAGAGGGCTTCTAGTCACTTCGTACTTTCATGCGACAAAACCCAAAGTCATATGTAACGACCTAATATTAACTATATGTTGTCCGTTCCATCCGTTCAGCTATTTCAATACAAAAATCATATCGTTTGGATATTCCACTACGACATACAAAAAGAGAAAAAAAATTCTTGATAACATTCCGCAGGGAAAAACAATAATTAATGTTACTTTCCGGCGGTTTAACTGTCTTCATAAAAAATTCCACGTCATGTCGTTGTTAAGTTTTCGATTTATGTTTGACGTTTCATAACAATACTAGTTATAGTAAGGATAAATAGCGTACGTACGTATCCAGCAACCTGTCTCAAATGTATAAGGCCCCGTAGGGCGTGTACCAATGAGTTTGCTGACTTAAGTACATAACTATCACTGACTCCGTGCTTCGGAGAGCACATTAAGCAGTCGGTCCCGGACGCTGTCAATAGATGGCGGTCGTTACAGTCCCCAACCCGCAGTAGAGCAGCGTGGTGGATTTAAGCTCTAAGCCACCCTCCTCCCCTGGGGGAGGCCTAAGCCCCTGCAGTGGGGTAAAAATGTGCTGATGAAGTGAAGTGAAGTATCCAGTAAAACCAATCACCCTTGTTGGTTTAACTATCAAGTATATCAAGCGCGATAAGTATTTCAATGACATAACTAACACGAATATAAACGAAACGTTGTACTTGTGCGACATAGAATCATGTCTACGCGTACGTCGTTCAATCATCAGCTCTACTGATATGTCATCTAATATATTATCTGAGTAGAAAGTACTCGTGTCTTAGATTAATCCAATCATAATGCGGGCGCCTCTTATGTTTGGTTCTCTTCGTTTATGATTAGATTAATTGATGTAATTTTTCATAAAAAAAAAAAATTAATGTCTTTCCATGCTTTGAATATCCATCTGTAAGAATATATTAAAATACCCAAATAAATCAAATTTATTACATGTCAACCTTTCTGCATTTACAGGGTCGTGTGGCCGTGGTTCCAATCCGGGTGTGTACCTATGGCAGTCGGTCCTGGCTGCTGTAAATAGATGGCCGTCCTTGGCCAACCCGCATTGGAGCAGCGTGTTGGATTTAAGCTACAATCCTCATCACCTTGGGGGAGACTTAAGCCCCTGAAGCGGAGTATAATGTACTGATGCCATGGCAATGTCAAAATTTCTGCGTCCGGTTCAATTTGAGACAAGCATTTGTATTTGAATTTCCCTGTTTGCATAACAACCTACCCTGCCCTATCTGCCCTAACACCCTATAATGGGAGAGGCCTATATCCTGTAGTGGAGAGACACGGACTGATGATGAAGTGCATAACACTAAAACTCGTACGTAATAAAAATATACTTTGGTCAGAGGAAGTATTACGAATCCCAGAAAACAAATATAAGTAATAAAAAAATAAAAACAATAAAAAAAGCGGCCACTTCTAGTTATTTTACAATCTGTTTACGGCTGCAACACTAAAGTTGTTTTTTTGTTTATCTATTTTCTACACATACATTAAAACAATGTTAACTCAACGATGAGTTCAGTAATTGTTATAGACTCCCGAGCACTCAATTCGTATTATTAACTTAGTTTAGACTTATCGACTATAAATAAAGTGCTGGTAAATGACAAACAAGATTTAACATTAAATAATTAAAAAAAAAATATCATTAAACCTAAGGATAGTCGAATCGCAAAACTTTATGACATATTCTAGAAATATATTACTAGTTAAAATTTTGAAAAAATTATCGATTATTGAAAAAAAAAAATGGAGTAATCTTTATAAATATTTATTATGACATTTTTTTTATTTTTTATTTTATTTTATTTTATTTGGTAATTTGGTAATATAATTTCGATTTCAGTTTATTCACTTTCCAACTGGGCTAGCCCGCCGAGTAGAGACAAGTGTCTATCTCGAGAAAAATATTCTATTGTGTGTGAATATTTCTCACACAATAAATAGGGTGTGATTTTTATAACAGCTAGGCGGAATCTGATGAAGTTTTTTTTACATTACGTAAGATGTACCTCATAGTAGATTCTTAGGAGGGTTTAATGGTTATAGACCATTAGGGGACGCTACAGTAAACGTGTTTCTCTAAAAGAACTAGGCGGATTTTGATGTGGTTTTTTGGAATTACATAGGTATCAGAGCAAATATTGCGATTAAAATTTCTTTTTAAGCCACCAAAGGACGCTGTCGTAAATTTGTGTTATTTAAATGGATTTATTAAAATAAATTTATGCTAATATATAAATTTTTTTAATTGCATGTAAGTTTGTAACGATTGAACTGAAAAACTATTTGGCGGATAGTAATGAAACTTTCTTTAAAATTTACTCTGAAATACACAAAGTAATAAAATGTACTTGCTGTAGGCAGTAAATTATTTAACTGTCTAGTTGTATATTACCTTTTCACGGTTAAACTGCTAAATCGATTTTGAAGGAATTTGGCAGGGGGTAGCTTATATCCTGAAAACCATGGTAGGTTACTTCTACAGTGGAAGGAACTACATTGAAATACTGTTACTTGTCATTGCTCTTCCATTGATTATAAGGTCTGGTGGCGGAGCCTGTGCGTGAATGGTAGGTAGTGCATTGCGAAAATGTGTGACGTTGCTGAAATTTCATTAAAAATGTTCCAGTTTATTCTGGAAAAGGGAAAAAAGGATAGATTGTAATGTCTCTTAAGTGGTCCCAATAAAAATATGTAGTTCCTGGACAAGCCAGGGCCGGAAAGTTAATGTAATTTTACTGATTATATTAATTCGATATCAAAAAAGACACGTCAAGATGAAGTACAAAGTACTGGCCAGTTTTGATAAGAAACTAAATTTATTTTCGTTTGTTAAAGAACAAAATTGACCCACATAATTGATTATTTGCATAAAATTAAAAACACTGCCCCATGAAAAAATCAAAATTAAACATAAAATTCCGCGAAAATACCTTATATTTCCATTTTTTTCTATTCAACAGGGTTTGATAAACTCTGAAAAAAAGTAGAGAAATTGCAATAGAGTAGTTCAAACATACAATAGACGCAGCTGAATAAACTGAAATCGAATTAATTGCGAAATTTTACCTTACCATAGACGACGCTAACCAGTTACTGTCTTTTACCACAGATAGTGTAATTGCTAGAGATGTTTTGAAGAAACCTTAATTATTCGATTTTTAATAAAAAATATAAGCTTTCAGAAATCTAACATGTATTATTTCGGTAAAATACGTATTGCTTGAATTAAAAATTTTCGAATGCGTTACATATAGGTAAAGATGGCGCCACGTGTATAAGTATTAATATATGATATCTCAAAAATGCCGCTTTCTTGAAAATATTATTATGCTACTCACAATTTCCCAAAAAAAATTATCTTTTCAATGACGTGTTTCAATTTGAGGCCACTTAATAGTCACGTAATGACACTTGGGGTCATTAACATTATTTTACGGAACCTTTTTTCGTTCGTTTTGTCACGTACGCAACAAGTAATATTTATTAAGAAGATGTTTTTCCAATAAAACCTCAAAAATAAAATTACATAATACAGCGACCATCCAAAGTAAATAATTGTTATCGCAGAAAAGTAAGAAGCCTGAATCTAAAAACTTTTTGAGTATCCCATTACTTAGGTAGGTACATCTTTGTATACGTTTACGTGACTAGAATTTAGGTTATATACTAGGGACGAAATAGAATTGCGTCCATACAAGGGCAGAGGTCAAAGATGGAGAGGTTACGTTTTATTAGAAAAACAAAACACGTATTATATCACAAGACTGATATTAAAAGTCATCTTAAAAAATAAATTTATTTACACACACATTCATGTCACATCATATCAATTTTTATCGGTGTGTCTGCCCGGCATCCGAGTGAAACATAAAAAAAAAATTATTAAGTACATGTCGGTCTTCAGCCTATTTTGTGACATTTATACGAAGCTATTTATAAGTGTAGGTAGAAATTAGTTATTAGTAATAACAATATAATAATAATGCCTCGAAGAGCACGTTAAACAGTCGGTCCCGGACGCTGTCAATAGATTGCGGTCGTTACAATCCCCAACCCGCAGTGAAGCAGCGTGGTGGATTTAAGTTCCAAGCCCCCCTCACCCCGGAGAAGGCCTAAGCCTCTGCAGTGAGGTAAAAATGAGCTGATGGAGTGAAAAATAATATCTGGGACATCCCACTAAGCACCATATAGTCCCAAAGTAAGCAAGTATTATGCTTGTGTTGTGAGTTACTAGATAACTGATACAATACTTAAATATTATTATTTTTTTATAATACCTTTACATAAAATTAGTATAGTGTAAGGCGTTATTTGTAAAACTAAATAATGCAGTATGCTTAAGTTTCTTGAGATTTACCTTGAATTTATTTAAAATTATATTAGATGACAGACATTACTTTAGTGTCATAATTTTACATAATTTTTGAGTCAAAAAAAAAAACTAAATTACAAGTTTTACTTGTGCACCATTGGCCACCTTACAGTAGTCCAGACGAATAACAACTTCTTTTTGAAGATTATAAATAACATCAGAAAGTATACGACGTATTTCTTGACTAAATCTTGTTTCAGCAATCCAGGAATATCTCATCTAAATAAGCGCGCACAAACGTTTCATAATGAGGTGGTGCATCACGTTATTAAAAGAAAATCTCATCTCGAAATATCTGGTTTTTCTAGAACAGGGTACAATTCTATTAGTGCAGGGATAAGATCGTATCGAAGAAAATCCAAATATCTCGCACCGGTTAGGGTCACGTCAAAGAAACACGTCCCATAATTCACTTTCTGGATATTCCTTTGTCCTTCGAAGATTCCCGGTAGCCCAATAACGGAAATTATTATAAACATAAACATATTAAAAACGCCGCCCTGAAGTGTCAATACTTGTTCGTCCCTCTCGCCGTGGAAACTACTGGCTACTGGGGCAGTGAGGCTAAACGTTTTATAACGGACATCGGCCGTCGTTTGAGAGAGGGTTTTTGACTCCCACACCGGGTCTTTCCTGGCGCAGAGATTGTCCATTGCCATTCAACGTGGCAATGCAAAGTATCTTGGGCACCTTTGCGCCGAGGGCGACAAGGGGTGGATTATTAGATTAAATAATTTTAATTTGTAGATTATAATGTGTATTTTTATATGTAGGTAGTTAATTTTCTTTAATACACTATTCGTTCTCAGTATATATTTAATGAATTAGTTATCATTATTGCAAAGTTGAAAATCTGGTAGCAGAATTGATTTTGCCGAAAGTCATTTTCATATAGTTCATGGGTGAGACATAATTTTAATTAAAAGTTAATTGTTTAAGTACTGAGCGATGATTTTTTTTGCTTTGCTAACAAAACATTAAGCTGGTCGTCTTCTGGTGGTGAAGGTCGACCAGATTTAGGAAGATCATGAACATGTCCAAATTCACCGTATTCTATTTCATTTGCTCACCGAGCTTCGATTAAAAGGTAGTCGATCAGGATGAGTTGCATTAAACAATATTTAACTACGTATTTTTGGGTATCTTGTCTCAAAATCCTATCGTGCAAAGAATTTCTATTTTTTTCGTTCTGTTAATTTCAATTTTTTTTTTATGTAATAAATGAGAAAGGTATTATTTAATTACTTAACACTTCAAATAATTTTAGGCCATTAAAAAAATTATAAGCGATAATAAAATTAATAAACACGAATTTAAGAGAAAATAAAATCAACCAAATTCAAGCAAGACAAACAAAATATAAACAAAAAATAGTTTGACAGGTTTGATACCAGCTGATTCTGCAAACCAACTCTGAGCCTCTTCGATTGACGTCAATGCACCGCCAGCGAGAACGCAACGGCGAGGGCATCGAGCCCCGACGAGTTAGTCGCTGCTACATCGTGAAGCACGACACACTACGTATTAAGGTTCTAGTGTTAATTCAAAATCTTATAAGATAGTAATATATTCATTCATAATCGAAAATACATAGTTTATTTATTAAACACTCCCACAACCACGACTGGGATACTCAATATCCCATCATCTATATAGAAGCATTTTTTTTTAATTTAAAATTTAAAAGTCAAATTATACCAGCCAGTTACCGACAGAAATACCAAATAGTTTTTTTTTTTCATATGATCCATACTTTAACTATCTTTTCTTATGTAAAAAATATAGTTTTTCAAATACCCTAACAAAAATATGGGCTTGTTGTTAAAGAAACATCAATTAAAATTTGATCTGTACGAGTTTTCCGCAAAAGCTATTCTTTGTATTCATAACGAATTTATTCCACACTTTACAACTATAGGTATTACGAATTAATTTTTAGTTTTCTATTTCCATCTATGGAGAGAGAACCCATCCGAAGTTTATGGTGTTGTGTAAACATACCCGTATTAATAGAAATCATTGCATATGTTATCATTATCGGACTCCAATATGATATCGGGGTGCAATAAATCTGTTTTTTCTGTGCACTTTACATTAATTTTTATATTTACATATATGCGCCTCGGAAGTTAGTAACAAAATATACGCTGTAACATATCTTCAGAAGCCCGCTGCGTGAGAAGTATGGCGGACCCACGCAATAATGCATGCGTTGCGAATCGTATTTTCGATCCCCACATATGTATGGTAATTGCTGTAAGTACCTTTATATCAGATTTCAGTCCGTGAAAGATATCATCCTAACTAATATTATAAATGTGAAAATGAGTTTGTTTGTTACGTTTTCACGCCTTAATTACTTAACCGATCATCATAAAATTTTACATACACATTGTCAGGGGTACAGAAAAAGACATAACTTTTAGACGGTCATCCGGCATAAAAACTTGGGCTATAGATGAAAAAAGAGAGAGGGTGGTGATTGGGAAGGGACGGGGAAGTTGGGTGAGATAAGGTGGGAGAGGAGAGGGAAAAGGTGTGTGCGAAACCGGGGTCGGATGCTATAGAATGTATGTTTGAAATGGTAATGGAAGTGGGTATGTAAGTATGAGACGGAATGAGAATAGGGGTGAGAGTGGAAACGACTACAAGGGCGTAACGTCTGTCCCCGCAGGCGAAGCCCCGGGCGGAAATTAGTGTGTGATAATATGAAGTGGAGTAAGTAAGTAAGTAAGTAAGTAAGAAAATGGTAAGTGATTCTATAATTGCACGCCTCACAATGAGATGCATTATGGGCGGTTCTCTAATCGCTCTAGGAAAAACACGTCTAATTGCCTCACATTTAATCATTCCTAGTCACTTTTTGGAACACACAAATATATTAAATCGTGTAATACTTTACAGCTTTTGTAGTATATAATGAAGACAGATGATTTTCGACATAATTTTTTTTCTAAATTACTGTAGCAGTAAAAGTCGCAGTATAATTATATACAGCCATTAAACGATCATTTGATGTATACCATTTGGATTTCCCTAAATTTCATTCATGTGAAATAAAAATAAATAAATATGGCATTACTAAAGCAGGTTATGGTAGAAACTTGGCTTGAATAATTTACAAAAACCTTTTTCAAGTTTGCCTCACACAGTCGAATCGCCGATGCTTGAACGTTACCATGCCAACGAGCACACATTTTGTTTGGTTACTTCTCTATGGAAATAGGTATTTTCTGATACTATTGTATGCATAGTCGTGTTGTTTATCCAAGAAATTGTAATATTGACAAAAATCAGTTAAGAAGTACATTCTATTAACATTTTTTTTTTCAGTTATGTTTGTGTCGTCCATGTTTAATAATTAAAGAACAATAACTATTTATAAAAGGACGTAAAAGCAGTACTTATACGCGCCGAAAACCGTCCCTTCAAAACTAAATGAATATTAAAAATAGTTTATTGCATGTTAGGATATTGTAAAAACTATTCTATAACAACTAAGTCTGTTAATACAGTCTAAGTGTGTGTTTAAAACATCAGTGTGTAATGAGGAACTATATTAGATTACGTATATACAAGTTTTCGTATAACAGGCTAGGAAGAAAAATGATTTTTAATTATTTTTTGAGTCCTTTCAATTATTGTTTTGTTATTGTTTTTTTTTTCGAAACAAGCGTGATTCAAACAAAAGAGATAAGTACAAACGCAGACAAAATATTTACCGCAATACCATGAAAAACATATAAGATAATAGAGGACACCTTACTCAGTCATGGCTTTAAACCGATTGCCCCAAATATATCTGATCGGTCAACTGAAAGTCGTATTTTTTTCTTATCGCCTCACGAAATCCGTGAGAGGGTTTCGGTCGTACCACTCGTACTGAATACCCTACACTAGAGCAGTGTGCGTTAGAATTTCTTCCAAAGCCAAAAGTTGTGTAAAAACTTTTGACTAGACTCGGCAGCTTTAGGATATCGATCTAATATAGATATTTCTGAAGTTGCGCTTGGGTCATAGTGGTTTTTCAATGATGAAACGAAATACATAGTTTATATCACAAGTTATATATATTACTTATTTTGTATCTACGACTTTGCATAGATTGTTTTCATATCTTTCACAATCCGCATATATTAACCTTCGTAATCGCTAACGCGTATTTCTTAACGCACGTATCTTAAGATAAACGATTGTTTTTACATTAAATAAATATTGTGAAAACTTCCATTATTGTTATTCTTACGGCTCGACTCCTTAAACCAGTTGAGAGGATACTATTTTCATACAAAAATTAGGGTTCAGTCCGTTTAATATTTGCTGTATTTCTGTATCAATATTCACAGAAAAATATATGTAACTAGCAGCCCGTCCCTGCTTCACACGGATAGCACTCGTTTCTAACGAAAATCACTTTTTTATCTTATCTTTTCTCATTGTCGTTCTTCCTTTCCCCTTTTCGTTCGCATCGCAAAAACACTTTATTGTCTCCGTTCTTGTCCTTGGTGTCGTTTCCATTCTCATCAAGAATAACTTTTTTAAATCAGTCTTAACTCATTTTCGTTCTTTCCTTTCCCGTTTTCGTTCCCGCGACACAAATGCTTTAGCGTCTCAATTTCTGTCAGTAGTAACTCATTCCCGTTCTTCCCATTCCCGCTAATTAAAATTAATTAGATGAATTACACTTTCGCGACGTACATATTTATATAACATAGGTGGCCCGGCGAACTTCGTACCGCCTCAGAACTCAGAACAGTTTAAGACGTATGTGTATTGTAGCGCGCCCCTCCCCCCTGGTAGCCCATAACCACAATCCTTATATAAGAACTTGTTTTTACGTGATAAAGCGAAAAACCACGTCAAAATCCTCCCAACTGTTTTAGAGAAACATATCCATTGCTGTGCCCACTGGTGGCCCATGACCGCAAACCTTATCGAAGAACACGCTCTTAGATGATATCTATGTAACACAAAAAACCGGATCAAGATCCTTCCAACTGTTTTAGAGAAACACCTATCTAGCAGTGCCCCCTGGTGGCCCATGACCGCAAACTTTATTTAAGAACCTGCTCTTAGGTGATATATTTATAACGCCAAAGACCGCATAGAGATCCTCTCAGCCGTTTTAGAGAAATGTATTCATTGTAGCGCCCCCTGGTGGCTCATATCCGCAATCTTTATCTAAGAATCTGCTCTTAAGTGATATCTATGTAACAAGCGTCAAGATCGTCCCAGCCGTTTTGAATATACATATCTATTGTAGCGCCCCCTGGTGATCCATAACTGCACAACTTATTTAATTATCTATTCGCAAGTGACATATAACGTAAAAACCGCATCAAAATAAGTCCAGTCATTTCGAAGATACACATTTACTGCAGCGCCCCCTGGTGCTTAATTACAATAAAACTTATTTAAAAACCTGTTTTGGAATGATTACCTATCTATTAAATACAAATTTTATATAAATAATTAGAGCCGTTTCTGAGATAGCCGATAAAAGAGTAAAGAAATTGATTTTTGAAAGCAACTCTGTTTGACAGGTACGAACAGTTTGTATGGGGAAACGAAGTAGTTGTTTTTACTATATTGTTGTTCTTTCTTGCGATTTCTTCACATTTTTTCGCCTTTTAAACTTTCCTTGAACTTCCAGAAATATTTCCAAACCAAAATTTGCCAAATCGGTCCAGTTTTTGTGTTTTAGCAAGATATGTAAAAAGCTTCATTTCATTTTTATATATAAAAATAGGAGAAATACTGTCACAGGGCGGTATGTTTTTATTTTTTTGATATCTTGTTTAGTTGCTTTAGAATAAATTCCTGCAAAACATGATTTCCGTTGCTTACCTATTTGTTTTTGATAATAATGAATTGTAAATTCGATGTTAATGCACATTAAAAAAATAAAATAAAACTTACCGCTTTAAAGACATTCTTTCTTAATGACCCTGCAAATTTTAGTTCCCATTCATACACATTTAAGGGGTGGAAACAGTCACGGCCCGCAAGCTGTTTCGACGGGTATTTTATAGGTATTTTTGGGAATTTGTTCTTGTCATCGGGAATAGGTCGGGGAAGAAGGATTGAAACGGCGATATTGATGCCAATTCGAGGCCGCGAATTGAAAGACTATACTCTTAAACTGTGATTCTTGAGTTGTTTAACTTTAAATATTAAAAATGTAATTTGGGTGCGAGGATCAGATAATTGGTCGATTATTATAAATTTTCTTCAATTTCCATATACAGAAATTAATTACTTCGTAACAATTTTATAATAATTCTAGGTTTTCGCTCGCGGCTTCCCTTGTTTGGACAACATTTAGTACACACACCAGTAAAGGGACACTCGAGGACATTGTGAAACTGTCTAGAAAATTTTGGGAATAGCAATAAAACAGACATCCTTAGTTAATATTCTGTGACGACACACTTTGTTGCCATCGACATACGACCGTCACTGAACCCTATTAGAATAGATGGGAGACAAAAGCTATCTATCACGGCAGGTGCGAGTGGAAAGCGGTGATTGGATATAGAGCGAACTGAGAACTTACAAAAATACGAAGGATATTCATATTAACTTCCTTAACAAACAAAAGTAGTGTATCTCCTATTTTTCTTCGTACGAAATTTCGTGAAAATCAATTTGTCTGTTCGTTTATCTAAGGTGCTAAGCCGTAAAAAGGTATTAGACTTGAGTACGTATTTACACGATAAAAAATAGTAAATATCCATCTATCTCCTTTCAAAGGGTTCAGGGTATCTTTATATCCTATATCCGTTTTCAGGATGCAAGCTATCTGTCTGCCAATTTTCATCAAGATCGGTTCAGCGTTAAAAAAGTAAAAAACACGCTGACACGTTTTCGAGGTAAAAATAGTATAAGTTCTTCTTTTGGATTCGAGCTATATAAGTAATAAATTTTATCAAAATCGTTCAGCGGTTTAACCTCTAAGACGTAATATACCTAAACAGAGACATATAGATAGTTAAATAATAAATGGCTTATAACAGTTCTTAGAGTAAAGAAAAATCAACGGATCTCCTGCTTTCGCACGAACTTCTTACGACATTGGAAATGTTCCTAACGGAATAAAGTAAACACACATATTTTGGATAATATTTTTCGAAATATTTTTTTTCGCAAAAAAATAACACAACTGTATCTGAATAAGCTTAAAACTACGAAATATAACATTCTGTACGACATTTCGATCGAACAAACCGAATTAGTACGAAATGTAACACCGACGCATATCCGACTTCCAACTAAGGGCACCCTTAATTATTACTTCCGGTTGTTCGATTCTAACAATTTTAGTCTCAATCGATCTCCCGTATAATTACTCCGAGCCGTTTTTTTTTTTTATTTTTTTCTTATTCGGACCTAGTTCTCGAGATATCGGGCTCCCAAAATGAAAATCGGGGAATAAAATTGCGATTTTTTTCGTTTTTTGCCGATAATTTTTTTGTTTTTGAACTTCTTAAAAATTATCTTTTGCCATCTTGTAGAGCTCGCTAAGCTGCGTCTTTTGACACCACGTTCATCCCGATATCTCAAAAAATCTTTGTGCAATCTGCCTGTCTCACAAAACTCCCAAATGACCTCCTATACTCCAACGAAATGAAAGTCATTTCCAATGATAAAAAATAACGAAAAACAGTTTTTTATCGAATCTTAATAAATACACATACATCATAGATATACGTAACTACGTATACTCCTTTATCAGTCGTCGTTACAATTAGGTACGGGCCAAATGTCATTTAAGCAAAAAAAAGAAAGGCTATGAACGAGACTACTAGAACTATGGAGTTATGTGATGATTCGTCACACAATTTAAAAAAAAAATGCGGACCTTCTACGTCTATGGAGATGCCACATCATCATCATCATCAGCCTATTTTTACCCCACTGCAGGGGCTTAGGCCTCCCCCAGGGTGAGGAGGGGGGCTTGGAGCTTAAGTCCACCACGCTGCTCCACTGCGGGTTGGGAACTGTAACGACCGCCATCTATTGATAGCGTCCGGGACCGACTGCTTAACGTGCCCTCCGAAGCACGGTGTCAGTGATATTGTGTACTTAAGTCAGAAAAACTCATTGGTACACGCCCGGATTCGAACCATGGCCTTATGGGGCCTTATAAATTTGAGACAGGTTCGTTGCGCTCTGGCCCATCACGACATTGGAGATGCCACACCCATGTGATAATATATCAATGACGTACATACAACACAAACATAAATTTATGTAAGTAATATTGTAGTGCACTATCATCATAATTTATCAAGATGGTGATCGAAAAGCCGTTTAGAAGAATCATGTCTCTTGCATTGCCCTCTGGCTGCTTGTAACAATAAACTACTAAGAACCTATTTTGAACTTATACTTCGTAATGCAAAAACGCCCTCCACATCTGCACAGCCGTTTTAGAGAAATACATGAATACACCGCAGTACTCCGTGGTGGCATATTATCGTGAAAACAACCCATCTAAGAATTTGCTCTGAGCTGATATCAATGTAGTGCGAGATTAAAATACATATCTAATGCAAACGAAAACAACAGTACTTTTAGATTCAGGAAATTTAAATTAAATTGGCTAAAAAAGGACACACATACAACTAGAAAAAAACATATATAATGTTAATCGATAACAAAATATGATCCTATGACCATTTATTGGCATTTAAAATTTTGTATCAATCTGATACGAACAAAGAAACAAAGCCATAATAAGATACGTTAGTAGTTATTCGGTATGACTGTATTATATAAGTATTATATATAATAATGTATACATCACAACAACGTCTAGGCCCCAAACTAAACATTAGCTTGTGTTCTAGATACCAAGCGAAGAAACTATATACATATAACAACCAAGACCCGGTACCAGTACCAATATTCATCATGTAAATACTGACCCGACCTGGGATTCGAACCCGGGACCTGCAGCTTAGTAGGCAGGGTCGCTACCCACTAGGCTAAGCGGTTGAACCGAATAACTACTATGACTATGACGAATCGCCGAATGGTTAGAGACCCTAACTGCTAAGCCAAGGGTCGCGAGTTGGATTCCCGCTCGGGACAAATGTTTGTGTGCATTAAAATGTCTATTAGTTCTGTATCTTGGTGCAAAATATTTATATATGTATAGGTATATTATAAACAATATTAAGTATGTATCTCAATTGTCTAGTAGTTACCCCTTAATACAAGCATAAAACTTGCTTACTTTAGAATTAGATGTGCACTATGTAGGAAGTTTTTTGTAGTATTATTATTATTAAGTTATAAAAAGGCAGAAATATTTGTCTATTTTCACTTGTAAAAAAGAACATAGTAATCGTTCTACATAGATCTATAAGAAGGTATTTAAATGCATCTAACGACTCAGGGAATCATCTATTTGAATCAACGAGAAATCATTAATCAAGCTACTGTAATCGCCGCTTTCCCAGGAAAATACGCACAACCTAACTCTAATATTATTATGACGGATCGTTGAAAATATTACAATAAAAACGATATCCATTAAGAAAAGGATAATTCCTTTTGTCGAGTGTTCTGACTTTAAGTAGGCATATAAATTATGTAAAGGGAACCCGACTCGTTTGCGGCATGGAAATAAGGTACAATACATATTTATGACGAATCATTAAACAAAGATTGTTGTCGATTTCGTTAAGCATCGGATACAAATTTTACGTAAAATCCTAAATTCGATAAGTATACGCATTGATGTGGTAGTACTTTGTGGCCGATAAAACTTTCTAAAGTGAACATACATGATAAGTTTGACAATATGAACAGCGATCTTTCTGACTTGCAACGAGCAATAGGTGTTTAACAATGAAACTAAATATTTCGCCTTTTTATCTCTAAAAGTGATCTCGCTCCACAGGTCAATAAATACATTTTTCCAAGTAGATGGACTGATAAATATATTTCTTGAATGTTATAGAAGAATTATGTTTGCGAGAGATAGAAATAAACTTTCTTTCAAAATAATAAAATTCTAAGTGCTTTATTTTTATTTGATTTTGTTTTAAGATTTAGTTACCATATCATTGTTATATCAGATGAAAAATATATTTTTGATATATTTTTATTAAGATATTGTTTGCTTTTATAATTTGACATTGATTATTTTATATAGGAAAACCTAAGTCGAATAAATATCACAAACTTTGCAAACATTGTCACTTCTGTGAGTGTAGAAGTTATGTGAATGGAGGGGGGGGGGGGGGGGGAGGGGTAAAGTGGGAGCACATAGTCCAAATCCAAAATTCGATTTCGAGAAATTGCTGTATTCCATAGGTGGAGGCGTAAAATAGCTAATGATGACCGGTATTCATTGAGCGCAAAAATATTTAATCGAGCCTGTTTTAAAATGGACTCGTTATTTTCTTGTAATGGAAAATCCTCATAATTTTCAATAAATTTAACGTAAAATGTATAGTAGAAACTAGGTATTAATTAACATAATTTTTAAGCTTCTAAGCTGTTAGCCGTTTCATAAACAATTTAAGTATGTTTATAAATAAATGTGTGTATGTCGCCTTTTACAGCCTACGCTTTTTAATCGATATTATTAAGTGATGTATCAATATTAATCCGATTAGTGTTTTAGAAACTTGTAACTCTACAAAAAATTTAATAATTTTATTATGATGAACGCTAGACGCCATAATGTACTAAGCAACCAATACCTTTATTATTAATAAAAATATAATTATTTTATTCTTTGAAAATTATAAATAAAAACAAATTAGGGATCATCCATTAATTACGTCACACCAATTTCATGATTTTTTGACCCCTCCGTCCCCCCTTGTCACACTTCATCACAATTAACTACACCCTTCCCACTTAGTGTGACGTCACATTTAGATTTTTAGTTTATGAAGGTAAAAATTACAACATCGGAAATGAGCCTTATCGCCTTAGTCATACATTCGCTATTTCGAAAACAATAAATCGTTAAACTCGGCCAGAAAAATAGTATCCCATCAAAAACAATACTTGTCAAAAAAACCAAGTCTCGCAACTCAGTTGTTCTGCGGTAAAAAGTTGTGAGATCCATGTAATACCAAGTCGGTTATTAATTTATTCGGTTATAAATATATTGAGACTTGGCCATCGCCTGAAAACACGTGTAAATTCAATCGCCTGAAAACACATGTAAATTCAATTATTTAGTGCGATGGCCAAGTCTCAATATATTTATAACCGAATAAATTAATAACCGACTTGGTATTACATGGATCTCACAACTTTTTACCGCAGAACAACTGAGTTGCGAAACTTGGTTTTTTTGACAAGTATTGTTTTTGATGGGACCTCATTTCTTTTTGTATTTTGTAGACAGTTCTATTTTTTTCCTTTTCGGTACCTTCTACTTATTGTATATATGTATATCTATATGTATATAGTTTTTCTAAGATATATTATACAACCTTACGCACTCGTAATAAGTACGAATACGCACGTAGGTACGTTTTTTGCATTAATAAATAATTTAATACACGTGTTTTCATGACGGGAATACCCATTTTTTGCTCGATTTGGCAGGGGCACTACCATGCGCCTATATTTATATGGGACTAGCTTAAACCCGCGGCTTCGCACGCAATATAATAATAACTGCCGTAATAAAACATCGTTACGAATAAAGCTAATATTGAAAAATTTAACTGAAGACTTGGCTGTATAGGCTTAATTTTTTTTTTGCGGTCTTTTCTAGATTTTTTAGTTTTTTCTTGATTCATACACCAAACACTACTTATATTCCAAATTTGAAGCTTCTAGGTCTGCTAGAAGTGCCTTAGAATTTTGATGATCGGTGAGTCAGTGAGTGACAAAATTAAGAAATTTGACCCGTTATAATTTCTTAAAAATACTGGTTCCAATTGAATGAAATTTGAAAATATGCTTATATAATATTACTGAAAATGGTTACTGAAAATTTCAGTCTTCTAGTTTTATCCACAACGAAGTTACAGGGGGTCGAAAGTGGTCTGAATTGCTTCGAGAAAAGGATGGTACGGCCGTGACGCTTTTTCGCTCGACTTGGTGGGGGCACGGCCGTGCCCCCAGATCAAATTTATAGGGAACGAAAGTATTCAAACAAATCCAAGTATGTAAAAATAATTTCAATTGTTAACAAACATTGTATTAAACTATTGTACTAAACTAATAGTTTAGTACAATGTTGGTTAACAATTGAAATAATTTTTTTGAAAACTTCGATTTTGTAAAAAAATTGTATGTGAGGATTGTGAGGTCACAAACATGGAACTCCTCCCTCCCCCCTGTCACGATATGTCACATTTTGTGGACCCCCTCCCCCCTCTTGAGGTGTGATGTAATTAATGGATCATCCTTTAATAAAAATCATAGTAAAAAAATCGTGAACCCGATTAAGTTAAAATGGAACTCGGTTTAAACTTTAAAACTCGTCAAAGCTTTTAAACTTTTTTATTCACTTATACATTAACTGCCACTGACTCCGTGCCTCGGGGAGCAGGTTAAGCAGTCGGTCCCGCTTGCTGTCAATAGATGGCGGTCGTCACAATCCGCCAACCCGCATTAGAGCAGGATGGTGGATTAAAGCTCCAAAATCTCTCATCTTGAGGGGAGGCCTAGGCCCTGCAGTGGAGTATAAAAAGTCTGGAATTTACTTATTATTACATTAATATTGACGTATGCATTATTCAAAAGTATTTAATTATTATAAAAAAATGTTATTTAATAATATAATTCCTTTATTATAAACATCGGCTTTTAAGTTTGTCTATTTTACGGCGTTCTTCGAAAATGTAGTTTTGATTCAATAATTTCTGCAAATTTTATTATTTGACTCGAAGTCAACATTAGTCCAAAAAGAAGATATTTCATTTAAATTAATTTATGCATCCATTTTCCTAAATCAATTAAGAATTTCTGAGAAATAAAGTATTTTTATAAAAAAAATTATTTATTCCCTCAAAAACTATGAAAATAAATTGAAAATGTTACTATTTTATGTTTTATAATAAAACTTAACAGTCTATAGTCAATATATTATAGATGTGTCACATTTTAGATTGATTACTGTTGATATTATTTTATAGAAGTCTATGAGAAACAAAACATGGGCACGCTGTATTTTAACAACGCCGCAGAGCTTACTTTAAGTGTAGCTTATTTTGTTATAAAGGATTATTACCAAGCATATTCAACACCAGAAACTGTGAACCGTAGTTTCCGTAACAATCGCTGATTTGAGACGTAACTAAGTTCCTTAAAGTCCAAAATCAATAACTAGTTCAACAAAGTCGTAAAAGTGATTTTATCGATATATCTTGACACTTGTATCAACATACTAATACAAATAAACATACGTAAACTGTGTCAAATAAACATATTGTTTTTAACCCTCGATATTCTGAATATATATAGTAAAGTCAACAACTTCATGTTTCTATTATAATAACAAGTTAAGAATAAAATAATCAAGTTTGTTATTGTAAATATACTTTGTTTGCTCTAAGGTATTATTAAGTGACTGCGGGACGTTAACTTTTGTGTTTGGAACAAAATACGTGAAGTCACGGTCTGGCAGGTTTAAATTTTAAGATTTAGTATCAGGTCACACTAGCGTTACCGCGTAACAATAATAATAATAATACACACAATCACAACAACGCCTAAGTCCCAAACTAAGCATAAGCTTGTATTTTGGGTACCAAGGGAAGACACCACATACATATAACAACCAAGACCCGGTGCCAGTATTAATATTTATCATATAAATACTGACCCGACCTGGGATTCGAACCCGGGACCTCCAGCTTCGCAGGCAGGGTCGCTGCCCACTAGGCTAAGCGGTCGTCATAATCGTTAATACAATAATATATAATCTAATATATTATGCGATATAATAATAATATTTGAGACAACTCACACAGCGCCATTTAGTCAAAAGAAAGCAAATATTATGCTTGTATTATGGATACTAGACAACTGATATACCTACATAAATATTCTTGTATAGATACTTTTACACCCATACAAGTAGACATGGTCACACAAAACACAAATATTTGTTCCAAGCGGGAATTGGGTTAAATTGACTTGTTATACTTATATTTCAAATCGGTGAAAAAGGCGTTTTTTATTGATATTGGATCCGCCACTATTGTGCATTTTAGAAGTACCCATCAATATTTTCAGAATTTACTGCCTACATTATTTCCAGACCAAAACCAAACCTTAAATAAGTTGGTGGATGACAAAACGGAAAATCGAATACTGTGAATTTCTAGAATGCTTTATTATATTGTCAAATGCCAGTGTGGCCACACAAAGGGCTATAACCCCTTTGATAAAAAAAATATATACTGAAACAGCTAACACGTAATTGACCATTCCCAATTTTTTAACTAATGTGCGTTATTTTTTTTTTGAAAGTTTTAGCAATTTTAAGAAACTATTTTAAATTTTTTTGGTTTTTAGATCGGAATTTACGTAGATATATTATATTGAAAATTCTTATAGCGTTACGTCACCGGATAGGATTATGAGTTTAGCCATTGCTGTTCCATATTTATAAAAACAATGTCAGTTTCAGAACTGTCAATAGTAATAGCGTCATTATTTTTATAAATATGCAACGGCAATGGCTGAACTTATAATTCCGTTCGGTGACGTCACGTTATAAGAATTTTCAGTGTAATATATTTACAAAATTACCAATCTAAAAAGAAAACAAAAAAATTTAGATTCTTAAAAATTTCCTATTATTCCGAAAAAAAAATATAACGGACTTCAGTTCGAAAATTTGGGAATAGTCAGTTCGTTAGTAATGACCAAAATAAATGGATGTAGTGAATTATTTTATTAGGATTAATACGACAATCAACGACATGATACTTTCGTTTGGTTCCACCTTTAAAAGTTTCCACGATATAACAAAAAGCATTTAATATTACATATTCTAATAGCGTGCCCTTTAAGTTTCATGTCCAATGTCAATCTAAACGAAAGTAACCAGCGTATCGGTAAAAAAACACTGAAAGAATAATATGCTTTTTATTATTCAAACAGAAGGGTTGAACTCTGTGAACGTTATAGAGTATAACAGATATATAGCTAAATATTTTTGCTGTTACATTATATTTCGGATACCTATTTTAAAATTATACCGTTTAACGAATGTGTTTATTTTACCTTTTCAGAAGTGAAAACTTCACTTATGAAAAGGTGAAATAAGCATAGAAGGATTTCTGTAACAATAATCTAATAATTAAACATGGCAGACAAATTCTTTATACGTATCACCACAAAGAGTTTATAAATCTCTATTAAAATATATTCTTAGGGTTTCATATCTAATCAAGTAACCTTTACGATTTAATATCCATTATCTTTATGCCATAACAGTCAACCACTATATCGCACAACACGCCACAAACTCGTTGTGGCGTGTAGATATGGTCAAATAATTAAATCGTCAAACTCAAAAATATTTATTTCATTGACGTTGAAATGGGTCATGGAAGGGTAAACCTAAACAAAATTGATATAGGTATTGACGTATCCGTTGAAAGCTTCTGATGTTTTAATGTCAAATAATGTTTTGGTTGTATGTATTTTCATTAAAAAAAAAAACATTCATATGTTAGTCGGATTCTTGTCCTGAGAGGTCCATACTGTTGTATAGAGTATTTAAACCTATAAAAATACTAAAATTAGACTGATTTTAATGATATACATGCATAAGGACTTTTTTGAGGTTAAACTTATTGTTTTTATTACTATTCATGGTAATACAATAACACATTATCTGTGAAAATTTCAACCAGATATATTTTACTTTCATTAACACTAACAGACAGACACTGTAAGCTCAATAACAGGATACCATTTTTATCCCTCTGGTACAAAACCCTAAAAAGCTTCGTTATTTTTATTTCATCGAGGAGAAAATGTTTGTTTATTAATGACGTGAAATTTCATAAATATGTAATAAAAATCTAAAGTGATTACAATGGCACTTAACAGCGTCAATCATTTTCCGACCATTTAAGAAGAACAATTTTCTTATGGTAGATTTTCATATTTTTGATTCCATTTATTTGCTGTACACTACGAGTATACATTGGTATAATTTTTCGCTACTTATATAGATCAAAATAATATTAATATTCTATTTATTGTAGATTTATTTGATCTTGTTCGATATTTTACAAATTCGTACTTAGAATTGATTTGAAGCTACAAATTGGTTAATGCCCGGGCTACAATCAAATTAATCCTCTTTTGATGTGATTTAAGGACTTTTGCGTATACATATATATTTTATTATTAATTTAATAATAAAATATCTGTGATGATACATAGTTTTATTTTGTATTTTTTTGTTTTATTATTAATACGTTACTGATTTCGATGTGCGTTTAATTAAATTATATTCTTTTGTGTTTTATATACATAGTCATAGTTTTCTTTTTTTGATTTAACTTAACATTACACTTAATTAAATATGAACTAAATATTTTTACGATTATAATTTGAAATTGTAATACCTTTTTCGAGTAATTTTCACTGGGAGTGAACAAAATTTATAATATAGTTTCAATTTATTCAACACTTTTTGGCACGTCTAGTCACTTCACACAATCTTGAAAAATTAGATTGCAATTGGAATCGGCACTGTAGCACTGAATTTCGTAGGCGAGGAGACACGTCGTAGCTACGTAACCGTGCGCCCCGCTACGGCGCTACGACGACACTGCCGCCTTCTCCCTACGTTACAGTTTAGAAAATGTCTCTTTTGCCACAGTTTACAAAATCTGTGCGAAACATTACAGCATGAAATTGTATATCTAATATGGATCAAAACCAATACCTTATTTATACCTGAAATATAATTTTTGTTTAATTAATGTACATAAAAAAGACCGAGGGTTATTTAATTTTGTGACATATTTGATTGTTTGTGTATGTACGGTAATGATAAGTGATGTTAATTTATGATTATTTAATTGGTAATAAAATTGTTATATATTATTGCTTTTTTTGTTACTGTAGTTTTGTTTATAAAAAGGCTACTAGAAACCAAATTATTTATAATACATGCGCATTAATAACAACTATGTAGCTTCGAACAGATATATAGGCAAATTAAAGAACAAAAAAGAAAGGTTTTTAAAGGTCTTCTACAGTATAGATTTAAAACAGCAATTTCTTTTGTTTCTACGAAAATACAATTTTATTTCGAATTTATAATTTCATTCTATTGTTGCCATCTTTCATACGACTTAGATTTTTGGTGAAAGTTTCTTACGTTATTCAATTTTATTTACAGTGTAATTATTTAAAAAACGTTTTGTTTAATCAGATTTTTAATAAACTTGGTTTGTTGTAAAATATGTACAATAATAAATTGTTGAACATAAGACTTGAAAATATATATTAATAAAACATACATTTTGTGACTTCCTTATATTTAAACAATCCAGTTTGTCAAATTTGTATACCTGTAAATATCGTTTCAAAATTCCACTTTTGTCTACGTACGCTCCCTTCAACCTGAAAAGGGCTTCGGAGGGCTTATTTCGGCTAACAATTGTCCCGTTCGGTTTGCACTTCTAATTCATTTCTGTATTCATTAAAACTTTGCGGCAACTCTGAATAATTTTACGTTCATTAGATTATCTTGCTTATGGGTATTATACGTAATAAAAAATGAAAGGTAAGCAGAATATTTTGAAATTCATCATAGAAACAGTATAGGTACCAAAGGATCTATATTTGTTCTTCGCTCCTAAATTCTTATTAATTTTTAATAACCAACGCTTTTTATCTTCTAAGTTTAAATACTATTTATAAAATGTGCACAATATAATATGGAGAGTCATATTATTATTATTAACGATTAATCCTAGAATATAATAAAGTTTAACACCCCACTTCCGCTATTAAAGCTGTAATTTACACTTCAACAGGTAGAGCCATTTTATTTCTTATTATTATTTATCGACAGACCGAGAGTGGTTAGATACCTTAACTTTGAAGCCAAGGGTTGCGGGTTCGATTCCCGCCCGGGACAAATATTTGTGTGTAGGAACATGTCTGTTAGTTCCGTATCTGGGTGTAGAAAATATATATAGATGTATATAATATAAAAAAAAATTAAGTATGTATACCAGTTGTAATAGCCCAAAGCTCAACGAACCTGTCTCAAATTATTTGTTATGAGGCCCCATAGAGCCATGGTTCGAATCCGGACGTGTACCAATGAGTTTTTCTGACTTATGACTGACTCCGTGCCTCGGAGAGCACGTTAAGCAGTCGGTCCCAGACGCTGTCAATAGATGGCGGTCGTTATAATCCACAACCCGCAGTGGAGCAGCGTGGTGGATTTAAGCTCCAAGCCCCCCTCCTCGTCCTGGGTGAGGCTTAAGCCCCAACTAAGGGGTAAAATGGGCTGATGAAGTGAAGTGACACCAGTTGTATAGTACCCCATAAAACAAGCATAATAGTTGCTTACTTCGGGACTAGATGGCGCCGTGTGGAATGTCCCAGATATAATTATTATGATATTTACTTCTATTTTAATTTCGTAATGAAACAGAAATATACAATAAGAATCTTCCGAATTTGTAAATCTAATTTATGACAGAAAAGCTGGCATTGTCCGCAATTCAAAAAGTGTAGCCACTTACTTTGTATATTTACTCTACTTAAATTTGGCGATAAATTAAAAATAGAGAATACTACTTTGTTCCTTTAAATCAAATTTATAAAATAATTCGAAGTTAAATTTCTAAGAGACATACTCATGTATTAATTTTTTAGTCACAAGCGGTTCAATAAAACTGAAATAAAATTGCATAAATTTTTATAATAATTAACATAATCCGAGTTTGATCGACATCATTGTTTAAACAAACAATAATGTTAAACATTTTAAACATTTTTCCATCTTCTGAATTTATTATGAAACCTACTACATCTTTTAACGTCAATTCCTTATATTGAATTCGGTAACTGAAGCTTGTGCATCATATTAGATCCGTCGTATTTTTTTGTAAAGTTACGTAAACATTTCCGACGTTAAAAACCAACTTAAAAAACAACCCGTCAAGTAAGTTAAGAACGTACTACTCTAAAATTATGATTACTTTGCGGGAAAAAAATAATCTTGGAACAAGATTGTGGAACATCACTATGAAATTCCAACGATGAGATCTCGCAAAGTGTAGATTCTCGTAATATAAAATGTGAAACATTGAGTCGGTCTCTCATTCCTTGGCCCATTCTACTGTAGCCATCAAAGCATTGCGCCGACTTATAACTTAGGAAATTGTAACCCATTTTAAACGAGAAATTCGTTAGAGTTGTATTGTTAGACCTCTAATCCACGTAAAATCTTATAAGGGTGTCTTTTAGACTTCATATTGTAGCAGAAATTGGAACATTTATTACGTGTAGATCCAATTAAATTGCTTGAGTATTAAGAATTGATCTAAAAATATCATTTATTTCCAATAATAATAAAATTTCCAATAATAATGATGTTGCAGACAAACACTAATTATTTAATACGTGTTCGGCTGAATGCCGACGGCAAACTTATAGAACGTGTAGAGCTTACCGAATTAAACAGAAATTTAAAAAAAATACATCAAGTGTTAAAAAATGAAACTTTAACATATTTGTCTCGGTAACCGTTAGTTTGCGCCGTCTACTCAGCTGAAACTTTTTGTTAAATTTGACAAGCTCTATACCTTCGCTCTATAAGTTTGGGCTACGTTCAGTCGAACACGTTGTCTAGGCGTTCGTCTGCTTCGCTGTCGTTTCTTTATGTCATTAATTTATTAATTTGGAGATTAAAGAGAATAGAAAATTCCAACATCTATTTAGAGTATAAAATTAATATATCGAAACGCCGCCAAAAATACAATATGCAAGACAACATAGCACGCGCTACAGAATGGAACTGGGCGGTCAAAGCTCCGAGCAAGCACGAACAGGGTGCATTGTAGTGGGACATTTTATTAAGCAGTAAAAAAAAGATTTTCATGAGGCAGTGTATCAAAATTTATTTTGTTGTGTATAACACACGTGTCGAACTTGTTTCAAAGCTATAAGGCCATGTGGCCCTGGTTCGATTCTGGGCGTGTACCAATGAGTTTCTTCTGACTTAAGTATATTAACTATCACTGACTCCGTGCCTCGGAGAGTACGTTAAGCAGTCGGTCCCGGACGCTGTCAATAGATGGCGGTCGTTACAATCCCCAATCCGCAGTGAAGCAGCGTGGTGGATTTAAGCTCCAAGCCCCCCCCCCTTAACCCTGGGGAGGCCTAAGCCCTGCAGTGGGGTAAAAATGGGCTGTTGAAGTGAAATGAAGTGTATTACACCCGTGATGGCCACTATTGGCTAATATAAATCGAATACAATGAAATAAACAATTCTTCCATTGTACAATTAAGTAAACAATGTTAATATGATTTGTTGTTAGTAACGTATTCATAAATCTATTATTGAACAATTTCCAAACTGTATCATGTATAAATGCCACGATGTTAAAGTTGAAAATCATAGGAAAAGAAAAATAAAATTCTTAAAATAATCTCACTAATGATGTTACGAATTTGAAGTAATTTTCAGAGTAAAAAATAATTAAGTCTTTGATAACCCAAATGTTAGAACATAACCGAAGTGGATTTATTGCTGTGATTGAATTTTAATGAGAATTTTAATGAAAACAGATTTTCATTAGTGTTTTACTGTCCCGATTTTAGGCGTCGTTACTCCCGCAGTTGCTAAGGATCGTTGTGAAATTAGGTCTTTCCTAATTTAACGGTCTGTCATAGACCCATAAGTGTTGAAATTTAAGATTTTTTCATATAATCGAAGTAAACTTCAAAATTAAAATCAACTATTAATTGGCGTCATAGGCTCTTAGTCTATGAAGTAGGTGCCAAGTGATTCACTTTACATTGTGTTTCCATATTTGCTGTAATACTCTGTTATAGGCGTAAATGTTATCATTGTTTTAACTGGTATTACGTGGTAAGTACCCAAATAAAGTGTCTGAGTAATCATCGTATTTGTGAACTATATGGTGACCATATAAGCTCTTTCTTATAAAGCACTTGGTAAAAATATTATTATTAACTCTTTAGAAAAAGTTCGTACAAATATTGCCTTGCCTGATTCTTAAAACTAATGAAAATATTATCATTTTCTTTTTCGTTTAAATTCATATGTATAGGCGAAGTTAGGAAGTCTGTTTTGTAAATATAGGCCAACTTAACGTGCTGGTGAAATAAGACATTTGAAGGGCAATAGTGATGATAGAAACGACTGTTAAAAGGGAGCGGGGGACAAATGCAAAAATTTGCGGACTGGGTACAGACATGAATACAGTGGGAAAAAAAGCTCATCACAGCTCCATACAAACTCATAAAATCTTTTTTACTGCTTCCAATTCCGTTGTGTTCCTGGCCGCGGCCTCCTTGATGACAATCTAAACACAGTTAAAAATCCTTGTCAAAATTAATCATATGAACTCGAGGTAGCTGTTGTAGATACACCATTGAGAGTTATCCAATTTTCTACCCTTACGGGTAGAATATTTTTTCCAGATTTGAATGGTAACAACCTCAACACATAGCCTATTTAACAAATAATTAAATCGATTCAAAATCGGTTAAAAATCGGCGAAGATATCGCATAATATACACATACAAAAAAAAAAACACTCGAATGGACAACCTCCTCATTTTTTAAGTCGGCTAAAAATATGACACGTGAAGTAATTTAATAGAAATAAAAACAACTTTAGTTTATGTTAAAAATATATTATTCCGTAAATATTACGACGAACCCATAGTTGCTACCTTTAAATAAAAAAGAACTATAAAATGAATCCATAATTTAACAACCCCTGGTAAAATATTAACCCAAATTCATGAAAGTTTAGGACAGGTACATTAAATTCAAAATTCAAATTAGTATATAAATTTTTCTGCATTTTATAGCTTATAATACATTTCAAGAGTGGACAATGGACTGGATGGACAAGAATTAATACGAATCAACTGTAGTCGCTGCTTGCGTATTGATTGTCGAAATATGCACTGAACCACTTTATCGTTTAAGGTATTTTAGAATGAAATTGGCTGTGCTCGACAAATTTCCATTTTTACAGTGAAGACTACAAATAACTTATAGAAAGTTAACGTTTTGTGTGGAGTACCAAAATAACAGTTGCGTTTAGTAAAATACCAATGGGGTAGCAAAATTCGTGCGTGTCGATAAATAATGTCTTATCTGGGCACATTCATCTCATCGGGGTCACGCTTTGTGGTGGAGCGGATCACTGAAAAAGACATTACAGTTTCGACGACGCGTTTGAAAACGGCCAAATGTGGGAAACAATGCGCTTCATCGTTGATTTTTGTTTTGCACAGTATATAACGGTTATGTTGTAAACTCTGGATAAAGTATAAATATGAATGGTTTGGAATCATTATTTGATGATTGTACTTATAGCCCATTCAGTACAAGAAATAAGGCATAGCAGGAACTCATTTGTCTCCGATTGATGTTTATATAAGAATGTTTAAAAAAATACGTAATACCTGCCAGAAACTTACCAATTAAAAAGCATATATGTTAAAACTTAATAATAAAAAGAACTATGAAAAAGTAATTAATAACTTTTTCCACGATATTTCACATTTAAATCTTATCGTTATGTAAAGAAAAGAAGTTGTTTTTTTTTTTCATGCTTTTAATTTTTTGAAACGCTCGTATGTAAGTTCGTTTATGTAACATTTTGTTTGTGATTTGTTTTTCGACCACTTCCTGTTAACCTATAAGCTGACATATGTAGTTAAATTTAGAAGTCGGTTATGAGCGACCTGTGGGCGTTATTGTAGGTGCCTTTCTCTGGAATAGCGAAGTAAATTTTGATCCGCTTTATTCTATCACATAAGTATCACCTCATAGCAGGTTACAAGTTCTGCTGTTCTGGGCTACCACGGAGCGCTGCAGTAGATGTACGTATTTCTTTGATACGTCTAGGTCGATTTTGATGCGGTTTTTAGGGTTCCAAACCTCTAAAATGGAAAAAAAACGCAACCCTAAATAGAAACACTTTGTTGTTCGTCTCTCTGTATGTCTGTCAACACCATTTTTCTCAGAAACGCGTGGAGGTATCAAGCTGAAGTTCATATCAAATACTCAGGTCTACGTTCCTTTGGAGCTGTGAAAAAATCAAACTTCTAAGCCAACGCAATCAAAAGATACAGCCGTTTATGCTGCAAATTTTCTATACTCGCAACGCAATCAAAACCTACTGGGTACTTCCCGTAAACTCAGAATCTTGAAATTTGGTACGAAGCAACGTCTTATAGCACAGGTAAAGTAGAAATTGCGAAAAGCATAAATTTTTATATACATCATATAATAAAAATATTTTAAATAATTTTAAACTTACTAATTAAGGTATTAATTGAAATTCATATCAAATACACAGGTCTATAATACCTTTAATCTGTAACAATATCAAACTGACTTTTACTTATAAACCTACAGGTTTGTACGGAACCCTCGGTGCGCGATTCCGACTCGCACTTGACCGTTTTTTACCTATCGAGAGGTCGGGACATCACCTTTAATATCGGTGGCATGTCCTGACGAATCGGAACGAATAGCAACCCTAAGCTAAATCCAACAAGTATCAGAAAAAAAAATTATCGAATCAAGAAAATATCATTTCAAATAATATACTGAACAGGATATTATCTCAAAATGCGTAAATATTTTCTCCTCTTATTTGTCTCATATTTCAAACCGACAAAAAGTCTGGCACAACTACATATTCACTTATTTTAAGAGAATATCCTCTTCAGTATACTTGAATTAATATTGTTACGAACACACGAAGCAACTAGCGCCACCTGACGTCAACCAGTAAAACTACTCAAAGAACAAAGACAACACAAAACCCCCTACTCAATACTAGATGGCGTTAGAGGAACTACTGCAGAAGTATAGTCTCGAAAACCTAGTACATGCGTGAGACTTTCCAGAATCATCCAACCCGGTCGATCACGTTCGCGCGAGTCGGGTAAGTTCTGGAATAGACTGGGGGCTCGTCTCGGCTCATATAAATAGCTGCAGGGAGGCAAGCAGTTCAGTTCAGTTTGAGCTACCTTCGAGGCGACTTCGAAGTGAAAACTAGTGATCAAGTGTGATACCAGTGAAACCTTTCGACTTGGCTACGACCTAGAACATCGTTAGTGCTTAGTGTTTGGACCTAGTGCTTTGTATTGGACCTAGTGCTAGTGAATAAAGTCTTGAAAAGAGTCAGCAGGTCTTTCTCTCCAAATCCTTCGAACCCTAACACGTAACAATATTTTCTTGGTTTGATAAATATCTACTTATCTATTTATTGTTACGAAGTAAACTTACATCTATAAATAGTTTAAAAAACATTAAGTAAAAGTTTTAAAAAAAGTTTAAAAATATTTTTTACCGTAATATTAAAATTCAACATTCATTAACTGGACTAAGTACCCGTAACTTCGCTTACATAAGTTTAGTCATTCGTTCTTATTTTGTTTTTGTGAGAATATGTTCTCAAAAATATTATTTTTATAAACAAGAAAGCGGCAAGAGGAAATTCAAATCAAATATAATCTCTCATATCAAATCTCAATCTCAAATCAAACTCTAACTCAAATGTTGTGATGGTCGTAGCCTGCATTTGCTAATTACAGTAACTTAGAAAACATAAATTACATAATTGTTTTCCTTGTCTATGAAATTGCATAAACGTCAGTGATGCATTCTTTAAAAATGCTTCATCATAGCACTCTCTGAAAGACATTTTTGAACAGTCCGATCGAACAGACAAACATAATAACACATACAATTACAACAACGTCTAGGTCCCAAACTAAGCATTAGCTTGTGTTTTGGGTACCAAGCGAAGACATCACATACATATAACAACCAAGACCCGGTGCCAGTATTAATATTCATCATATAAATACTGACCCGACCTGGGATTCGAACCCGGGACCTCCAGCTTCGTAGGCAGGGTCGCTGCCCACTATGCTAAGCGGTCGTCATATATATGCGTAACGTACATATAATATATATTACCTTATGCAGTTGGGTTATAATCGGGTAACCAATAAGGAAATAAGGCATAACACTTTAGTCATTCTTTGACATATAAGGCTTCGACAGCCGACACGATCGCACGAGGACTCTGATACCAATTCTGACGTTATTCATTAGTGAATAAATGTTATTGGTTAATTTACACGACTATGATCCCACTTTATGACGACGACGTCCGGTAATTTTTTCCGAGGTTTTAACACATTTAGCGTCACGTGTATCGAATGGTACTTATGCTGTTAAGAAAGTAATAAACATGTTTATTATGATTTTTCGGACATTATGTTCACACTTCGCTGTACATCACCACAATAACACAATACGTATTATGTGGCAGCAATAAATAACTAAAAATAAGTCATCATTTTCTTGCGTAATTTTTTTCGCGAAATGTTCGTATTGGCAAGCATTAAAAATACGTGAACATCTTCCACACGTGTATTATAGTGTCGACGCCGCATTTAACCTACTTATTAATTCTAGGCATTTTATACTATGAAACGAGCAATTGTTGTATGAATTTATTTCGTTTTCGAAAATAGCTCTAACGATTTGGAGAAAGTTTGAAATTTAGAAAATATTTTGCTTTTTCAGTTGAAAATATAGTTGTATTTCTTGAAAAACGTAATTTTGAACAAAAAAAAAACTTGTTTAAATGCCTAACTATTTAATTTAACGCCATATCGTCAAGTTTGTACGCTTTGTATGCATTGGAAGATATAAACGTTCTGGTGCTTTTCAGAAAATTCCTTAAAATTTCATCTATCATCGCTCGTATTTGATCGAACTTTCTGAAAGAAATTGTGATGATGCACAGAACACTATTTATTTATTTTATTTTTTTCTTTCAAGGGAAATTGTATTCGTGTTTATAATAAAATTCCTAAAGAGATGTTGAACTCAAATTCAAATTAATTTATAAAGTAAGTTAAAGTCCAACTCATGAAAAAAGTTTACTATTGTTTTAGCGAGTATTTAAATGATAAGTGCGCATGGATATCATTGTAATAGTTGTAAGCACTTTAAATTAAAAAAAAACAATTAAGAAAAACATATTTAAATTAAATAAACAGGGAGGAGTTTCTTTACGATTCTTCTCCTTCTAGTTTTTGAACCGGTACCTAATCTGAATTGATTTTCGACTTTCAATAAGTGTGTGTAAACATCTTCTATTGAATAAAAACTATTTGAATTTGATTTTGATTTTACGTGCCCGCCTCGATGTCGATTATCAACGTATCCCATCACTGTAGGTTTATAGCCTCACACCTAGTATTTAGTTCACTATCACTGGTAAACGTCCCCATCACTATCTCATTCTAGTTCGTTCGATCGGAAAAAAATGACTACGCTTTAACCGGACTTTTCTTGAATTTATTACAACGAAGTAACCATTTATAGGGTTCCGAACCTTAAAAGGAAAAAAAAGAAACCCTTATAGGATCACTTTGTTGTCAGTCTGTCTGTCTGTCAAAAACCTTTTTTTCAGGAACGCGTTGAGGTATCGAGTTGTAATTCATATCAGTACTCAAGTTCACTGTCCCTTGGAGCTGTGAAAAAATCAAACTTCTAAGCCAACGCAATCAAAAGATACTGCCGTTTATGCTGCAAATTTTCTATACTCGCAAGGGAACTAAAACCTACAGGGTACTTTCGTAAACTCAGACTCTTGAAATTTGGTACGAAGCAACGTCTTATAGCACAGATAAAGTAAAAATTGCGAAAAGCATAAATTTTTAGTTACATCATATAATGAAAATATTTTTAATAATTTTAAACTTACTACCCCTTTCCTCATGAACGCGTTGAGGTATTAAATTGAAATTCATATCAAATACTCAGGTCTATAATACCTTTAATCTGTAACAAAATCAAACTGACTTTTACTTATATACCTACAGGTTTGTACGGAACCCTCGGTGCGCGAGTCCGACTCGCACTTGGCCGATTTTTGTTTACATTACGAAAATATCATATTAGAGCGGGTATAGGGTTCCAATAGAAATGTATTTTTAACATTGATCTGGGGGCACGGCCGTGCCCCCACCAAGTCGAGAAAAAAGCGTCACGGCCGTACCATCCTTTTCTCGAAGCAATTCAGACCATTTTCGACCCCCTGTAACTTCGTTGTGGATAAAACTAGAAGACTGAAATTTTCAGTAACCATGCAGGCATATTATATAAGCATATTTTCAAATTTCATTCAATTTGAACCAGTATTTTTAAGAAATTATAACGGGTCAAATTTCTTAATTTTGTCACTCACTCACTCACCGATCATCAAAATTCTAAGGCACTTCTAGCAGACCTAGAAGCTTCAAATTTGGAATATAAGTAGTGTTTGGTGTATGAATTAAGGAAAAACTAAAAAATCTAGAAAAGACCGCAAAGAAAATTAAGCCCATACAGCCAAGTCTTCAGTTAAATTTTTCAATATTGTTGGCTTTATTCGTAACGATCGCGAACAGTTTCCCATATGTATAGCCCATGCTATAACTATACATAAAAGTCAAGGACTAAGTCTACATAATGCACTGATAGATATCGGTTCTACAGTATTCACATCCGGTCAAGCTTACGTGGCACTTTCGAGAGTTACAAGTCTGGGCGGTTTACATCTCATTAATGTCGACTTTGGAAGTGTTAAAACGCAGGAATCCTCAATTTGTGAATACAACAGACTAAGAAGCATTTACCGTCCAGATTTGTCAAAAATTGTAACATCAAAGCCTCCCAGAAAAACGCATAGAGACAGGGAGTGGGCTCTTAGAAAAACTGTAGCTGAAGCTCAAGAAGTAGTACCGGAAAAGAGAAAACGGAAGGCTACCTAAAAAAATAAGAAAAGTTCATAAGTCAGAGAGAGGGCTTTAAGAAAATTCGTTGTTGGTAGATATACATATATACAATAAGTAGAAGGTACCGAAAAGGAAAAAAGGAGAACTGTCTACAAAATACAAAAAGAAATGAGATCCCATCAAAAACAATACTTTTTAAAAAAACCAAGTCTCGCAACTCAGTTGTTCTGCGGTAAAAAGTTGTGAGATCCATGTAATACCAAGTCGGTTATTAATTTATTCGGTTATAAATGTATTGAGACTTGGCCATCGCCTGAAAACACGTGTAAATTCAATCGCCTGAAAACACATGTAAATTCAATTATTTAGTGCGTTGGCCAAGTCTCAATATATTTATAACCGAATAAATTAATAACCGACTTGGTATTACATGGATCTCACAACTTTTTACCGCAGAACAACTGAGTTGCGAGACTTGGTTTTTTTGACAAGTATTGTTTTTGATGGGATATATTATTACATGAATGCGGCATCACCATAGTTGTACAAGATCCAGAAATTTTTGTAACAAATTGGTAAATAATTCAATAGTCCCAGGTCGGGTCAGTATTTATATGATGAATATTGTACTGGTACCGGATCTTGATTGCTATATGTATGTTTTGTCTTCGCTTTGTACCAATCTTGGTACCCAAAATACAAGCTAATGCTTAGTTTGGGGCCTAGACGTTGTTGTCATGTATACGTTATTATTATATATTATTATAACACGATTGTAAATTAAGAAATATTCTTTATTTCAGAATTAGGTTTATAACGGTATACCTTTCCAAACTTTCTCAAAATGTACCTAAACATGCCGTTATTTTGTAATTGCGCCCTTATGTAACAGTTCTGTCATCCACCCACAAGGCATATTCTTTGTCGGGAGGCTTTATTTTGCCTGTTTCTGTACGTATGATATGTCAGACAGTTTTACATTTGTTTTCTGATTTCTCTATTTTATTTCTAATATAAATAGATTGAGATGTTTTACAAATCTTTTTAGATATTTTCGAATCAGATTTTACATATTTAACAAATGATTGATTAGTATTTACATTTTCACCTTTGTACAAACAATAAAGCCGGTCTCTACTTTTCCGAATGCCCGGAGTAAACCATTCACAAAATCTCAGTTTGTTACAATTTTTAACATCCTTCAGTTTAAACTGTTTTCAAACTCCCTAGAAACAATTTTAAATAAACTTTTATATAATTTGTTCGAATCCTTTTGTAAAAAATTATAATTTAGAATGCTTTTTTCCACTTTAACAGCAAATTTATGTAATTTCATTGTAGACAATGGTCTGTCAAAGGTTTATCGAGTGATTTCTTTTTTAATGTAACTGTTTGACTACAGTGATCGGATTAATTGTAAATGATTTATCACATCCTTTTCGAGTCAATCACAATTACAAAAGATGTTATCAATACAGGTGGCCGAGGATGCTGAGACCCTTGTTGGTTCAAAAAATACATTTATTAGATTAAATGTTTTAAAAGTAATAATATGTTATTGCGCAATGGTGAATCTATAAGTAAGTCAATGTTAAAATCACCGCTTACCAAAATACTTTTCATTGATCTTCAGGTGACAAAACGTAGTTTCGTCCCGTTGAAGAACAGCGGACAGTCTCTCAAAGAAACGCACATCGGCCCAAAGTCGGGATTTTGTTATCAATTTATTAATAAAACCCCGAGGTCCCGTTAGCCTAAGGGCCAAGTTTGAGTGGATTACTAGGCGAATCAGTTTTCGACCGAAAATACAATACATATAAGCAACGACTTACTTTCATAAACTTATCCCTGATCAATACAGGAAATTCGAATTTAAAACCACTAAATCAAATGTAATAAAAAGGAACAAGATGACCTTATTCATTACAATAACAAAAGTTACCCCAAAACATCGGCGTTTGTTATACAACATCCCGATAGTTCGATGTCCTATTTTGCGCTCATATAACGGTAAATAAGTTGCCGAAAACGAAAGTACAATTTAAATAGGGCGTAACTATTCGTATCCGAATACTCGCTAAATATCATCGAGTTATCATTACTTTACTCTCAAATCAATTTAGTAATTTTATAGACGATCACAGGCCATAAAAATACCTCAATTTATACGTAAACAGTGCACGCTAGAGATTTTCTGTCTCACTTAAATATTAATAAAGTAAAGTCAGTCCTCTCACTAATATAGTGCCAGATAAATACTGACGGACAACAGTTGCATATAAAATCAAGCGAGGCAGTCACAGACCCCTTGCAAAACAACTATATACAGCATCGAGACATATGCCAACTATCATAAGATCAAACGAGGCAGCCAACGGCCCCTCGAGATATATATATACACGCAGGTAGGCGTAATACGCCCTGCATGATCGATTTGCATAAAACGCATATCACGAGGCAGTCGGAATCGACCCCTCGAAATGTATACCTATTGCGCAGAACAATACTCGGGCAGGTGGATACCACCCCCCGCATGACAAATTGTCAAGGCTGGCCAGCCAAAACACATGTATGCAAATCTATGCTGAACCAATCTTCGAAAACCGCCAAATTGTTTTTCTTTCGAGGACTGCGTTTGGAATTCCATTCAAAGTAAGTGCACAGGGAGGCCTTTTGGGCGTTGTGAAATAAAGCTCGTTTGCGTGAGACGAGTGTTTGTAGTAAAACGCTCGCTGAAAGTGAAGTTCTTCAGGTGACAAAACGTAGTTTCGTCCCGTTGAAGAACAGCGGACAGTCTCTCAAAGAAACGCACATCGGCCCAAAGTCGGGATTTTGTTATCAATTTATTAATAAAACCCCGAGGTCCCGTTAGCCTAAGGGCCAAGTTTGAGTGGATTACTAGGCGAATCAGTTTTCGACCGAAAATACAATACATATAAGCAACGACTTACTTTCATAAACTTATCCCTGATCAATACAGGAAATTCGAATTTAAAACCACTAAATCAAATGTAATAAAAAGGAACAAGATGACCTTATTCATTACAATAACAAAAGTTACCCCAAAACATCGGCGTTTGTTATACAACATCCCGATAGTTCGATGTCCTATTTTGCGCTCATATAACGGTAAATAAGTTGCCGAAAACGAAAGTACAATTTAAATAGGGCGTAACTATTCGTATCCGAATACTCGCTAAATATCATCGAGTTATCATTACTTTACTCTCAAATCAATTTAGTAATTTTATAGACGATCACAGGCCATAAAAATACCTCAATTTATACGTAAACAGTGCACGCATACTTACATGAATACGTCACGGCTGACGTAATTGTGGTTACAATAATTTATAATACACTATCATGCATTATGAATAAGTATACTTATATTTGCAAATACACTCACAAAGCAACTCGGACACAATTAAGGACATCTCATATGCTTACTGTGAGAACAGGTGTATTATATCGCAGATGTCAGTATGTTTAATAATCTTTTAAAGCGATGACTAGCTAAGGTAGTCTGGACAGGTGCGCGCACAAATTATAGCCCTCTTCAATGTTACTGTCTTTAAAATAAATTTTTATGCAAATGACAATCACACCATACCAGCCCATTAGTTCCACTGCAGGGGCTTAGGCTTCCTCTCGGGATGAGGGTGCTTGGAGCATAATCCACCATGATGCTCCAACATGGGTCGGTGGATTTTAACGACGGAACCGACACAAACTTTGCTGTTTTCAGTGACAAATGAATTATTTTTTAATCTACAGTTTTTGCGCTTCTCGCAACTATCGGAGGCAATTAAAAATGAACATCAAAAATAAAAACTTTTAACACTTTTTTGACAAAAAATTTTATTAAATTTTTCAAAAAAGTTCTAAACCGATTTTCGAAAATTTGGTACCATACGATTCCCCCAAACTTCTGTAGAAATGAAAGAGATTTGTACGTGAGCTTTTAAAATTGTTTTTCCATTCCAAAAACATCCATCGTCCAGTGCAGCCGACGCATAAATTTATCTTATTGTATTACTAACGGACACTGAGAGAAATCCTTTGTACAGAAGAACGTATATTTCAGAAATATACAGTCAACGTATACTTTAGACTTAATACGTACAAACATTAATACGGATACATCAAAAGTACACCGACAGACTTATCCTGCGGCTGCATGGTGTAATATACTGTGCTACGCTAAATCCAGTAATACCACGGTTTAAGTATACAATATCCTTTTTTCATACTGAAATTTATTTCAGTGGATCTGTTGGCTTCGTCTAGGTTGGATTTAATTTTATTGATAAAACAGCTCGAACTCAGAGTGACTTTTAAACTGGATTTCATTACCTTATTTAAAAAAAACCTGCCAAGTGCGAATCGGACTCGCACACGAAGGGTTCCGTACCACCATACAATATAAAAAAAACGAGCGTGACGTTAATCGAACTTAACCATTATTCGTTATTATTTTGTAATTTAAGAATTATTGTATAAATATTTTCACTTCGTTACTTATTTAGAAGGCGCTCAATCCTCTCTGGTTAATCCGAAAAATAACATGAGTGCACTTATAGCTAGAGACAATTTTTATTACTTATTTTATTACAGTGAAACTTTGACGTTTAGTATCGATTGTGAAGAAAATAAGCTCTGCAAAGGAAAGCGTAAATTAATAGTACATAGTAATACAATGTAGTTTTCATCATAAAATGTTTTTTTTAACTATCTTTTACAATATCATTAGAAAGATAAAATGCATCTACTTTTCGCTTATTAGCTAAACGCTATCTGTCATTTTCTATGAAATTTTTACAAAATTTTTACTTATACTAGTACATTTTAGAAGTTTCTCTATTACTCGTTAAATAATACAGTCTAGTTAGCTGTGATAGTTTTCTTTTTAGCTACGTTATATATACTCCTGTCATAATTTTTGTTCACATATCTAAAAACAACGGTTTAGCTGGTAGAGGGGAGGGGAACACATGGCTCTATCAAAAATAAGGAATTTAGGAGTGCATATCTGAACAACTGTTGACTTAAAAAAAATTGAAATCTTGATAACATTTTTTAAGACCTATCGTTTGGTACCTCTCGCGTTAATAAGATGATTTTTTTTTTCTTACATGCAGTTACTTATATGACGAACTATCCCAAAAAAAAATTTCTTAATTTCACTACGTCATTGCGTAGCGGTTCATAGATTACACCTACCTTCCAAATTTATCTGTATATTGCCAATTAGTTTCCGAGAAAAACCCCAGACAGGCAGACAGACAGGCAGACAGATGGACGAACTAGGCGAAACTGTAAAAGTCCCTTTTTTGCCATTTGGCTACGGAACTCTAAAAATATACAGAAATGCGAAGATACACGATGTAGAAGTTATAAACCTCATAGTAAAATGTACAGCAAAGTATCTGGTATCAGGCACTAATATAATATTTTTTTAAGACGTTAAAAATTAATTAGTTTCATTTAGAACGAACCCAGAAATAATCTACAACACTAAATGTTCAGTCAGATTGATCCTTTATTCTGCCAGTGCATAATGATTGGCTTACAGAAGTCACAGACGCAGCAAATGAACTGAATGCAGTATGCGGTCCCTCTGCGGTTTTCTCCACTTATCTCTAACTATATTTGAAGTTGAAATCGTTTGGGAAACCTTTAGTAGATTAGTTAAGTAGATATTCTAACAATTATTCTATTTTACAGTTATTTTATTCTATCTTTGATTCATAGCTTAATTAATACTAATCCATATACTAAACTAATATACAAACCTGAAGAGTTTATTTGTTTGTTTGAACGCGTAATTTCTGGAACACGTGTAAGAGAAAAATATTTATTTGTTTTGGTCACAGCTTACGAACTATGTAATGAATCGGCGTTTTTAGTATATGTTATTTAAAGAGAGGTAACAGAGGTATGTAACTGTTTATATTTTCACGTAATGCTTTTGTTCCATATCACACCATCTCCATAACCTAACGCCAAGGAGCGCAGTTCACGTGAAATAGAACTGTAAATTAGAAACCGCTCGATTTATTCAACGTGCCCCATTGTGTACCGGATGGAAGACTTAATGAAACTCGGCGACAAAATACGACACTCTAATGCGGACGCTGAACATTATAACAAATTTAATAAGACCGCCCCAAAGAAGATTTTCTTAAAATGTTTCCGTCAATAAATATGCAAATCACTAGATGGAAGTTATAGTCTTTTCTTGAATAATGAAATTTTAATGAATTCCTTATTCAATGAGGTAAAAAAAAGCTATCTCTACGACATCGTATTACGAACTACAAAAATTTATAAAATTTGGCTTTGGAATGGAAATGTTCGCGCAATTAATTTGAAATGAGGTGAATTTAGTACATTTTTATAAAAACATTTTTTTTCCCATGCTAGAATTTTGTTACTATGTATTGTCGTCATATTGTTAGTTAGACTTATGTAGTCGATAATTATCTAGTATTAAAACAATAATCATTCAATACTTTTAGTTTGATGTAAATAAATATTTAAATAGTTTTAAATAAGAATGAATTTCCGTGTGTACAAAAAAAAAATAGTTTTAATTTAAATACCATATCCGATAGGCGTGAATGACGTAACGTGTTAACAGTTTCAATAAAGTGAATTTGACAAACTGATTGTTATATTTGTTTGTTGTTCTTAACACTCGCATGATAAACAGTTAAAATCGCTACATATATATATATATATATATATATATATATATATATGACTACAGACGACCGCTTAGCCTAGTGGGTAGCGATTCTGCCTACGAAGCTGAAGGTCCCGGGTTCGAATCCCAGGTCGGGTCAATTTTTATATGATGAATATTGTTACTGGTACGGGGACTTGGTTGTTATATGTATGTGGTGTCTACGCTTGATACCTAAAACACAAGCTAATGCTTAATTTGGGGCCTAGACGTTGTTTTTATATATATAATGAACGTAATCCACTTAGTTTTTAAAACAATGGTTTGTAGTACCGTCAGTAAAAATTGAAAAAAAAAGAAGCCACTTTAAGTTTCTAGTAGTTGTTCTTAGGTCGCGTACGAAGTTGCATAAACTAAGCTTTACGACGTTCAAAAGTGACGGCAGAGTGTCCTACTTGAAAATAAAAGTTTTTTTTTTTAGAGCAGTGCAATACAATCTCACGAGAATGAAAGGCCAGCTATTATATATTTGTGTGTGTGACTGTTCTATACTGCTGCCACATCAATATTAGTCTCTGTGTGCATTTGGGGAACCAAGCTAACAAATATTTTCTAATTGTGGGGAAAATTAATGAACAAAAGTTATAATTTTTAAACTTACCGTTTAAACATACTGACTGTTTATTTTTAATTTTATTTAAAGAATAAAAGTCATACAGCTATGCTAAGCTTGAATAGGTGGAAGTTAAACCGTTTCCTTTATTTTCTGGGCATCACTGATAAAATGTATTATTTGACCATCTATCTACCTTTAAATACAATGCATTTTTTTTAAATAAGCAAATCTGGATAAGTGCGTGTGAAATTATACAGAACAAATAACTTGTGTTTCAACACAAATATAAATCGTCGAATTTCGTCTATTTCCAGTAACATAAAAAATGTGTCATATAACTTTTTGTTTGCTAAACACAGGTGGATTAATTTCTGCAAAAAAAAAATTGAGGAAATAGTGAATATCTTCGAAAAAATAAGATTTTCAAAAAATGCTTGAATGCCATTTTAGTACAGTCCAAAAACTTAAGATGGATTTCTAAGAACAAAACTTCCCATCTCCAACGGTTAGGGTAGCTGTCATAGAGGCCCCTGTTCATTTAATCATCCTGTATATTAAATAATAGGCACTGATTGTAATACGAGTACATAAGGAGCTCTAGAATACATTTATACTAAAAATAATAATAATCAGATTGTTGTTGTGTGTATCCAGTCTCACTTGATTCACCTGCAAAGTCGCCGCTACCTGAGGGGGACGACGGTAGACCATTGGATGCTAAAAGCCCTAAACTATTTGGGGGTGGAGTTCATCAGAATAAAAGCCTTTGTCCAGCAGTGCACGTTGACAGCCGAAATCAATAATATATCTTAATAACACAGTAAGCTAAAGAATACAAAATGACAATATATAACGAATAAATCTTTAGCGGTAGGCATATTTCCCTAAAATAATACACAGAATGATTTTCTTTATCACTTTCCAAATAATATTTTGAATTTTGGTGAAAATAATAATGTACATGTCTTTTCTTTTGGTATCATTCAGTACTAAAATATGGAGATACAGTGCTACAATCGCGTCAGTTGACCGCCTCTGACAGAAGACCCTGACCGTTATTTCCCATTTTTTTTATATTTTAATGTGGACAAGTCATCTATATTTTTCATAAAAGGAGTATTCTGACGAAAATCTGCCTGTACAAGTATATAATAATATAACCTCCCTTCATATAATTGTATAATACAGTACAAAATAATAAATATGTACATTATTCCAATACCATATTTAAGATGTGAGTAAATGACGATGATCATTATTTTCAAGTGTCGTTATATTCAAGATTTTACCTGTTGTACGCAGAATTTAAGAGGCGCTTATTTGCCTCTCTCCTTTTTCGCAATAAATCTCTTATTACGAAGATAGATTCATCTCGGTAATAACCGTTCGATCAATCAATGCCCGGAGTCACTCGCAAGGCACGTAATTGACAGGAAAATCTCTACCAGGTTAACTCGATTTCGTCGCTTTGTAAAAAAAAAAACTATTCGGTATTTTTTTCTTCCAATTTAATGAAAGTACTGTCTTCTTAAGAGTTCATTAAAATCCGTGATATGAGTGTTTGGTCGTGAGTGTCACGATATGTTGAAAATACTCATAGTTTTCAGTGTTGAAAAGTTCTCCAATATGACAAGAAATGTTTTAGGGTTGGACTTTCTGCTTTGAACAACATCTCATTCAATTATACAAATGTGAATAAATCATAGAAGACAGATAATTCATATGAAGTAGTTTAAGTGAATAACTAAGTTTAAAAATGTTGAAATTAAAAAATTTTAAAAACCCCCGACACAAAGAAAAACTTTCAGTACTAACTATTACCAGTATTCACAGTAGTAACTATTTCAGACTTTTTAAATGTTATTTTTTTGTGTCACGACTTTTTTAAATTTTTAATTTCATTTTCTTGTATTAAATATGCCAATAAAAGTGAACGTCGCGACGTGTCATCAGAGCATTTTTACTCCCATTCAAAAGCGCTATTACATTGAATGCTTAAGAATGCTGCCGAACGTTGAGGAATGGTTTTGAGGAAGGTGAAGAACGCTGATCAATGCCAATCAACGCCGAGTAACTCCAAGTAACGCCGTAAAACGATGAGCGACTCTAAGGAACGCTGAAAAAATGGCAATGCCGAGCAATAGCGAGCAAAGCTGACCAACGCTGAATGACGATGAGCAACGCTGAGAAACACAGAGCAACGCTAAATAACGTTGTTCAACGCTGATCAACACTAATAAATTTATGAATATGAAACCCCGAGCAATGCCGAGCAGTGTCGTAAACGCAAAGAGACGCCGCGCAACTCCAAGCAATGCCAAGCAACACCGAGCTACGTCGAACAACGCGGATCAACGCTAAGCAACTCTGAGAAACGTTAAACAACCCTGAGCAATACTGAGCGTCGCTGAGCAACACTGATCTATGCTGAGCATCGTTGAAAAACAATGATCAACGCTTCACTTCAGAAGCCAAATCAAAATTACAAAATTTACCAGCGGTTACTAGGTAAATAATTATCGCTTGAATTCTCTTACGCGTTGGAGAAAAGAGAAAAAATATGCATGAATGAGACTCCATGATGAGACTAGACAACAAATATGATAATGAGTGCAAAATTATAATCAGAAACAGCCAACAAGGCGTGAAGCTGGCCGAATGGTTAGACGCGAGATCCCGTCAGAACGTTTTTATTCCCATGCAAACGTGCCATTAGATTAGATATTTCACTTCAAAAATAAATAAAATAATTAAGTTATCATCATCATCAGCCCATTTTTACCCCACTGCAGGGGCTTAGGCTTCCCCCAGGGTGAGGGGTGGGGGGGCTTAGAGCTTAAGTCCACCACGCTGCTCCACTGCGGGTTGGGAACTGTAACGACCGCCATCTATTGACAGCGTCCGGGACCGACTGCTTAGCGTGCCCTCCGAAGCACGGTGTCAGTGATATTGTGTACTTAAGTCAGAAAAAACTCATTGGTACACGCCCGGATTCGAACCATGGCTCTATGGGGCCTTATAAATTTGAGACTGGTTCGTTGCGCTCTAAGCTATCACGACAATAAAATAATTAAGATATAATATATTGAAATGCAATTTCAACATTGTACTCATATTATTACAATATTAACAAGTGACAGTAGTGATACACTCTACAGTTTGCATTAGGTGGAGCGTTGACTTATCCCCATGCTTCGAGAAGTAACATCTCAAACACGGCAAACGACGCTAAAAATAAAAATGAAGTGACTCCAAACAATCTATTTCAATTTTAATCCAATATATATGCACCACTATAAAAAAAATTACCTATCAATCACGAGCCCTCTCGACTCGCTCTAGGAGCCCGTAATTGACAGGAAAATCTCTGACAGATAGGAGTTGAGTTCATTCCGCGGCGTGTTGGGAGTTATTTCTTAAAAGGATTTTGCCGACGCGGTGATATCCAAGATAATGATTGATTGGCCTGACTCTGTGATACGAACGCTTTTTGGTTAAAATAGATGCATTCTGTTGGTACTTGTTAGGTTCAACTTTGATATTTTCGTAGTTCCGGGGACGTTACTTACTATTTCCGTGTATTTACTCGTTTTAATTGCATGCATACGATCTGACTTAGGATTATCGTAAAATATTTCTTTTTGTAAACGAAAAAGTGTTGTGTGACATTGTTTCTAGATAATCAATTCAATTAAAAATTCTTTATAGACACTCAGGTCACAGTGAGACACATAAATAAGTCAATGTGCTAAGTACGTGTGCAAAGAAACTTACCCCAACGCTCAACAAAATGGCTATGGTTTAAATTGCAAGAAATATAAAATATCGTTTTTTTTTATAAATATTCACAAATTTAAAAATTTTATAAAGATTTCACAAATCAAATAATCAGTTTCTTACAAAGTACGATTTGTCTGTGCCTACTAGACGAATATATAACCACGCAACTTTGTCGGATCCCTTTTTTTAAACTTTAAAATATAGAATAAATCGAACTTTTCTGGAAAATTTATATTTACATGTCGGCACTTTTACACCACCGAATAATGCTGTAAAAAATTATGCTGTTAAAATAATTGTAGTTTAATTGTAATTGTAAGAGCCGTATCAATATTTATATAGTGCGTAATTTTGACTACATATGCAGCAGAATTAAATTTGCTGGCCTATGTTACGACATGTGAATCCCACTGAAGCCTCGAATCTAGTGCAATATCAGTTAACATTATCTAAGAACGTGATTTTATCTAACAGACGTTAACATTTTAAATCATTTTAGATTATTTTTGAGTTAACTTTCTCAATTTGGCAATGGAGACTTCACACATTTAGTTTTATTTTCATCGAAAAAACATTATTCATTGTATACATAGAGTGAATAGATTTGGCAGCAGCGTTTGGTTTTAATAGAGTCAGAAATATCACAGGATCGAAAACGCCAAGCACAATTTCGCGGGGGTGAAGACCAGTCCGCGGGGATCTCGCGGATGTGAAGACAGGCGCGCGGGGACCTCACGGACTGAAACTCGCCATCTTGCATCAGCAGGCTAGAGTATGAGTGGTTAGACGGTAAATACAGAAAACGGCTTTTAATAAATTCGTAATTTTATGATTGTATACCAATTGTAAAATTTTGAAAACGCATAGTTTACACCGTAAAAAATATATAGTTTTCTATCACATTTAAAAAGCAAAAAAGTACGAGCCGTAAACAGGCCTATCACTATTAATTGTTGATCGTTTGTAAGTCAAAAAAAGATATAGACCCGAATTGATTCCTGTGGAACTTTAGATATGCTTAGAGTATATTGAGAGTACTTTGTTTTAGGCATTTTTGAATGCCACCCTGTATAAAGTTCGTCATGTAAGAGATTAATGCTTATAAACCTAGTTCTGAATGTCAAACTTCGACCCATTTACGGAAGTTTCGTGCCCCACATAAATCTTGTAACATTTGATATTTGACATAACATACTTGTGGTGTCATAAAAATGCGGACGTATGCGTACGCACGATCACCGCGCCTCGCACAAAGTCGATTACATTTACATAATTGAGAAGAACGGGCACGGAAACAAATTTTAGGTCAATAAAAAATTCATAGACGGTTCACCCCGCTGTCGGCGTGCGGACATAAATAATATTTTTATCTTCGGGCCATTCATCTCGCGTTGTCAGGTCACGGTTTTAACCGTTTTCCGCGTGTAATGGAGAAGTTTGTGGCCGTTCCGAGCGTTGTCGACTGCGGGTAATGTCTTTTTTTTTCTAAGTCAGCGGAACGGGGGACGGGAATCGTACGTCGGTACGCCAAAATGTAACTCACTTACGCCGATTAAGTGTTTGTTAAAAACCGTGTGTGTAAATAATCAAATTTCTGTGATTTTAAAATTAATCGCAATGTAAACTTAACCATAAACCACAAAATTTCTACAACAACAGGATCATGTTACACTTACAAGATGGAAACAAGTTATCGAACAAAAGGCTTGTATATACTTTAAGCCAATGTTAAAATTTTGTATATAAAATACGAAAATACATTCTTCCCGACCTAATTGTTCTCAGGGAGTTAATCTCTCTGGATTAACCTTCGGGAAATGAAAAACACATTCACGAACATTACGGAAAATCTGAAAATGTCCAAATAAATAATGAATTGTTAACACTTCCTTTTACACCCTAAAGTTATAGAATTTTTATGTCTTTTCTTACACTCGTACAACGCAGGTATTATTTTCACCAACCCTTTAGCTTTCACTGCATATTTTTTTGCCGTTTTTGTTCCTGTCTCAATTTAAATATATGATATAATAATTACGTCATAGTTGTAACCGAGAAGACGTAGAGGAGAAAACATTAAATCGGAGTAAATAAATATAACCATAAGGAAAAACAAAATAAACCTTAAAAAAAAATATTAAAAAAACTGCTTCATGCTTTACTTGAAAATCTCAGACATATTGAGTTGTTTACATTGTTTTTAATATACCTCCATTATGTTCCGGAGAGGCTACATCGGAGAAATTGGCGGCCGTTTATAAGGTAATTACATAAACAATAACATTGCTCTTTATCAAGAGATTTTCGCTTCGTAATAACCTGCTGGAAAATTTATAGGGCAATAACAATTTAATGTAGGAAATGATGTGCTAGTATAGAGTCATATATATTAAAATAAATGTGGGGTAAGGTTTTCAAGTGATAAATATATGAAGGTAGAAGGGTGGGTCGTGTATCAAAAAAATGTGGATTTTTATATGAACATATAAAACTTATAAGGCGATAGTTTAACATAATTTCGTTTAATATATTCATATGATGAGCTTTTTAATATCGTGTTTATATATTTATGGACATAAGCACGCGTACATTGATATTTGTTTCATGGATTTGTGTTGCATATACAAGGTGAGGTTTTAGTAACCGGCCAAAATTTTTCTAGATGTTAGATATCACCACTAGACCTCATTGCGCAAATAAAAAATATGGGTTACATTTTCATAATAACTTATTTTATCTACAGTGTTATTTTATAACGTTTGGTTGCTTTTTTAACGCTATAGTAAACGTACGCGCCCGAGGCCTTGAAACGGAATGGGGCGGCAGGCATTAATGGTGACTAGAGTTATCGGTTTTTTCGGGAAAGATTTGTGTAGTCATATCTCAATATTATTCTATAGAACGATACTGAAAGGAAACAAGATGGCTATCGGTTTTCTACCAAAGATCATTATAATAAAATTTGGCTGGTCATTAAAATCTCATCCTGTATATGTAAGTATGCAAGCAAGTATGCAATGCTTAATGCTAGTAAAGCAAGTATGATAATATAGTTGGGATCAAAGTAAAAAGAGATATCCGAGAAACGATAATTTTCAGTAGAAAGCTTAAGCCGTCCTCGGGGAGCACGTTAAGCCATCGGTCCCGGTGGCCATTAATAGATGGCAGTCGTTAAAGTCCAGCAACTCGCATTGGAGCAGCGTGTTGGATTAAGCTTCATTAAACTTAAGTGTCGTGATAGCCCAGAGCGCAACGAACCTGTCTCAAATTTATAACGCCATAGAGCCATGGTTCGAATCCGGGCGTCCCAATGAGTTTTTCTGACCTAAGTACATTAACTATCACTGACTCCGTGCCTCGGAGACCACGTTAAGCAGTCGGTCCCGGACGCTGTCAATTGATGGCGGTCGTTACAATCCCCAACCCGCAGTGGAGTAGCGTGGTGGATTTAAGCTCCAAATCCCCCTTCACCCTAGGAGAGGCCTAAGCTCCTGCATTAGGGCTGCAGATAGAAGTAAAAGACGGCTTCCTAGCAAAAAAGCAACTCATTTTTCAAATTTTTAACTAAAGCATTTACGTTGTATTACAAATTGGGGAGTTCATAGCACCTCCGCGTATTTGCGGACAGTGGAGGATGGCTATACGTTTCCCTCGAACAATATTATGCAGCACACGCAGTTGTGTTGTTGTATCTCGCAAAACAAAAACAAAAATAGAAAAAATCTTTATTGTGTTAAAGTAATAAAGATTTTTTTTTTATTTAGTTAATAAGTTGACTGTTTCTATTTTACACCCGTGGATATGTCGTTCGCCACAAATTTGTACCTACAAAACTTTGTAATTGTTGTAATTAATTTACAAAGTTTTGTTTTTAACATTTGAAGGAATGTATTGTTATCCATTGGATATTTAAAGAAAAACATGTTTCTTTATTGTTAGTGTAGCATTCAATGCTTTCTCTCTTTTACGGTAAATAAATAAATTTCATTTAATTTAATTTCTTACTTCTTCAGTTGCATTTACGTTGTTTTTGTTATATTATAAATCTGATTTGAACTTTATTTTTCTATTATAGTTTAATTTGTTTTTTCCTATGGTCATGCAAAACATAAAATTTCCATTATTTATTGTAACAATTTTCAAATTTTTGCCATTTACATGCAATACAGCAAAATCACTGATTTCACATGATGGGAATACTGCTGTTCATTTTTAACCAAAGGTGATTACTTCTTTTACCAGAATCAACTTTCAATTTTCAAACTTCACTTTCAGATAAACTTAATCCCACATATTTTATTTCTGAGAAAATGAGTATGGTCTGGCGGCCCCGGGATCTTACTCTAAATGGTTTGACACTGAAGACAATTGCTTGCTAATAACTTGTTAACTCCCATGGGAATATTACCTACTTATTTTTAAAATTAGTAGGTGGTTATTCTAATAGTGAAAATCAGAAAAAATATCGCAGAACGTCAAAAGAAAAATAAGAAAACTTCACAATAACTTGTGTGTAAACCAAAAACACAACATGACTGGTGTAACAAGGGACGGTTATGATAGGTATTCAAAGGGTTATCAAATAAATAATTATCGAGAAAACTGATTTCACGAGCGCAATAACAGCCAACACATAAATACATTTTCATCAAATATATTTTTAAGGGAATAATTATTACACACTGTAATAAATACGTAATTAACTTCTTTGCAATAAAATTACTTTTAAAGACATTGAAGCATAAAACAGTGAAGATTTCCCAATTTTCTGCAATAATTTTCTCATTTTCATCTGACAAACTGCTATGGAGCAACTCGCGCGGCCGTCATTAACATCTGCGTTTTAACGCGAGGCATAATTTAGAAACTATTGTTACCAGATGTAAATGCTGAAATTAATATTTTGAACTTTATGCTCACGGGCTCGTACTGCTTTAATGAAAATAGTTTATTAATAACATTAAACTCGACAAATGGAAGACAATTTACATTTAGCTAAGATACCATCTCCCTTGAACTCCATATACAAGACTGAAAGCTCAATTTCAATTAAAATGATACAACAGTGATGAAATTCCATGAAAAATTCAGAAAATAGACATTAGCTAGGTTACGTGTCTATAGCTATACGTGTATATAGCCCAAAGCGCAACGAACTTATCTCAAATTTATAAGGCCATAGGGCCATGGTTCGAATCCGGGCGTGTACCAATGAGTTTCCTGACTTATGTACATAACTATCACTGACTCTGTGCCTCGGAGAGCACGTTAAGCAGTCGGTCCCGGACGCTGTCAATAATAATAATAATAATAATAACGTACACATGACAACAACGTCTAGGCCCCAAACTAAGCATTAGCTTGTGTTTTGGGTACCAAGCGAAGACACCACATACATATAACAACTAAGACCCGGTCCCGGTATCGATATTCATCATATAAATACTGACCCGACCTGGGATTCGAACCCGGGACGTCCAGCTTCGTAGCACCCACTAAGCTAAGCGGTCGTTACAATCGCCAACCCGCAGTGGAGCAGCGTTGTGGATTTAAGCTCTAAGCGCTTTCCTCACCCTGAGGGAGGCCTAAGCCCCTGCAGTGGGGTAAAAATGGGCTGATGAAGTGAAGTGAAGAATGTTACGTGGTCTTAGTTAACGTCCTGTGCCACCAAATTACTGCTATATTTTGAATTCTGGATACCATCATGACTTTATACTCACGTGCATTATGTGACATGTCAAACGAAAGTGCCCGTCATGAGAAATAGAAAAATATTCTTCTTATATTTTTGAAATTCATAAAAATATTTCTGAAACTACTGAGCCTAAAATTAAAAAACAAATATGAATTATAGAGCCTCACTCGCAGCGTACTGGAAAATCTAAAAGGAAATCTTTAAATTCACGTGGGAACCTGAAAATATTCGTGAAAATAAAATGCGTAAGAAAACGTGTTGCTCAATTTTACTGGGAACTAATAAGTTCAGTTTGTCTACTGGTTCAATTGATTGCTATAGCAGCCTACTTATACGAAGGAACCGGCTTTATCTTCTAGCCTACATAATGTGATGTTCTAGTACGTAATGTGGGGATATTACACGGAACATTCTCCACGTGATTTTGAATCGAACTTGGACGTTTTTTTTTTAATTAAAACGTCTTCCTTTACAGGTGAAGCGTGTAAACAAACAAGCGTTCAGCTCCACCAAACTTAAGGTTAACCGTTTAAGGTTGACCTTCTTTGTTGTATGGACGGGATACGGGGCAGGTTATAGCGCGCTATCGTTGGTCCAATGGAAAATTGTTGCGACAAGTGAACAATAGATAGCGCGAGATCTCCCCTTTCACAAGTACATAAGGCTTACTTTAAACGGTATGATAACGGAAACACATAAGACAACTGTACGTGCCAATCAAACAAATGAAATTTACCATAGACAAAATGCGTGCTGGCTGTCCATGCAAACATTAGACATAAAAACTAAACTGTCAAACAGTTGTATTACAAGAACAATGCAATGCAGTCTTTTGATATAGAACATTTTCGTGACTGATAATTGATATGAAAAGCACATGAAGTAAATTTTTTTTTCTAGCTAAAAACATTAAATTAAGTCGAGCGCGCTGACTCACGCAGTCTCCTCTCAAATTAAAAATAAATTTTCGATACTTCCATGTAGGGTGCAAACGCGATCGTGAAAACAATCGAATAGCCATTAGTATTATTGAAATTGTTTCATTGATATTGAATTTAGAACGCAGTGGCTTGTGTTTGAAAAATGTCCCAAATAAAAACCTGCTCGGCGAAAGGATTTAACTTTCTCCAAAGAGATTTTTATTTTCGTTCAAAGGAGCCCGTAGTTACAACGACAATTTATTACTTAAAACTCTTATTCACATATACTCGGTTTTTTGTTACATCATGTTCGACCCGAAAGGGGTGGTCAGGAAGTGGTTGGTAGATAATTATTCATGGGAGTCAAAATTGTTAAACCGTAGTTTATACTATTCGAGCGCAGCGTTCCGCGTCGGGACTTTACCGCCACGCGCCCCACCACCACCGCGCTTGCGCCACTCAGCCGATCGGCTCGGCAGTCGGCAGTCGGTATCACAGATTACCATAGTTTAAAATAGATGTGACACTTCGTGGTTCCAAATATTAGTTCCTGTTGACGGCACGGCGCCGGTGTGCTGGTTAGCTGCTATTGGTCATGGTCAGACCAATAGCAGCTCACCTATAGTGACGTTCCACGTTTATTGAAGTGACGTGTATCGATATCGACAATCGGTATAATAGTGCAGTATAGTCGATAGTAGATAGTAGTAGATATTTACCTCGGCCATCCCTCAGTGCTTAAAGACAAAACTGTATTACCAGTGCGTCTTACAGGTCATGACCTACGGTGCTGAAACGTGGACACTCACAGCAGGACTAGTTCACCAATTTAAAGTTGCTCAGTGAGCTATGGAACGGGCTATGTTCGGGGTATCTCTGATGGATCGTATCAGGAATGAAGTCATCCGTCAGAGAACAAAGGTGATCGACATAGAATGAAAGATAAGTAAGCTGAAGTGGCAGTGGGATGGTCACATCTGCCGAAGAACTAATGGACGATGGAGAAGAAAGGTTTTTGAGTGGAGACCACGTACTGGCAAACGTAGTGTTAAACGCCCGCCGGCTCGCTGGACCGACGATATAAAGCTAGTTGCCGGTAGTGGCTGAATGAAGATGGCTGAGGATAGAGGAGTGTGGCGTGCCCTGTGAGAGGCCTATGTCCAGCAGTGGACGAATGTGGGCTGATGGATGATTGAATGGATAGTCTATAATATTATTAGGATATTTATAAATATATATTTTTTTTTAAATGAAACCCAAATAATCATTAATAAGATTTAATGCTTAATAAATACCACTAACATCAAATCAATTACATGGTTAGGTATATAATATTTTTTTGACTTAGTACCGCTTAATTTTTTTATAAAAAAAATTGACGGTTTTATGAAATATTCGTTTTTTACACAAGTAAATATTTTTACAACATATTTTTTTGCCATTGATAATCTTTTGGAGTCACATAAACACATCTAATTTACGTATTGTAGTATTTTTTTACATTTCATTTCTAAAATCTGTCACTCTGGATGAAGTAAATTAAGATTCCTTTTATTCAGTAATATGTGTTCATATAACGTCAGAAGACAATCATGACCAAAATGAATATATGAGTCTGATTCCACTCTCAGTTATCAAAATCAGAAAACCAAAAAATAACCTTTTACCATCAAGTTCGAGTTGATCATTTTCGCAATGTTTTTCACATGACACGGGTTGTCAGAAGACGTTGTTTATGTATAGATATTGATGAGTTAGTTATTTGTAGTTGATAAAAGGTTTCAGAGGTAGAAACGCAGTACGCCACGAGTAGGTACAGCATCTTCTAACCCGCGACGCCATAATCCTGTGTTCCTGCTATAGGATAGGCACCTATAAATTAGAACAAGCTGAACTGTATTACACGCGTTGATTGGTAATCTGTGAAATTAACTTTTGTTAACAATATAAATCGCAATGAAATGGAATCACAAAAACAATCGCACTTTCACATACCTACACGGTACCTAACTGATCTATACTAATATTATAAAGCTGAAGAGTATGTTTGTTTGTTTGAATGCACTGATCTCTGGATCTATTATAAGTCGGCTTTGAAAATTTCTTTTTGTTTATAATAGCCATAAACTTGTGAAAATTTGCCGGTAACGCAATTTTTTTTTTTTTTTTTTTTAAATATGTTTAGGGCCTGGATTGAAGTCCTTTTAGCCGCTATTTCGTTTTTGTTCGAATGTTTAGTCAATCCTTGTTCCTATTATATGTTTTCAAGTCCAACAGTCGTTATTAAATATTCATAGAGAGGCGGGAATAACTTTGTATTCGATAAGATGTCCGTGATTTCGGTAGGCATATTTTCACAAATTTTTTCCAATTGTGTTACCAGTGTTAAGCGTTGTGTTTCAAATATTGGACATTCTTGTATTATATGCTTAATATCCGCTGCAGGGCTCTGACAATGATCACATTTATCATTTGTCTTAATTTTCAACCTGTGCAAATGAGATGGGCTTTTGAAATGGCCAAAACGCAATCTATTCATAGTGGTTATATATTTTCTTGGTACATATTTTAATTTATGGTACCATGGCTTTGGATTTATGTGATTTTGTATTTTAGCGTACCATTTTCCAGTTTTTAGAATGCTATTATTCCAATATTCTTTCCAAAAGTTTAGCGTTTTTTCTTTAACTGCTGCATGATAGTCTTGGAACGGAACGTCAAATTCAATAGGCTGTTCATTGACCCCATGACAAGCAGCAAAATCAGCTGTTTCATTTCCAGGTATATTTTGATGGGATGGAACCCATACAAAGTGGATTTCTTTAGTAAGTCTTATGGTGTATAATAATTCTTTTATCTTAGTTATTAAGTAGTTTACTTTATAATTTAAATTATTATTTTTTAAACATAATAATACACTTAGACTGTCAGTAATTATTACAAATTTATTTTGATGATTCTCACACAAGTCTCTAATATATTCTATAGCTTTATAAATAGCAAGTGCCTCAGCTGTATAAATAGAACAGTAATTACTTAGTTTATAACTAAAAGAAACTTTTACTTGTTCATCAAAAAAGGCTGATCTAACAACCGATTGTGTTTTACTTCCATCTGTATAAATTCTATAAAAACCATGTTTTTTACTTATCACTCTCAAAAAGTCATATTTATTTTCTATTTTGTGAACAGTAATATTAATATTTAAAAATAAACTATAATAAAAATTATTGTAACAGGGCCATAACCGATTTTTATAAATAGTATTTAGACTATTATTTAAAGGATATTTAAATTTTTGGACTTGGGCAGGTATACTATCTTCTAATGCTAGATTTTTTAATTTAAATCTTTCTATAAAAGCGAGACGTCTTATATGTAGGGGCATTATACAACTTTCTACTTCCATTGCATTGATAGGTGTGGAACACATGGCTCCAGTAATTATTCTTAACGCTTTGTTCTGCATAACATCTAGTTTTTTTAATAATACAGTACTAGCATTCATGTAAGCGAGACAACTGTAGTCAAAGTGACTACGCACTATGCTTTTATATAAATTTGCCAATATAACAGGATCTGCACCCCAATATGTTCCAGCTATACATCTTAAAATATTTAGTCCTTTAGTTGCATTAGCAATAATATAATTAATATGTGAATTAAAATTCAGTTTGTAATGTAGAATTACACCTAAAAACTTCTTTTCTGTAACTAAATTCAATTTTTTACCATTACACATTATGTTGGGTAATGTATTGTACATTCTTTTGTTGAAGATCATTGCTGAACTTTTTTCTACACTTATTTTCAATTTTAGTTCATTGTGTAAATAGTTATGAAAAGAACTCAGATTTGTATTTAAATTATTTATAGCTAGATTTATATTATAGTCAGAAGCATATAGAACAATGTCATCAGCAAACTGTAGGATATTTACTGGACTATTTACATATTTACATATTTGTGATACATAAAGATTGTACAATAATGGGGATAATACTGCTCCTTGCATAGTGCCTTTATACACATGTTTTGGTCCATGTACAATACCATTGAATTTCACATACATAGTCCTATCAAACAAGAGATTAAAGATCCATTTAATTAATTTACCTGGAAGACCTATTTCAAACAAGATTTTAGCCAAAACTTCCATATTCACATTGTCAAAAGCACCCCTTATGTCCAAAAATGCACAAACGGTAGCTTTGTTACTATTTAAAGAATCCTTTATATCAGACACTAGTGATGAAAAATTATCAGCGGAACTTCTCCCTTTTCGAAATCCAAATTGACTTGCAGGCAATAAATTATTACGTTCAGCATACCAGTCAAGTCTTACTTTAATTATGGATTCAAATAACTTCCCAAGACAAGATGATAGTGATATAGGGCGATATGATTCAGGATCATTTTTTGGTTTACCTGGTTTGTGTATAGGGACAACACATTGAGTCTTCCATGAGTCTGGAATGACCATTGATGACCATAATCCATTAAATATAATTAACAATATTCTTTGAAATTTGACATGAAGTTTAGAAATAAGTAAATATGGGATATCATCAAGTCCTGGAGATGTATTTTTTTTTGATTGTAAAACCATAGAAAACTCTTCCCAAGAAAACCAATTCAATAAAAATTTGCTTGACTCATTACTTAACTGACTAAAATATAAATTTAAATTGTTTATGTCCACTTTTTTTTCAGGTGGAGAATCAGGAGCCAATTTATCAAAAAATGAATCCAACCAACTATCATTAAATGATTTTTTTAAATTTGAGACGTGTTTAAATTTTTTTACATAGCTCCATATTCTAGATACAGGTGTAGTCCTATTAAATGATTCACAAAGTGATTTCCACTTGAGTCGTTGATGTTCTTTCAAAAATCTTTTTTTAAGAGCATCCACACGTTTATACTCTATAAAATTATCCAAAGTTGGAAACTTTCTATAAAATTTCAGGGCATTTTTGCTTTTTTGTACCATGTCTCGACACTCATCATCCCACCAAGGTACGGGTAATTTAGATTTATTATTATGGAAGTTCTTTCTTATAGGAATACATTTATTTTTTAGAATGTGTAAAGATTTACAAAACTCATCATATGATTTTAAAGGATTATTTGAGTCATACACAAATTTGTCAGCTATTTCTTTTGATAAATCACAATATTTGTGCCAGTCAGCTTTTTTATATATATATTTTTCAGAATGAAAATTATTTATGTAGTTGCTGGGATTTAGTTGAATAGAGATGAGTGTCGGGAGATGATAGCTACCCATAGGATCGTCAATTACTGACCACTCACAAAATGGAGCAAGAGATGGACTAGCACACGATACGTCTATTGCTGAAGGGTTTCTATTTGGACCACCAATAGTTGTGGGCGAACCTGAATTAAGAATACAAAGATCACATTCCTCAAATATGTCATATAAACTGTTTCCTCTGGCATTTGAACTGAAGCAGCCAAAAGCAACATGGTGGGCATTAAAGTCGCCAGATATTAATATAGGTTTGGGTAAATTTTTAATAATATTTTTCAAAGTTTTACTTCTGAAACGTCCTCCTCTCGGAGGGCAATATACACATAAGATAGAAAAAATAATAGTGTCGGTCTTCAGCGATATTGCCACAGTCTGCACATTCTCACAAAAAGCTGTATCAACAACAGTAAATTGGAAAAGGCTTCTAATTAAAATACCGACTCCACCACGACCGTTTTTTGCATTTTTGAAAATAAATTCATAACCAGGTATTTTAACTACACGACAGTTTTTACACCAAGTTTCATTTAAGAGACAAATATCAATTTTATGTTCATTAAGAAATTGTATTAATAATGATTTTTTACTTTGTAAGCTCTGTATGTTAAACTGCATAATACGTAAATTGTTTAAATGATTGTTATTAAATCTATCCATTAAAATCTATGTTTAATTTTAATATATCCTTGATTCTCTTTGTTGTAATTGGTTCATTGTTTTTATCATTGCTAAGAGCTATTATAGTTTTAATTATAGCATTCAAAACTTTATCATTTTCTAGTAATATGGCACTTGAGGTGTTAATAATTTTATTAGATGATGACTTGCTGTGTACAGGTGGAAATTCAGTTTGATAATTTTTTGTTACTAGTGAAGTAGTAGCTGCTGCACTTGCATAAGATATTTTATTTTTTTTTTTCCTGAGTTTTTTTAATTTTAATTGGACAATCTTTAAAAATAGCTAAGTGAGATCCTCCGCAATTAATACATTTCAGAGGTGTCTCAGTCATACAGTCTTTATAATGGTGTTCTTCAGAACACAATGAACATTTTTGGGCACGTTTACATATTTTAGCAGAGTGATTGAAACCAAAGCATTTGTAGCATTGTAAAAGAGGAGGTACATATTCAAAAACTTTAAACCTCCATAGATTTAAATATACATAATCAGGTAGACTGGTGGATAGAAAAGTAACACTTACCGTTTGTAAAGGTATTACTTCACCTTCCACCTTCTTCATGAACCTCTTAATACTAATTATTTCATAATCTGATACTAACATTTTATATAATTCGTCATTGGATACTTCAATTGGAACAAATCGCAACACGCCAATTTTTTCTATGTATTTGGATGAAATGTACGCATTCAAATTATGTTTATTGAGAAAAGACTCGTTTTTCAAAAAATTATTAGCCAAATTTGGCTGGCCAAAAACGATTGCCACTTTAGTAGCATTAACTCGACTCATACGAATCATGCCCTTCACTTCTTTTTGAAACAAATTTGTCAATATTACAGGATTTTTGTTGCCCAACTTTTCATTAGGACTGGTATTCTCAACAAAAACTGTAAATTCTGTGCTCACCGACTTCTCAGGAAATAATCTTTTATAATTTTCCTTTATGTAGGTATCATATTTGCCTTTTTCCAGGTTCCCGCCTCTTTCATTTCTTTTACTTTTTAGTTTTTTTCTTTTATTTAATCCACCTCCTTCATCCTCTGTAGGATCTTCTTCCATTTTGTATGATTTTTAGTAGGTTTACACCTTTAATGAAAATTTATTTTCCAATTTATATTTGCTTAGGTTAAACTCGACCACGTTGTTCGATTTCCCGCCAAAGAATCCCCGGTAACGCAAAGGTCACAGGGTCACAGATTACGGAAGATGCGTATTCAGTATTCAAACATAAACCACAGAGGAATAAACCTTCTGTTAAAAAAAAGCGCCACGGCGTCAACAGGAACTGTAAGTGTCCAGGCCCTGGTCGGCATCGCACCTGCATGGTAATTTGATGTTATTGTATGTTATCTTGTGTGTTATCATGTGTTGTGAAAATGGGTGATTTTAAGGACAATGAATATTACATGTTCATGTGTTACGCTAAATGTGACGGGAATGTCGCCGATGCTTTATGTAGGTACACAAAACTCTAAGGGGCCAACGGCGAGTAGGTACCCGGTGCTATGACGTTCAGACATTTGTGGCTCGCATACGTCCACCTTGCGTTTTGAATCCCAACAGAAATGTTGAAGCTGGAAAACTGCATGTTTATTCAACACTCAAAATAATTACCTAAAGTCATAGAAGACATTCTTGTATTTACATATATTTGTTTCATTTTTCACATGTTTTCCATATGGTGAATTTCAGTGTGAGTGAAAAAGATGTAAGTATATACATTTGGTTTGCTTCCACCTGCTTGTACCCCTTTCTCAATGAGTTTAGTCTGACTAGTCAAACGGACGTTTGCATCAAATTCTTTGAATTTACCTCCATCGTTTAAATAAGTTGAAATTAATTTGGGGGCTACGTTCTGATCAAAAGCAGCAATGATTTTGTATCAGTTATCTTTTTCTTTCTAATGCTTTAGTGTACTTGTTAGAACAAGTTAAACATATGTAAAATTTACATTCCTTCTATGACTTTAGGTAATTATTCTGAGATTCAACACGAGTACATAATTACGTGGTCAGGTACCTGCGTCAGTACGAAATTTACAATCCGCCGTTTGCGCCATAGTAAAGAGTTTTGATCTCTCATAAAGAGAACTATTTTTAATGATAATAATTTTATTTAAAAAAAAATATTTTACAATGCTTACGGGCATCCACCAACCACTGCCTGCCCACCCCTTTCGGATCGAACATGATAGAACAAAAAACCGTGTTTAAGTACCCCAACGCAGACATAAGCGCATATGTAGTTAAATCAGTTAAATCCAAATAATGGTACAAAGTAGTAGCGCCTGACTACTGTAATGCCACCCGATATAAAATAACTATGGATTAATGTGTTTCCTTATTGATATATTTTGTAGTGGACGAATCTGTTAATAAGATGTTCTATACGTCTTTTGTATTGTTGAAGTATCACAAAATCTACTAAAACACTTCCAATAGTTTCCTAAACTCGAACGTAAAGTCGTGATCACTGTGCAAGCAAGTAGTTAATATCGAGTTGCTAACAACCCAGCCCTGCGGTTTAATGCAGCTGTACACGTCGCGGAAGTTGCTACCAACTCTGTTATCCTAACTCGTTGCAACCGGGTTAAATGTTAATCTGTTAAAACGGAGCTTAACAAGCTGCTAGCTATCGCGATGGATATACGATAGTTTTGATTTTCGGTTTTTCAAGGAGGTAAATTACAGTACAACACTCCTGCAAGCATGTAAAATGGTAATAAAAACGTAAGAGTAATTACAACGCAATAAACCAGTGTAACATTTGGCAAGAAAGCTGTCTATCGAAGTCAAACCCAAGTATCCGCAATGTTCCGCAAACGCAAACGCAGTTTAACGTATAACGTATAATAACGTATACATCACAACATCTAGGCCCCAAACTAAGCATTAGCTTGTGTTTTGGGTACCAAGCGAGAACACCAAATACATATAATAACCAAGACCCGGTACCAGTATCAATATTTATCATATAAATACTGACCCGGCCGAGGATTCGAACCCGGGACCTCAAGCTTCGTAGGCAGGGTCGCAGACTAAGCGGTCGTCAAGTTTAGTTTACTAATTACTTGTTCATGGGCTTGGATCAAAATTTTAAAGTTGCGCTGATGGTCATTAAAATTAAAAGTAATAAGATTTTAGAATAACCTCTCAAAATTTAGTTTTTTTTTCTATTTACAAATTTTCCAGATATTTACGAAAATTGTCCCTATGACGTCATTGAACGTCTGCACTTATTGCGCTCCTTTCCGCAGTAAAAAACCGAAATTAAAACTAATTTTAAAATATTGAGATCAGGTCATTACGTCAAATGAAATTATAATCATCATTAATCAATAACAATATTATGACTTTATTTAGTTAAAGATGTTGCAATTAGTAATCTGTCCAGTTGACGTCACAGAGATATTTTTGCTAAAAAAAATAAAGACTTAATTAATTATTATTTTTTTTTATGGGAGGCTATGAATTGGTCTATATTTTTGGAAAAAAATATAAAAACTATGGGTAGAAAAATTTAGTCCAAGGCTACTTGTACTTGTATTCAAATACCATATGTCTGCTTATACTATATTATGTATAATCAATATTTTTTTCATTATTACATTCGATCAATTCATAAAGGTTTATATATTTACTCGTTTTCGGTGTAAAACAGTGACGCACCATCTAATAGGAACATTTTGGACCATGTTTTATGGCATAGCAAATATAAATGGCTTTTCACACATGCAATTGCTTCCTCGTTTCCATACATGATATACGTGATATTAAGGGAATGGAATTTAAGCTAACGGAATGCGTAATTTTAACATTAAAGGCTAGGTGTATAGCTTGCCTCAAACTTTATGGCGGATCGGAATACAACGCTATAAGCGTGCTTGCGCAGGTACAGTCATATACCCTTCGCTCCACTGCGTCCCGCTACACCTAAAACTGGTTACTGCGACGCGACTTGTGACTATGTTCCGGATCTGCCATAAAGTTTGATTGTAAGAGTATCTGGGTAAAAAATTATGTCAAGGACCTCTTTCTTACAGGTTTCCTTTTATATCTAAGATGTGAGGTCCGTAAACGGAAAAGTTTTGTACACTAAATTGACCTCCTGAAATCGCGATTTTAAAATATGACGTATATCCATGTTATCCATATCTTGAGAGGTATATTTTTGAGCATATTACGGGTTGCATGAGATAGCGATCGTGGACAGTCGAGGCCGTGCTTCTTTTAAGGGCGATATTAATTATGTACAAATTCAATCCAACAAATTAAATGCTTTCATGTAACACAAAACAAATGTATAGGTTTGAACTCGTTATTAACTAAATTCAGAAAAATAATTTTCAAAAAAAAACGACTTCAAAAACATAAACTAAAAAGTTAAAAATAAAATTTTCACTTTAAAAAAAGAAGCATTAACAGGCGGCATATAGTTAATGAAGTCGGTGCCTACTCACTCAGACACTTTAAATGGTGTTCTATATTCGATATAGTTATAAATACATCATTGTTGTAATTGTTATTAGCTGGTAAGTACCCATTTAATGTGTCTGAGTTGGCACCGACTTCATTAACTACATGCCGCCTGTTAATGCTTCTTTTTTTAAAGTTAAAATTTTATTTTTAACTTTTTAGTTTATGTTTTTGAAGTCGGTTTTTATTTTTTTTTTTTGAAAATGTTTTATTTTTCAATTTTCAGTTGAACGCATCTGTAACTTATTTGTATTTAGTATAAATGGGGCTTCTAAACGCGCTACTTAAATGAGACAGCGCCGCGATTACGCAACTTCAATTCAGTGTCAAATTGACGCATCAGCATGCCTAGTAGGTAGTGGTATTCCTATGTAAAACTTCAATCTTAATTAAGTATTATTTTTGTCTGAACTGAACATTTTGGCATATTGAACCATATGAAGTAAGCCCAACAAAAGGTAACTGCTGTAAATCGTTAAGGAGTTCCCTCGATTGTGTATAGTCTCCATCATCAGATCTATAATGGTACTTATAACTCATATAAGTGCAAAGTTCTCATCAATAGAAATGAATTAAGTCCAAACACCAGGTAATTGCTGTAAATCGTTAAGGAGTTCCCTCGATTGTGTATGGTCTCCATCATCAGATCTATAATGGTACTTATAACCCATATGAGTGCAAAGTTCTCATTAATATTAATGAATTAAGTCAAAACACCAGGTAATTGCTGTAAATCGTTGAGGACTTTCCTCGACTGTCTTTCAGCTCCATCATCAGACTTCCGACCTTCACTAAATAGTACTAGTAGTAGTACTTTATAAAAATATTTAAAATACGATACTTTAAAATACGATTTTCGAAGGTTGCTCTCGATTTCTCTGGGATGCCATCATCAGATCCTGGTTTCTTTATCCTTTCCACAAAAAAAATCATCCAATTCGGTTCATAAACAACGAAGTTATCCCTGAACATACATAAAAAAAAAACATATATTCGGTCGAATTGAGAAACCTCCTTCTTTTTTGAAGTCGTTTAAAAATAGTTATTTAGATTATTTTTAGTGCCTAGGAGTATAATAGATATTTTGAAGTGTAAAAGTTAATTTATTCTATGGTAAAAGAAAGAATTGTAAAAAAAAACATCTCAAACGGCGTATTATTAACACCGCGATTTGAATTTAAAAATAGAATGAGTCTTTTTTTTAAAGTGCAAGCAAGTCCGCTCTTTTGGCAAAGATAATGGGCTTCGAGGCAATAAATCTAAACTAATGGCGTAAAAATAAACATTTCGTCTGGCTGCTTTGTGTTCACCCACTACCTATCCCGATAGTGGTTTACTTTTGTTAAATATTAAACTTACAGTTAATGTTCATAGACATGAATGATTAGATATACTTATAAATATATATTTTTTTATTTGAGATTTGGCTACAAATTTTGTCATTGACAAGGAATATTTTTTAAACTAAGTTGTTAGAACCCCGAGTTATTTATGACAATCAGTGAAATGCACAGCGTGTTCTTTTTACGTATTTCGCGGTCCAATATTTATGAAGTCCAGAAAACACTGAAAAATAAAATCACATTTATATATAGATACTCACCTACTCACATAAACGTATGTCACTCTGTCACTGACCATGTATTTATTTTTTCACTAAACTTTACCGACCGAACAACGAGTTCGAAGTAATACAGGTAGTGTTGGTACACTAATCTGACGCTTCGTTTGTCATGTACGTCTTAGACTTATATATACGAAGGTTCATACGTTTTTGCGTTTTCCGGAAAACCCCGATGAATTAAACTGATCGTCGCTTGTTACGATAGTAGTTTCTAGAACTAAACTAGTGATGGAGAAATGTCTGGCTTTCGAGATGTGCCCTAAACAATATCTGTTATGGTCATGAATTATGTACTTGTATACGCATATATTATTTGGAGTATCTTAAGGTCTTCCAAATGGTCTGACGTCTCCCAGAAAAACCCGTCAAATTAAATTAGCCATCACTTGTTTTTACCGATAGGTATATTCGGTAATACAACCAAACGCTGTTGTCACATTAATTTAGTCTATGAAAAACACTGTTATATAGAATTCAATCTCAGTAAATTCCTGCTCACTAAACATGCAGTTTCAATATTCTATCAAACCACAGCCTAAATGTACAAACTGTTTTCCTGGATATTCGGCTGTGAAGTTGTTTTTGAAAAGCGCGTTTTAAGCCAGTAATCCTCTTTCATTGAGCTCTTATTGTGAAGGTTATCTCGTTGGATTTTTCGTTTAATTTAATTTATTCGATCTCCTATTGTAATATGTTAAAAATCAGTTAATTAAAAACAAACAGATTATTTAACATTCCAAATTAAATATATTTTTCATTATATTATTATATACAATCATTGATTATACTTCACTTCATTTCATCAGCCCATTTTTACCCATCTGCAGGGGCTTAGGCCTCCCCCAGGGTGAGAAGAGGCTAGAAGCTGATTATACTGATTATACGAGTGACGTAAAATGTGTTATTGGAACAGTTGGAAATTAATACGTACCCACTGACAATTAAAATTGTAATTAATATTATACTTAATTATAAACTTCGGGGTAAACTTAGGGAGGAAATGTGTTGTACTTTTATTTTTGCTTTTTATTGCTGTGCTTGTAAATGCATGATTTTTTTTTAAATAAATATATTTTTTTAATTATAAATATTCAATGGACAAAAAAATGTGCATGGGCATGGAGTTGTATTTACAACAACACTCATCGAATCAAAATCGAGCTCAAGATGAGTAAAGTGCACACCAGTGAGTGCTCAGTTAGTACGGTGTCTGCCGTCCACGCAACACCGAGCACATGAAAAATAAGTAAAATGAAAATAAAAAACCATCTTTTATTTTCTATAAAAAAGTATTTCAATATACCGTTAAAACAAATTGATGCTGTATACACAATGTTTTACCCTTCCACGCATAATAATATGTGGGACATCTCAGACACGGTCATCTAGTCTCAAGCTAAGAGACCTTGTATTATGGGTACTAAACAACTAATTTACGTAAATTTATATACTATATTATAATAAATACATAATATATAGATATCATATACCTAAACACGGAACACATAAACATGTTCGTACACGCAGATATTTGTACCGGGCGGGAATCAAACACACGTTTCCGACTACTAGACCAATCGCTCAATCAAGGTGCATTCCACAAAATATGGTTTGAGATCTAATTAGTATTTGCTGTAGAACAAGTGTCGAGGAAGTATTGAAATTGTGCGTGTAACAATAAGGAATTATCACCATAGAATGTATATTGATAGACAGTGTCAAAAAAATCATACAAAAATAATTTGCAATGACTCTGGCACATATTTTTCTGACCGCAGCAGCACTATACCTTTCGAATGGGATCTTTCGATCAACTTATTTCAGTGGGAGGGAATATATCAAGAATGTGTTCCACTGTATTCAATGTTTTTCACGAGTGGCTTACATTGACCGATTTAAACGAAATCTATGTACATCGATGGTTATAATTTGCTTTTTAAAATATTTTAGTCCGATTTATACAACGCCTTTGTAAGTAGACAATTAGTCTTTAAAAAACAACCGCAAACAATACCCGTTCTTTCTTTCTTTACATAATTTCAGACAAAAGCGCTTTTGTTTTTTTAGTATTGTGTGTAATTATTAACTAAAAGAAAAAGTTCAGTTTCTTATAAAAATACTACGTTTTTCTTAAATAATGTAATATCAATTAATATCTTCGAGATAATTTTCAATTTAAAACTTGACCCACTCAGAGTTTAGGCTAATATTCGTAACTCCTAAAATTAACCCTTTATAAAGAAACGTCGCTGACAGATTTTATTCGTACATGTTTCAGAAAAAAATATTTTGTACAACTTAGTACATGAAATACGGAAGTTTGCAGCCCTGTTATATAGTTTCTACGCGTAAGTCAAAGCAATTCAGAGATATGTCGTACTTCAACATCGTATATGGTGCGTCACCAAAACCTATAGGGTACTCCCGATTGACCCAGAAACTTGAAATCGGGCTTAAAAGTAGGTATGATAAAAGTAAAGGAATAGTTTTTCGTACTATGTGAAGGTGAATAACTATATAGATAATAATAATAACAATAATAATAATAAATGGGACTTCCCACACAGCGCCATCTAGTCCCAAAGTAAGCAACTATTATGCTTGTGTTATGGGTTACTAGACAACTGATATACATACTTAAATATTCTTTATAATATATACATATATAGATAAATATTTTTGCGAAGACATCACATACATATAACAACCAAGACCTGACACCAGTATCAATATTCATCATATAAATACTGACCCGACCTGGGATTCGAACCTGGGACCTCCAGCTTCGTAGGCAGGGTCGCTATCCACTAGGCTAAGCGGTCGTCTAAGATATAATACGTTAAGATAGTAAGAAACCCTTAAAGCGTTAGTCCGCCTTGTTTAATTTTTTTCGAGTTCATATTCCTTTGTGTCGTGATAGCCCGAGCGCAGCAAACCTGTTTCAAAACTATAAGGCTATGTGGCCGTGGTTTGAATCTGGGCGTGTTTGACCAATGAGTTTTTTCTAACTTAACCTTCTGCAACTGAGGTGGTAGTCTGTCAGACACCGCTGAATAAAAAAACCGTGGATTGATCGCAAGGTGGCGTGATATATTTCTGTCTCGCTCAGTACCTACCTACGTTGGCACGCTCCAACGGCCAGTGCAGCGCAAGCGGCGGCGCGATGTACACGTGTGGAGTTACGAGCTGTAGGTGTCCCACAGACGTAAGTACAGCAATAAACACTGATTCTGTTAGACGTCACCTCACTAATATCTTTTTAAATCCATATTAACATATTAATAATGCCATAGTGTTTCGTAGACGTAACCTCATACTTACCTACTAAACCTGGTCCAGGTCCTGCTGCTGGAAGGAAATTATGCAGCATATGTCCAAGTAAGCTAAAAAGGCAAACTGAATACCGTTGTTGTGTGTGTAAAAAGCACATCTGCTTACAGTGTTCGTCTCAATTGTGTCAAGATTGCCAATTAAATTTGTAGTTTAAGGGTTAACTTTGAGACTGATTTATGCCTAAATGAACCGTTGGATCTCATTAAATTTACTGATAAAGATATATTGTATAATGTTTTCAAAGAAAATACTAATAAGTTTTTGAAAGTTTTATTGTTATTGTTTTTTTTTGCATAGTTTTGTATAATAAGATCAAAAAGCCTGGAAATTTCCGATCTCAATAAATGATTATATAATACCATCTTCTTTTATTTCTAAAACAGTATTCATGTGTTTTTTCATGAAACGGTAACATTTTATTGATATTGTATAAAAAAAACTTATACACTCTTGCATTTTCATAATATTAACAGTATATAATAATTACGTCTGACAGACTACACCTCAATCGTATTGTTTCTACAGAGTCACCTCAGTCGCAGAAGGTTAAGTACCTACATTAACTATCACTGACTCCGTGCTTCGGAGAAGCACGTTAAGCAGTCGGTCCCTGTTGTTGTCAATAGATGGCCATCATTACAATCCACCAACCCGTATTAGAGCAGCGTGGTGGATTTAAGCTCCAAGTCCTTCATCTTGAGGGGAGGCCTAAGTCCCTGTAGTAGGGTAAAAAAAAGGACTGATGGAATGGAATATTTCATTACGACTCGAAGCTATTATGAAGTAATAGTCCTGCAAAGTCGATCCAGTATTTTTTACCCAGATATTATGAATATTTTGAATAAATTTTAATTTCATTGACTTTTTGCTTTGGTCGAAGCGTATATTCTTATTTCACGTCGCAAAGAGATTGACGCGCTATTTGTTACCTTACTTAGTAAATAGAAATAGTTTCTTACATCTTTCTTTCAAGAAAGATATTCATTTACAGGAAGTACGAAAATGTTCTCAATGGAAGTTTCAGAAACATTCTTCGGGTTAGTATATTGTATCCTTCCACTTAATATTTTTTTCGGCACAAGTAAAAATAATTAAGAAGAAAAACGCCCCCTGACGAGATTTCCTCTTTCTTTGCTTTCAGGGTATGGACTTAAATCACATTATGTTTTTCTCGGATTCGTTCAAGTAACTAATGTTTCTCGAATTCCTGTGTAATTGTATTAAATTAATTACTTTGGTAGCGACGACGTAGGAAAAACTAGCTTTTTATTACATATAAATGTAAATATAATTGCTATTAGCTATGTGTTCTTCTTTTGTTACTAATTTTACTGTGTATTTTTGTAAGCTGATGATTTACCAAATAAATAAATAAGTAAATAAATAAATAAATAAAATATGCGCCGCGCAAATAAATGAGATTAATTTTTTTATTTTTAACACACGAGTGTATACGGATGTCATGACATCTTAATCAGTTGAATAAGTACAAGTGACATGAGTCGCTAAGCTTTTCAATCCTATTCAAGTCCGTTAATTTTGCTGCATTTGGGTAAAGCGCTCGCAGTAAAGCCACTAAAGCCATGATGGGACGTATTTAAATTAACTCGTAATTTCAAAATGCATAGGTAGTACAGGTATTTTAAATGTTTCATAAAAAATCAATCAATCAAATCATCAATCTTTAAGTTTCAATACTTTCGAATCCTTCTCAACTGCATTGCTCATTTCGGTACATACCAAAACAGCTAAATTCGCTTTTAAAATTATCAAAAACTAGCGACCCGCTCCGGTCTCGCATGGGTAGATAGACAGAAAGATAAATTAGTATTTTTAATTAGTGCTTTATTTGGACAAGTAGAAGATAACAACAATTCCTTATTAAAATAAAATTATTATTTTATTTTTAATTTTATTTAATTATTTTAAAATGTTATACCTATTTATTTATTATACTTTTTTTTATATTAATATATTAATTTTTATACCCTTATTAAATATTATAATATGTTATGTAAATCTAATTTTTCTTTTTTATAATATTAGTTTAGACAAGTTATAAGTAAGAAGACTACGTTTTGGTCAAATTAATTCTGATTTATTCTACAGAAGTGTTAACTAGAAATGGAGTTCCGAGAACGAAATTGCAATATCTTGAAATTAACACGGTGGCGTTGGTTGCATAAAACTATCCGCATCTCGTATGACAGGCACGTAGGAACACAGAGAGAGCGTCGCGATATTGGACTGCATTACACCGCACGTGATTGCGCCCGGTGCTTATGCCAAGCTTTTGATATTCGAAGACTACTTCCTTACGTAAGGCCACGATCGTCGTTGTTAATTTGGGTTACGAATACCAAATAGCTTTGAAACTGGAACATGTTTATGAATGAATATTACGCACGAGTTACTAGTTATGATTCTTAGGCAAAAACTAGTTTTTTCGACTAATGTAAATACTTGGTGAGCTTTTGTCTGTGTAATAATGTGTATTGATTGTTTCTAATAAGCTCCATCTATTTGTTTACACTTTACTCGAAAACTACTAGTCTGATTTAGAGCTTATTAAGCTTAATCTCTAAAAATATGATTAAGTTATCTGGTACGTTTTATATAGTAGCATACTTTTTATTTATAAATATAAAAGAGACCCCTTGCTTGACCAACATATCCATCAACGCCGAGCCGAAATCATCCAATCTAATTAAAGGAAATTTAAACAGTAGGTTTTTTTGTTATGCAAGCGCCCCAGAAGGAATAATTTTAAGAAATTAAATATCTATAAAAGAGCAAAAAGAAGTTTGTATAAGAGTAATGTAATATAAGAGTTTGTATTAAAATCCTTTCTTTAGGTATAAAGCTAAATCAAAGTGAATTAATATTTTCACCTTTCGACTATAAATTTAAAATGATGGGTTTCAGGATATTCAGAAGTGTATCCCATAAAGCGGTGAAACAGGGAACGAAAATTTCGTACGAGAACTTCGTCCTTTCGTTTTTCTGTTATTTTAAGTACAAATGTTCAAATTGTGTACAAATGTACAATTGTCCTATTGACTGGAAAGTCAAAATTAAATGTTTCATTGTTTTTATGAAATTAAACCTTAATAAACTTATAAAATAAAAATATATCGATGAATTTGTATTCTTTAGAATTGTGTCTTTAAGCACAAAGTTATCTCACAGATGACGTGACGGAAAAATAAGTTTCGTCTAAGGTCGGGAACGGCTCGAGTCATAGATGTACAAAAAATGACTAAATTGCTAATAATTGAATCAAATAAAGATGAAAAGGAAACACCTCAAGGTCCTAACTTAAAAGACTACAAAAACAATTACGTGAAAATACGTGTATTACCTATCCTTTAGATAGATAGACCTAATCCTTTAGAGTTTGCCAGTACCGTCCAATATTAACGGGCAAAAAAAAAATGAAAAATTACTCGGACATATCCGAAGTCGACGTTTTATTATACACTTTTATTAATATTTTAAATAACTTTGTGTATATATTTCAAATATTAAATAATAAATTCAATAGGATTGGTTTTAATCGCTTTTCAGGATTGACGCTCCCACGAATCCGTACTAAGTAAAACTGTACTCAGAACTTCTTTCCACTCTAACCCGCTGGGCATTTTCCACGAATTTTAAATTCGAGTGCGGTTTTAATAAGTTTCGGAAGTACCGGTTCATGCCTCACGTCGACTTTAAAACAATGAATATTAAGTTGTTTTTCGAATTTATTTGTTTATACCTAATCAAACTATAAAAGTTGAAAATTAAAATTATGTTTTATTTACGTGTTACAAAATGTAGGGAAATGTTTTTGTTTGTGTTTCGGTTTTTGTGTTGGTTGTAGTTTACTTTTATTTGTGGCCGAGAAAGTATAATCTTTTCTTACATCTTCTTTCTAAACGTTTATTTTATTTAAAATTTAAGACAATAGAAAAGCCAGATAAATAAAGAAGGAACTGGGACAAGAGAAAAATAGAAAGGAAAAAATCCACTATACGTAGAAACCGTGAAGGAAATGAAAAATAATAAAAAGATAAGAAATTTGAAAAAAGTGACCGTATTTATCTACTTATTTTAGTATTTTAATGAAACATCTTTTTAATATTTTTCGACTAAACGTTTCTCTCGTTGTGAAATTTTATATTTAACTTTTTTTTTAATTAATACATTTGCTATTAATACGGTCTTTATGACATCGAAACTTGAACCGTAATGTTGTATTTTACAGTACTAGGCTTTTTTACTTTACATCAATCACAAACGAGCATTCTGTTTGTAACGCATGCGTTAACCGCGAAAAGCAGCCCGCTCGCCCTTAACTCCTGCCATTATTACGTTTGAACTATCTACCTAATTTTAATCGCAAATTTATTGAAAAACGTCGTATGCTGCTCGTACTCAATAAGCTGGCTATTATAGTCATTGGTTTGTTATAAGCACTCGGCTTCGCCTCGTGCCTATAAACACCTTGACACTTGAAACATGTTCATTTAAAAAGCCGTTTTAAATGAACATGTTTACTTCGACGCTCTCTGGCAGCTTATAACAGTGAACTAAATGCTCTGATGTTCCATTCCATTCCCTTTAATCAGCTTCCCTTTAATCTTTTAGGCCTCCACTCAACATGAAGGGGCTCGGAGCTTAAATCCACCACGCTGCCCCAATGTAGGTTGGGGGATTGTAATGACCGCAATTTATTGACAGCAACCGGGACCGATTGCTTAAAGTGCTCTCTGAAGCACTAAGTCAGTGATAGTTAATGTACTTAAGTCATAAAAAAACTCATTGGTACATGCCCGGATTCGAATCACGGTCACATGGCCTTATAGATTACTTACAGATTCATTAGAACCAAATTATAGAGTCTGTACGATTTCCAGTTTTGTATAAATAAGACGATGCTTTGTGTACATCTTAGCTTGGATGTTCACAACTTGATATTCACTATTTTTATTTGAATGTCTAAAATTCACGCATGGAATTATAGAAGAATAGAAGTTGTTGCTTCAAACTTTAATATTTTCTTTATTCACTTGAAATTGTAATTTTCTTAGACAGTGTCGATGTTGATTAGTTGCATTGACAGTAGCTATTAACAAGTATTAAAGACATTAGCATTTTTATCCGTTCACCATGATTTCAACACAATAAATTTCATGTCATATAAAACATTACGCTTATGGGTAAAACCTAAAAGCAAGACCGATGACAACTTTTCCATTTTCTTTTTAGTTTGTTACTTTTTAGCATATGTTCAATTCAGTATGTCAGAAGATACTTAATATGTGTCAGTAAAATTTTAACCGACTATAGAAACGTTCCCCTTCCCATTCCCTCTACCACCCTTCCTCCCTTCCAGCCACTTACTCTCCCCTGCCCTCTCTTGCCCCACCTCTCCCCTATCAACCCTTCTTCTACACTCGCTAAAAAGTTCTTTTTTCGTCAATGAAAGTCAATCAAAATTGGTTTAGCCATTCCGCAGATTAGCCAGGAAACAAACAAACGAACGTACAAGTTTTACATTTTTTATAATATTGTAGCTTTCCGTCCGCAGCTTCGGACGCGCGGCCTTCACAAATGTATCATGACCAGTTTTTCTGGAATAAAAAGTAGCCTATGTCAGTCTTCAGGTTATAAACGATAACCATGCGAAAATTATAGCGGTCCCGGTACAACTGTGTAGTCCACGGGAATGGAGTAAAAGTTAGTTTGAGAATAAAATATAGCCCATGTTACCCGATGATAATGTAGCTTTTTATAGGTGAAAGAATTTCAAAAATCTGTGTGTAACTCTGTAGTCCACACGAGCGAAGCTGCGGACAGAAAACTAGTATTTTTATAAATTATAGCCTATATGTTATTCTGATATATAAGTTATATTATTGTTAAGCTTCATTAAAATCTATGTAGTAGTTTTTGCGTGAAAGAGCAACAAAAATCCATACATACAAACTTTCGCGTTTATAATATTAGTAGGAAGTAGGATTTGGAAAATCCTTTTTTCGATTGGAAAAATTATTTTTAACTTTTTAGTTTCAGTTTTGTTATTTTAGCTTTGTCTCTATGCTTTAGTCATTGCGTATAACAGTCCTTGACAAATTTCGTTAAAAACTTCCATAAAAAAATCTATCATTTAATAAATTTCAATAAGAAAATCAAAAGTAAACTCTCGATATTTCACTAAATAGCGTTAAAAGCAAAGCGTCTTATTCACTTTGATACAAATATTTTTGACTTTCGTGCAGCAAGTACTTTAAGAAAGCTTGCCTGGCGTGCGCCACTGCTGTAATCATGAGCTCGAAGCATCTCCGTACAATGTGTAAAGGAAATTGAACCGCTGCTGTCGCGGAAACGTAGCTTGTGCAAACGCGCGTTCCATACTGATTGGTCACATACTGAATACAATTTCCTAATAAATTGGTAATTTTATAATATTTTTTAATATAATGTGGATGTATGATTTTTAACTTTGTTACGACTAAGTACCTATGCCATCATCGTTCGGACAAATTCGTGTTTTTGGATTTCTAGTATTATTAAATATTAATATTTCAAATGTGTCGTGATAGCTCAGAGCGCAACGAACCTGTCCCAAATTTATAAGGCCCCATAGGGCCATGGTTCGAATCCGGGCCTGTACCAATGAGTTTTTCTGACTTGAGTACACAATATCACTGACACCGTGCTTCGGAGGGCACTTTAAGCAGTCGGTCCCGGACGCTGTCAATAGATGGCGGTCGTTACAGTTCCCAACCCGCAGTGGAGCAGCGTGGTGGACTTAAGCTCCAAGCCCCCCTCCTCACCCTGGGGGAGGCCTAAGCCCCTGTAGTAAAAATGGGCTGATGATGATGATGATGATGATGAATATTTCAAACTATATAGGTTTTTGCACATGTGATATATTTTGTACAACCTCACACTACATTACTCTGCTAATAAATAGTAGATTACTGCCGCGGCCCGCAAGTGCAGCATAAGCGGACGATCGTGAGTATGCGGGCCGAGGCACGGCCGAGGCACGCATCACAGAGTCCGGTTATGCACAGTTGTGGCCAATGGTTGTATAGTACTTTTCTCAAAGATGTGTGTAAATTAATAACATTTTCATAAGTTTTCATGTATCTGGCCTTCGATTTCGATGGTAAACAATATTCAATAATAGCTTTTGCAGCTTATTGTATTACAGGTGGTTTTAAAATGTCTTGATGAACTCATAAAATGAACTCATTTTGAATAATGAAACTAATTATATTTACAACTGGATTATAACAATAAAAATAATTTAGGTAATTTTGCCGCCAATTCGCCGCGTTTTACTGTCGATTTCTTTTTTTACTTTTTTAAATTCATTTAATAGCGCATTCTTTTAAAACTTATATGAATTATCTCTTTAGTTGTCAATGTTCGGGTTTGAAAAAGTTGGTTCCATTTTCAAATTACAAATTCGACCGCTCGAGCACGCCTGCTAAAACATCGCGGGACACTTTCTGGTCCGGTACTGCAAGTATGATTTATCCCAAAGAGGATTTTGCAAGATATAGGCGTTTAAAGTAGCATCTTTGAGAAAAAAATATTACCCTAATGATGCTTATTGTTATAATTGTGGTCTTATTTATCTAATAAAAATACATCAAAATTAGTTTGAATGAATGAATGAATGAAATAATTTATTTAAAAAAAAGCTCATTGACATGCACTTGACTTATCAAAAACCATTTTAGGTTTCTCCAATAGCCATGTCATCGGCAAGCGTAAGTAAAACATAATAATGAGCATTCACTAGATGCCCAGTTAGGTAAGTAATTATTAAGTATATCTAGGTTTTACAATATACCAACAATATGACAATTCACAATATACCAGATATAAATGAAGGTAGACACACATAAACCAGTATCAATTCGATAAATTAATACACAACAAGTGTTAAACATGGACGCGTTGTTATGCTAATTAATATATTTTGCATCGTTTTACCTGTGCAGTTTATAGCGTGTTCCAAATGTAAAATGTTTATGTGTAATAATTAATTAAATATTGTCATTAAAGGTCATTAAATACATATTATTATCCTTCTTTTTATTATTGTTATTTTTTTTAAATTTATTTTAGTACATAATTATATGTTTTAGTTGTTGAGTAGTTCTTGAGTTACAAACGATCAAAGGTAAATAAAATCTAACAACAAATAAAAAACTCCATTAGTCTGTTACCGACACTAAGTTTTCCAACATCTTTCATGTACAGCGATCACTTTAATTTTCTTTTACATAAGACTAGACCCATTATTTAAAAAACAGAAATAGGTACCATAGTATCAACCGAGTCTTTTTTATGTAGTCACAAGGTTTTCGTACTGTCCTAGAGACCAACCGCGGCTACGCTCGTGTGGGACACACGTGTGTATTGACTTCATTTTTACTAATTTCCGTTTTTCCAAAGGAAGAAGAGATTTTGTTTCCGGTAAAGGTTAAAAATGTTTGTTTTCTTCTATATTTTTGGGGTTCTTAAGTATAAAATAGAAATTATTTCTGTGGTTTCGTTACATGTATGGCATATCATCGTTTATTTTCTATTCTATTTTCTATGGAAATGAAATGTTATCCCGCGGGAAAGAGTCGGCACATTCGGTCTCTGTCAATTCAACTATCCCTGTTGCCAAAGCTGCTCTCTTTGTAAAAAAGTTATTTCTGTTATTTCTTTATATGTAAGGAATAATGATTGTACGAGTTTTATATTCTATTCTATTTTCCCGCGGAAAGAAGTCATCAATGTTTTTCACTGTCCGCTTAATTATCCCTACCTTACATAAAATAGGAAGTGGTTCTTTTGCACAGAAATAATATTACTATGGAACAGACAGCACGAACAAAATTTAAACTTACGTGTGCAGCAATGAGCAGTGCAGAGCGCACGCGAGGCGGCTAATGAGCAGTACTAATGAGTCATACATATACGATGTCATCGTCACAGAGGCGACATGCGAATCTTTGTTTATATTCTGCCTATTGAATCGGGTAATGTTAAGGAACGTAGTAAAATTGATTGAAAGGAGCAAAGCTGATGGTTTTAATCAAAATGTTTATTTTAATTAATAATTTCCCCATATAAGTAAAACAATTATACATTTAACTGTAATTGGTACTAACTTGACCCGAAGTTTTTTATCTCACTTTGCCTTATCGGTAAACAAATGAACAAAGTGCAATGTAAATCGTCGTTGCAATGTGATATAAACTTTACTTACCCTTAAACAAAATTAGCTTAGTAAGTTTCTGACTCAAAAATACGCTGTGACAGACAGACAAACAGATGGCATAGGTTGAGTAATAAAGAAACTACAAAATATTCAGTTACACCTAAGTCATGTAGTTCCCCCAACATTTCATAACTATGTATCCAATTTGTACCGTTCACTTTTCATAATCTATGATTTTCATATAGAAATGGCGGCAAAAGCCAAAAATTTGTTTTGATTGATTTTAGTTGATGGTTTGGTGGTTACGCCGCTATCTTTTTTCTTCGAAGTTGACTCATCATGGCATTTTAGAATTGTTGTTTAATAGTGGTTTAGTTACACTTTCGGCACGTAATCACGATGAGTGTATACGAGTGGCATTCGAGTGACTGAATGAGTTATTGCTAGTCGACAATAAAGCATGGCGTAATCGTCTAGTTATTTCAATGTTATTTTGCTATGGAGCATGGGTTTGAGCTGTGCGTATTATGCATGTGCGTGCCATACTACCTGCAAACTGTTGAACGAAAGGTTGCGGATTCGATCCCCGCCGGGACAAATATTTGTGTATGAACATGTATATTTTTTCCTTGTCGGGGTGTAAAATATGTAAATATATAATATATTATAAAAAGTTATTTAAGTATGTATATCAGTTATCTATAGTACGCATAGTACAGGTTCTACCTAATTTAAGACTAAATGACCGTGTGTAAGACGTCCCACATATTATTATTAGGTATTATCTTTTTCTTTTTCAATTTTCAAAAAATTTTCAAAATTTTTACGAATCGTTCGTCTTATTAGTCTTATTGTGCAATCCACTTAAATCATATTTTATGTTGCTGCTAAGAATTTTAAAACCTAGTCGATCATGCTAAAATTTCCAACGTGCTTCATTTAACCTGTCATAACTTTTGAACTGACAAACAGATTTACATATAATATAGCCTATGTTACAACAAAACAAATAAACAAACAAACAGCACTAGTCCCATTGCAATTGTTTATGAGTTCGGACGTACATACATACACAACCGATTTTAAGCTACAGTATAGATAATTCAATAAAAATGGCATAATAACAATAATACTAGGAACATCCTGCAAAGCGTCATCTAGTTGCAAAATAAGGAAGTATTATGCTTGTATTATTGGGTATTATACAAGGAATTCACGAAGGTAAAGAAAAATGCTTTTTCAGCTTCACCACAGCAAAAAACTTGACTTAAAAAAAAATATTTCATAATGTTATTTTGATTATAACTTATACCACATAACAAAAACACGATCCATTTAAAAACTTGTCCAGCAATTACTTTGCGCAAACGCGACGCATTTTCTCGCGTTAAAAAGAAGTGGCAGGGAAGTCAAAAATGAATTAGCTAAAGATAAAGTAATTAAGGTTGAGAGTGACACAAAAAATAATTAAAAACGCTCTGCTTTATATTCCCGTCGCCTTGAGGCCCTTTTGTCCACAAATTACGTAGATCGCTGACTCATTCAGGATATTACGGGCGAATTTATTATTTTTTTGTTAAATTTCGTTCTTCCTTTAAAACAGTGCAGGTATATGGAAACCGTATGGTCGACGTCAAAGATTCCACGTTTGAAACTCGTGTCGGTAGGTACCTGTCGGTAGAAAAATATTTCAAATATGTTAATTTTATTGTGTTCGGGTGTTGTCTGTACGTCCGCACTATCTCGTCAAACAAAACCGAGAAAAGGGTTTTTTTTAAATATTTTGATGTTTCATTTTCAGTAGAGCAATAGACAGGGTCGGATAGTTCAAATAGGTTAACTAGGCGACGACGGACCGAGCGCTCGTATTAGGGGGACGGCAATCTGCCCTGAGAAAAATGTCAAGCAATGGCTGACCCGCATAATAAAAACGATGAATATGAAGTGAAAAAAAATATGCGTCAGTGGAGATTATGGTTCCTGTAACCTAATTATGATTACGCGTAGTTTCTTTTCCTTGGTTTTTTCATATTTATGATGATCTCGATCATGAACTGCTCTACTGATGATAGTGATACCATCAAAATAAAATCTGAATTCACCATAGTATTGTTACGAACACACAAAGCAACTAGCGCCATCTAGCGTCAACCAGTAAAACCACACAAAGAACAAAGACAACACGAAACCCCCTACTCAATACTAGATAGCGTTAGAGGAACTACTATGGAGGAATAGTCTCGAAAACCGAGTACATGCGTGAGACTTTCCAGATTCATCCAACCCGGTCAATAACGTTTGCGCGAGTCGGGTGAGTTTTGGGATAGTCTGCAGGGAGGCGAGCAAGTTCAATTCAGTTGTGGGTTACCTTCGAGGCGACTTCGAAGTGAAAACTAGTGATCAAGAGTGATACAAGTGAAATCTACGACTTAGCTACGACCTAGGACATCGTTAGTGCTTAGTGTTTGGACCTAGTGCTTTGTGTTGTACCTAGTGTTAGCGAATAAAGTCTTCAAAAGAGTCAGCAGGTCTTTCTCACCAAATCCTTCGAACCCTAACACGTATTTTTCGTAGTGTGTGGCCAGTGGTGGACGCAGTTTTTCTCAATTTTTACTAATTACAACGTACCTGCACTCATCAATGCCTTCAAAAATACTTGTGGATTTTGTAAACATGGTCTAAAGAAGAAGAAATAGCAGAAATAATTGATTTAAAGAAGATAGTTCCTACTTTAGCTATAACTAAGGCATTAAGCGTTTTTTTTCTGCAATTTTACTCTTTCATGCACTAAAAAAGGTGTTTAAATTCTCCTTAACGTAATTAATAAGTATTCTTTTTTTTAAATTATACACTTAATCTGTTTACATTATTGTTTTATTTTTAATAGGGCGCCATTGCATTATTTCGCAATGGGCGCCAAGAACGTTAGGACCGGCGCTGGCAATAGATGACCGAGACCATCATAAAATACCAGAAACACGAGGAAGAAATAAAAATACACGGCAGCGTAATCACGGTTGCTTACGTTACGAGATTTACAATACGACCATAAATTAGGCTGACCTACCAGTATTCTTCTTTTTTTATGGTGGGGCATCTATTGCTCTACTTATAGTGAACACTTTTCTTTGGAATATCTACAGCATGACTAATGTAATGTACGCCTGGAATCACTTATCGCTTCGAAAACTAATAGGTGCACACAAACTAAGTTACGTTTAAAATTTATACGTTTTATATTTGATTGACTGACCGATCGACCGAGTGGTTGAGGGCCGTAACTATAGAATCAAAGGTCGCGGGTTCAATTTCCGTACGGGACAAATATTTGTGTGAATTAATATGTCTGTTTTTTCCGTGTCTGTGTATAAAATATCTATATGTAAAAAAATATTCAAGTACGTATCTCAGTTATCTACTACCCATAATTCAAGTTTTGCTTGGTTTCGTTCTAGATGGTTGTGTGTGGATTGTCCCAGGTATTGTTATACTTAAAACGGTAGTAGGTACCTATTATAAAAATTGCATTTCAGGCCGACACATGACTATTTTATGTGATGTACTGTAAACATATAAATTCTAAACTACGCCCATAAATTTTCCTTGTTACAATGTTGTTCTTATCCTTATACGAAAATTTAATCCATGAGAGAAGCGATTTCTTAACTTTTTCACTCCAGAAATAACATGCTGAAGGTAAATGAACTTTTTAAAATGAAAAACAAAACAAATAAAATGTAAAAGTTTGGATATGACATTCATTAATATGTCCTGATAGTGTCATGATAGCCCGAACGCAGCGAACCTGTTTAAAATATATAAGGTCATGTGGCTGTGGTTTGAATCTGGTCGTGTACCAATGAGTTTTTTCTGACTTAAGTACATTGACTATCACTGCCTTCGTGCCTTGGAGAGCACGATGGCGGTCGTTACAATCCCCAATCCGCAGTGGAGCAGCGTGGTGGATTTAAACTCCAACCCCCTCTCACCCAGGGGGAGGCCTAAGCCCCTGCAGTGGGGTGAAAATGGCTGATAAAGTGAAGTGCAGTGAAATACCTACTTGCTCACTTTGGGAATAGACAGTGTTGTTTGGAATGTCTATGTATTATTATTATATGAAAATGATAAATATTTTTTTAATGTAAGTACAGATATCAGCCTCTTATCGGTCAAAATGATATCGGTAATTTTTTGCCTTTAACGGTTCATTGATACGCCAAACCATTAAGCTTAATAGTTACAACAACTGTTCGCGTTCAACTCCATTGAAACAACGAGTGCAACATTTACAAAAATAATAGTCGATTGTCATGTATTCGAAATCGCTGCTACCGAAAGAGGGTATTCACTTTGCAATGAAGTTAGCGGCGCGAGAACAGCGCCGTTGGAGCGTGAAATTAGTTTCAAGTTTTCACGGAGAAGGCGACACGAACGCGGTTTTTGATAAACGTGTGGTGTGTGGAATTAAACCATTGCTTTCAGATCTTTTTAAGATTCTTAAAAAAGCGGTTTTTTTCGGAATTTACTATGCCCAACAGGGTCTATGTTAGTTGTGATCTGTGCTGTGTCATGTTCTGTATAGGCCAGTATCTGCTACATAGAATGCAATAAACATTTGAGTATTGAATAGTATAATTCATTTTATTTTTATTTATGTAAAAAAATATTCGTGAGCTTTGCATTTATATTAAAAAAATATTTTATATACATTAAATAAAGCAAGTTATTATGATTTATTAAAAAAATATATGTATTATAAATTAACGTAATTGGAAGACAAAGCGCGGCGAAAAGAAATTTACACGAGCTAACGAAATTTCAAATACATAAGAGGGGTTCAATAAGAATAAGAATGAGATATTTGTTCCTTGACATAAAACAATTTAACACTAGTAGTCTATTACAAACTTGTCTGAAAGTTTATTAAAAAAAAAAAACAATCTGTATTTTTTTTTTAGTAAAACAACAGCAATGATCCATGAAATGGATAAAAAAAAATTAAATCATTGGTGTGGCGGGTTATAATGCTGCCCAGAGTTCATTTTATTTTAAATTTACCATGAAAACACCTCGGTGCAAAGGTGCAGAGCTGCGTAATTGAATACATTGCAATCAACTTAATTAGATTTGATACTTGTTGCATTCAAAATGTACATACATATTCATTATAACCAATTGTAATTTCGCTTTTGATGCATTAATTTTAATTTTCTTGATTAATTACCTGTATAAGAATTACCACAACAGCTTTTAAAAACAAGAAAGCTTTTAGATCAGGTAATTATAATAATAATAGGCATACTTTTTTATATTGTACGTATTGTAAAGGCAATCACAAAAAATTTAAAAAAAAATATACAAGTGTACAAATTTTGATCAGCATTTAATATTTAGTTTACAAGATGCTTTGTTGTTATAATCATAATAATTTATTTTCAGGTGCTAGCCCCATAGTAATCTTTACATATTTACACAGTATTTACATATCAAGTATTAAAACTAAACAGTACAATAAATAAAATATTAACAATTTATAACAATAAATAAATACAACTAATAGTAAAACTAAATAATCAATTAATTATTTGACATGCAGGTGTATCCAATAGGCTATAAAAGGAGAGTCCCATCTATCAGCGATAGTGTCCAGGATGGTGTTGCGGCCGCCACGCACCCGCGCCAGAATGGAGGCACAACGTTTGCGCATGATGGCATGAAAGCCGTCTACGCGCGCCTCCGCGAAGATCCCAGACGCGCTACAATACCGCGGCAGCCGCATTAGCACCCTAAACGCATTATTGTATTGGACACGCAGAGCGCAGTATGCCCTTTGTGTATAACTCACCCACAAACTGCAAGTGTAAAAGGATTGACAGAAGGCTCTGAAGAACAAGAGCGAAATATGTTTTATAACATTTTTTTACACCTTGGGTTACGTTACTAAAGTTTTAGTAAGGATCCTTATTCTTTTCTAGCAACAAATATAGCTTATGTTACTCAGGGTGAATGTAGCTTTGTAATGGTGAAAGAATTTTAAATTAGGCACCGTAGTTTTTGAGTTTATTCATTAGAAACATACACACAAAATACAAATCTTTCCTCTTTATAATATTAGTGTAGATTAACTGTGGACGTAATATTTTATGTCCAGGGAATATCGACATACAAATCTAGGATTATCTTTTTCACAATTTGTATATTTTACGCATACTTTAGAAACATTAGAAATGTGTTCTATTTAAATTTAAAAAGAAGATTTATTTAAATAACATAATAATCAATTCTTATAATATATATAATATATAATTCTCCTACTTTCAAAAACTAGATTTTTTCTAAATTTTGATTCTGATGATTATAATTACTAATATAATTAACAGATAAAAACATAATTACTAAATATAAATATTACTATTTATGTTATATGTAAAATTCTTTTACTTATAAAAAGAATAATAATGATGAGCGGTAAGTGCCAAGAACGCTAGAAGAGTTCCCGCGCTGAATGGCTAGGCTGATCCTCGTGAACAAAATATTCTTTGCTCAGAGGGTCACCCGACACTAATCGGAGCCTTGCGTCAGTTTCACGCGAGAACGTAACAGTATCCCTGGACCATGGACCCATCGTCTCCACTGCGAACACTAAAAACTCTTATTTGTCCATTATGCCCTTATATTCAGAGCGTTTCAAACGCGCGGCTGACTCTGCATCGGCACCAGCTGCTCTGTGCCAGGCGACAACATGGGAAGCACAAAGTGTGTCGACACAGGTAGCGTCTCAGACTAAAGCTCGACCACGTGTGTACGGGATTATGGACATCTTATCCGGGCGTCAAGTCGGCCATCTGACCTAGAGATGCCGAAAATATTTAAAAAAAAATTGAATGCCAAAATGTTTAATTAAGTTAAAAATTTCAATATAAATAGTAACGTTATAAATAAAACTTCTCAAATGTTTATGATATAATCTAATCATCAGAGTTCAAGGATTTTTTCACCAATATTTAGAACTGTCCTTCAGGATGGAAACAGGATAAATGCGTTGAACTCACGCTCTAAAGTCATCGTTTTAACCTACTCTAACCAAAGCGTAATATCTTTCAATAATTAATTTATTATATAAAAAACCACATAAATGAACTTTGATTGCTTTTATCAAGCCGAAAGTCCAAAGTAAACTAACCATTAATTGCGAAAATACGACTGATACTTTTAGTTATGACCTTAATTAAGTAATTGTACACATAAAAAACGCTTTGAATATCAATTGCCGCCATTCCCACTAATTCAGCCTCTAAACAAGTAACAACTAACATCTAACAGAATATCGATTGCGAACACCCCCACTTAGCGTTCGCACAACTAACTCTGCCAGTTCGGACTCGGAACTGCCAGACTTTGGATTAATGAATTTCACTAAGTTCTGAACATTTAGTTCACTGAACGTTTGATTCGCAAATTTAAATTCATATATTATTTATAAACATCTTAGAATTTTAATTATTGATAAGATAAATATGATACCGTAATATGATTATTATCAAATGGCATCTGTGGCTGGTTTCGATCATATATGCCCTGGATCCTAAACGCACAAGTTCAGAGTTATATGACTAATCGAGTTAAGAAATATAGCTGAATTGAGGCCATCATGTTCATTTATACAAGCAGTTTTTTCACCCGGCAAATTTTTTCTAGGCAATAGGTATTAACTAAAAGTTTCAGTTTTGAAAAAAATAGTAGGGAAAATCTTTATATGAAAATAATTGAAAGAATTACTGATACAGCGTAGCCAAGTCAAATACAAATACCACGGTGAAATAGTTGCGACCACGGGTGTAACGGTGAAAGATATCCTTTCGGCGGCCGCTGACCGAAGCAATCATCAGTAGAGCGCGCATCGCCATAGTAATTCAATAACTTTCTAGCGCCATATCTAATATCTATTGGTTTTTCTAAGATAATAAAAATAAAATAAAATATTTTACAACAGAGTGATACTTAAAAAAAAAACTACGTAATTCATTATTTTAAATAAAGACCATAAATCTTAAAATTCTACAGGTAATGAAAAAATCACCTGGTATTTAAATGCTAAATTTTGTATGAAAATGAATCAACCATTCAAACGAAACAAAAGAATTTTAAAAAAATCTTAAATATTGTAGTGCACTGGGTAATTAGAAAGGCTTTACACTGTCCAATCAGAAATGGATTGCCAGCCAATGGAAGACAAAGTATGTAGTTCAAATTTTAAATACAAATTTGAACCACATATTTGTGCCGTTTGGGGTCAAGACGATGGGGCCGTGGGGGCACTGAGGCGCATCGGTTTTTCCACGAATTATCGGCGACGCATCGAGTGACTAGAAGGCTGTTGCTTACCTTGGCCAACGAATAAGAATTGCCATACAGCGAGGTAATGCCGCCAGCCTTTCGGGCACTTTGTCGCATGGCACTGATTTAGATGATATTTTTTACTTATAGATATTTTTAGTTTTAATTAGTGTTTAATTTGGTATAAACTTTTATTTTTATTTGGTAAATTACTTTGTTTGTATATTAGTTGTTGATGTAAAAAACAAAAAAAAAACACTAATGTAAATGACTTCACAGATAGCGGCTAGGCCTAGTGGTGAAGTTATTGTACTTCAATAATGTATATAATATTTTTTGGTAAATAAGCTTTATTATTATTATTAGAGTTATTATTTATAATTGAAAATAAACGATAATTTAATGATAAATAAATTAAAATATTGTAATTTTAATCATACAAAACAAAATGTTTTTAAATTTTAAATTATCAGATTTTGACAGCGCATCCATTTTATTATATTTAGATAATATATTAAGCTCGGATAATTTAAGACTCTACTATTGTATTCGTATAGATATAAAGTGTAAAGAAATAAAATAAGAGTTTATTAAGGGGTTCCAGTTATTTTAGTCAGCTAAAGAAAATATCATGAGAACCAGCCCCCATGTCCTTGCATTATTTTGTACGTATATATAAAAAAATTAGGTTTCCGAAACACGACAACTAATAAAATTACCACAGAAACATAGTGAAAAATAGTATAAAATATTTTTTACATTTAGTAATTGATATATTTTATTAAATACTTTCCGTTCCGAATTACGAAAACTGGATTCTTAAAAAGAAAAATAGTAGAAAGTATTTTTTTTTAGATTAAACTTTCGTTCGTAATTCCTAAAAACTTTGGAGCGTATTTGAACAGAAGAAAGAATCTTAAAATATTTCACTATAGGAAAACAATTTACGTCATTTAATACCAAAATACATAAAATTATGAGCGACGACAAATTCACATGGACAGGTAGAAATAATGTGTTTGCTGGTCTCTGGTTGAGAGCTGAATGTATTCATTTCCCACGTCGACGCAAAGGCTGGGTAATATTTTAAGAAGAAAAATTATGGAAAGTGTGACGTGACGCGTATCACGCTATTACTCAAGGTGTCGAGCGACAGCTGTGGCGGTGCTCGCTGACGATTACATTAGTCTGATGTCCTCATTTTAATTTTTTGTATCAAAAATTGTTCCGAACACTGGGCGTGATGACATATTTCTGAGGCACGATTATCGAAAAAAAAAATTGTGTACACAAATTAAATACATTTCACTACTATTGCTAAAGAGACTACAAATGTAAAAAGTAAAAGCCGGTAAGACCTAGGGTCCCGTACCACCGTAGTAATATGTATTTTCAAAAAAAAAAAAATACACGGCATTAAGTAGGTACACATTTAACGTATCAAACTAATACCGAAAAACTGGTCACGTGGGTTTTGGATTTGGTTTAGTGTAGTTCGCTTTCACTAGATTGACTGTAATGTTATCCATGTCGCTTGGTTTCTAATCCTTTCGTATTCAAATTTATTGTGAATTTTATTACTTGTGATAGATATAATAACAAGCAATCTGTGAAAATTTCGATGTAGTCCGTATAGTTCTACTTTTCAGTTCTACTAGTAGGACTAAATGGAGAAAACAGCTGGGTTACCGTCACCAAGTCAAACAGACTGTAACAGTCAGACAAACAGACATTGTAGATTCAGCAATAGGGTACCGTTTCACCCAACACTGGTACACGGAAAAAGCATGTTAATGACCATGGTTTGCTTTTTCAATGATAACACATTGTGATTTTTAATATGGAACGAACCGGCCCAAGCTGGGGAAGCTTCTTTTTCGACCTTGAGTAGTACGAAAGCAAACGTAGAGATATTAACACCCAGTCGTGTATTTACTTTAGAGACACTATGAAAGTTACAACGCGTGGAAAGCTTTTTATCACTGAACCGTTAACTCAAAATAGTGAAACATGGATATATTAGTTTCTAGCACCTCGTTTCGACTTTGTCCAAAATTGGTGAATATAGTTATATAGTAATCTCTCACAACACAGAGAATCCTAGTGTGAAAAATACGGCACCTAATAATAATTTATTGTTAGTGTTGCATGCACTGCTTTCTCTTTTTACAGTATATATATAAATTTCATTTCATTTTCTACTACAAAAGTAGATGAAGCAACAACGTTGTTGAATTATTGTAAATATTTACAGTATTTCAAAAAACTGATTCAATCTCTAGTTGTTTTTGAATTAATTCTTTTTTGCAATTTGTAGATTAATAATAATTATACACGGGACATCTAGTCCCAAAGTAAGCAAGTATTATGCTTGTATTATGGATAATTAGACGACTGATATACATACTTAAATATTCTTTATAATATATCCAATGCAATTCTCATGTCAATGCAGATTGTATTGGTCCAAGAACAAGCTGTATATATTGAAGACTATATTTTCTTGACAACGAAATTTTTTTTTCTGTGGCAGACACGGAATAAAAAGACATATTCATGCACACAAATATTTGTTCCGGGCGGGAATCGAACCCGCGGCCCTTGGCTCCGCAGTTAGAGTCTCTAACCACTCAGCCAATCGGTCAGTCGCATAATGATTATAGATTATGAATCTGGAAAGAACATTAAAATTTCATCAAATTATGAAATTTGTATAAAATTACTTTTATAAGGAAAAGGGTTCCGATTTCGTATTTAATATTAGTATTATAAATGAGCACGATGAATCAGATCAGACGATCAGATCTTCCGGACGAATGACTTAATGTAATTTTTTCAGGTTCCTCATTTTCTCTACCTTTGATTTATTTCGGATATTATTCAGTTTTATGGGCGATTTTTGCCGACTGTTGTAAGTATATTTCATTTATTTCCCATTAAGTGGGGAAAATCAATGGAAAGAAACAATGCGATACATGCTAGGTAATTTATTTTTATACGTTTTGTTTAATACGGCAGAAAGATATATTTGCCGATAGTTTTTTAAATGTTTATGCAGTAATATAAAGCTAGTTTGCTTGTTAAACCGTTTCATTTTTTGAAGTGAAAACTTCTTTGTTTCATCGTTGTGATTTGAAAGTCGATGAAACGAAAATGTGTCAGTAAAAGGAGACAGACACATAAATTCATAAGATTTAAAGTGGGAGAAAATGAGATAGGAAGCATTATACAGTATTTCTTATGTTAGTGCTTCTCTTTGTGCTTTGCTTCGTACCCCCTCCACTCGTGTTTACCAAGGCATATTAAGAGTTTGCTTGGGCCTCAGCTTTGTACGTGTGTTAATGCGTGTTTGTGCACGCATGCGTAATACAAAGCTTGAGAAAAGGCATCACAACAACCATGGTGTTTTGTATACGTGTACGTATTATTTATAATAAAATTCTTCAAATATGCAGAAAACGAATGCAGAATATTGTCGCGATTATCGAAAAAAAAGTAAAAACAAAATTAAAAAGACAGCAAAAAGTTCAACGGAACGTGTTCGTGGATTTTGTGCAAGCCGCAAAACGTTCTTGAATGTGAAAAATGATAGTTCTATTACGCATAATGATGATTTTACTGTTCAAAATAGTGAAACTTCCCGAAATTTTCCATCCGTCTCATTATCTCGAAACCAAAATTATTGAAGGTAAATTTTGAGTAAATTTGTAAATTGTAAATTTGTATATTGGGTAAATTCGAAGTAAATTTTTTTTATTTATCACTACACCTATATCTTGTTTACTCTGTATTTCATTCTTTAGATAAAATGACTCAGCAGAATAAAACACTTTATATACCCTTAGAGAGAACAGTTCTTTATTCTCGAAATTTAGAAAGACAACAGGGTAGATGACAATTATTTTTTAAAATTGTTTTATATGGAAGAGTTCTCCAAATATATAACATAGTTCTATAAATATTTCATAACGGTGAAATAGATAATTTAAAAAAAAAATCATTAAATTATGAATGTTTAAATTGTCCTGGTAGACAGTGAGGGCAATGCCATACTGCGTACTTACTTGTGATTTCAAGTAACAGGAAAAATGTTAGATTTTGTTTTGTAAGAAAGAAGCAGAGGAAAAAAAATTTTAGCTTATAAGATCTATATTCCTCAACCAAAAATAATTTTGTTTACAAATGTCGCCAACTTTAAATTTAAATAGGGTTTCCTCAATGTTGGCGATTTGGTTCATTAAATAAATTCAAAAGGATGGTACGAGTAAATTATTTGGTTCTTTGGTGTCTTTTCTAGTTATTACAATTTCGTTCATTTTCTTATTAATTGAAAATTGTTTCTTAATAAGATTATTTTTTACTATTTCCCAAAAACATATCGAAGTACTGAAAAATACAAAAACCTGTAGAAGACGAGCCATAAACACGGACAATCAGTTTCCTGTGTGAAAGCGCCTGAAAGTGTTGGCGCAAAAGTTCTTTGAGTCGCTGCCCTTTTGTCACTTTGTGCGAGTTGTCAGATCTTTCATTTGCAGCTCGAGAAAAAGTTCCGACGTCACTTCCAGAGGACTGGAAAAAAAATCATGTTTTATTCTCAAACTAGCTTTCACTGACGACTTTACCCGTTTGCTATAATTTTATTATTTCCATGGCCAAAAGTGTCTAGATGTCTTTATTTGTCACCACAAGACGTTACCATAAAATGTAATGTCATAAATAACAACAACAAAAAACTTAATAAAATGTAACATAATAACAATAAGATCTAAAAAAAATATTAAAAGTACATTAAAAAACACAAAAGTATTAAATTACACACAATAATTAAAAAACAAACATTAATGCGCTACGTAACCAAAACTAGCAATCATAGACAACATTGACAATCAACCGTAAGGACATTCCGTTCAACCAACCAATCGATGCCGTTTTTCGAAAACGTTTTTATGTAAATTGGTCATTGCTTTATCCCTATGTCACGTTATAACTAAGATCTTGCAAAATTTTGTGTGAAGTTTATTAAATTATCTTAGAATCTTTCTGTTTTTATGTTACAGGCATTTTTCGTACATACAATTAATATTTATTTCATGTAGAAACTGGCAGCTCGATTCGAGACTGTAAGAAGTTACGAAAAATTTATAATCGACTTTGCGAGTTACTTTAGAGAGGTGAAAGGAGAACAAAAAAAAAGTAGATCATCATGTATCTTCCTATGCAAGACTCCTATCTACCATTTAATAGTAGATTACTGCCGCGGCACGCATCACAGAGTCCGGTTATGCAAAGTAGATTTTCCAGGAATGGTATTAGTTTGCGACATTTCCAGGCATTGTTTCAAGTTTATATTGTGATTTATTAGTATCGTACATTTTAACATCGAATATAATACACGTACCCAAAGTGTATATGGTTTTACTTTTGTAGCTATTTTACCAAAATAAGCTAAGAAAACGTTTCCAGACAACGATTTAGAGTCCCTTTCGTTTTCCCATTGAATAAAATTTTCATACGATTTTACGTATCTTTCCTTCGATTTGGGTGGTAAACAATTTTCAATAATAGCTTTTGCAGTTTCTTGTATTTCAGGTGGAGTTAAAATGTCTTCATCACTCGTAGAACTCAATTTGAATAATTATAGTAGGTAAAGTTAACATGAAGTAATTATATTGACGACTGTATTACAATAATAAAAATAGTTTAAGTAATTTTGCCACCAATTCGCCGCGTTCCAATGTCGATTTCTTTTTTTTAACTTTTTTTAAATTCATTTAATGGCGCATTCTTTTTGTCGTGCCAGTTCGAAATTAAAACTTTGTTGAGTTATCTCTTTAGTTATCAATGTTCGGGTTTAAAAGAGTTCGTTTCATTTTCAAATTACATATACGACCACTCGAGCACGCCAGTAGGTACTGCAAGTATGATTTATCCCAAAGAAGGTTGTGCAAGATGTGGTTGTATATCGTAGCATCTTTGAGAAAAGATCATTTGCAGCATTGCTGCTACATTAAAAAGCATAGTGAGTGAGAGAATGAGTCATAGCTTGTTTATATATGTAAATGTAAGTATATATGTAAATTCTGCAGTCGTGCATCGCAAAGAAACGGACTTATTTAATGAATCTTATTTTCCTGTTTTATAAAATAAAAATAAAAAAATAAATTGTTTTTGTTTTTATCGATTAACAGTCATTTCCAATGTACCCGAAGGTTTACGTGTAGAGTGAGACTTGTGAATTCTTATGTTATTGACAATATATATTATCACGTAATGTTTGCCTTAAGTTTCGGAAATAAAAATATTGATGTAATTGTTAAATTCGTATTTTAGGCGATGAAATCGCTAAAACTATAACGTTATAGGAGTCTGCGAAGTGCCACAAAGACATTTATTTTCAAATATCATTTATCCACTCATATTGTCGCGTCACGAAACTTCATTGAATGGTTCTAAATCGAATACAATATTGCCTTTGTCAGCTCATCAGTCTTTTCACTCCCTTCCAAAGCTTTTATGTCCTAGCACAGAGAAAGACCTACAATGAAAAATATTTTCATGAAACGGGATAACGTCACGGAGTCAAGTTTTCCGAATATTTTAAATCTTAATCGAAATGGAAAACAGCACGTTTGTATTAAAATAAATTTAAATAATTCTTGACAAATAAAGTAAACAGAGGGATCCCATTTTTATTGCAAGCGGGCGTTGTGCCTCTATCTTCATGTTAATGGAGAAAGAAGTGTAATTTGCGTCGGGAGGGATCTCATTGTTTTTGATTAAAATTATTATGGTCCTTGGATGCTGATGTTCTTTTCCTACCGAGCCTTGCCACTGAGTTGTCCTAATCGTGAGTCTCCGATCTATCTTTTGTTGTAGAGATTTAAAAAAAAAACATTTAACTTTTAAACGTTTTTCGTGTACTTGTTTGACGTATTCGTAGGAGTGGTCAAAAACTATTTAGAGTAGAATACAAATAAAAGAGTTTTGTTGATATTTTGAATTTGTACAAATCGTTTAATAATATTAACAATAATACATGGGACTGGAGGTAAAACCATTAAAATTCATTACGAAAAATGTGGCTTTTTGGGGTGCGCAGTTTAATAGTGGGAAAAAATGTTATTTTCTTCTTACTAATTTTGGATACCTTGCTTTTTGATTACTCCTCGTACATACATAAGCTCATCCCTGCTCCTCTCTAGACTTAACATCACTTTCGGCAATGGAACAACTATGCTGAGAATAAATTACCTTGCAACCCATCGCGCCTACAAGTGCTTTGGTTTGACTCGCTATCATTCATGATGGCAGCTATTGCGTCACTTCCGAGCGCCACTCAGACTTAACTTGAAAATGGCTACTTCCTTATATTGAAATTGATGTCGGTCTTTTTTGATTACATTGTCTCGCGTTCTAATATTCCAGATGATCTGATATGCTTACCTGTTTTGATATGGAAAGAATACCCGTGTTGTAATATTTATAAACTTTTGGATACGTGGAAACTTGATTCAACTAAATTATGGTGGTTAAGGCTAGCTGAAGTCTGAACTAAGAGGTGAAAAATCAATGCTTAAAATCACTCTTCTTCGAAGTTCACACGGTGCACACCACCTATTATTACATCTTGTGACAATTTAGTGTGCTAGATTATAATGAAATAGTTTGTGTACCTAGGTGTAAAAGTTCAAATACCACCCTCGTACCGAACGATTTAAACATGTAGATGTAAAGTAACATTTTACTAATAAAAAGCATGATGAAGGCTTGATAAATGTAAGGCACATAGATTCAAATTGTCCAAGTAGCTGATTTTTTGATCCAAGTTTTAGACAAAGTGGTGTTTTAAAATTCAGGGGCAGATTAAGATTAATTTGGCATAAGGTAGGTCCTGGTTTAGAGTCATTTATCCATATTGTTATTTTGTATAGAGTTATTTTAATTTGTCTTTTTGTATCCACCAGCCCGCGTTGGAGCAGCGTGGTGGATTTAAGCCCCAAGCCCACTCATCTTGAGGGGAGGCCTAAGCCTCTGCAGTGGGGTATAAGAAAGGCTGATAATATGGAAAAAAAATGTCTTTTTATTGTAGTTACTGTGTTTCACAAACTATTAGACTGTGCGAAGGTATAAAATGTGTGTGACTGCTTTGTATTTTTACACATGGTTGAAGTAGGTTGCTATGTATATTATGTTTAGTTAGATTGGCGAAAGTCTTCTTGTATTTATATTGCTCTCGTGATAAGTTTGTAATGTTTAACTTTTTAAGTTTAAATCTTGTTACCTGGTTCTACTGAGCTTTTCTCTGTCTATTTACCAATTTACGCACACCATAGATTCCCAATACGTTCCACAGCGCGTATTCTATTCCACTGCGCACTTTGTTGTTTATCATCAACAAATGTGCATATCGCTATATTTTTGACAAACTCAGTATTATAATAAGTTACATCCATTTACAGTAAGTTTAATATCAAACCCGTTCTGGACTCATCTAGAAAAATTATTGCCAATACATTTTAGTTTAGTTAGGTTTGTACTTAAGAGTTTGGAAATCATCATCATCAGCCCATTTTTACCCCACTGCAGGGGCTTAGGCCTGCCCCAGGGTGAGGAGGGGGGACTTAAAGCTTAAATTCACCACGCTGCTCCACTGCGGGTTGGGGATTGTAACGACCGCCATCTATTAACAGCGTCCGGGACCGACTGTGCTCTCCGAAGCATGATGTCAGTGATATTGTGTACTTAAGTCAGAAAAACTCATTGGTACACGCCCGGATTCGAACCATGGCCCTATGGGGCCTTATAAATTTGAGACAGGTTCGTTGCGCTTTGGGCTATCACGACACTTTATACTATCACGACACGTTTGAAAATCATGATTTTTTATTTCTATTAATTATTTTCATTTAATTTTATTTATTAATTTGTCCTAATCGCGCCATTTGAATAGTATTTAGTGAAAATATGTCGTAGAACGGAGTTGGATTTTACTTTAATATTTCTCCGCTCATAACTTTCTCTTTTTTTCTAATTGGGAAAGTACGAGCAATTAAAACTTTTATAATTGCCGAGACGGGAAACACTAAGGTTTACCTTCGCCGTGAACAATGGCCAATAGCCAAGATAATAAAAAAGCAACTTCAACTTTCTCAATTAGAAGAAATAAAGTAAAGTTTTGCAGCTTATTTTGTTGCGTGACAAAAGTTAAGGCAGTCTTTCATGGGTGCCTTACCGTTTGCCTTTTACCAATAAATCACTTAGACCGCAGCAGAAAAAAAAAACTTTACAAATTAATAGTAACGTGGTCGTTTGTTTTCGGCTGTAAAATTAAAGAGGTCATGCCACTGCTTACAATATATTATGTGTCTTATGAAAAAAAAATACGGTAAAATAATTCAAAGAATTTTATTTTCAGAGTGAAAAAATGTATTCTGAAATTATTTGAATAGTTGTGTCGGGAAATATGTAGATGCATCGGTTCGGGTAATATGAAAGTTTTTTAAAGCTTTCAGGTTACTTTTGCAGAAACATTTATATTTCAACACAAGGAAGGTTACAAATCTTCGCCATAATATATTATGAAATAAGATTTTAAAGGACATAATTTTGAGGTTAAATTTAATCTAGAAATTTAAAGTAATAGTTATACTATGTCTTGACGCGTCGCTAGAATTAGGTTCAAAAAAGAATGGCAAGTTTCGTACTTTGAAATGTGAAATTATTTAATATATTAAAAATATATTAAATCTTGGCCAGAATTTAGATATCAAATTAAAATATAATGTAAAAAATATAATAATTTAATAACACTATTATCATTATTACCTAGGCTGAATGTTCAGCAATAAGTTATTCTTTAGCTAGTGTTAACCCTCCAGTGGTCGCGTGGACTACATATGTAGTCCACTAATACAAAATTTAAAATTTCTCTGAAACGGTGTTAGTTTCATGCGCCGCTAGGTACTTTTAAATCAATAATGGAGAGATGCAGTCAGTGCCATGCAAGCGCAAGACAACCACCAACCTCAGGCAACGTGGAGTAATGTAGTGCGTCGCTGTCAGGATTGTGGAAGAACGCGCAATAAAAACACGCGAAAGTCGTGCACAACGTGCAAAAAGTTCATTTGTGGGGACATTCAAAGATAATGTGTCTTTCCTACGCAGAAAATATACTATGTTTATTGTACTCTCAACTAGAGCGAAACCTGTGATTTCTCTGTCAATGTAGAGAAGTATTTTATTTTTGTTTATTAATTATGACACAGAGGTTGTAATTAAGTTTGGTTGATTTTATTATTTTAAAAAACTGTACTGATCATAATTTTGATTAAAATGTACTATGTATGTAGTCCGCGCCGCCGTCACATTTAGATGCGCGACCTCTGCAGGGTTAAGCTTTACTAAATATCTATAAGAGTTCCAGATATTATTGAAGGCAACACTAGGGTGTTTTATGAGTCTTGTAGAGCTTTGCTGATTAAGAGCTGCAAAAGAGAGGAAACATCTACTGTACTGTAAGCAATATATTATTTAAAGCCGCAACTAAGGGTTGTGTATGTCAGGTTAATGAGGTAAATTATAACCTCTTGTGCAGTTGCCGGCTGTACAAGAGTCTATGTAAAGTATACAACTTCTGTGCGCGATCTCAGAAATAAAATAAATATATACTAGGTTTTGTGTGCGACTTTGGTCGAATGGTTTTTACTATTTTAAATATATAGTTTACTCTAGGTTTTCAAAGCATATTTCTTAAATCTTAAGATAAACTGTTTACTGTGAAAATTTATTTTGTGTACATCAATCCTGCATTACTTTTCTTTTACAATTCTTCTCCTAGAAATTGCGTAATTATACATAATCAAAACGTTCACCGTGGTTTTCTATAATTAAATGTCAAAATTTCGTCAATATCTCATTTGTATTTCTAGGGTTATACGAGTGAAAACAAAGACAAAGTACCACGTAAATATTTCATTTGGGTTTGGAAATAACTAATAGGTCGATCACAATAAACAAGAGGTTAATTTACAGGTAAAGATATAACACGGTTACGTTTTTAATGAAATATGTCAATTAAATTCAACTAGGTAAGTTAATTTTATTACTCACTTAGTGCTTGCGGTGGCAAAGTTACATAAAAAAGTGCTTACTCCGAGAGCTGCGGCCCCGAACTAAAATAGAACGTGAGTGTGTCTACGTCTAGTGCTTCTAAACCTAGCTCGAAAGCTTAGCACCCCATTTTAATTTGCTAACTTAAGTTTTTTTTCCTGAACTAGATAATAAAAATAAATAAGGTAATAAATTTTTATTGAATTAAGTTTGTGTTTTGTTATTTTTCTCTTCACCCCAATCAGGTCCATATCCTCGATAAAAATACGAAAATCAAAATCAAAAAGTTTTTATTCAATATAAGATGTTTACACACACTAATTGAACGTCAAAATAAATTGATTAGGTACCTGTTCAAAAACTAGAAGGAGAAGAACCGGCAAGAAACTCCTCCCTGCTTATTTTATTTAAATATATGTTTTTCTTAGTTAGTTTAATTTTTTTTTTTTATATGCTTACAATTATTACAATGATGTCTATGCGTACTTATCATTTAAATACTCGCTAATACAATAGTAAGCTTTTTTCTCAAGTTGGACTTTAACTTGTTTTGTAAATTGATTTGAATTTAAGTTCAACATTTCTTAAGGAATTTTATTATAAAAACGAATACAATTTCCCATGAAAGAATTATTAACGAATTGAATAGAAGTCTTCTGCGTTTACCGTCTAACTACTTACACTATAGCTAGCCGGTGTATGATGGGGGGTTTTAGTTCGAGTTTCAGTGCACAAGGTCCCCGCATGGTGCTCTTCACCCCCAAAAAATCCCCGCACACTGGTTTTTACCCCCGAAAATGCGAAATGTCACTTCGATACTGTGAACTGACATTTATAACTCTTTTAAAACCAAACGCTGCTGTTAAATTAATTTACTTTATGATATCATTACAATCATTATAGAACATCCTTAAATAAAGAATAGACTTAAATACCACAAACAGCGAGAAGCCCGACTTAAACACTTTGGATTTTTTCGTGGGACCATTATAATGGGAAACTTTATAAAAATAAATCTAGCACTGATGGAGAATTACTAGACAAATTTCATGATGCTTCAGTCAACACTCAAAAGCTCCAATAGTAATTACCTACTGTTTAGTAATATTATTATTAAAGCCTAATAAGTAGACACAAATTTACTAAAAGTACTTATATATTAGTACTTAGTGCCTAGCACCAACTCTAAAAATAACAGATCAGATATTGTAAATATTTTAGTATGTTTTTTGTACATATAGACATAACTTACATAATTTACTATATCAATGGTAACGGTCTATATAATAGCTTCTTCTAATGATGTTCTACACACTTTTTTTTTTATAAAATGATATTACTTTCTAAAAACATCGTTGAACTGAGATTCTACTTTAACATAATCTTTTTGAAAAAAAAAATACTTAGAAAACAACAAGAAAGTGGTACGTGAATAATTATTTCCCTTAAAAACACGTATCTAACGTATGAATTCAATTTCATCCGAAAGAATGAATTGGTAAAAAACTAAAGGCAAAACCTTGTAATAACATTTCGAATACAACACTGCAACAGAATTTTTCGCCAAATCCATTAGCATTCTCCAAGTTCCAGCGTGTATTCGATTTATTTTCAGCTAACCTACTACCATGCTGAATATCTCTAGACCGTAGATGTACATAAAGATACCGCATTATGGCAAAATTGTGAGCCGAAATGTGAGTGAAAAATATACGCCGCAAACTAAATATACGCCACTTGATGTTTAGAAATATACACTGTGGAGTACAATTTTGTATGACGTACATGTAAAACTCGTACTGAAAAAAATAAAAATATATTCTGAAATTACATTTCGGCTTAAAACCCTGGGGCCGTGGGGTCCAGAGGCTCAGTAGTTCGCCAGGGAAGTGTTTGTGCGCTTGGTCGAGGAGTCTGGCCACCGGAAAGCTGGCAGCTATTTCCGTCAACGTAAAAGCCTGGCTATACAAAGAGGTAACGCTGCCAGCCTTCTGTGTACTCTGACCCTAGATAATTTTTAAAATGATATATTTTATTTGTTAATATGTTATTATTATATTTTTCTATATCATTGGTTGCATTACTTGTATGTATTAATTAAGAAATAAATTAAAGTTGACATTTACCAAAATTCGATCTTTTCGAAGTAAGAGATTTGATTATTATGCTATCTAACCTCGGAACTTATCATAAAACAAATAGTTAAGTTGTTAAAATTACTAAATCTATTTAACCAATGATGTCTACATATTTTATTGTGATACTTTAATAATTCCTAATATTAGGTATACTTAATAAAACACACATTAGAACATACCAACAAACATACATTGTTTGTTTGTTAGCCAATAGTCCGTGCAAGAAAACTTTTCGATTTCGTTTAGACTAGACTCAGTTTTCCGACTCAAATCAGGGTAATAAGTAATTTGTGAAAACTTATATAAGTTTTATAATTATCGATGGTATTAATATCGCATTGTTATTGCAAGTACACCATCACAAATTGTTTATAATGTAGACACTTGCGCTAGAGTTTTTTCTATTTTTATTTCTTGTACTCACTGATAGACTAGCGCAAACCTTCTTAAAATACCTATCGATTCAACGGTAGTTTGATTTCGATATTTCGAGAATACAAACCAAAATCAAACTCAAATCGAAATTTAAAGTCCTTTTTAAGTGATGATCAACCATCGGTTTAGGTCAAACCGATTGATGGACCCTGAATTGAATACGATTTCATAAAATTGAAAATAAATTATGTCACAAGCTCCATTTACCTTAAAAACGTAGTGACTTTAACAAAGTTCATAATGGTCCTTCTAATGTGATTTCATTCGCACAAGAATTCGTCCAATATAAAACGGAATGTTCGCAATCTGATTGTTTCAATAAATTCGGTCGAGCGCGACACTCTAATAGTTTGCCAACTCTACATTATTTCATTGGAGGCGATTTAAAAAGTTTTTATTTTAGGTAATTCGCAGTGAAATCCACGATAGAAATTTATGTAAAAAGACAACCTAGAGCTTTATATAGAGAATCGTTTAATAGATCGACGGTCGACGAAATGGGTTTTATAGTTGATAGGAGCTTTAACGATGTAGAAGGACTACCTATATATAAGTAGTAATTTTTAAACCGTAAAAGCGTTTAGATTTTCATAGAAATTAATTGTGATTAAATTATTAGCGGTGTTTTTAATCATCAAATGTTTTTATTTAATTATCTTAATATTCATATTATGTATAAGTAATAATAATAATAATAACGTATACATAACAACAACGTCTAGGCCCCAAACTAAGCATTAGCTTGTGTTTTAGGTACCAAGCGAAGACACCACATACATATAACAAACCAAAACCCGGTACCAGTATCAATATTCATCAAATAAATACTGACCCGACTTGGGATTTGAACCCGGGACCTCCAGCATCGTAGGTAGGGTCGCTACCCACTAGGCTAAGCGGTCGTCTGATAAGCGGAAGTATAAGTAACTGTTTTTAATATTATTTTATAAAAACGCCACTTTGTCTGATGGAACCCTTTATTTGAAAATCGCATTTAATATTTACTACATACACATATCAGAAAATACTAGATAGGCCTTCTTAATTTATTATTTTTCAAATATATATTATTTGACAAAAAATAATAAGATTGGTCAATTATTTTTAAGCATTTGCGAAATCTAGCGTTCGTACCATTTTGACAATTTCTGAAATAATGTACCTTGTATAGTTAAATGGATGGCGGGGGCGTTTCATGAGACACATCTGTATAATTATTCTGTAATATGGTTCTAGATATTCTTCATCAAAATTTCTTTATTACCTATTACCAATTTAATCAAACAGCAGCGAGCTCAGAAAAACTATAAATGAAAAATGTCTTCATTTGCCAGATGTTTTCTGGCTATCACTAGAGATATTAAGACGTTTATATACGTATACAGGTCAGAAGAGGACTGCAGAGCAGGCCCCTATATTTGGAATCCGCTCATCGATTACATAATTTTTACAAACTCTTTTTAAAAAAATCGTATTAAAAACTTCGCTTAAAAGTATTTTGCATGGAAAATGTCAAATTTATAGTTATAGGCATTTAATACACTTTGGTTTCTTAGCTAAGTCAATATGACGATAAATTCTCGTATGGTATTAGAATTGGCAAGCTACTAAAAAATATGAAGAATAGTTTTTTGTTTTACATTTTCATTTTCATCCTTTACTCATTTTTTTGTTTTTTTGAAAATGGAACGGAAAATTTTGTAAATAATAAATTACGTAATTGATAAGCAGATTTTATATATCTCGGTATGCCCCACAGTCCTCTTCTAACCTTCCGTCCTTAATTGGGACACGCTTGACAGGAGTGTCAGATGATGTCAGTTCCGTATGATATGTCATATAATTTTAAGTGCGAATGGGAACGAAGGTTAAATGCAAATATATAAAATAAGTTCTCACTATCAGACTGACTTGCAAATATGTTTGGATTGTTTCGCTATAAATAGTTGTTTTCGGCAAAGTAGACTTGTGAAGAATTTGCTGTGCGTTTTACTGAGCACACATAATTGAATACCTAAAATCGTAACAGTATCAATGGCTCAATCAAAATTTAGAGAAATAAACACATTGGCACGTTTAACCGAAAGTAAAAGTGTTAATATCATTTAGTAACTTTTATATTTAAAGAATTTAACCTTTAATTAATAAAAGGAATTAAATAAAGAATAAAATGAAAGGTTCAGTTAGACGACTGTCCAGTTTTCATTTACTCAAAACCTCTTGCAGATGGCGCTGTTTCAACATGGATACCTTCCTTTCCATCCTTCTACGCAAATTCTCTTCTACAAAACGCCTTCGGATACCGCGCGCCGAGATCACCGAAGGGGGTTAATTTTACCAAAATATTCTTTTTTTTGTCTCATTAGATCGTTGAAAAAGATTTTGTTTCTTCAAACATCGATCCGAGACGATCATCTCTACGATATGTCTTTCTCCGTTTATGTACGCGCGGAATTTTTGAAGTCGTATACGTTTTAAAATAATTCACCACATGAAAAACCATCGTTTGCGAGCGTTGTAGATAATCACCTATCTTTTTATACGACCAATTCTTCTCGCAAAATTTTATTATGACCCCCTTGTAGATCTATCACAAGTTTGATTTATGTTTTATTATATTTATATGAAGTAATCACGTTTTAGATTTTTACAGAACTAAAATGTACCAAAATTATGTGAAAAGTGACCTAGCTGCAATGTGTTCTAAATTTAAATTTTTCTTCTTTACTATTTGGTGAGCCAGTAAACAGTAATATTAGGTTCAGATCTATTGTAAAAAAATTATTTGTTTATTTTTTAATTAATCATATGCATTCATTCACCAACCCACATTGGAGCAGCGTGATAGATTAAGCTCTAAGCCCCCTCATCTCGAGTGGAGGCCTGAGCCCCGGCAGTGGGGCATTAATAGGCTAATGGTATGGTATTAAATGAGTTTATCGTTAGTATTGAAAAGTTTTACGATATTTCGAAATACGCTTGCAATAAGACTAGAATGTTTGGAAAAAATCTTGTCTTTGAATTATCGTTCTTAATTACATGACCACTTTATACTGTGACCGATTGTTAGAACATACATTTAATTAAAATATTAAGTAATGTACCAACTTTATCCGTTGAACCGAAAGTCTAGAGTGTTGTCATTTTTACCCTGGACAAAAAAAAACTGAAGAGTTAATATTTGATATATGACGCGGGCGTGAGTCACTACAAATTCTTAGGCAGTGTCCGGTCCACGGTGGAGCCTAACAAATGGACAGCAATAAATTCGTCGGCCATTCTAGTTGGGCATTTGTCCGGGTGACTGCCGGAATTGTCTAGTTTCTTACACTTAGCTTGCGTTTCTGTAATTCGACCATTTGCGTTGACCTGCCATTTTTCGTCGAAAAACGATAAGTACTTTTCCATTCTTGTCTTTGAAGTTAACGTGTATTGATAAGAACAGTTTAGAAACACTACTTCAATGTGTTATTTGGGTGGGATAAAATCCCTAAAGAATAAATCCGCAGAAATACTGGACGAGCCAAAGTAGCTTGCAGAATCAGCAAGCTAAAGTGGTAAGGGACAAGCCAAATTGCTGGCAGAATAAATAACCACCATGGGGTTTCGAGTGGCTACTACGAACAGGACAACGTAGTGTGGGACGACTATCACGTGGATGAAGATATGGGTCTAATTAACTGGAATAATATTGTAGTGAAGCTGGCGGGTCGTTGGTTACAGGTGACGAAACACAGCATATGTTGTAGAGGATCTAAAGGGAGGTTCGATGGCTGAAATGATAGTTATTATTCAATTGCGTTTCGGAAAACCTAAAAATAAGGTCACGTAGTCACTTATGTCCCAATATTTAGCCTATTTCGTGAAACTTAAAGGCGAATGTTTAGATTTATAAATCATGAGCTAGCGTCTATCGCAAGAAAAAATTCGATCAATATTTGGCCAATTATTTGGATAAAAGCAGCAATGATCTGGTATTTCACTCTCAAAACGTAGTTACTGACGTCTTGGGAGTGAAAAGTTGTAGACGGACGGACAGTCAAATTCGTACAAACTGCATTAGTGACAATTGAAATATTTCTCCAAGGCATGTAAACTATCTACAGTTTCTGAACTAATCGATTCTGTCTAGTAAATAATGACATAACATATTAGTCTCCATATTATTATTCTTGGAAAATAATCTACCTTAGATAACGTCTCGACAAAACGCAATATATTTAGCTGTCATATGACCTATCATACAATCCCTTCCGAGCGATGATTTCCTGCTCGTTTACTATAATCTGATAAATTTTCCTTCGGGCATTCGTTAATTACATTACATTTAGAGGAAACGTAGGGTCGGGGTCATTAATTGCAGACCGGGAGGTTTCTTTGAAACTGAATTCGTTGCACGTACCTCAATAAACTACTGCAAGCATTTAGTGGGACGCGGTCGGCGTTCGTACATTGCGGTTATTTGTTCCCCACAGAATTGCGAATACACTAGCTCTATTCAGATTTATATCTTTAAATGGGCACTTCAAGTCGATTAGCTCGTGGTGTTTGATTATGCTACTTAAGCTTGTAAACGGACACTATTTTCTTTTCGAATGTTTACTAAATTATATGTACAATGTTATAAAGTAGGCGTCATGTTCGGGGAAGTAAAAAGAGGAGAAGTTCACAACACTGATACAATTCAAAATCTAAAGTATGTGCACGGGACGAACCCTAACAATATGCCAAATTTGTGATTGAAAAGTGACGACGACCGCTTAGCCTAGTGGGTAGCGACCCTGCCTACGAAGCTGGAGGTCCCGGGTTCGAATCCCAGGTCGAGTTGAAGAGGGCTATAATTTGTGCGCGCACCTGTCCAGACTACCTTAGCTAGTCATCGCTTTAAAAGATTATTAAACATACTGACATCTGCGATATAATACACCTGTTCTCACAGTAAGCATATGAGATGTCCTTAATTGTGTCCGAGTTGCTTTGTGAGTGTATTTGCAAATATAAGTATACTTATTCATAATGCATGATAGTGTGTTATAAATTATTGTAACCACAATTACGTCAGCCGTGACGTATTCATGTAAGTATGCGTGCACTGTTTACGTATAAATTGAGGTATTTTTATGGCCTGTGATCGTCTATAAAATTACTAAATTGATTTGAGAGTAAAGTAATGATAACTCGATGATATTTAGCGAGTATTCGGATACGAATAGTTACGCCCTATTTAAATTGTACTTTCGTTTTCGGCAACTTATTTACCGTTATATGAGCGCAAAATAGGACATCGAACTATCGGGATGTTGTATAACAAACGCCGATGTTTTGGGGTAACTTTTGTTATTGTAATGAATAAGGTCATCTTGTTCCTTTTTATTACATTTGATTTAGTGGTTTTAAATTCGAATTTCCTGTATTGATCAGGGATAAGTTTATGAAAGTAAGTCGTTGCTTATATGTATTGTATTTTCGGTCGAAAACTGATTCGCCTAGTAATCCACTCAAACTTGGCCCTTAGGCTAACGGGACCTCGGGGTTTTATTAATAAATTGATAACAAAATCCCGACTTTGGGCCGATGTGCGTTTCTTTGAGAGACTGTCCGCTGTTCTTCAACGGGACGAAACTACGTTTTGTCACCTGAAGAACTTCACTTTCAGCGAGCGTTTTACTACAAACACTCGTCTCACGCAAACGAGCTTTATTTCACAACGCCCAAAAGGCCTCCCTGTGCACTTACTCTGAATGGAATTCCAAACGCAGTCCTCGAAAGAAAAACAATTTGGCGGTTTTCGAAGATTGGTTCAGCATAGATTTGCATACATGTGTTTTGGCTGGCCAGCCTTGACAATTTGTCATGCGGGGGGTGGTATCCACCTGCCCGAGTATTGTTCTGCGCAATAGGTATACATTTCGAGGGGTCGATTCCGACTGCCTCGTGATATGCGTTTTATGCAAATCGATCATGCAGGGCGTATTACGCCTACCTGCGTGTATATATATATCTCGAGGGGCCGTTGGCTGCCTCGTTTGATCTTATGATAGTTGGCATATGTCTCGATGCTGTATATAGTTGTCTTGCAAGGGGTCTGTGACTGCCTCGCTTGATTTTATATGCAACTGTTGTCCGTCAGTATTTATCTAGCACTATATTAGTGAGAGGACTGACTTTACTTTATTAATATTGAAGTGAGACAGAAAATCTCTATTATTTCAACTCTGGACAAGATAGCAGCTGGAGTTAACTCAGCTAATTATATCGAGCAATATTTTGACTGTGAATTATCACCACTCATGTATTTAGTATATTTCCATCTAATACAATGTATTGTGCACATATTATTCAGAGCTTTGGTCAATAGAACAATGACTACTTTTAGCTTTGTGTTAAATCACTCTATTTATATAAATATATTGACAATATTAAATAGCACACACGTGTATGTGCGCTAGTACCGAGTTCAGTCTAAATTAATTTAACACACCTTTGTGTTATACTTGTGATAAACAATTAGTTACATAGTTTCCTTTTGTATATGAAAGAAAATTGTATCCATTACACAAGTTTTGTATTTGTTGGCAAGATAATCGTATTGAGTTTAATACACACATTTGTGTGGATGGAAGGTAAAACATGCCCCAACCTCGCATGTCCTCGTGCCAACCAGACCATTTTATTTTTGAGCTGGCTCCGGTCAGAGTTCAGCCAGCAAGTCTAATTTCGTATTTACATTTGGTGAATTTACCTTTATTTCGTTAATGTTACTTTAAGATAAATAATTAATTGCAAAACAAATGGCCTCCTCTGACTCCATCAATTATTTCTTTCTTTCTCAGTATTTACCAACAATAAAATTAATGGTACAAAAGTATTTATCTTTTATACAACACAGATTTATCAGTGATTATACTTTTGGTCGGCAAACGAAATTAGACATTTAAAGTTAATTCTAAGGGCATGACCTCGCAGTACTAATTTTCTGAATTATTTGTATAACTGAATGTAAATTTAAAACTGGATATCTTTGTTTGAGGCATACCGCTATTCATCTCGCGACATTACAAGCTGCGACATAATATTAACCTTTAAAATATGAGGTAAGCAGCTTCTCTATTTTATAATTAAATCAAACCTCGATCAGACCTCAAGACAAAATTAACAAGGAACGAAACCTTAAATTTAACCGGCTGAAAAATGTAGCCGGGCTCTTTACAATCAATCATAATAAATTTGGATATTAATCAATTCGGTTATCCAGCCACACGCACTCCCGATTCAAACGGTATAATATAGTAAATTTATTGTTTCGATACTCTTTGGTAGAATTAACTCAATTTAAGACAGATGTGCTATTATGAATTTGAATGGTAGTTACAATCTACTCTTTCGTGGTTTCGGGATGGTAAAATAATTAAATATCGAATATCCAAATGGAGTCAATAGTTGAAACAGTTATCTCTATAAAATAGAGTAAACAAAATATTAGTAAACTAAAGTCTTTGCGCTTACCTTCAAAGCAGCTCAACTAGGTTAAACTCTCACCGAATTCGGGCACACGCGCCTACACACCTCGGCCTAGCTGCTTGCCCCGTTCCGCCACTCCGGTCTTCGTCTGCTCGGCACAAGGGTTGAAAATCCACTACCCGTCTGCGCCCGCGTCTCTCATTCTATATATCTCCGTCTAACATGAAACCCTCTCCTATAAGTTCGCAAATCAGCACGCTCGTACCATTTTCGCCCTTATGTCTATATACTCAAAGTCTCATACCCCTAACCCTCAAACCGAAAGTTTGTGACTAAATTCCGTATTTTGACTAATTCGTTTTTCCTTAACGAGATGTCGCCACTAATATCGAAATTCACTCGAGTAATTAGTATAATTTTATTTCTGTCTTGTACTTTACAGTTAATTGTTTGTAGGTGTAGTCGTCATATTTATAATAGTCGTAACACGAGTAAAACCCTCATTTACCGTAACTTAGTCACAAAGTGCGTCTCGGATACTTTACTTAAAATCCAAAACCAAGCCTGTAATTCAAATCTTGTTTGCATAGCGATAAGGTCGATATAAAACTTTCTCCTACAGGGTTTTGTGACCAATACGGATTGAACAATATAAAATGTATAACGTGCATAATTCATTTCATATATATTTCAATGTTTTACCACAATTTTAAATCCACACAGCAGTTTTGTTTATGTAAAAGGTACACCCCGGCGTCTCTACCTGACACCGAAAAGCACCCTCGACCCTCGAACACAGATGCTCTGCACGTGATCAGTGCAACTTCGATCAGAAATCGTTTTACATCCCAACTTTCGCAACATACTAACTAACTGACCATTCGTACAAATCTCCTTCGTTTACTGTAAATACCTGCCATGTATCATTCTTCGAAACTGATATTAGTAAAAGAAATTATTATCTAGCCTCAATCGACGATAAATCACTTCACGAATTTCGCATAGCAATTTATCCAAATTATTTTGTATCGTTCCCCGTAAGGGCGCAGTCTATTGTAGTTTCGGAGAATTACAAAAAAAATTTTGCCTTGCGCTCGGGTAAACTTGAGGTCCTTTCTTAACGACGCTTTGAGAGTGTTTATCGGAATTTTTGGCTCCAAACTACCATAAATCTCAAAACCAACTTTAGAGAATTGCGTCACACGTCTGTGCTATATACTTGACACAGCTCGCTTATCAACGTCGACACGTATAAAATCATAAATTTGATCTTTTAAGCGAAATCCGCCATAAGCACTTTTGGGCTTAACATACAACATGTGAAAGCAACAAATTATCAAATTTATGAGTCCTAATACCCCATATACAACTAGCGTCTTGCCCCGATTCTGTTTGCCTCAGTTTATGGTTATTTACAGTATAAATGTATGATAGCTTATCTAAAATCAAATACATATATACCTAGCTTACCCAGTTATCTATATACAATGCTGGGGCCACCTCAGTCCCCTCCCAGATAGAGTGTGACGACGCCCCAATTTCATCTTCCTTTTTTTTTTTTCTAATATTTTTTTTTTTTTTTTTTTTTTTTTTTTTAATTTTTTTTTTTTTTTTTTTTTTTTTTTAATTTTTTTTTTTTTTGAACATGCATTTCACCTTATTTCTAGCTATAGTTAACTAATAGTGGCACTAAGGCTAGGGACGCGACTTCTTCATCCAACTGATTTCCAGCATCACCTATCCCACAATCATTTGCTTTCCTAACTTTATGTAACCCACCGTGTGTGTGCTACAAAGTCAGCCATTTTATATATACTACCAAAGCAACATGAAACAACGAACGCGTACGCAATCAACCAGATTATATGTGTGTATTTTAGTATTCTACACTATACTACCTCTGCGTGTTACACTCTATCTATAGATTACGTAACGTTATAGTATTTAGCCAGATGTATTGCGTTATAGTTTCCCTTTACAGCATTTGTATCTGGGTCCACTAATGTATACACATTATGGTAGGGTATCGCCGCGACCTTATAAGGACCGTCATACAGTAAAGAGAATTTCTTTGTTACCTTTTTATCAGCGTCGGATCGGGGCAACACCTTTAATTTTATCAAATCACCTATATGATATGTGGCAAATTTGTATTTTTGATTTCTATATGCAACCCTTTTCTCAGCTGTTTCTTTCAAATTTTTCAGAACGTTCTTTCTTATATTTACAACGTCTAGGCACGCCTCCTGCGTCCCCCGATTGGGTAATGCTTTATCGAAATTCAGGACATCCCCTTTTCCGTAAATGATTTCATATGGAGTATATCTTGTAGCAACATGTGTGACGTTATTATATAAGTTTTCAATCCTTGGTAAGATTGACAACCAACTCCTGTGCGAATGACTACAATACGTTCTAAATAAACGAGTCAATTCTTTATTAACTCTCTCGACGGGATTTGCGCGAGGATTTCTCAGCGATGTGTGTGAAATCTTAATTCCTAGTCTGTGCAACTCTCTCTCCCATAAACGAGAAGTAAATTGCGCCCCCCTGTCTGTTACCAGGTTCTTAATACTGATTTCTGTGTGGAATTGTTTCACACACCCCAAAGTACTGCGTCCTGTCGCCTTTCGTAATGCATATAACCTTATCAACTTACTAAACAGGTCTTGCATTACAAATATGTAACGCATTCCAAACTTTCCACTCGGCAATGGACCATATATGTCAGCAAACACACTTTCGCCGATATCTTCTACTAATACAGCCTTGCTAGGCCCTGCCAGATACTCTCTCTCGTGTTTTGCCTTTTGACATAATGGACACGACCTTATAACTTCCACAACTCGCTTTTTCATATGTGGGAAATAACAACGCTTTCGCATAGCCGCACACAATTTATACCTTCCATAATGACCCAAGTTCTCGTGCACATTCAAGATCACTTCATTAACCACACCTTCCGGCAAATACACTACCTCCTTTTCTTTTCCCCTGCCTTGGTGATATAAAATATCTCCCTTCAGCTTGCAATATTTCGTCTCAACGTCAGGCTTTTCTTCCTGCAATTTCTTAATAATGCCTCGCAACTTTACATCCTCTAATTGCAAATCTTTCAACAAACTCAGTTTGTTTACCAATGCTCTATCACCAACCGCCGTGAACAAACACATTAACGGGTAAGTCTGCTTATTTACCTGAGATTCTCCAGTTTCACATAAATAGCGAGAAATCACGTCTGCGCCTATATTGTCCCTACCCTTGACGTACTCTATTGTAAAATCAAATTGATTTATGTAAAACACCCACCGCTGCATGCGCGCGTGTAGTATCTTCCAACTATGTAGAAAACTCAAACTTTTGTGATCTGTACGTATTATTATCTTAACTCCACGCAAATAGGTCTCGTACTTTTTCAAAGTATAAATTATCGCCCACAGTTCTTTCTCAGAGACAGTCCAATGCTTTTCTGCGTCAGTGAACGCCTTGCTGCAAAACCCTATTACATTGACTAATTTCTGACTGTCATATTGATAAACAAACCCTGCTACTCCAATGTCGCTGCTGTCCGACTGTACATACAACCTACTTCCGGGTATAGGGTATTTTAACATCACTGTGTCAATAAACAACGACTTTATACGCTCGAAACAACTATTTTCTTTCTCTCCCCATCGCCATTTTTGTCCTTTCTTTAACAAATCGCACAAAGGACGTGCTACCTCTCCATATTTATATACAAACTTCCGAAAATAATTAATGAAGCCCAAAAACGCTCGTACCTGTTTTACGGTTCTAGGGACCGGGTATTCTTGTATCGCCCGTGTTTTATCAGGGTCCATTCTGACACCCTGGGTGTTAACGATGTGCCCCAGAAGTTTAATTTCTGTCCTAATAAAACAACACTTAGACAAATTACACGTCAGTTTCGCTTCCTGTAATTTCTGTAAAACTAATCCTAAGTGCTCTAAGTGAAGCTGTACCGTCCCGTTAGTGAACACTACTAAGTCATCTAAGTAATTAATGCAAAAGGAACGCACCTCGGGTCCCAGCATTATGTCCATGGCTCTTGTGAAGGAACGGACCGATGTTTTAAGACCTTGAGGTAATACCCTATAGGTGTAACTTTTCCCCATAAAAGTAAAACCCGTGTACTTCCTCGAGTCTTCATGCAACGGAATATTATAATATGCATTATTCAAATCTAATAGCGTCATGTACTTCACGCCGTGAAAAGATTGCAATATTTCCGCTGTCAGAGGAGGTGCTTCCGATTCACCTACCATTCGTTTATTGAGCTCGCGCGCGTCTAACAAGATCCTAATACTTCCGTCTTTCTTTAATGTATAAGTCATGGGGCTGCTATAAGGAGTCGCTTCTCGTTGTATGACTCCCAAGTTTTCGAGTTCATCTAACTTAGCTTTCACCTTTTCTCGGTGAGCATGGTTTACAGGATAGGATCTTTTAATAAACGGCTCTTCATTTAACATCTTTATCCTATGCGTATACTTGTCCGTTCGTCCAGGATGGGCTGAAAATACTTCTCTGTACTTAATTAATACAGGCAATAACAAAGCCTTTTCTTCTTCTAACAGATCTAACAACCTTACGTGCTCGCGTAACGACTGTTCTGTTTCATTTGACTGTTCGAATTCACTTATCTGTTGTAGCACGCAAAATGCCGCTCCTCTAGCCGTACTACCTGTCTCTCCTATGTTTATTGTGGTACGTACTCCCAGGTGGTCCACATTCAATTTATTATTCTCTCCGCATGTAATTACTGCCCGAACGCGCAGCAGCCAATCGTATCCCAATATAACTGGTTTCGGTAATTTTGCCAATACCAGTACAGGTGTATCAATTACAAGTGCATTCAATTCTATCGACACCATGTGTACACTGCTAATCTTGCAACTTCTAGATCCAAAAGCCCCTTGTATATGTAAGGCCGGAATCGGTAACTCTGGTATTTCCTTATTCTGCCTCAATGTGTCAAACAGTTCTTCAGTTACACAAGTAACCTGCGAACCGGTATCCAATAAGGCTCTCGCCCCGACACCGTTTACTTTGACTTCAATTTCGGGCAAGGCGGGCAGCGAATAGTATTTCTCCTTTGCGTCCAACAAGTCATCCTCTTCTCCATGTATCATATACGAACTAGTATTTCTCGTGTGTCTCGTATTACAACCAGTACACACCCTTTCTCCACATTTACATATTAACAGTGTCCCTGTGTCCCATTTGGATAATAAATCTGTAACGGATTCTACTAGGAATCCTTCGGAATCTGAATTCGTATCAATCGGGATTTTATTTCCATTTTCTGATTTCCCCAAACCCTTTCCAACATTCCACCCGTATTTACACATATATTTGAGCATATTAGACATAGCAGTTCTCCCCTCCCCGTTATTGTGTCCTTTGTTCATGTATGTACAATCTGCTCTTAAAATACTAATCCCAAGTCGGTTTTCAACAGGGCCTCGCGAATTCACGACTCTTACTAATCCGCAGCCTTCTCGTTTCCCGATTTTCCTAAATCGACTATTGCGGGTTGCTTTTCGGTCGCTTGTCTGGGTTCCGCTGTACGTGCGACATTCGTACCTGCTCCTTCACTTCTCCAATTTATGGCCGGGTAAGGCGTTCGTCTTTCGTATCGATTTGTCACACCTGTGCGTCCCCCTCTTGCTACGCCGCGTCCTCGAATCGCATTACCTCTGTACGTTCGCGAGGCGTGTATCATATTCGTCTGAACCTCCCTTCTTTTCCTGTCTGTGGCCGCAATAATGTTCGGCCGCCTCAAGCTACCTCGGCTTTTCCACAACTCAGGACCCGATTTCGACACTTCTCTTACTTGCACATTCTGTTCCATATTCCTTAGGAACTCTAGGGCGTCGAGTGCTGAGATTGCCCCTTGCCTTGTAAACCACAAGCGCTGAATTTCCCCGGGAAAATGTCGCATTATACAGTTTACCGCTTCTCGTTCCCCTAATGGGATAGTGAACGAACGCACACTGTCGTAGTATTCCGCAAAATGTTCTTCCATCGACGCACCCCCATTATTACTGTACGTCGCATGCAGTAACTTATAACGTACTCTTTCTTGTTCGCGCTCTCCCCAGAAAGCTTTTAAGAAGTCTCTCTCAAAATCAGTAAATGTCCTCCAATTATCGCTGTATAATTCTAAAACGGTCTGTGCATGTCCACGCAAACACTCCGTAACGATATCTAATGCATTCGCGTTCGACTGTGTAGCGTTGAGATATTTTTTTACCTTTTTCAAAAACCTCACCGGTGTCAACCCGCCCCTCCCGGTAAAGATAGGTTTTTCTAGTGTCGGCCTCATTACGCAAACCGGCGCCCTGTCTTTTGCCACCGTGGCTCCGGTCATAGTAGACGTACTACTTGTGTCAGAAGTCAACGTCGACATAGTACCCGACTCAGAACTAATAGTAGCAGGCCCCGAGATGGCCGCCCTATCTACATTAACTACGTTGTCAACCTGCGCTCGTTCTAGACGATCTAAACGCTCAATTACTTCTCCGAATCTTTTTGTCATCTCTAAAATACCCGTTAGGAGTTCTGGCGTTACTTGCATTCCCGCGTCGCGCTCAACCGTCTTCTGCTTACGACCTCGCTGTCTAGTTGAGAAAGACATTTTCCTACCTTTCCTTCACAACTTTACTTAACTATATCTACTCCACCTAGCTAAGTCCTTTACTAAGTTTCACTTTCTCTAAACAAAACGGCCTAAATCAATACCGATCCCTTTGTGCTCCTTTTTTTTCTTTCAAGGCTCACTTTCTATATTATCCCGATCTCAAACTTTACGCATACTATAACGTGTAACACTCAATAGGTGCAACAAACAGCACAACCACCTAACCACAGAGAAAACCCTACTATTTTCAATGTATTTATTATTAATTACCTTAAATCTTATTTATTAAATGTATAAAGGCCACTGGCACTTTAAATAAAATAAAATAAAAGTAAAATAAAGTAATGTTATCCTATATCTATTAAAATCCTATATTCATTAACGCGATTATTTAAATTTATAAAAAGATGGCATGCAGCAAACCCGTTATGCGGCACGTCGCCCGCATCTGCGACACCGAGACGCCCCGCGGTGCGGTATCACAATCGCGATACGCCGAACTGGGCCCTCAGCTGGGTTTTTGGCCCGCCTCGTGTTCACCGTCTAGCGGTCGGACACGTGCGTAGTGTGTCAGCCCACACTGCACCGTCTCTCCAACAACTGAAATAGTCGGCCGCAGATTGAAATAAACAAAATTTATGACACTTGTCACCTTCACTTTGAAGTGGCACCGATCTGTCAACAATGTCCTTTCGATAATACTAAAGTACGTATACTTATAAACACGGTACCAATATGCTTTTGAAACGACCGATATCGCCGTATAAAATCTGGATTCTAGATAGACACACTCGCAAAGTTTCGATATAACAAAAGAAGTCTGTCTACTCACAATGTTTAATTATAAGCATAACCTAGTTTGTTAATATCTTTAAATTTTAGAGTTGATAGATCATAATGTAAATATTTTTTTACATATATTTTTTTTTTAAATTTAATTTTTCAAAATAAAAAAAAATAAACAAAGACTTCCCTCGTGTTATATGCGATGCTAGTTCTTGACACGGCTTCGTCCTGCTCCTCCGATGCGTCTTGTAGGTCACTGGCTCATTAGAGAACACGCGATGTGATTACTCGTAATCGTGCGCCTCTCTAAATTAGTCTATATCCGACCAGAACGTTCCCCAACAACAACTGAAAACAATTTATCCAATTCATGATGAAACCTGCCGGAGAACTTAAAATAATCCATGGTTCACTACGCATGGATTAATTTTTCCATACTTGACCTATATTCCAAAATAATTGTATTACATATGTATTATATATATATATATATGAAAAAAAAAATTTTTTTTTTTTTTCAAGTCAGATATCAATAGTTATTCCTTTCTTATCTACGTTGTGTTTTAAGTTCTTTTTGGCCGTGAATAAAATTAAATTTATTCACTGTTAAATACCAATCCTAGGTCACGCGGACCACATGAAGAGGGCTATAATTTGTGCGCGCACCTGTCCAGACTACCTTAGCTAGTCATCGCTTTAAAAGATTATTAAACATACTGACATCTGCGATATAATACACCTGTTCTCACAGTAAGCATATGAGATGTCCTTAATTGTGTCCGAGTTGCTTTGTGAGTGTATTTGCAAATATAAGTATACTTATTCATAATGCATGATAGTGTGTTATAAATTATTGTAACCACAATTACGTCAGCCGTGACGTATTCATGTAAGTATGCGTGCACTGTTTACGTATAAATTGAGGTATTTTTATGGCCTGTGATCGTCTATAAAATTACTAAATTGATTTGAGAGTAAAGTAATGATAACTCGATGATATTTAGCGAGTATTCGGATACGAATAGTTACGCCCTATTTAAATTGTACTTTCGTTTTCGGCAACTTATTTACCGTTATATGAGCGCAAAATAGGACATCGAACTATCGGGATGTTGTATAACAAACGCCGATGTTTTGGGGTAACTTTTGTTATTGTAATGAATAAGGTCATCTTGTTCCTTTTTATTACATTTGATTTAGTGGTTTTAAATTCGAATTTCCTGTATTGATCAGGGATAAGTTTATGAAAGTAAGTCGTTGCTTATATGTATTGTATTTTCGGTCGAAAACTGATTCGCCTAGTAATCCACTCAAACTTGGCCCTTAGGCTAACGGGACCTCGGGGTTTTATTAATAAATTGATAACAAAATCCCGACTTTGGGCCGATGTGCGTTTCTTTGAGAGACTGTCCGCTGTTCTTCAACGGGACGAAACTACGTTTTGTCACCTGAAGAACTTCACTTTCAGCGAGCGTTTTACTACAAACACTCGTCTCACGCAAACGAGCTTTATTTCACAACGCCCAAAAGGCCTCCCTGTGCACTTACTCTGAATGGAATTCCAAACGCAGTCCTCGAAAGAAAAACAATTTGGCGGTTTTCGAAGATTGGTTCAGCATAGATTTGCATACATGTGTTTTGGCTGGCCAGCCTTGACAATTTGTCATGCGGGGGGTGGTATCCACCTGCCCGAGTATTGTTCTGCGCAATAGGTATACATTTCGAGGGGTCGATTCCGACTGCCTCGTGATATGCGTTTTATGCAAATCGATCATGCAGGGCGTATTACGCCTACCTGCGTGTATATATATATCTCGAGGGGCCGTTGGCTGCCTCGTTTGATCTTATGATAGTTGGCATATGTCTCGATGCTGTATATAGTTGTCTTGCAAGGGGTCTGTGACTGCCTCGCTTGATTTTATATGCAACTGTTGTCCGTCAGTATTTATCTAGCACTATATTAGTGAGAGGACTGACTTTACTTTATTAATATTGAAGTGAGACAGAAAATCTCTATTATTTCAACTCTGGACAAGATAGCAGCTGGAGTTAACTCAGCTAATTATATCGAGCAATATTTTGACTGTGAATTATCACCACTCATGTATTTAGTATATTTCCATCTAATACAATGTATTGTGCACATATTATTCAGAGCTTTGGTCAATAGAACAATGACTACTTTTAGCTTTGTGTTAAATCACTCTATTTATATAAATATATTGACAATATTAAATAGCACACACGTGTATGTGCGCTAGTACCGAGTTCAGTCTAAATTAATTTAACACACCTTTGTGTTATACTTGTGATAAACAATTAGTTACATAGTTTCCTTTTGTATATGAAAGAAAATTGTATCCATTACACAAGTTTTGTATTTGTTGGCAAGATAATCGTATTGAGTTTAATACACACATTTGTGTGGATGGAAGGTAAAACATGCCCCAACCTCGCATGTCCTCGTGCCAACCAGACCATTTTATTTTTGAGCTGGCTCCGGTCAGAGTTCAGCCAGCAAGTCTAATTTCGTATTTACATTTGGTGAATTTACCTTTATTTCGTTAATGTTACTTTAAGATAAATAATTAATTGCAAAACAAATGGCCTCCTCTGACTCCATCAATTATTTCTTTCTTTCTCAGTATTTACCAACAATAAAATTAATGGTACAAAAGTATTTATCTTTTATACAACACAGATTTATCAGTGATTATACTTTTGGTCGGCAAACGAAATTAGACATTTAAAGTTAATTCTAAGGGCATGACCTCGCAGTACTAATTTTCTGAATTATTTGTATAACTGAATGTAAATTTAAAACTGGATATCTTTGTTTGAGGCATACCGCTATTCATCTCGCGACATTACAAGCTGCGACATAATATTAACCTTTAAAATATGAGGTAAGCAGCTTCTCTATTTTATAATTAAATCAAACCTCGATCAGACCTCAAGACAAAATTAACAAGGAACGAAACCTTAAATTTAACCGGCTGAAAAATGTAGCCGGGCTCTTTACAATCAATCATAATAAATTTGGATATTAATCAATTCGGTTATCCAGCCACACGCACTCCCGATTCAAACGGTATAATATAGTAAATTTATTGTTTCGATACTCTTTGGTAGAATTAACTCAATTTAAGACAGATGTGCTATTATGAATTTGAATGGTAGTTACAATCTACTCTTTCGTGGTTTCGGGATGGTAAAATAATTAAATATCGAATATCCAAATGGAGTCAATAGTTGAAACAGTTATCTCTATAAAATAGAGTAAACAAAATATTAGTAAACTAAAGTCTTTGCGCTTACCTTCAAAGCAGCTCAACTAGGTTAAACTCTCACCGAATTCGGGCACACGCGCCTACACACCTCGGCCTAGCTGCTTGCCCCGTTCCGCCACTCCGGTCTTCGTCTGCTCGGCACAAGGGTTGAAAATCCACTACCCGTCTGCGCCCGCGTCTCTCATTCTATATATCTCCGTCTAACATGAAACCCTCTCCTATAAGTTCGCAAATCAGCACGCTCGTACCATTTTCGCCCTTATGTCTATATACTCAAAGTCTCATACCCCTAACCCTCAAACCGAAAGTTTGTGACTAAATTCCGTATTTTGACTAATTCGTTTTTCCTTAACGAGATGTCGCCACTAATATCGAAATTCACTCGAGTAATTAGTATAATTTTATTTCTGTCTTGTACTTTACAGTTAATTGTTTGTAGGTGTAGTCGTCATATTTATAATAGTCGTAACACGAGTAAAACCCTCATTTACCGTAACTTAGTCACAAAGTGCGTCTCGGATACTTTACTTAAAATCCAAAACCAAGCCTGTAATTCAAATCTTGTTTGCATAGCGATAAGGTCGATATAAAACTTTCTCCTACAGGGTTTTGTGACCAATACGGATTGAACAATATAAAATGTATAACGTGCATAATTCATTTCATATATATTTCAATGTTTTACCACAATTTTAAATCCACACAGCAGTTTTGTTTATGTAAAAGGTACACCCCGGCGTCTCTACCTGACACCGAAAAGCACCCTCGACCCTCGAACACAGATGCTCTGCACGTGATCAGTGCAACTTCGATCAGAAATCGTTTTACATCCCAACTTTCGCAACATACTAACTAACTGACCATTCGTACAAATCTCCTTCGTTTACTGTAAATACCTGCCATGTATCATTCTTCGAAACTGATATTAGTAAAAGAAATTATTATCTAGCCTCAATCGACGATAAATCACTTCACGAATTTCGCATAGCAATTTATCCAAATTATTTTGTATCGTTCCCCGTAAGGGCGCAGTCTATTGTAGTTTCGGAGAATTACAAAAAAAATTTTGCCTTGCGCTCGGGTAAACTTGAGGTCCTTTCTTAACGACGCTTTGAGAGTGTTTATCGGAATTTTTGGCTCCAAACTACCATAAATCTCAAAACCAACTTTAGAGAATTGCGTCACACGTCTGTGCTATATACTTGACACAGCTCGCTTATCAACGTCGACACGTATAAAATCATAAATTTGATCTTTTAAGCGAAATCCGCCATAAGCACTTTTGGGCTTAACATACAACATGTGAAAGCAACAAATTATCAAATTTATGAGTCCTAATACCCCATATACAACTAGCGTCTTGCCCCGATTCTGTTTGCCTCAGTTTATGGTTATTTACAGTATAAATGTATGATAGCTTATCTAAAATCAAATACATATATACCTAGCTTACCCAGTTATCTATATACAATGCTGGGGCCACCTCAGAGTCAGTATTTATATGATGAACATTGATACTGGTACCGGGTCATGGTTGTTATATGTATGTGGTGTCTTCGCTTGGTACCCAAAACACAACCTAATGCTTAGTTTGCAGTCATGAGGTTGTTGGGATGTATGCGTTATTATTATTATTATTTTTATAATAATTATTATTTTATAAAAGTTTTTTTGGTACCTTACACAAAATAAGTAACTAAATATCTAAACAGAAATACAGCCGACCTTTGAATAAATAGTTGTACTAGAAGCGAAAAAATAATGTTATGAAAGTCGTTAACCGAACCTGTAATCACGAATTTCAACTGAACGTCCACTATACAATACTTCAATCAATACTGATAGCTATATCAATACGTCAAGTGGACATATAGATAAGCGAACATGTGACATGCCGTGTTTAACCTTAATGGGTTTGCTATAGATAGGCTAGAGATTCGTTGCGACAACAGGCGGGTCAGGATCTGTGTGCCAATACGTCGATCGTTCGCCACAAATCAAATCGCTCTGACAACAGAGCTCATGTCAATCAGTCGGATATTACTCGAATGAACGCGCGCTTGTGTGGAGTGTGCTTCTGCAAAAATATATAGTAACATGTTACGCTAAATTATTATTCAGTAAGTTGACTAAAACGTGGAATAAATTAATGAAGATTGACGTTATGGAATTTACCACTTTAATTGTTTTTTGGTTCTTAGAAAATCCATGCAAACAGTCCGAGATATAATTTAGGCAATTTAGCTTAGTTATTACTATGTGGGTAATATTTTTTTAAATATAGGAGTAATCAAAATGTTTTTTACGATAAGCCACAGAATATTTCAACCTAGTGGAAATTACAAAAAAAGTGAAGAATGTTTTGGCGCTTGGGTAACTTAATTATGCTGAAGCGAGGGTCAATATGGGGTGGAGAAGGCAAACACTTTCAGAAGGCATTGTAATCGTCTGTACCTTGTTGTTGATTGGAAAATTGTACAAGACAACATATCACGTATTTATAAAAACTATTTTTTACATTTTTTTATTAATTTCCTTTGATATATTAAAGAAAAATCACAAAAAATAAAAGCTTCATAAAAGGGAACGTATTATTTAATCACACCATAAGTAAAACGCATAAAGTTGAGGCACATTTATAATTATATATACCTGGAGATCTCATACACCCTCATCTATTCCAAAACTACTAGGCTGTATTGTGGTAATTTATTGACCAATTTTATTTTGTCGGTAAATTTTATTATATGAAGCGTAAAAGTGCGTAAAATGCTACGATATTGACAGATAGCCAGGACAGGACAGAATTGTTAACACGACAATTAAGTAGTAGGGACGAACCTATAGCGGGAAAAATTTGCAGTTTTTCTTCTTATTGTTCATAACGAAACCCGCCAAGTGCGAATCTGGGGTCGCGTAATTAGTACGGTTATAAGCATAAGCTTTTCTTTATAGGGTTTTTTTTCCGGTTTTAGGGTTTCTATAAATATTCTAAAATTATCATATTGAAATTATTGAAAACAATTTTGATTAAAAAGGTTAATCAATATAAACCTACAGGATTTATTTATATTAATGGTTTCGTTTAGAAATACCAAGGGGCAACAAAGGAAAAGCTAATTTGTTGCTTAATATTTCAAAAACTGAAGGTTACAATTAAAAGTGGTCTATGAAACCTAAATTAAAATTAAAAATGGCTTTTAATAGTTATGATGCCCTACATGATGGGATAAGCAGGAAAATTTTTGTATATTACATTCGTCATACGGGAAGTTTCGTTTGAAAAAAGTTATATTAATGTTTTGACGACTAATGGAATCTCAACGCTGTTCAATGTGTTCAATAGCCAAACAAGTATTGATTTTCCTATGACTGTAAATGAGACAAACAGGACAGTTGGACGGTTAGCGAAATTACAAAGGTTTCATATTTTGCATTTGCTTCTGAAATCACAAAAACTAAATGATAAGGTTTAATAAATAGTCAACAATTTTTTTTCAGTGCCTTATCATGCTCTGCCCATGTTGAAGTTGTAACAACTTTTCAAAGATAAATTTTTTACAGGAAAGTGGAAATGAAGAAGTAATGTAGCGACACTTCTTTGCGGTTTCAACAGTGATTGTAGGCACTAGTATAACTGGACAAATTTTGGTTTAAAAATGAAAGGGACGATATTTGACCATTTGTTTTTTTAAACCGCTAATAACAAGCTATCAAACAATCGATGTAAACGCTAAAGAAATCGAGAAAATACGAAGCACTTTGCAACTCAATGAAACTAACAAGTGTAAGGAGTAGCAGAATTGCTTTTATTAACGCCGAACTTTATACACTTCAAGGATACTCGATCAAACGCGAGACACTTCAAGTAATTTTATCTACAAAAACTTGAAAATAGGGGGTTCAGTTATTTTTTTTGTGAATACCTTTTGTGTTATCTCGTGCTCGGTATATTACAATAATATTAGAGAAGTTCCTCCATGCAAAAAAAAAATGTCATATACCCTGGGAACTTTTGGCAAGGAAAAACAATTGTAGCAAATATACAGACAGACCGCTTGCACATTTATTTTATTTATGAGGTTTTAATTTTGTAGCACAAGACAAAGTACTGTTTTCACTATCGGCTCGCTGAACCGCTACAAATATTCTGTGTTACCCACGTAACTAGAATTAGACCGTAAGATATCTACTTTACCATGGCAAATTGGCATCGACCCACTCACGTAGGCCTCTTCACAACAAGGGCGTCCATTTTCGTTTATTAAGCTGTTTTTCCGCGCGTAACTTGTCAACGCGATGACTGATGGTGCGCCCTCCCAAAGATGAAACGGGTTCGCCTATACGAAATTGTGTTATTAATATTAAATGTATGTGCGGCGAATTGGTACAAGCTACTCGTAAGTCGTATAAAAAAACAGGACGTGTTTTTCTGACCGCCGATATTGGACCGTTTGATGAGACGCTCACCCATTTTGTCGCTTGTTTATTTTACATTTCCGGTGTTTTGCTGGATTGCTATTTTTATTACAAAAACAGGTAATGTTATAATGTTGTTATTTTCTACGCATTAACTACATTTTATTGTAAGATATTTTAACATTCTTGTTTTTTCATGTTGATACTGTTAGATTATGCAACCGCGTAATTTACAGATTGCCTATACCCTACGAAAATATAATTAAAATCTTCAAATATTTACAATTTTAAATGAATTTTACATGTAAATCATACTTAATATATAATAAATGATTAGCGATGTATAAATTCTGGCAATGAAACTATTGTGAATTGATTACAAAAAAATATATACTTAGGGCATGATTGGTAATTATAAGTTTACTGAAGGCTTTATATTTTAGATGATTTATTATTTTAAATGGCTAAAAGAAAAACAATGAAGGGTTTCGTATAGTTTCACAACGTTTCCGTCTTATCCTTTTTTATCTAGTATGGAGTCCTTATTTAACACAATGGAGGAATCCATTTGAAGATTTTGAAGAGAATGAGTACTTATAAAAAGAAATAAATTTATCTAAACGGACCTCGTAAAATAAGTTTGTAAATTATATAAGAGGGTGAAAAGAAAACAAAATATTTATCGATTGTATTATTTATATGTAAAAAACATTTATTATAGTAACTAATATTTATATAATATATACATTATACCCTTTATACCCTTGGTACCCAAAACACAAGCTAATGCTTAGTTTGGGACCTAGACGTTGTTGTGATTGTGTGTGTTATTATTATTATTATAAAGAAAACTATTTTAATATGTGTATAGGTTCCGCCTAGTTTGCGTCTGTAATATGTCCCAAATATTATTATTATTATTATTGCAGCTCTGATTTTCTGCCAAAAACTTGTAACAACAATGTATACAACAACGTTATAAAATCTGTAGAGTACGTATTAATTAATAAAAACTTAAAAAATAGACAGAAATTAAAACGAAAACGAAACACGTAAAAAATTTAAAAAAAAATAACGAGTGAAGATATAGTCATATTGACTGTGGCAACAAAAGTAGGCATAGCATAACAAGCTAAAGTTTGAATTATAGGTTAAAAAACTTGAAAAAGCGTCTAGATTCCTACAAAACTTCGCAAATCTAACGTGACATCGTTAAAACTTAATTATACGTGCTCATTAGAAATGTAAAATTAAAGCTGCACACAACGTAAGCTCTCTTAGGGATAAACGTCACGTCCCATGAATCATCACGCCGGGTGGCCTAGCGCCCGAGTACAGACACAGTATTTAGAACAAAACATAGTGAGTTTGAGTTGATAATATAATTATGTGATTCTACCAAACAGATATTTGAGTATCGAAAAAAGAAACCATTTCGCTCTTTTGACTCCGAAATATAAATTTCTCATAGAAAATCTTGCCTGTGAAATTAGTAATACGTGCATCATCTATCTCTATAGAATTATATCTATAATGTCGGCTTGTCTTGATATACAATACAAATTCACTTATAATTATGCTTTATGAATGAATTATGTTTACACACGGGTTCACTCGGGTGCACACACAACAATCCCATAACAAACTATGTTATAATAATTTCATTACAGTCACACATGACATGATGGTCATAGCATTTACATTAGACATAAACCTACCTAACCACTTGAGTTCTATTTCGAAAGTGCAACTCGAAATTATGCCATCATTTAGTTAGGTATCCTATGGAAACCTTCAAACTAGATAAACAGTAGTCTACGTTACGTTCTTTGATTATATTATTACGGACTATCGGTTCTAATATTGATGATGCACTAAAACACTGATTTTAGTTCACTTTACTTTATTATAATTCCAAATCACAAAATAATCCAAGAGCAAACAATATCGAACACTAATTACACGGATAAAGCACTCCGCACTTCGCAAATTATCGCGCTTGACTTATTTCCAAAAATCAACTACTCGACGCCGCCGACAATCGCCTTATATAGTTCTCTCCCTTCCACTAGTCACCGTCTCGAATATTCTATCTCTCGAAATTTATCAATTAAATTTAATTTCTCGACCGACCGTGAAAACGGAATTTTAGCGCCGCCCGTGGCGTCTAGAAATGAGCGTTGATTTTTCGAAATATCGCGAGTATTCCTTTGAACACACCGTCTCTATTTTAAATTTGTGGAATTTAATTGTTTATCCAAACTTTTCGGTTTTATTGAATGGCTGTGGGAATTTTTCTCGTAAGTTCGATGACCTGTTTTCGTACTATTGTAGATAGGTGTCACGCTTTTTCTAGTGAGTTCGATAACCTGTCGTCGTGGGAGTAGATAGGCGTCACAATATAATATCTGGATGGACTCTCGCGATACAGTGTCAACAAAAATGACAGGCAAACTTTTACATATTTGTATGTGTGACTCAACAGGCTACATACTCCCTCTATGCCATTCACATATATTTATTTATTTATTTTTGTAGGAAGGTCAACAGCAAACTAGTATATACTAGACTTACAAATAAAAACAAAAAGCCAATTGCAGATCCTTACAAATAGAATTAAATTAATAGATCGATGGAGTGAACAAATTTTAAACACGTTCGTGGTCACTTAGTTTATAAAATTATAGTATAACTGATAAGAAAATTACAAATATATACATAAATAAGAAGAAAAACTTATTCGAAGAAACTCCGTGATAATTCGCGCCGCGTCCAACCCACCCTGCCATCAAATATATCAATATCGACTGTTTTGGAGATGTTATTAAAATTATTGCAAGCTCGCCACAGATATGTATTCTGCCTATAATTACTCAATTCGATAGGTGTAAATAAAGTTGGGGAATGACATATATAAACCGTCTCTGTGTGCGTGAATTATAACATAACTGTTAGGTGATACTTTCATCTACCTATTTTGAGGTCTAATATCTATCCAAACATTGTATAATCAAAGGGAACGATCTGTCCCTCTATTGTATCCGTGCAAAATATCACTTTACGTTACACTGTAACGAAAACGCCATGTATGAGAATTAATAAAAAAATGTTCTGACTATATTTGGAATAACTTCAGTATAAAATAAACAATATAGTGTCTGTAAATGAAACCGGTCAATCAGTAGGTGTTTAATATTTTACACAATCTAAAAACATGTTTTTTTTTATTGTCGTATAGTAGTACTCACTTTCTTTTCTAAGTCAAAAGAGTACTTTGTGATTTTTCTTTAAAATATTTTTGAAGTGAAAGGGGTAGGTGTCAAAATAATAACTGGTAGGTTTTTGAGGTAATTTTTTTTTTAATTTACAAGATGTTTAATGTGTGCCTCGAGTACCAGCATATGGACTCATTAATTGAAGTTAAAATTCATCTCTAACATTGCTTAACCTTTCTGCTGATATTTGCCTAGTTTTGCGCGTGATGAATTCTCTAAGTTCATCGATACTATCACGCTTTGTATCTTGGCGTCCCTTCAATTTGACCTCGCCTTCCAATCCTTAGACGAAATCTTCCCAAATACGTGGATTTGAAGCCGAGATCAAATTGAATGGCTTCCAAGATCTCCCCTTGTACCAAACTTTTTTATTAAAATATTTTTGAGTTTTTGCATATATTGCTTTTTGATCTACAATAAAAATTATTATTACTATTGATACGTGCATCCAGATCTTTTCCCATGTGAAAATGCGGCTCAACCGCAATCACCTTTGCCTGGGAGCTTTTCGAAGCCCGCGATCACATTGACCACATTTACTTTTTATTGTCGAGAATTTTCATAAATTACTGAAAATAAGTTCATACAAAAGATACGCTTGATCGACTTTAACCATATTATTATTGAAAAACATGTGTACCTATAGATTTTAGTTTTTCATATAGTGATTATAGTTTGACCGAAACCGCAGTACCGCGCCTTAGGTATGTGCGCGGCGAGGAGGGAAGGCAGCTCCTAAACGTTGCCCACGGACTGACGCGCGGTGCAGCGGTTTCAGTCAAACTATAGTGACGTCACGACAATCATCAGTCATAAAAAACTTGAAAATTATTTTACTACACTGTATCTATTTACAATATTACAAATTCTTTTTGGTTGAGACGAATGTTAACATATTAAGCTAACCATTTCTTCTATGCTCAACGTATCATGCTTCATTATTAATAAAGTTTAATAGAATGGTATAACTTTCAGCACTAATAATTTTCTAACTAGCACAGCCAGTCTGAAGTCAAGAACATGTGGTGTCTTCTAACTTACATCGTGTCACAAGCATACCATATTAAACGCTTGAAATCTACACCACAGAACTTAATTATAAGTACTTTCCGCGCACTGTAGGCTGCCAAGTGGCGGAACACTGGGTACATTTTGGTCACAGTTCGCAAAATATCATCTCGAAACTCTACTGCTATAATTAAAATCGTTCATAGGTCGTGAAATTCGTTGGAATAGCACCCAAAGTTACACTCCCTAAATCGGTTTTTACGAGCTCAGATTTCGTAACTTACTGTTATAGGTATTTCCAAGGAAAGCTGGCAGGCGATTTACGAACACTACGAACCTACAGGTTTTATAGACCGAGGACATACGAGTCTTACAATGAGGTAACATAAAATATAGGTGGACCCAGGGGCCTGAAATCTGCATTTATATGCATCCGCTTATTTTATACAATATTTATTTGACCAAAAATTAAAAAAAAAAAAAACTACATGTTATTATTTTACCATCTTAATAAGTAAAGTGGATTGTGAAATTGTAGTTAAATTTATAAAAAAATATGTTCTTTTTAACACGAAACAATTTTAGTTTTGGGTTATAAAGTTTACAATTTTCAATTTAATGTGTCGTGATAGCCCAAAGCGCAACAAACCTGTCTCAATTTATAAGGCCCCATAGGGCCATGGTTCGAATCCGAGCGTGTACCAATGTGTTTTTCTGACTTAAGTACATAACTGTCACTGACTCCGTGCCTTGGAGAGCACGTTAAGCAGTCGGTCCCGGACGCTGTCAATAAATGGCGGTCGTTACAATCCCCAACCCGCAGTGGAGCAGCGCGGTGGATTTAAGCTCCAAGCCCCCCTCCTCACCCAGGGGGAGGCCTAAGCCCTTGCAGTGGGGTAAAAATGGGCTGATGAAGTGAAGTAAAGAAATGAATTTAATTATATATAAGTGTGAGCGAATTTTTTGAGAATATATATTTTATGAATTTAACGATAATTTTATGACACACTTTACTTATTAGATGATAAAATAAGTATTACATCGTGCGGTTTCTTAGTTCTGGTTAAATAAATTTTGTATGGAATTCAGAGGTATTGTGTTTATTTCTTTTACGCAGATGTAAATCGCTTGTGCCAACTTTCTTTGAACTGCCTATACATACAGACATGTAGCTAAAAGTAAAAATTAATGTATAAATGGTAAAGTAAAAAAATTAAGTCGATATTAATTGGAATTATCCATAATGAATCCGATCTCACTAATACTCGAACGTTTAGACTTTTCTTGTAATTTATGTTGGTACATTCAACGGATTCACTGTAGGTGCTTAATTTACATATAATTAGAACACTATAAAGTTGAAAAGTTTATAAAATACGTGTATGTACACTTAAAATATTAACTATATATGACTACAATAAGGTATGCAAAATTTAAAATATTAAGGTCTATTTTCTGATTTGTTTGAAAGCCTGAAAAAGTTTTAGGCGCGCAAGGAAAAGACCCGGCAAATCAATTTTGCCCTTATAAATTTAGACTGGATCAATTGAAAACTTTTACATGAAATTAACCTTAACTTTTCTTCGTATACATTAGTGTGTATTCTGGATACAAAGGAGAGAAATGGGGCCTTATCTAAGATAACAATCGATGAATATTAATTAATGTAAATTATATTTCTTTTTCTTTTTTTTTTATGAAAAATTGTTAGACCCTTGTATGTATCAATCGAAATATAAAACATTCTTCGAATTTCTCGTAAGAAATACAAGAAGTTAGAATTCCGCGTTTACGTTTCCGGCACTTCTTTTTAATTCACTTATTAAATGTTTTAATTTTTAAAATAAACACTCATAAATACAAGCACTTAGTTTTATTACTTAAGTTATTTACTAGGAACTAAAATTATCGAAACTAAGTACGCAAACGTTTAAGTTATAGATTTAAGAAGCAATCACATAAAGATCGACGCGTACCGTTGTTCAGACGCAGAGAACTCAGGGATTAAACTTTCCTATTTAAAATTATAAGTAAAGTTGGAAATTCTCCTTATTTATTGAGAAACATACTTCTGAAGTGTTCGTTTTTAAGTACTCGTAGCACAAAACTAATTATGCTAAAAATAGTTTTCTTTTAAGAATTTGTAGTAAATAATATAATGATTGTTATGACATTTTCAATTGTAAACTTATTGAGTATGTGGACTCAGTGAAGAAATACCATTTACCTGCCCTTTTTAAATAACTAAAAGTGTCGGATTGAGGTAACATTTTTTGATAAATTATCTTAAATTTAATAATAACTTTGTAATTTATTTTTAACTTATCTATCAAACATAATTCAAACATAAGTTGACACTGCTCGTCAAGGTATGCGAAATGCATTAATGGAAACGGCATTTGTACAAATTATATGTAATATTGATATGTGAAATAAAACTCTGTTTGTTTCCCAATAAATAAAAAATAAATAAAACTGGTATTCGCTTATTTATCTTTTAACATGTTATTGAAGGTGTCTTAGAGAAGTATTGTTTTCATATTACAAAAAAAAAATGTTTCAAGGAGTCAATTTAATATGTATATGCTTTCTTCACTTCATCAGCCCATTTTTACCCCACTGCAGGGGCTAAGGCTTCCCTCAGGTTGAGGAGGGGGGCTCGGAGCTTAAATCCACCACGCTGCTCCACTGCGGGTTGGGGACTGTAACTACCGCCATCTATTGACAGCGTCCGGGACCGACCGCTTAACGTGCCCTCCGAAGCACGGAGTCAGTGATAGTTGTGTACTTAAGTCAGAAAAACTCATTGCTACACGCCCGGATTCGAACTATAGCCCTATGAGGCCTCATAAATTTGGGACAGGTTCGTTGCGCTTTGGGCTACCACGACTTACCTTATATACATACAGTATATACTTTGTATATATAGTATATATTAAATATATACTGTATATACTTTGCGATATTTAAATTTATTTGCTACTAGCGACCGCCCGCAGCTTCGCTTGCGTAGACTACAAATTCCTGTTATAGGTACTATTAACGTTCGAGATGGTTTATACGTACTTTTTGCTGGAACCAATTTTGGTCACACCCATTCAAACTTTCAATCTTCATTCCCCTTCCACCCTTTTAAAAACCGATACAATTTTTCATCTCCCGTTTCCCACTATTAAAATTTGAAAATCTTAAAACCCTGAAACACGTCATTATTTCCATTCCCATCTTTAAGTTTGAAATTTCTAAAAAAGCCTTTCTTAACTTTATAATGCTAACGTTATAAAATAAACTTATGTTCCAAATTTAAGCTTCCTAAACTTAGTACTTTCAGCTGTACGTTGCTAGATCAGTGAGGACAAACGACAGACAGATAGACAGACAGACAAACACAAAAAGTAGCTTATGACACTCTTGACAACCTTATTTCACGTCTGCAAAGTTTCATTAAAATCTGTTCAGCCGTATTGGAAATTAGCTCGAATAGATAAAATTGAATTAAATAGACGTACAGACAAACAGACGGACAAAAAGTATCTAATGTCAAATATCTTGACAACCTTCTTTCCCGTCTGCAAAGTTTCCTTAAAATCTGTTTAGCCGTTTTGGAGATTAGCTCAAATAGACAGATACACGTACAGACAGACAGACGGACAAAAAGCAACATTTGTTAGTTTTAACGACCTTCTTTTCATATTCATTGATGTTTCATTTAAATAGGTTTAGACATATGGACGTACAAACAGACATACAAAAAGTTCTGTATGTCACATATGGAAAGGGTGTAGTCAAAAGATTACATGCTGTTATATGTGTAAAGTTTCATCAAAATCAGTTAAGCCGTTTTGGCCGAAGCCGATTTGCTCGAATAGACAGACAGTTCGTTTTCATTTATATAGCCTATAACTCTCCGCTAGAATCAGGCTATCAAAGGCAAAAAGAATTTTTCAAATCCGACTGGTAGTTTCAGAGATTAACAAATTCAAACAAACAAACAAACAAACAAACAAACGAACGAACGAACCAACCAACCAATCAACCAACCAACCAAAAAACAAACAAACAAACAAACAATCAATCAAACAATCAATAAATCAATCAATCTATCAAACAAACAAACAAACTCTTCAGCTTTATAATAAGTATTTCTATTATATAGATTAATAGATTATAAGATAATAAGAAAATAAGATATTACTAAAAACCGTATCAAAGTCTATTGGTTTGGAAGTAAAAAGTTAACGAACAGAGGCAGACAGCGAATTTATTTTCTCCCGCTATAGTTTTTAAATTTCAATAAAAACTGTTAAGATATTAATTTAAATTGTATGATGTAAAGGGCAATTATAATATGCATGAAATGCTTAAGACAACTAACGTATTTAATTTGATAAGGATTAATATCACGTTTAAAAAACATCTTCGCAAATAGTACATTATGTTGAACAAATTTGATTGTCATAAAAAAGGTTATAGTAAGTTAACCTTAAAAGATACATATATGCTGTCGCGGACTTTTGATTAGAACTTTTAAAGGGGTACAGTTCCGTAATACATGATTTTTGCTTAACATCAACCGTTTACGCAGCGCGCGCGACGGAAGCTCTCAAAAGGAATAATTTTTCCCGTTTTTGCAACATTATTCATTGATGCTCCACTCCTATTGGTCGTAGCGTGATGTAGTATAGCCTATAGCCTTCCTGAATAAATGGACTATCCAACAAAAAAATAATTTTTTAATTCGAACCAGTAGTTCCTGAGATTTGCGCGTTCAAACAAACAAACAAACTTTTCAGCTTTATAATATTAGTATAGATAACAAAATACAAACAATAAGCTTTTTTAAACCCCATGTCGAAAACTGGGGGTGTTATGGGTTAGAGGCCTATGTCTGCATGTGCGTGCGTGTCTATCTCTGTTGCTGTTTGTAACTGTTCGTCTGTGGCATCGTAGCTCATAAATTTGTAGACCGATTATAATGCCGTTGTTTTAACGGACAGCGATTTCATTGGGATTGTTCTTAGCTACCTACATCTTTGCTTGTCTGTCTGTCTGCGGCATTGTAGCTCTGTAATGGGTAAAACGATTTTAGTGCGATTTTTCTTTGTTTGAAGACTGGTTTCATCTGCATGATTCGTAAAATTATAATAAGATATTAAAGTGATTAAGATATTTGGCGACAGACAATCATTTGCATAACATTTTATTTTTTTAAATGTAGTTGAACACAGGAAAGTTTTTTGCATAGAGGAAATACATTTTACAGTAGCGTTTGGTTTTAATGAGTCATAAATATCAGGTTAGAGAATCGAAGTGACATTATGCAATTTTGGAGGGGTAAAACCGACACGCGGGGACTTTGCGCACTGAAACTCGGACTAAAACTCCCAATCTTACACCAGCTAGCTATAGTATGAGTGGTTAGACGGTAAACTCGGAAGAGGGCTTCTTGTCAATTCGTACTTTTTTATGGTTTTATGCAATAGTGTTAGTAGAAATGATACGATAAATGGAAATATACATACGGCAGAGGAATTTAACCAGCTTTTCTTAACTGGCAAACTGCATAGATATGGACAGCCATAATATGAATATTAATAAACCTATCTCTTAGCTGGCTTTTGCCTAAGGAGGTGGATTCTTTCGATGACGTCTTGAAGCGCCTGCTAGAGGAGATGTTGAACGTCCGTCTCGAGGCGAACCAGTGGATTCAATCCACCTTACCAATTCGACATGGAGGGCTGGGGGTTCGGTGCGTGCAGGGTGTTGGCCTGCCGACCTTCTTGGCGTCGGTGCAAGCGGTTGCCGACCTTGCCACTCATATCCTGTCTTGCAAAAGTGGTAGAGCGGACATACCCTACGCAACCGAAGCTTGAGCTTCTTGGGACGAAACGGGGGCTGGGAGGATTTTTAACAGTCTCTTGGACCAGGTGGCAGGAGTGGATTTAGCGAGGCTGCGAGCGGTGTCACGGGCAGAGTCTGGAGCATGGCTAACCGCGCTGCCCTCCCCGCACCCATGGGTACCCTACTTCTTTCGTCTTTGCGTGTGGCAGTGGGACACCGCTTGGGCTGCGATGTTTGTGAACGACACCTATGCATCTGCGGTTCCATGGTGGATGCCAACGGGCACCATGCGTTGAGTTGTCGTCGCTGCTCGGGGAGATTTCTGCGATACTACGCTCTTAACGACATAGTCTGCAGGGCTTTACTTTTATTTGTTTACTTTTAAATTTGTATAGTTATTTTAGTAAATTCACAGAGATATAACACATTTAATTTTGATTACAGATGCACTATTAGTACTCAGCGATATGGACCCAAAGTTGCTTAATAAACCTGTATTAATTAAAGACTTTGTTTTTTTTTTGTGTTACAGGAGTTTTGCAGTTTAAATAATGTTCTGCAATCTTTTAAGATACAAGTACGGCTAATGTAGCCTAAAGGCTCGTTACTCGTACTTGTAATCAGTACACCAACATCTTATTGTTTCTTACAGGTTCTACCAAGCATTGCACTTTGTAAGTGAAAAATATTACCTCCGCAGTCGGTTAAAAATACAATAGGGTTCCACTTCTAAAACGACCTACACAACGTGAATGTGATTTTTTGTGAACCTACTCAGTCTAATTAGAGTACGAGAATGTACCACACCATCAGCCCATTAATACCCCACTGCAGAGGCTTAGGCCTTCCCTCAAGGTAAGGGGGCTTGTACAGAAGAGTATATATAATAGACAAAATCTTTACACGGCGGATGATTACTCTGTGCCGGTTCGTATGGTGTATTTGTTTATATTTTCATATGAATAGGATATACTCATATATTAAACTCATATATACAGTTTGAATTCCAACCGTCCAGAGTCCCGATATATTTAAAATCTGCCGGTATTCAATAACAATTTCGCCGAAGAATCTATATTTTTATTTGTAGCCGTTTTCGAGAAAATCAATTCTTAATACTACTTGGTTTACAAATAAACACGCAACCCTAATTACACTATGACCCAGCGCACACGCCAAAAACCGGAAACAGCCTTGAAATCGTTTGAAATTTCCCATCAGCAGCGGGGTGGGGTCATGTGGCGGCGTAGTGTGAAGAGTATACGGCTATACGCGGAGCGGGGCGGCGCGCGCGGCGATTAATTAGTAGCATTTTGACCGTGACCGAGTAAAGCTTGTGCCTCGAGTCGATGATCTCGAGTGTTTTTAATATCAGCTGTCTGCAGTTCATCGTGTTCTTTCTTAATGCAGTTTATCGTTTATAAATGTGTCATGTGCTTCACGGGGAGATAATTAAAGGGATAGTCTGTCAAACGGAATACACCGCTGCAAATCAGCAAGGTTACTCAACATGCCATTCGTCTAGGCGAGTGGAATGCTCGTATTTGTAATACAGTCTAATTGCATAGTCATAATGTCCTAAAATAGTGACGGGAGTGCAATTGACATCACGTTCATCATGGTGGTAGAAAATCCAGGAGCAATACGTTACTCCACGGGGCATATTAAAAAAATTATTTGTATTATCGTGTCATGAAAACTTAAACATTTATTCTTTTAAATACTTTTATTGATTGTAAATGTTCACCAAATCAAACAACTTACAGAATAGTAAATAGGAATCCAAAAAGTTAATACGAACGACGACGTTGATAACTGTGAATTAAACCTACGTTAATAGCGTGTTCTGTGGATTATTGTGATTTCGTGGTACACCATTATGAATATAATATCTCGAACATGCCACACAGCGCCATTTAGTCCCAAACTAAGCAAAGCTTGAATACCAGACAACTGATGTACATTTCTTAATATCCTTAATAATATATAAATATATAGACACCATAAAATTTTCCTGTTAAGGTACAGAACCGCAAATACACGAAAGCAATGTAAGCGAACTTTATTTAATTGCAATGATCTCGGAGGAACACTAATTACCCACCGGGCTGCAAACCGTGTACTTGCAACAAAAGCACCTCGCTAAAGAGCGCGCTGCTTGGTGCTAGCTAAGGTTTCAGCTGAATTTTAATCGTCTCATCTCGACTTCAGAATCTTAAAGAGCGGAGCATTTTGCGCTTTCGGTGCTAAACGCTCGAGATTAGCTAGTGAAATTAGATTTTTTTCTTTACTGCTTCTTCTTAGTATACTTTCCCAACAAATAAAAGTCGTGTTAAAGCCGTTCTATAAAAACTGATTTATAAACCTGTTAACTGATAATATAATGAAATGTGAATTGAATTGGCAGCAACTTAAACAAGGACAAATTTTAAGATTGAAATAATTATAGAGTAAATAAATTCAATAGCAGTCAGCCGAGCGCATTCGTACTTTTATACGTAAATGATTGATAAATGTTACGTCGATAAAGCAAAAGAAGTATGTAAGAAGTTGTGGCAAAAGCTTCTCTACAAGTATAAAAAGGGAAGCTGGCCGTGACAATCTAGGCGATATACACTTATTGCCATAATCTAGTCTAATATTAAAGGCTTGTTAGTATATTAACATTACAACAAGTCAGCCGTAAGAATTTGGAAAGCAACGTCGATTGGTAAATAAAAATTCAGTACTATAACAAAAATTTATTATATAGGTGTCTATAAAACGTTAAGGGGCTTTTCATTTAAGTCTTTTATTACATGGAACATTGTCACTCGGTTAAAATGTTTATTACAATATCCAATTTCCTATTATTATTTTTTTAATTTAACAATTGAAATGAAACTACTTAAGATGCGACTCGAGTAACTCAAGGCTTTTCTGGACGGAATTACAGTTTTTTCGGATGAATTTTTTTTTGTCATTATATACAAGTAACTTACTACAGTATTCTCGGTTTTCGATCTGTTCCATGAGTCGGAAATAACCATTGACTAAACATAGACTGGAAGATAAAATACATTTACAGATAGCGTAATATTACAGACTAAAATAAAACATTTTAGTTTACTCTGTGGTAACATTATGCACTCAGAAAAACATACGTCTTCTTGAGTATTAACCGTGTATTTTAAACGAAACGTGCTCATAACTATATTATGAACCAGCTTTGGCTGTTCTGAAGCAAGACACTATTTACATGAACTCTTTTTGGACCGGCTAATTGTATATGCTTGCGCTGTTTGGAAACATTTTTTGAACCGAAATCCGGTCATTGTGAAACTTTCGTTGTTATGGCGTAGAAAACATAAAAAAATAAGAAAATCTTTCCAAAATCAAAATCAAAATCAGCTCCAAAATGATATTTGCAAAACTAAAGTTCAAAGAGAAGCTTTGAGCCAAGTTTAAAAAAAATCTGTTGGAATATAACGACATTAGAGCGCGAACGGCAGGACGGACGGACAAACTGCCATACCAATATTATGAAGCACCCTAACAGTACTAAACCATCGCAATATCAATGACAAGGTTTCTACAGCCTAGATTATCGCAGCCGGCTTCCTTTTTTATAGCTCACACTCCGCCACTGGTAAGAAATGTACTACATTTGAAATCTAAAACGTGTACCTGCCCCTCTGAAAAGCAAATCTGAGCGTACCTCTATATGTATAAGCAAGCGCTGCGATGTTACTATTATCCTGAACGTAAATGAAAACGATAGACATCAGATTTCGTTGTGATATCACTATAAGCAATGAAATGTTTCTTCAGATATATGTATTCTTCATCTTTATCATTTTTATCCACGACGAGACGGAGACGGTATATGCGTTTGGGATTAGAGGTTGTTTATTTAGGGTGAGCTTGTGTTTGTATGTGCGTATGTCTATTACCACTTTCTTCAAAAATCATTGGATCGATTTCGATGTGTTTTTTTGTATCACGTAGCTATCATTTTAGAGTAGGTAGGAGTATTTAGTAAGTCGAGTAGTTAGTAAAGAGGTTCTTAGACATGTTTTATTGATAAAGTCCTCCAGAGGACGCTGCGATATATGTGTTTCTGTAAAGTGGTTAAATTACTTTCAAGGACATTCTCAAATATGTTTTACAGTTATGAAGCCTAAATATCGCTGCAGCTGATTGGTTTTTCTAAAATAGCTGGACCTATTTTGATTCGGTTTTTGTTATTACATAGGTATTACCTCAGAGCAAGTTCTTAGGCATATCTCTGACACATAGCCACCAGAGGGCCCTGCAGTAGATACCTTTCTCTAAAACGACTGGGCTAGTTTTGTTTGGCTTTTTTGTTTTAAATGGATATCATATACGTATCAAACTTGATCTTTAGACATATTTTAAGGATAAAGAACAAGCGGTAGACATGTTTCTCTAAAACGACAGGACTAATTTAATTGCGGTATTTCGCATTAAATAGATATCATCAACTCAGGATGGGTTCTTTATTAGTTTATGGTCCTAAGCAGCCAGTCGCTGCAGTAGTAGGAGACTGCGGTAGTAGAATGTTTATTCAAACTTTTCAAGCTTTCAAACTTTAAGCTTTTTCATTATCTTAATGTATGGTTATAAACATCCTACTGTTGAGTATGCGACCAATAATTTTTTTTTAATGTGCTCCTTTCAAAAGAGTGAAGAAAAAAAATTACTATATTTTATTTTCTAATTAACGTAAATCAATAAAAATTTAAATGTTAATTAACCGCCCCCTTGCAAGACCTGCAAAATATACGGTTAACCAACATTTTTGAAAAAAAAAAATTTTAATCCACCTTTTCTACACTTTTTTTGTATTATTTATATTTTAATTTTAAGTGATATATTTTTGTATGTTCAAGTAGTACACAAAAAAAAATCGTTTTTCATATGTTTTGGCCTGAATAGAATGGTCAGAAAAAACGAGTAGGTAAGTACGTAACTTTTTGTACATAACTTTTGTGAATTCTTGGTATTTAATCCTATTGTGTAATCTATTTGCCAGAAACCGTACCTATGATAGATTCCGGACTTATGTCTTTCATAGAGAAAAAATGATATTCTGTACTACAAAAGCTGCCAAGGATTATGATTTCTATGGAACTAAATGCTGTCGATTTGCCACAAAATATTTTTTCCGCGTACGGCGGAGTGAAAACTATACTCGCGTTTACAAATATGACATGTATTTATGGTTGCTATTTTACGCCAAATTAATATATTTTTTTCTATAATATAAAAGACCACGCCAATTTTTGTAAATGAAATTTAATGCATGAAACTAACAATACTAAACATGAGAAAACGTTTCATTAAACCTTAAAATTGAAATAATACTTATACTGAAACCCTAGAGAAATATATTATTAAAATTATTTTTAATAATTTGACCGCAAATGATGAAAAAATAAAAAATATTTAATTATGTGGGTATATCTGTTGTCTAGTACCCATAATACAAGATTTGCTCAGTTTAGGACTAGATGGCGCTGCGTGGAATGTCCAAAGCATTATTATTATTTTAATTAATTTAATCGATTATTTTTAAATACATTCTCCATAACCCTGCTAAGCTCGTAAATAACATCGTGACACGATGTTTTATAGTCATATAAAAATATATACGAAAATAAGTAACCTTTCATACATCAACGATACTCATAAAACAACGAAATATTCCAAGACGCGACCTCCGTATAAGTCATAAAAAAGATTTTATGTGAACAATGTATAAAAGATGACCCACACTGACCTGTAACTGGCTCACAATAAATATAAAGTATAGGTCTTATGTCGAGCTTTTGTAGTCTTAAGCTCTTTAAAGCATAATTTTGGCAGGTACTTTGTTACGACAAGCTCAAAATTAATGTTATACAATAAATTGTGTATTACATTAAGTAACTGATCAAGTGATTTTTTGACGTTCGAGAAATGAAACAAGAAAATCTCTAGTAGTGTGCGAGTTGTAATTTAAAAGCACGTAGCTATTAATTTACATTAATTAAAATAATTTCAGTTCCATAATGACGAAAACAAACAAATATACAAACATATATACAAGTCCCATTACCCTCAAGTAACAAAGCGCCGTCGTCGGAAAAGAAAGATTTTACATTCTTATAACACGTCTATAACGCTCAAGTCAAGTGGAAGGAAAATAGAAGCCCTATTGTTGAAGCCGCGAGGGAAATCTCAACTAAATTCGTGTGGGCGTCAGGGATTTTAAAAACATCTGGTAAATGCCCGATTCTGCGCTTAATATTTTTTACTGACTGAACATATTATTTTGTGTTTAACAGTAAAACTATATATATATAAATAAATTAAATATTTATCTTTGAGTAATATTAGTTTTATGCTGTTTGATATTAAAACAGTTTGATACTTTAAATTAAAATAGTATAATAACAATACTACATATAACATACGAGCTAAATCTTGAAAACTCGCTGATCGTACAATAAATTTGAGTGAATATAATAACATTATTTTTTTCCAGAATCCACTCCTCGATAATTTTCTACTCGGAGTAAAGTTCAAAGAATAATCAAGTAACAGAAAGAATAATTTTTATTTGTGTCCGTTTATCGTCGTTTACATTATTAAGGGTAAACACACGACGCCCGGCGCGAACTGTTTTACAGACAGATGAGCTTTTAATGGTATTAGTTGTAATTCCACTAATGCGTTTAGTTCGGGATCGCGCCTAAACTAATGGATTAGATACGCGCTTGTCATTCACACCCCACAATGTACGTATGATTAGACAATAATTTTCTTTCTCACACGGAAACCTAATAGCAATTTTTTGCCGCTACGTGTAATAAGCTTGGATATGTATTTATCTGTACATTACATTAGTTTGTTTGGTTCTCGACATATTCGCTTGTAAGTCAAAAAAAAATTAATTTTATTTGAATTCTAATACACTAAACGGTAGAAAATGCGTTCAGTTAAATCACTTTGTATTCAATATTATATAATTTTGCAGAAAAAAAACACATTTTTTTATAAAACACCTGAAATACAGTAATTTTTTTATCGATATAATATAACGATTGCTGATAAGAATTTAGTCTGATTCCAAGTTGAATATACTTGAATATAATTGGCTTGTGAGTAATTGTATATGGAAGTAAAAATACAAACACACTGATAACTTTTAGTCACTAACTTTACGAATTAAGATTTCGTTGATATTCATTTGCGAATGTTATCAGGAGCTATAAGTCATGAATTAACACCAAAAACCATTAAAAAAGCAATAAGCGTGATAAATAATATTTTAACTACAACTTTAACTTTATCTTATTTTCAACATTGTCTAAATTCAAGTTTTACTGAAATATTCTAAACTCTTTGGAGCATATATTCAATATTAAAGGCAACTTTATATGACGCAATCCTCAATACAAAACGTGACCCATATACACAAAATTATTTAGTAAAAAATAAATATATTTAGATACGAATCACATACTAAATAATTATAAATATTTTTCAATCTTACTTACCTACATATTCACTTCAGCCTATTTTTACCCCACTGCAGGGGTTAGGCCTCCCCGGGGTGAGCGGGCCTGGAGCTTAAATCCACCACGCTGCTCCACTGCGGGTTAGGATTGTAACGCCCGCCATCTATTGACAGCGTCCGGGACCGACTGCTTAACATGCTCTCCAAGGCACGGAGTCAGGGATAGTTATGTACTTAAGTCAGAAAAACTCATTAGTACACGCCTGGATTCGAACCATGGCCCTATGGGCTTATAAATTTGAGACAGGTTCGTTGCGCTTTGGGCTATCACGACGCTTACCTACATATAAACTGGTAATCTGTTCGGATAATGACATATATCGCTATCTCTCAAAATTTTGAGGTAACAGTTGATTAGTTGATCCCCGAAACCCTGGGGGGAGACCTAAGCCCCTGTAGTGGGGTCTAATGGGCTGGTGGAAGAAGTTAAAATTGATTTGTTCTCCGTCAACAACAGTACAAGCTTTTCAAAACTTACAAGAAGGCGCTATATTACCTAAATAGATCGGTATATTGTTTTTTTTTTTTTGTTAAAAGTTTGTTTAAAAAAATACACCTAAATGAGTAAACCTAGAAAAGTAAAACTTTAAGTACAAAATTTCATACAAATATTTAGAGCCGATTCCAACAACGAAATTTTATATAATATATAAAATAAAATAAGGGATAAACAAAAATTGTTTTGGCCAAATAAAGATGATCGCTCTCACGACAATACGAACGCAGGATTGAATCACTTATAAATCTACGAGAGGAAAAAATATTCAATTTGATACATTTGAAACTGTAGGAAGTAGATATTTAGTTATGCTCGAACGAAAATTGTAACACAAAGTCCCAAGCCTTATATAACAATACCGCAGAAAATTCGTCTTTACCCATACCGCTTGTATTACTAAGCACAAAAGAAACCACGTTTGTAAAGCCCCTGCCCTATTTTACCTCTACAATAAATAATTATTTTCGCGACACAAAATGAGTGCTTGCCCGCGGCAGTTTTCTAACTTTTATAAATTCAGTAATATCGTTGGTCGTTGCGTAGGTACTTTTATTTTACTTTGAAACACGTTCCACGGTGAATCTATTAATCCTACTTATGACTTCTTTAAATTGTTGTCCATGGCAAAACTTTTGTTAAATACAATATTATACAGTCATCCATAACAGCCCTAATAAAGTTTCCTTGTTTTCGTCTATTACCCAAACTTGACACGCATAGATATACATAATAACGTATAGATCGGTCATCACCATAGCTAAGTATAGATCACATTCAAATAAAGAAAAGCTCTGAACGAGAGTACTAAAACTATGGAGTTATGTGACGATAAGACTCAAAAATTTGCGGACCTTGTGCAATAATAGTGATGTCGCATCCATGGAATAATATATCAAATTAAGTAGCTTTCCGCCCGCGGCTTCTCTCACGTAGATCGCATCCATCGCATAGTTGTACCGGGACAGTTAAAAGAGCGCGTCGTTCCAGAACAATGTAACAATTTCCAGAACATTCTGCAATTTAACTACCTAAGAAAACTCTATAACTAATTTCATAAAAATCCATTTAGCCATTTTAGCATGAAGAATAGCTACCCCACAAGTCAGTCCCAAAATGAGTCAACCGTTTTGGAAATTAACCGGAACAGACTAACACACAATACGATTTTCTTATAAGTATATAAAAAAATTATTCTTTCACTCCTGACAACGCCGTCTTAATGTTTTCAAAATTTCAGTAAAATCGGATAAGCCGTAACGACGATTAGCACTAACAAGCAGACAGATTAACACTCAGCCAAAAACCAACTTATGTCTCTCCTCATAACCTAACATATAACCCACATAACATATTGTGTCTGCGAAGATTCATAGAAATAGTTTAGTAGTTTTGGAGATTAGACGGAACAAAAAGACACACAGACAACCACACTGACAAAAAGTTACCTATATCACTCCCGAGAATCTATTTTAAATGTCTGCATAGTTTTATTAAAACCTTTAAATTTTAGCTCGAACATACATATAGACAGGCAGACAGACAGACAGACAAACAAAAAGTAGCGTTTGTCACTCCTCACACCCGTCTTGTCACGTCTGCGAAGTTTCATTAAAATTGGTTTAAATGTTTTAGAGTTTAGCTCGAACAGACAGAGAGACGGCCAGACAGTCAAACAAAAAGTACTGTATGTCACTCTTGACAATCTTTGTAATTACAGTAATATCATACTTATAAGATTTATTGATAATAATTTTCATCCCTTAATGGTGACATTTTTTATTAAATATTTTCATTAAATATAAATTATAGTTTTTGGATTTAATAAACTAAACAGTGTTATTGTAGCCTGTTCAAATTTTGCATACACCCTGTTTAGTCTCAACTGTGTGTCATATGTTTTAAATACAAATTACTTTCCCTCTATACAAAATAAACTAGAATTTTTCTCCTGGTACGCAGGTCAATACTGAGCTTTTCTCAATTAGATAGATTGAAAAAAAGGTTGATACGCATTATTCACGTCAACGTCTTTGTGATTTTCAGTGCCCCTAAAGTTTACATTGTTACAGAAAAAGAAATAATATTTGTTATCATTTTAAAATCTCGTAAAATTTGACATTATATGCAATTTTCAAAAGGAAAAATTGATTAACTTATTAATAAAATTAAAATGTATATTTGATACAATGAATAGTTTTGCGAATGAACGAATGGATCTATTTGTAATTTATAACCCTAATTTAGCAATTTTCCTATGTTTTCTAATATAATATAATATTTATGTTTCAATTTTTTTTTTTAATTTGGATTTTAAAATTCTTTTATGCGCTTAATATAAAACTTGCCTATCCTTTATCAGTTATATGAGATAATACTCTCTCATTATTAAAGAGATAATACGTTCTCACACATTTTTCTATTTAGCTTTATTATTTTCAGATATGAAATATAAAAGGTTTTCACGGTAGCTCATAGATTGCATGAAAGAAGGCACTCTTGCGCTTTCACATAGGTTGACTCTCCGTAATTGCAATATCAACTAATATAATTCTTATACTGAAATTGTCGCAACAGCTATATTCATATTCATATGCATTTATTCCACAAAGTAAGTGCTACATAAATGTTCGAGAACTTACACGTCTTCAGTGTAGTCGTCAACAAAAGTATATTGGATAACTTGAAAGAAGATGGTGATGAAATCATTAATATTGAATGCAGTTTTTACAAAACTCCTCGTTAATCTCTCATATTCTAAAATAATTTTATAATGCATATAATAGGCATTTTCCATGGAACGAGAACAAAAATTATGCATCAAATAGCAGTTCACTCCCTAAGGAAAATTCGACTCAAAACAACATAGAGTTTTAGCTACTTTCAGGACTTAATTTTTTTAGTATTTAACTAGACATGAGATTTTATGTAGAATTGACATATGTCCCGCAAAACTGGTATTGTGTGGTTTTTTGAAGGTGGTCGACGTCAGGCCAGGCGTTAAGCCCAATTCCATTATCGGTACTTATATGGAACATTTTAACGTAAACATCAGAACGTTTTAAGACGTGCTTGATAATCCGTCCGATGAGATAATGTCAATTTAGTTGAGAATGTCGAAATTTAGACAAAAATACTTCCTCCTCAACACAATATTTAAATAATAGATATTAGACCTTTTATATGTCGCAACTAAAGCAACACAATGTCACCTGGGCTGAGAATAATTCGTCATTTTGGCTCGCCAAGTGAGTACGTGCTCGTCGTTCCACGCATCCAGCGCACTACAAAACAGTTTAAATTATGAGTTTCGTATGTTAATTTATTTCGCTAACGGCTGCCTAATTTGTATCATAAATTACCCAAAGACCTCCAAGGTGTACGCTATACAATATAAGGTTGAAACACTTTAATTAATATCTACATAATAAATATTGTGGTACATTTTTGTCGCTCTGACATTCCACGGTATAACTATTGGTTTGTTTATATTTAACTGATAAATTTAGTGATGTGATGTGACGAATATTTAACTGTTTTAAAGAAAAAAACTGGCCAAGTGCGAATCGGATTCGCACACGAAGGGTTCCGTACCACCATACAATATCAAAAAAAAAACGAGCGTGACTTTAATCGAACATAACCATTAATCGTTATTATTTGTAATTTAAGAATTATTAAGCATTGTATAAATATATTTCATTTTTATTTCGTTAGTTATTTAGAAGGCGCTCAATCCCCTCTGGCTAATCCGAAAAGTAATAACATGAGTGCACTGATAGCCAGATACAATTTTTATTACTTATTTTATTACAGTGAACCTTTGACTTTTAGTATCGATTGTGAATAAAATAAGCTCTGCAAAGGAATGCAAATAACACGATATCTGTCATTTTCTATGGAATTTTTACAAAATTTTTACTTAGAAAAGTACATTTTATTAGTTAATCTATTACTCGTTAAATAATACAGTCCAGTTAACTGTGATAATTTTCCTTTTAATATAACATTATATAATATAACAATAATATAACAATATAACAACACAGGGACAGATGACTAACAAAATTTAGACTTTAGGAGTAGAGTGCATATCTCAACAACTGTCGACATAAATTAAAAAAATGTTTGAAACCTTGATATCATTGTTGAAGACCTATAGTTTGGTACTTCTCGTGTTATTTTCTTCATTTCACTACGTCGTTGTGTAGCGGTTTATAGATTACACCTACATTTCAAATTTCATCTATATATTGCTAATAGTTTCCGAGAAAAACCCCAGACAGACAGACAAACGGACGGACGTGACGAAACTATAAGGGTTCTTTTTTTGCCATTTAGCTACGAAACCCTAAAAATTAATCACAGACAACTTTGTCAATTGTCGTCTACTTAGATATTTTGATATGAGTATCGACATAGAAAACTTATCACTTAACTACAATGAAGACTTAAGAAATACATTAGGTAAATTTTTATTTACATTCTTGTATAAAAATTATAAAATTGTTGAATGTAATTATATCTTAGCCGCCCTGTTAATAGTTAATGAGACACTTGATAAAGATTTGTTAATGATTTAACGTTCTGCAGGTTTTATGTTAAATGTAGTGCAAGGAGCACCAGTTTCTTAAACAAACACGACAAAGTTCTTACAATGCAAGGCACAGTGCTCACACGGTCAGTCTTTGCTAAGTTGCTGCATTATTCTCTACAACTTTTGTTGTAGAGATACCTAGCTGAAGAGATGCTTGGGATATTTTTCTATTTGCACTAATAATGTACTCGTCTTTTAGATCGGGATCTTTCTATTGGGTCACGTGTTCAAATTTGTTTTGACTATGCACTCCGTGGAAATTGTAAAATTAGTATTGAGAAACTGTGAACAGATTTCCCAGTAATAATAACTAATAAATGAGAAGATTCTCAAGAAATGGTATTGCTTGAGAATCTTCACATCAAAAATAATTTTAGAAAAATCTTATTTTATATTTGGACAACATGATAATGAAGATAGGGCCTCATATTTCGAAACTATCAAAAATTTGTGGAAAATATCGAATTCAGTGATAAGATTATACGTCACTATCGTTCTTTAAACAAATATTTTATTAATTTCCACGCGACATGTAATTTCAGAATCTTTGATTTATTTTTGAATACAAATTTTACATGTGGGTCACACGAAATTATTCTTCAAAGTGACCACACATCTATATTTTTTTTACTACCAACATTGTTGTTTCTTCGGAATTATTTTCGTTGTTAGAAACGACACAGTCCATCTCGTTCGATTGTTCTGCCAGGTGCCTATAACTATGTACATAGTTTGACGTAGATAGTCGCAACTATAAACTATTACCCGTTACATACCAAAACCTTAAAATTAGAACACCAAAAACCCTAAATTCAAATACAAAACTTGAAAATCGACATTTCCTTCAGGATTTTTTACCGCTGCACCTCCGCGGTTTGAATTTGACATATGAGTATCCGGTAAGTACATAATTATTATAACTGCCAATAATATAGGCGCGGTAATACTGTTCACTCAAGTGGGTAGCAATATTATCGTAAAGCACACAAGATGATATTTTTTTTTTTTTTTTAAATTCATAAAAGTAAACATTGACGTTTTTATATCATCAATTTTACATATCCATTAGGTACATTGGCTTGAGTCATACCTGAAATTTTTCAGTACAAGGATGTGTTTCAGCCAAGTAAAATTGTAACTTTACTAGGAAAACTGTAACGTTCGTTTGTATTGTATAAACACACATTCGGCCAGAATCATGTTTGGATTTATAATAAAGTTAATTTTGAAATATATCTCAGGTCACGAAATCAGATGGTGCACCTAACGTCGAGTTTACCCGTAGATACGGTGGAAAAGATCAGCACGTGCGCCAGTGTTGTCTTTAGTTTGTCTAATTAATGTTCTTGTTTTTGTGTTAGCGTTTGTATACTTTTAAACAACGTACTACGAATACGTTATAACGTTGGTAGTCATTTTAAATGAGGCATTATATTAATTTAGATATTAAAAAATTGCTACTTCAACGTAATATTTTTATTGATGAACAATAATAATAATAAATGAGACATTCTGTACAGCGCCGTCTAGTCCCAAAGTAAGTAAGTATTATGCTTATATTATGGGGTACCTACTCTACTAGACAACTGATATAAAAAATTTTTTTATAACACACAATCACAACAACGTCTAGGTCCCAAACTAAGCATTAGCTTGTATTTTGGGTACCAAGCGAAGACACCACATACATATAACAACCAAGACCCGGTGCCAGTATTAATATTCATCATATGAATACTGACCCAACCTGGGATTCAAACCCGGGACCTCCAGCTTCGCAGGCAGGGTCGCTACCCACTAGGCTAAGCGGTCGTCATACTTAAATTTTTTTTTTTTATACTATAATACATACATACTTTTACACCTAGAGATGGAGCAAATAGACATGTTCATGCACACAAATATTTGTGCCGGGCGGGAATCGAACCCGACCTTCGGCTCCGCAGTTAGGGTCTTTAACCACTCGGCCAATCGGTCAGTTTTGATGACAGTCATCAATAGTGATCTTGTTAATAATCAGTGGATGGATACGTCTATTGAAATCCATACAAACTAATGGACATAATATCTGCAAATATAATAGTGATTAATATTAAACTAATACTTATGAAACATACGAAAGGGCGCTGTATACATCGATAATCATAATCCGAGAGTCCATAACATTCCGAACACACATCACAAGTTTCCGTTTAGTAAAATCACAGAAGTTTTCACAAAAATAATATCGGTAGTTCGGTCCAGTTCATGTGCATTATTGAAAATTTTCCAACATGCTCCAAAAATTTGTGTATTTATAGGAATATGTGTCTCAAGAGAAAAAAAAAATTGGATTTATAATAACAGAGATATGAAATTAAAACCTAAAACATTAATGTGACGTCATTACTACATGTGAAGGTCGACGGTCATATAAACAAGTGCAATACGTAGGAAATCGAGCTATGATAAGTATTAATGTCGTCTTCACCTATCAATTTTCAACAATCAATTATTCCTTGAAAATCTATTCATAAAAATAAAAAGAAAAACCTTATTATTCCAGATTGTCTATATTTTCATAAAAACGTACTCAAATGAGATGTCTAAAATTTTTGGTCAATGTCTATACATATACACGGCTTTTTGTTGTATGATTTGCCGCAATGTGGGCTAAACATCTGACACTATTTGTTAGTATTAAAACTAGGACAATCAGGAATCCTCGGACTCCTTTACACCGACATTTTGATTCGCCTTCGTTCCATACTTAAAACTGACATTTACTACTCTGACAAAATATGATTTGCGTTAACCTGTTTATACCTATCTTCAGCAAAATATTTTTAATTAAAATAATCTTAATGAAACATGTTGTTTTCGCTGATCTAATCGCTATCGCTAATCAGGACTTTTAAAACTCTTCATAAAACGGGTGAATATTAGAAATGTCTATTTACGTATTACAGCGTATAATTCATAGAATAAATAAATTTGACAGCAGCGTTTGGTTTTTATAGAGTCAGAAATGTCAATTCACAGTATCGAAACTGTAAAACGCAATTTCGCGGGGGTAAAGGCTGGCGCGCGAGAATCTCGAACCGAAACTCGCTATCTCGCACCAGCTAGCTAGAGTATTAATTGTAAACGGTATGTATGTATGTATGTATGTAAACACGGTGAACGTAGAAGAGGGCTTCTAGTCAATTCATACTTTTATGGGACAATCGGTACAAATAATTGCTCTCGTTCTAGTTAATATATTCTATAAATGTGTCGATTTTTATTATTTATATATTATTTTATTATTATCTATACTTTATATATTAAATTATTTTATTCAAAACTGGAAACAATAGCGACCTCGATAATTTTTTTAGGCCTTTTCCTCTATTGGCCGCTAATAATAATTTGAATAATTCATGTAAATTTATAAACTTTTTCCAGAGCAAGTAACATGGTTTTAAAAGGATCATTGAACTAGATGACGAGATCTGTTGTGATGCTTGTTTATAACGTATTTTAGGGCGAAGCCTATGTAGGGCGAGTACTTGTAATTTGCTTGCTACAAACTTACTATTTTGCTATTTTAGTTAGTTAGTTATTTAGTTAGTTAGCTAGTTGTCTAGTAACTCATAATACAAGTATAATATTAGCTTACTTTGGGACTAGGTGGTGCTGTGTGGGAAGTCCCATGTATTATTATTGTTTCCGTTTTTTGTGCTGTCACTTGATAACGTATGGTTACTTTTTGTACTCTATATCTATAAGTGGAACCTATTATTGGCTTTATGTAGCTATTATGTCTTTTAATAAGTTAATTGTGCTATTGGTTTTCCACACAAATGAAATATAACAAATATATGATGAAAATCCCAGAGTGCTTTTGGTATGTTTACGATTAATCTAAAACTTTTGACTGTATTCACTTTAAATAAAACTAAACAATCTGGGTGATATATAGGTACTAGTAAGAACAGTCTTAATTGATTTAATTGCATTGTACTTCAGTTGTAGAACACTAATATTGATTTTACCGAAATGTAGTCTACCAGACAGACCCCGTTGGGCTCGGTTCTAGAAACTTTTCTGTGTTTAGTGTAACGTTAGATATAACATTTTCAGATTTCTTAGTTGACAGGTTTGAAATTTATTATGACAATGTATAAACAAATACAGGTTACGGGAAATTTCCTTCTCCAAAAACACTTTTGCAACTTTATGGTAAAGAGATTCTTTTATTTATATTTTATATAATATATAAAGGACTTCTTTGACATGTCGAAGAAGTTCTTTGAATAATAAATCACTTGACTATATATACTGTTTCAATAGTTGCTTTTGGGGATCACCTTGTATTTGAAGCTACAGTGAGGCACCCATACACATCTTGTCTTGCAGGAAAGCTAAGTGCAGCTGATGAGAGAGACTACTCACGGATATAGACGAAGCTCGGTTCATCCTTTTTATTTAATTTTCCAGCACTATATCCTGCAGTACTTTCTGCAAGCCGAACCGCTGATTTAAACACGATTTTTAAAATACAAAAGAGGGCCATTCGAGTAATTTACAACTAGAGAATTCAGAGAGCGATTTCCGGACTTTGATATCTTTAATGTGGCATTTCAATATGTTTACTGTAATATAATTTTTGTACATATCACATTGTATAAGCTTGAAAAAGACATAAAGTAGTGTCGCTATATAATCGGCTGAAGAAATTAATAAATATTTTATAGGTCAAGGACATCTGCTAAAAATAGACTTCATGAATTTAAAATATTTCATTTTATTATTCAACAATATTGTAAAAAAATATTTTACCTAATAAGTGCTTGAAACTTTTATAGGTACTCTAATACAATCAACATGTTTGGATATCATTTTTTTCAATGTATTCGTTTTTCTTCTTGTAGAAATCATAAACTTTTGCCATGGGTGTACATTTATCAATAGGTACAATATTATGAAAATAGTAATTAACAGCTGAGTTTCTTTTCGGTTTCTCTCAGTAGATGAAGCTGTTTTCCCAAACGATAGTAACTTAAAAAAAAAAACAGTAACTGCAAACCTCGACGATTCAAAAGTACTTGCGTATATATATTAAAATAAAAATATTTTGTATTTGAAAATAATGAAAAGTATCTTACAATATATATTCACTATCACCACGAAACACCCGACTGAAAATTAAAAATATAGAAAAAAATATGTTTTTCAAGAAAATCTTCTCAGCTTCAATCCTTTCTGCGATAAAGTCGCCTAGTCGACCATCTGAAAAGGATAATCTTTTACTTAACTTCAAACATGATTTGGCTTTCTTCGTTGAACTCCCTCTTTTTTTCAATTAAAAACATTAGTTGCTTAGTTTCATCTACGTGTAACTCGTGACGTGACATCCCTATATGGTACCTTATTTTCACTCTTATAACACTTCACTGTTTCAGTATTTTTTTCCTATTTACACAATGGCTAGTTTTGAGTGTCTTATTTTTAAATTAAATGGCACGCTGAAATAATTAAGCTTAAAATAATACCCAGCATAATAACTCATTGTAAGTGAACGTTATTTTTTGTAATAAATTTCTCTAACCTCAAACCTCAAAATCATTCATCAATGACGACCGCTTAGCGTAGTGAGCAGCGACCCTGTCTACGAAGCTGGAGGTCTCGGGTTCGAATCCCAGGTCGGGTCAGTATTTATATGATGAATATTAATACTCGCACCGGGTCTTGGTTGTTATATGTATATGGTGTCTTCACTTGGTACCCAAAATACAAGCTAATGCTTAGTTTGGGACCTAGACATTGTTGTGTTTGTATGTGTTATTATTATTATTTTGACAACACTGACTATACTGATATTATATTTTGTGATATAAGTTCGAATCACAGTTTCGGTGTTCTCTTGAAAATATATCAGAAATTCGGCTGGCCTTGATAGTAGAATTATCACTGTATCCCAAAGAACACCTTTCTGAAACAGCAGTCAATTCAGTTCAGTCCTTATCTTCAGTGAAAGAGCCATAAACAAGTCAACAACCAGTATAAGTATATGTAGTGTAGATATCTATTCTTGATAACAAGTCCTAGATATCGATTTATCGATATTTTTCCATCCCTATGGCTTTGTTTCACAAAGTTAAGTCAAAACTTTGATAGGAAAATTTAATAAAACGTTTGAACCAAATCATATATAAAACTCACTTAGCTAAAGAAGAATCAGATAGATTGCTGACAGTCGAGTGATGACAGCGAAATAAGTATAGAAAATAAATGAACGAATTGCGTCAGTGTCAAAGTGACGTGTAAATTTAACAAAAGATGTCGAGCTCAAAAGATTTGTTTCGTTGAAAAAGTACTACGGAACGACGGAAGTCGGGGATAGTAACAATATAATCTTAAACGAAATAACAAATAACTTACCTCTGCGGTTACGAAGCTCAACGGTAGAGAGAGTTCAGAAATTGCAACAACGTGTCGAGTTTTGAGCGATGCAGCTGCATAAACATGCACCTCGTGCACGAGTCTCTTACCGAGCGTGCTTGATAAAGTTCATTTCAGCACTGTAGCTATTTGTCCCCGCTTCCGTATCTGAACCCAATGTTTCCTGTCCCTTTGTGTTGCCGTACTAATTAATTCTTGTATTATCTTCGGTCAGCAGTCCGCCGTACAGACAGTACCAAAGAACAAGAATTCGTCACTCAGGAGAGTTGAGAAGTGTATGTATTGAGTTATGCTTCGCCAGCAACACAATTAAAGTTGGTTAACCGAGGGCGCAAAATAATATATTTCTGGCCAAGGTGAAACATTGAATTCGCATTGCTGCACTGTAAGACTCCATAATAGACTTCTTAGCTCGAAAAATAAATAGTAGTAACTTTCATTAATAATTATAATTCACAAGATATTATTTTATATAACGTATATTTACAAATTTTAAATAAAACATGCTCATCAGGATACTACACTCCTCTTGACAATATTTTGCTGCGTAATTTGCTATGCTTACAATACATCGTACATCTATGTCTAAGGACATACCTATCAAATAATAAAGTTGAATTGCTTAGGCCTCTGAATATATATATATATATATGTGCTTTTTATTGATTGAAATTAATTGAATTTAATTTGCAATGGAGCAACCATCCCTGAAACCAAATGTAAAACTTTTTATTATTTTTAACTAGCGATCCGCCCCTTCTTCGCACGGATAACAGAGCATAGCATATAAGCCATGATGTTTTTTTTCTGTAGTAGTGTCCTAAGGTCGTATCAGCTTGTTGCGTCGAACATGTGGATTGGATTTAATTTGATTTAAATGTAACGTAAGTTCATCCTAATTGGAATATTTTAATGTATTTTATTTCCAATCCTATAAATATTTGAAAAAGTAAAGAATATACTTATATTCTTTACTTTTTCAAATATATAGGAATAACATAGGAATAAACTACAATATTTCTTTGTAGACAACATGATAACTTCAGCTTAACCACGCGTGTCGCGTCGTCCGGATGGCCGGGCGGCGCGGCGCGCGGATTCCACCTGCTTGTCGCGCGATATTTATATTTCACGATAGCTCCTAAGATATTAATTTAAATTGTATAGTGTGAAGAGCCATTATATATGTTATATATATAACACCATTTTTCTACATAAAAATAGGTATAGTAAGCTATCCATAATAGATAGACATATGCCATTGCATATTTTTCTTTAGTCCTATAAAAAAGACACAATTCCCCCATACATTATTTTGTTATAACTCAAAGGGATTGTACAGCGTTTTCCATGAAAGCTCCCAGCCGGTTTGATTTTTTCTGACTTCTTCACCAATAATCATATTTCCACAAATTTCCAGAAAACATGAATAAATAATGTACGTAAAACCTTCCTCTTGAATCACTCTTTCCATTGGTGTCAATAATATGCCAATCCGTTTGGTGGTTTTTGAGATTAGACAGACAGACAGACGCGGCGGGGGACTTTATTTTATAATATGTAGTGATAAAACCTTAACTCAAAACCCATATATCGGATTGAAATGAAATATGTACACGGTTATTTTATTTTTAGTGTACTTTCTTTTTGTGATTCAATATACTCGTAGATAATACAATACTTTTACGGAATGAAAAGTAATAAATATTTACCAAGTAACTTATCAGTTAATATACCATGCTGTTTCAGTGCAGGTTGGTGGTTTTCAGCGACTACCATATAGTGACGGCAACCGGGACCGACGGCTTAACCTGCTCTCTGAGGCACAGAATCATTGATACATAATGTACTCAAATCATACATACAAATAAATCATTGGAATTCGAACCACGACCTTCTAGACAAGAAGCTTGCTAGCCACTATTCGGCTATCACGACACTATTATCGTATTATTAATTTTAAGTATTTAATTCTAAGTTTCAAGTGGTTAACTTGCTGGCGACCACGTAAAAGATTTGTATGGAGAAAATACGAGCAGGAAATGGACACCGCGTATAAAATGCAACGCTCGCATACGTAGGGTGACCATTATACTACATTATGATACAATTACGGTAAACTACATTTTATAGTTGAGATGTTCATAGGCACGAGACGAAGCCGTGTGCTTATAATAAACCGATGACTATAATAGCCAGCTTACTGAGTGCGAGCATCATGCGACGTTTTTCAATACTTTTGCGATTAAAATTAGTTAGATACTACAAATGTAATAATGGCGGGAACGGGTTTGGCGGAAGCGGCCTGCTTTTCGCGGTTTACGCATGCGTTACTAACAGAATGCTCGTTTGTGATTGGTGTAAAGTAAAAAGGCTTGGTACTGTAAAATATAACATTACGTTTCTAGTTTCGATGTCATAAAGACCATAATAATAGCAAATGTATTGAAAAGCCCGTTATCATTTCGAAAGGTTTGGTCGAAATAAGTTTCGGTATCATCATCATTATTAGCCCGTATCTCTCCACTGTAGGTTATAGACTTCTCCCAAAGCTCGCCTTTCGCATCTAACTACCCCCGGTATCCGGTATATCCGGCGCTTCAGGTCATCCGTCCACCTTGTTGGGAGGCATCCAACGCTTCGCTTCCCGGTACGTGGCCTTCACTCGAGAACTCGTCTACCCCATCGGTTATCGGTTCTACGGCAAATGTGACCGGTCCATTGCCTATTCAGCTTGCTGATCACTTCGGCTAAGTCGGCAACTTTGGTTCTTCGACGGATTTCAGTGTTTTTGATTTTATCCATCAAATAAATACCGAGCATATCCCGCTCCATAGCACGCCGAGTGACTTTAAATTTGTGAACCAGTCCTGCCGTAAGATTGTAACTTGTGTACTGTTAGATAAATAACCCTTTATAGTGGTATCACGCATGTAACGTGGTTTCACAAAATAGATTCTCAAGCTAATTAATGGCAGTGTTCTCAAGAAGTAAGAAATATGTGCCGATATGTTTATAGCTTGAAAATTTAATGAACTTTACCTGCATGGTTTTTATGCAGGTAAAGTTATAGACAAATGCTAGCAGTAAAAGAATTAGTTAAAAATATAGAAAAATAAATTCAGGAAAAAAAGTACATTGCCTTTAAAAATTGTGTTGCTTTCGTAGGTATTATCTAGATAGACGCACCAATCTCGGCAGTGATGCAATAAGTGATATCATAGAATGACTTATCTTGTGTGTGTAAATAGACGTCGCAAAAGTTCGTAAAGAAAATGGCGGCAGCCATACAAACAAACACATACACAAACGCGGGACCTGTTACTCAAATACTTATTCTATCTACGCACCGTCGCGTACGGGTAAAAAAACTACTCAAACATTAAAACTTATACGTAACTCGCAATTCATTAGCAGTCAGTCGAAGAGAAAATTATAGTTTGCTGTAGGTTGGAAGTTAGATCATTATTTTGGCTGCCTATTAAATTGTATTTATTTTTTGTTCATTAAAAACGAAATATTTTCCATTATAAAAGTTTCATTTCAAACAGCACGATAAATAAAATCAATAGTTTCACCAAGTAATAAAAACGCCCTTAAATAGTAAATAAATATTCCCTTTGTAGAGCATACAACAACAAAACCTAAATAGGAAAAACATTTGACATTTGTACATTTCTGTTCCAGCGTAGTATTGAGTGAAAACAAGCAGCGACTGTCGACATCTTGTTATCTTTGCACAAGAAAATAGTTTTCTAAAGTCAGAGAGCAGACGTGCCTCGAAGGTATACGTTCATGTACGCCAGCTTCATACGTTTATGTTTTACGAGTTTCCACCTAGCAACATCTCTGAGAAAATACAAAGGGAAACATTGTATTTTCCCGGAGGAAAACCAATTCCGGTGCATCCGGTCTGCGTAGTTAGTACCGGCCCCTTCGAACGGCGTCGTTTTGAGTAGAGTATTTTGTGTCACATGCTCGAAAGGCGTTTCGTTTTTGCGTGACATAAAGTAAATAAAAGTGTTTAAGTTTGACCAACGAATCGAGGAGCTATGAAAGTTTTCACAGGGTGCTAAAGCTAGCATAAAATTTTATTTGTATCGGGACGCGGTAACCAACGTATGGGGGGGGGGGTTATATGGTAAAAAGTGTCTTGTTTGAAAGGTTTTGTATCTCGTCTATCCCTCCCACTATATATATTTATATGTAGAGGTATAGATCCCTCCAACTTCCAAATAAGACAGATGTCGCGTCACGAATTCGCTACTGAAACAGCTGGAATGAGCCGGCCTAATTTTATTTAAGAGACACGGCATACATATGATAATAATGTATACAATAAGATTCATGAAAAACGTGTGATTTATGAAATGAACCACAAGATTGTTTATTAAAACATTTCAATTGCTTTTTCGGCCAAAAGAGGCTAATCGTAATAAATCAAGCGAAGTTCGACAATTTTTCGATTTAACGACTCATTGTCGAATACGTTAGATGTAGTTATAAATTTAGATATAATATTCAAATACTTTGACAGGTTTCGTTTTTATAACCATTTGAAAACGGATAGCGGTCGGATCGTGATATTTTCGTAGTTACAGTGACAACACCGAAGAATCTCCCCTAAACGTTATTCCTAGATCTCTCATAATCAAATCTGTGAACAGTAATATGTTAACCGTCCTCTTCCACATCTCGGTGTTCGCTTACATTGCACATGTTCACGTCAATATCACTTTGACCATAATTACGTTCTGAAAAGCAAAATATATTTCCCGGCGGGTTCGCGCTTACTGCAGGCTGTACAACCGTCAATACTAATTGACAGCCAACAAGTAAGCACATTGGCAATATCGTAATATATAGACTATTAGTACTAGATTTTAATTAATTACAGGTTTTAATTACCACAGTTAAGGGTCTGTTTTGTTGAAACTACGCGGTTTCAATCTGTCGTCGCTATCTTCGATTTTTGAATAACCTTTCTTAAGTATTTTATTGTTTACGTAGTAATAACGATACAATACATTTCCTTTTAACTACCCACATCGAGATACATATAATCGGATTGTACTCATAAATTAGTCCAAACAGTTGTAGTACAACACAAAAAAAATAATTGTATGCGTGAACGTAAAAATACCAGATTCCTAGTTTCTGAATTATTCAAATACTAGCAACCCGCCCCGGCTTCGCAAGGGTAGCAGAGCATAAAAGCCATAATGTTTTTTTCTGTCATAATGTCGTATCAGCTTGTTGCGCCGAACATATAAATTGGATTCAATTGTATTTAAATGTAACGTAAGTTCATCCTACTTGGAATATTTTTAATGTATTTTACTTGCAATCCTATAAATATTTGAAAAAGTAAAATTAAATACATAAAAACAAACTTCAATATTTTTTTATACCTAAAATATTGATAACTTCAGCCTAACCACGCGTGTCGCGTCGTCCGGTATGGCTGGCCGGCGCGGCGCGCGGCACCCACCTGCTTGTCGCGCGATATTTATATTTCGCGATAGCTCCTAAGATATTAATTTAAATTGTATAGTGTAAAGGACAATCATAATGTGCATGAAATACTGAAGGTAAATGACGTATTTAATTTGATAAGGATTAATACCGTATTCGTATAAATTGCTTTTTAATTACCTCATCATATAACACCATTTTCTTAACGTAAAATAGGTATTGTAAGCTTTCCGTAATAGATAGACATATGCTATTGCGGACTTTTCTTTATAAAGTCCTATAAAAGAGACACAATTCTCCCATACATTACTTTGTTAAATCTCAAAGGGATTAGACAGCGATTTCGATGACAGCTCCCAGCCAGTTTGATTTTTTTCCAACTTCTTCAACAATAATCGTCAAATTTCAACAAATCGCCACAAAATATTAATAAATAATACACGTAAACCTTCCTCTTGAATCATTCTGTCCATTGGTATCAATAATATGCCAATCCGTTTGGTAGTTTTTGAGTGTATTGCGTTCATACAGACAGACAGATGCGGTGGGGGACTTTATTTTATAATACGTAGTGATAAGAATGACATTTAACCTTGAAAAATACCACCAAAATGCCGGCCAAGGCTGGTAAAACGAAAACTTTCGTAATACTAAACTGAAGATTTGTACAATATCTTATTTTTATATATTATTATCATATCACAATTTACATGTGGTATAACGTTTTAGGTAACCTCGAGTTACACTTACACGAATGTATTGACACCTTGTTTACATAAGCTGTGTGCGTACTACCTAAGATCTCCATAAGAAGCTTACACTGTCTCTATTCAGAGACTTACATGAATTTATTGAGCAAAATATTTTTTTCTGTAACTTTGGATATAGTTAATTTTTTTTTCTATTTATCTTGCAAATACATCAATAAACCATTGTAGTTTACCATTTATAACTTGTATAGCGTGTAAAACACCAAATTACAATCTTTAAATAATTACTGCAATTGTTTACTTATTTATAAATCATTTTATTTATTATATTTATTTTAATCCAACAACAGTTATGTACGTCAAAACTTCGAAATAACAACTTAGAAAAATATAACGTCTGAGGTATTCACACTTAATATATTATTTCAGTACCGAATTTCTTTTTCCTACTACAGCCCTTGATATATTTATTGTACCATAACCGTTTAGAGCTCCATTACATTGAGACGATTCTGTAATGATAATATATCTGTCTGCACAGGTTATTCTAGGAACTATTTGTCCCATATAAATTATTATAAATAAAATAAATAGTTTTCACTCCAACTCTGTAGAACAACATTCATTTATTATATAATAATAATAATAATAATAACACACACAATCACAACAACGTCTAGGTCCCAAACTAAGCATTAGCTTGTATTTTGGGTACCAAGCGAAGACACCACATACATATAACAACCAAGACCCGGTGCCAGTATTAATATTCATCATATAAATATTGACCCGACCTGGGATTCGAACCCGGGACCTTCAGCTTCGCAGGCAGGGTCGCTACCCACTAGGCTAAGCGGTTGTCTGATAAGCGGAAGTATGATAAGTAACTGTTTTTAATATTATTTTATAAAAACGCCACTTTATCTGATCTCGTGCTTCATACTATATGGTCCCATATTTCCTATAACGTAGTTTCAACCTATACTTAAATTATACTTTTGCAATACATTTGCTATTAATACGGTTTTTATTACATCGAAACTTGTACCGTAATGTTGTATTTTACGGTATTAGGCCGTTTTACCTTACACCAATCACAAACGAGCATTCTGTTAGTAACGCATGCGTAAACCGCGAAAAGCAGCCCGCTTCCGCCAAACCCGTTCCCGCCATTATTACATTTGTAGTATCTAACTAATTTTAATAGCAAAAGTATTGAAAAACGTCGCATGATGCTCGTACTCAGTAAGCTGGCTATTATAGTCATCGGTTTATTATAAGCACTCGGCTTCGCCTCATGCCAATAAACACCTCGGCTTACCGTAATATGCAGCTTACCGTACTTGCATCATAATGTACTATTTAGTACTTATGCAGTAACTCAATAATTTTGTTGATGATTTTGTTTCTACTCAACCTTGTCAACTAATAGCTATTGAAATAATGTATTTGTTGTCCAAACCAAAAGTGTTATGTTTATTTAAAAATATACGTGCAAAACAAAAAATATGACAGCATGTTTTTACAGAAAAGGTACGGAATTCAGTACAAAAGAGGGCACCGACTTATGACAATTACAGCGTGTGGCCAAACCTCGTTATTGCAACACCGCGTAGGTATTAACTACAAATACCGCATTGTGCCATATCACGTTCTGATTATTTTTCGTTCAACAAGCAACAATCCAAGAAAATCTATATTCTATATATTTTATAAAATAAAGTCCCCCGTCACGTCTGTCTGTCTGTCTGAAAGCGATAAACTCAAAAACTACCAAACGGATTGACATATTATTGACACCGATGAACAGAGTGATTCAAGAAGAAGGTTTACATATATAATTTATTAATGTTTTGTTAAAATTTATTGAAATATGACGATTATTGTTCAATAAGTAAGAAAAAATCAAGCCGGCTGGGAGCTTTCATCGAAATCGCTTCCTTTTGAGATATAATAAAATAATGTATAGAGGAATTGTGTCTCTATTATAGAGAAGAAAAAGTACGCAATTGCATATGTCTATCTTTTATGAGTGGCCGACTATACCTTTTTTTATGTTTAAATGGTGTCATATTATAAGGTAATTGGAAAGCAATTTAAACGGATACAGTATTAATCTCTATCAAAATATATACGTTATTTATCTTCAGCGTTTCATGTTAGTTATGATTGTCCTTTACACTATACAATTTAAATCAATATCTTAGGAGGTATCGCGAAATATAAATATCGCGCGGCAAGAAGCTGACGGCGGCGCCGCTCCGCGGCCGGCGCGCAGGCCGGCCATATCAGACGACGCGACACGCGTGTTTAAGCTGAAGTTATCAATGTTGTATACAAAGAAATACTGTAGTTTGTTTTTATGTATTTATTCTTTACTTTTTCAAATATTTATAGAATTAACATAACATACGTATACATCACAACAACGTCTAGGCCCCAAATTAAAAATTAGCTTGTATTTTGGGTACAAATCGAAAACACCACATACATATAACAACCTTGGTTGTTTATTTATATGATTAATACTGGTACCGGGTCTTGACCCGGTACCAGTATTAATCATATAAATAATAATAATACCCATCATATAAATACTGACCCGACCTAGGATTCGAATCCGAGACCTCCAGCTTCGTAGGCAGGGTCGCTACCCACTAGGCTAAGCGGTCGTCTTGAAGCGGTCGAATTGGAAATAAATTACATTAGAAATAATCCAATTGGAATGAACTTACGTTACATTTAAATCTATTGAAATCCAGTCCACATGTTCATCGCAACAAGCTGATACGGACTACGACAGAAAAAACATTATGGCTTATATGCTCTGCTACCCGTGCCAAGCCGGGGTGGTTCACTAGTTTCCTATAAAGTATGGTTACATATTTTTTATATTTATAAATAACAATCAGATTAAGATTTTTAATTTGTTATATACAAGAGAAGAGAAGCGTAAAGTATCTGTGTAACTCGTATTTAATAATTTATAAATTACCGTATATTACGTACGCATTCTATCGTCAAAACAAACATTGTTAGTTATTACATCATCCAAGATTTGACGTTACTGATTAATTTATTGGCTCCAATAATAGGAACGTGGGCTCAGTGACGATATTTCGATTCAGTGAATATAGTTATAGAAGTACTGTACCAAGAACAGTAAGACGACTCTATGTAAAACAAAAAACCCACTTCATTCATACACATATTTCTCTCTCTGTGGTTTGTAAGTTCAACTCCTGAGATTATTATTGGAACTGTACTCGTGGGCGAAAGATTTTCATGGATGAGGACATATTTCGACGCTTTTCATCGAGTCATGGTAGTTCTACTTTAAGAAATAACACTTGCTTTGTGCTTCGCAGAAAAGAAATTCGTCTGTGTCCCCACATTTGTATTCTCGATTTTAATGTAGTTGTTTATTTTAAAACCCACGTGGAATATAAATTTCTCTTCAAATTTCTATTTGTGTGAAATTATATTTACGCAGGAAATATAGAGTTATTTTCTTGGAATATCTCTGGCTCTAGATATTGTCACGTACGCACCCACGATGTTGATTATCGATATGACGTAACACTAGTTTAAGTTTCCTCTGACAAAATCATTACAGCTTATACTGTCAAAATAAAAATTAATACAGCATAAATCTAATGGATAGGTACTTTCTGGAATTGTATGGAGCAAAGAAGTTTCACCCTTATAGAGAGCCAAAATAGATCATGGAGATTGAATTGAGTTATAACAGTGTTAGTTTTGAATGACAAGTGATAAGAAAATATTAATATGTGTCGACTTTAACGTTATATTCGGTATGAACTTTATATTGATGGTGTTTGGCGGTAATCTATATTTATTGTGTAAAAAAAATAAGATTTTTTTTTTTGGATTCCGGGATCTCGACAATACATCTTACTCTGTTATAATTTTACACTAGTTATAGATTTAAAATGTAAATATGAATTAGGTAAATTTAGCTGTATAATACGACCTATTATAACATCAAAATATTATTTCATTTTATCGTTCATCAATGAAATATGAACAGGTAACATATCCTAAAATAACTGCATTTAATACTTGTTTATTTTAGCTTGTACGAAATTATTTTACATTTATTTATTTTAATTAAATAGAAGTTTTCTGTAATGTGGCCTTAAAATGTTTATGTTTCACGAGCCAAATAAACAGCTGAAGAACTGTAATGGGCATTCCCGTCTTTATAGAGGTCAGACATTGAACTCGAACTATATAAATCTATTTTAGAAAGTACATTTTTTTATAGTCGGAACCGTCTATAATGTCAAGGACTTTGTGTTAATAAAATTAATAGTGAAGTATTTCGAACCTAGCAGATATCGTCAGTGAATTCATGATATAGGAAGAAAGACGAGCGAGCTTGTATATTTCTCAGATAAATGTTATTTTATATTAAGGGAAAATAGTTTTTAGAGCTTTTGGCAACATCCTAATTGAAAAAAAGTTAGCTTGTGCCTTTTATTTATAATTACTTATGACTTTTTACCCACGATGGTACGAAGACGGTATATGCGACTGGGATACGAAATTGTGTTAGTGTGTATGTTTTTCACCAATTTCCTCAAAAACTATTGAACTGATTTCGTTATGTTTTTTTTTTATCACGTAGATATTACTTCAGAAAAAAATTCTTAAGCACATTTTATAGTTATAGGCCACCAAGGAGCGCTGCAGTAGATGTGTTTCTTTAAAACGGCTGAGATACTAATGTGGTTTTATGTATTATATAGTTATCACTTCAGATCAGGTTCTCAGGTTTTTAGACATATTTCAAGATTACACGCTCTATGTTATAGGTTTTAAAAAATATGTATTCCAAAAAAAGGGGAAATAATTTGAGAAATCTTTTTTCTTAAAACTATTTTTTTAACACTTAAAACAATTTTCATTGAATTTAGTTACTAAATGCTACTTTCGTGTTCTTTTCTCTTTCCATGGGCGAAAAAAGAAAACAAAATTGTATGTTTATACTGTTAATTAAAGACAGAAAGTGCAGCGGGCAGTGTTCTGGGCCGGTGTAACAAAAAAAGATATGCGTAACAATATGAGTGTGGGGCAAACCTTATCTGATTCTCTCGAGTCAACTGGCAGATAGGGCGTGGATCTATGGGAACTGTCAGATCTTCTCTTTAAGCTTCTAGACAGCTGTCGTTTGTTCGTCTACAGCTGCTTTCAAGCACGATTTAAGAGGCATCGAATAATTCGGAATTCACAGGTTTTGGGTAATTTACAAAGCCATAAAAAAATCTGATAATGAATAAACCACACGAAGTTTCAAAGTTCAAAACGTAGGTTCCGTTTGAACTGTAACTACGTGTTTTCGTTAAGTCAGTTTAGGACTACCACTAGGAACCAATTTAATCACAAATTAGGTTAGATTAAGGCTTGCGCCCGTGGCCGATACGTGTATAAAATGTCGCGGCCTGCACTGAGAGAAATCCTTAGTACAGACAAACGTATATTTCAGAAATATACAGTCGACGTGTACTTTAGACTTACAATACAACATGAATACGAATATATCGAAAATACCGACAGACTTGTCCTGCAGCTGCATGGTGTAATATACTGTGCTACGCTAAATCAAGTAATACCACGGTTAATTATACATTACCCTTTTTTCATGCTAAAATTTATCTCAATGTGGAACCCATCTTAAATATAGATGGATTTAAGTTAATGCGCGTACGCATATCGCATTTTATTTTGATGTACAGAGTGACAAACTGAAGTATCTACGAGCCTATGACACAAAAATACTGAGCCCACAATGAAACCATAGAAGTTCGCGGTAGCTAATACATTACGTATATCTAGATTTTGAAATTTCACTTGCCAAGAAAAATAAAAAACCCTCCATTAGCACAATCTGAAGCACCCTAAAAAAGGTAGTGACATAAAGCCGAAGGTTGTCTATATTGGTTATTCTGGAAAAACAAATTGTAAAATCACGAATCTATGGCAGAAGTCCAAACAAATGCCGCCAATTAGCACACAAAGTGTCAAAACCTTTATGAACTGTACAATGGCTGCATATAAGCTGTAGAAACCACTAAGAAAAGTTTTGTGATGCTTGAAGCGTGACATAGTAAACATTCCAAGTGTACCACCTTAAAATGTACTAATGGTAAAATGCTTGTGGTTATGTTAAATGAGTCCGAAGGAATCTGATCGCCATGCAGTCATTATTAATTAATAGTTAATTAATAAATAAACTAAATTTCTATTAATAAAGTTGAAAAAAGTACGTATATTCAGGTGGATTCGTAACTTCATAATGATATGCAACAGACGAGACTTTCGACGTTGCTGAATAAAAAAAATTACTTTGTGACGAGAGTCGGCCATCTCATTAAAACTCCACTCAAGTTATATCCACACAGCAATCCGTACGACATCTCGGCTTTCATTTTGGTGTTTCGCAAATTATTCCGGTGCTTCTTCCGCAACTGAATATATTACGTTTACAATAAAGGAAATTTGTACGTAACGTGATACGAACTCTCATTTTTTTTGTTATTTTATTTAAGGAGGTTTATTTTATTTCGACTTGCACCTAGCTTGTCTATACTGCACCGTTTTTTATTTTTGACATTCTCCGTGTAATTGTTTTTTCTAAATGTCGTATCTCTCAATTTCTACCAATATATAAGAACAGCACGGTGTTTGGCCTTAAGTTTTAGACAGTCTAATTCTTCGGTATGACGTTTTTTTAGTGATCAGTGATGAGCTATTGAGGAGTTCCGGTATCCACCTTCCTGTTATATCATGGGACCGGTGAAGCTAATAACAGTGTGTTAAAATACTTGCAATTCTAAAAAGTTTGAACATCACATGATAAAGCTCTCGTTAAAGCTTCTATCTATTGAATATAAGCTTGTTACGTATTACGCTTCAGTTACTTAGGTTTATATGAAATATGATTCTAATAAGTGCAGCGTACCGTAACTAATGCTATTACTGAGTACCTAAGCTGCGGAAGACGGTCGATTGCCTGATAAGACAAGACTTGGTTATTTGTGTCGAATATTATAATTTATGTAGTAATGATACAGTTCTCCTTTTTCAAAACGTTCTGGATATTAGTGTGAATAATAATAAATATAAGAACTAAAAATCCTTATGTCGTAACAATCTCTCCAACTCTTCGTAATAGCGGCGTCGATAATTAAATTTGTCATTTTGATTTTTCCAGGAACTTCAGCGAAATTCTCGAAACCGAACAGCCAGACAGTCTAAATAACTTGTACAATTCCTGCGAAATTTGTAGGGTATGTGTATGAATAACAAATGATTTCGTATTAAATAGTTGTATACGATCTCAGGCTTTGTGTGACATGTTCACTAAAACCACAGAATATAAAAAGCACATCAAGTTCTTAGACAGTAATTAACATCGAAATAAATGCACTAATATGCGATTTGGCAATCACAACTGATTTAGTCTTTCTATACACTTGACCTACGAGTATCACTTCAGATCTATCCGACATCTCACATCGATCTGAAACGTTGTAAAGTTCTCCGTTTTTTATATTAAAAAGTTCTTATGTGTCTTTTAGAAAAGGCTCATTGAGTTCAGTTTGTCGTCGCTTGTGCTACCTTAACTTTATGGAACAAAGATAGTGATAGTGAAAACTCGATAATCTATATCCAGGATGCACATGTAACAATGTGTTAGATTGATATATCAAAGTATCTTTTACATTATTTTATCCTTTAAAATCCTCAATAATGTTTAATACAAAGTAGCCATGAAAAACTGATAAAATCATACAGTACTGAATACGCCATCAATCACAGCTATTATAATAATTTTAAAGTGGTTTAACGTATTGAAGTTCATTAGCGACTCGTAAAAGATTTGTGTGGGAATTTTAGTACTTCTTGGTGCCGCTAGAGGCGCTGTTCATACATATCTTTTATGAGTCGCGAGCGAGTGTCGATACGCAATGAAGGAAGGAAGGAAGTAGCTAAGACTGTGCTTCTATTTTTGTAATTTTCGTAATATGAAGAAATATATTGGCATCTGGAATTCAAAATTATTTAGGTACCTAATTTTTAGTCTAGTTTATACGGCCCAAAAGGAAAAAATCCCAATAATGTAAAAAAAAATATCAGAAATACAAGCGTACCTACTTTATTTATCGTTTCACCAAGTACCTACCTATTCGTCGTCGACTAGCCGTTCTAGAGTTAAACCTTGTTTACTTACAGTGATGTTTTGGTAAAGGTAAGCACCTACGAGTATAAACTCAACGGCGTTCGGCGTGATACACAAAGAGTTAACTATCTGTAATAAATTAGGCTTGAAATACGCTTTTTTTAACATAGATAAGAAGGAATGGCTACTATGCGACTAAATAAAGTTACGGAAAATGTCCTAATTTAAATTCCAGTTTCTTCGCGCTAATGCCACATCTATTTCCTTTAATACATCTATACTAATATTATAAATCCGAAGAGTTTGTTTGTTTGTTTGTTTCTTTGTTTGTTTGTTTGTTTGAACGCGCTAATCTCAAGAACTACAGGTTCGAATTGAAATTTTTTTATTGTGTTGGATAGTTTATTTATTGAGAAAGGCTATAGGCTATTATTATATCAGCTACGACCAATAGGAGGGGAGCACCAACGAAAAATGTTGCAAAAACGGGAAAAAAAATTCTATTCGAGAGCTTCCGTTGCGTGTGCTACGTAAACGGTATGATGTTAAGCAAAAATCAATAATGACGGGATTGTTCTCCTTTGAAAGTTCTAACCAAAAGTCCGCGACAGCATATGTGTATCTTTTAAGGTTGGTTTACTATAACCTTTTTTATGGCAATCAAATTTATTCTAACATAAACGCACTATTTGCGAAGGTGTTTTTTAAACATGATATGAATCCTTATCAAATTAAATACATTAGTTACGTAGAAATGGAGCTAGGACACTAAGAGTGGTATAGTAGGAAAGGGGAGGAGAGGGAGAACGCGATGGGGAACGTTTCCGTAATCCACCCGGGCGGATCCGGGCACGACCGCTAATCATAAAAATAAGTAACGACGTGTTTCAGAGTTTTTTATTTTCCAATTTTAAGGGGGAGGTGGGAGTCAAAAGTTTGTATGACAGTAACCAAAATTCATATAAGCAAAAGTACACAGAAACCATCTCAAATGTTAATAATAGATCACTTTAACAGTAATGTGTAGTCTGCGCAGGCGAAGCTGCGGGCGGTCGCTAGTATAATATAATTGTTCACTTATAATAAATAAAGAGTTATCAAGTATAATATATTAAGGCTGTTTTACTGTTCACTTTATTTTAGTTGTATTGTGTAAGATTACATTTTGTGTATGTTTTAATTTTGATAAATACAAATTTCATTCAGATAACTTCATATCGTTCCGTAGCTAAATGACAAAAAAGGTTTAGGTGAATACATCTCTACTTTATATTCTGCTATGATGATTATTTGAAGGTACCTGATTCAAAAGAAAATCTTTTGGTAATGTAACATCCTTTTCAGGGTTCCGTACACAAATGGAAAATGGAACCCTTAAAATACCTCTGTCCGTACGATACAAACTCGTTTCTGGGACAACTTTCCATTGATTCTAATAAAATTTTACAATTTTACTCATATAAAGTGCCGTACGGCTTAGTAAAGAAATTCTGAAAATTATTTTCTTGGTTCTTTGGTTCTTTATACATTGAACTAAGATAATATTTTTTTTCATCGTATAGAGTAGGATACCGTTTGTCATATCTTTAAAAATGCAATGAACTGTTATAATTTTTTTTTTTATTTAAGTGAAGAGTTAAGCTCTTAAAGGGGTAAGCTTTTCATACAAAAAAGAGGGTTTGGCCCGTGTCTAATCCTTACTGAATTTCTATATCAATATGTACAAAAAAATATATGTAATAGGAGAAATACTGTCACAGGTCGGCAGATTTTTGTTTTCTTGATATCTTGTTTAGTTGTTTTAGAATAAATTTCTGAAAAACATGATTTCCGTCGATACTTTGTCTTTAAATTCAATTTCAAGATTTCTTTGTCTTTTATTTCAAGAAAAAAAAAAATGAAACGTACCGCCCTAGAGACAGCCTTTCTAATTGACCCTGCAAATTTTGGTTCCAAATCATATACATTTCAGGGCTGGAAACAGTCACAGCCCGTAAGCTATTTTGACGGGTATTTTATAGGTATTTTTTTGGGAATTTGCTCTTGTCATCCTTCGTCACTAAGGAATAGGTCGGGGAAGAGGGATTGAAACGGAGATAGAAACGGAGAATTCAAAGTCGCGGATTGAAAGACTACCCTTAATATCATTAGCAATTTGCCCCTCATCTCTAACTTTTTGACCGTCTGATTAAAATATCTAAATAAAAAAGGGTTGTAGCCCTTAGGTAATAAACATTTTCTTTCAGGGAAGTTGTTTTGAACAAGTGAAGTATAAAATTATATGAGATAGCCGCAATTTTCATGTATCCACAAAAGTTTTTGTTACATTAGTGTTTGCTTGTATACACGCTACGGAACCTTGAGTCTGAAATACATCCGGTCGGTTTTCATTATTTATTTATATTTTAATAATTGTCTTCTCTGAATGATTTTTAGTTTTTAGGGTTGAGGACCGCTAAACAAAAACGGGAACATTATAAGATCACTCATTTGTTTGTGTGTCAATCTGTCTGTCCAACCGTCTATCTGTCACAGGCACTCATCTCAAAAATTGTATAATGTAGAAACTTTAAACAGGCCACAAGTTATTTTATGCTGACCCAAAATATCCAGGGGATATATTTTTTTAAATTTATAAATACGTATAGGATCCCATGTGAAAAAACTTGATATGTACTTCTTAAAACTATTTTAGTCAAATTTTATGGAACTTTTCAAATTATTTTCAAAAATATCGACAATTTGACGCCCCCCCCCCCCTATTTCCGAAGATCGCAGTTGCAAAAAACTGAAATAATTCAAGTTTTTGTAGCTTTTTTCTTAAGTTTCCCAATTTTCTCAATTGTGCGAAAAATCTTTTAAAACTCTCTAATAAAATTTTCAGGAGTTATAAAACTCCCAAAATATAACAATTTTTCTTTTGAGTTAAACTCGCACACGAAAAGTTTCTTATCACCCCGTATAATATTAAAATCATGTCTCTTGTATGGGGACTTGGGGACCCCCTTTCATGTTATACTTTATTTTATTTTTATTTTGTTGTTATAGAGGTCATAGTCGTACACACACCATAAAAATTTTAAGTGTAAGCAATGATGTCACAACCACCAATCACCAAAAACATTGAAAAAGAAAACAATTTTCATGTATGGGGACCCCCTTTCATTTTTTACTTATTTATTTTGGTTATTTGCTGCTATAGCGGCTTTATAGGGGTCGTGATAGCCCAGAGCGCAGGAGTCGTGATAGCCCACAGCGCAGGGGTCGTGATAGCCCAGAGCGCAAGGGTCGTGATAGCCCAGAGCGCAACGAACCTGTCTCAAATTTATAAGGCCATAGAGCCATGGTTTGAATCTGGGCGTGTACCAATGAGTTTTTCTGACTTAAGTACATTAACTATCACTGACTCCGTGCCTCGGAGAGCACGTTAAGCAGTCGGTCCCGGACGCTGTCAATAGATGGCGGTCGTTACAATCCCCAACCCGCAGTGGAGTAGCGTGGTGGATTTAAGCCCTAAACCCCCTCCTTACCCTGGAGGAGGCCTAAGCCCCTGCAGTGGGGTAACATGGGCTGATAATGATGATGATGAAAGCGGCCATACATTGAAAAATTTAAAATTTCTAAATATTACGGTTTAGACGATACAACCCCGTTAGAGACGGATGGACAGATGGATGGACGGTGAAGCCTAAGTTCTTAGTTATAGGTACGGAACCCTAAAAGCATGGTCATCATCAAAAAAACCGTCATTTTTACCAAGGCTCTTGCTAGTATTACTATTGCACGATAGATGGCTCTGTTTTCATTGATAATCGATGTTAAAAACGATTGGGCGTGGAATTCTCTATGGACAAATCCGACTAAGTTTTTATTGGAATAAAAAAATTGCGTTAAATCATATTACATTGCTATGGTATTACCTATAGAGTAAATAAATTTGACAGCAGCGTGTATTGCCACTTATTTTGAATTAAAATCCAATATATATTATATTATATATTATTATATATTTATATACTATAAATAGGTGTGTGTGGGGTTTACGTATTTGTATAAAAATACATAAACTTGAACTAAGTTTAATATTTACAATGCGAATAAAGCTATAAAGGGCTAATAGCCGCGATTTATATTGACAAGGCTTTGCTACGAATTAGCATAAGTAATAAAACTTAATGGCACAGTGGAGCAGTGAGACACGCATTTCCAAGTGGTAACATGAAACTCATTGCCAAACTTAATAAAATAATTTACCGAATATGTTTACTAGTAAAAAACTTACGTAATAACTTACTAAATATTATAATTTATACCTACTATTAGTAAGAAATTATGAGATTTAAAATTACGGCGCCTATAACTTTTCTAAATAGGTTTTTCTTATTTCGTGGTACGGACCCTAACACAGGCTACAGAGCTGTACCGAATGACTATTGCTTCAATTTTTTCAAACATTGCCTAATACTAGATGACATATGACATGAGCTCATATAGCCAATAATTGTCGAATGACTCAAGTATTTAGGTATGTATACGTGGAGGTATTTCAATGAAATTGTGATGTCACTTTTTATGTGACTATTGTATGTAAAATAATTTTAGTATCCATAAGCTGATTGTCCTTGGAATAAAGTATTGGTTGTAAACATGAAATGTGACATAAATGCTTTAATTTTATTTTTTAATAATATTCCATACGCGGTTCATATTTTGTGTTCATTTTTTATCGACTTTGAAATAGTAACGAATTTTTCATACTAACTTTACTTTTTTTGTATATGTTCATGTATTTGATTACATTATAATATCTGAATGAACCCTCGCAAGACAATATTGTAGGTTCGGTTCCTATCGGGAGCGTAGATTAATAAAATCACTTAACAGACTTTCACGTTTATTATTAACGATTATTAAATATAATTACAATATTTCGATATTGCCTGGCTCAATACTCGCGTACATCGATTTTCGTCTATTTCTCAACCCCGACTGTCCTTTATTCTATTCATTCTATATTATATAAATTTACATTTTTCAAAATATATTCTAAAACCATTATACATGTGAAGTACCTTACCAGTACCTTAAGTGGCCAGCTACATACGCTACAAGATCAACAAAAAATAACAAGAAAATGACAGGCCAAGTGCGTGAATTATAAGCGAACAGTAAGGTGATATTTTTAACTCCATTTTTTGACGCCGACTCTCTATACAGACATTATGTACAGATTATATATGTATAATCAAATATTCACGAGTGTTTTTAAAGGAAAAACTTAAAAGACATTCTGTGATGATATGACTTGAGGTGAAATGAAAGTCGCCGGCAATGAAAAATTTAATACCTACTTAATATATTTACGAACTGCTTCAAAATAAACTTTTTTCGTATGAAAACATACACATACTGATTTAATCAAATATTTGGAAAACTACCCGATAAAGGGTACTTTCTTGACTTATTTCTTTATACTTCATTCGCTTGCGTATCTGTTGATGTCTGCAGTTATGCAGAATGAAACATTTTCTGAAACAAAGACAGTTTTTTTTTTAAATATTATTCAATAACATTTCAACTAGACGACGGTACATTCCATGGCTATTTAGGACATCTCTTAGCGCACGCTAATGGGATTTTTTATTTAACTTATTGAATTAGAATTAAAATTGTTATTGATTTTTTTAAAAGTTTTTTTTTTCTGAATACTTGAATCCTGCAAAAGCATAAAATAATTAACAAGAAGTGATGAAGTCTCACAATTAAAAATTAATTAATTAATACCCACTAGCGGTTTGCGGAGCGGTTGGCGAAGCGGATATCCGCTAATGTTGATTATTTGTATGAAACTGCCGGTTCATTACGCATTACAACAATAACGGAGCGGTTTCCGCGGCGGGCGAAGTGGAGCGACGGGTGGGCGGCGGCGTCCGCCGCGATTTACGCTGATCCGCTCACCTGTTTAGTTTTGTGCTCGGCGGCGGGCTATAGGATCATTTGGAGTGCTATCGCAGCTTCCTCTGTATATATGAATAATACATGCTACGTCTATGGTGTCCATTTTAAACTGACAAAACACATGAAAACCCGCCTATAAAGGCGGGAAGACCAGCGGAAGGTGGGATGGTTTCCACCGCGGAAACCGTCCTGTCGCCCGCCGTCTCCAGCGGTTTACGCTCCACCACCCGTTCCGCTAGTGCGTTTAAGGCCTAAAAGCAAATCGAAAAGTAAATATTTTTCGTTTCGTCGTGATTAATTCGTTGTTTCTCTTAATTATGTTTTTAATACACTTTTATAAGTTCTACCTGTATATTTGTTTGTTTGAGAATTTTTGAACGAAATTTTCACCTACTGCCACTGAAGATCATCATCATCATCATCAGCCCATATCTCTCCACTGCAGGATATAGGCCTCTCCCAAGGCTCGCAACCACACACGGTCCTCCGCCTTCCGCATCCAATTACCACTGAAGATATCGGGCTAAAATTTAGATTAAATGTAATTTCAATGACAATACACTTAAATGATAATCATAACCTGATTCTGAAGCTTAATTTTTTTAAGTTTTTTTTTAATTATAATAATTATACAACAATTTTATATTTTGGTATTTGTCTTTACGGGCTTTTCCCAAAAGAATCAAATTTCACGACTGGACGGAATGATTCATTGGTCAATAAAAGCCGTCGAATAAATCAACACCAGAATATTTAAACACTGTGTTTTATAAACTTTTATAAAGAGATAAGAATTTTCATACTGAACTTTTTTTATTCAATGACCATTGACAAGCGTTTTTTAGAATATTCATTGATTTTACATTTTAGAATGATGTGTTTAGTTTAAGTTATTTTAAGAAACAATTTCTTATTCATTAAAAACAAGCAATTGAATTTAGTGAATTTTTCGAGCTTCGTTGAATTTGATAACTAACTCTTTTTGAATCCTTTATTTCGTTAAAATAAATTATCAGTATTGATCAATCATGTTTCAATATTTATTAAACGATTCTTGTAAATAATAATTCGCCATCAAAAACTTTTCCAATTTATCCATTTTATTATACAAATAAAAACTAAATTGGAATTGATATGAGACAAATATACACGTACACACGACCACGCGTTGTGAGACCAAACTATCTGTACTCAAACATATAAATTATTAGTTTAAGTACAATATCGATATTAATATTATAAAGCTGAAGAGTTTATTTGAACGCGCAAATCTCAGGAACTACTAGTTCGAATTAAAAATTTGTTTTTGCGTTGGATAGTCCATTTATTGAGAAAAGCTATAGACTATATTTTTTGTTTGTTTGTTTGTTTGAACGCGCTAATCTCAAGAACTACAATTCAAATTGAAAAACTCTTTTTGTGTTAGATAGTTCATTTATTGAGGAAGGCTATGGGCAATTATTATATCACGCTGCGACCAATAGGAGCGGAGCATCAATGAAAAATATTGCAAAAACGGTAAAAAATATTCCTTTTGAGAGCTTTCGCTACGCGCGCTGCGTAAACGGTTGATGTTAAGCAAAAATCATGTATTACGGAATTGTTCCTCTTTAAAATTTCTAACCAAAAGTCTGCGACAGCATATATGTATCTTTTAAGGTTGCCTTACTATAACCTTTTTTATGACAATCAATTTTGTTATTAGACGCCCTAAAGAATTTATTTGTTTGTTTGTTTGGATGATGACAATGATACCATAGTGTAATGATACTATATGGTTGGAGTAGCGACCCACCCCTACTTCGAACGGGTGCAATGTACTAATGCGTGGAACGGGAAGAGGAAGGTTTTCTTAGCCCACCCGGGCGAAACCGGGTACGACTGCTAGTTTAGTTATAAAGTCATAGATGTAACAAATTAACTCATAAACTAAAATATAGTAAGTTGGAATAAAATTTAAAGCTTTTTAGAACTAGGAAGTTTGAAAACCGAAACATATGTGTTATACAACATTGAATGATGTTGGAAAGAAGTTTGCAGAAAAGAAAACAAAGGTTAACTTGTCAATAAATTTTCTGCCGTAGACGTCCCGAGGGCAGAGTTTCCTTACCTTGTTATGTACAAATGTGTACTTTACTTTGTAATACAAATTACTTAAAACAGCTGCCGTTACAGCATAAATTTTTTTTTAGAAATGGATATGGCAATTCAGACTGTTAAATTGTTGAGTTTATATTATATTGTATTCAGATTCCGTTTTCACATAACCATCATTAATGGAGTAAGTAAGGCATCTTCTGTACTAACGCCGGTTTACTACTATTTAGCGCGAGATACACGTATAGGGATGTCGACATCTCATAGCTACGAACAAATATCTTTTTTTTCGTAGCTTCGCAAATATATAAAATTTATTAGACACACGTAACATTTTGTGACATTATAATACCTTTTTTTTTAAATTAACTAAACCTTCTTTATCTGCTCTCCCGACGTTCGCGATAGTAATGGCCAGGAAGCGTCCTCTGCCCCACCGCACCGCTTCTTCCCACTTGTGTCTTTATCGCGAAGATGTTTTACTTATAGAATCTTAACGTACTTTGTTTGGTGGCTGTAGACGATGTATGCGGAACTAGTGACTTTTTTTGACTGAAGTTTATATTAATTTAAAACTCATTCGTCAATACGCTTACGGTGTAAATCGAATCCACGACCATAATATCAAAGTCAACGTTTCCTAATGGTACAATGCTTGTGCTGTTTCAATAAACTCTAAGTACATTATTAATAATTTATTTTTTTGGTCTGAGGTGAAATCCTAAAAGTCATGTCTGTATTTTAGAAAAGTTTTGCGATTTTGTAGCACTCGCTACAAAATACATGAATATACGGTATACGATTGATTTTGGATGTGGAAGGCGGAGGACCGTGTGTGGTGGCGAGCCTTGGGAAAGGCCTATATCCTGCAGTGGAGAGACACGGGCTGATGATGATGATTGATATTAAGCGAAGAATTTAACGCGGATATAGTTCCTGGGTTAATATTTTTATTATCTGTTAATTAAAATATGTGCTTGCGTAATAGACATGTAATATACATGTACGTCTTTGAAAAGTATAACTAAAAACATGTTAATAAAACTAAAAAAAATAAAAATAGAATGCCCTTTTACGGTAGAAAAATTTATTCCAAAGTAAAATCTTTCAACTGTGAAAAAAAACACTAAAAATTTAAAAACAAGGAAGAATTCAGATTTCAGTATGTCTTTAGACATACATATCTTGTATAAAACATATGTTTGAGTCGGAACTTTCACTTAGTGTAAGAAGCCTCAATTCTTGTTGTCGCAACATGTTTGGGATCCCTAATTTAGCTTTTGTAATAACTAGAGAGAAAAAAAATATTAAATCTCGAACGTTTTAGTGTTATTTTAATAATTTCAACATATTATTTTATAATTCGTTTTTTATATGATCACGCCTGTTTGCTTGGTAAGTTATTTAGGTAATCACACACGTTTTTCATTCCTTATGAGCTCGTCAGTTTCGAAAGTTAATAACAATTTAGTAGACATAATGATATTTTTAGGGCGCCCCTTACCGACCCTTCTGTCATATTATCAAAAGGTTTCATTTTTCATATACTTTTATTCATCTTTTCCGTGTCGTCAAACCACCTCAAAAATCTTCAATAATGCACACAGATCACTTTTCCACTGTGATATAAGCGATCTATCACGAAATAAAGCCAAGCATAATTACCTGAGTAGTGCCAAAACCTTTAAAATACAAAAAGGAAACCGAACGACAACATTTCAACAACAATTACAACACGACACCATCGTTACAGCTCCCCGGCGGCGTCAGAAGCTCGTTGTCAAGTTTGAAGTGACTAAGCTTAAAATCACTAATGTAAGTTCGTGTTCGCGTTGATTTTATTTGTTAACTTCACGTATGTTAGTTTTGGAGATAAAATCGTGTAAAAAAGACGTTCGTAATATCATTTGAGCTATCCATTATCCATAAGTATAAATATGACGTAATTGAGTTTTTGGTTCAGTATGATAAGCACATTTTGAAACCGGGAACCAAATCAAAATCGGGACCAGAATTGCAATCAGGAATTTATTCTGTGTCAGAGAGCTATACTAGGTATATACAGCTATAAGAAAAACGAACTCAACCCGTGAAGTCGTGAAGTTGTGAAGTCTTGGACGGATGCTTTTCGAAGATTTTAGTTATTCACTAACATGGTTATGAAATTTTTTTCCTTGACATTTCATCAAAACTTGTAGATGGTATTTGTTGTTAAATCGTTATTACCTGTCCCTGGATCTGTTTTAATATTATACGCCGCACCAGACGACCATTTAGCCTAGTGAGTAGCAACCCTGCCTAAGAAGCTGGAGGTCCCGAGTTCGAATTCCAGGTCGGGTCAGTATTTATCCCATCAAAAACAATACTTGTCAAAAAAACCAAGTCTCGCAACTCAGTTGTTCTGCGGTAAAAAGTTGTGAGATCCATGTAATACCAAGTCGGTTATTAATTTATTCGGTTATAAATATATTGAGACTTGGCCATCGCCTGAAAACACGTGTTAATTCAATCGCCTGAAAACACATGTAAATTCAATTATTTAGTGCGATGGCCAAGTCTCAATATATTTATAACCGAATAAATTAATAACCGACTTGGTATTACATGGATCTCACAACTTTTTACCGCAGAACAACTGAGTTGCGAGACTTGGTTTTTTTGACAAGTATTGTTTTTGATGGGATCTCATTTCTTTTTGTATTTTGTAGACAGTTCTATTTTTTCCTTTTCGGTACCTTCTACTTATTGTATATATGTATATCTATATGTATATAGTTTTTCTAAGATATATTATACAACCTTACGCACTCGTAATAAGTACGGATACGCACGTAGGTACGTTTTTTGCATTAATAAATAATTTATTTAATACACGTGTTTTCATGACGGGAATACCCATTTTTTGCTCGATTTGGCAGGGGCACTACCATGCGCCTATATTCATATGGGACTAGCTTAAACCCGCGGCTTCGCACGCAATATAATAATAACTGCCGTAATAAAACATCGTTACGAATAAAGCCAATATTGAAAAATTTAACTGAAGACTTGGCTGTATGGGCTTAATTTTTTTTTTTGCGGTCTTTTCTAGATTTTTTAGTTTTTCCTTGATTCATACACCAAACACTACTTATATTCTAAATTTGAAGCTTCTAGGTCTGCTAGAAGTGCCTTAGAATTTTGATGATCGGTGAGTCAGTGAGTGACAAAACTAAGAAATTTGACCCGTTATAATTTCTTAAAAATACTGGTTCCAATTGAATGAAATTTGAAAATATGCTTATATAATATGCCTGCATGGTTACTGAAAATTTCAGTCTTCTAGTTTTATCCACAACGAAGTTACAGGGGGTCGAAAATGGTCTGAATTGCTTCGAGAAAAGGATGATACGGCCGTGACGCTTTTTCGCTCGACTTGGTGGGGGCACGGCCGTGCCCCCAGATGTGATGAATATTGATACTGGTATCGGATCTTGGTTTGGTTCTTATATGTATGTGATATCTTATTGGTACCAAAACACAAGCTAATGCTTAGTTTGGGGCCTAGACGTTGTTGTGATGTATACGTTATTATTATTATTATAATCACCTATAGCCAAACTTATTATACTTTAATTTTTATTAATCATTCTTAGTACATTAATAACATTAAAAAGCTGAAAGCATCTACTGACTAAACATGGAAGAACGAACTGTAATAATAAGATGGCTATTGGTTAAATCGTAATAATCATAAAATTTATCACAGATTTATTTGTTGATTGGTAAAATTATACCATGAATAACATATTAATACAGGCATTTATTTTAGAAAATAAAATATTACTTTTGTAATTTACTTTTTTTATACTATTACCGCAAACTATTTGATTAGCATTAGTGTAGGAAGTATTTAACCTACACCAAAAACTGCTTCGATACCTACCTACCTACATATTCGAAGCGGTAACCCAGTGACCTATATCAGCCTATTATATACGAGAAACAATACAGAAACATCAAACATTTCAAAGTGCTATAGATTGGATCATGTCTTTGAATACAATAGAAACGACACTGCCTATTATATGTGTGAAATTAAGTTCTCATAAACTAAGATTATTCATGTTTTGGAGTGTACGGTTTTAATGACATGCTTAAGTGTCATAAAGAACCTAATGTATCTAAGGACGGATGCTAATAGCGGCCGCCATTAATGCTTTATCACTTCCGGCGCACTGGAGTAAGAGAGGCCAAAATCTACGAGACAGAATTAAATTCAGCGGGAACAACGCGCCGTTAATGGTTTAACACGGATAAGGGTTAGACTACACGATGTGAGAGAATGTCTCTTGGTATTGGGATCGGATTACTTGTTACTATGTCGCACTAGCTAGATAACACTAGCGGTTGGGCTAATTTAAATGAAGAATTGTCGCCCGATTCAATAGGCACTACATAAAAATTTTGACGTTATATCTTAAGACTTTTTATAAAGATATAGATAATCTGAAGTGCGCACTTGGAGTACAATATAACTTTTTTCAATTTTATGTGACATAAATGACCATAACAAATTCCCAAAAATACCTATAAAATACTCGTCGAAACAGCTTGCGGGTCGTGACTATTTCCACTTCTTAAACTCTTTCCCTAGAGCGGTATGTTCACCTTTTTTTTTTGGAAAATTCTATTAATATAGAATTTACGAATTATTATTTTTAACAATAAATACGCAGAAAATCTTGTCTTTGTAAAATTTATTATAAAACAACTAAACGAGATATAAAAACACAACGCCCTATAACAGGGTTTTCTCTATTACATAATTTTTTTCTGTAGAAGTCAGTTAAGGGATTGAGTGAGGAACTAAAACGGGTTGGACCTTCTTTTTTTGTATGGAAAGCCTACCGCCTTAAAGGCCTGTTATGGTGGCCACGATGGTCTTTAATAAAAAAAAAAGCCTGGCGATTGCTAGTCAAACTCACTCTCTAAAGGTTTCATACCGTTGTATAATCTATTTTTTGTTCGCATCATAAACTTCTGTAGCTACTCACCGGCACGGTAAAACGTATTTATGAAATTAAGTATTAGAAAAAACCACTTAAAGTTAAAAATTAGCAAAAGGTGAAACGAGATACTCTCTTTTCAGGAAGGGAAGTGGGCTATAAGTACAAATGTAGCGTCATTTAGTATGAACATAGAAAATAAAATACAAAGCAATAAACAAAGTTCAATTAATTGATTGCCACTAACGACGTGTCTAGACATAATATTTCAAATACGTCTGGCATGCCCATGATTGCGGTGTTTGGTTCAATACCAATGTCTAGTGCTAATCTTGGTTATCATGTGCCGTACGAACCAACGACCGAGCGACCGACTTTCGTTAGATGCATCTATATATTTTATATTTTTCATATGTCACGACAGTAAATGTTCGTTATGCTGCGTATCTTAAAATATATACGTACAAGTGCGCATTGCCAAGATCGCTAAAGAAAGTACATTTCTTTTTCTTAATCGTTTCAAACCAGGGAATTTTAAAACATTTCACGATGGCTTGATTATTCTTAGGATTTTATTTATTTCTCCGCAGTTTCCATCGGAGCGGAGGCTAGTCATCTACTTCGATGAGTACCAGCTCACCAAGTTTAGGAGGAAGGAAGGAGAGCCGTAGCTAAATAGCTAATAGCAAAAAAACGGAACCCTTGTATTTTCCTGTCGGTCTCTCTGTGTGTATGTCAAAGTCATGCTACTCGGAGATCATTAGACTTCATAGATGAAAGTTAGAATGTAGATTTATGGAACGCTTTAAAAGTGATGTAGTGAAAATAGGAAAAAAAATTCCAGCGCTCATTAAAGTGTGTTGTATATATAGATAAGTTTTTTTTTTAAACTATATGCACGTTTTGATATGATTTTTTCATTTAAAGTAATAGTTGTTGAGATAATTGCTCCTAAACTCTTTAACAAATGTGCCCACTCTTTTATCTTTTTAAATGCAAGATGAAAAATAGCGAAAAATAATTAGTCGGTACAACTACATAAACAATTTTGTTATTGAATTTATTACGGTTATTGAACAGTTTTGTCCATCAGCCCTTTTTATACTCCTACTACAGGGGCTTACGCCTCCCCTCAAGATAAGGGGGCTTGGAGTCTAAATCCACCACACTCCTCCAATGCGGGTTGGCGGATTGTAACGACCGCTATCTATTGACAGCAACCGGCATCGACTGCACTCCGAGGCACGGAGTCAGTGATAGTTAATGTACTTAAGTCAGAAAAATCTCATTGGTACAAGCACGGATTCGAAGCACAGCCACTTGGCCTTATAGATTTGAAACAGGTTCGCTGCGTTCGGGCTATCACGGAACAGTTTTGTCGATTGTGATATATTCTCTTTAATGTCTAATAAAATATGCCTTTAAAATCGCAAAAAGAAAAAGTATTAATATTTCTCGTAATAGGCAATTTCTGATATAATGCACTTACAAAAAGTTTCTTATTGAATTTTTAATTTTATTTATTATTTAATTTGGAATAAAAACAGTTATTTGTATTTCTCAAAACGAGCACTTCCATTAATACGTAAATCGCCCCCTATATAAGAATTCGATTTACGCTATAATTTCGTAATTGGGTCACCTAACTCTGTAGGTATATGATTCGGAAAAAATAAGCTGGATAGACAGCCAGACAAACGAACACCGGGTAGTCCTATAAATGATTATTTTTATTTCGAATATAAGGAACCTCAAAAATATAGTTATGTGGACAAATTACCGACCAACTCGTTTATATTCATTGTGATATACCTTGGACAATTTTTCATAATTGGGTACCTAAGTGTTTTTGCAAAATTTTCGTCTCTTTGTTTATTCCGTATTGCATATCCACCCTCTTCGTAGATTAGCGTATAAAACTTAAAACCTCTAGGAACCGTACATGGCTCTGTAGAGCCATGTACGGTTCCTAGAGTATTCGGCTGTTGTAACAGCCGAATTTGGAGTACAGCCTTTGTCAATATAATAGCAGTACAGTAGCAGCAGAAACGACTCCAAGTTGTGAGCACCTGCAAAAGATTTAGTAGTAAATTGGAAGTCTTTTCCTTCGTTTAGCAATTCGCAGACTAGTTGACAAGTCGAGAAATAAAAACTAAATAAACTTCCTTTTCCCGTTCTCCCATGCAAAGCGGAATTAAGTTCTCTCATTACTTGCATAGTCTTTGTTTTTTTTTTTTTAAGTTTATATTTCAAACTTGATACTACGAATAATTGACAACGTTGTTGGAAACATTTAATATTTTCGGTGTTTTAATAGATGTTTATTTTTAACGAATATGTCTGTATTCTAGTATTGCGGTTACAATTAAATGGATAATATATTCGACACGTGCATTATAGTATTGTACTGTTGCCAACGACTTTCGTTTTCGTCGCAAAAACTCGTTTGTCGTGGAATTAGTTACAATAAAGACAAAACACCAGTAACCTGACTCCGCCCACAGTATTTAATTGAAGATCATAAAAGCAAAGGCGCTGTCTGGTTGCGTTGTCTAGTATTCTCAGACCACGTAAATACCTGCACTGAATAGACTTACACTGGAGCGGCGTGGTGGATGAAATTCCAAGTCCCTCATCCCGAGGGGAGGCCTAAGCTTCTACAGTGGGGCATTAATAGGCTGATGGTATGGTATGGTAACACAAGTCCAAGTTTAAGTTCTCGCAAAACATGTAGGTGTGGAGAATTATAATGGAGAATTGTTGTTATTGTTTTTTAGTACGAGCGCATTATTAATTATTAATAATTAATTTGCTTAAGAAAAACAACACTGCTGAAATGAATAAAAAGTTTATGCATGCATGGGGACAAAACACCTTGGCAATGAACAGCTGTATGTATGCTGCGTTTTTAACTTAGGTAGAGCTTTTATATTTAGAAGACTTTAGAAGTTGCTTTGATAGGCTTCTTTGATATGCATATTAAATCTTATCCACAAAGTGACACAAATAGCCTGTATTTCAGATATGGTTTGGCTGAATTACAAATAGACCGAAAGAATTACTGAATAATATAAGTTAGTGAATGCTTCTAATATTCACGTTACTGTGTGTGTGTGTATATATATATAACATACTCTTTCCGAGCTTTGTTCACTGCAAACCTCATATTGTACCAAAGTTACTGTTCAATTATCTTTATTGTGATTTTGTTATGCATTAAGCGATGAGGTAATCTCTTACCAACCTAATGAATGAATTAACTAGTCTAATGTTTCTAAATATACTCTTATAAAGGTCAGGCCAATATTAAATGATCAATTTATCATTTAACGCTAATAGATTTTCTTTAAAGAATAAATCTTGATTTTATACGGTACATTGATAATTGGCGTAAAAGGTCAGACAGCTCGAAATTCGAACATAACAAATTACGATTTTTATATTACGGACTTTGAACGTTTCTCTAGAAACTTGAATAAAAGGGTCATAATAGCATACGCAAACTTCTGTCTGCTAGCGTCTTTGTAAGGAAAAAAAACGGCGTCTGCATAGTAGAAATCGACGGACACTATACCTTCTATAATGACGCATATAAAAGTAAGAAGAAAATATATTATTTATACTTATTGTTAGATACATTTCATTTTCCAGCAGTGTTTGCACATTAGTCTAGCGTTATGTTCTTAATAAAATGTTGGTTTGCTTACAAATCTAAACTTTATACATAATACAAACCTAGCCGCTTTTATGCGCATAAAACATATACGCAAGGTGAAAAGTAACGAACAGGCCATGACTTATAGATGAATGATTCTAGTTTGTATGAAATAACTGTGGCTTTAGACTGGAAAAACAAAAAAAGTTTCATACGAAAGTCATTCAAGTTATGAAACCATTGCTTGTACATATTTTTTTTAAATTTAGTATGAAATAAATAAATAAAATAAACGCTTCGCTCTGCGTCGAAATGAAAAAAAAAAAAACTTAGAGTTCCTGAAACAAAATATTAATAACAGTAAAGCTCGTCAATAGCTACCAAACAAAAAAGAAAATTCAATCGGTTGACAAACAGAGAAGATAAAGGCACTGAAGTGTTTTGTCGTTATCTTTAGAGGGCGCCGTCCGTTCAGGCCACTTGCCTGTCTCGTCACCTTAACAGCATAAAATCAGAAAAGCAAGGTTACGTTGAAATTTTAAAATATCGAATACCTATACTAATTGCATAGATTTTAAAATTAGTTTGTTTACTACTTCTATAAAAAAGCGTTTGAGTCCTACCTTCGAATCTTCGTGATCAAAAAGCGCCTACTGATCGCATATAAAAATATTTAAACAATAATTTCATATGAAATCATAAGTATGCGGCTTAAGCGACTTTAAATTATCAATATCTGGGGGCACGGCCGTGCCCCCACCAAGTCGAGCGAAAAAGCGTCACGGCCGTACCATCCTTTTCTCGAAGCAATTCAGACCATTTTCGACCCCCTGTAATTTCGTTGTGGATAAAACTAGAAGACTGAAATTTTCAGTAACCATGCAGGCATATTATATAAGCATATTACACGTTTTCATTCAATTTGAACCAGTATTTTTAAGAAATTATAACGGGTCAAATTTCTTAATTTTGTCACTCACTGACTCACCGATCATCAAAATTCTAAGGCACTTCTAGCAGACCTAGAAGCTTCAAATTTGGAATATAAGTAGTGTTTGGTGTATGAATCAAGGAAAAACTAAAAAATCTAGAAAAGACCGCAAAAAAAAATTAAGCCCATACAGCCAAGTCTTCAGTTAAATTTTTCAGTATTGGCTTTATTCGTAACGATGTTTTATTACGGCAGTTATTGTTATATTGCGTGCGAAGCCGCGGGTTTAAGCTAGTTCCATATAAATATAGGCGCATGGTAGTGCCCCTGCCAAATCGAGCAAAAAATGGGTATTCCCGTCATGAAAACACGTGTATTAAATTATTTATTAATGCAAAAAACGTACCTACGTGCGTATTCGTACTTATTACGAGTGCGTAAGGTTGTATAATATATCTTAGAAAAACTATATACATATAGATATACATATATACAATAAGTAGAAGGTACCGAAAAGGAAAAAAATAGAACTGTCTACAAAATACAAAAAGAAATGAGATCCCATCAAAAACAATACTTGTCAAAAATACCAAGTCTCGCAACTCAGTTGTTCTGCGGTAAAAAGTTGTGAGATCCATGTAATACCAAGTCGGTTATTAATTTATTCGGTTATAAATATATTGAGACTTGGCCATCGCACTAAATAATTGAATTTACATGTGTTTTCAGGCGATTGAATTTACACGTGTTTTCAGGCGATGGCCAAGTCTCAATATATTTATAACCGAATAAATTAATAACCGACTTGGTATTACATGGATCTCACAACTTTTTACCGCAGAACAACTGAGTTGCGAGACTTGGTATTTTTGACAAGTATTGTTTTTGATGGGATTTTTTATTCACGTATAGTTTTCTTTTAATGGGTAAATATTGAACGCCTTCTATTGGTTGTTACGGAACATGAGTCGATTATAAGTTGCCTCGCATTTACTTCATTTATTACCCCTATTTTAGTAAATTAGTCTCTTATTTATCGAAAAGTCTTTTTAATAAAATGCCATATGACGCATACAGAAATGTTTTGCTTTTGATCTGGCATATCCTGAAGTTGAGATTTTCATAGCGCTTTGATGTGTTTCGTGAAAACGCCATTTCAGAGGCCATCGACCCAAGCACGTATACATTACACTGTACAGAAACTCTTTGATTTTATGGACATTTTTATTTCTTTAAATATTACTTTTGTAACTAAAAAAGTAGACAGTAACGCTGTATATACTTCATTTGTAGTTGAATGTTCAACTACACATTGATGAATTTGTCCAGGAATACTGTGTAATCTGAACGTTCATGCTTGTTTTTATTCTAATTAAAGATTTTCATGTATTAGTAATCGAAATCCGAAAATAATTTTGAGCAAAACTTCAAGTTCTGAGACGAAATAGTGCCAGGGGGTAGAACTCAAGAAGTACAGTAAAAAAAAAATGGTAGGGTTGTGGGAACGAGAACGGAAACCATGATGAGGGAGACAGACTACATCATCATCATCATTAGCCAATTTTTACCCCACTGCAGGGGCTTAGGCCTCCCCCGGGGTGAGGAGAGGGGCTTGGAGCTTAACTCCACCACGCTGCTCCACTGCGGGTTGGGAACTTAGACTACGATAAACTAGACAGCCTACGATTTTATATAATACTAGCATCTGCCCACGACTTCGTTCGGATGTTATAGTTGGTTTTTACACCATGTTTATGAATACAGTATTTTAACATTTTAGATCTGCGGTTTGGGCCCTTTTCACACCCTTTGAGTTTGAATTTTGAAAACTTTGCCTTTCGTCTGTCTTTGGCTTTCGTTATTATAAAAGAACGTCTGTGCAATATTCCAAGTTTATAGACCTAACCGTCTAAGCCACGCGTTAGTTTATAAATTTGTGCTCCTCTTTTCAGCCTTTTAGAATTCGAACTTAGAAAAGTCTTTCATTTGTGTTTGTTTACGTTATATAAAGAACTCTTCTTTGAAAATAATATTTTTAGAACCAAGTATTCAGACTTTGCGTCGATATGTCAGTCAGTTAGTCAGTCAGGTATCACTAGACAGCCCATTATTAGATAACTTTTACTGCTTTAAGCCCCAAGAGAGCGCTGCAATAGATATGTTTATGGGACGATCGATCGATCGCTGGGTCGATCTTTATGCGAGTTTTTGCATTTCGTTGGCTATTAAGCGAGGCGAGAGGGCACTGCAATAGATGTCTTTTTTTATGCAGCTAAACCGATTTGCATGTACATTTTTTGGTCACGGTAGATAGAGATATCACCTCAGATTATGTTTTTAAATTATTTATAAATTACTAAAATATGGTTTTATTATAAATAAATACAAATACACACATACAACCCTTTCCAGGGACAAGTTTTCCCAGCTGAAATTCTCACAGGAAACCCGAAAAATCCGAATGAAGCTCGGTTGCCAAGCAATAAAATAATGTATCTCATTATTCAAAACATGTTTTATCCCTATTATGTGCTTGTTGTTCTTATAGGAAACGCAAGACATCAGTAAATTAGGACAAATTAGAGTGCCCAATCAAGTAATTTTCTGTAACAACAGAACAGATTTACGGAAACGGATGATCTTTACAAATAGAAGACAGAAAAGTATTAATAATATCAGAAATAGTTATTTCATTTATATTTGTTTTAATTCGTTATCGGCTCAATTCTGCTATTCGGCTCGGCAACAATTAAATAAATATTTTTAGTGCCGTAATACTAGATTGTTGCACCGAGCAGAAAGTAATTTATTACTGCATTGAGTCATCATCATCATCAGCCCATTTTACCCCATTGCAGGGGTTTAGGCCTCCCCCAGGGTGAAATGGGTTTGGAGCTTAAATCTACCACGCTACTCCACTGCGGGTTGGGGATTGTAACGACCGCCATCTATAGACAGCGTCCGAGACCGACTGCTTAACGTGCTCTCCGAGGCACGGAGTCAGTGATAGTTAATGTACTTAAGTCAGAAAAACTCATTGGTACACTTCCGGATTCGAACCATGGCCCTATGGTCTTATAAATTTGAGACAGCTTCGTTGCGCTCTGGGCTATCACGACACCACCTACATTGAGTGCTTAGTTTTAAAATAACACGAGTGCAATATAAATTACTTAATGTCAGTTGCATGATCTGCTTTTCTTTCAACTATGCTGCAATTAAATATATTTACAAGGTTAGTACGTTTAAATTATTCAGTTAAAATTAGCTCTGTCGACGTTCTCGACTTTTTTCTTCTTAAAATAAACGGTGATTCCTTTATGGCCAGTATTTTAACTGTCAAACACCATATGGCCGCCAGGTTGGCCAACCAAACGCATGCGCGAATTTAAAAAAAAAAACTATAACTGTGCAGTAAAGGATTTCCATACATTTTTTCTGCTCTAGAGCAACAAAGAGCCGCTTTGCGTTGGATATGTAGTGCAGTTATGATAGAATTGCAGCATAGTTAGGAGAAAAAATATATGTCAGTTTCATTTATGTGTGTTTGTGAATGTATCTCTTCTGTATGGATTTTTGCAGACTAAAAATAGACGGCCGATTGACTTTCTAAGATTCGGAAAGGTAAATCAAGAACAAACAATGATAAAATTTAGAACGTAATTTTTCGGTATCTGGCAACTTTTCGAATAAAGTTGTGTTCACGCCATTATAAATTAAATGAAGAGTAGCTAATATAAAAACATACTTGCAAATAATCATTGAGGAAACACTAAAATTCTATTATTGTAGAAACTTACGCATTTACCAATAAACTACGATACAAAGTTTGACATCGTGGTAATAGTAAATATAAAAATAAGAGTTTTTTTGCTTGATCGATTGATCTTGTTTTCTTTCTAGAATTTATAGTTTAGATTAAATATAAATGCAAAAAAAATACTAGACATCAAAATTCAAAACTGTCGCACAAACAAAGAGATTTTGTTGCCTATACAAAATTTGAGAAATCGTCTTACTATTTCATTAAAATGTTAGTAATGTGTAACGTATGTTAGGATTTTCTTTTCTTTTTCGTACTATTCAAGAAATAAGATGCTAATAGGTACATACTGAGCAATAATTGTATTTATTATTACTCTCAATACATGTTAATACTCACTGGTCTATTTATTTCCACTTATAAATTTTTTCTTTTCTTTACAATTTTTCAAATTATTTACTTGTATGTATTAAAATCACTTCAGGTCTTCACATACACAAAACTTCAGGTTTTTTCTGTATTTAATTGTTTGTTAGACTCTCTTGGCAAAGATAGTTTTTTTTTGTCTCTTGATAGGGAATTTTATTTGCAAAATATACTTCAACTTTCCACACAGTCTATTTTTATTTATTTGCTGTTTAATGACTTCCCAGCTGATGAAAAATCGTATCAAAATAATATACCAGACCAGGAGATTATTTCAGCAATAAGTACAAAATAATTTGAACTTTTTCTATTGACTCTAGTTTTGCTAGAATTGTATTTGGGATGTGGATTTTGATTGAAATATATATTCATGCCTAAAATCGAAGCCAAACCGAATGGTTGGCTGCGTTCATATTTTCCGCGTTTTCCATTCAGGAATTGAATAAAACCACTATCGCGACACAAACGCGTTCATACAGATGAAATACGCATCTAAAGTTTTTCAACGTGTAGTCACAGTACGAGACGCCAAACAATCAATTGGCTGACATTTTGACAGTGGATTGCAATAAATTTGATTTCCTGACACTCTCTCTCCAAAACTCTAGTTCCATAATTTCAATGAGTTTGATTGCGCATACAAAGGCACTATACATGGTCATCATTAAAGGCCAAGTCCATCTAAAATGCACGTTGTAAAAATAAGTTTTCAGGAACTGTAACCATCGGGCCACCTATAAGCGCGTCTTGTGATTGTTGTTTTTATAGAAATATGTTATATTTATTAAAAAAAAAACTAATAAGTGAAAGAGTTTTATTGATATTTACAAAAAATCGTGCAATGTCGTCATTGGGTTGCATTACTGTGAGCTAACGTGGATAATTTTACGTAAGACACACCGAGTGACGTCACAATCGGGTCGTAAATACACAAACTTCAATTTGTAATATCTACAGTAATAATCGGTATTTTTCCAAAATTCAAAAATTGTAGTATTCAGATTGTTATACTTTAAAGCGTGTAATAGGGTAATTTTGTTTAAGCAGACGCGCTCATTGTAATGGTTAACTGTGTTCACAAATTGATAATATTTGTACTGAATATTCATGATACGAATGCCGTGATGCATGGACGCTAAACTGTATTAAATCTATAGAAACTTAGCTGAAGTGGGGTACGCGGGGAACCCATACTCAAAACGTTGCAGTAATTGGTTATTACCATATTATTGCATTAGCTGATGCAATTCAACTCTAGTTGTTACTTTATGTGCAAATGTGGTATTCATCTTAACCATATCAAGGGACGTGGTACTTACAGAACCATACTAAAGTTCTAACAAAAAACTCAATATGATTTTCCAGTTCATTAGTTAAACCTATCGGTAATTCAATACGTATATATGGTCTAAGTACCTAAATTAATTTTAAACTAATCATTATTATTATTATGTGCAGAAATACATGTCCGTTTAGGTCGTTGAATTAGTCAAATACGCCATAATTAAAAATAAGAATACAATTATAATAAGTCATGTAAAACCAAAATTTAATATTTTATTATAAAATATAAACTGAGAATTCACGTCTCGTCTAGGTGACGTTTGACGTTTCTGTCACCCTTATGTAGGTTCGTCCAGGTGTGAGCAAACGCGAATGGACCGAGGAATCTGGTTTTCGACGCGTCTATTTTTTTTATTTTCACCTAAACTATAGATACGCCACGCCACATTGACGCCACACAAGGTCAATTACTACACATTTGTATGTTTTACATTTCATTTTAATGTCTTCAAGGACACAATGAAATACAATCTACTATCTCTCGGAAAATCCGATCTAATTTTTCTGTTTTTAGGTTCATTATTTTTAATACGTTATGAAAAAGAAAAAGGGATAAAAAAGCTTATAAAAAATGTGCAATGAAAAACAAAAGCAGAAAGTAGAGGAACTAGTAGAAGTTGTCAAGAGTTTAAAAACAGAAGAGCAGGTGTGGAAATTCCCAATAGTTAATTAGAAAAATAGGCAATATAAATAAATATTTTAATTACGATTAATTGCTTTAGTTCTTCTGAATTCCTGTAATAATAAAGTTTTAGTTTAGTTATATTAAAATCTCTGTAAAAATGTAATAATTCTTCATTTTAGTTATACTTTCATACCTACATGATAAAAACAGAAATGAGAATCTTTTTCGATACTTTTTTAAATTCTTCAAATATAACAACTAAATGAAAAATGATGGATCGCAAATTATAGCTGCGTAATCATGGTCACTCATAGCATTGTTGTACACCGTTAGCTGACCGCTTAAGTGTGTAGTGGACCTTAATATAAAGTGACGAAAGTTTAAATATGAATGGCCTTCGTTATTAATAAAATAATAGCACTTCAATATTAATTTAAAAAAAAAGGTTATTTTAATGGTCAGTTTGATACTATGACGAGAAAATCTACTTACACAGTAATAAAATTTAGAGTCAGTATCATTTGTCGTTTGTAGGTTTATGGCAGTGAATTGCGTCACCCAGCTATACCTTATTATTTCTGCCAGGTCTCAATTGACATTTATACCAATTAGATGTTTATACTTGGACATAAACTGTCTATGTTGTTCTTAATTTATGAGATCATAAACGGAATAATTGAATCTGAACACTTAAAAACAATTAATAATGTGTTGTTTGTTATTCTTAAAAAGTTGTTATTCGATTTCGTTTGTAATGAAATGGATTAGTAGACAAAAATTTGTATAATAAACCTTATCGATTGGATTAAATTGTCAGTTAAATCAATTCATAGGCAGTCAAGGAAAAAGTGTATCGAATTTGATACTGTTACGAACACACAAAGAAACGACCGCCATCTAGCGTCAACCAGTAAAAGCACTTTGTAGAACAAAGACAACACGAAACACCTACTCAATACTAGATGGCGATAGAGGAAAGAAAGTCTCGAAAACCAGTACCTGCGTGAGACTTTCTAGAATCATCCAACCCGGTCGATCGCGTTCGCGCGAGTGGAGTGAGTTCTAGAATGGTCTCGAGGCTAGTCACGACCCATATAAATAGCCGCAGGGAGGTGAGCGAGTTCTAGTTCAGTTTTGGGCTACCTTCAAGGCGACTTCGAAGTGAAAACTAGTGATCAAGAGTGATACAAGTGATACCTACGACTTTACTACGACTTAGGACATCGTTAGTGCTTAGTGTTTGGACCTAGCGCTTTATGATTGGACCTAGTGATAGGGAAAAAAGTCTTCAAAAGAGTCAGCAGGTCTTTCTCTCCAAATTCTTCGAACCCTAACACGTAACAATATTTTTCATTTAACCAATGTTATTTCCGTGTACACAAAATTTTTAACATACATACTGAAATATTTATTCTAAGATGCTGAACCACATTTAATGACTTTCTTATTAAAACATACCAAACAAACATTCGCATCGCGTAAAAAAAACCAGAAAATTTGTCAGAAAAAAAAATGTACATACTTGTACATATGTATATTAACATCACTTCGATAATTTAAATAGAATAGAAATAAAATCTATCCCTTCTTCTATATTTCGGAAAATGTTAATTATAGAACGTAAAATTGTGTTTTAGGTTGTTTCGTTTTTAACTATATTTGTTCCGTACCTAAAAGATTCAACTAAGCCCCATTAATTTTAATAACCTCCTGGCTTTCAAGATAAATAATACTCTGGCTGGAAATTCACAAATAATGTTCACTCAATGATTTTACAAAATTCCTTATACTGTTATGTTATTATTAAATACTTCTTGTCATTTTGTTAAATAAGACTATCTTTTCACAAATTTTGTTTACACTGCCATGCACGTCGTTATAATTTAATTTAACTTTAACAACGTCTAGGCCCCAAAATAAGCATTAGCTTGTGTTTTGAGTACCAAGCGGAGACACCACATACATATAACAACAAAGATCCGGTACCAGTATCAATATTCATCATATAAATATTGACCCGACCTGGGATTCGAACCCGGGCCCTCCAGCTTCGTAGGCAGGGTCGCTACCCACTAGGCTAAGCTGTCGTCTTTTTATTATTATTATTGTTACAGACCTAATTAAATGTATTGTAGTTTGGTGCGAATATAGAAACTTATGTGCATTTTTTTTTGTAAAAGGTAATATTTTTAGAGAATTACTATTTTTATCCATGGACGTCATATCTACAAGAAATAATCTATGTTCCTAATTTTATTTATTTTCACCCTTATATTGCCATCCACGACGAATCAAAAATAAATTGTTAAAATAGCTATAGAAGCCTTCGCTAGTAGGGCTAGTACAACTTTACCGATTTGTACATTCTTATCCCAAAGTAATTAACATTTAACCGTGAATTTATTTCGTAACATATAACAGCGGATTACTTTGTATAATCAATAACTTGTTATTCATACAGCATTGAATGTTAGTCAAATAACATAGACGTGCGAAAATGTGAATGATGAAAGATTTGTGTTTCCATGTTTTCTATTTGATTTTTCTTCGTTATTATAATGACAGTTTAATAAAAGTATTAATAATAATAATAAAAATAATAATAACGTATACATGACAACAACGTCTAGACCCTAAACTAAGCATTTAGCTTGTGTTTTGGGTACCAAGCGAAGACACCACATACATATAACAACCAAGATCCGGTACCAGTATCAATATTCATCATATGAATTTTGGTTGATGAATCATTTGAACCCGGGACCTCCAGCTTCGTAGGCAGGATCGCTACCCATTAGGCTAAGCGGTCGTCGTATTAATAATTATGTAAATGTAATTTCTTTCATTTGTAATTTGTGTACTTTAAATGAATGGTCCACAATGGCTATAGGTAGATATAATAAAATTACTAGTAGATGCTTTGCAAACCACAAAAGATTTAACATAAAAAATGTGGTTTGGATAGCATATTTAGGTTATTACAATACTTTATTATTGTAACATTTTTATTATATTATTATATTTTATTTTATTATATTATTATATTATAGCTATTATTTTTTTAATATTATTAAAACTAAAAATGTAACATAATCAGTACCAATAATGATTTGGGTCATGTAGTTACGAAGCCGGATGTTATTCATACAAATTAGTCTAGCTGAGTACATGTCTGTTTAATGTTGGCGCGTCCTAAAAGAATTAAAACATTATCTCTTTGAATAGACAATGATATTAAAGCTATCATTTTCAAAAATTTTTTGTAAGTACTTATTATATTATTACCACCTGTACAGTTATTTTTCCACAAGTTTTTTAAACTTTTATGACTCTAAATAAGTTTATACGGAAATAATTACACACGTCACCCTGATGACTTGTTTATTCTTGGAATTCGTTACTTGACACATTTTCACTGTCTGACACGTTGCTTGTTATATACGTTGCCCCATATGATTGTTTGTAACATATTACAAAAGGGGTACAATAAAAAAATATTCATTTATTCATTCACATATATTCGAAGGTGCTATTGTTCTTGCGCCTTCCAGAAAAAGCTTTCTGTGAAATTTCTACCACAAAACTAGTGATAGGAGAGCGTCGATAATTTATGTCGGAGACGTGTACATGTCTATCATATAATTTATTAAAAGTAGGCTCATAGTAACAGACAAACAGTGACAAAATAAATAAGAATATAAGAATTGTTAGGTATGAATTCACATAAATTTGAAAACGCAAAGGGATCGTAGATAAGGTTTTATCAAAATTATTCCAAGTTAATTTCGAATTAAAAGCTCGTAACCACGCAATGCAAACTTACAATCAGATGGAAAATAGTAATTTGAACTTAAATTCTATTAGACTTCGCTCGCGATCTAGAATGGAACATTGTAGAAAAGTTTACGATAGTACGTGACGGCTGGCATTTTCCACGGAGGCTGTTTCGGAAATTTGCAAAATCCAACAGTGTATCGGGCACGTCGCCGGATCAGATAAGTGTTATTGCCTCGGCACGTGCCAAAGTATTTCATGGGAAAAACCTATACAGTATCAAAGAAGTGTCGACTATAAATCTACGTTGGGTCGGCATTTGTATCGCCTGCTGTTAATTCCGATGGTAGGCCATGCTACGTACTGCGCGTATTTCAAAGATAAATGTAAGCGATAAAAACGATCGAAATTTTGGATTAAATTTATAGTTTTTCTTTATTGTGTCCGCCTTTGGACGTAGCGAAACGTACTGAAAATAAAAATACATGCATAAGATCATGCCTTATTCCCACATGGGTGGACAAATATTAATAATTAATTAATAATAATTTTATGCAAGCTTATCGCTTCCTAATATTAAAAACCAATGGAACACAGATCCACGTATAAAGTGGATAGCCAAAGTGAAAAAGTTATCTCAAGGTAATGTGAAAAAGTAAGCAATGGTGTAATGAATACTTAACGTGAATGAACTAAAAATAAAGACAATGGTCAGCCTATGAGCACGTTTTGATTATTGAGGTATAAAACGTGAAACAATATTGCAAATTACGATATAAATATGTCTCATGATAACTTAGTAAAACTTGCATGTTAGTACAAATTTTTAACGATATATCGACAAAAAAAAAATATGGGGACTAAGTAATTTTGTGTTTAATTTTTGTTTTTCTTTTTTCTATTTAATTTCATAGTCTGCCGATAACCTTTAAAATGTAAAATTAATTCAATACTTATTTACTACTAAAAAAACAAAAACCAAACAAACTTTATGAAAAAAAAAATTAATGTTTGAGTTATAATTTTTTGGAAACTATTTTAACTAACTCGTTTGGGTATAAAACAAAGTATTTTTATTTTATATAATAACAGCTACAGCCATACAGTTTACAATAAATACTAAGAATACCTACCACTAACACTTGAATTAATATTAACTTTCAAAGTTCCAACAAAAGCTTTTTCAATAGTAAGCTTAAACATTAAATAAAGTAGTAATTTAATATTTCTGTTCATGAAATTAATTATAAAATTTAAACATACAAATTTTATCTCATAATGGACATGACATGTTATGTATATGAATGCGTAAACGCGGCAAACAAATATATTACTATCAATTATTCAAAGTAAAAAATCCACATGACACACTCGTACATAGCCTGTTAGATACGATATACTCGAAAATTTTCCGTGCGACCCTCCCAAACCCTTTTCGTCTAACGAAAGCCACTTAAAATCAATTGTAACGTTCGGTTGAATAAATAAGAAATTCAATTTGTTCGTTTTGTTTGAGGCTATAAATTAATAAAACGGCGCCAATTGGACCATTTGTCGTATGAAAATTGAGGCGTGAAAATTCGTACTTTAAATATATAATTGGTCGATACGGATTAGAGTTCGAAGGTCTTTAACATATCTAGATCACCTAAGTAATTACCTAGGAATATTGGACACCCAACCAAGGTAGCTATGAAACCTTAAATGCACATAGTGGCCACAGAGAATCGACTGATTCAGAGGTGCCATGTGACGGTATTTCTTTAGAGACACGTGTCCCAAAAATAAATTACTCACACAATAAATGTAAGTAAAAACATTACGAATACGTAAATAGTTTTGTCTCAGATTTGTATCATTTTAGAAAGCGGTTAACTCGTTCATTCTTTTCGTATTCACATATTTGGTATGATTTGATATCGAATTTTAACGTTTAGGTCATTAGATCTGTTTGCATACTTGAAAGGAACAACGTATCTCATGTCAACTCTAACCTACTCTATTGCTCTGTGAGAATGGCTGTAGCGAAAAATAAGGTTTGGCAATTTAAAATTCAGCCCCAAATTTAGAAACCCCAGCAACTTCAAAAAATAAGGTGGGCTGTGTTGTCTAAACATCCGTAGGTATTTTTAAGTGGCAACATCTGTAGGTAGTGCATGTTTGGGCTAGTTGAGGTACCTACTTATTAAATCCAAAAGCAATGTTTTTTGTCATAATTAAACTAAATCACTCCTTAATATTTTTAAGAGGAAATCCATTTTTCACCTCATTGCTTATTCCTTTAATTTTCTTCCCCGCTCTCATTTTGCAATTTCAGAACCACTGTGTAAGTGATGCAATTTTTAGCATTTAGGATTTGTACTCTTTAGTACTATAACCGTAAACTTATTTTTCCGGCAATCTCTGAGATAATGAAAAAATTAAAATGATATTTTAATAATTAAAAATTCTTTGAAAATTATTGGACTTCCCAAAAGTAGTAGTCCATTTAAATGATAGTTGATAAGTTGGAAAGATAGTATGAAAGGGCCACAACAAAATAATATATTTTTGAGCAGATCAAACCCACCCCTTTTTAAAGTTTTAAAAACATATATTATTATTTGATTGTTGAAATATGTCCGCGAAACCCAATCTTGACATTATGCCAAACAACAAACACGCTACGTGGTTTACGAGAAAAACATCTATGACATCTAATTTAACACTTGTCTTCACTGTTAACTGACATTAAACTGATGAATGCAGTTAGAATGAGGTTTTACTTTTTAATTTATTTATTCAGGTACATCAACAACATGCTATATATTAAACGCTTTTAAAAAAGTATCATTCGGACTTAATTCTGATATACATGTAAATTACAGATATACACAATGCTTATAAAAGACAACAAAATTAATGAATTTACCAAATGTTACATTTTACCTGCTTATGCGCCTAATTTAAACTAATTAAAATATTGTTAAAAATTGTATTTAAAATTAATGTATTCAATAAACTCTTTGAAATACTGACAGAACGTAACATAGAAAACTATTTACGTGTATTTGAAAAAATTAAATAGTTTCCTTTTGAATTTCAACATTGAATCGTGAAAAATATCAATGTCTTGTGTTTTTGCATTAATAGTATTGTACTCTATTGATATCCTAGTAAGTAGAGAATGTGAGCCGAGATTTGTTCTAGAGGGAGGGACATGGAACATTTTTGTTAAAGGTTGTCTTGGGAAATTATAAGGGACTGCTAACTTAATTTGTTCAGTAAGCTCCCTCACTGCCTTCTATAGTTACAAGCCATGCTACTGAAATTTGGCAACATTGCGTGTAGTCCGAGCCTTGGTATCAGTCAGGCTATTAGTTGGCCTTTTTCCATTTACCATTATGTAAACAGAGATTTTCATTGAAAATAATAAGTTAGTATTAAAAACTACTTGTTGAATCGTGTTTATTCGTAACTAGCAAAATTATTTGATATTTTTACTATAATTGTTTTTCGTTTAACGTCACAACTTTTACACGTTTGGATGGATATTACAGTAAATTTTTATCATTTTTCGAGTAGGTTCGAGTATATAGAGTCTGGAAGATCCCGAAGAACTATACTTATACCTGTCATGGTCCCTTTGATCGCATGCTAGCCACCAGCAGATCCGGCGAGATTGATTACGTAGGACCCAGGGAGATGAAGAAACTGCAAGGAAATGTACATCCCCGTAGAACATTATTGAATAAAACTAGTTTGTAAGATATAGGTAGCCGGTGGTAAATGCACAAAACTATAATAACACTAACCGAAAGTAGAAATGATAAACATTCATTCTATTCTATTTATAAAATGCACTTATAACACGCGAACAAAGTCGCGGGCAGGTGCTAGTATCATATTATATGTACTTTTATTTCTATTTTCTACTAAATACTTTCTAAAATATCATATTTGGTTATTTAAATCCCATATTTTCAATTATTAAATCATGACATCTTGTCAGCTGACGAAGTAAATTGGTCTACATGTGACAGATAATGCGATATTGCCGAATCTAATAGCCCGGCTTGTTACTATAGAAGGTAGTGGTTCCTACAATTCAATTTGCGATTAATTTCCCTGTGCGAAAACACTAAATCTTGAAGTATCCGACGGTCACGTAAGGTATTCAATTGGAAAAGTTCAAATGTTGATTGTAGGAGACCTGTGTGAAATATTCTGAGGAGTAAATGCAAAATATCTAGTGAAGGAACGCTGTATGCCCTCTATCCGTTGTGAGTGTATGGCGTATTGCAGATTCCACGCTATGCTCGCACCGAGGTTACACCTAAGTCTAGACGAAACGCATTCAGTTTCTATGCGTAGGTTTTAGCCGCTATTTCTACGTGTAACTGTACTTCGGGTTTCAGCCGCTATATGTCCAGATATTTAGCATGCACGAAAACATCGAAATCAAATTCAAATTCAAAAAGTTCAATATAAGATGTCTACACACACTTATTGAAAGTCAAAATGAATTGATTAGGTACCGGTTCCAAAACTAGAAGGAGAAGAACCGGCAAGAAACTCCTCCCTGTTTATTTTATTTAAATATGTGTTTCTTTTAATTCATCATTTTTTTTAAATGCTTACAACTATTACAATGATGTCCATGCGCACATATCACCAATTTAAGTTGTACTTATACAAGCTGTTATCACACATGACTCGTCCAAGAAATTGACTGAGTGGTGCCGCGTCCGCGCCAAAATCTCCGTAGCATCTCGAAGTTTCCATCATCAAACATTCCATTTTGAAAATCTAATTACAATTAAATGGACTGAAATATGAATTAAATAAATTAAAACATTTTATTAAACATTTCAACAAATAAATCTTTTAGTAAGGGTGTATAAAAAGTTTTAATTTGCACTTAAAATGATAAAAAAATGGCACATGTAAATTCACAAAAGATTAGAAAGAGCTTTGATGTGATTCACATCAAAGTCATGTTTGATTGTTCTAAATGCCTTAATTTTCGACGGTTTAGACAGTTTTCTCAACGAATTTCAATATATTCAAACCGAAATAGTATTTGAAAGTACATAGAGTTTGGCATACTGGTAGATTAGAAAACCTGCTCAGACCGAGACTTGATGACCACAGTCTAGTAATTTTAAAAAGCGAGAGCGCCGCAAATATTTCGTGTTCGCACTGTAGGTATCAAATTGAGATTTTACTTGTAAATCGTTTTTCTGCGAAGTCCACGGCCTTCTCTGCCAATATTCATTGCGTCGGGTAACTAAACCAGACGATGCAGAACTAGGTCATCATGTCACTTCCACTCTGCATTTAGTCAAAGTGTCTTATTCTCTCTGTAGTCGACATATTGTCACAATCGACGCCTAACTTCACAAATATTTTGTAACCATCTACAAGTGTCGCGGCAGAAGTATGTTTTAGAAATAATAAATAACATAAAATCATTTGGTGTTTTTAGAAACTAAAAAATTTGTTTACTAAATGTAGTAGAAAAGTAACAGTTATTACAAGTAAATACCGTACGTACATAATTCGATAATCGAGTCATGACAAAAACTTTGTAATAGATGAACTTTGTGAGTGTATGTGAATTCATAAAAACAGAACAAAATAAAAATATTTTAAATACACTATATCATTATTATTTCAAAATACAGCTCTAGATTCATTAATCACATAAAGATAGTAAAAATAATTGATACGCCGTCATTCCGCTGTCACATGCAATTGGTACTGATTAGTCACTTCCATGACAGAGTCTTGAAGAAACCAGTTCAAGGAGACGACTGTCATTTTTAATACACTTTTCTGGACATGCCCTTGAAATAACAAAAGGAATGAGTAAAACAAAACGCAGAGGGAAATAATTTTTTATATCCGTTTCCTAAAACGATTTTTAGTCGATGATTTTATTTTCCATTAGTTAAATATTATAAGTGGTGCCTTATACCTGTCCAGAAAACGATAACAAAATACTTCAAAAAGCTACCAAACATGCTTACCTCTTAAAATCTTTCAAGGGTAAATACTTAAAATTTATAAACGGGAATTATTTCAATTCGTCTACGGAATTTCTAAAAACGGAGAATTCATAAACCTCTGTTTATGATAATTTATATTCAACAGAAAACAAGAGTCATTATAAAGCCGATGGAATGATAAGGGGTGCTTTACTAAACTTAACTACCTACTTTGAATTCAGAGCGCGAGGTTATATATCTCCGCGGCAACGGAGAGTGTGTTTTAACTCAGCTCGCGCAAGATCATTTAGATTTTATTTTAATTTGCGACTAATTTGCATCGTCAACTCTGTTGACGTATGAAATATTAAATTCTGGAATTAAGTAATAGCAATAATTAAATAATTAGATAAACTACCCGATGTCGTCGCAATAATAAGTAGTAGTCGCCTGAAGCACTTGATTTGTACTATTATAATTATTACATGTATGTATTGTCATACATATACTTATCGAGTAATCGTCTTGGAACCAAGAGCAAAACATCGAAGAAAAGAAGGTGAGAATGCCTGGACGGTGGAGATATTTTGTTATTCAGCATCGAAAGATCGAAATCAATATCAAGATAGAAACCAGAACCACGCGGAAAGTACCTCGAGCGATGGTAATTTTTATTTAAAATAAACAGCTGACCAACGTGTTGTAGCTGACTTTCGTGGAAAATGTGTTTTAAAGTGTACTAACTGTTTAAACTTAAATTGTACTAATATTTTTTAGATTTTGCTACCCTATAGTTCAAAAGCCAAAAAGGGAAGACACACCATTTTTTAGGACTAGAAGCGCATATATGAATTACTATATAGATAAACAAAAAAGTTACTCAGTGACCTCTATATAATTGTCAAAGACATATCGATACAAACCCCACACCTTAATGTGCGCTGTGAATTTTCTTCGTCGTGCATTAACATGTATGACGATTTTTTGGTGATTTTACTACACCATTGTATATCGTTTTATAGACTACATCTAACTTCCAAATTTCATTTATTTATCGTTAATAGTCCCGGAGTAAATTGGCTGTGACAAACGGAGAGACAGACAAATAAACAGGACAAAATTCCGTTTTTCCATTTGGCTGTGAAATCCTAAAAGTAAAAACTCGAAATTTTCTTGATGATTGGTATATTATTTTTATTATCCCTGAATGATAAGTACCACCAAAAGGAAGGAAACCCTCTTATTTTGTAAATAGCGTTAAGGGCTATCGCTCCGGATTTATGGAATGCACTAAAACACTGATTTTACTGAATTTTATTATAAAACAATATCACAAACTGGTTTAATAACAATTCACAAAGAACGCAAATCACACTGTTGTCGCACTTTGTGCTTCGAAATTAGTCGCACTGGACTTATTAATAAACTGTCCTCCTCCTCCATCAATCAGGCCATCTTCATTCCATCCTCGAATATTCTATTTAAAAATATACGCTATTCTAGCGTGGGAGTATTCTCGTCGCCGGCGCCAGGCACTATATAGACGCTAGTCTTTGTATGGTAACAAAAATGTGTCTCAATTTTTCGAATAATCGAGCGAGCTATTTAGCTTTATAAAAACCGCCTTTAAAATGATTTCAAACTCGTAGAATTTATTTTTCATCTCGATGTTTCTATATTTATGAATAGCCGTGTTAACTTTTCGAGTACATTTAATACTAGGTACATCGACTTGCTTCTATAGATAGACGTCACAATAGTATAATAGTTTTGGGACATGTTCGGTGCAGAGGAGAGAGACATATTTTTATATTATTTTCGAAAAAGACTTCAAGAAAAAAATACATGATTTATATTTTATAACACTACTTTTAAACCACACCTTAATCCTTTGTAGGATGTTTCTTTTCCAATATTATTCACACCATTTAAATTCCATGTTCATTTGATTGGATAATACGATTCGAGATTTCGTTTCACATGGTGTTAACACGCAATTTAATAGTCGTAAATAAGAAAAAAAAACTCTAACATGCGATACGTCAATTAGTTAAACCCTCTATACAAACATATATCTAGATTATTGTGACAAATGTGTTATGATATCATTGTTGAATGTTTTATTGTTTTGTACTCGCTGTTTGTGTAACTAAGCATCAACGTTTTCGTGTAAGGTCTACGTGATGTACTACTTCAATACTGGTTTAGGTGATTAATTAATTGAAACAATTGTTTTATTTGAACTTTTTCAATTTAGACATTAAGGCATTAGTACAATTGCTGTTGTAAATTCATCTCAGTTAAATAGTTCGTTCTCTTGTTTAATTATTCTTGTTATGAAATATGTTTTCAGTTACGCAACTTTTAGCAATGATTATACGGAAATTTTCAACACGCTACAAATAGAGAAAAAATAGTCAAGTGTGGGTCGAACACACGTCGAAGAAGGCTCCGTAGTTGTTTCACACTATAAACCAAAATTATGCCCATTGGATAGATGATAGCTAAAATTAATTTATGAATTTTAAAAATAATATTTAACTCTAAAGTTGTTTGCAACAAAGGAACTTACGTTACTAATTTCCTAGCTAGTTTAATCATGAAAATACGAATCGACTAGAACCCCTCTACTGCGTTTACCGTATAACCACTCATACTCTAGCTAGCTGGTGCAAGATGGCAAATTTGAATTCGAATTTCAGTGCGCGAAGACCCCGCGCGTCGGTCTTCACCCCCGTGAAATTGCGTAATGTCACTTTGATACTGTGAAGTGACATTTATGACTCCATTAACACCAAACGCTGCTGTCAAATTAATTTACTCTATAAGTTTAATGTATTCGATCCATTTTGTCATTTAATGAGCGCTTGTCAATGCTCATAAGTCATTTCTGTCCTATTCTTACTCCTCCTTCACGTAGTAGAACAGTCGTTTCGGCAGAAATAGACAGTATTAGAATAAGCTATGTCGAGTCCAAATTGTAGGCTGTACTAAATAATACGTATACGAGTACAAATTTAATCTCTATTCACATTTTGTCTTTCTATAATTTCATCGGATTTTTTTTGACTGTGTCTATTAACCTGGATTCAAATTGAGAATAAGTTTTAGTTAAGTTGAATTAGGTAATCTGTTCGATCCTAATCTGATTAATTAAATAATTTTAACTTTTATATATTTCCAAAACTATATTATTTCTTAGACAGTGTATTCGTTCATCTATTAATAAATAACAATTATAAAATGAACACCTGGAACATTCCACACAGCGCTGAAATCTAGTCCCACAGTAAGGAAGTATTATGCTTGTATTATGAGTATTAGACCACTAATACCTTTAAACGTACTTGTGTGCATGATTATGTTTATTTCGTTCCGGGTCTGGGTGTAAAATATTTATATATGTATATATTATTAAAAAAAGAATATTTAAATATGTATATCAGTTTTCTAGTAACCCATAACACAAGCATAATACTTGCTTTGGGACTAAATAGCGCTATGTATGACGTCCCATGTAGAATTATAATTATTATATTATTACTCACGCGATTCACTCTCAAATATTCTTTATAATTTTACACCCAGACACGGAACAAATAGACATGTTCATACACACAAATATTTTTCCCGGGCGGGAATCGATCTCGCCACCTTTAGTTCTGCAATCAAGGTCTTCAACCACTCGCTCAATCGGTCAATCTATTCGGTCTATATATTGTATTGTTGAAGCTTATTTTCTAAAGAGAATTAACTTGTCAGGCCCCTCCCCAGTATTAATTTCGTGCTCGCAAAACAATGATACTATGATGATCCATTAAACCCAGTAATGGTCCACGAACGGACGTACGGATTATTAACCCGTCGTCGTTTAAAACCAATAAATGATTTAAATGAAAAGTCACTTTTATTGTGGTATATTTTGGTGTATGTACAACCAAGAACACATGTGTATAGATAGAAATAGTATTTCAGTATCTCTGTTCAAAGAAAAGGAAACTAGTGAGTTTTATTGTAATTATCTATAGCTTTTTTTTGTCTTTGTAAAGAAGGATTTTAAAAATGTTGTTAATGTGAATCGTCGCTCGCGTAAAACTAATTGATCATGTACCTACCGGACTACCGAATAACAGATAAGGTAGACGAGTTCTCGACTGGAGGCCAAGTACCGGGAAGCGAAGCGTTGGACGCCCCCTGGCCAGGGGGACAGATGACCTGAAGCACCATACCGGGGTAGTTGGATGCTAAAGGCGGAGGACCGTGTGTGGTAGCGAGCCTTAAAAGGGGCCTATATCCTGCAGTGGAGTGACACGGGCCGATGATGATGATTACTGGAATCTAGAGTAAACAAATACTACATCAGGAAAATGGATAAATTTTCGATGTACTTCTATAATTTTTGTGAATATATTGCACAATTTTTTTAATAAAAATTAATTTATTTAAAAAAAATACAGATTCACATTTGATTTTCCGTTCCCTTTATTTTTTCAACGGCTCCTACATTGCCACCTAACTGACAAACAAGCTCAAAAAACACTTGACAGCCGTACTATGGTACTATAACAGCTGTTTTTCTCAAATTTGGCAGAAATTTAGCAACCTTTGTTAATAAAACAGCTGTACTGTAGCTCTAGAAAAGACTCAAAACCGTACATTAGATGTACATGTAGATAACAATTAGAATTTGCTAACTTCTAAGTCTTTTTTAAGACTACTGTATAGCTACTAGAATATGACAAAGGTAGCTAAAGTTCGACCCGAATGGAGTTTTACGGAACAGAGACATTGTATCTTTTTTATTTGTCGCTACCACAGAGAATCGAGTAGGTTAGAGTTGCCATGTGACAGTATTTGTTGAGAAACGCGTGTCCCAAAAATAATTACTCGCAAAACTAATATGAGTAACAATGTTATGTATGCGTAAACAGCAACATATTGCCTTTGAAGGGGACAGCGTAACCGCCTACATGCCAACTCTAACCTAATATAATGCTCTGTGGTCACTACAGCTTATTTGAAGTCATTGTACAGGCAGCTCTTAGGCGTTTCTAGAACTTTTCTGCTAGTTGTGTAATCATCCTGATACTGTATAGAAGTTTGCCTGCACGTTTTTCTTTATAGGGAAAGCATAACAGTTACGACGAATGTCTTATATATTCTGTGACATTGGCTACTTATGGAATTCAGTTTTGAATTAAAGTACTCTAATATTAATTGTATATATATCACTGTTGTTTTCATTTTTACCTCTGAGTTTCTTATTATGCTTACTAATCTAATATTCGTCGTACTCCTATTCTTAACTAGCTGAACTTCAGTCACAATTAAAATTCAAAAATCTTAAAACTGCGCTTGTTATAAACAAAATATAGAATTATATAATATTGTTAAGTAAAAAATTGTAAAAGGAAAATTAACTTTTGTCTATATACAAACAAATAAAAGTAATCCAATAATATTGTTTTATTGTATATATATTGTTATATTATATATTTGAGACACGCGAGGATCAATCTAAATTCTAGCCTAAATAATCCTCATAGTAGAAGTCAAATAACGAGGAACTGAGGTTCTGGTACTCCGATGTGCGTTTCATGTGATTATAAATAATAATTAATAAATAACTAAAGTTGGTTTTCTTTCACATCAAATTATGTAACAAAGTAACGTTTAGGTTTTACCTTTTAAGTTGCAATAACGCCTGTATTGGGTGACCCCGCACCTCAGTGACATACAATTATTTTTTTTTATCAAAGTATTAAAAATAAGGCTTTCTTACAATAATAGGTAATTTAATTATTAGATTTGTACACTGAAAAAAAAGTATTCTCTTATCAAGATGTACAAATGTACAAATACCGCATATTCTTGGACCAATGCAATTTGCATTGATTTAAGAATTATTTTTCTTCTGTGTGCACATTAAAAAAAAAAAAGAATTATTGTATCAATGCAAATTGCATTGGTCCAAGAATATGCGGTATTTATATATATTGAAGATTATATTTTCTTGATAACAGAATTCTTTTTCTTTTTTGTGTGTTACGTTAATTTCTTATACCTTTTCATTCAATGAACTGATATAGTTTGAAACCGAAAGAAAAATCGCGTGGAATATCATATAGAAACGTTTCCCTGTAACGCAAAACTTAACGATACGAAAGCGTAAACATTCTACCGAAGTAATTCTATCGTTATTTTTTGTAAGGCGGTACATCATAGTGCAAGTGTTATTAAATTCCATACATTCGATGTGTATTTTCGGACGTTGATTAAATATCCGGTCTTTATTACTTTGATAAATTAATAAAATATTCTAATTTCTCAGGAAAAATCACAAATTGAATTTGCTCACGATTTTATAATATTTTTATCGTATTTTGTAAGGTAATAACATAATTATGGTATTTTTTTTGTGGAATGTTTGTGTTTTTGCTTTTAAGCACACATTGTTAAGTTACATGATTTTTAATTCAATGTAATTCTGAAACCACCGATGTCCCTCAATTTTGTGAAGTTTTTTGTATATTTCTTCCGACGTCTCTAATATTGTTTGTTTACAGTTTAATCGTCTTCTAGTGTATTATTAATCTTAAAAAAACAGTGAAATATTAACTTTATTTAAATTAATATTATGTAATACATAAATAATATTTATAACTTTAAAAAATATTTACTGAAAAAAACATATGAATTATTTTCGAAAATCATTACAGTATTTTGTTTACACTCTTTATATTAATGGAAGATTGTTAATCAATAAAATGCACTTTTCAGAGGATTGGGTAGTGGCCATGTAGTAGCGAATTTCCATACAAACGGCGTTAACAGTTGGACCAGATTAAACTTAGTTTTTGTTGATCAGAATACCATATATTTTTTGTGCCAATCAGTTAAGTTTTAATGGGGTGCAAATCTTAACGCCATATGTACGGAAATTTATCACTACACAATCCTCTTAAATAAATGAAAAATTAAACTGTATTTACATCAACAATTATTATTGTTACGTATATTTCACAGTATGGAATAAAATATGAAGCCTTACAATTTCCAAAATATAGTGGAAAAAAATTTATCGCACACGCCTCAAAAGTTTTAAAAAGACTTGTTTTTATAACAGTGGATATGTTTCTAATAAATTAAGTCAAAAAATGAGACAAATGCAAAAATAAAATTAATTAGTAACCAATGAAAAGTAAAATTATTGAATACCTGAACAGAAATACTAAACGTAGGAAATATCAGTATTACAGCTGCTTGGTTAGCTGTTTGGTTTCATTTTATAAGTGGGATTTGTTAAAGTCGATATTCTAATCTAAATCTTGATATTAACTTTAGAATGAATAATGTTGTAAACCTGTCGTAAAGTTTAAGTGAACAAAATATTTAAAAATTAAATAAATATAACAGGTGTGATGCGAGGTTAATTATGTAAATAGGTGTTTTTAAACATACAAATAATTTAAGTATTTTTATTATTTTAGTTAAAAAACTTAAAGAAGAACCCAGTTAAATTTAATTTGTTTTATTCAGCCGTACTATAAATTTTCAATCGGTGGGCGCATTCATGGTGCATCGAAAAACCTCCACAAATAGATGTAAAGCTGCCGATTCAAATCTGCTTCAAAAATATCGTTCACAGCACTAATTCCCATTAAGTTTATGATGCTGCATCATATTTATTAAGGACATAAATAGACATGAACATTGTGGGCGAAATTGGAATTTTCACACAACAAACACCAATATTACATTGTTCGTAACATTTAGATTGTACGTATGTATGTACGTATGTCTGTATGTACGTTATGTATGTTTACGAATGTGCCCGATGAACAATATTCGAAATAGAATTTGCGATTTTCGGAAGAATAGTTTGTAATTCACTAGGATAGTCTAGTGAAGTACATTAATGTGCATGTTTAAAATGCAAAAATCTTCCAAAATCCACTTCGTTCTTAGTTTTAATTTGTACACCTGTTCAATTACGTAACATGCCAGAAGAGGCATCTTTATATGCGTCGGAGGTGTTGCTAAAAACCCATTAGCAAATCCCATAGGTACGAAAATGTAAGCGGCTTAAAGAAGCGTGATGTAGAGCTTTATTATCACAGTTAAGTAAGGCCTTTATACAATTAATGCAGCGATACAAATTCAAGTTAATTTATATGAAATATTTAGGTTTTGTTTATGGTTCTTATGTCTCATAATGGACTAAGTAAAACTAAAGTCATCTGTTCTTTAATTTAAAGTATTGGTAATTTTTTTATTTATTTTTAAATTATCTCTTACCGAATGATTAAAAAAAAACACTAAATGAACATTTACATATTTTTTTTAAATTTTTGGCTTCCTATTTTATGTGAAACTTAAACTTTTTGTCGGCGTAGAAAAGAATGTTTTACGTATTAAACGTTATTCGAGTTAAAGATGTGATGTCATACGGGTTAAGGATTGCCTGACTGACCAGTTTGTCTAGTGGTCAGAAGCGTCGAACACAAATCGACAGATTGTGGGTTTGATTATTGGATTTAATTTTATATGGTATACTTTACTGTGTGAATAGTTGCCTGTGCCTGTTTAAAAGTAAAATGTTTTCTATTTTTGACTCTTGGTGTCGTTACTGTATTCTTTTAGTGATGTCATCCATGTTCAAAATGTGTGTGTCTTTTCGGTCTAGTTATATATGAATAAAGGCCTCATCCGGCAAATGTAAAAAAATCTTGTTTAATATAACAAATCCAAGTTCGATGCCTACTTGAGACAAATACTCGTTCTGTGGCTGGGTATAAAATATCTCAAACAGTACGTATATATTCTTAAAATATTTAAATATGTATATCATGTGTGTCGTGATAGCCCAAAGCGCAACGAACCTGTCTCAAATTTATAAGGCTCCATAGGGCCATGGTTCGAATCCAGGCGTGTACCAATGAGTTTTTCTGACTTAAGTACACAATATCACTGACACCGTGCTTCGGAGGGCACGTTAAGCAGTCGGTCAATAGATGGCGGTCGTTACAATCCCCAACCCGCAGTAGAGCAGCGTGGTGGATTTAAGCTCCAAGCCCCCCTCCTCACCCTGGGGGAGGCCTAAGCCCCTGCAGTGGGGTAAAAATGGGCTGATGACGATGTATATGTCATTATTATACTTATCTTACTACTTAGTAGTAGTCTTAGTACTTATCTATAATGATACTGAAAGAGCGACAAATATCCAAACATCCGTACATTCAAATATACAAAATTTCGCGTTTATAATATTAGTAGGATATAATCTGAACATTAAATTGTCAAATTTCGTAGTAGCTACATAACGACCCTCGAAAGGGCCCGTTAATGAACATCGAGCCGTACGATACGAGTTGACGTTAAAATTAAATTTAAAAGCACTTGTAGCTCTCGGCCTACTTTTGAAAACTACTTTTACGACGTACCTTGTTAATTAACATTATTATACAATTTCGATAAATTTTAATTAAAACAGACATTTTGTATCACATAATGTCACTTCAGCTTTTATGGTTCTAGAAGTTTACTGAGTTACTAGGATTAAACGGTTTTGCTGAGATAAGGTAATTAGAAAATTCATAAGCTCTGAGACTTAAAAAGTCTTAGAGCAGAAAGTAATTTGTATATTTTTTTATGATTTATAAATTATCATAGGGCTATGACGTTTAAAACATTTTAACGGTTCATTTGTATTTACACACTGAGAAAAGTATTCTTCGAAAAATATGATGGTTCACCCTCAGTACAACAAATGATGATCGAAATCATCATAAATACGAGGAAACCGAAAAAGAAAAACTACTCGTCATCATAATTACGTTACGAGTACAATAAACATAATTTCCGCTGACGCACATTTTTTTCTCTTTGCATTTCTCGTTTTTTATTATGGTGATCATTTAGGCAAAGAAAAACAATCGTTTCATAGACACCCACAAAAGTAGTATAAAATTTCAACTCAAACTCAGTCAAAATTCTCAGGGAAAGGTCTGTAGAAAACAATCGGTGGAGTAGGCATCAGTGCATGGTAATAATAATGTTCCCTGGTTTTTCCTAAAATGATACTTAACCGATTTCTTAACGATGGCCTGTATTTGTTGTTTAATTATTCTTGAGTGGATCAACTGTCTCGAAACAGTATTAGGGTGACCAAGCATTTAGTAGTTCGTTTTGTGACAATTTTTTTTTCCAGTAAGTGTAAGATTGCGCCACCTGCTTACTAGAAGCTTTTTATTTAGTTCGATAAGCTCTACGCGCTCTTTAAGTTTAACTATATTCAGCTGAACATGGTGTACAGATCAATCAGTTTAGTTTGCAGGCCTGGGCTGAAGGACTATAAGGACACAAGGAGCACAAACCCAAGTGAAACAAGGGATTTATAAGTGATTTCAAAGAGTGAAATATCAGTTTAGTAAGTGTAAACGTGTATTAGAACGAGATGGGGACTAAAATTATACACAACCTTCACACAGCGCTCGCTTTTTGATTCCGAAGACTAAAGCCATTGTCGAAACGTTACAATACCATTGCCAATTTGTCTTAGCTTAATTTTCATATATGATATAGATTATGTTTTATTATTTAATGAAAATCGATACTAATACGCAACATTATAATACGACGACCGCTTAGCCTAGTGGGTAGCGACCCTGCCTACGAAGCTGGAGGTCCCGGGTTCGAATCCCAGGTCGGGTCAGTATTTATATGATGAATATTGGTACTGGTACTGGGTCTTGCTTGTTATATGTATGTTGTGTCTTCGCTTGGTACCTAAAACACAAGCTAATGCTTAGTTTGGGGCCTAGACGTTGTTGTCATGTATACGTTATTATTATTATTATTATTATTTTCAATGACACGTTTGTAATTAAAGCAAATAAGTGTTTTTATTCATTGGTGATATTGATAAGTTCTGTTGGAAATTAAAAGCATTTCGTAAGTCGAATATATTTTTGTTTCGGTAGTTTATTTAATTTGTAATATTTGTTCCCAATTCGTAAACTAAATATCACTTACAACACTCGTTGATTATTTTTATCAATGAAATGTTATCGACGCGACATGTTTAGACTTCGTTCAAACTGAGGCTTACCTATCTCTTTGTCTATTCATAAAGTTAACTCGATTTACAATACTCGTATAGGTGGTATTATAAAATATTAACTTTTAGCTTTACAACAAATTAATTAACCATACTGAAACTTAATATTACCTCTATTTGTCATCACCATACCGATGTGTACATTCGTAAATAAATGTAGGGCTAATCTGTGAAAATAGCTCTACATAAAATAATATTAATAATATGTGGGACATCCCACGCAGCGCGATTCAGTCCCAAAGTAACCGAGTTTCATGCATGTATTATGGATACTAGAGGACTATATGCATACTTAAATAATATTTATAATATGCGTATATACATATTTTACACCCAGTCACGAAACAAATAGACATGTTCATGCACACAAATATTTGTCCCGGGAGGGAATCGAACCCCCGACTTCAAATCTGAAGCTAGGGTGTTTAACCACTCGGCCAATCGGTCATTCAGTATATGCAATGTTGCTGGTGTTTCGACATATTCTCTTTAAAGGATTGTAAGAAAAACGATTCTCATTGAATTTGTATTTAAGATGCCTAATGCCAAAGTAAAGTTAAGTAAAGTAATTTAACGACATTTGAAAATAAGGTGACGTGAAACTTTGAAAATCAATTCGAAAGACGAATTACTGCAGTATTTTTTTTATTCAATAATAAAACGTGAATTATCTGCGTTAATTTAAGAATAGGGTTCCGAAAAAATTTTTAAAAAAAGTTATTTTGTACAAATCTCTAGTAGTAGCTTGTCTCCGCCACTAGTAAAGTAAATGTAAATCGCGACGTGCGAAAAAGCTCACTAAACACTAAACGCCGGCGCCACAATCAGTATGGCACTGTAGCTCGAACTATGCGTGCGCGCATGTGTAAATAATTATCATATCGTTTTTCATGTATCGAAAAGTATACACCGCGCGATATTCTAATAATGTGATATATTTTGTGTTACTTTGCTTAAATGATTATAGAACAGTGGTTTAAAGTTAACTATTTACTGTACAAAAATGAATATATACGTGTGAGTAATATTTCAAACTTTATAATAAAACTTATAATATTAAAATTGTTCCAGTAATTCCTTACTGACTGAAATTTGAAAATGTATAGTTAGTAAATTAAAATTACTAATACGAACTAGGTATATTCCCGAACTTGAAATAGGTCCCTAAAAAAGATAGTAAATAATATAATTATATATGTAATAATTACAGATTTCGTTCAAGTACATGAAAAAATTCTAAAGAAAGATGGTATATAAAGGCCCGTTCGACAAAACACTAAAACAAAATACAACTGATCCGGGAACTTAGGAACGGGATAGAATAAAAATATCATATAAAAGTGTGATAATCACACGGGCGTAATTTAGTACGTTTAAATTTTATTATATGAGAAACTTAAAAATACCATCTCCACGTACACGAACATAACGGAACCACTTTATGCTAAAAAACCTGTTTTAATATGATTCTTGGTGAAGATTACTTTTATGTGAATATAATTATTATAGCCGAGTTAATTTATGAAAATTTGGCGAAACCGATATTATGGTTTGGACAAAAATATTGAAATATAATCCTAAATGCACTAAAAAAATCAGATTATCAAAAAATGTGATAGGGCTTTTCAAAAATTACGATTTACTCATTAATTCTTTACTTAAAGGCAAAAAATGTTCGTATTTGTGGTGACATTCGTTCTTATAATAAACCATAAATATTGTGTAAAAAAATTTATTTTCCTTCCTTTCATAAATGTAGATATTTAACTGTTTTAAGTTATAAGTTAAACCGGAAAGATGATATTTGAAAGATATACCTTTTTTTTATAAATTCAACACATTATTTAGGTATTTATGAGTATCCAATTAAATTCGCAAATATTTAAAAGGAGTAAACCAAAACTTAGGGCCAAAGATTTTGGCAAAATACAAACCACTAGTTCGACGCGAAGTTTTATTTAACAAGAAACTTTCAATTTGATAGCCTTGTTTGTCGTCATAATATAATAAAACATTAATATTTTATGGTTATATCTCAACAAAGTGGCTGGCCTACGATACTGCGACTTTACTCACTTTAATTTTACAGCAGCGTTCAAGAAGTTTGGCACATGCTGTCCTACTTAAATACTTAAATTTTATATCTAGGGTACCAGGGCGACTGTCATTTATACTTACTATAAAAAAAAATTTAGTGAATTTATTAAAATTTTAAAAAATTTGACTGCAAAACCATTAAATAAAAAAAAAATTATTTACAGAAAAGTGAAAAACAAGCTATATTCTATTAAAATTTTGTTTGAACGCTATGCAATGTTTTTTTGTCCGATACCTACTGAAGCAGATATTAAAATAATACCTACAATAATGAAAATATGACTTGAATGGTATAAGGCATTGCAGGAGGGGAATAACAAATATTACAACTTTGTAATAAAAATCTTTATTTTTACATAAATGTCACCAAAAAACTTATTTTGGTTATAAAGGTCTTTCAAAATTATATCGGCTTTTTAAAACTTCTTTATTTGAATCAACAGTTGTGAAGATATGCATTCCTAAATGTGTGTGCGTATTTCTTTTAACTTTTAACAACTATGAGGTAAAAAAATCTAAAAGACTTTAATTAAGTGCGTATATCTAAAGAAATTTTTTTAACGATAAGTGGTTTGAATAAGACGTATTAAGTAGTTTTGAGATAGAACCGACATATATGTCGTATTACGTACAGAACCCTTCACTGTACGTAATACGACATATATGTCGGACCTAAAAAAACTTACTAAGTGTACATAGTCAGTTTCTTTTTACCTACCAGTTTGAGAGCTATTATAAGAGTGACCTGGCCTGAAAACTGGTTTTTATTTTGTATTCGATTTTGTATTCATATTTCTTTTTATCACATTTCTTTTGTACCCAATATCCTACCCGCCTACTCCCCCGAAATTTCCTTATTTCCATTACAACAATTATTTAACAAATCAGGTTACAATATTATTATTTTTACGTATTCAACCTTGTCTAACATAAGATATGCAATCTGTGATGCACCGTTGTCTAATCACAACCGATTTCTTCTGTAACCCGGAAGAGGAGAACCTTTCTCAGAGAGTATGGTGTAAAGCTGAAGTCCATTAAGCTCCTCTTCCTGACATCTTGCTGTTAGTTATGAAGTGAGATGTAAGCTCGAACCGTGCGCTAGCCAGTTTTGTGTAGCGTTGTATTTAAACGTACCCCGCACCACAAGTATAAGGTTTACCCTCGTCGATGCTCCGCTTATTTCCCGCCAAAATCGCAGATTTCACATAACTCATGTCGTTTAGGTTTTATTGTAGAAAAACAATAAAAATATTTTTCAGCTGTAAATATAACAAAACATCACTTATTAAATTCATATTTCAGGATATAAAATCAAACTTGTAATCTACGTAAAATTAATATTCTAAAACTTAAGAAACAATTTTTCTGTAGTGCCTAATAATTCGGAAAACTTCTGAAAGCCAATTGGAAGTATTTTAATAATTAATGTACAATTAAGAAACGGGTTAAATAATAATAATAATAATAATACCTGGGAATAGTCCTAAAGTAAGCAAGTATTATGCTTGTCTAAAACACTTAAATATTAGTTTTTTTTTATTTTATGATATGTATATTATATAGACATTTTACATATTTACAATTGATAACAATTCCTAATATGGAATCTGATTTATAGATTGTTTTATGTACTAGATAATATTTGAAAAATCAAGTGTCTCAGTTATCATATCCAATATGAAGTCAAGAGGGAAGTAATTATCTCATTAAAATATAAACTGTGTTACATTTAATGATATTTTGCAAAGACGGGCGGCGCTTGAGATGTGTCAAGATAGACAGACAGTTTCCGCTCCATATTCATTGCATAACATTATGATATTATAAGATGTACTTATGTTAATTTAAAATTCTCAAAATTAATAATTTTAGAAATACATAAGTATTTATTTGTTTATGCATACAACTGAATGTATACAAAGCTGAAGCTCCCGGGTTCGAATCCCAGGTCGGGTCAGTATTTATATGATGAATATCGATACTGGTATGGTATGTGGTGTCGTTGCTTGGTACCCAAAACACAAGCTAATGCTTAGTTTGGGACCCTAGACGTTGTTGTCTTGTATACGTTATTATTATTATTAATTAATACTAAAATCAAAAAATCGTTACTCGTTTTTTAATGAACTGTTGGTTGCCCTTTAAGGAGTGTTCGGTTGAAAAGAATCCAACTTATAGAGCTTATAGACCAAAACTTATAGAGCGTGTAGAGCTTATCGAACTACACAAAAAAGTCAAAAAATATCAATAAGGTAAGTGATAAAAAAATTATACTTTAAACAGGTTTATTCGGTAACCGTTAGTTTGCGCCATCTGGTCACTGGAAACTTTTGTATAGTTTTGTAAGCTCTATACGTTCTAGAAGTCAGGACTACGTTCAGCTGAACACGGTGTACATTAATTTCGAAGGATGCATTTTAGCTAAAAACGTGTGCAAGTATCAATTGGCATGAGTGATGGGGAAATCACTGCTAAGTTTTTTTCCTTAAAAAGTGGAGTTCTTTAACATACATTTTCATGTCACATACTTATATCATTAATCAAACTTTTTTATTATTAAATTTAAAAAACATGCGGTGACAAAATATCTTTTTTTTCATTCCATCAGCCCATTAAACCCCACTGCAGGGACTTAGGCCTTCCCTCTGGGTAAAGGGTCTTGGAGCTTAAATCCACCACGCTGCTCCAATGCGGATCGGTCGATTGTAACGACCGCCATCTATTGACAGCAACACAGCAACCGGAACCGACTGCTTAACGTGCTCTCCGAGACATGGAGTCAGTGATAGTTAATTGGTACACGCCTGGATTTGAACCACGGCCACACAGCCTTGTAAATTTGAAACAGGTTCGCTGCGCTCGGGCTATCACGACAAATATTTTTAAAGCAAAGGATATTGCATCTTTTCTTTCAGACGGTGTCTATAGCATAATGCCTTAGATAACAGCACCATCACGATGGAGCGTCACAAACTTCGAAACGATCAAAAACTCGAGCAAAATTACAGACTCATAGATTATATAGATCGTGCGTCATTATCATTGTCTGTCTTAAACGATTTGTTTTTTTGTTTTTTGTTAAATTACTCATCAAATGTACATTCAAAATCTTTACTTGTTTTTCTAGTACAAACAGTACTGTGCGTACTGTATTTTAAATGTATTTCACAGTGCCATGTCAAAATATCGAGTGGCGTATTTTGTATTCTCACATTTTTCTAGTTACGACGCCGTATCTTTATGCACATCTATGGGCATTGCTTGCTTTTTTCTTATAAATTGTTTATCAAAAAAATTTGTCATTTAATTTAATTTACACGTGGTTTAACAAACTGATTTTCTTTTTAAACTTAGTCATTATTTTAAGCGAAAAATTTTAATACTGGTTTTCACTTAATTCTATTTGCTACAATCAAGGGACACAGAAACAAAACTTTTTACACACTTTTTTAACATGACCTCTAAAGATTTGGATATCCAATTCCAAATATTCATTGGAGATATTTCGGAACATCAATCGAAATTACTGATCGAAATATCCAACTCGTGAACAATCCTTACATTTAAAACTTTTTGAAGAAATTGATACACTGTTTGTGTATTTTCAGAGAGCTAAATAAATTATTTCAGCAGTTTAAACTAAAAAAATTTAATACACTTTCAGTTTCCTTCATGAACTGTGTCTAAGGCATAAAGACTGTGGCACAAGATCAAACACACATCGATTTTATTCCGTTTTAAAAAAATAAACTTCATTCAAGATCTTCGAGTACTTTTCTTTATTTTTTTTAACTTATACATCACAACAACGTCTAGACCCCAAACTAAGCATTAGCTTGTATTTTGAGTACCCAGCGAAGACATAACATACATATAACAACCAAGACCAGGTACCAGTATCAATATTCAAAATATAAATGCTGACCATCCCTGGGAATCGAACCCGGGGCCTCCAGCTTCGTAGGCAGAGTCCCTACCCACTAGGCTAAGAAGTCGTCAATCAAATCAAAATCTTTCAAGTTTTAAATATAAACGTTGTGTTCATAGAACGGTTTATTTCTCGCGATGATTTCGCGTGACTCATTTATTGAATACTCATTTTTATATACAGCTCGAATTGTTGGGTGGGCTTACAGTTGTAATATGATACAATGAAATACAATACTTCAACTGTTTGTATTTGAAGTACTTAGTCATACAATAACATCACGTATAGATCGGTTGGAGGATAATTCAAATAAATATAAAGAATGCCTATGAAAAAGACTGTTAAGGTCTCAAAAATTAGCGACTCATGTAAATATGGTGATACCTCATCTATATAATAATGTATCAATTTCACAACTAAAGGATTCTCGTCGCGCCAAATTGAAGTTCTTCATTTTGGAACGAAATTTTTCACCAAACAATACGATTTCATTTTTTTGTGCTTTTGTAGTACAGTCCATAGATATATACCACTACATATATATCTGTTGACACCATAGTAAGGGCCAAATTTAATTAAAATAATGACCTAAGAAAGGCCATAAATGAGATAGGACTATGGTGTTATAATCCGTCACATAATTTTATCGTATGCATATCGAATTTTTCATAAGTTATCAAAACTTATAGACAATTATTACTTTCTTATAAAAATGAAGTTTCTCGATTTGTAATATACCGCGTGTTCGGCTGAACGTAGTCCAAACTTATAGAGCGTGTAGAACTTACCGAACTAAAGAAAGCGGTTTAAGTGAGCAGATGGTGCAAACTAATGGTTACCGAGAAAAACCAGTTCAAAATTGCACTTTTTTTTTAAATAATTAATCTTATTTTTTGAACTTTTTTTTAATTCGGTAAACTCTACATGCTCTATAACTTTCATCAGAAGTTGGTTTTTTTCTTATTTTAAATTATGTAATATTTACAAACTTCAATGTATGTGATATATTTTGTAAATATTTAATAATTTAAAATGAGAGAAAACAAACTTCGTCCTTTTATCGCTCCCATCGAATACTGGTGTCTATTTCGAATTCTCGGCTTACCTTTCAAAACACTCGTACAAATTCGCAATGTAGATGGTGCGAAAGGAAAATGTGTAAATGCGCGTAATGTATGCGAATTCCATTAGCGGGTGATAGCGACACGTTATTCGATGCTTTTATTTATTTCTTTACGTGCGAATTGACGAACGTACTTATCATGTGCTAACTAAGAGAATCATTTTCAGGGAAATGATATGCAACAGCAGAAAAATCATCAATCAGTGCGAAAACTTCAAGCGTAGATAATTCTCGGTGTCATTGCCCCTTTAGAGTAATCCATCAACGTGAATCAGCTGTGTTTGCCGACGAGGTGACATTGGCTGGTATTTTGAAGCGATTGCTTTTCTAAAACATATGTACATAATTGAAAATTCGGCTATTGCTTAGCGTTACATATATTATAACTACTTCGTATATTCTTCTGCGTATATGCTTGTAATATTATATTAATATATAACACCTATATTAGAATGTTATCAAATTAAAACTGTAAAAAAAACTCATTCTACAGCATTATCTTCTAAAGTACGAATGAAAATCAAGTGAAAAAAAAAATATGGCGTGGACTCAATAACATATTTAAATAAAAAACTACCAATGATTCCGTAAGTTACAATACAAGTTTAAAAAAGACAAATAATATAAAGAAATAAACAAAATGTTACAAAAAAATAAACAGTTGAGGGGGTTTCTACTCCCACTTGAACGATTTGATCCGTTAGGTTTTTATTTTTTGTTTTATAATAACAAGTATTACCAAATTATTATATTATAGTCCTGTTACTTTCTAAGTAAGACCACATACTGTTTCCATCGAAACTACAGTAAAATTTTCACGTTTCTATTACAAATAATTTAGATCGTCTATATCGAGAGATTAGTGTTCAGACTAGTCGAAAAATTTATTTCTTCACTTCACTTCATCGACCCATTTTTACTCCACTGAAGGGGTTCAGGCCTCCCCCAGGCTGAGCGGTGCTTGGAGCTTAAATCCACCACGCTGCTCCACTACGGGTTGGGGTTTGTAACGGCCGCCATCTATTGACAGCGTCCGAGACCGACTGCATAACGTGCTCACCGAGGCACGGAGTCAGTGATAGTTATGTACTTAAGCCAGAAAAACTCAAGGGTACACGTCTGGATTCGAACCATGGCCCTATGGCTTTATAAATTTGAGAGAGGATCGTTGCGCTTTGGGCTATCACGACCAAACATTTATTTATTTATTTTTTCATTAAAAAAAGAATATAATGGAAAGTCTTTAGATGACAAATGACGGTATTCTGAAAAGAAAGAACAAAAAATTCTAAATGTGTTTTCTGAATCTGGGATTTCAGGGATGACCAGTTAGTCGATAACAAGAAATTTTCTAGCAATAACTTCAATATACACACTTTATTCCGTTCGTCAACATTTTGTAATCACGACAATGAATTTTAAAGAGATATTCACAAGAAAACAAATGAAATGAAAAACCATGCAAATTCGAAACGGGCCCCGAGGGATGTGTTCGCTAGCTTTAGTAGGTATTACCCCATTAAATTGATAGGGTTTTCTAAAATATACTGTTGATTCTATTACTATAGGTCTATATTATATTATAACCTTTCAATGGTGATTCCAGTTTTATTTTATTTATTTTTATTTCGGCAATATCATCCCCTAATAAATTTTTCTAATAATATTCGATTTCATTAAGTAATTGCTTTCATTTGATGACGAAGATTGATTTCGGGAAGAAATAAAATTGACCATGAAAAATAGTTTAGTTTCCGTCGTATGGATTTGGTACACTGCCAACTAGAACTAGAACAGTTCTCCACTTCTCGGAGAGATTTATCATATAGCATATTTATATGCAGCAGTTTACCATTTTGACACCAGAGAAAAAAAATTGTATTTTCTGTACATCACACACTCACACATTCTCACACATATGAAACATTGGAAACGTATGTATCCATACAGGATGTTCCAAGATGTGGTAATGGCAAGCGGAAGTCCAGAGGCAGAACACCCCAGGAATACCCAAATCACCTCCGACGAATGTTCCGCGATATTTATAGTTTACGAGTTGTGATTTTTTTTTCGTGGTTTGTAACCTATCTACTTTGTAGACATTTGTTTTGATCGTATTGACTAGCTTCATTGACTTGGCGTTAGTGTTATAACGCTAACGCCGAATTTAAAAAAAAAGCACGTGGTTGACACCCGATGACATATGCTGTCATTTGCATGACTTCATTTCCGTACCTACGTCATTTTCGTGACGTCATTTTTGTTGCATGCATACTTCAATAACACCGTGTAGCGTTAATTAGCAATATAACTTATTAACAGAATTTATTTTGAACTAGTACTAACTACCAAACCGCTAAAGACATATTAGCGCTGCAGCCGCTTTTTTGCAGCTACGAATCGAAGCGGCTAAATGAAATAATTCATTGTAATTATTACATACTTACTTAATTAAAAATGCAATACTTAAGTAAGTTTGAACGAAGGAATAGTTGAAGGATTGCTACTAAAAGTTTACGTGGATTTAGATTTTTTTTTTCTAGTCTATAGTTTTTTCTGATTAAGGTACAGGCACGAAACAATTTAAATATATACTACGCCTTATATAGGTACGTAGTGTTTGGTAAATATCTCAATTATTAATAATAAACCTTGCAATCAAACCAAGCAATCCAAGTTTATTGATATTTTATGAGTTTAAGGCAGCCCTGCACGCTTGCACAAACACAGATACGCATCTTGGTCTATAAAGTAAAAATATATAAGCAATAGACAGAATTGGCGTCGATTATTTTCTTTTAGTTTCATTTTCGTAACACTGTTGAGTTGTTTTTTACATTATTAGATACCCTTTTGACAATTGAGACCAATTCTACACATTCATTCGCTTATGTATAAACCTCTGATTAAGTCGGATATCAATCAATTTGTTTATATTTATGCGAATAGACAAAAAAAATCAATATTTATTTCCGATTAAGATATGACTGACAAATCGATTACAATCAATTTGCAAACAATATCTTCCAATTTTCCTGCACGATGTAACTTAGTTACTATTTCATAATAGTTATATAGATGGAAGTGAAAATACATTATCAGCACGAACAATAGATGCGAACATTTGTCGCTGTCAGTAACTAGGCCCCGCGATACCGGACCGACGACCCAGAAAATGCGGCTAAATATATTTTTCATGACACAAAGTTACTTCAGTATGAAACAACAAGTGATATTTTCTCGGAATCGTGTGGAAGCCGCTGTTATTACGTTCGAAGCCGAAGAGCTTCTCTCGTGACGGCGTTGTAATAGGCCAAGGTTATAACATAATATTTTATTATTTGTTTTTTATATGTCAAAAACTCTGAAATCTCTTTTGAAGGAAAAGGTGTTGTATTTTATGTTTCGTTTCTTGTGTGAAATATTATTTGCTTTTGTTTGGAACTTCGTTCGCAAGGTTTTCATTATTCACATTATTATAGGCCGTCGACCGAGGCCGTTTTTTTTTTTGTATCGTGTATCGCACTTTGTGACATACTAAGGCAGATTTTAAAAACCTATCATAAGAAGCTATTGTCAGAACAGACGACATGCTAGTTTTAATGGTTCAATTGGTGTAGTAAAAGTCAGAGACAAATGAGCTTTTTACAAGGCTTAATTTTTTTACTGCTTACGCTATTTTAAAACAGCATTACTTCCTATATCTTTCTAAACGGAAAGAAAGATGGATACATTTGAAGACAGGAAGGCTTTACAAATCTGCTATGATGTTAAGCTCTATCCATTAGGAAAATGGCCTCGGCCGACTGTCTATAAACCCGACTGTATAAAAAATAATTAAAACATATTTGGAATTGGCTATTTATTAGCTTTCATTTGATACCCGTATTGTTGTAATATTAAAAAAAAATATTCACCCTCTATTTTTTGATTCGCAGACGCGATATTTAAAAACTATAGTAATTAGAGTTTAATAATTAAATTTTAAGTTAAGCAGTCGGTCCCGGACGCTGTCAATAGATGGCGGTCGTTACAGTTCCCAACCCGCAGTGGAGCAGCGTGGTGGACTTAAGCTCCAAGCCCCCCTCCTCACCCTGGGGGAGGCCTAAGCCCCTGCAGTGGGGTAAAAATGGGCTGATGATGATGATGAATTAAATTTAAAATTCACTCTGTATGACGCCCATAATTAAAACGAATCTAATCTAACGATACTTCTTAAGTTAAAATTCACCAAGCCGTTTAGTCGTTTAATAGGCCACAGACGTGCCAAAGAAACAGCCATTTAATTTATATATAATAGGCATTAATACTTCCATACACGCACACATATATACACTTATACATACTCTCATACTTCCATACTTAAATACATATACACTTACGTATTTACATACTTGCATACGACTTGCACACTTACACTCTAAAAACATTACCCTCAACTGTCGGGTAAAAACGGTAAAAATAAGCGAATATGTTGGCTCCCTTGACAACCATCGGTTTAATATCAGTGTTAGATACACGACAAGTGACAAGACCAAGGAAAAACATTAAGTGGTTGCCACCACGTTGCCACGTCGTAGTCGCCACACTTGACATGTTGTTTATGATGGAAATAATTTATTTTAACTTTTCGCACAAAATTTTAGTAGCTGATGGTGTTAGGTGTCGTTTGATGATTGTCAAGTCGTTCCTGAGTTTGTCGGACGTTTACGAAAATGATTTTTGCTAGATTTTAATTTAACTTTTCGCGTATACCTTTATCTAAAAATACTTTGTCCTATGCCACTAGTAGAATTGATTTTGAATCTTTCAAGTTAATTTTTGAAAAACTTATTTTTAAATCCACAAATGTGTGGACGTCTTAAGAGGAATGTGTAGATGCAAATTTCCAAATAAACGGGGTTAACGGTTGCACCCCATTAAACCTTATCCTATTAGTGAAAGAAATATATGATATTCAGATCAGCAAAAATGGTATACGTTTTAATTTTTTTAAATATTTTCTTACAATCTTCATCATCATCATCATTATCATCAGCCCGTGTCTCTCCACTACAGGATATAAGCCTCTCCCAAGGCTCGCCACCACACACGGTCCTCCGCCTTCCGCATCCAATTACTTTCAATCTTGATATATCATAAAAGAAAAAAAATTTAATGCACAGAATTTTTTTCCAAAATTATTTTACTTATCACATGTTCAACATGAAATTAATTGCATTTTTACGTTTTTGCATCTCATCGAAATTAATAATTTTTCCATATTTTTCTATTTTTCGTAAAATGTGAAAATGCAATTAGTTGCATGTCGAACATGAAAATTTCGGACAAAAATCTCGCGCATTTAAGTTTATTTTTTCTAACACGTATCAAAATATTTAAAAAATAAAAAACGTATATATATACCTAGTTTATGTTGATCTGAATACCATTTTTTTTATGCCAATCGGTTAAGGTGTAAGGGGTGGAAATTTGCCCTACACAATGCAATGGTTAGCGCAGAAGCACAGTAACTTTACATTTCCGAGAAATATAGATTTAGTACTTTTACCTTGACTTAATAAAAAGTTTTTTTAGTAACTATGCGTCAAAAAGTCAGGTTATAAAATATTATTAAATGGAGTATTTCCGTTTGAAGGTATACCAAAAAAAATGTACATACGAGAATGTAAGGAGATATTTATTATGCAAGATAAGTTAATACATTTAATCTACATGTTTAATATCTTTCCAGATATTTAATGTAATTTAATAGTTATGCTTTTGAACTTAAAACACTGATAATATATTTTTTTCTTTTTAGTTCAATGTTTTTTAAATGAATATTTGTTTACAATTTTTTTACTTGTGTATTTATTCAACAATTATCACTAATGTTAGAGATGGGAGAGTATGAGCATATATTAAACCGTTAGCTATACGAGAAAACTGTATTTAAACACTTTAGTTCTTTTTTGATATAAATTGTATTTGCATATTTAGTTTTTGGGTCAAGTGTAATCTTGTACATACAATATTATGTAGTGAAACACGCAAAAAAAATTTTTACCCCAGTCGACCGGAAAATTCAGTAAATTTTGAAAAAAAAAATTCTTATAATACATTCAGTATACTTGAAGCTATTGGTGGGTTATCTTATTCACCTTCTAGCTCTATCAACACACGCTCGTCACAATATTCTGTGAATAGGTGGGGTCACCAGTAGCCCTTGATGGCTTCTGTTATCTTCTTTCCAGCTTCATCGCCAGGCCCTCGTCATCAGGTGTTATGAAAAGTGTTAATCAAGTCAAATCTAATGAACACAAGCTTGGTGGGTATTAGCCAAACTACTAGTAGCACCGAGCTTTGAATTATTTCAATAGAGGAGTAATGCTGGTCGTTTAGTTCGAGAACCAAAGTTATCACATTTATTTTGAGCCATATGATGAGGGAGGGAAAATGGGCGTGACTAGCGTATGGGCCGCGCGATTGGTTACCAAGAAGTTTGTGTTGTGTTTAGGTCTTTATTTATTGCACGTCACAACTAGTTACATACTATTAAATGAAAGACAGATACTGATAAAAAAATTAAAGTAATTAAAGTTGACAAAATGTGTCTGTTGTTGTTGAGATTAGTAAGCGTGCGCCTTCTAGTCTGCTACATTCATAGTTCGGTGAATAGTAGCTTTTAGTGGATTTCTTTATTTATCTTCCAGCTCCATTATCAGAACCTCGTCGCCACATGTTATGAAAAGTATTCGTGAAGACAAATCTAATGAGTCCAAGCTCGGTAGGTTTATTAGTAGCTATTAATGGATTCTGTTATCCACCTTCCAGCTTTATCATTAGATCAGCTCAACAGTACTATGAAATTATGTCAACGAAATAACACATATCTGTTAAATTTCTACTCAATTTCATTCTTCACTTCACTTTATCAGCCAATTTTTACCTCACTGCAGGGGCTTAGGCCTCCCACGGAGGTGAGGGGGCTTACCGCTTAAATCAATTTCATTAATGCCGTTTATTACCGATGAGAGGCGTTTTCTCGTGAGCAAACGATCCTGGCTGCATCGACATTACCTGGTTATCAGATCATTGCACTATTATCGAAATAACATACTTCTGCTAAATTTCAACTTCTGACGTACCCCTTTTTTCCTACACCCTTTACTTACGTATATTGTGAATGACTGTACCTTTCTTCGTGACGTCATCTTACTTTCACATTGACCCAAAATAATGTACTCACTGCTTCGAAATCAATCATTGGTAAATATTAGATTTTAAAACAAATATGTAGACATCGACCGCGCAACACTATACTAACATATTCATGTTTTCACTTGTTAAAATGACGTGACGGAATGCAGCGTGTACAAGATGACACATTTATGGAAATTGGGTTCATATCAAAGGTTAGTGACCCTGCCAAGTTAAGCAAACGGCTGTTACTTAAACTTTCTTTATCTATGTTACAAGTGCAAGAAAACGCCTAAAAATTATTTAACATAGGTACTTAATTGAATTCCCAAATTACTAGTTTCAAATAAATACATTTGGAAAATATCTGCCATCAATGCTTCGCTATTTCGGAGCACACTCAATCAGAAATCATCAAAATTCTATTCTATTTCTAGCAGATCTCCAATTTGTATTTTGGGTTATGGTTAAGATTTAAGAATAAAAGAAAGAAAAGTCATAAACTCATGGATTGTGAACTGTTTCTATGGTGTGTAATTATCATAATTTTTTTTATTTGCAGTTAGTGAATTCTAAAGAAACTCATTTTGTGCTTTCAGAAAATATGTAGGCCATCGTGTAAATAAAAATAAATGCAAATATCAAAAGCATTCTTCTAAAAAATTATGACAAAACTCGTGAAATGTTTTAAGGCCCTGAGACCTCTGAGGCTTTTTTGTTGTAAATTGAACGGCATTAGTTATTATATAAAATTAAAATTATTTATGATTACTTGATTAAGATTCAAAAAACTTCATAGCTTATGTGATGCTAGTATGTTTCTAAATGTTTCTGTGATAAAAACACTGAACATGGATACTGATTTAAAAAAAAAGGAGTTTGTCACACTTTATCATAAATAGGTATTTGCTCCAAGTAACGATGAAATAAAATCCAAGTCCAAAAAACTAATAAATCACCTCACTGCTGGTTGAGCAATTCTGAAAACAGAACTTCGTAATTCAGATAATTAAAAATTGCTTTTTCGTATATTAGATGATTGAACGCTCTCTATCTCAGAGATTTGTATTGGCTTCTATGGCTGTCTGCCGAGGGAGTCTATACAGGCTGAGGTTTCAATGACCACCCAAATTTTAATATAATGATCTTTGGTAGAAAACCGATAGCCTTCTTGTTTCCTTTTAGTATCCTTCTATAGAAAAATATTGAACCTTTCTCGAAAAAAACAATATCTCTAGTCACCATTCATGCCCGCCGCCCCATTCCGTTTCAAGGGCTCGGGTGCGTACGTTTACTAAGAAGGCAACCAAACGTTAGAAAATAACACTGTAGATAAAATAATTTATTATGAAAATGTAACCCATATTTTTTTATTTATGCAATAAGGTATATTAGTGATACCTAACATCTAGAAAAATTTTGGCCGTTTACTAAAATGTCAAGTTGTATAATGGACGGAACAACGATAGAAATGGAATGTTAAGATCAAAAAAAGAATAATGCAATAAATTTTAAAACATTAGTAAAAATGGAAAGCGTACTACTAAGTACTGTCTTCATTTTCACCCAAGTTATTATAAATTTAATTTATTAAAGGAACAATTATTACACGTCCAGCTAAGTTTCCGGATGTACTATTAAAGTTAATGTTGAATGCAAGCCAAAACATTTTACGCTTACCTTGTCACATCACTATGCAAATAAATTCGTGCGCTCACAAAGAACTAGAAAAAGCTTTGCAAATGAGAAAGATGAATCAGCATTAACACATAAATGCATCTCGAATCAGCACGGAACAATGTCTTTGTAGTCCATGTTGATCTTAATAATTATTAGTATCTATCTACTATGAAATCTAATTGTTCTAACCTAAAACCAATTATTGGATATTCCGATTAGAAAATAGTACGAAAGAGGGAAAAACTTTTTACATTATTTTATAAGTCCAACGTGATATAAGATTTTTTTTAAATTTTTTTAAATGGTATTCCATAGAAATAATTACGTGATAAGTTGATTTTTATTGAAAGAAAGCATAGAACTTCCAAACTTTTAGATAAAGCTTTAATTTCAACAGCACATTCCTCGATAGCCTGATATCATCAACGATACGAACATCAAGTACGGACACGTATATGTGCTACTGCGTTTTTGTGTCCAACGGCTTAAAGCTAACGGCTCCTGTCTCGTTGCCATGAGCAGTTTTAACTTATTGATTGTCAATTTGAATCGTGCCGATTGTGAGATAATGTCTCTTTTATATTGTAAAATATGTAAATTTTGGACATACCGAACGAGTAGCCGTCGAATAGGTATTTAAAGTCATTAGTCGACGACCGCTTAGCCTAGTGGGTAGCGACCCTGCCTATGAAGCTAGAGGTCCCAGGTTTGAATCCCAGGTCGGGTCAGTATTTATATGATGAATATTGATACTGGTACCGGGTATTGGTTGTTATATGTATGTGGTGTCTTCCCTTGGTATCCAAAACACCAGCCAATGCTTAGTTTGGGGCCTAGATGTTGTTGTGATATACGTTATAAAAAATTAAAAAAAATATACGTTTTTAAATCAATTTCCGTTTACGAGATGATTGGCTCTAAATTAACCTTTTTGGGTAAGTTGCGACATATCTGATTTTTAAACGACTGTCCACAAAAGTGTAAACAATTCGATAATTCTACCACACACAAAGATAATTAAACATTACTTGATTTTAGGTTAAGGCAACCGAGCTAGCCACACTAACACTTGTCAATATGAGGTGTCGAACACTAAAGCAATAGGTCTGAGACAAAAGCGGAAAGTCGATCGAGGAAACATCACCAAAGTTTGAAAACTCAAGATTACTGACGACATAATGTCTTTCAGTGTAAAGTTTTTCATCAGATAACTATTTCTATGGCTTGAGACAACTTGTTTCAGCGTTCTGTATTGCGGATTTGTTATTCGAATTACCCACTAAAGTTTGAGGTAAGCCATTAATTAATGATAACTTAGAATTTGGCTTAACGAAAATAACAGAATATAATGACTTTTTGGCGTAGTTGATGGCTCTGCACTTTGATCTAGTTCAGACTAGCTATTTGCCACACAAACTTAAAATCTGCTGTGCTCGCGACAGTGGTGTCACTCCCGCAACACTCAAAATAGCTACTACTACATAAATAATAGGTAAATAAGCTTCCTTGTTCATGATGCAGCTATAGTAAATAAACGCAAATGATTTTTCTTGAACGATTTTGAGAAGGTTCAAACACAAAATTTGTCGGTAGAAGTGAAACTGATTCCATATTATCCGCTACAAATCATAATATTTTTTTTTTGTTTTGACATTCGTTTGTTTATTAGATGAATAAATTATAAATGTTGATTGAAAAAGAAAGTAAATAGATTTCATGATATTGTTATGACACCGGATTCTGGGTATAACCCCCATTGTCTAAATGCATAGCGAGTTTGTTTTTAGTTTATTTCGCTTTCCTGAGTTGTATACAATTGTACAAAAAGTCATAATGAAGTGTACGTAAAAGTTATTCACTTACTTTTCCTCTGATACTCCACTGTCGATTCGAGTGGACCGACTCGAATCTTGTACTTTAGCTGACAAGTGCGACTTATAAATTATAGGATGAAAACTTTTTAACGTCTCCGAGAAAATTCCTATCAAATTAAAACGGTCGTAGCTTGTTTTCAACCATAGCTTTTGGAACGAAACTAGTGATGGGTAAGTAAAAGAACTCGAAGTCAACGCTGTGCACATAACAATTTCACTTTTATTACGCTGACCAAGACACACTACAATAAACAGAAATTATCGAGATGTAGTAGAAAAACGTTTACTATAAGTCCATAAGAAATTAGAATTTTCTCGGTTATAAAAGCTTAATTTTAAAATTTTATTATAACATTGTATAAGGCATATAGTGTGATTTTTTCTTGTGACCTTTCAAACAAACAATTACTAAATTTTTTCTTCAGCACGACGCCGTTTTCATTTTTTATTTATATCAAAACTGAATTTAGGACAATAGTCTTATCTATAGAGTTTAATAAATATATACGTATCATCAGTATGTTCATTTATTATTTATTTATTTATGTATCTATTTATTTATACAGGTATCCAGTGTTTTAATCAAATACAAACGTATCACAAATGTAATCAATTTCTATTACAAAATTAATATTTCAATATATGGTTCATAGGAACGCAAGATGTAATTATAAAGCGCAGAGGCAGGTATTCATATGTAAATACCGTTCCTGTTATGGTTTCAATAATATGAGATATGGCTTGATACAAATTAAATCAGACAACCGAAGTCTTGACGAACCCTTTGTTGGTATTATTACATATCCATGGACATTTACTTATACAAATAATACAAATGGGCGTCTACAGTTCAATTTATTGGATTGTAATCAAATAAGGAAAGTTAAAAACAGCTTGGAACACGTATTAAAAAGTAATAGCTGACACACGCAAGTTCTTTTTCTATAGTTTAACAAAATTCAGCTGTTAATTATTTTCAAATAACCGAAATTGAATGTACCTAACATTTACACCATCTCTAAATAACGCAATTAGTTGTGATAAACTTAGAGTTCTTAAATCAATAGTAAATTGTTATTTTTTTGGGTACGTGTTATCGTAATCGTAAAACGTCTAATTTAAATCAATTAAAATAATTTATGTAAAAGATAATAATATACATACAAATAATATGCTAATGTTGATGTCGCAGTCAAAACGTTTGATACGCTATATTAGAAAAACGCCTAGCGTCATTGCAAAACGATGCTCTTTTGTATTTAATTAACTAAATGCTAATTGACGTTAAACGGGAATTTGATACGGGTAGAATAAAATATACTGCATCGTTATAACAAATTACGAAAAGCTTCACCATTTTGACATTTTTTATTCCAATTTTTGCCGATAGTAACCCTTAGATATCATAAAAATACGTTAAACCGTTGGTTCCGGTGGCCATCATTAGATAGCAGTTGTTAAAATACACCAACCCACATTTGAAGCAGCAGGATGAATTAAGCTCCAAGCACCTCATCCCGAGAGGAGGCTTAAGCCCCTGCAGTGGGTTAATGGAGGCAGCATAATAGACTGATATGGTGTGGTATGGTATCATAAAAATAAATATAACATAATATATAACGAGTGTGTACGAGCAAATTACATCTAAGAATGGTAAATTAAAAATTATATTTTACGTAATTTTAAATTACATTTACTAATCACAGTGGAAAATGAAGCAGGAAATAATTTTCCGCGTATTAAAATTTGTTTCGCACATCAAAACAGGTATAAGGGGTCCATGGCAAACCCGTTCGTATTATAATATCCGGTCGATTTGCAATGCAGCGTATTTAGTAATTTTGGCTGCGACATTAATAATGATAAACCATTAGCGTCCATTATAGTGCGATTAAAATACATAGTTATTGCCAACAACACTTGAATTACACTCATAATATCTAGATAATTAATCTTAATGTTTTTAACGGCAAATCGTCATTATCTTATGACCATCAATTATGAGGAAAAAATCAAAGTTCTTAACGATCTTCCGATAAAACAGGAGCTGTTAATTGCATCGCTAATTTATCAAAGGACTTAATGACCCGGCGCGGAGCCGAGATATATGGGGTCGAATAAAGTGTGTCACCGTTGAGTCATCCTTCAATATGCCAGTCGTGAGGTTAACTAAAGCCTAGGTGGGTTGAAAATCGTGCCCTATCTGACAAGTCATCTTATCGTCTGTCAGATTCGCGTGTCTTGCATCGAAATGATTCGCTAACTAGATGCTATAAAAACGAGAACTTGTTTTGGCAGCGATTCTTTTTAAATGTAAAATATTAATTTTACATAATAATAACTACAGGTATAACATTCTTATACCGCACAAAGGCAGGAGTTTAGTCTGCCGAATCGTGACGTCACAAGGTGTCAAGTGAAGGTCACTATTGTTTTTCCCAATAACTTTAAAATTAACTTAATTCAAAACCGGTCATATGCGAGTCGGACTTTCCCAAACTTCAACTTAATTTAAAACCGGTAAGTGCGAGTCAGGCTCGCCCAAGAAGGGTTCCGTATCACCTTACAATACAGAAACACGTTTATTTTATGAAAACCATTTTTTAACGTTATTTTATTTTCATTGTTTGTGGTTATAGCGGCAATACATACCTCATAAAAATTTCAAGTGTAAGCAATTATCACACAATTATCCAATCACCAAAAACGTCGAAAAATCCTGTATTTTTTCTTGTATGGGGACCCCCTTTAATTTTTAACTTTATTTTATTTTTATTATTTGTTGTTATAATGGTTATAGTAATACATATTTAGTGAAAATTTCAAGTGTCTACCTGTTACGATTCAGACGGAAGGAAGGACAACGGACTTTTAGTAACAGCGTTCGTACGGAAATATCTAATTACCTACTACTACCTACCTACTAAATACATAATAAAAAATATCTAGTTACAAATAACGGTTTGGTAGGTAATGCAAGATAGAAACGATCAAATTCGTTTGTAATGTATTTTCCAAAATGGATACTGCCTGTTATAACATTATGTTTTATATGATTGCGTTATTCTTTTACTAAGCTGATAGTTGCTTGATTTATATAGCTCTATTGAATTGTAATGAGGTTACTTGTTACGCAGTTTCAAACTAGAAAACAAACCTTGTGAATGACTTTGTATAATTTATACAACGATCTATTTATTGAGCTGTATGAAATATTGCAATAACCTTCAGTTTATCATCTTTGTTTTATGTGTTTCATAATATATTGTTGAATTGATAATAATACTAGCTTTAGACTGCGATTCCTCCCACTTGTACTACACATACAATGTAGTCGCCTCCATGATCGTACATACATTTTGTATTTTATTTCTATTTCCATATATTCCATCGCACAATTAGAAGTTGTTATCCGCGTCTGTCTGTTTGGTACGGTTTTCACAAACGTTTGGAGATTTATTTCCAGAAGATTCATTTGTATGATACATGCATATTATATTTACAAAAAATATATGTGTCTATGTTTCCAAATAAAGGGGTAAAAAAAATATTTTCGGGGGTTCAGTTGCTAACACTAACCAAACCTTATGAGATAACTCAAAATAATGCAATAGATAATTACATCTCTTGATACGGCTTACAGAATTTCCGCGATGGTATATTATTTCTACCTTTTATTTACACCCATCAAAATAATATTTTGGTTTTTTATGTAAGAGCGGGAAGAAACTGATAAAAATAATAAAAGATAGGAGAAAAAAGATCTCTCCCTTCCCATATTAAAAAGTTATTTAGTTTTATTGTGGTAAAAAAACTATCTTAGATTATAACATGTATCTATGCACATTTCTGTTGAAGCCGAAATTATAAAAATATGTAGTCCACGCGAAAAAATACGTGAGCGATGGCTTGTTAAATAATAAAAATAAATATATGTATAATTGATTTTTTTTTCCTTTACTGGTGCCATTAGACTTTCTTCTGTAGGTACTAAATTATAATACTATAGGCACACGGGATGTAATATATATATATACATCACATACCTTTAGATTTTCTTGATCGGTAGCTTAGCTAGTATCAAAATAAGCTTTAAAAGGCCGTATCTTTTTATTTCATTAAGTTCGAAACTATAATTATTTATAACGATCGATTACGCCTATAAGCCTGTAAACCTAGACTAGATTTTAATTTCAAAATTACTCAAGCTCTTCCTGAAAAATAGCTTCTCGACTGACAGACAAATCGATGAACAACAAGTGATAATATTTTTCCGTTAGATCGATTGAGTAATTACCTATGTGGTAATAATGGAGTTGGACAAAATGTAACACATTTTTGTTTTGTACGTACAATTATGTTGTGACATGTGACATCGTTGATATTCAAAGTATTAATCCATCATATGCTAAACTGAAATAGAACTGTTAATCGTTATATCGATCGATATGTCGTTAATTACATGTAATTATTTCTATGTACAGGTAGTAAAACGTGTAAGAGGTTGACATTTAGATTGCGAAATCTTTGTGAAGACCTGATTATTACAACGCCTACGCCGGCACAATTATCTGTCATTAACCACGTTCTGAGGCGCCTCATGAGTATTAAATTGAGCTAAATAAACGATTCGGGTTTCTTAATAGCTGCATAACCCATAGAGCAGCTTCAGTAAAGCCGTTGAATTAACTGTAATTAAGTTGGTTTATTTTGAAAACATTCAGCGGGAAAGTGCTTATCTCTTCTCGGTACAGTGATCATAAAAATATACCGTAATCGCGAAATTTATATTTTTTATATAGCAAGTCATACCCAGCTTAGCTTGAAGTTGTGTCCGAGTATAAGGAGCTCTGTACAATTTTATGTTAATACAAATTCTGTCTTGCAGACATAAAATTATTTTTTGAACGTCCCATATTGTCTTTGATTTTCGATAAATAGTAAAAGATTTATTTTTGTAATGGAACTTTTATAAGCATAAATAAAAAAATATTCATCAAAATTTATTTCATCGTCTTTAAATAGCTGCAGCTTACAATACCACTACGCCAACGATTCATCCATCGAATTGGTTTTAAAGCTCAGTAGACTTCAACTAAAAACGCCTTCCTAGAAGTGCTAATTAAAATTTTGGAAACAGCAAAAAGTTTAACGGGGTTAAATACTGTGTTTGGTTAACCGCATTAATTAAATTATTTCATTTAAAATTAGCTTTCTGCCCACGCTTTGGTCCGCGTGGGCCTAATGTTTCTACCGGGACTACTAAATGACATTCCGATTTAGTATCAAATAGTACCTACCAAACAAAGATACACGTTTTCTGTCCTTTCTCGTCAAGTTTTCAAGCTATCTTTATATCAAATATGAAAATCGGTTTTGCAGCTTAGCGGTGAAAAAGTAACAAAATACAGACATATTTCTGAGCCAAAAAAAAAGCCTGTATCCGTCCTTAGGACGCAAGCTGTCTTTTTACCAAATATCACGATCGGGTCACCGGTTTAGCCGTAAAAATGTAATAGACATTTTTGCGTCTATACCTGTAATATTGGCACAGATTTGGATTCACATGACATTGATTACTTGGCCGCCAAAAGAAGGCGAAAGTGGACTTATTAGATTTGTTTACAAAGATATAGTTAAAGAAAAATCAAGCTTGTAAAAGCTCAAATATAAATAATATGGGTCTGTCAGGTGGATTTCGTGTTCGAAATACTAAATCGTTCTGACGTCATCAAGCCGTGGTGGAAATACTCTGTAAACCTCTAATTTCGAACGATACGGAATCATTTAGTGTCATTTAACCACTAAGACTCATCTCACCGTAAAATTAGGATGTCAGGTTAAGCATGAAAACCAGGGAAATTAGGGACGTAACTCATAAACATTATACACGCCTAGTGATATCCTAATTAAAATTTACATTATTTACTCATTCTCTATATACTAGGCAAAGAATTAAAATGTACCTACTCTATTAAAATTCTAATTGATAGGTCATATTTAGCACATATTACTGACGTTTCCACAATGTTACCTGAATCAGTTTTGTCATTGGAAATGTCATTGGATGACTTTCATTTCGTTGGAGTATAGGGGGTCATTTGGGTGTTTTGTGAGACAGGCAGATTGCACAAAGTGTTTTCGAGATATCGGGATAAACGTGGTGTCAAAAGATGCAGCTCGGCGAGCTCTACAAGATGGCAAAAGACATTTTGGAAAAAGTTCAAAAACAAAAAAATTATGGGAAAAAATGAAAAAAATCCCAATTTTTTTCTCGATTTTAATTTTGGGAGCCCGATATCTCGAGAAATAGGTTCGAATAAGAAAAAAAAAACGGCTCGGGGTAATTAGACGGGGGATCGTTTGAGACAAAAATTGTTAGAATCGGACAACCGGAAGTAGTGGTTGAGGGTGCCCTTAGTTTGAAGTCGGATATGTGTCGGTGTTACATTTCGTACTAATTCGGTTTGTTCGATCGGAATGTCTTTACTTTATTCCGTTAGGTTCATTTCCAATGTCGTAAGAAGTTCGTGCGAAAGCAGGAGATTCGTTGATTTTTTTTATTGATGTCATATTGTTGTCTATGGAATATATATAGTTCTCATAAAACATTTGCAAATTATTGATTATGTTTGTTCGTTTTTGGATTTTACAGAAATTTTAAGTAGTTTATTTTTATTTATCGATATTTAGTAAATAAAAAAAGGAGATTTATATTTTGCAAGCGCAGCATCATTAGTGCCAGACTGTATGGTAAAATTAGTCGAAATTCGTCCCTTTAACTAGTTTGACGTGAGTTTGACGGTCATTTTCAATGAAGTCAGAATACGTTTGCAATATTTAAATTATATGGAGTTTAAATTAATTTGAAAACACCACCACGGATTTTCGCCAAGTATTTTTGCACCATTTATCTGCGCCATTTGGCACTATAAAAATTTAAATTCCGTTCCGGTCGTCCGGTAATACAATTGTTCTGGATGCCTCACAACGGACACAAGCAAATTGGAGATTGCCGCTACACCAGCTAATAATATACTACTTATGGTAATCGTATTTGCCTGATTCGGACAATGGAATGACTATTCCAGATTTAAATTTCAATTTTCTCAAACTTTCCACAATATTCGCAAAGACATATTGATACAGTGGACATTTTGAATCTTTTTGGATATTTTTAATTATTTTTATATAAATTATTATGCAATTATCGGTGTAATTCAATACAAAATTTTAATAACTATGTTATATATATGAAATTTTGAGAGTTTTTCGTATGCGTGGCTGTATGCCATCAGCCCAGTATACTTCACTGCAGGGGTTTAGCCCTCCTCCTAGGGTGAGGGGACTTAGAGCTTAAATCCACCACTTGGCTCCAATGCGGGTTGGTGGATTGTAACGACCTTCATCCATTAACAGCAACCAGGACCGAATGCTTAACGTGCTCTCCGAGACACGGAGTCAGTGACAGTTATGTACTTAAGTCAGAAAAACCCATTGGCACATGCTCGGAGTCAAACCACGGCCACACAGCCCTGTAAATTTGAAACAGGTTCGCTGCGCTCGGACTATCACGACACTCGTATCCGTGGCTGTATATAATAAAATTGCCTTCCGTGTTGATTCTTCTCTTGGAATTTTAATTCGTGGATGGTAGGTAATCTCTGCTTACTCATTGTGAAACGAACACCATTTAATTATAGTGGTGTTTGATGTTTGAGAACGTAGCTATTACAATTTCTTAGAAATATTATTCTTGTATAAAAGACATGGAATGAAAACATCAGTTGAGTATTTGATGTTTTTCCAAGAAGATTTTTCACGAAATAAACACGTTAAGCTTCACCTCCGTTGATTCCTTAATAAACAAAGTATTTCTATCATATCAGCGATGGGCATGCCTGTTTGTGGCAGTCCATCAACATGCTGAGCCGATCCCGTTTGTCATTAAAACTAAATTAACAAGTAGTGTAACGAAATATGTGTATATTAAGTTTTTTTTTTGTGGCAATAAACGATTTTGAATTGAATTGAATTGAACAAAGTATTTCTATAGTGTTGTTAAATGACAAATTCTAAATATTACCTGATTAACCGATTTTCGTTTTTACCTAAATATTAAACATTTTTATCGTTTTTGTGGTCGTTTCTAATTGTTAAATCGCACAATGTGCGAAAGAACATGGGACAGCCATTTTTTGTACTGTCTGCAAATTAATAAACGTTGGTGTTACTAATGTCAAAAAACTGTCAAGTACTAATGCAGTAGATTAAAAGAAATAAGTCACCAAAATATGCAATTTTCTGCTGTTGCAAAAACATAATAGATTATTTCTCTCAAAACCATTAATTTAGACACTGTTTTGGGGCATTCATCAGTTAAATTACATGTTTTGCAGCGATTTTTACAATTCAATATTTAGCTAGATATGAATTTGTTTTAAAATTCGACATTTAAATTTTAGGGCTCCGTTTCCCAAAATGCGAAAAAGACCTGTATAGAATTACTTTAGTTTAAAAGGCATAGAAGGCAAGGCAAAAAGCCATTGCAGATATGTATGAAAGGCAAAAAACTAACAGGCACAGTTACTGTGCCTGGTCATTAAAACTGGCGCTATTTATCAGAAGTACTCTTACATAATCAATTCATAATTCTAAATTATATTTTTTATTTTTACTTAACTGAACTGCATTGAAATGTTAATTGGTATGTCAATATAATGTTTTGACAGTAAGTCAATGGTTTGGACTGATACATAAAATATGAAGACGTCTTATCATAAGCATTGTTAACCAATACAAGAATAACAATGACCAGTGCGCCCTATGACCCAAGTTATTATTACCTGACTATACGTTGCCCCAAACTGTAACATATGCCATTGAAAATCTCGTCTTTTTTGAAAACTGTTAGTCGGATATATTTCCAAGAAAACGAAACATATATATATTAAAATTTAAGCATGTAGCGACATCTTTATATGTTATACACTTGCATTTGAATGTTTTAATTTTAAGCAACACGTAGGTATTTTTTTGAAATAATACATGTTACGTGTTTAAAAGTTTACATTTTTTGTTAAAAATTGAATAATTCAGGTTCATTCAAGGCAACTCTTGTGATAGCGCTATCTGTAATATAATAAGTTAGATAGCGCCATCTGTGCTAAAGTACAGCAACTCGTTCGATTTAAGTTTATTTCGCTACAATTGGATAGTTCGTTTACTTCATCAGAATTCCACAACTTTCTTTCGAGTTTTTCAAACGCCGCGGTATAGAAACAGAAAATCGAATTTAAAATTTTTAAGTAACTTTATTTTTGATATTGATTTTCTAAAGGGGGAGTCTTTTTTACTTTTCAGTAAATAATAATTTATTTTTGATAAATAATTAATAGTGTAGGTCAGTACTGAACTTTATTCTTTTTACTTTATTTCTCCTCACTGGCTGGAACAAAAAAAAAGTGAAGACTTTTTTTAGTGTTAAATAATTTCAAAAATATTGTTTATAACTATACCTGCACAATACGATCTAATCTCATTAATTGGATAAGCTCTAATTTACCTGACAATTGCCCTCTTTGTAAAGTACAACAATAGAATTTATACAATAAACATTTTGACGCTAAAGTTTCCATTAAGCTCAGTAAAAGTTCTTATTTACCCTACAAGCGGATTGTTTGCTCGTCTGTTCGAAACAACTATGCTAATGTGGCCTTCGGTTAAACGATTCGCTTCTGTTGAGAATCGAATCAGATATGCTAATGTAGGCTTTATTTGTTAAGGTTGTTGCTTGGAAACTTTCCTGGTTACCTCTGCGGTACGGTTAGGCGCCTAATAAACGTGTAAATGTATAAGGCAGTTTTGTCATATGCAATGATTTTAAATATGTTTTCCTCATAAGGACGGAAATACAATTTGCTACGACGTTATATTATTTAATATACAGTTAACGTTTATGCAAATGAGTTTAGAAATTATGAACAGCGTGCTTGATTACAGTTATTTAAATTGTTTTTTTTTTGCAGATATGTGGGCGTACTTTTATCTCTAAGCGGTTACATTGGAACGGTAGATGAAGAGACAACTGAAAGTGAAGGTAGGTTTGTAGTAAATGTAATATTCTTTCGTTACATATTCATTATATGATAAGAACTAGGGGAATTTACGTTATAACAAGTAAATGACTGGAATAAAAAAAACCATTCAAGTGCAAATCGAACGGAAACATTCAGTATGTTATTTAGATAAATAACAAAGATAAATTAAACCTTTAGAAGGACATATATATAAACCTTAGCTTTACATACCTTACAAATACCGCTTGGCCTCAAAAAAGTATGTTCAGTGTTCAATACTTTTTCTCCAAATTACAGAAACTCTATAGCGTGTCAAAATTTTAGTTATTTAATATACATCCTCCTTTATTTCCTCCTTTATTTTTCTCTAAAACTTTACTGTGTAGTTTTAAGAAAAAAGGGATCGAGATTAATTATTAATAAAAATTAAAAGGAAAAAAAAATCTTTTCGTTAGCTCAGCTCACAAGGACCTGAAACTTTTAACTTATTATAAATATGTTTTGAATAAAGAGTATATAATGTTATACCAAACTACAAGTTGTTACAGTTAACTACTTAGAATTTAGAAATGAAGATATGGATGCGAGCCAACAGGACATTAGACCTTCGACAGATTCCTTCGGCATGAAAACAACGAAGAGCACTAGAACGTGATTGGTGAAGTTTTTTTTTTCAGTAGTATCATGATAACTATCACTGCTGACTATAAACTTCTATCGAACACAATATATCTGTTAAGTTGTTTAATTATGAGTAACAGATTATGCGAACTTATAAGTAACTAAAATTTAATGCTAAATGAAAAGAAATATAATGAAAGAGTATCGCTGTCAACGAATTAAATGATATATTGTGTCAGCATAGACAACCAACTGAAATCAAAACCATTACGTAAAAAAGGTGTTTTACTAAACACTACTCTCTTGTTAGAGCAGCGTTTGTGAATGTATAAATAAAACACCCAGTGCATCAGCGAGGAATAACCAATTCCGGAAAATAAGAAGATATTTAAGGAGGCGAAATTTTAGAGATTTTGTCACGGTTAAGTACATTCATATTTGTACCAAGTACTGGCGTGTACCAATGAGTTTTTTTTTGGTTTATGTACATAACTATCACAGAGCCGTCGGTCCCGGTTGCAGGAGGCAGCCGTTAAAATCCACCAACCAGCATTAGAACAGCGTGGTGAATTAAGCTCCATTCCCCCTCACCCTGGAGGGAAGCCTAACCCCTGCAGTGGGGCATAATGGGCTGGTGGATGGTTTTCCTTTTCATTGCCCTTTTTTATACCCTACTGCAGGGGTTTAGGCCTTCCCTCAAAAAGAGGGAGCTTGGAGCTTAAATCCACTGCGCTGCTTCAATGCGGCTTGGCGGATTGTAACGACCGCCATCTATTGATAGGAAGCGAGATCGACTACTTAACGTGCTCTCCAATGCACGGAGTCGGTAATATATAATGTACTTAAGTCAGAAGTAACTCATTGGTACACGCCCGGATTCGAACCACGGCCACATGGCTTAATAGATTTGAAACAGGGTAACTCCGTTCAGGCTATCACGACACTTGATGAATGGATGGTGGATGGATGAAGTACTTCTCTAATATACCAATTTTTTTTATTTAAAGGTGCTCATGTATTAGGTATACTGCTTGATATATCAAAATCAAAAATATATTTATAAACTTTTTTTTAAATAATTTCAAACTTTATATATATCAACTACTTATTATACTTAAGATTATTTTTTTTCGGCTAATTCTATTTATTTACAACCATATTCGAGTGACATACAACATCAATACATGTCACACAAGCACTTTTGTTTTTGTATTTAATTTTTACTTTACCCGACTGCTTGAAAAAGAGCTAATTACAATGAAAACTTACAAATGTACATTATTTGTAACAAATTTAAAATGTGTTAACATGTTAATAAATATTGAAAGGTGTTAACTTAAAAAAAGCGTTTATATTTGTACGTGAAAGCTGCAACTTTCACGAAAACTTAGTTACCGTGACTACATCCATTAATTCGTTGGAAAAAAGAAATCAAGATTAGTAAGTACAACCCTCCTTAATAACAAGGGTGCGCCTAAAAAGCCACTGGATTCACGAATTTGTTTTGGCTGACTCTGACAAATAGCGATAGATAAGGAATCCGTGTTAATGGAGATGTTTATACATTTAAAATAGGCGCGGTTCGGTGGACTTTTTTTCATAGCTTTTTACACCGTCTTTGCGTGGAATTAAATTTAAAAAAAAATTTCGTTTTTAGTTTAGTTTTTTTACCATATTTTTCGTAAAATGAAGTTAAAATGACACAAAATCAAATCCTTCTTTTATGGTATTGCCAGCTTCAAAATAATAAACGAATTTTAATTTATTATTTTTTAGTACCTAAACCTATTACACTCTTCAAAATTAGACCATTAATAAAAATTTGTATACCTGATTAGAAATTTATTGTTTTGTAATCACGAACTTATATTTAGGAAATATCGAAAAAATCGTGAAGGGCCCGTGGTCCCACCGATTTGACTTACTGGTAGGCCCACGTATACCACTATGTACCCGTACTCCTATATACTGGAGTAGGTGCGATTAATAGTATCCAGATTTTTCTGTATTTTCATTAAGTAAATAATTAAAATTAACATTTTTTTCTCTATTTAAATTAAATTCACTTTGAAGCCAAACATTTCATATTTAGGTTTAGATCCAGTAGGACCCCGCGTACATAGTGATATACCGTGGTCCTACCAGTAGGTCAAATCAGTGGACTACGAGGTTTTCACTGAAGTAATATTAATTTACAAAAAAAAAACCATTTCTTTTTGTTGCAGATCAATATGACTTATTATGGAGTTTTGTGCCGAAGGATTTCAGAATCGTAAACGGAACGGACATTTATGGTGCCCTTGAGTTCCACACTGAAGATAAAATCACCGTTCCTATAGCTAATTCCTCAATTAGCAAGGCTATAATATCTCCAAACTTCGTGATAACCGCAGTGCTAAAGCCACAGACGAGAAAACATTATTTGTTCCTCATAAAAGATAAGACGAAAATCGAATTAGGAATAGAATTCACGCCCGCTGGCCCGGATATTGTCAGAGTTACTTTGCACCCTGAGACATTTTTCGGTAGGAAAGTGCAATTTGAGGCGATAAATTATTTCTCTTCCGGATATTGGGTGAACATGGCTATTGTGGTAACGGAAAACGCCGCAGTCTTGTATGCCAACTGTACGATGATTGCAGACGTAACGTTTACGGAACCACTAGGCGATCTTACGTTTTCTGAATCATCATATATCCATATCGGACACGCTGGGGACATTCGATCAAATGGACACTTTGAGGTAAGTTAAAATAATAAAATTAAAAAAAATTTGAGATTATTGGATTTAGAAGAAGAGGTATAACGCTATAAACACCGAGATAGTTTTGGTAAGCTATAAATTTGTTTTATAAACATAATAGAAGATTGTAACAATTTGTTTACAAGCTAGATTGCGGTGCTCTCTAAACACACCATTAAGTCGGGCGATAACTCATATCTAAATATTTAATAGTTCTCTATATCTACTTTTGAAAATCTATATATTTCTTAGTAAGCGATGCTAATGTGTGATTTATGAAACAATGTTTATGATATACAATATCGAACAAATATTGTGCACTAAAGTTTGAATAACCAGCGCCATCTGTTGCCTTCTAAGGAATATTAATTTTAATTTCTTCTTCTTGTTAATTATGGTGTTTTCTGTTTATATTATTTGCGCCAGTGTCCAGTTATTATTTTTATTACTGAAAACAATTTCATGCTCTGTAGTTCTCAGTCCCGTTCCTTGTCCTATTTAATTTTCGTGTTTTGGGGATGAAGGTAATCTTCAAAATGATTTTAAAAAATTTGAAGTAATATAAAAAGATGTTTTCTTAGCTCGGTGGTCATAACAGATAGATACCTACTTATTGAAGATACTTAAATACAAGTATTTATTTAATTAAATAAATATAATTAATAAGTTTATTATTAGCTTGATACTCGTATAATAAAATGACTTTCTAATAATAAGTTATTATTCTTTAAAATATTTTGCCATATTTACAGTATGCTTTATCTATGGTTTAGACCTTGGAATCCAGTTAATTTCAATGAATCTGTGTAAAATATTCTTATTCATGTTTTTAGACAACTCAGAAGTATACCAAAATCTTTGTTTGGTTGACAGTCGTTACAATCCACCAACCAGCATTGTAGCAGCGTGGTGGATTAAGCTCCAAGCCCCCTCGGGATGAGGGGGCTTGAAGCTTAATCCACCTCTACACAGCTCTAAGCCTCTGCAATGACATTAATAGGCTGCTGGTATGGTACAATAAATGTTGACAACTATAGTATAAACAAGGGCTACTTTTACACATTTTCCATTAATAAATTCATTTTAATTCACGCAATAAATATTAAACTATTTTAGGCTAAACTTTTGTATTTACTTTTGCAATAAAATTAAATAGTTATTTGAAAGTATAAAATTGTTCTTGTCTTGGTTTTTATTTATAAATTTGTATATAAATGGATGAAATGATATTAAAAATTGAATATTTTCTGACTGTGAATAAAACCGTAATTCCAAGTCTTTCTATTCAGTATTGCGAATGGTCGATTAAGCGCCAAGGACCAAGACTAATTGGTAAAAACTTTTTGTCATTTTTTAATTCACCAACACCAGAAGAAAAAACAATTAAATCCTGTGTGACGTTTCAGGCTAGCAAAAACTAAAAGATCGTTCTTAAGCAATTTAGTTTGATTCTATAATAAACTCGGAAAATCGCTAACTAACTTCAGTGAATGATTTTTTTAATGATAAAAATATTTGAAAGCAGATGCCTTCTACTCGGGTACCCTAAGTAATCAGAATATTTTAATGATGCCAGAAACTATAAGTTGTAATTATAAATTTATTATGCACAATTTGATTTATTATTATTTTATAACACCTGGGACTGTAAGTAACGGACGGGATTGTAAATAGAGTTTCGAATTATTTTGTTCAACTTATTTATACTTTATTATAAAATTGTGCAAGCCACTTTAATGTTACTGCCCGTTTTAATATTGCTACCCACCCGTGGTAACAATATCATTTAAATATAGATAAAAATTCCTTAATTAAAGCTTCTTGAAATTAAATAACAAAGTTACTTTAATGGGAATGCGCGAGCGACTGACAATCACATCGGTCGCTGGCCGCCGGTGGGATGTTCCCCCTTTAACTCTGGTGTTCCCTTACTCGTGCGTAGAATTCATGTTTGGCTTAATAACCACACCGTATCGATAATTCCTTCGGAAAAATTATTTTAGCGTGAAAGTTTCACTAATATGTTATTTCCAAAAATGGCGTTATCGCATAATACCTAATGTCTAGAAAAACTGAAAAATGACAAAAAAGGCTCCATATAGAAAGCAACGATTTATATTAAATAAGTATTATTTTTTTAATCACACGATTTAAAATAATTTTTGAAAATTAATTCAGAGTGCCTGAATCCCGAGCTGTTGGTGTTTTACGAATGGTCACACCGAGCATTAGAGTAAATTAGAGTTGACATGTAGGCAGATACGCTATCCCCTTCAAGTATGCAGTATGATGCATATTTACTTGAGATAGATCTCATAACCTAAAATCTAAGAAGCGACATCAAATCATACCAAAGATATAAGTGAAAGCGATGAACGACTTAACCGCCTTCTAAAATGATATAAATCTGAGACAAAACTATTTCCTTAGCCTTATATTTGTTCTTATATTCGTTGTATGAGTAATTGATTATTTTTGGGACACGTGTCTCTGAACAAATAGCGTCGCATGGCACCTCTAACTTCCTTGATTCTCTGTGGATTGTCACTATTAAACTACGCTCACAGTTATAAATATGTATTTTAATTACAAGGTATACGAATTACAAATTCTCACAATACACTGTATTACACTGTATGTAGTATTCACACTGAATAATAAATCGAAACACAAGGGGCGAGAACTGTGCTGTATATCTAATGAAAAGGTATATGCATTTATATGTGCGTGTACATTTTAAATGGTTAATTTAATTTGTACACACGACCAGGTAGTAGTTTTATATACTGTAAGTGGCTAGTTTCATCATCATAATCATCAGCCCATTTTTACCCCATTGCAGGGGCTTAGGCCTCCCTCAGGGTGAGTACGGGGGAGGGGGGGGTGGCTTGGAGCTTAAGTTCACCACGCTGCTCCACTGCGGGTTGGGAACTGCTAGTATCATTTAGTTTACTGGGACTAGTTTATCGCTAACAAATTATCAAAACTAATATAAAATGCTTTCTCTAACATTGACAGAAACGTGACCAGCAGCGTCGGATTGCGTAATCGATTTCTTTGTGTAAATATTATGACAAGTAGCTTATCACGAAGAATGAGGCCATCATAGGTTAGCTGAAATAACTAAATGTATAAGATCATATTCTTATAACTGACGATAGAGACTTTTAGCTGTATTAAAGCAATAATAGAGGCATAAAAATTATTATTTTATTTAATGCAGAAAAATTGTTTTATGTAATTTTATAGATAAATAGTTAATGCATAAATATTAAAATCACATATACATTTGTACATAAACTAGTGTAAACTTTAATTGCAAATTTTTATCACTGGCATTGTATATTTAACTATAGAGTAAATAAATTTCACAGCAGGGTTCGGTTTTAATAGAGTCAGAAATGTCGCAGCTGCCTACATTGATTAAATCAAAATTTTTGATTAATAATTAAATGAAAATAACAATGCGATACCGGATAATGTAAAAAACATTTTAACCATATTGTGATGCTCCAACTTTTTTAATGCACATGCAAATAATAGGCACTTATTTTTGGAAAGTTTTATAATAAAATTTTAAATGTATTGAATTTTTAACTCCGTTTGACTTACTTTATCATATTTGTGCTTACTGCGCGCAATAAATTGCATATTATGAAACTCACTTGGAATATTTATAGAGGGCATAACAGTTGTGACGATCTGGAAATTTCTGTGGTACTTATAACATCAGCCACTTACAGAATTTGAATTTGAGATTTGTAGTATATTTCTTTTTGTAACGTACCATAACGATATTAAATGAAAAGAGTCAAGTAAACGCTTGTCACCTTATTTCAACTATATCTGAACTAAAATAAGGCAGTCCGACTTCAAATGATAGGTATATGCGTGTGTATGAGTTTGATCCCTCTGCGATATCCGTACAATTTTCAGTTGCTGTTCTGCAGATTTTCTAATTTAAACTATATTTTTCCATAGTGTATCATTATTGATTCAGTAAAGCAATTTAATTGCGTAATAGTTACCTCGAGAATAATAATGAAAATCCTGAAAATGCAAAAAATTTCCTTCAGGCTTAAAAATCATCCAAGTAAAATCTCAAAGCTGTTTTGTCTTTGAAAGGCGATTAGGTAAACACACAGCCATCGTTCCATTTTACATGATCTTAAAAGCACATCCTCAAAATCGATAACTGACATTTCCTTATCAATAGTTCTGTTTCAAAAATTTACGACCACGAACAACTTAATTTAATGAAATGACTACATATCATAGAATAAAGTCCCCGCCGCGTTTGTCTGTCTGTCTGAACGCGCTAAACTCAAAAACTACCGAACAAATTGGCATATGGTTGACACCAATGGACAGTGTGATTCAAGAGGAAAATTATCAAAAATTGATAATTTATCAATGTTTTGTGCAAATTAATTGAAATATGATTATAGTTAAAGAAGTCGGAAAAAATCAAGATGGCTGGGAGTTTTCATCGAAAACGTTCCTTAATCTCCTTGACATGCAGGTGAGATTTTAGTAACCAGCCAAAAATTTTCTAGATGTTGGGTATCATCATCAATAGACCTCATTACGTAAATAAAAATATAGGTCAAATATTCATAATGAATAACTATATCCTAAATATTTTTTAACAAAATTTGGCTACCTTCTACTTACATACAAAATGGCAGGGCATGGGGCATGTGGGTAGAGTGCGTGCACGTACACGTGCACTGGCGCCCTCGTGAATGGTGAATAGTATATTGATAGTTTTGGGAAAAGTTTACGTAGTCTTAACTGAATATTTTCCTATCGAACGACACTAAAAAGGAACAAGACGGCCAACGAATTTTTATCAAAGGTCATTATAATAAAATTTGGTTTGTCATTAAAACCTCAACCTGTATAACAATATAATATATGGAGGAATTGTTTCTTTTTTATTGGACTAATAAAAAGTCCGCCACGGCATATATCTATCTTCTATAGATAGCTTCCTATACCTATTTTTATGTTTGAAAACATGGTGTCATATGATGAGGTGATTGGAAAGTAATTTATACGGATACAGAATTAATCCTTATCAAATTTCTTATCAATATCAAACGTTATTTACCTTTAGCATTTCATGCAGATTATGATTGTTCTTTACACCATACAATTTAAATTAATATCTTAAGAATTATCGCGAAATAAAAAGTATCGTGCGACAAGAGGCCGAGCGCGGCGTATAGAAACTACGCGGCACCGCGCCAGGCGTCGTCGTTGTCCCCATACCGATGCGACACGTGTGGTTAGGTAGAAGTTATCAATGTTATATATAAAGAAATATTTAAGTTTGTTTTCATGTATATATTTTTTACTTTTTCAAATACTTAAAGAAATGGAAATAAAATACTTAAAAATATTCCAAGTAAGATGAAATTACGTTATATAAATCTAATTTAATCTAATCCACATGTTCGACGCAACAAGCTGATATGACACTACGATAGAAAAAACACTACGGTTTATATGCTCTGCTACTCGCGCGAAATCGGGGCGGGTCGCTAGTCTTTTTATAAAGGCCCAACTGGAACTTTTAAAAGCTTCAATATTTTATAAAGCATACTTGTCAAGGGAAAACTCAGATGATGTCAGTCGGGTCGAATAGACAGTTCGAAGTGAATATCAAATTAAAAAAAAAACAAAAAGAAATTGTCAGTGTCAAAGTGAACTTTTGGAGGTGGACGTGGAGTAAATTTAATTTGTTCTTAAATGTTGCACAGCAAAATATAAGTTAAAAAGACTTAACGTGTGTTTTACTGAATGTCGAACAGAACCTGTTGTTGTGTAACAACATAAATTAAACGAGGATAAGGATTAATTTAAAGCTTCATGGAATGAAATCAAAAAAGTTTTTGGGCACACGAGAGTATACGGGAGTAACGCGCAGGGAATTTAACTAAACACGGTTAAATTGAATTATTAGCAACGTTAGAGCTTCCATAAATTTTCCAAAATAAGTTGGTTATTTTCTTTGCGGGATTATATTTATTCTTCGTTATACATCGCCGTGCTACGCAAATTAAATATTGTTACGACTCTAGACTCTGAGTGTGTATTGTACATTTTTGTGCGTACAAGGCGAAATAAATTCACAAATATCCTAGTAAAAACTATGTTCTAGCACTTTACAGAAAACACATCAGTTAAATCTCTAGCCATTTTGCTTTCCACTAATTTTTCCAGCATAAAACTAGCGACGGAGAAAAGTCGGTAGGCAATACAGAAAACGTGCGCATATGAATATTTAATACGCTATGAAAATTAAAGTAAATAGGTATGCCGTTACAGACAAAAATTAAATTGAAATATGATTTTGTTAAGTATGAGAACTTATTATTCTTGGCGTAATTAAAAAAAAAACTGATTGTTAATTAAAATAATTCGATTGGTTATTAGGAAACTACAATATGTTGTTAAGCAGTCACATTTTTAACCACAAAAAATATGAAATATATTTGTTGTAAAACTTTAGGTATGACGAACCGTGATAGTGAAATCGCTTCTATTAAGGGTCTAGTCTTTCTTTTCGTTGCTTCAAATTTACTGCATTACTTACATTTCAGTCCCTTTTCCTTGACTCGTTTCTGAATAACAGAGACGACAAGAACAAATTCCCATAAATTCTATAAAATATTCGTCGAAACAGCTTGCAGGCCGTCTCTGATTCCATTTTCAAAATGAGTATAAACTGAAGCCAAATTTCGCAGCGTTATTTAGAAAGACCAGTCCTAGGGCAGTATATTCTCCATTTTTTTGGACTTTAAGTTACGTCTCATAATTTTTAGAACCGCAAATTCGAAGAAAATAATGTTTTGAAAAATTTATTGTATAACAGCTAAATAAAACATTGAAAGAACAAAAATTCACCGCCCTGTAACAGGATTTCTTCTATTACAAATATTTTTCTGTAAAAACTTGTTAAAAAATTTTACAAGGAAAAAACACAGACTGAAGCCTCTTTTTTGTATGCGAAGCCTACTACCTTAACGATATGTCTTATTTGCTGTAAAGTAGTACCACTAGAAACCTTGTATGAAAAGAATTTCAACTTTTACTAAATATATAAATAATAATAATAACGTATACATCACAACAACGTCTAGGCTCCAAACCAAGCATTAGCTTGTATTTTGGGTGCCAAGCGAAGACACCACATACATATAACAACCAAGACCCGGTACCAGTATCAATATTCGTTATATAAATACTGACCCGACCTGGGATTAGAACACGGGACCTCTAGCTTCATAGGCAGGGTCGCTACCCACCAGGCTAAGCGGTCGTCAGTAATATAGATGTACATAATATAGATAATACTATTAAAATGGCTACGATCATAACTACAATAGAAAACTTTCCTTGTGAAATGCAACAAGCTGTGCCGTATTAACGTATGCCTCTATTTTAGGGACAGTTGTTTAGAAAGCGTCACGTGTAGCAAAGTGCCCCCGCCGCAACATTTTGGCTTCCATAGCTGAAATCGTTTGCGGGCGCACTATTTTGCTCCTGAAAATCGTTCGCGCCATCAAAACGTTTTCAGAATTCACACGCGTCGCCCGCTGAAACAACGTTACGGTTTAGTGAAAATTGTTTCACTAACATAGCGATGTAGTACTATGGCATATCAATGTTCATATTAACCTTTTCTATCAGATATCTTTTTATTGGTAGACGTATTAATTTGGATTCTAAGAACTCTTAATATAGACAATATTATGAATTTTGCGTTCCTATACGCATAACTTCTGTCATTATGTCTCTGAAATAATATAAAATAATTACAATTAATACAATAATATATTAACACAAAAGAAACTTAAGCGTGAAAGTTTCAATCAGTTCGAAAAACAAAAATTATAGCTATTTTACTTTTGGAATTTTTTGAAATTTTAAAAAATAATTAATATATTACTAACTACTTAACAGAAACCATTTTTTTTCCGTGTGGTATGCTTTTTTACTTTTTCTTCTGATCTTAAAATTAACAATGTGACGTTGTATAACCCTATAATTTTGAACTAAAATTTCGTCTCATTAAATGTGAAATTTTTATAAAAATAAATTCAGTGGTCTTCGCACGTCAATGGCCTTGAAAGGGGCACGCAATTTAATTTTATTTTAAAATAATATTATTCATACCTAGTATACTATAAAAATAGTGAAGACGTATTGTAGATTAACATGCAATATTTCACACATACACACGTATCTACACCCAGATAGATCACCCGCTCCCATGGGAATATGCCCGCACGATAGGCATCTTGTCTAATGGTACATCTAAATTCGTAAACGGAAGAGCGGGGCTCTCATACCCAATACAGGTAATATTTTACTTACTAGAAAAACTCAACCTCGGGTTCTTAAAATGTAACACTTTGGACGAAATGATTGTCTGTTTTTTATTTATATGACACCAAACTTAATAAAAAAGGTCTAATAAGACCAAAAATAACTTTATCAAAAAAAATTAACACTATCCGTCGACCACATTAAAGCACACATAATCCGATTTGTTCCAGCGATTTTCGGTATCGCTGATGTTACCAAATCCCTATATTAAATCAGGCTTTACGAGTTCATTATGGCAACACTACGTTCCGATTTTCGTGCGGATGTAACACGTGTTTATGAGTTATCGTTTATATTTCGGTTCAATTTAGTGTCTGCTTAGTTATCCGGGCCGGTTAATTGGTTGGCGTTAAACGTAAATTAGTTTGTTGAGAGTTAACGGTGCCATATATGGAACGTGATTTTATATTATGCAACCTACCGTTATTATATCCCGAATCTGAGGCGGAAACCAGATCATATCGGACCACGCACAGTGAAATTTTCCGAAGTCGGAATGGATAAAATTCAAATACATCAAAACTCGATACAATCTTATTGAAACTAATTGTTGAATTTAGTAATTTAATAATATAATTTTCAGAATAAAAAAAAAATTGTAAATTATTTGTGTCATTTTTGAAGACCTATCTACAGACATACCTCACGTTGATGTGCGCTGGAAAGTTTTTCGTACCCCCCCGCCCCAAAAAAAAGTAATTAATTCCAATTTGATACCTCTATGCATTCCTAAGAAAAATGGCAAAAAAGAAACCCTTTTTTTGCGATAGGGCGCCATACATGGAAGTACGAAAAAAAAATCATCGTATCACCCGAGAGGTACCAAACGTTAGGTGTTACATAGGTGAGCCATGCACTCCTAAAGTCCTAATTTTTGTTAGTCATGTGTCCCCCCCTCCTTATACTAGCTAAACTGTTCTTTTTGAATACGTAAAATAAATTTATGACAGGAGTATACAGGGTGAGATTTTAGTAACCAGCCGAAAAAATTCTAGATGTTGGGTATCACCAATAGACCTCATTACGTAAATAAAAATATAGGTCAAATATTCAAAATCAATAATTATATTCTAAAAATTTTTTAACAAAATTTGGCGACCTTCTATTTACATAGAGCGAAAGGGTGGGGCATGGAGCATGTAGATGGGGCGCATGTACGTGCACTGGGGCCCTCGTGAATGGTGACTAGTATTTTGGGTAGTTTTGGGAAAGTTTTACGTAGTATTAACTGAATAGTTTCCTATTGAACGATACTAAAAAAAGGAAGACGGTCAACGGATTTTTATCAAAGGTCACATTATATTAAAATTTGGCTGGTCATTAAAACATCAACCTATATATAACTTAGTTAAAAGGAAAACTATCACAGCTAACTAGACTGTATTTTTTAACGAGTAATAGATTAACTTATAAAATGTATTTTATGAGTAAAAATTTTGTAAAAATTCCATAGAAAATGACAGATAGCGTTTGTAAAAGATACTTTTTTATTTTTTATGATAAAAACTACTTTGTATTACTAGGTACTATAAATTTACGCTTTCCTTTGCAGAACTTATTTTCTTCACAGTCGATTCTAAAAGTAAAAAATTCACTGTAATAAAACAAGTAATAAAAATTGTCTGGCTATCAGTGCACTCATGTTATTACTTTTCGGATTAGCCAGAGAGGATCGATGGCCTTCTAAATTACGAACGAAAAAAATGAAATAAATTAAACAATAATTCTTAAATTACATAATAATAACGATTAATGATTAAGTTCGATTAACGTCGCGCTCGTTTTGTATATTGTATGATAGTACGGACCCTTCGTGTGCGAGTCCGATTCGCACTTGGCCGATTTTTTATCTTTTGAAATACGGAACCATAATATGCAGATAAATCGTTTCTTCTCATTGTGCCCACTAAACTACTTTTTTAACGTTGTGGTTGTGTTTTAAAAATGCGAAGCGAAGTTAGAAGTGAAACGATCTTAAAATAGTATTATATTCCCAGCAAAAGTATAACAAACCTAGATTATGTTTTAAATAACTTTTCTCGCCAGCGACGAAGATTTCAAAAAAAATATTTATACAAACTGATTTTAAACCGAAATAATAGTTACATTTACCGCCCGCGGCTACGCCCGTGTCGTCTACACATGCAAGTAAATACGAGTATATTATATCATGAAAGTTCACAAAGATACCGCATTGTGACAACAAAAATATGAGCAAAAAATATACGCCGTAGACGAAATATGCACTAGTTGAAGTTATGGTATATTCGCAGTAAAGCAGAATTTTGTGTGACCGGCATGTAAAGTTCATATTCGAAAAAAGCAAACATTCTGAACTTACATTTCATATTCAATTTAAATAAATAAATGTTTATTTATAACAGTGATAATGGTCACCGACATATCACCTAGGGTAGATAATGGCATATCGACGCTGTAGAGTGAAGACCTCGTATGTCGAAAGTATGTTCAAACAAAAAAACTCCATCACATAAACGAGGTTATCTCACAGACTGCGCAAGATTCACTTATGTATATGTGGTTTTCATGGACACAGCTGGATGGCCTAAAATCTAAAATTAATAAGTTTGAAAAACGGATTCGTTACAAACATGCTTTACGAGTTAATTTTTGTAACAAAGCAAAAATAGATATTAATTTAAAAACTGACATACGAGGTCTTCACTCTACAGCGTCGTTAAGGTCTGTCTAATCACTTGTCAAAGATTTAGTTTACCCATTTTCGATTGTTTCGATGTACAAGACGCTCTAACCTGATTTTTATGCTAAGATATAATCACAGCGTAAATTAATTTGATTAATTGAGTATCGAAAATGTTAAACGCGATTTTGCGGAGTTGAAGACCGGCACGCGGGGATTTCGTGGGGTAAAGACCGGCGCTCGAGGAATTCGCGCAATAAAACTCGGACTGAAACTCGCCATCTTACACGAACTAGCTAGAGTATGAGTGTGTGAGTGAGTAAGAGGGCTTTTAGTCACTTCGTAATTTTACAGATATAATGTTATTAACCCAGTAGAGCTTAACCCCGGCTTTAACCTGGATTAGTAATAGCTTGCAGCTTTGTTTTCATGCACTACAAGTTTTATTGTTTAACTAATTGGCGTAATGGTGTAATGACATTGCATACTTATTAATTTCGAAAAGTCAGTGATTTATATTCCTCTTATTCTATTTTTCTTTACATAGCTTTTAGAAAGACAGAAAGAAAATGCTTTATTTCATGCACACACACGCTTTCGTCCATAAGCTTTCTTTGTCTTCTAAAAACATCTTTATCCTTTAGCATTCATATCATTTAAAAGTTTTAACATTCTGTAATTTTAAATACGTATCCTTTACCACAAGTACAAGTAACCAAAAAAGAAATAATACTAAATGGTATATATATATCTACAGCAATAACAACATAGGCCGGGGGCACGCAATTTGTACCGAAACGAGGTACGGTTAGCATTCTCTCAAATAATTTGCAAATGATATTACTACGGAGGCCGTATAAATCTACTGAATCGTAAAGAGGTAGGATTGTATGTGTAACAATGTCCCATTGAAAGCACAAAGCCACAAATAAGAAACGGATCGGTTGCCTTGAGAAAATTGGATTTTCTTTGAGAAGCAGAGCGTTCTAAAATTGTAAGCACTTGTTTCCTCGTGCAGTATCAATAGGCGTACGAACTATTCATGTAAATACGTTTTGCTGGTATTATACCCTCGTGTATGGTACAAAAGAAAAGAGGATGGAACGTTAGACACTTCCATCAGCCCTTTTTATAACCCACTGGAGGGGCATAGGCCTCCCCTCAAAATGAGGGGGTTTGGAGCTTAAATCCACTACGCCGCTCCAATGCGGGTTGGCGGGTGTAACGCCAACCATCTATTGACAACAATCGGGACCGACTGCTTAATATGCTCTCCGAGGCACTGAGTCAGTGATAGTTAATGTCCTTAAGGGAGAAAATACTCAGTGGTACACGCCCGGATTCGAACCACGACCACATGGCCTTATGGATTTGAAACAGGTTCGCTGCTTTCGGGCTGTCACAACACTTGGACTTAGAGTTAGACACTTACCTAACTTTAACTGTAATATTAAGGACAGATCCCTCAAAATGTATGTTTCAAATAAATTATTCAGAAATTAACTTCGACTAAAAAAATCCGAAAAAAAACATGTTATTTATTTGACTCAGTTTTTGTACTAAATAATCGGTCGTAGAAAACATGATTTAAATAACATCATCAGATCGTATTATTCTTTAAAGATTCATTGAAGTTTTATACTAACCGTATAAATTTATTGTGTAACTAAAAATATGTCTTTGGACAGGTTAACGAGTAGGTAAGTTAAATGATTTGGTTGTTATGTAGAAGCACAAGGTATTAAATATTTAGTACTAAAATACGAGTTTTCAATGTCGCGCGCCTAGGCGACATCTGACTACCGCTTAGCCTAGTGGGTAGCGACCCTGCTTGCGAAGCTAGAGGTCCCGGGTTCGAATCCCAGGTCGGGTCAGTATTTATATGATAAATATCGATACTGGTACCGGGTCATGGTTGTTATATGTATGTGGTGTCTTCGCTTGGTACCCAAAACACAAGCTAATGCTTAGTTTGGGGCCTAGACGTTGTTGTCATGTATACGTTATTATTATATTATTATTATTATTAAAATATACTAAAAAAATATACATCTCACTTACCTTGAATCGGTTCGTCCTAGATATGAGCGAGCGGAAATCGACCAGGGGACCTGACCTTAATTTAAAAAAAATCTTTATAATATATATAAATATAGATCTTTTACAACCGGACGTAGAACAAATAGATATATTCATGCACACAAATATTTATCCTGGCGGGAATCGAACCCGCGACTTTTGGTTCTGCAATTAGGGTTTCTAACCATTCTAAACCAATCGATCACTCAGAATTAAGATCACTTATAATTAACGCAAGGATTTATTTCCAGCATCCTGTGCTTTTAGAAAATCTTCAAATTTTCATCGAGAAATAAGTCCAATTAAAAAGTTATTATATTTAGATTTTGCGTTTAATTTTATAATGTGAATTTAACGTTATATGTATTTATCAAAGTAAGAATATCAAGGTTCAGGTCCCGGGCTCACCGTTATGTACATAACTCTTTCGCTTTATAAACATTTATACAGGCTAGTAGGTTTTGGCTGTTTAACGTTTTTGTAGGGCGCCCTTTACCGACTCTTCTATCATACACCGCTTAATGTGATTTTCTTTTCTCTCCTTATTTTATATTAAATGATTAAAAGCTTCGACTAATATTATAGTAATATAGCTGTCAGCAATTATAATTATTTTAGCAAACACCAGTTTTACATTCCACTAGTAACCAGTTTAAAAAACAGGAAGCTTACGTGATTTAAAATTTATTACGTAATATGAAAACCGAGATGTGAATACTGAAATGAAATTTTTAAAATATCCGCTTTGCTCAGTGAGTGACATGTTTATCGCGTCACGTCAGGCGTTCGTTTTGCAGACACTTTATATGTAAAATATGAAAGCTCGGTTAGTTTCCACTGTCTATTACGTACCGTTTAGAAAGATTTTATGTCCCTACTGAAATCATGTATGAACATCTATCAACGATTTTTTTTAATGATTTTGCTGTTTCACAATTCTTAAATTCATCAAATCAGTTAGTCATACGAATACAATTTAAGTATTTTAATTTGGCACATCGGAAAACCTTTTAAAATCGATAGTGTATTAATTGTTACATTTGACACGAAAATGAAATTTAGAAACTTTGTGCATTTTCTTTATAAAAGTATATGAATTTACTTGTAGCCCTCCTCTGCATTTACTGTCTAACCACTCATACTCTAGCTAGCTGGTGTAAGATGGCCAGTTTCAGTCCACGTGGTTTTCGCTCGTCGGTTTTCACCTCCGCGAGTACCTTGCGAGATACCTGAATCGTAATCTATGTATAAATATAATAAAATATGTATTAAATGACAAGAATTATAACGTAATGTGTAACATATTGTACATAAATGTTAAGTGCGTACCTTGCATTATTAATGTGTAGAACACAAATATGATAAATTTCGTACAGTCCTCATTATCCCATCACCCGTTTCGTATTGGTGACTGATGGACTGGGGACTCTGCAGGTCCCGATGATGGCCTCCTCCTCTCCCCTTAGAGCTACCCTTTGCCTCCATATCTTTTATAAGCGCGCGTGTATGGGTGTAAGTTGCTTACCGATTCTGCAGGTTCTTTTTTACTGACGTAAATCCTTCACCTTCTTTTCTTACTTTCTTCTTGCAGTTTACACGTGCTACGTCATTTTTTCTCCTTGCTCTTCTGTATCTGCTACTACACCACTACCACCACACCTACTTTTCCACTGTTACCTACTCCCAGTTCCTGTCTCTCTTCTCTCTGTCACGGCTTCTCTATGATAGAATCTCCTCCTCTCGCTCGCTCTATCCCTCTCCTTCACGTTATTCTACCATACTGTACAACCTTTTTAACCCTTTTTTTCGCTCTTCGTGACATAGACCTTGGCTTGTCTCGACATCTTGATGTCTTGACTCTATTGAAACCAAACGCTGCTGTCAAATTTATGTGCTCTATGGCTTTCAAACATTATAAAAAATGTTTTCTAACACGCAAATCGAGTACGAAACTTTTTTTTAAATTATTATTTATTGTAATTTATAACATATAATAAATAATATATTCTACATTGACGTCTGCGATACATATAGTTAAGAAGGCCTTTAAAAGTAATATATGGGTTTCAAAATGATTTTATTATTTAAGTTAAAAGTTATTGAAATATGCGCTCTTGGAGTCGTTTAAAGTGTCCCCATCTTTAATGTTTTAACTATATGGTGAAAAATACGAAAAATTTAAGCCTTCGATGTGCAGAGGCTGACATGTGCTTGGTCAGTTTGTTAAATTCCAACTGACTTTATGTACGGTACATAAAATATCTATACATGAAACGCTGATATAAATAAATAATTACTCGTAATTTTAGATAATATAATCGACGCATATTTTTCCATGTAAAATATTTTATCAAACTACTAAAAATTAAAAATGTTTGTGGCCCTTTGTAGTATGATGAAATGGTTATTAAAAACATAATACGTAGGTATTCGACCGTGGTGAGCTTTTCAATTCAACTGCGGAAGGAAAAGTTCACAAGACGCGCTTTCGAAAGCCCAACCTAAATACGTGGCCTCAAAACTTTGCAAATAGAGCGACGTGAATTCTTTAAGACTTCGTTCTTACAATGGCTTTCTCTGGAAATCCACCAATGCAAACTTTTTATTTTGTATATGTGATATATCTTCTTTTGCATTTATCTTTGTTTTTAAAGTGTTTACTTTCGGACCATTGTAGGCACTCAATATGTATTTCTTTAAATAAGTTATAAGCAGAAAAGTGCAGTTCAATGTGTCATTGGATATCAGTCCAGATAATATATGGGATGCACTAAAACACCGATTTAATTGTACTTTATTTTATTATGAAACAAAATCACAATATGTTTTAATCACGATTTACACAACTCATGAATTACACTGTTATTGTACTTTTTGGCTCGCAGTTGATCGTACTTGACTTATCAGTAAACTGACTGACTGACGTCACGCCGTCCTCTTTATATAGGTGTCATAAATCCCCTACCACCAGGCATCTCGAATATTCTATCGCCGAACATTCTAATATAAAATTGTAATCACAATTTACCGTAGGAAATTTCTAGCTCCGGTGCTATTCTTTGTGTGGTCGTCAAAATGTGTAACAAAAATCGAAACAGTAAGTGCATAATTCACTTTGAGTAAAAAACCGCACTTAAAATGAATTTAATTAGAGGAATTTATGTTTTGTATTTTGTATCAGGAGTTAAAATATGAAATTTTCATTTTATACAGGAAAAACAAAATTAGTAATTACTCCGAAAAAATATTTCTTTGAACAAAATGATTACTCATATTCGCGTTTTTTCCATGGGGATAAGAACTCTGGGGAACAGGACTCAACTTTTGATAAAATTGCTTAAATTGCGGAGAAAATAGATATTGGTAGGAGGCACTTTCGGAGACTAATACGGAGTATGTCGGAGAATTTGTGTTATTTCTATAGCGTTGAAGCTATTTCTTGTGCAATATAAGGTCTTGCATTATCATCAAGTGATGATGGTGAAGATCTGTGACCACTAGGGGCTGTTTATCTGCTTTTTCAGCACCACTGCGTAAAGTTCTCGACGACATGCTGCAACTATTATTCATGCACCAGATTTGCGGAAGCTGTAATAGATAACATGATGACTGAATCTCTTGACAGTCACCTTTACTTTTTTCAGCTTTCCTTCTTTTAAACCTCCTATTTCGGTAAAGTTTGATCCAGGTCGACCCCAGGGTCATCCATGGGGTTTTTTTCTTGCAGTTATATCATTTAAAATCCATTGTTCTTTGCACATTATATTGCTTCAAGATCTCTTTCTTTTCTGTAGCTATTAATCAACGCAAGTCAAGTTACGACGCGTGCATGCACTTTTGTGCAGGTCATTAATTTTTCTAGTTTCTTATTTTTGCCGATTTGGCACTAATGAGTAAGTTTAATGAGTACATTCAAACCAAACCCTCCAAATAATTCTGCAGTCGATTGATATAGATGGTCAAAGAATCAAATAAACATAATTGCAAAAAACTTTTTCCGAAGAAAGAAGATTTTGTTTTCGTGCGCAAGTTTTCGATGTTTTAGTGATAAGTATAAAATTTTTTGGGCTTCATCATCATCATCAACAGCCCATTTTTACCCCACTGCAGGGGCTTAGGCCTCCCCCAGGGTGAGGAGGGGGGCTTGGAGCTTAAGTCCACCACGCTGCTCCACTGCGGGTTGGGAACTGTAACGACCGCCATCTATGTACAGCGTCCGGGACCGGCTGCTTAACGTGCCCTCCGAAGCACGGTGTCAGTGATATTGTGTACTTAAGTCAGAAAAACTCATTGGTACACGCCCGGATTTGAACCGTGGCCCTATGGGGCCTTATAAATTTGAGACAGGTTCGTTGCGCTCTGGGCTATCACGACAGTTTTTGGCCTTATTGGAAATATATTTTAATGTTTTAACAATAATAGACTAAAAGGCTGAGGGTATAAGTGAAAATACACTGTGAGTTCATTAGTCATGTCTCTTCCAAATGAATTGAAGTTATGAGCCATATCTACTGCGCTACATGCTACGACGGCACTCATGTTAAAAAATACGTGTACATGTCTACGTGTACACGCTAGTGTGATAACAATTGAAAAGCAATTACCAAATTGCTTGGGTTTGTATCTAGAGCACAGCAAATTTCAATTAAAAAAAAAGACTAACTCAATATTGTTTACTATGCAGGCGTTATTTTATTTCAAAGTGACTAGCAATAACGGCAATTTAATACTTAAAATCCTATTACAAAATTAAAGCTGTTACATAATACAAAAAATAATTAAAACGATTACTTTCATAAAAGCAACAAAAAGTAAATACAACAAAAAACAATATTGTAAACATGAATAAAGGAAAAATCTGGACATCGAATCGTTAATTAGCAATTCATGTACCCATAGTAAATTAACTTGTATTATTTGTTTGTGTATTTCAGCTCAGTGTGTTTACATTTACAATCGAACTTTATTGCGGATCCTAAAATAGGCACAAGTAGCGTCGCAACAACCAGTTTAATGTATAGCGGAACGCAGTGGAGCGATGGGTATATGACTGTACCCGCGCAAGCCCGCAAAAAAGCATTATTCAGATCCGCCATAAACCTATTCACTATTCATTGACCATATTTGTTCAGATAGAAGTTCACGACCCATTTATTTGACAGAGACAATAAATTGATAATGATTGATGACTAGTTAAAAGGTTAAGTTTGAAGTGATCTGTACAAAGAGTTTAAAACATTTATTTGCAAAGCAATTTAAAAATAAGCTGCTGCAGATGAGCACTCGTAGATACTTGGCAAAAATCACGTTGAATACTCATAATATTCATAATATAAAAGATGCATACATTAATAAAAAGTTGCCGTTCTATAATCCTACTGAGAATTGCTTTAAAATTATTACAATACAACGCTCTAGGCTCAGTTGAACTCTTATTGTACTCTTACTTCGAAACGAGACAAGTACAACTAGTTTTCTTTTTCTCATTTTGTTGTGTCACTGTTAGTCCGCATGAAAATTTTCTGCATTGAATTTGTAAGACGTTGTTTGTATAACAGCATGATTTGACTTTGATTGTATCCCACCAGTTTTGCTTATACTTAACAAAATCTATTTTATTTATTCACAATTTTTCCCATCGAAGCTTTTTAGTCTATACGACTTGAATTGATTGAATAATTTTTTAAGGAAAAAACGTTAAAGCAAGCTACCTATCAACTAGAAGTTTGATCGTCGACAAGTTTTGAAGTGAAAGAAAAAAAACTTCTTTGCGGTACTTACGCAATTTCCCGGGAAAGATTAATGTAGCGAAAAAATGGACTCCACTTGTATTGTCGAAGAAATCGTACGACTTTTCTTTAATTTATTAAATAATAAGTAAGTGCTTAGGTACATAACATCCTAACTATGTACACAACTATCACTGACTGTGATTCGGAGAGCACTTTAAGCCGTCGGTCCCGGTTACCAGTGGTGGATTGATGGCACTCATTAAAATCCACCATTCCGCACTGGAACAGTGTGGTGGATTAAGCTTTAAGCCCCTCGTCCAGAGGGGAGATTTAAGCCCCTGCATTGAGGCATTAATGGACTGACGGTATGGTACGTACATAATATCCTTAAATTAATAACTAGTTTTTACATACAACATCTCTTACTTAGATTGCACTATTTTGATTCTATGATATTTATTGAAAGCTATAAGCTCAATAAATGTTCACATGACTCGTAAATTATCATCGATCGCTACGGAAAACTGAAGTACATACTCCTCTATATGTTTACGCCATGGAGCTATGAAATGGTTGTTGTCACGCTGCGCACTCTAGAGGTAACCTAATATAAAACAAATGTATCAAAATACCGGCCAAGTGCGAGTAGTCGGACACGAAGAGTTCAGTAAAAAAAAACACGTTGGTGGACCCCCTTTTATTTTAAACTTTATTTTATTTTTATTATTTACTGTTGTAGCGGTCATGTAGTACACGTTTCACGAAAACTTGAAGTATATGCAATGATCTCACTATTATCAGTCACCAAAAAAACATGTTTCTTGTATGGGGGTTTCCTGGGGTTTCCTTTAATTTTTAGCTTTTTTTTGTTTTTATTTTTAATATAACGGCCATAGTACATAATTTAACATACCTACTTCATAAAAATTCCAAATGTTAGCAATGATTTCACAATAACCAATCACAAATACGTCGAAAAAAAAACTTTTCTGGACCACCTTCTTTTTTTAACTTTATTTCATTTTTGTCATTTGTTGTTATTGCGCTAAACAGTATGTATATACTCTGTGAAATATTCACTTGTCTATATATTATGGTTCAGAGGATACGACCCTGTGACAGACGGACGTATGGACAGACGGACGACGAACGGAGAGCGGAAAATTAGCGAAAGGGTTTTCGTTGGTACCCTTTTGTTATGGAACCCTAATATTATCTCCGGGGTTGTGAAATATGCATTCGAGCGCAAAGAACGAGACACCACCCCGTGTGACAAACGAAGACAGGTGTCATAATAGTTATTTCTCAATACATTTGCTATTAATACGGTCTTTGTGTCATTGAAACTTGTACCGTAATGTTGTATTTTACAGTAGTAGGCCTTTTTACTTTGCACAAATCACAAACGAGCATTCTGTTTCTGACGCATGCGTAAACCGCAAAAAGCAACACGCTCGCTTCCTTAGCTCTCGCAATTATTACATTTGAATTATCTACCTAATTTAACCGCAAATGTACATACCTACACAAAGACGGGATGGACAAAGATCATCTAGGTAACAGATTGCGTGGGCCATACACGTGACCCGCCCTTCTCTCTTTCTCACCCTAAGGCTCAAATGTGTTAAATTTGCTTTTCGAACTAAACGGCCAGCATTACTACCTACTCTATTGAACTTATTCAAGCTTGGTGGAGAAAACATGACTCGGCACTTGTTTGTCGTAGTTTCACAACAAGAAGTTAAATTATGATCAAAAGTAAAATTATAAACTAACCTACAAAAGGCTAGTGAGGGTTCCGTTTTGTAAACATTTATATCAAATTATTATAGTGCAACATCATTTATACGTGTTGATATAGTGTACTCGTATTGTACTGCTGCAAAACAAAATCAAATTGACTAGCCCATCAATGATACTAAACGTTATTTTAATTACCGTAAGATCGTTATTTCGTATGTCAGTAAAAATATGACTATATAAATTCAATAATGAAAGAAAGAAAGAAGAAAGAAATAAATTTAATCAGAACCACGGATACACAATACACAAAGAAAACTACAAAAAATAAAACACAAAGAAAGAGTCTCCGCAGCCATGACAGGAGCTGACTCAACACCCGCTGTGTGACCACGCCCACAGTACTGATTTTCAGTCAGTCCCTACGCATACACTAAAGCACAATGGCTTAAGTTTCTATATCGAAATGACAACTTAATATCTCGTCTCGCCTCTAAAGAGTGTAAAACAAAGTAACTATTCGCGTCTGTTTGCTTATGCGCTTAATTTTTTTGAACTATCAACTTCACTATTACTTAGAGATTTTTTTCCGGGAAGTGTATTTGTATAATACATGTATATTATATTTATAGAACATAGTGAAAAGTTGATGTTTTGTAATGAAATCGTAAAAAAATAATTCGGGCGCTTACATTTCTGACGCTGAGTAAATCTTACGAGATACATCAGAAAAATGTACTACGAAGCCGAGACAAAATTCTGGGATGGTATATGCCTTACTTCTAAGAACAATCCACTCTAATAATTTTGATCTTTTACATAAGCGCGGGGAAGAAAGTGTTAAAGATAATGGACTTATGCGCTATATAATATAATTTGTGTTGAAGCCAAAATAGTATAAACACGTATATAATAGTATAAACGCAGTCTACGCGGGCGAAACCGCGGGCAGTCGCTAGTACTATACACAGTAAGCAATTTCTATGAATTAGTTTGTTTACTCCAAAATTGACCCGAATATAATCCAACCCCTCCCTCGACATATACACTGCGTTTCATGCCAAATAACCCACTTAACTTTTAGGGGATATTTGGAATAAAATTATCCCTCTTAATGTAAGAAGATTGACACGTTGTAGATTTATTTGCTTGTTTGATAAATCAACAAAAAATAAGGAAAACAATATTAGAGATGGGCTTCCAAAAGCTTGCGTCAGTATCCATAATCGATGATTATTATAAGCATGAACCTAAGGATACACGGACGTAGCATTAACTACCAAAGCAACTAACTACCAAAGCACCTCAAGTAATACATACGTACACGTCCACTTGAACACACTCAAACCATAGTAAGTCTAGTATGCCGCCTACTTCGTGAACTTTCCCGCGTATAAAGTGGTTGACACTCCCCAAAAGTTATAAAATAAAACCGTCATGCGTGTGTGTGTGTGTGTGTGTGTGTGTGTATTTGTGTTTGTGTTTGCGTGTGTGTGCGTGTGTGGATGAACTTTCATTTTGTGTCGTAAAGACCGTATCTGTACTAGACTGTGGAGAGGCAGCGCTACTTATACCAAGTAAGTGGGTTGTTGACTTCCCTTCTTTTCCTATGGTCCTGTAAGAACTCCCGCCAGGTCTTTCGAAGTTAATTTAGGTCGACGTTGACTAAAAGGTAAATTATATATAAACCTTTGCCTATGGATTCCGCGTTTATGTAGGAGATAGTAGGTGTAGTGTTCAAAATCTCTAATAGCCAATGAGTGAGCCAGTGAGCCAGTTTCGCACCATCTCATCGTATATTTTTGTTATGTATTTATCAAAAAATAATGGTAGTGTTAAATAATGTTAAAATAACTACAAATTGACAAATTTCGAATTTTCCCCTTTATTTATGCTATGAGACTTTGCTTCTAGTCAAATTATATTATATTTCAAATTGACCTAGAGTAATTATTAGTTGCAGTACAAGTATATAAAATATTTTTAGTAACACATATTTGCTGTAAAAATTTAATTAGGGTTTTATTTTAAAGCTACCACAAAACATATATTTAATTATTTGCTTAGGTAGGTATCGAACTTCAAATATTGGTACGTTGCATTCTGCCTTACACAAACAATATCTTGTATTTACCTCTTCAAAATCATTTTAAAATAGAGAATATCGATACCTACTCGGGGGGGTTAGTAAAAAAATCCCTTGTATTGGAGGCCTCCTTTAAAATGTTTTTTTACTAAAGAAAATTTTATTGTTCAAGAAAAGTTGTTTATTTGATAGTTCAACTTCAACTCCAAATGATACACTACCTTGTGACGGCTCTTACCATATGCAATTTCATAAGTATTGATTAAAAAACTCGATTTGAAAAACAACAATTTCTTATTAAATTGCTATTTCTCATTTATACACAAAGATACGGGTGTAATGGTTTGCGAGTAAACTGGCTGTGATATACAGAGAGACACAAACAGGCAGACATAAAAAAAGAATGAGGGTTACATTGTAGGATTACGGGACCCTATAAAATCTAGTCACGCCAAATAGTATAGTATTTTTTTTAAACAGTCGGTTTTAAATAAAACTGATCAAGGTGGAAAAGGCAGTGTTTTCTCGTACGCAGATATAAGGATTCTCGCATGACAAAATCCTTCGTATTTGCCTGGCTCGCAAGCAGAAAATCCAATAATTTACCGGGTTAAGTCTTATCATAATCTTGCACGTCCCTCGTATTTCATACTAAAATACTACGCTCTTAGTCCTCTCCTTGTTGAATACAGTGTCCACATTCATTCAACTATATAGTAACTCTTACGGGTTAATTATAATTTATACGTAATAGACAAACACCTTTAATTCATATCGCTGGCGTCCTATCCTAGCATATACATACTACTTATGTATATAGGTGTGCAAGGAAAACTGGCACAAGCGATTTTCTCATACTAACACTTATGCATGTACATGTGCGTAAAAGGAATAAACGATATCATTTGTTTAAAAAAAATCATATTTGTTAGTAAATCGCTTGTGCCAGCAGAAACCAAATAACGCGCGCTCACACCGTTTAGTTTGAATATAATGATGGTATCTTCTTATTCTTCGTATAATGTATAGTATACATATAATTTATTAATTCACCCATAACTACTATAGTCATCGGTTTACCGGTTACCGGTTACACCTCGACTATAATATGCAGCTTACCGTACTTGCATCGGTGTCGTGATAGCCCAAAGCGCAACGAACCTGTCTCAAATTTATAAGGCCATAGGGCCATGGTTCGAATCCGGGCGTGTACCAATGAGTTTTTCTGACTTAAGTACATTAACTATCACTGACTCCGTGCTTCGGAGAGTACGTTAAGTAGTCGGTCCCGGACGCTGTCAATAGATGGCGGTCGTTACAGTCCCCAACCCGCAGTGGAGCAGCGTGGTGGATTTAAGCTCCAAGCTCCCCTCCTCACCCTGGGGGAGGCCTAAGCCCCTGCAGTGGGGTAAAAATGGGCTGATGAAGATGAAGATGAAGTACTTGCTTCATAATGTACTATTGATTAAAATTTCCTACTTTATTACCTCTGCAGACATATTACGGAACATACTTGTAGACAGCAAGAGGATGTCATATTTTATTATTTAATTGAAAATTCTTATTTCTTTTTGTATCGAATTTAACGAATACGATAGTAAAAGAAATTTCATTAGTTATAAAGTTCAGCTGATCTCCTTGCTGTTTTTGCAACGAAAATCGTTTCGAAGCTCCGAATAACGAGTTGTTTATAATTACAACTTTTGATCTCAATTTAAGGATGTTATTTAGATGACTTTGAGCAATCGAATTTGGATGTCTGAGCTTGGTTCAGAAATTTTTGGCACAGCCTTTTAAATACGTAAGATGGCTAGTTAAAACAGTTACAGAATTTTCGATTATTTGAATATTTATTGATTCGTAGATACAGACACAAACTCCGTATCTAGGATAAAATGCATCATGAAAAAATGGTTCCCTTAAGTGAAAGTTGCTATATGCAATATACATATATGTGGGTAACATGTCAAACGCAATGCGTCTGACAAGTCTGACTAGGTCAGCAGAGGATGACTATCAAAGATTTTTAAGTTATAAGAGCGGGCTTCAAATATATTTTACAAACAAATGTAATGACGAATCCCACCGATCGGGAAGTAGTTGAATTCCTTTATAAATAATGTGTAAACAATTGACCATTCCCAAATTCTAGAACTGAAGTCCGTCATTTCTTTTTTCTAAAGAAAAGGCAATTTTAAGAAACTAATTTGATATTTTTTTTTTGTTTTAGATCAATATTTACGTAGTTATATGATACTGAAAATTCCTAAAGCGTGACGTCACAGGGTGGAATTATAAGGTCAGCCATTGCCATTGCATATTTATAAACATAATGTAATAAATACTAATGCAATAAAAACTACGTAAATATTGATCTTTATCAAAAAAAAAAAAAATCAAATTAGTTTCTTAAAATTGCCTATTCTTTTGAAAAAGGAAATAACGGACTTTAGTTCAAAAACTTGGAAATAGTCAGTTAGTGGCGTTTTTAATCACTATACTAATATCAGTGAAACTTTTCCATAGTATTTCGCGGTCGAGATATTTATATACTTTCTACACACTAACGCTTTACTATATAAAATATTTCTTTCCAGAACTTTCCTGCATTTCCTTTACGAAAAACGTAATTTAGCAATATAATAAATTTAGTTGCGAAAAAAAGGAGAGGCTGGTTTCCGTTTATGTATAAAAATGCAAGTAGGCATGGTTAATTTGGAAAACACATAAAATTACCAATTCACTAGTAGCCCTCGTCTGAGTTTACCGTCTAACCACGCATGCTCTAGATAGCTCGAGTAAGATGACGAGTTTCAGTTTGAGTTTCAGTGAGCGAGGTCCCTGCACGCCGGTCCATTTCCGCGAAATCTCCGCGCGCCGGTCTTCAACCCCGCAAAATTGCGTAATGTCACATCGATACTGTCTAGTGACATTTATGACTCTATTAAAACCAAACGCTGTTGTCAAATTTATTTACTCTATGGGAAAACAATATAATGGATCAAATGCACTGACGTCTAACTCTCTGGACAGTACAACAGCGACTGAAACACTTTGTAGCAATTGACACAAACTCGCGTAACTAAAGAACGACCGCTTAGCCTAGTGGGAAGCGACCTTGCCTACGAAGCTAGAGGTCCCGGGTTCGAATCCCAGGTCGGGTCAGTATTAATATGATGAATATTGATACTGGTACCGGGTCTTGGTTGTTATATATATAAAAAAAATATATTTATATATGTATATATTATAAAGAATATTTAAGTATGTATATCAGTTGTCTAGTAACCCATAACACAAGCGTAATACTTGCTTACTTTGGGACTAGATGGCGCTGTGTGGGAAGTCCCATGTATTATTATTATTTATTTGTCGGTATTTATTGTCACCTCTTTTACTTAAACTATTGAATTTAATGTTTTTGGCAACCATTAATTTTTTTTACTAACTTGGTAGCGTTCCAAATCATACATCGTCTAGGTGTCGTTAGTGTTAACAAATTAGTTAAAGAAACTTACTGGTTTGTATTTAGATGTACTAAAGAAGGGGTGAGTGAAGTGAGTTTTATCTGAAAAAAACAAAATAAATCGACTTTTTGCATGGAGTTAGATTTTAAATGATCATAAATCGACTGCGCAAATTTTGATTCGTGTCAAAAATAAAGACCTATAGCAAAGGTATTAACTGAGAAACATGCATAACATTTCAGGCTTGCAGATGTGGTACGAGCAATATAAAAACACTCCTAACTCATTTTGAACTTGTTATTAGTTAACACCTTTGTCCATTCACCCCTTCAATTATTACAGAATTATATAGACAGCAGTCACAACAGCATCACATCACATTGGTAATTTACTTGAATAATGAGCGCGTCCTCTTCAAAAAACTATGTATAATAAGCTATTTGACACGCTAGAGTATAACGAACTGATAACTATACTTTTTGAATTTCGGAAAAATACCGATTATCACCGGAGATATAAGAAATCAAAGTATGTGTTTTTACAACCCGCTCGTGACGTCACTCGGTGCCGCTGTATTCAAATTTTCCACGTTAGACCATAGTAATATAACCGAGTGATGTCATTGTACGATTTACTTTAAAAATTTATATCTTCTACAATTTTGTAGATATTAATAAAATTATTTCACTTAATAGTTTTTCTTAATAAATATAACATATTTCTAAAAAAGGCAAAAATGACATGACTCGCTCATTTCAACCCAATTTTAAACTCAATGTTTTTTTTTCTTATATAGCTAAACGTACTGTACTGAACTCGAGAAAGTGAAATATATGCCATACTCTAAACCTTTGGTTCGGAGTAAGGAAAACGAAATTGGTCTCTAACATTTTCTAATTATGTGGGGTTAGGTTGTACTTAGTGATACTGATAAAGTCCCTTAAAGAAGTGTTAAAAACATCGCACATGGCGCAACTGTTATGCCGACTTTAAGGAGGCTTTTCATTATTATTTAATTGCTCATTTTTTTTGTTAGGTCGTGGGTTCGATTCCCACTCATGACAAATATTTTTGTGCATGAACATGTCTATTTGTTTCGTGTCGGATGTAAAACATCTATATCTGATAATATATGTATAATAATAATAATAATAATAATAATAATAACACACGCAATCACAACAACGTCTAGGTCCCAAACTAAGCATTAGCTTGTGTTTTGGGTACCAAGCGAAGACACCATACTACATATATATACACATATACATACCAAGAGAAGTATATACTATAATATAAAACGGAATATCTAAATATATATCAGTTGTCTAATACACATGCAGGCTCTGCCTAGTTTGGGACTATAATAATATATTATTATTATTATTAATCAGGTCAGATATAAGTTTTACCATTTGGTGCAATTCGCAAAACTTCTGGGACATAATTACGCGGACTCTATCCAAAGGCATTAAAATCTGATGACCAAACTTATTCCATCTGTTCCGGTAACCGAGTTCCAATTTATGTGATCGAGACTTTATGAGAATTGGGTTGGAAAAAACTTATTACATCTCCGCATCGGCTATGACATATGTATATATGTATAACATATCTCATTTTTGTCCAGTATATAACTATAACGGGTATATAAATATATAAATTTGTACTAAATTACGTTCTATGGATTGTAAAACAAATATGTATAATAGAAGTTTAAGTACAAAATTGCCGTTCTAGCGAATGGCCAATTTTATTAAAAAAAACTTATTAATTTGGATTTTTTTATATTCTATTTGATCAGTGATCCTATTTCAAATAAATAAATATACACAATAGCGTCTGCGCTTAGACATGGACAAACATAGAAAATTAGATTAACTGTTTAATACGACTTTCATAGTGGCACCAACGTAGCAGATACAATCCGTCATAATCAATGCTTTGTTTGAAAAAGACATGACTAATGAACGCAAAAATTTTGACTTTCACAACACACCATAAGGAAGACCAGCCACTAAAACCACTAATGGATAATATGAAGCCATCGTAAAAACTGATCCTTATTAATTTGCTGCAGAATTAGCAGCACAGTTTAAGATTGGCGTACTCACAAAATTAATTCATTTGCGTCGAATTATGAAATAAAAAAAAAACTAGATGGATCTTACCATATGAATTGAAAGACCTACACAAAAGTACATATTCTGAAGCTTGCTTTACGTTAATTAATCGACAAAGTTTGAGTGTTTTGGACCGAGTTTCAACATACGACGAAAATGGATTGATTGCGACATCTAGTCGCCGAGAGGCAGTAGAAATAGCCTTTACAAACTTAATTGAGTATTGCTCTACAGAGTTCCACCTCAAAGGCATTCAAGACCTCCCTATTAGTTGGCAGAAATTCTGAGAGAATATTGGTAATTATTTTCAATAAATAAAATACTAATTGAGGAGTCTCTTTTCAAAAGGATTTATAAAACATTTTTTTTTAAGCTTATAACACTTAAGAAAACTATTTTAAGTATAATTTTAAAATTGTTTTAAAGTTGAAATACATTTTGTAATACTTTTATTATTTTAATAACCTGACATTTTCTGTAATAGCATATACATGTCCAAGCATGCCCTGTCCCAAATTGTTTGACGTTGTTTGGTTTTTTTCCCTTTTCTAATTGCGTAACTTTTTTTCTTATGTCATTTTTTATTGTAGTTTATATTTTCTATTTAACATGCTGTTTACTTATTATTGGAACAATAATAAGTATTATTAAGTAAACACAAGGTAAAATTTTACCTTGTATTAATTGTTTGTGTATTTAATGTTCATTGTTCTGTGAAGTAGGTAGTAAATAATTACCCATCTAAATAAAGATCTAACTTCATTCGTATTTTAGGAATAAGCCGTTCTGATGAGTACATATAAGAAATAAGCTCTTTTTAATTGATCATTTCAAAATTAAACTCATTTTGTTTCTCAATAAAATATGTTTTACAAAATTATGAAGTGCTGTACGTCTACAGCATTTTAATGCATGTATTTCAAAAAGTTCACGATTTTAGATATTTCCTATCTTTCCTTACTGAATACAACGTCCCAAGTATTAAATTTGTAGGCTGCTAGAAATACCTTAGCACTTTGATGATCGATGAGTCAATGTGTGACAAAATAGCGAAATTTTGATCTCAGATACTTTTATTACTATATTTTTAAACTAGTCATTGGTGAAATATTTTGTTTAATAACTATCAGATTTTGCTTACATTTGTAACAGAGATATGGAAAGTTTAACAGTGTATCGTTTGCTTCTTGAAAAGTGTTCCTAGTGGCTGCCATCTCTACAACTTGACAGGGCCACTACTCCCTGATTACATTTACTTTTTACACAAAATCGTACGTGTTGTCCTTCGATGTCGTATAACCTTTCTAACTGACTTGTGATAGGAATAACGGTGCTAGTGATGCTGTTCCAACTTACCTGTGCTTTTATTCGACCGAGGGACGCTATTACTACTTCATTCTTCACTTCTTCACTTCATTAGCCCATTTTTACCCCACTGCAGGGACTTAGGCCTCCCCCAGGGTGAGGAGGTGGGGCTTGGAGCTTCAATCCACCACGCTGCTCCACTGCGGGTTGGGGACTGTAACGACCGCCATCTATTGACAGCGTCCGGGACCGACTGCTTAACGTGCCCTCCGAAGCACGGAGTCAGTGATAGTTATGTACTTAAGTCAGAAAAACTCATTGGTACACGCCCGGATTCGAACCATGGCTCTATGGGGCCTTATAAATTTGAGACAGGTTAGTTACGTTTTGGGCTATCACGACATTACTACTACTACTTACTAATCTATCTACTTATTACTGCCTATACTTATTAGGTAGTTAGACAGTCATTAAATTATTTTTACGATTTCAAACCTAAAATGTAACCTTCAGTCTCAAAATGTCCACTGTATCAATATGAAAAGAATACTTTAGAATAGGTATATTATTTTATTTTATATTGTACCTAAATTTAACGAATAAATTGCCGTCTCCGATCAATGATGTCTCCCTACGAAATATCGTCCAAAGCTACCACTGCTAAGTAAAAAAGTAAGTTTTTAACAAATGCGACTGTCGTCGTGAGACGAATTATCTGTACCGAGGGGATGGAATTATACCGTTTGTCTCCTATTTAATATTTTTTTCACTTGCGCCTCGCTGGCTTTAACTAGGTGGCGTACTGTTTTTAGTCAATTTGGAAACATGAAAACTTTGAATAACGAAATACGCGATTTCCGAAAAAAACGAAATCATACGTACATAATATGTAATTATATTTAACTTACTACTCCTATAGTAAAAATACTTAAAATAAATCTATCACAATGCTCTTAGTGACGCCATGAACTGCAAAGAAAAATGAGAGTTACTATATAGGTACACTTAATTTTTGATATTATGAAGTATCTAGGTACTAAATCCTAAAATAGTAAAAATATTTTCGCGTGCACGTAACTATCGACTATCGACATTTCCATCGGTGGTTTTATTCTAGAAAGTACAGTCAAAATCAGGCGACCGTCTATTAAATTTGATAGTGTTTTCTGTAACGCGCCAGGACGGTTGTTGAATGTATAAGGCTGCTTTGACAGGGTACACGAAGTGTAAGTTTATTGTAAAAAAATGTTGCATAAGTACTTTTTAAATCGTTACTTTCAAGAATTGGCGCGCAAAATATACAAGGAAAGAACTCGTTATGCATTTAACTGTACGCCCACACGGAACCCGGAGACGACGCAACATTTTTTTTTTCCAAGCATATAAAGTACTAACACAGTTTAACAATAAATAAGCGGCAATGCGTTATCTTGAAACTCACTTATGAATAACTTTACAAAATAAATTAACCTCGATAGGACATTACTTCAAACGTGACCGTGTATTCTTATAGATCAGTATTTTATCTTTTCATGCCTTTCTAAGCTCTAATTTCACATTGAATCCAAGGGATAGCTCTGAATTTTTGCAATACCTTTATTAAGCTACAGTGATTGGCTGGCGTTTACGAACCATCAGTTCTTGACCATTACCATCAGCCCATTAATGTCCCACCGCATGGGCTTAGGCCTCTTCTTGGGAAGAGGGGACTTGGATCTTAATCCACCGCGCTGCTCCATTGTAGGTTGATAGATTTTAACCACTGCCATTTGCTGACGGCAACCGGGACCGACAGCTTGTTGTGATCTCCGAGGCACAGTCAGTGATAGTTATGCACATAAGTTAAAAAAAAAACTTAAAAAAACAATACATGCCCTGGGATTGTAACCACGGCCTTCTAAACAATAACCGGGTTTGCTACCACTCGGCTATCATGACATATCTTGACCATTGTCATGAAACGATTGAAGTCAATACCTCTACTTAGATGTATTGAATATATGCGAGCCAGCTAGATTTTAAAAACAATTCAAGCCACACCGGCTGAAAAACAACATTGCAACGTTGAAAATGATAAAGTCCTTGCCTAGTCCGAATGAAATACGGCAGCGAGCGGAGTGTAATGAAAATGGGAACACTTAAGTACCTGGCGAGATATTCAAACGTCAGAACAGGTGATGCATCTTAAAAATATATGGGCGTACTTTTTGTAAAAGTTTACAACTTCACGCGTGAAATATACGGGAGCGGAGGCCTCACTTACAAATTAGCCGCCGCGTTTTGAAATATATCCAGCGGCGAGGCAGCGCCGACTGTAATTTTTTAACTATACAAGGAAGGCTTCCTGAATAGGATTATATGAAAGAAATGTAGCGTTATAAAATATATTTGTAATAATATTTGTCATAAATATTTGTAACCTTTCCAATCCTGGCATATCTTAACAAAATCGGAAGCTTTGTACATTAAAAGGTCGCTATCATAAATATATAAATAAATAAATAAATAAGTAAATAAATAAATAAATAAGTAAATAAATAAATAAATAAATACATAAATAAATAAATAAAGAAACAAACAAATAAATAAATAAACGTTTATTTCCACAAAATACAAAGTGAGAAAAAAAACAACGAACTTAAAAAAAATATGTTGTTTTAAGTTTTGCTAAACTAGCAAAGCCGGTGGATGGATGGAAATTCGTTTCAAATGTATATTGTATAATACCTAACAAAATAAAAAGAAAAAAGTATCAAATAGTAGTATAATAATAATAATAATAATAACGTATACATGACGACAACGTCTGGGCCCCAAACTAAGGATTAGCTTGTGTTTTGGGTACCAAGCGAAGACACCACATACATATAACAACCAAGATCCGGTACCAGTATCGATATTCATCGTATACATACTGACCCGACCTGCGATTCGAACCCGTGACCTCCAGCTCCAGGCTAAGCGGCTAAGCGGTCGTCCAAATCGTCGTCGTCGGTCGGTCGTCGGTATGTGCGAGTATGCCACAGTAGCAAGCCGTATAGCCGAGAACTCTTCGGTAAATATCGTAACAATATAAAGCAATTGTCACCGAAGAAAAGCGTAATGTACTCTTTCGGCGTGCAGGATTTTTGTGAACGCATCTAATGAGAAGGACGTCCTTATCTATTTCTATGAAAGTATTTTTATAGTGAAACGCACTAAGAGGTTTTTCTACATTTTAGTTCCGCTCCAGTAAAATAAGTCAAGCGTTTTTTTTCAAATTAAATCTTAGAAGTTTTGGCCTATTGTAAGACGAACTCTAATGAAATGAGTACATCAATTTGACGTAAACAATTCATTTATTTTTAGTATTAATTTAACCTTCTATTTGTTGTTATCACTCACTTCGAACTCTCAACAAGACTTGATTGAATTACTGACTTCTGTCAAGGACACCTTTCAAATTTGAGGGTTCTAAACTCTCAAAATTTAACTGAATATCTCTTGTTTTCCACTGTACTTTCCGAAAATGACTAGTGTTAAAGAATTTATTTTAGTATCGCCTGCGTGTATTTTATTAACTGTTATGGTTTTTATCTAATGTCCTGGGTGCAACCAAAATCAAAATTAGCTGAAATCGGGAAGTCTTGTAGCTTATAATTTATATGTTATTGAAATTTTAGAATTTTTAATTCCAAATGCGCCAAAATATACTTCTCAGGATATTATATTATACGAACGCTTAGCCTAGTGGGTAGCGACCCTACCTACGAAGCTGGAGGTCCCGGGTTCGAATCCCAGGTCAGGTCAGTATTTATATGATGAATATTGATACTGGTACCGGGTCTTGGTTGTTATATGTATGTGGTGTCTTTGTAAAAAAAAATATTTATATATGTATATATTATAAAGAATATTGAAGTATGTATATCAGTTGTCTAGTAACCCATACCATAAGCATAACACTTGCTTACTTTGGGACTAGATGGCGCTGTGTGGGAAGTCTCATGTATTATTATTATTATAAATTCAAATTATAAGTGCAATTTCATATGTACCGAATTCGACACAACAGCGTACCTACCTATACGGGAATATGTATGAAGGTAAATTCTAGGTGAATGCTCTTAAGTAGTATATTCGCAGGAAGGAAGTTAAAAGTCGAATGCTGGCGACGAATGGAAGGAACTTTGAGACTACATCGGTTAGGCAATATCCGCCGCGTCATAACTTTGCAGCTGCTTCACACCGCTGTTTCCTGGAAAAACATTCAGCTATGAATATCACAAAGCAGTCGACGTTTTATTCTTAAAAAACGTACATGTGCAATTGTAAAATTCAACGTCATGCTAAAAACTATAAGTTTGCAATAAGTAAATATGTATTGTGAATTAGAAATACAACCGTGTACCTTCAAGTCCGGACAAGACTTAAGCCAAGATGTGAATAAAATAATCATATCTTAAAAAAGCATATTATTTTATAATCATACTCAAAGTATAAAGATTTGGTTATTTATATATCTAAATAGAGCCACGCAATACAGTGACAACAAAAAACTAGGCCAAAGTTTGCATGGTTGTGTGTGTGACTACACGGACCACACATTCCCGCCACGCCGTAATAACTATGCACCATCTGTCTCTGTACGTGTGACTTATATAACCGAACGGTTAGGTTATATTTTTATATCGACGACCGCTTAGCCTAGTGGGTAGCGACCCTGCCTGCGAAGCTGGAGGTCCCGGGTTCGAATCCCAGGTCGGGTCAGTATTTATATGATGAATATTAATACTGGCACCGGGTCTTGGTTGTTATATGTATGTGGTGTCTTCGCTTGGTACCCAAAACACAAGCTAATGCCTAGTTTGGGACCTAGACGTTAATGTGATTGTGTGTGTTATTATTATTATTATTATTATATCCTTTGTTTACCTTCCTATACTTCCTTTGTTTTATATCCTTTGTCGTCCTACGTACAATTACATACGGTGCCGAAACATGGACTCTCAAGGCAGGACTGGTTCACAAATTAAAAGTTGCTCAGCGCGTTATGGAACGGGCTACGCTCGATATTTCCTTGATGGACAAAGTCAGGAATACTGAAATCCGTCGAAGAACTAAAGTTGTCGACAAAGCCGAAGTTATTAGCAAGCTGAAGTGGCAATGAGCCGGTCACATTTGCCGTAGAACCGACAACCGATGGAGTAGACGAGTTCTAGAGTGGAGGCCACGTATTGGGAAGCGAAGCGTTGGACGCCCTCCGGCCAGGTAGATTGATGACCTAAAGCACCATACCGGGGGTAATTGGATGCGGAAGGCGGAGGACCGTATGTGGTGGCGAGCCTTGGGAGAGGCCTATATCCTGCAGTGGAGAGACACGGGCTGATGATGATGATGATCCTTTGCTTGACGCCGAATCTCTATACAGAGGTGTATTATCAAAACATAAGAAGTATATTCTAAGAATCTAACGATTTTATTTCATTTCAAGAGATGGTCCAGCTAGTAAATAAAAATAAAGTATCTATTTAGTATTAATAATAATAACATATACAATCACAACAACGTCTAGGTCCCAAACTAAGCATTTGCTTGTATTTTGGGTACCAAGCGAAAACACCACATACATATAACAACCAAGACCCGGTGCCAGTATTAATATTCATCATATAAATACTGACCTGACCTGGGATTCGAACCCGGGACCTCCAGCTTCGCAGGCAGGGTCGCTGCCCACTAGGCTAAGCGGTCGTCAACTAATATTAAGTTAACTTAATTAACTAATATTTAACTATTTAACTTATCGTTAACTAGTATTAAGTTACTAGTTAATTTTTAAATGCCTTCTCCGTGCTGGACAATATTTATTTTCACATCAACGAGTCAGGTAACATCCCTCACCGAAGTGAGGCACACTCTATAATCCACTTCGCACCAAAATGCACCGAAACTGTTGCTTACGGATAATATTTGACAGTGTTAAGGGCCATTAGAATGCAACGAAAATACCTAATTTAACCGCGCGGCCCGCGTTCACTTATACGTTTCTAAATATTATATAAACACTAGAGGCGCGCATCTGAATGTAAATACAGTATAGGTCATTATTTTTAAGTCATAATGTTTGATTTCTTTGATATGAAATTTAATTTAATTTATTCGTTAAACTTTGTTCTTTGTAAATAAATCGCGAAGTGTGCTCTAAAATATATAGGTATGTGTTCAATTTGTGCTTTGGTTGTAGGTGTTTTAATTATTAAATTTTGTATGCATGACTTAATTATAACATTTTTCTACACGTCAAAAATATGAATACACACACTTAACTTTAATAAAAAAAACGATAGAACACCAACGACAGAACAAAAACGATCACGTTTTTGTATAATATATTAAAATTATTCTAATACTGGAGTATCTTTTAATATTCAGCGAATCAATTAGTCGTACGTCAATTAGAACGTCAATCAAGTTGTCGAAAGTAATTTCTGTAACGTAACATTATTTATACTCCAAAATTAATTATGTCTCTTCATCGCAAGAACGTCGTCATCATACACAATTTCGCGCTAGTCATTTTCATTAAAAATTCTCTTTATTCCCTTGTCACAAAAGAGTATTGAGTCTTGATATTTTTAATCTTCTACCAGAACAATGGAAGTCGGCGTCAGCAAACTGAATACCGTTCAGACTTTACCGATTCAAAAGTTCACAGAACGAACTTATAGTGGACTTACGTTAGTAAAAATTGCAGTATCATTAAAGTTTTCTTCGAAATAATTTTATCCTGTACAATAGAATCGATAAAGTAAGCTCAATGCGAACGCGTTTTCAGTCATAACGAAATATCTCCGGGGATTATTCCTGTATATAGTGTTGAGGAAGTTAAAATATTGCAAGTTCTATTTTACAGCGCCAGCCATGATCCTTAATAACGTCATCTCTAAAAGTATCAAAAACTAGTGTAAAGAAAATGAACTTTAAATTAAACTATCTCAAAGTAATCTATTCCTTTGGTATCAACCATTAATCTTGTGAGGTTTAAGTAAGGGGAGGTGGTATTATGACATACTACGCGTAATTATTTTCGTGAAATACTAGTTGTTAATAAATTGTGGGCAGCCGTAATCTCGACTAGATAGCCGCGCGTGGCCGGTTTCTAATCAATCCTTGAACAGCTTTCAAATCTTATTCAATTTTGCAAAATACTGCAAAAGATTGTCAGAAAAAAATATTTTAACAGAAAAGTACACGTGGCTATCTATACGTGATTAATGGATGACCCCTATTGTGTAACGTCACTATACAAAAATATTGGTAATTAATTAATTAATAATTAATAATTAATTAATTAATAATTAATTAATTAACAATAGGGGTATATATATATAATTGCTAGTCTTAAAATTTTTTATATTATTGTTGCAGGGTATTATTCAAGAAATGAAACTATATACATCTTCAGACATGTATATAGTTACAAACATGTGTCAAAAGGTGAGAGATTTATTTAATATATTTCCTCAAAAAACAAAAACGTTCGTTAACTTCTCTTTTTATTTTACAGGAACCTACCCTTCCTGACAGTGTAAGTAAAATGTTAATAAATAAATATATATATGTGTCTAAGGTTTATTTATTATGCTTTTTCTCGTGTTAACTAGCTGTATTTTCACACAACGATAAAATATATCAACAAAATTTATTAATTAATTAATATTTAATTTTATAATTTTATACGCTTTTTATTTCTGTACTCACGTATTCCTAACCTGTATGTTTCTTTCCTAGAGCGACGAAATCGAAGATGGTGAAAGTTCTTCAGTAAGTTATAGGATTAGACGGAAAAAAAATGTACACGATCGAACTAACTAACATAGACTAGTTCTTTTAACATAAAAAAATAATAAATATGTAGTAAATATTATTTCTTTTTAACTTTTTACTAAATAGATGTAAAATTTTAGGACAACCAATAGATAGCGGAATCTTTAACCTACAACCTCCCGTAAGTGATCTTGTAAAGCTCTGGTCATTACTGAAGCGCCTGTAAGCAAAAAAGTTCGGTCTATCAAAATCCGTTTGTGTTATTCCTGACATTACGTCTTTGCTCTCGGTAATGGCCGGGGGTTTAAAGTTTTCAAGCTCTTTGTTAATTGGCTCATTTATCTTTTGCTTGTGTTTATATTATTTTCTATTCTGGTGGTAGGCTTTTTATACTAACCGCGATGTTAGCTTTAATATATCTTTGTAGAAGTTGTGTTTCATCTCTACTTCTATAGAAGGAGATTATTTTATATAAATAATTTCATTTTCAGTTTAATCTGGAGGATAATTCAACACCCCAGAAAGGTGGTGAGTGCTCCTTTTCATATAACAATAACATGAATTAGTTAATTAATTTTGGTTTCAGTAATTTTTAAAAAATGTTACAGATAAAGGCGACAAAGGTGATATAGGACTGCCGGTAAGACACGTATATTAAAATAATTTATCCTTTCACTGACATATCTTAATATTTTAGTATCAAACCTTTAGGTGCACTTACGCTTTTATGAGGAACTCATAATTTGACTACTCAGAATTTATTTTAGATGGTAATCAAATATCTAACTCGATATTTTAAATTCAAGTGAAGCGTTTTTTTTTTTTAATTTCATAATATATTTCAATACAAACTCCTCTTTAGTTATTACTGTACAATACAGACGCTTACTTAATATCTTACAACATACGAAAGTCTAAATTTTTCACGTGTTATTTTAAAAATATTTATGACGTTAACTTCGAAACTTTTTGAAGGCTTTTTATTTTTGTATTTTTATGCTTTTCATTTTACTCGTAAACGATGATACGGAGACCACTTTTAGACTTTTTTTAGACAACAAATTCATTAGAGCCTGTACTATTGATACCAAACAACTGTTGATACACCTCATATAGTGATTAAATATTTTTAAAATACATAGATACTTAACATTTTAAGCCCAGACCTGAATTGGACACCAAATATGTTTGACACGGGCAGGGATCGAATCGTGACCGCTTATTTAACCAATCGGCCAGTCTATATAAAATAAAAAAATATTTCGATTTGATATAGCCGTTTTCTTAAAAAATATTCTGTGATATTACATAAAATAGTATAATAATATTTTGTTCTCATATTAGGGACCAAAGGGAGAATGTATAAAAGGACCCCAGGGTGTGCCCGGGCCGGCCGGCGAGCGAGGCGCGCCCGGACCCCCGGGCGTAGAAGGAAAAGAGGGCGTGAGTAGATTATCAATTTCACTCAATCCCTGAAAATAAAGCTCTTTTTAATAAACTTAATCCATTATCGGTGAGGTAAAATGCGATACTGCCGATTGAATCGATATTTCGTTTATAAGGGAAGTCGGGGTTTATCCATTTATGCGGAAAATATTTATCATTTGAAAAGAAGCCAATGTACTCGTAGCTTTAGAATTTTATTAAAGAAACCTAATATATTATCCTTTTGTGATATTATAAAAGCGAAGAAATTCTGAGAAGTTTGAATCAATAATAAAATGTAGTCCTCCTAAACCTAGCGAAACATTATCTGCCGTAGATACCTACATATATACCTACTATGAACGAGACGCCTGTTGATTGTTTGATGTCTGAATGATTTGTCGCCAGATAGATGAAACACAAGTCACCACCTTGTGAGAATTGCGTCTTTTGTCAGTCTCATAGTTCATTCAACACTTTTATACTATTTTTTTGTATCCATTGCTGCGTAGTTACATAAAATTAGGCGGTATTTCTATCATATATTTATTTAGATTTCTGTTTTGCCTTGTATGTGACAAAAAAAACGGTTCAAGCTTGTTTCTGTCGCTGTACCACAGAATATTACTTGACTTTCACTAAACAAAAACAGATTGAAAAATCCTAAATAACATAGCCGAAAGTTAAAATTTAGAACACTGTAGAGCCATTCAAACTATCCAATATTTGACATGAATACATTTACAGGAATGCGAATGTTCTGAGGATATGGTTTCACAAATTGTGGCTTCAATACCCGAATTAAGAGGACCCCCAGGCTCTCCAGGGCCTCGAGGTGTAGACGGAGTGAGAGGATTGCCTGGCATGACAGTACGTATTATTTAAGATCAATTTATGCTATTTTAGCAGTCATAGTAACATAAATACGAATACAAGCTCACAACAGACAACAAATTGTCACTCAGTGCTGTCTTTGCACGCTTCTTTCGCTTCATCAACATTCCGAAATCGTTTCATTTAGGCTCGTTAGTTTCGAGTACTGAATTTTTTTACATTTTTTAAGATATAACCAATTTGGTCGACATACATTTTTCTAAAACGCCATTTGCCGCGACCTCTCCATCACACACAGCCACTCTATGCCTTTCGTCACTATAATTCACCTTTTCCACATGGCCAAACTACCCAACATACATTTTACCTCTTTCACATCTTCTATAAAACAACACCGTTCTCTCATACCACTATTTTCCGTTCTAACATAACATGTGAAAATATATTAAAATGAAATATAAAGTATTACACCCGTCAAAATAAATAATTCTTACAAACAATTTAAGGGTCAAACAGGTGCGCAAGGCGACATAGGTCCACGTGGTGAAAAAGGTGAAAGAGGAGAGCGGGGACATGACGGTATACCAGGAAATCCAGGTCTTCCCGGACTGAAAGGGGAACCAGGGAAAAACGGCGAAAAAGGAATCCAAGGCATTCAAGGTCTAACGGGTCCACCAGGACCACCAGGCCCTGTAACTGAGGTGATTATCGAAAACAATTAATGTAGGATTGTATGTACATACTACAATTTTTTTTTGTAAATTTTAGTATGGAATGTATGCGTTTTCATAATAAAGTACGGTCTAGTTTATAATAATTAGACAACACTTAGATTTTTTTTTATTTATATGCAGATATTTTACATGCAAAATAATTAAATCATAAAATTCAATGCATATTCAAGTTGTATGGAAACGAAACCGAATAAAATGAAAAGAAAAAGACAAGTCCAAGTGGCATCATCGGTATCTTTAAATGACGTGTCCCATATGTAAAACGAAAGGGCGTGAAAACCTGAAAATCACTCGTATCAATCTTGAAACAAACTTGTAACGGTTGACATAGATTAATCGTAAAAAAAAATATTATTATGTTATATCCCTCCAATATTCCGTCACCTATTTTTATTTACGTTCTCAGATATCAATTTTCTATATGTATTACAAAATGGAAACTCTGTCTGTCTGTTCACTCATAACTCGAATTTGATGCGCTTTTCCTATCGTGTAGGATATTTGTTTCGGAATGCAGGATAAGCGATAGCCGGCATTGTATGAATGAATGAATAAAATAAATGAATGAAATAATAATTTATTTTTTAAAAAAAAGTTCATTGACATGCACTTGACTTATCAAAAACCATTTTAGGTTTCTTTGATAGCCATATCATCGGCGAACGTAGGTAAAACATAATATAGAACAAATTCTTATTTACTAGATGCCCAGTTCTTCACTTCTTCACTTCATCAGCCCATTTTTAGCCCACTGCAGGCGCTTAGGCCTCCCCCAGGGTGAGAAGTGGGCTTGGAACTTAAATCCATCACGCTGCTCCACTGCGGGTTGGAGACTGTAACGACCGCCATCTATTGACAGCGTACGGGACCGATTGCTTAACGTGCCCTCCGAAGCACGGAGTCAGTGATAGTTGTGTACTTAAGTCAGAAAAACTCATTGGTACACGCCCGGATTTGAAAAATGGCCCTATGGGCCCTTATCAATTTGAGACAGGTTCGTTGCGCTATCACGACAGATGGCCAGTTAGGTAGGTCATAATTAGATTTATCTAGGTTTTACAATATAACAACAATATGACAATTCACAATATACCAGATAAAAATGAAGGTAGACACACATAAACCAGTATCAATTCGACAAATTAATACGCAATAAGTGTTAAACACGCAAGCGTTCTTATGTTAATTAATATATTTTGCATCGTGTTATCTGTGCAGTTTACAGCAGTTTTATATACTGTGCAGTGTATAAAAACATATGCCTCGTAAGCAGAGCCGCGAGAAAAATAATAATAATTCATCTATGTAGGAATCACAACTGTTTACAAAATTAAACTTATTTATATTAAAACTATTATCGATCAAAAAACCCAAAAAAATATGCAAGGTGATTCATAATTTGTTCGTGACGTTGATTCATTCAGGCGCCGCGCTATTCTGAAATTTGGAAACATGTTGCAGTGTCAGATTACAATATTTCGTTTTTAGTAACTTACAACTTACGCACATACACATATAGCAAGTATATGGGTATTTGCGTGTAAATATGAAATACACAATAACTTTTTCTCCCTAGACTGATTTATTTATGTTATACTTAAAGACAATACACATTTCTTAGGCTTTAAGAAGACACGTGTGTCATTTTCCGACGCCAATTGGTTTAAATCCACACGTCTGCTTGCAACCTAAGCATAGTATAATTTACAGTTAAAGAGCAAATAATTTCAGGAAATACTTTGACAGGATATAGGAGATGCAAAGGAGGTGTTTGTACCAAGCGAAAAGGGTGAATTGGGACCCATCGGACCTCAAGGCCCGCCAGGAGACAAAGGAGTCCAAGGAGAAAAGGGGGAAAAGGGCATGCAAGGAAGTAAAGGTGAAAAGGGGGACGTGGTAAGTATATCTTTATTTTATCTTACATTTATTAATTTCAAACTACTGTGAAATTACGCTAACTTTCGTGATCATTTTAGGGTCTACAGGGAGTAGAAGGGTTACAAGGCAATAAAGGTGAAACAGGATACAACGGACGAGATGGGATTCCAGGCGAACCTGGTTTACACGGTCGTCATGGTGACAAGGGCGATAAAGGTATTGTGTTAATTCACTATAATTTACTAAACCAAAATTGAGAAATTTAATACATTTAGATCAACGATTTCAGGTGAAATAGGAGAAAGAGGATTAACCGGCCATCCGGGAGCTCCAGCGAGGTTATCTTCGCTTTTGTATTCCAATTCCGATTCTGAAGAAAGTGAGTGGTAATTGGATATTTTTAATTTCGTAGATCAAAATTATAATATTGCGCGGCACCGGGTTGCGTATTTCAACGCGTCGAATTCAGTTAAACTATGTAATAATTTCATTCTATTCGCAATAAACCATTATTAATGCTTAATATCATTGTAATCATTACTATTGTTATATACCTCGATACCATATAGTGTGTAGGGAAAAAGTTTGCAAAAAAACACGCTGCAGAAATTTTTGAATAAATGTACGTTATTATTTTTTTCAATTAATCTATGTATGCAAAGACAAATAATGTACTTAGTTTATTTACATAACGTTGCTTGTGAATGTAATAATGTATATGTTCTAAGTTATATATAGACAATATATAATAGTATCCACAATATATGCAAAAGACAAAAGGCGGTTTCATACCCAGTAGTGTATCAAGTTGTGACATGTGTCATTTCAAAGGTCTTAATAATAGCTTCATTTTATTGTATGACAACAACAACGAGAAACGTGCAGGAAAAGAACTATGAATTATTTAATTTTTATTTAAATAAACATTATTTCTAGCTTATAAAGTTCTTTTACTTATATTATTTTATTTAATATATTATATAGCATACTGTGCGTTGCGGCTACCTGTCAGTATAATTCCTACACTGCCCTGTCCACACACATACATACTACTAGAGTCATACATTAACCATAACGCCATAATGTTATATACTGGGCACCACGCGGCGGCGTCATGGCATTTTGTAGATGTATCAAGTTACCTCGCGACATGCGCGTGAGATTATAAGAGAACGTACCCATACTACGTGACCCGTTTATGGTATAGGGAGGGTTTTTCATATTTAAGTATGAATTAATACGTGAAAAATACGAGGGGAGGAAGGGGTCTGGGCATATATTGCGGGTGGTCACCGAGGGGAAGGGGTCTGGGCATATACTACGGGTAGTCACCGAGCGGGTGTAAAACATGGGTCACGTAGTATGGGTACGTTTCCTAAACAGGTTTACGAGACAAATGAAAAAACGAGGTAGCACTAATTCATAGGCAAGGGAGATACACAGGTTTACGGGACAACTGAAAGACTGAAAGAACGAGATAACAGTAATACGGAGGCAAGACAAAGAAGTGTTTATTTATTTTTTATTATATCGACCTACGCAATATTGGCCTTTAATTATGTTTTTTATTAGGAAATCCAAGAACAACATGCCTACACTAAATACAGCATGGAGACGGAGTCTATGCAATACCTGCAATTTTTTTCGGCCGGTCTTAGGAGTATGTAGGTGTGCAAGCGGCGGTGGAATAGCGATTGGTAACCACATAGTATGCTTAGTAATAAAATAATATTGTACAATAAGTTCTGAAAACTAAAATTAACATTTCATTATATGAGATATAAAATAATTCATAGTTATTTCCTTGCAGGTGTTTCATGGTTGGTGTCATACTATAAAATAAAGCTATTGATACGACTTTTAAAATGACATATACACAACTTGATACAAACTGGGTACGCAGCCCATACAAAGTTGCCCATTCACTTTTGCTAGTTATATTTAAAGAGCATGCGAAATTTCATTTAACAAACCATTACGTGGTTCAGGGTATAAGAAGCTAATTCATATAATTTGGCGATATGCGAATCAGTCTTATGGATAGGCTGACATCAAGAAGTTGTTTACAATATGTTGACAAACCCATTACGATTCTAAGGAACAAATATGTATGATCGTATGCCGGCTGCTGATAGATTTGAGACAAGGTGTATCTGATTTCGTCTTTTTTTTTTGTTAATACTGCACTTCTCTGCACCATATAAATAATAACAATAAAATCATTTATTGCCAAAAACAAAAAAAAAAAAACTGTTACAGGAATTCTTAACACTAAATTTACAAAATTGGTGGCAAACGGAATCGACTCAACCTAATGATGGCCAGCCGCTGGCGAACATGACCATAGCTTATATTCTGCCGATCCCGAATACGTTAATTTACGAAATACGTTTTATATATTAAAGAATTCAATCATTCTAGACTTTTGCAGAAAAAAATATTTGTAATATTGAAAGTGCTCTTTTTTTAACCGTACTATTCAGATATTAAACCGTTGCCCATTGAACAAAACAATAAATAAATAAATGACTTAGCTATACGTTGCTTATTGTAATTTTTTCGTATCCCAAAATTTATTATTTGGAAAACCGAAACAAAGCATAATTTACAATAACAAGGGCAACATTTGTTTCGTCCCATATCTACTTTCGTATCACGTAAAAGTAATAACATAAGCAGATTGAATTCTCCGGCATTTTTGTGTCTATTGGGCCCAACAGCTTCGGTCCTTATCCGAGTTGTGTCATTTTTCGCTCGGACGAGACCGGCCCTGGATTGCCTTTATCTAAATCACTTTTGCTGAACCTTTATTTGTCTTACGTATTTCGCCTATAATCTACCCAAATGACTTTAGCCAGAAGATCAGTTTAAGACTGACAAAGAAAAAGGTTTTTTGAGACGGTATAAGAAAAATTACATGTACATGAATGTACGAAATGAATAAAGACATTGTATGTTAGCACAACTAACGTGCAATATTTAAAAAAAAAATATTTTGAAACTTCTGTTGATAAAATATTTTCGTAATTTTGTGTACTGATTAGTTAAAAAAATCACTTTATTGGGCAAAAACTTTCAGTCTAAAGTTTAAAAAAAAATCATTAATCTTGTAATTTTGGCTTCACTGCATAAAAGTACGAATTGACTAGAAGCCCTCTTCTGCGTTTACCGTCGAACCACTCATACTCTAGTTAACTCGTGTAAGATGACGAGTTTCAGTCCGAGTTTCAGTGCGCGAGGTCCCAGCATGCCAGTCTTCGACCCCGCGAAATTCCTGCACGCCGTTCTTCAACCCCGCAAAATTGTGTAATGTCACTTCGATACTGTGAAGTGACACTTATGACTCTATTAAAAAAACGGTGCTGTCGCATATTGTCACTTGTCACGTGTACTGTGATATGACGTATTATAACCAAACACTGCTGTCGAATTAATTGACGACCGCTTAGCCTAGTGGGCAGCGACCCTGCCTGCGAAGCTGGAGGTCCCGGGTTCGAATCCCAGGTCGGGTCAGTATTTATATGATGAATATTAATGCTGGCACCGGGTCTTGGTTGTTATATGTATGTGGTGTCTTCGCTTGGTACCCAAAATACAAGCAAATGCTTAGTTTGGGACCTAGACGTTGTTGTGATTGTGTGTGTTATTATTATTATTATTATATAATTTACTTTTTGATTCATTGTGATTTATAGACTTAAATAAATAACTGAATTCAAACAAAAAATATAAATAATAAAACTTCGAACAGAAATAATACTTTAAAATATTTTTTAATTAATGATCATAATGAACTTTTAACGATACTTATTGTAATTTTAGGGTTCTACAGTCAACCTGCCATATGTGCTTTCGTCTAGCTTCAAAATTTCTATCATCAACATTTTATAGGTTCTTTTTAAATGAACTTAAATTTGTTACAGTACTTTTTTATTTTGAAACACCTTTGTAAAAGTTTAGGCTCCAGGCTGACTTACAATGTACGTTTGTCTATGATGTTTTATCAATAAAATTACAGGAAATTCTTCGTTTTTTAAATATTACCGATGGAAAATGGTATTAAATTTAATAAGCTTAATCAAAGTTAAAGGAAGTTGCCATCCGAGCCGAATTCTTTAATTAAGAAAAATCAAATTGAATGTTCCGTAACTTTTTAATAATCTCCGTCGACTTCCCGAGCCATATTGATTTGTTACGTACGAAGTTAAATGATTGTTAAAAAATGTAAGAATAATACAAATTCTAAGTACTTACATTTCAAAGTAAAATTACACAATATTACTACGATTTGTTTTGTTAATTTTCTAGTACTGCTCTAGCACAACTAACATTTTGGTTTTTAATATATAAAATATATTTTTAATATAATACATCTTGAGATCTCTTCCAAATGAAATAGACACTTTCACTTCAACGGATGTTTAAAACCATTTGTCCGGCCATTTTTTCGACCGATATCGAAAAATTATGTAACATTCGATATTCACCCAAAAAATGAAAGCCTTCCACGACTTGCTTACGCCTGCCTCGCAACCTCCTGCACAAACACAGTTACTAGAGTGTTTATTATATTGATTAAAATAATACTGACGCGGGAAAGTATTATTCCTTGGGTAAATATAGATTCATCCTATTTGCAGCCCTAGCGAAGTATTGATTTTCGTTTGTTATATTTTCGTGAGGAATGTTCAAGCTCAAAGTATTACTTTGCTTAGACGTTCCGAAAGGAAAAAAAGATGATGATCGAGCCAAAAATGGATTCTGATTGTATTACGTATAAAAATCGGTCGAAGGAATTGTTTTCTTTCATTTTTTATTCTATACATTTTAACATAAAATTTTTATTGAATTTTGGCTTTCCTTAGCCTTATTTTTTTGGCCAATTTATTGAACGATTTCGAAAATACTACTGTGACATTTTGATACAAATTATAATTTGCTATAATGATATTTTACTGTATACTATGTTACTACACCATTTATCGGCGTTAACGTCTATATAATGGAAACAGTAATTGACTTATTTTTCGTAGATGCTGCTATAATAGAAAAACTACGAGGTCCGAAAGGTGACACCGGTGAACGGGGCGAAAAGGTATAAATACTGAATAAAACCACCAATTGAATTCTAGAAAGAACTTTACACTTGAATATCTAAAATTAGGGAGAAAAAGGACACAGGGGTATAGAAGGGCGACCTGGTGAAGATGGTAAAGATGGTGAACCAGGAAGTAAAGGAGAACAAGGTCCTCAAGGTCCGATGGGCTCACAGGGCCCATACGGACCCAGGGGTCATAAAGGAGAACAAGGTGAACCCGGACTACCAGGCAACGTAACTGCAGCTCAAATGGAGCTCGTAAGAGTGAGTTTACTAATAAATTATACTTAAACGAAATTATAGTAACCGAACTAGAGTATTTAAAATAACAAGATGATTTTTAGGGTCCCAAAGGCGATGCAGGGCCTCGCGGAAAACCAGGTCCCCGAGGACCTTCAGGGCCCAGGGGTCCGATGGGACCTCGCGGGTACAAAGGTCAAAGGGGTGAGCCGGGTCCACGTGGTCTGGGGGTAAGTTGAATGTACAGAGAGTTATTATTTTTTTTTTTTTTAATTGTCAGACATATTTTACTGTCTTCAGGGCACTGATGGTCAAGACGGTAAAGGCGGAATGCCTGGTCAAAAAGGCGAAAAAGGTGATGCATCACCATTAATAGACATTGAGAAGGTACACAACAATTTTCTGTTATTTTTCAAATCAGTTCATTATTATAGCCGACTGTCGATTTAGGTGTTTATTAATTATTATATTTCATGTGACTCAGATAAAAGGCGATAAGGGCCAAAAAGGGGATTCCGGCAAACCAGGAGAATCAGGAAAACCAGGACCACAGGGACTTCAAGGACCTCAAGGACCGCCAGGACCTGCCATACCTGAAAACGTAACTGGCCATTTACCTGTACCGGGTCCACCTGGGCCACCGGGACCACCTGGTCCCCCTGGAGTATCCATTACAGGGCCAAAAGGCGAACCTGGAGGAATGATATCACAAAGTACCTTATACAGTTTCCAACAAGATTCTGGTGATTGTTTTATTATAAGTATTAGCAATTAATCTAGAAAAATTGTAGAACAGAGTTGCTCTTATTTAACTATCATATTATAAATCATTTTGCATTGCATATCTATTCAAGTCAAATTCAAGCTGATAATATAATTCAACCTTTATTTAAATGAAATGTGTATTTTGTTTAATATAAAGCTTTTTCTCTGTGTTATTAAATTTAGGTAATATTGGCGACGATGAAGACGAGTGGTATACATCATCAACAATTATTTACAAGACCACTACGGCTCTAATAAAAGTTTGTAAACACATTTATTATTTATAATTAAAAATTTTCGTTGAAAGTCTCAAACTTTCGAATTTCTTACCATACTATCTAATAAAAACAAAACAAATAAAATCTTTTAATACATTTTTATATTAATACCGACAAAATAAATATAGTGATTTTCGTACTCACGTGGTATTTCATACTCACAGACGACCGCTTAGCCTAGTGGGCAGCGACCCTGCCTGCGAAGCTGGAGGTCCCGGGTTCGAATCCCAGGTCGGGTCAGTATTTATATGATGAATATTAATACTGGCAGCGGGTCTTGGTTGTTATATGTAAGTGGTGTCTTCGCTTGGTACCCAAAATACAAGCTAATGCTTAGTTTGGGACCTAGACGTTGTTGTGATTGTTGGTGTTATTATTATTATTATTATGTCGTATGCAAACATGTTTGTTGTTGTTTCTATTTTGTTATTTTTTTAGCTGGTATACTTACGTTAATTAATTGATTGGTTTTAAGAATAACTAAAGTCAAGCGTGAACAAATACATCTTTCCTACTTTTTTTTCTTTAATCAGTTCTCTAATGTAACAATATTACAGCGATTTGATTTCAGTTTTTAAATTTACATTGAAGTATGATTAAATTCTTTAGTCATACAAATGTAAATAATATATGGAAATGTTATTTATTACTCTAAATAGAGAGTACCTATTCATATCAAGCAACAATTTAGGACAAGAATTGTAAATTGTCACCAGCGATCTTTCTAACGTGAATGCGCGATGGTCATTTTATACTATGAAGTCATTTTACAAATTTTTTTGCCTTCAAAGTGAAATCACCTACGTACGATTTTTTTTTTAATTTCCACTCCTTTCGAATTGTGTGACAAGATCTTTATTAAATAAAATCAAGAATATTGATTTACTTGCTAAAATTAGATAGAGAAAGACAATAATTAAAAATTGTTTTCATATATATAAAACTTTACTTAGACAAACCAGTCTGTGTGCGGTAAAAGCAGGTGTAGGCACTAAACACTGCAGTAGGCACATCTAATTGTATATAGGCGATGTATGTAACACAGATAGAATCTGTGTGCACGAATTCGAATGGCACTTCAATGCTTTTAAACATTCTTATTTTTTCAGCGTACGTCATCTAGTCCTTTAGGTACACTAGCCTACGTGAAACGGGAGCAAGCTTTGTTACTGAGGGTCGAGAGAGGATGGCAGTACGTTACAGTGAGTCTTTATTACCCGCCCTTACGAAGCTAAATCTCAGCAAAACCTTAGAAATACGTAGCTAGTTCCCCAGGCAACAGCCACCATTCAGGCGTGCTTAAATATTATCTAATGTCGTACATTCTCTGCAAAGAGATACGTAGGTAACTAATTAAATGGGTAGTAAACTCAAACAATTGTTGGGAAAATCATTATATTTGAACAAAGTATAAAGTTAGAATCGATAGGAAGGGTACAATACAATATACAATCCATACTACAATCGAAAAGCTTTAATTTTAGTTAACGTATAAGTGTCTTACACTAAATGGTAATTTCATTAGTATTATTTCACAACATTGTAATTTTATTTATATTTGAATTATGTGACAAACAAACTACGAATGTATTATATTTAGTTTATCAGGATATTTTTAATTTTAATTAATAATATGATTATTTTGATAAATTTATTTAAACTTCAAATATTTTTACTAAATAGAGGACTTGTTAATTCCCTTGGACAAAGGCTTAATAATCTATTAACGATTTACTATTTTAAATCCGCTGATCGATCGATACAAACACGATACAAAGAAACGCATTGGATATTTTTCCAATACGTTTGTCCACGAAGTGAATGAAAGAACAAATGTAGAAATTTTAAATGGCAAATAATTTGCTATTCGTAGTATAGCAAATAACCTATTGACATAAGTAAATATCAACCTTCCTTTAAATTTGCAGATGGGTTCTCATCTGGAAATTGACACTACCATCCCTAAACCACGTCCACGACCGATAAAAGAAATTCGTCAAGGGCTTGTAAGCAATCGGCCAGTCGTAAGTAATTATAATTCACACAAGATTACACTATCGATTAAAAGTTATCGAATGACTTGATAGAGGTTAAATATGACTTGTATCTTGTCTCTGATTATGCCAAGTTCAATAGAGTCGAACACGTATGACTTATGAACAGGCGGCGCTAATGTGAAATGAGATCAAGAAATGTCACATATTCTCCTTGAAACACTTTACCAAACAGATTTTTGACCCTTGCTAAACTGTAAAGCAGTAATAAATTTTCTGTTTCGGGGTCAGAATTGCATTCAGAAAACATTTGATAGTCCACTCCGGTTTGTAGTCGTGAAATGACCGAGTCTACGTGTAATCCACCTGCGTCGCCTGCGTCCCAGCATGCAATTAGTCTAGACGTGTTTTATCACTCGTAAACTCACATCCGAACAAAATGGGACTGCGCAACATTGGGGACTAATCAATTATTATTTTTCACTTATTAATGTTATATAGTTACACATCAGCCCATTATGCCCCACTGCAGGTTTATTATGCCCCACTGCAGGTTTTTAGACATCCCCTTGGATGAAAGTGCTTGGAACATAATACACCACGTTGCTCCAGTGCATTTTGGTGAATTTTAAAAACTGCTATCGGATGATGTCAACCGCGATCAACGGCTTACCATGCCTTCCGAGACACGGAGACAGTTATATTTTTATACTCAAGTTACAAAAAACCTTATTGCCCGTTTTTATGGAATTTGCACTACGACCTTCTAAACTAGAAGCAAGTCGCCACCAACTCGGCTACTACGACACCGTCTTAGTTAGTATATTATATAACCATAGACAATATGTTTTGACAGTTGACCTCACTGCGAGTAGCGCCAACTAGTGAGTCTCTACATAATCCTGTTCGATATTTTTGTATTACAATTCGTTCGCTATGATTATATATGCCCGTAATGATTTTCTCTACAGATGAGCTCATACGTGGAAGCGAGTTCTACAACTACTAGACCACGCCAAAGGCCGGTTATAGAACTCCGTCAAGGGCGTGTAATTTCAAGTCCTTTCGTGAGTGCCTTATCAATTCAGTGACAGGTTAACAGAAAAAATAAGTTATACAGATGTACCTGTGTAAGAGAAGATATTTTATTCTACGGCAAATTATTTGACTAATAGTAATAGAGTACGTTGAAGTGAGAGAAATGGAGTACGTTGAAGAGAGTACGTCGCACTCGCTTTGCGCATACGAAGCGAGCTCGATTAACTATTTTTTTTTGTCAACCTATACATTTTCTTTTTTACTACTTCTCACAAATTAATTGACACACCTATGTTGTTGGTGTTTATAATAACATATATGTTAAAAGAAGAACAACAGACCAGAATTCGAGCAAAACAGCCCGACGATGAGTATGCATTACGACATAAAGACATACTCATATACATGTACCTACGCCGTCAATATCAAACAAATAATATCAGGTTTATCTTCTCAGTAAGCGTTCATCCATTTATAGATATTCTTAAGGGTTCCATTCTTCAAAAGGTACCCTTATATTAATCCTTTGATGTCTGTCTGTCTGTCAACATATGTTTCTTAGAAACGGGTAGAAGTATCACATTGAAAATAATATTAAATTCGGAGGTCAATATTATGAAAATAATGACGTATACGCTATATTTACGCTAAATGGCGTGTCATCAAACTCTACAGGGCACTTTTTGTTGTCGTATAGTCATGCAGTTTAGCATAAAAGAAAGTCTTGCAGCATTTATAAAAAAATCTGAAAACTACCAATTTCTGATTTCAAATGGATTTTTTATTATATTTTTAGATGTCGGGATCTGAGTCCGAATCGCACTTAGCCGTTTATTTTAATTCTTTTTGGTCGTTAAACATCTAGATGCATTAATTATAAATTACCTTGTACTTGACATAAAATCAGTACAGCACACCGAACACTTTTATTTATTATCTTTCTGTAGAAATTTCTTTCTTTTTATTTTTTACCGCAGTCTAATATCGTTATATATAAAAGAGGGTGTATCTGTCCGTGCTATACATCCTAGCTACACATCTCTACTTGACGATCCTGATTGTCAATTAAATAATTAACTTCTTAATTTGTTTCAGCTTCGTTTAGCAGCTTTGAATACACCTTACACAGGAAAGATTGAATCGCCGATGCTATCGGTCGGGATAAGTGGTGCTGATTATAATTGCAATTTACAATCGAGGAACGCGGGTTATAACAGCAGTTTTGTAGCTTTCTTGTCCTCGTCGTAAGTCATCGGAACTTGCTTAATTGGAATTATAAACAATGTAATGTAATGTAGTGTGTAATATGTTATTAGTAGTTTCAATAATAAATTATTTTGTTCATTGGAAATATAAAAAATTCCAAATACTGCACTGTGTGCTTACCATGCCTATGGCTTTTCGCTTAAGATATGGAATACTAAAAAAATAACAATTGATTAATAAAATATTGTTCTTCGAAAAGAAAGTAGCTATTTAAGTTACTGCCCAGGGGACCTAAATGTATGAAAAAAAAAAATATTTAAGCTGCCTATATCGAACGGTCACCACAAAAGAGACAAATTTTTCGGGCCCTCAAAAATGCAGCGTTAACTTATCGTATAATTTTTTTTTAAATTGTATTTTTTTATCGTGAACGGACAAAAAATTACATAAAACTCTAACCGGAATTATGAAATTGCACCAAAAATAATGTTTTGATTCTTCCTTTCAATATGGCCAGATATGGACACAGTTGTAATATTTGTTGTTTGATTTGTTTATTGTATGCGTGTATTGTTTGGAATGCAATGTACAGACAGACAAGTGTGGCTTACAAGATAATGTAAAATATGGCAACATCGACTATATACGTATATAACTATTTTTGTATGTGTGTATATATATGGACACATATGACGTCCGCTTAGCCTAGTGGGGAGCGACCCTGCCTACGAACCTGGAGGTCCCGGATTCGAATCCCAGGGCGAGTCACTATTTGTATGATGAATATTGATACTAGTACCGGGTCTTGGTTGTTATATGTATTAGTTTGGGGCCTAGACTTTTTTGTGATGTATTATTATTATTATTATTATGTATATTGCATTACGTTTGTGTTTGACATAACAGTTTGAATTTGACATTCCGTTTATGTTTCTATAATATTTCTATAAGGTAGTATTCCGTACCATTTCATTGGCCTCAAGATGAGGGGGCTCGGAGCTTAAATCCACCACGCTGCTCCAATGCGGGTTGGCAGATTGTAACGACCGCCATCTATTGACAGCAACCGGCACCGACTGCTTAACATGCTCCCCGAGGCACGGAGTCAGTGATAGTTAATGTACTTAAGCCAGAAAAAACTCATTGGTACACATCTGAATTCGAACTACGGTCACATGGCCTTATAGATTTGAAACAGGTTCGCTGCTACTCGGGCTACCGCGACGATTACGTACATAGTATTATAAGGTAGTATAAAGGAGTATTTGTCAATATACCGGTTAGACGAGACTAAGCTAATAATATCATTATTATCTATATAATATTGCGATCAGAGTGACATAAGTTTTGTTAGTGTACGTTACGTGTTTAGTAGGCCCGTTTCCCATACAAAAGAATGACCCATGTTGCCTTTAATTTTGTTTATATATTTTCCGGTAAACATTTCATTTTCCATAACCATCTCAATCAGCAAAATTTTGTTGTTTATGGTCACAATAACGTTTATACGAGGCAAAAAAGAGGCATATTAATCAGCTTCAATTCGTATATATATATATTGTATTAATGTTACAACAAATTAAATTGCAACGTCAAATACTGTTATACGATCCCTATATAACTAAAAGGTTAAATAAGATAATTTTAATATGATTTAAATTCGATTCAAAACGATTCACGTGTTGTTTGTTATGTTTCCAGCAACCGAAATCTGAAATACTTGGTGAATCGAAGATATCATGATTTGCCAGTTGTTAACACTCGCGATCAATTGCTTTTCGAGTCTTGGAATAGTATTTTCGACGATTCAGGAGCGTATCTCTCGAAAAGCTTAGATATTTACACTTTTGACAGAAGAAAGGTCGATACTGGTCCATCCTGGTAAGTTTTTATTCATATTTAAATTAAATTAGATGCGCTGATATCTAGATAATATTTTATTGTAGTTACGTTTGTATGTTTAGCACGATGAACTGAAATGCTTTAATCAAAATTTAATTCTTTTAATAGAATAAATGTGCAATAATTATTTTTTTAACTATACGCTTATACGTGTTGCTCGCTGCTAGTATATAGTGTTTTTCTAAACGGAACAGTACGAGCATATGTTAAACCGCAAGAGATACTATACTTAGAAACTATATTTAGAAATTAGCTATGTTTTGATAAATATATTAAAAATTTAATATATTAAAAATTAGATAATTTTTGTTCGAAAGCGATCTTTACTAGAAATGTCGTGGAATTCGTGAAAAATCTCTTAGTCGACTCTTTTTTTTTATCGGGTACTTTTTTTAAATATTTTATTCGACCGAAAAAATCTGAACGCGGTACACTGGTAAAATTAAAAAAAAAAACTGTTTTCATGTGATGCAATTAAGTAAGCACAAAAATTGGTGAATTTTAAGAAAATAAAAACCGTTATTGTTTGTTCACACGTAGAATTTTATTTCAGCTAATAATTAGGAAAGTTTCTAAGATTATTTCTTGCTGTCCAGTCACTGAAAACGATTGCATAATAATATTGCAATGAGTTTTTAAAGTGACACCCGTTTTTCCAAATACACAGTCGAACATGGTGATAAACATTGTTCATAATACTCTATACACTACTTTTTTATTCTTCTATTGTATTATATCGGTTTTTGTACACTTCATTTAAAAAAAAAACACTCGGTATAAATATCTATGTATACATTTAAAGCTCTTATTTAAAACGTTACTCTCACCTATGTCTTTATATTCCAGTATTAACTTAATTCACGCTCACCGCCAACTAAAATAAAAAAAGGGTTTGAATTTTCACTTTTTACTATTATCAAATTTCAAAAATTACTGTTATTTTCATTGCAATTTTTTTTTAAATGCCTTATTAACAGAGACATCCTTTAAAGAAGACTGAAAATCAAAGGATTCAACTGAACTAACTAAACTGGAATGAATTTCAGGCCGAAAGCGATGTGGCATGGCGCGTCCATATCCAGCAGCCTTTCACATACGGACTGCGACGAGTGGACAAGTAATTCATACAATTCCTATGGTATGGCTTCCACGTTCGACTCGAAAAAGTTACTTAGTCAAGAGCTGTAAGTACAAACAAATAAGGAACCTATAACACGATAAATATTTCTAATAACTTTAAATTTATCAGGTATAAGAAATACAACAAAATTTTTAAAATCACACTAGCGGCTATACATTTCTGCGTTCATCTAATGCAACTATATAATATGTATGAAGATTTTATGATATTCATACATCTACGACTAACACAAAGATCTCCTGGGCAGAGTAGAATAATTACACTACTAGTGTTGATCACAATAAACAAAAAAAAACTTATAAAAACAAGCTTTTATATACGAAAAACTAAATTTAAAATTGAAAAATTAAAAATTTATATTATATGGGGAACACTGAAACTTCTGAAATGAATGATCGAAAATTACTATGAATAGTCAAAAATTAATATCTCATTTCTCATAATATTCTCCGTTAGCATAAATACAATTTTTCATACGAAACTGCTCCTTGGTGACTTCAAAAAAACATGTTTTTCATACATTTCTACAATTTCTTCTGGTGATGAAAATTGTTTACCGCGTAATACATAAACCAAAAGGCTTTATTTCAGATACAACGTATTTATTACTATGTAGTTTAATGTTTCAAGCGCTTGAAATGTAATGAACTTTCGTACGCTGTATATGGATCACCAGTAACATGTTCAGTCGATGATGAAAACTGTCACTGAAAGTCACTGCTGCTGTAACTTTAGACTCACGTGCGGAGTAATATACGATTTTTTTATTAAAAATGTGTGACATCCAATCAAAACGTTCTATTTTTACTGCCAGTATAAAGTTTTGATCGGACATTTATAGATGCAATTTTAAAAAAAAAAAGTACATATTTTTCATTGTGAATAATATCAACAAACGATGTTATGTTCTTCATATACATATAATAAGTAAAAGAAAGCTTTTATTTAGGTCTGGGACCGACCTAATCGTTATGTTCGCCAAATCCTCTAAAATAACGAAAGTTCAACCGTCCCACTCGTATTCTGAACTACTAGAAGTTCTAGATGTCGAGTTGAAGGGCGTTCTCACAAATTAAAATCTAACTTTATTCACGCATGTGATGGGCTTCGACTAAAACTTTGAAATTATACTGATCGTTATTAAAATTTTGCCTCTCAACAACCTCACATAATATCCAATTTTTTTCTTAACGTTTTGCCAGATAATTATGTTAATTCATGACGTTAAGATTGTACATATGACGTCATCTGGACAATTGAGCTTATTCCCCTACGTTTCATGGTAAAAAATAAAAGTGAAAAGTAATTATAAAATAATTATGTTACTCAATATAACAAATGAAATTATAATCCTCTTGGATCAAGCAAAATTTTATGATTTCGTTTAGTCCTAAAATAAAACAAATTATAAACATCTGTCCAGATGATGCCACAGAGATATTTTATTAAACAAGTTTTAGAAAAAAAAAAATACAACAACTTACAGACAATTTTTTTTTATTTTGAGTGTACGTTACGTAATAGATTGGTCGATATTTTTCGAGCAAAATAATATAAAAATGACAGGTTAAGAATTTTGATCCAAATCCATTGCTGTCTAAGTCTAATTAAAATTGAATAAACTATATTTTTATCGATGATTGAACGCTGGTAGAACTGAATTCTTAGACCATATTATTTACGTAATTCTTGAATTTGAGGAAATTTGTTTCTCTTAACTGTATTGCAATGAAAGATAATTCTATGAAAACACTCATATTCAACACGTTACAATTTTAGTTTAAAACCTGTGTATTTGATTTTTTTTCAGATATCCATGTGACCAAAAATTCATCGTTTTATGTATAGAAATTGCAAACATACGCAAAGATTCACAACTGTTTAAAATGCATACGAGACATTCGTAAGTTTTTAGGATTGATTATGTTAATTATATATATTTATTTATTTATTTATTTATTAATTTATTTATTTATTTTTTATTTATTTATTTATATACGTTTACTTATTATATATGATTGGGTATGCTACCACATATAAACAGTTAACTATAAAATATATTTCCTTTGTTATTAGAAGAGTTTTATAAATAGAGCTATGAATATAAGTGACATAACTTTTTATTTTTAGGAAGAAGAGACGACGCGGTCACGCATACCACACGAACGACATGTATAATTTGACCTCTAATAAATTATAGTGTTTTAGGTAAAACGTGGACTGTTTTTAATAGATGTGCGTAAGTCATTCATTACAAAAGAATCGATTCTTTCAAGTATTGATTTTGTAAAATAAATTTATGTAATTCGAACTATACCGATCTATTTAATCATAAATATCTCTTTATTTCACAATTTTCATTTACTCTTACATACATCGATCATCAATGAAATGATCTAGAATGATTGACTCACTTATATGTATATAGTTGATACAAGAGAAGCTAGCACAAGTGATTCGCTGACATATATTCATATGCGTAAAAAAAACGACATTTTTGTTTTTTTTTCTGCACATACAAATACATGTGTTGTTGAATCGCTTGCGCCACCTTTCTTTGGCCTACCTTTACTAAATTTAAGATCATTTTTTTATTGCATGTAGCTGTATTTCTTACGTAATTTAGTGATATATTTATTGTATTATTAATATAACAGTTGGTCTCAACTGTATACCCTATGAATGTATTAAAATATTTTTAAAAATTTACTCCAACAACACAATAAAATAAACTTAAATTTGTATTTATGGCAAAGTTTTCTAAAAATTTAATAATATCAATATGTGTTTTTCGTATTACATTGTTCATAAAAACTACTTTTTAGTACCAATTACCTTTTGAGTGGTTCCATATAGTTAGTTAGCTAGTCATGTCCTTTTACAAAGTGTTTTGAGAACAAATATAAAATAAAAATTAACATGGTTGTATTTCAATATTTTTAAAAGCATCCCCTTTGACCGGACTTCTTTTCAGTTTTCTCCCATCGATATAAAAAGATCGGGTGCTCATCCCTAGTCGACTTGGTCAATTAAATTTACCAGCGTGCCAGACATAAAAGTCATACAAAAATCACACAAAAACTATACTATCGAGCTATATTTGTTTAATATCTGAATATCTTCAAAACCAGTAAATTAATTTCAATTTTATTTATACCAAGCCCACACCTTAAAAATACACAACCCCCTCACCGGTTTCACCCCTAAAGAAAGGACCACGAAGTAAGTTATTGTAAGTTGAATTTGCCGAATATGCTTCTCGTTTCGAGCAGACCATTTCGAGCATTTGGCGTGTGTCGATAACATAGAGTTTTCAAAAATGAGAAAAAGTTGTCCTTAATACGACACCACAACATCAATTTTCGTCGGATTACATATTATAGAATCATCGTGGTATTGTTTTCAAATCCAAGAATAAAAGTATCATTGCCAGTGTTATTAATTATTCTCGATGTATATTTTGAGTACAAATGTTTCAAACCTAAATAATAATGTATACTTTGTTATCTTTGATTTCCAAAAAAAAAATAGCACAGCATAGACAGTGATAGGTATATCTTATCCGATCTTAGTTACGAGGTATTTAAAACGGTTAAGCTGATTTCAAATGAGTACATTACTACGATTGTATGGGACTTCAGACCTTCGACTATTATTCAAAAGATGACGTTCGTTTCTATGTAAATCGATGGTTACAACCAATAGACCGTCAACCGAAGCGATTTTTGTGATGTACCGTATTGCGCCTAATGACATTATACGGCAGATCTAAGACTTCGTATTATCCAATGTGCTTTCTACCCATTTAGAAAGTTTTAGAAAGTTACGCCCATCTTGAAAATGCCGTTTGGAGAAAATTTTTTTTCACAGCATCAGGTTTCCATTTGTGGCCGTCGGTGACTGCTATAAGACCATTAACACAATATATATGTGTGAGATGGTTTGGAGGTCCTCAATGGGTTGGAATAAGTAATGGTAAGCAATGATCAGCTTTTCAGAGAAGAAAAATGGTAAGAGTCACAGAGCAAAGAAATAATAATTTGAAGGTTTTATCTTTTCATTACAATCGGCATGTTTTACATAGGTCTGTGTTCTAAATCATCCTACGTAACGAGCATGTTAAGTAGGGTATATTTGATCATAGGAAGGCTTTTAAAATTTTCCGTATTTTCATTAGGCATGATACGATACAAGGAGAAAGAAACGGTGTACAAGATTTGAACATTTTAGATTGGTTAAATTATAGTAAATGACTTTTGTTTAAATTTCATTTTTATTTAAATGTACCTACACGAAGAAGTGCCATATTTAAGTGTTTTCATTGTGTTATATGGAAATACATGTAATAAATTTGTTTTAATGACATTATTTTCGTTATTTTATTGCGTTTCCTTTGTCCATATTATTCATATATAAATAGCAATGCCTAATCATTTTACCAGCAGAATAACGATAGAATAAATAAAACAACAAAATAATCAAAAACGAATTGCTGATTCCATAATCTGTAGTAAACCTAACTATTTATTAGATTTTAATTTATTTAAAAAAAAATAATCAAAATAAATATAGTCCGTAGTCGTACGTACACCTAGAAATAACAACTGGTCGTTGAACTGGTACACGTATCAGAGATGCGACCAGTTTGAGCTCACTTAAGATAGTTATATCAGTACGTTCTACTACTAGCGTGCGCGCTATTTAGTATCTCATACTGTCTTTACGGCGGCACTACGACGTATACAAAGAATTTAAAATACAAAATTGTGAATTGAAATCATTAATTTAATATTATTTAATGAAATCATAAATCTTCCCTAACCTATTCCTGGGTGGCTCAGATGACTGGAGCAAAGTCCTAAAATTATTTATAAATTACTCGGAACCTCTAAAACTTGCTTGAACTAAAACTTAAAAATTTGAGGGCCGTGTCAGTTTCCATTCTCGAAATATGTATTTTGTAAAGCCAAAATTTGCAGTGTAAATAAGAAAGACCATCCATTAGGTGGTGTATTTTTCTTTGTTTTTTTTTAATAGTATTGTGCTAAAATTTACGGGTTATTATTTTTGAGATCACGACATGTCGTGTCGCATGTTACATGTCGTGATAGCCCAGAGAGCAACAAACCTGTATCAAATTTATAAGACCCCATAGGGCCATGGTTCGAATCCGGGCGTGTACCAATGATTTTTTCTGACTTAAGTACACAATATCACTGACACCGTGCTTCGGAGGGCACGTTAAGCAGTCGGTTCCGGACGCTGTCAATAGATGGCGATCGTTACAGTTCGCAACCCGCAGTGGAGCAGCGTGGTGGACTTAAGCTCCAAGCCCCCCTCCTCACCCTGGGGGAGACCTAAGCCCCTGCAGTGGGGTGGGAGTGGGCTGATGATGATTTTTGAGATCATATTTCAAAATCACGTTTTTTTAGAATTTATTGTAAAACAACTAAACGAGAGTTCGAAAAAACAGAACATGCCGCCTTATGACAAGGTTCCTTCTATTACTTAATTTTTTTTGTAGAAATCAGTTAAGGAACGGACCGAGGAAGAAACACGGGTTGGGTTGAACCCTCTTTTTTGTATGGGACGCCTGCAGCCTTAATTATTATGTGTTTGTGTCATATTGCTATATGGAGTGGCCGGGAGTGGAAAATAAATAAATGAATATGTCGGTGCCATCTCGATGTAAATAGCAATAAACTGTTTAAAAACCTTATGACTGGAGGTAACCATCAGTTACCTCTATGTTAATAACCTCTATGTTGTAATATTTATATATATTTTACAATCTTGCTTCAGAGATCCACGTTTACGACAAATACAGTATTCAAATTATATTTTTTGCATTAAAAGCCTATCATCCTCTTTGGTCTCAGAATTCTGGATCTGGATCTATCAGCTTAAGAAAGATTACTAATACCATAGACAATAATTCAAAGGCATCAGTAATCTGTGAACATTCTTACAATACATTATCAAAATGACAATAAATATGAACCCAGGCCAATCAATACATTTATTACAGATGTTTCAGCAAGCTTCAAAATAACATCTGCAAAGGTATTAGATACAGAAAGTTAGGTTATTCACATGACCCTAGAAATACCCGCATATTACGGACTAACAACTGATGCACCCCTAGTAACCCCTAGTATGTCATCTTGTTAAGTACGCACACGTCAGCTTGGTCACGCGGCAGCCATTGTAGTGCTTCATTGGTTGTTCAGTGACAGGAAGTCTAGAGTTTTTATTATTAAACCTGAATATGGAAGTACTTATTTTTGGAAGGGTCGCCAGTTGACAACGAGGTCAATGAGATTCGATGTGACAGGTGAGTAAAAACAACGAAGTGGAGGTTAAAGTTTAGAGAAAGAATAAATTAGTTAGCACAGTGATTTTATGTGTTTTAGGGAAGAAAATATTTATTAGTGAATTTATTTGATTGCGAAATATCATTTACAAAAATAAACATGTTAAGAAATTAATACCGAGTGTTTTATATAGTATCTACATACATAACTACAGAGTACACTATTATTAATAATAATAATAATAATAATAACACACACAATCACAACAACGCCTAGGTCGCAAACTAAGCATTAGCTTGTATTTTGGGTACCAAGCGAAGACAACACATACATAACAACCAAGACCCGGTGCCAGTATTAATATTCATCATATAAATACTGACCCGACCTGGGATTCGAACCGAGACCTCCAGCTTCGCAGGCAGGGCGCTGCCCACTAGGCTAAGCGGTCGTCATTATAATCACGTCATATCCGTCTGTTCGTCTGTATATCACAGGCTCATATCTTTGCCATCGTTTTATTGATTCGCACGAGTGACGTGTGTCTTACATAAGCCGCTGATTTTTTTTCGCTAATTCGATTTTATAGGAGCTCAATAAACAATTCTTCAGAAATGCGCTGAAAGGTTTTAAATAACTTCTTTCATTTATGTGCAATATTTTCCAAGAATTGAGTTAAAATCATTGAAAAATTGGTGCCTTCTTTAATTTAAAAAGTAATTATTATATAGCTAATATTTAAAATATATTTCCAAATAAATTATCTTAATATATTTCCAAGTTTCGTAAGAAAATTTTTAGATAATCACAAAGTTAATTTTTTGAATATACTTTGATTCATAGCCATAAATAATAAAATAGTTGAAATTTCCGACACGCACTTGGCCTGTATACGTTATCCTTTCACGTTAAACTAGTTCATTGTACTCTTTTTGCATGAGCGTCTGACAAGTTTGCTTCAGGCATCCTGCATTGTTCGTGCTGGTGACACTTTCCACTACAAATATGATCGCTGATAGAGCACGTCTCATATATATGCGCAAGGCTTTGATTATATAATATATGTACCTACAGTTCGGTTATGATTCATGTACACAGAGGAGGTTTGTACATGGTTAGTATGGCATATCGAGAGTACGTGGTCTGTTATCACACACACAAGTATATAAAATAATCAAAGGTGCAAGGATTTCATTACAATGTCTTCCTCAACCGTTCAAAGTAATATATCAAGGGAAACCATGAAATACCAGCAAAGCAGCTTGGTTAGGCTTTAATGAATTCCATGCTGGTTCGTAATAGCTTAGCTGATTGCGAACCGCGCCGGTGAAATTTGGCCAAAAGCCAACCGACTAACTCCTTTGAGCGGACACTTCACTAAGTACGTGTTATTAATGAGTCACGCTACATGCAATGATGACTTTAAGGATTTTGATAAAGACAAAAATTGGAAGTAATATTTGATTATTCAATTTTTTTTTAAATACTGTACTTTCAACCAGAAATTATTTTTTTACGAATTCATTAGGTGTCATTATTTACATCATTAGTATACATATTTAATGTAAAAACGAAAATATTCGTGTGACACAGGTCATAAATAAATTTATTAAGGTCCCAAAAAGAGTGAATAATATTTTTTTAGGTTAACGGCAGAAACAGGGCAAAGCAAAACTTAAGCAACGATTTACTTTTGCCTACAGATTGATTATTTTCTATGAAGTCTACCACTATCCACGTCCCAGACCAGGGTAATGTCTATCTACCTCATGCCAAGGGAAAGAAGCTGAACGGCAACAATTTTTGGGTATCACAAATAGTTGTATTTGCGTATTTTTGTTTATATATTCGTGTACGTTTGTGATGTGAACCTAATAATTTGTTTTTTTCTAAAACATAATCTATACAACAAACGTAAGTTATTATGAAAACCAGGAATCAATATAAGCTCCATATGAGCAAAAATAAAATAAAAAAAAAACGAATAACGCACCGATCTACGCAAAATCGCACTATAAACTGCGTCCCAACTTGCGTCATAATATACGTATTGTTTCTGATCCGCAAACCACCACGTAGCGTGACCAGAGCGGTAATTTTACCTATACACTCTATCTTGACTCCTAAACGTCGGTCGCAAGCTGTATTTTCCTGTTAATATGTACAAAACTCATGTGCTTGCTTAGACATACATAACATTCTATGAATATGTTTTCCCGTTACACCACCATCACATTCACCAGCCCGCACTGGAGCAGCTTGGTGGATTAAGTTCCAAGCACCCTCATCACAATGGGAGGCTTAAACCCCTGCAGTATCGCAAAACAGTCTGATATGGCAGGGTAAATTTTCCCGTTTCCTCAGGCCTGTACCTTCATTAGCTTGTCTTCTTGAGTTCAACTTCCACTGCTATTTAATCTCACAACTTGAACCTTTCTCATGTATTTCCAATCTTGATTAGTGTGTATATCCCATGGAAACCTTTGACGAGGATAAACAATAGCCTGTTTTACTCGCCGTCTCTGTAACCTATTTCAATGCAAAAATCACTTTGTTCTGTTACTCCATTACTAAACGAAGAAAGGACAAACAAACAAATAAAAAACAATATCGCTTTTATATATTCGAAAGGAAAATATTTTATTACATTGGCATATTTTTCAGATGCATTATTTACTTTATATATTTTATACCCCAAAGATTTTCCCAATGCAATAATACCGAAACTCCCTGAAAACTTATTTGTAAAAATTCACACTTGCAAAAATAGTAGTATATCATATATGGTTCGACTTATAGTGTCATCGCGCTGCAATAGATGTAAATTATTTTTTTTTTAATTCAAGAAATGCACGTCGATGTTTATTTATATTAAAATCTACAATAATACAAACCCTAAAAATTTAAAGTCTCATTCAAAAGCTACTAGGTACTGAATAATATAAAAACCAAAAAAAATGGCGTTTATACGTTTTCTATTACTCAATTACCACGCTCAATTATTTAAGAACAATAAAAAATCCTACCCCACTTCAAGACTAATAATGATTGTAAGAAATTAATAAAATCTAATACAGTCCAAATAAATAAAACCAATAAATTTTGAAACATTAATTAATTAGAAACGTTATTCTAAAAAAGGTGAAATATAACATATTTATTATAAATACATTTTCGAATATTACGCAAACATCGAATCTAAAACTATAACTCAATATTTGCATAAAAAAGTAAATGTAGGTTTGATAGCCTCTATAATGTATTCTATCCGTAAAGGGGATAAACGTAAATGGCTCTGACGCGACGCGATTTTTATGGCACTCAAAGGAAATGTAATTTTTCGTAGGTACACATACAAATACGCTTTGTAAGTATAATGTAAATTCTAGTAATCAGTTTTGTATACAATATTTTAAAAAATTGTGTCAACTAGGTACAGAATGAAATAAAACAAAAATGCAAAATTTAATAATATATAGTCAGTGGCAAAAGTACATTAAGATGGCCATAAGAATTATTAAGATAATAATTTTGAACACAATACGTAACAGGAACGGTCATAGGGCTGATCCCTGTTCTAATTTTAAACTATGCAAGTTCTCGTAAACCTCCACTTCTGAAGTCTATAGCCCTATTTACTTGGGTAGTATGGACCATGGGCCCAACACATTGCTTGTTGGTCCATTGCTAGTCGGGTAGGTGGTAAGTTCCTACTGCGTGCTGGTATTATAACTTTTGTCAAAAGATTTATTCAAAAATTAAAGGTGAAGACATGCAACTCAAGCAAAAAAACATTTTAGAGCCAAATATTTAATAAACGGGACGTAATTTGGATGAACAATCAAAGAAACATGATGTAGTTTTGTTTTAATTTATGTCGAATAAACAATTAACCTGCATCGAGTCAGACCTCGAGTTACTAATAGTATTCAGAAGTGGTTAGACACATATGACCTCGCAGAAAGTCGAAAGTTAAGCCTTCAGCTGCCTGTAAATTGTCCGAACGATGAAACATGAAGTCACCTTGATGGCGTCCGCTGACTTCTGTCTTGAACAATATCCGTTTCCGTACATTGGACCTTTTTAGAGCTCCAAATCCCGCCGAATTCTGACAAAGGCCAGCATGAAGTGGAGAAGTCGATCACTTGCTGTGTACTCTTTTTGGTTTCGACTCGCGCGTAGCACGTCGGGGTTGTTTCCTTATCCCGCGTCAACCGCTACGTTGCTAGTTATTAGCGATGTAGTCATGAGGACCCGGGTTCGAATCCCAGGTCGGGTCAGTATTTATGTGATGAATATTGATACTGGTACCGGGTCTTGGTTGTTATATGGTATGTGGTGTCTTCGCAAAAATATTTATATATGAATATTTAAGTATGTATATCGGTTGTCTAGTAACCTATAACACAAGCATAATACTTGCTTACTTTGGGACTAGATGGCGCTGTGTGGGAAGTCCCATGTATTATTAGTATTAATTGTTTAAAAAAGTAACGTATAACAGGAAACGGCGTGAATATTTTCAAATACTCGAAATATAATATCTACATTCACTGATCTTATTTATATGCTTGTGTTTTTTCTTGTCTTTTTTATTTCCTGATCATTTCCAGTGAAATCTTTGATACATATGCGAATCTTTACTCCATTGAGATACCCTGATTCTTGACGGCCAGTGTTACATCTAGCATCCTAAATATGAACAAAATACGTATTATTGGGTAATTGAATTCAAGCTTGCCAAATCGAGTGAGTTTAATAGAAAAAAATCTTATTAATATGGACAGGTCTAGACTGGTTATTTCTAGACCAGCCAACAATCGGTTGAAGTTGATTGACGTTAAAATATTATTTTTTTAAAAGCGACACGGTTTTCTATCAAAATAATGACTGTTTATCGTTCTCGTTTAAATAACATGCAAACCTATTTGAAAATGTTTAAAATATCATGTTTAAAAATATTTAGATTAATCTAAAAAAGAAGGGAAAATATTTAACAAAATTTATTAATTTATTTATGCATTTCTCTAAAATTAACCCACATAAAAATCTGAATATATGTTTAATTAAGTTAACCCAAACGCTAAAATGATTCGAAATCGAAGTAATTATATAGTTAAATTCCAAAACCGGAGTAGCAAAATTTTACACAATATTGTTATTTGTTAGAAGTTAATTCAGCGGCACTGTTTAATTGTATCTAACATAATAAAGGGCCGAGATCTAATAAATCGATGTCCATTACGTGTGGGAAGGGTCAAAACTTAGCGCGTTATTCGAGTGTTAATGACGCATTAAGGGTCGCAGATTATGTCGTCGGCCTCAAGTTACTTGGTTAAGTCACCGACAGTTAAATTCCCTGCGGATTGTACGATATAAGGATTAATTTGAATAGTGAATCAAGTTAGTTTGCCTAGTGTTAATAAGCTTATATCCCTTAATCTTTGTGATTAGTATATCCCATAAGCCGACATATCGATTGTATTCAAAATACTGTTTATTGCTAAATAGTTATTGGTGGCGATTTTATTGTGATTGCGAATTATACCTAAATCAGACATTATCATCGTAACTACGATTCTTTCTGGCTTTTGATCTTTAAAATCAAATTTTTAAAAAAATCCTTTTATTATTTCATATAATACAAATTCTTCCATTAATCACACTATGGAACGTAATTTAATATACTAAATAAAACATAGCTATTTCGCAGCACTAATTAATGTTTATGGGTTCGATTCCCGCCCGGGACCAATATTTGTATGCACGAAAATGTCTACTTGTTCCATGTCTGGATATAAAATATCTATATGTGTATATCAGTACCCATAACACAGGCTCTCGTTAGTTTGGGATTATATAGCCGTGTGTAATATCGCAGGTATTATTATTAGTTATTGCACGCCTCATAAGCGTGCTCTATTTCGAGTAGTGCTCTAATCTCGCTACGAAAAACATATCTCATTTCCTGACATGCAATCATTCCTGAACTGATTATAATAAATTATATACTAATTTCACAGATAACTTACTCGTCGAGAATCATTACTGTATCATTTTTAGATCGATTCATGTTTAAATTTATTTTAAAAACAATACTTTTGTCTAAAAAATGGGCTCTGTGTATTTTGTATAAAATTATGAAGGCACGATAACTTTCGCAAAACACTATTAATGATATTAATAATAATAATCTTTATTTCAGACTCATAATACATCCATATTTGTGGTGTTATGTAAGTAACAATTGACTTACATATGCTTAGTTACCAATAGCTAACCTCACCCAGTATTTTTAAAGGGACAATCTAGTCCGACAACGATCATGTTCAAGTTGTTGTTGTTACTACATTGTAGACGTCGCAGGAGAAAGGCCGCTGTCTTTCGCATGATGGGCATAGAAACCATCAGTGCGAGCTTCTGCGAAGTTTTCTCAGGCACTGAAATAGCCTTTTTATTTAAATAAACTTAATATTTTTAATTAGAATAACCATTTCGAAAGCCACCATACAAACTTTCGTAGCTTTATAATAATTAAATAAGTAAAAAACCGATATTTCTCACCATTATTTAAAAACATTATGATTGCGTAAAAAATTAGATTTAACTATTAAATAAGCTATAAAACGTGGCATTATGAATTTTTGGGTGTCATTTTCCTCAGTAAAATTTAATACGTCCCTCATACTCGCGTTTATTCTATACTAGTTTAAGATGTTTATTAAACAATTCTATTTGTTTTTTTTTAATATCAACATTTAACTTTACTCTATACATGACAAAAAATATGCGACGTTGGCGATAGGCATAAACGACTGCATAAAAGTTTTTTAATATGTCGCTCTTAGTTACTTTGATCTCTGCGTTTAAAATGTACTTTCTTATAACATTTCTACATTTCCATTTATATTCCAGTTCTTCAGTTAAATATAAAAAAAAACCTAATAACATTTAAAACGACAGACATTCAGCAATTTGGAAGTTATAGGTACATGTAAATATTTAATTTACGACGATAAATAAACAAATATGAAAACTGTCTAGAGACTTCGCTATGTAGAGAGGACATATTATATAACTCATGTTTTTGCGTCGATCCTTATTTGTCAGAAAATAAACGGCCATGACACACATGTACAAGCGGGTTAGACTTGATTAAAAAAGTTCATGAACCCAATGCAAAATATTAATTGAGTGTATTACACAATTGAAGGGGTGAGTGGAGTGAGTTTTGTCTGAGAAAACAAAATAAATCGAATTTTTGTATGGAATTGGACTTTAAATGATCATAAATCGACTGCGCAAATTTTGATTCGTGTCAAAAATAAAGACCTATAGCAAAGGTATTAACTGACAAAGACGCATACATTTCAGGCTCTTGAATGTGGTACAAGCAATATAAAAACACTCGTAACTCATTTTGAACTTTTTGTTAGATAACACCTTTGTCCACTTACCCCTTTAATTTACACATTACACAAAGGGAACAAGGATCGCGTTCAATTTTACATAATTAGTTAAAACCAGTAAATGAAAAATAATTAAAGTATTCTTAAATTATAACGATTAAACAATGTGGCCCACACTCACACAACGGAATAACTAATACAGATATCGCCACACATAAACATAAACGGTAGGTATTTTTTTTAGAATAACATAGGATCAGAATTAGGACACAGAAACGATATAATATAAAAACAAATGAAAATAAAAATAAAGCTATTCCATCTGAAACTCGACGATTTCGCCTTATACTTGTTATCTGAAAATCAAAGCATATTATCACACACAATTAATTTGCATTTACAAACAATCGAAAGCTACCAAAGGTGCACCGATTTTGAGACAATCCTTCCGCGTCACTATTTTGCTGTGGCCAATTTGACCGTTAATTACACTTCTATACTTTTTTCGATCACTGGATGAAAGATATTGTACGCAGTTTAAATAAATTTTATTATTATTTATTATTAAAAATATTATTATTGATAATAAAATTTTAATTAATTTAATCCAATTTATTTTTTTAGTTACTAGGTCACGTTATTATTATTATTTGAGTAATAAAATTAACATCACTCAGAAAATGATTTGATACGTATAAACCTAAGAAACAAAGAAAGGAAAAAAGGGTGAACTCGTTATTAAATTTCTTGCAGGCAAACTGTAAGAAGCCTCGTTAAATGGCAAGCTGACGCGATTGTGGCGGTATTTGGCATCGATCCAAGCTAAGTTCCCTACTCGTAGGTACAAAAACTGAAGTTATTTGCTTTGAGAACACGCTAAAGCAGCGTGAAATAGCGATTTGTAGATTTCACTGGAATTTATGTATAATTAAAACCATTATCTTATTAATTAATTAATTAATAAGGAAGGTACCCTAATGTCGAACTCGAACTTCCGCCAACTGCAATTCGAAGCGCCTTTTTTTACGAATTTCACGAATTAAGAAAAGCAATTCATATGCCTGAGAAAGTCTGAATAGGACCACATTACATCCCGATATTTAATCCCCTAATAATCTAAAAGTAATTTATAATTCGATTTTTTATAATGTGGATCGATATTATAAATATGACGAGTTGGCATGTTTGACGACGAGACGATGTTTGATTGACGGATTGACGTTTGATGATGACGGAATGATGAAGGATTGACGTTGGATGACGAATGCGCCAATCTCTAGAACTCCTTGTCCGACTTGGAAAATTCGTTTCGCGATAGAATCCCGTTTATTGAAAGTGGATTTAGGCCAATAAACATCACGTTCCGACAGAAAGGGGCTAAGCAGTAACCATAAACGTCGCGAGAACAACGACTTACGACACGGGGTGCTGCGGTAGAACCGGTGCGCTGCTTATGTAACTAAAAACGCAGGTGAAACCAAGAGCCATAGCAAGTTAAAAAAGTGAAATACAAATAAAATAAAATACAAAGTAAAGAGTGGTTTAAAAAAAAATTCTATGAAAAGCAAAATTTTCATAGGTAACGCTGTAGCCACATTTGGAAATGTGTTTTTTAATAGAAAGTAAAAAAAAACATAGTTAAGTTCCGAGTAATGTTAATTAAATACAAATTTAATTTTGTACTTCAGTAAGGGAAATATTTACTTTCTACTTGATTTTGTTTAACTTGGAAAGTACTTTTAAAAATACTTTATTATTCGGTGTATTATTAGTTCTTATTAATAATTGGCGACTTGCGGATTGCGCCGGAATAGCAAGTCGCCAAAAAGGGTCGATTTTTATATACGTTTTTCGGTTCTTGCTGTTCGAGCTTTTTGAAATGCCAGTGTCATTGTAGATGTTACAGAATGGTTTTAATAGAAGGTATGATAAAATACTTGCCATAATAAAGAAAAAAAAATGTAAAAAATTGAATAGTTATTTCAGGAGGACCGTCGACATTTTTTTTTTTAGTTGGTTTTTTATTGCTTTGTTTTTCTTGTAATAAAATTGTGTGAATACTTTCTATTGCTTCTTGTTTTATGTTTTTATATGTAAAAACATAGCTAATACTACAAATATAAACCAATTCCTACAGTAAAATTGTTTATAGTTTTTTTTTTGCGAATATCGCCTATTATTTTATTTTTTTTAAATAAACTGCGGCGTATTTGTTTCCGTGCCAAACGATGTGAAATATAGATAACTTTTTAGCAAATTTAATCTAGTTTTCAGCAATATATAACACTCAATAACGTTTCATACATTAAAATTCAGAAAATAGGTTAAGAAGCACGCGCGCCCACCCCTTTGGGGCCCCACAAAAAATGCTTGCTATTCCACGGGAATTCGTGGTTTCGCCTTGCGCCTTTCGGGGTTATAGAGTAAATAAATTTGACAGCAGCGTTTGGTTTTAATAGTCATATAGTGTCTCACCTTAGTCCCCACCTCACTTCGCAGTCACCATAGAATTGTTTCACGGGGGTGAAGGTCGGTACGCGGAAACGTCGCGAACTAAGCTCGGACTGAAACTCGCCATCTCGCAACGGGTACACACCAGCTAGCTAGAGTATGAGTGGTTAGACGTTAAGCGCAGAAGAAAACTTCTAGTCAAATCGTACTTTTATGTTCTAGATAGATTAAGTAATGTGACCCGTGACTTTCAATAACCTCAAATCAATTCAATTATTCAACCGATTGAATTTTGATTGAATTCCTTTCTTAGTAGACGCCTACCTACGTTATAAATGGAACTTCTATGCAAATATTCAAATTTCCCAACCTATAAGTTTGAGGTATGCGTTGATTTACTTTTACCATTACTTTCTTCCTACCAGAAAACCATCTTTAAAATAAATAAAATACGTGTTTACTAAAGAAATAATTTAACACGTGTTTTATTAATTTTAAATATGTATTTCTGATAGGCACAGCGCAACCTTATATAAATCATTAATAAATTTGCAAAGAAGCTCCATTAATCGATCATCTATTTTTTGTGCGTTAATACATACGTAAGCTCACGTTTTTGTTGCCCATAAGGGTTAACCGATACATACTTTACTAAAAATAATTAAAGTATGTATTGGTTTACCCATCTGAGAGACAGATTAAGTATGTATTAACGCGCGAAAAATAGACTATCGCAAATCGCAAATAAGTAAACGTAAGTAAGAAAATAAGTAATTCGATGACCGGTTGGCCGATTGGTTACTGCGCCCTAACTGCGGAGCCAAGGGTCGCGGGTTCGATTCCCGCCCCAAATATTTGTGTGCATGAACATGTCTATATATTTGTTTCGTGCCTAGATGTAAAATATGTATATAAGTATAATTATATATTTTAAAATTATTTAAGGATATCAGTTGTCTGGTATCCATAGTACAAGCTTTTCTTAGTTTGGAATTAGATGGCGCTGTGTGGCATATCCAAAGTGTCATTATTAATTAAGTATAAGGAAATATTTAAATGTACAGTTTTTTACATTTAAATATTTCCTTATACATTTTATATGTCATAAACCATAAACACAATATAAACTATAACCAAATTACTTGGAGTTCGCTGCCCCGAGTAAGTAAGACTTGTTCGGTACTAGCGCTGGTTTACGAATATTTAGCGTAACACGCGTGTAGGGATGTCGACATCGTATAGCTACGAACAAATATCTTTTTTGTACGTAGCTTCGCAAATATATCAAACCTGTTAGACACACGTAAACTTGTGTCATTTTTTAGTACCTTTTTACTAAAAAGGCACTAACTTGTTAAATTTTAACATGAGTACCTACCTACACAACAGAACATAGTAACATTTGCCAACTACTTTACGTATTTGAAAATATTTTTTTAAAAAACTATAAAATTAAATAAATGTATTAAATACCCATCAAAAAACAAAGCCGGCGGCGGGTAAAGGTGTTTGAGCTGCGGGAGCGCGTGATCCGCATGGCGTGCCAATCCTGTGTGCTCCGCCGACGCTCGCTATAGTTATCGACGGCAAGCGTCCTCTGCCCCACCGCACCGCTTCTTATCACTTGTGTCATCTATTGAAGATTTCTACTTAGAATCGTAGAATACTATTATAATAGAATCTTAACCTATTTTGTTATAACTAGTGGGTAAACGATTACGACCACGACGGTAGACGACCGCTTAGCCTAGTGGGTAGCGACCTTGCCTACGAAGCTGGAGGTCCCGAGTTCGAATCCCAGGTCGGCCCAGTATTTATATGATGAATAATGATACTGGTACCGGGTCTTGGTTGTTATATGTATGTGGTGTCTTCGCTTGGTACCCAAAACACAAACTAATGCTTAGTTTGGGGCATAGACATTGTTGTGTTGTATACGTTATTATTGTTATTGTTATAACTATACAATATCAACGGAATAAAATAAATTCAATGTACACTACGCTTTTAGTGAGTTTTGCCTCCGATTACCAATTATTTCCACTTAATCTTCAACTCGAAAAACATGATCAAATAATAAACACATCTGATTCGATATAATTCACAAGTATTTACTAAACAATAGACTTTTTCAATAGACACGCAAAAAAAAACCGCAATAAATAAAATGCAACCACTAAGCGGCCGACTAAATACAGTCTATAATAACGCGACAGCGAAAAAGAAGCGGCGTTTGTCGGACAAATGGCTAGCTGGGGTTATTTATTACAGTCCGCCGATTCTTTGCAGGCCGCTTGCTTCTCACGCCTTAGATATGTTTATGGTTATTACACGTTTGTGCTATTCTGTACATTTTGCTTACACTAATTATACAAGCTTCACTTCACTTCTTCACTTCTTCAGCCCATTTTTATCCCACTGCAGGGGCTTAGGCCTCTCCCCTTATATCATAAGCCCTTTATACGTTATATTAAGAGTTAGGTGGTAATCTTACTATTGGAGGCTAATCGTTTTTATTAAGTAAAAGTTTGTACGTCATACCACTATTATAAGTAAATTGAAAATAATTCTTCCAAGAACCTGACGGAAGCTTAAAAGCGAAATAAAAACAGTTTTTGTCATAATAATTAAGCTCCTAAATTAAAGTAAGTAGCTAATTTAGAGTCGCCACAAAGCAAACAAAGAAGAAAATTATGTACGTAAATAATATACAGTGATGGCATTGGAAAGTGCGGTTTGATGATTTCATGTTCTTCGTTGCTTATTAGTTTCGCGCCGACTGAAAATTAGTTACTTTGATTTAGGAGCTTAATAATTAAGACTATAATAATTAATTTTTCTGTTTCCAGTTTCTTGTTCCATTGGTTTAATTCGGCTACTTAATTTTTTATTACTATTTTTTGCATTCAAGACTTCCCTCGACAGCCTTGTATCTTCACTATCAGATCTTCGATGACACCCATAACTTTGTCAGGTCTACAGTTCACATCACGATGAATTAAATAAACCCAAACACGAGGTAGCTGCTGTGAACCGTTGAAGAGTTACCTCGACTATCTTCTGTCTCCATCATCAGATAAACTATATGTCTTCATTTTTTTTTTGAACGTATACATGAACAAAAACGTCTAGGCCCCAAACTAAGCATTAGCTTGTGTTTTGGGTACCAAGCGAAGACACCATATACATATAACAACCAAGACCCGGTACCAGTATCAATATTCATCATATAAATTACTGACCCGACCTGGGATTCGAACCCAGGACCTCCAGCTTCGCAGGCAGGGTCACTACCCACTAGGCTAAGCGGTCGTCATTGTGTTGTAGTCTCATCAAAGCTATATATGTGTCAAGTTTCAACAGAATCGGTTCGCAGATGAAAATTAGGTAAGTGAAAAATCAAGCATCTCTTATTTTTCTACCCTTAAGGGTGGAATTATCTTTTCAATTTTAAATTCAAACAAGTGCGAGGTATACTCTATCCAATAAAGAAATAACCATCAAAATCGGATTATACTGTAAAATGTCATGCCGAAACAAATATATATGTATTTATATGAGTAAAGGGATCATTAATATTTCTATCATAATTTTCACGCGAGTTCTTTCTGGGTACAGAAGGCTGCCCTGATGTATAGCTATAAATGAGAAAAATGCATAATACATTTACGATTAATAACATTTTCATCATACAGTCACCCATTCCTAAACTACGCAGATCCTATGATATGGGTACCAGACAACTGATATACTTTTTTTGGTTGAGTTAAAACGTACGTCTAGCCTTATTACTTTGATAACTTATAGAGTATTAAGCTTAGCGCTTTTCTTTTGGTACCCTGAAACGATCCAAAGAACCAGAAAAAAATATTAAATATGGTTTTTTTTTCCAAATACTGTATTAGAATTTCTTTCAATTATTTCTTCAAAATTTATTTCAAACTATGTCGATTTCAATGCACAGAATAACCCTATGTTTAATATTTTTTCAACTTCAATCAAATCAAAGTCTTGAATTCTAAAGTTAAACATTCTAAACTAATATATTTATTTTCATGTCAAGACACCCTAGTAGGATCTCGTTTATTATGCAAGTCGATACGGTTTTGAAAAGGATATTACGGCATCGTTCAACCGGTCTTGCAGGCGACGTGAAATATGGTGCATATTGCAGCACTCGCATTCAAAAGATGTCATACGATAACTTGGAATATCCATGTAACTGAAATGCTGAAAATATGCAGTTCTAGTTCTGAAAAGTAACTATAGATATCAGTATTCTTTGAAGGAAAAGTGAAATCCTGAGTGATATTTAAATTATTTTAAGAAAATACGTAGGAACTATCGCAGCATTTAGCACTGGGCTATAATATTAGCACTGGTTTATTAATTTTAAATTTCGTACGTACTTGCAGTTTTTCTGCCCAGCAATCTAATTTATTGTTTAATTTAAAATTATACTCTATTGAAGTATATATTTTATCATTGCATTTTTTTTTTCATTGTAAACGGTTTTTATCATGAGTACAATTATAATAAAGCAAAAACCTTACGCAGAGCGTAGTGAAATATTGATTTTTGAAAAAACCTATTGTGTAAAATGATGACTCACTGAAAAGGTAGTCTGCTCTGTGTTTGGTGCGATATACAATATTCTGATGCTTTGCTTTATAGTGTCATTTTACCGAGATATACTGAGAAAAAGAGGGCCAATATAGGCTATGATGATCTTTACATATATCTAACTCGCTAACGTGACGGCTTATGTCTATAATTTTTTTTCGTTTATATATCCCCTGTTCTATTTTGTAACAAAAATTAACAAGCTGGGTATAGGGGTATACCAAAATCTATTACATTTGCTTATATATGTACCATTTGGATCGATTATTCGTTGCCATGTTGAAAAAAGTGACATGGGTCGTATTGGTGTAGAAATTCGTTTATATATTCCCTGTCGTTATACATAAGTGTTTTGTAACAAAAATTAAAAATGGTTTCTTGCCCCAGCGGTAAAATATCACAATGGGATATATCTAGTCCCACCACACCAAATTACATTGTTCCGTATTTATTATTGGTAGATGTTGGTCAGTCGGGTTTCATTACTATTTGTAGGGCTTGTCTAATAGTCCGTGCTTTTATCATAATTGTTTTCATATATTGACAGACCGATATATAATTATTTTTAGTAACTTTTTCTTGAAAATGTCAACTTTGAACAGTATCAAAAGCACAAAAAGTAAAACAATTTCAAACGTGCAATTACGAACGACTTTCTCTGCGACCCTTAGGGCAATTGAACTCTGTAGAATTATAAACATATTTCTTTTGTATAAATCGTTGAACTGAATACTTAAAATAGTCAATACATTTAAATTATGACAAAAAAACTAGGTTGTTACTCTTTAACCTTTTTGGCGTGAATTCGATGAACGGCTTCCTCGTAGTACCGGGGTGGCGGGCATTCCAAAAAATATTGCAACTTAAAAAATAAGTACTTTTGAAAGCTTCAAACTTCTAATGTTTAAAAATAATTATTATATCGTTGTGAAGAAGCATCCGCTGACTGCACTAAAATATATGGCTGACCTTCCCTTCACCTCCCTGCGATGACGTCATAGACCGTGAAATCGAGCACTGAAAATGAGAAACTGAAATAAACTGTTAAATTCAGATGACAGATAAACAAGCAAACTTAATATGATATTATCGTTTTATTATTAGTTTTATATTTTATTATTATTATTATTTTTGTGTAGTAAAACTTGTGTTTTATAATTGATATGTATTATATATTAGTTTTAATAAATCTATATTTAAATTATTATATATTTTTTCTTATTCATTTAACTATAATATCAAATAAACTGTTTAATAACTGTACTAAACCTCCTTGAATATTATCGAATTCACGAATAAAAAAATAACTAACCGCAGTAGCCCTACTTATGACCACCTCGATTTTATTTGTTTTCATTACTGGCTAAAAAATTAATGCCGAAATTTCGGATACGCTTTTACTTTACAAGAGCTTTTCTGTGTTTTATTATACAGAAAAATCTTAACGAAAATGGTTAGATTATCTGCGCGATCTATGTCGACCGATTGAAAGGCGCGGTTGTAAATTTAAGCACTATATCGAAATTCAATATGTAAATAGCGGATACGCGAGGGTGAAATAAAGGCGAGAGAAGATACAAAAATATGGTAATGAAATGTTCCGAATTCGGAGTTGTATCAATACGTTTTTTGAATCTTTGATTTGGCTGAGATCTACCAACTCACCCAGTGAAAGTTGAATATATTGTGAGCGTTTTTTCTTGAAGTTATATTTTCGGTAATATAAACAACTCGTTTTTGTTAACAGTAAAGCCGTATTCATCGTTCGATAGCTTAATTTCGTGAATTTCATTGCTATTATTACTTAACGAGCATTTAATTGACGTTGTCATTTTTCGCGCGTTTCATTGGCTTTTTCCTTTTTCGCGTATCATCTTCTCAACTTGTATTCATAGGTATTTCTTGTGCCCACAATTTTATTATACATAACACACTTCCGTTGTATGTCATCTCTGCTGTAACGAAAAAAGTAGGCAAAGCTTTACTACAAGTTTTCTAACAGGAACAGTGTATATTAAATGTTCACTTACGCTAAATACTTACTGAGATACTTAGGTATATCTACATCAGAGAGGGTAGATACGAGCTGTTGCCCATTGGGAATCAAAATTGCTATAGGTTTGACCTAATTAATAACTTAGGTTCGATTCTCAAGGGGTGCACTAACAGATTAACAATATGCTGTGGCAAATAACCAGTATGTATCTTGCAATAAAGTTAACATCAAATGGAATCACAGTAGGTTTATTTGACTAACATTTTAATATACCTTAACAACTATTATATTAACACACTAATACATATTAAAAAGAAGTTCTGAAATGTCGAAGTTAATAAATGTCGTGATAGCCGAGTGGTAGCGAGTCCGCTTCTTGTTTAGAAGGACGTGGTTTCCGGAAACTGGCATGTACCAATGAGTTTTTTCTGACTTGAGTACATGATTGTCAGTGACTCCATGCCCCGGAGAGCACGTTACGCCGTCGGTCCCGGTTGCCGATTACACTTGCCGATCGTTAAAATAAACCAACACGCACTGGATCAGAGTGGCGGATTAAGCTCCGACACCATCATCCCGACGGGCAGCCTAATCTCCTGCAGTAGGGCATAAAGGCCTGATATGGTATAAGAAGTTCTAAGGTCTGTTATTTTCGTGATGCACACGCCGACTCGACCGCTTCGCTATATAAATTATACGCATGAAACACTGTTTTGATAAGCTTATAAAATTATATAAATTAAATCATGTTTCTGCACAGTTAGCGTTTTCTTAGATATGTCTGTTTCCATGCTTTCTTGTAGCACGGGCGTTCATCTAATTACATCTATGATCTCGATGATGGACTGGTCGGAGCAAAGAGCATATTTCATGACTGAACTCGGTAACCAAAGGTTTCACGTTGTTACACTATTCGTTGAAATGAAAATATCTGCAAAAAAAGTATGATTATAATAATGTATAACATATACTGATGATTGGAATTTTTTTATACCTTATCTTTTTATTATTCATGAAAAAGGCTGGCGTAGTTAATAATGATGTCACGAATGATCAAAAGAAAATGATCATTACCAACTAACCCTAACAAACAGACAGACAAACGCACAGACAAAAACCAACTTATGACACTCCTAATAACCTCCTTTTAATGTTTGCAAAGATTCATAGAAATGGTTTAGTCGTATTGGAGATTAAACCTTTAGTCATCATAGATTACTATTTCATTAAACGGTTTATATTCGTCAAACATTTGACGACCGCTTAGGCTAGTGGACAGCGACCCTGCCTACGAAGCTGGAGGTCCCGGGTTCGAATCCCAGGTCGGGTCAGTATTGATATGATGAATATTAATACCGGCACCGGGTCTTGGTTGTTATATGTATGTGCTGTCTTCGCTTACACAAGCTAATGCTTAGTTTGGGGCCTAGACGTTGTTGTGATTGTATGTGTTATTATTATTATTATTATTATTTTGAGAAATAACAATTCCTAAGCTATCCACAAAGATTGAATTGACGATAACTTAAAAAAAAAAACATTATTGTAATTAGTTGTCACCCAAGAATGATAAAATTTCTTGTAAGTTTGCTTGTATTCTGTTACTCAATATTTCAGGGACTAAATGGTTTCACTAATATTTTCACTGACATAATAACATAAATTACCTAAGCTTCCCCAACATCCAAGTTTCTCTGGGAAAACTCGAATTGAAAATTCAATTTGAGCTAAATATTTGTCAGTAACGTCCGATTCAAATAATCCGGTACGCTAGTTTCCTATATATATCTATATTTTTTTTTCGAATTTATTGCATACTAGCTCTCCGCCCGTGGCTTCGCTCGGGACTACACAGTTGTACCGGGACAATTAAGGGAACACGGCGCTTCAGAACATTGTAACCCTTTCTAGAACATTCTGAAACTTAACTACCTAAGAAATCTCTATACCTAACTTCCTAAAAATCCATTTAGCTATTTTAGCATGAAGAATATCACATCTGTGAAGTTTCATTAAAATCAGTTCATCCCTTTCGGAGATCGGTTTGAACAAACAGACGAACGGACAGACAGACAAAAAAAGTATTGTATGTCACTCCTGACGATTTTTCAATCACATTTTTGAAGGTTTCATTGAAATAAGTTCAGCCCTTTGGAGATCAGTTCGAACAAACAGACGGACAGACAGGCGGATAAACAACACAAGTTTTGTATGTCACTCCTTATAATCTTTATATCGTGTCTGTAAGGTTTCATTGAAATCAGTTCAGCCGTTTTGGAGATCAGCTCAAACATACAGATAGACGGACAGACAAAAAATAGCCTTCGTCACTTCTGATAATGCCCTCTGCACGTCTGCCAAGTTTCATTGAAATCGGTTCAGCCATTTCGGAAATCAACTCGAACTGACTGACAGACGGACAGTCAGACAGACAAAAAGTAGCCTATGTCACTCCAGATTATGCCTTCTGCACGTCTGCAAAGTTTCATTGAAATCGGTTTGGCCGTTTCAGAGATTAGCCGGAAAAGACAGACATACAGACAGTAAAATTTTATTAATATACCTATAGATAGATTTACTACAAAAATGTGTGACCCGTTTTCTTTTTTTATTAAATAATTTGTAATTCTGTAATACGACTTGTTTGCTGATGCAACGGTCTTGGATATTTCTTGTGTCAGACATTATCACAGCTGTTCGAAATTACTGGACGAATACAACAAATAATGGAGCGGAACGGAACGAGATGGAGGATGCTTTTACCCATAAGATATCCGTATGCAAAATTAATACAATTGCTAACAATTAATCTCAAGGCTATTTATTAGTAACACCGACATCGACAATGGGATATGGATTACAGAAGCTGTATTAAATAATATTTATTATTATTGTGTTATGAAATATCGATGTACAAGTTGTTCTTGGAGCTTACCAGAGTGTAGCTAGGGCATTGTATATATTGTCAAATCCCAAGGGCGAACCGAGAGCTACCCGCCGAGTGTTTACGCGTTAATGGCACTCGGTACGGTGTTGGCTTCTGCCCTCGATATTACGCGGCCAAACGATCCGCCTATTTGTTCCGACCCGTAAGTTTTCGATTTGAGTAAACATTCGGCTATGTGTTATGAACTGTGTTGGTAAATTATGCACAAACATAAATAATTTTGAGGGTATCGCCTTGTTTTTTATTTTATTAGAATTTCAAATGATAGTGATATTATTAATAATAATAATAATAATAATAATAACACACACAATCACAACAACGTCTAGGTCCCAAACTAAGCATTAGCTTGTATTTTGGGTACCAAGTGAAGACACCATATACATATAACAACCAAGACCCGGTGCCAGTATTAATATTAATCGTATAAATACTGACCCGACCTGGGATTCGAACCCGGGACCTCCAGCTTCGCAGGCAGGGTCGCTGCCTACTAGGCTAAACGGTCGTCAATTCTATTCTATTGGAAGTAATTAAATGTACACGTTAGGAGGAATGTATGTGGGAAGAGAGAGGTCTCTATAAATATTTGCATACGTTTTAGAAGCTTAGATCTATAAAATTGATAGCAGCGTCCATTACGACAATAGAGTAAATTAGATTTGACAGCAGCGTTTGGTTTCAATAGAATCAGAAATGTCACTTCACAGTATCGAAACTGTCAGTCTTCATTCAGTCAGTCAAATTATTATTTCGCGGAGGCGAAGGCTGGCGCGTGGGTACCTCACGGATTGAAACTCGACTGAAACTCGCCATCTCGCCAAACAGGTACACCAGCTAACTAGAGTAGGAGTGGTTAGACAGTAAGCGCAGAAGAAGATTACTATTCATTACGTACTTTTATAATTACCACACTAACATAGACGTAGCCTATCGTACGTACGAAAAAATGTTGACGCGTTACCCGAGGTAAATACATATTTAAAACTGCACACTAACTGAACCCACTGAACCATACGCCGATACGCCTCTGTTAATTTCTTTCTCTTTATGTTTAGAAATAACATACGTTAGTAAAATACATCATAAATACAAATTTCATACGAAATTTTAAAACCGAATTCAAAATAACAATAATAATATTTTTTTTGCTTTCAGCCTCAAGTTCTGCTATAAATGTCTATGAGAACGTAAATATTATAAATAAATTAAAATAATTAAATAATAAATGACATAATTATAAAATGTTATAAAATCTTAGTAAATGATAATTGAGAGAAACCAATTTCTATCAATGGGAATTAATCGAGAAATCTTGAATATAATTACCCATGTCGTGAATAAATATAACATCGAATGAGTTCCATCAAGTCTTGTCGAATAAGATGGTAAATTAAATATCCCGAGATACCCGATATGATACCCGAGTATTTACCGTCGGAAATACTCGGGTATCTTAGGAAAATATAATTTTCGCATAGAGAATCACACGTTTTCTAGAAATTTCTAATTGCATACTTCATATGAGATTAGTGACACGATAATAATTAATTATTCGTAAATTTTGTAAAAATTTTAGTTTTATTGAATTCGCCCTTTAATTAGAAAAATAAAATAGTGTCTTTATACATGATTTCTTCGGATGATTTCCGAAAACTCGTCTTTTATCGCTATTGTATGAAGACACAGTTCGAGCCGACCGCGCCGCAACGTCTTCTGTTGATTATGCACGCGCTGCACTCCCCTGCCGTCCACACCACGAATCATAGATAGCTCTTATTTTTTTCAATATCTATTATATACATACACTCCAGCTTTCTATCATAATCGGAAAACAATATAATGAAAGCATCTAGAAATCGTGACAAGGGGGTGACGGTTTTTGTAAAATTCTATCTAAAAATCCCAACTACTTTCTTGATTATCGGAACAAGCTATACACATACTCGTAGATAAACCCTTAATAAACTAATCTTTCATATTCAATAAGCCCAATATTCAATTAACGACACATTTGCGTCGCTTGCGTTGAATAGAAGGCCGTAACATTCTGAAATATCGCGTTCGCGGCGTAAAAGGAAAGCTTTCGGCTCATTTATTAGGGCAGGTGAGCCCCGCTTAAGTGGATATTGCCCTACAAAGCGTCGCGGACGTTGATCGATCGCCATTCACATGTCGTTCGTCAATAAGCTCAGTGTTCTTACCGAAATTTTTTACACGCCATCGAAAAATAAGCTTATGGATTAGACCATAATCTATGAACATACTAAATCCGTCGTCTTTAGCGACACTCATAAAATTCCGAAAATATGTATGTGCATATAAAATTTTTCTTAAATAGGTAAATAGGTTGGATTTTAAAATTCTGATTATCTTGTCAAAGAAAACCTTATACGTACTTTTAGCAAAAATGTCCGCAAGAATGTTTTACATTTTTTCCAGAAATTCGTGCATACGAATAATTGAGATATGTGTATTAATAAAAATAAAATCAAATATTTTTACGACCATATAAATACTTATTAAATAACTGATCTGAATTAGTTACATGTACCGTATGTTATTTCAAATATTTGTCAAATTGTAGTTTACTTAATTTTTAGCCAATTCAAATAAGAGTTTACATTCATACCTAACTAATCGAATGGTAATACACAAAATCTTTATGATAATGTACAAAAATATATATTTGATTTACTTGATTACAAACAATTCGATTTCCATTCAATGCTCATAAATCATCGCAAAAAAATTATCCAGTAACTTCAAAAGGAAAAACTCTTCATTCTAATACTGATTTATATTCAACGCAGAAAGCAGAAAAAAAAATTAATTATATTCAAAGCTTTAGCGACAGGCCCGTAAAACAGAGTCATGAAAAAATTAATGGCGGAAAGGGCAAAAAAGGTTTTTATTTTAAGTTACGGTATAAATCCCACTATATCAATAAGGGTTCATGAAGGGTTGTTTACGTTATTACCCAAACCTTCTGCGTCGCTTTTCTAATAAGAAAACTTGTTCGTTACGGCGTAATGGCCTATAAGAAATACGGGCCCCATGTACGTCTCTGTTGAGGGTAAATATCGATTAGTCGACGATGGTTTTTCTTTATTCGCTTTTTCTTATCATTTTTTTTTTGCATTATTTTCCTTACCCATGCCATTTTTATGTTATAGGGAAAATCCATCAAGTGAGGCTTCGATTCACTGCGCCGAAGGTTCCGCGTTACGTTGCTTCAGTTCTATTATATTATATTAGCTTTGCCCGCGACTGCGTCCGCGTGTTAATAGATGGCTTTTATGTAGTGATTATGAATACATAAGTCATATTAGTTAGTTCGGTTCGTTAGTGGAAATATAAAAACTTTTTTAAAATAACTCGTAACTTTCAATTCCCAATTTACCCTCATCAAGAAGTCAAATTTTGAAAAATCTTCTAGTGGATGCCTGCGTTGTAAAGAATTTTCATGCAAAATGTCAAGTTTTCAGACCAACAGTTTGGATTGTGCGTTATATAAGCTAAGTCCTATTTAGCTTCTTAGAAATTTAAATTCAAAAATTTGTAAAACACGTTTGATTTATTAGTTTAGTACAGTATTCGTGCACGGTCTCAAGTTGATTTGCGCTTTATTCATATTTTTTCATTCAAATCTTTGCACGTTTTTTACCTTTTTAGAAGTTGAATTTCAATAAAAAACCCCTTCTTACTGGATACCTACGTTATAATAATAATTTATTTATTAAATAATTCTTTGGACGCAACGGTTTGGACTGTACGTTTATATATAAAATCTAACACCCATTTTCATACTCCTAGAGTTTCAATTTTAAAAACCTATTCTTATTGAAAGCTTAGGTTACTATAGAAAACTTCTGTGCAATATTTAAAGTTTATAGACCTAAAGGTTTTGACAGCATTTTCCATTGATTCCGATCAAAAGCTTATTTGTTATTGATTTTATTACATGGCCACATTTTTTATAATATCACATGCGACTACGTCATATCGAAGCTAAGCAATACCTAAACGTTCACACAAGGCTTACTATCTGCGAAACGCATTCGATAACAGCTTGAATAGCGGTAAAAATGCGTTAATTATACAAGTTTTTTTATTATTTTTTATATTTTAACCGGACTTTGAAGCTGATACTCAGTAACCCACATCAAGCTGACAAGAGGTTTAAAACACACCTGGTATAAGAAACATTTAATGTTACTAGATCCTGCGATTTGGGCTGTGCCTTGATATGTTAGTCAGTCAGTTAAAATATGTTTTTTTGTGTACGGATATAGAAGATTGGCTTTTCGACCGCTTTGTTGCAGTCTATATATTGCTGGTATTTTTGACTTTCACCCAATTAGTGATTGCACTTCATGTTTAATAATTCGTTTAGTAGAATTAATTTTTAATTTAATTTTAATCTAATTATATTTTTTTATATAAATTTTGAAACCTTTTTCGTCTTCTTAGAGACTGAACTTTTAAAGGCAGTAATATAAATGATAAATCGATCGTTTATTAGATTACTTTAAATTACGCGCAGTTAGAACTTATTATACGTTATATTAAGTAAATCATGATCTGCATGTGTAATGCAAATGTGTATAATAAAAGAACAAACTAGACTGATAGACCTACAATTTGGTCGTCGAATTATATCTTTATAGATAAATAATTCCAATGTCGGTCAATGTCGATTCCAATAGGTCTAATATCGATGCGCGCAGTATTATAATTATTCCTTACACACTTTAATACCCTTATTAGCTCTTGGATATCATATATACCCCAAGTTTATTCCGAAAGTACACTAAAACATTTTTTTCGCCCTTACTTCTCTGAAATAATCTATGGACAATAAACTCAGTCAAAACTTTCAGAGAAAAACAGTTTTATTAATAAATTTATTAAAACTAGTGATGCGTTCACCGACATAGTTATCGTTTATATTTTACATAATAATGCGTTTTTTCAATATATCAATTTTCATCGAAATCGGTCGAGCTTTTGTTGAGTTGCAAAAAATATACAAACAAACAGATTGATAGATGAAAAAAATAAACAAAACTCCTACACGTACTTGAACTACACTTGTATAAAAAAAAGTGAAAAGTGAAGTACCTACCTTGCGTTCTCCTCCAAAAGGAGTCATGATGAATAGTTGTCCTGAAAACCCTAAAAAAAATCCGCGGAAAATTCATATGTACGCAAATGTGTATATTCGTAGCTGTAGTACCGAACAGACTGACATTGCACTCACAGAGCTTTTTGACAGAGTCATCATATTGGTCGCAAACATTTAAAACGAATACTTTTCGTATTGTATAAGTACCCAGGCGCGAGCTAGATGCCTAATGCCCTACAAGCCCTATTGGAGGCTAGAACCTAGAGCCATCCTGTAATCCCGCACCCGCTTCCGCTCCGCAGAAATGAGTCGACTTCGTTCTATATTTGAAACTGACACCGTACCGTCTGCTGCACCAAGTGCTGCTGTCAAAATCAATCAATGCACGAGTTATTTTAAGTTCTAATCCTAAAGACGAAGAACGATATTAAGTCGCGTATGAAAATATTTCAGAATTTTCAGAATTCAAAATAGGCATTTTTGAAATTCGCTTACAAATGTTTACACGTAATATTGGCTTGCCATATAGAAAGAAAGATTTAATTAAAATGACTTTAGTTATCGGCTGACTGATTAGTTTAGTTTTTGAGAATGCCTTTTTTGTGGAATTTTAGGGCCTAATTCAATTTCACATTTTCACAATTTCTACAATAACTCATAGAAGTCGAATTCTGATGAATATTACATCGTTTCTTTTTTAAATTTGCTTTTATTATATCATTAAATAAGATAAAGAGTCTAAGAACATATTTTCATTTTAACTAATATACAGTGTTGTGTGTGTAACATATGTACCTCTACCAACTACTATGTGGAAATCTGTCAGCGAAAATGTCGACCCATCCTATTTCACACTTAGTTTTTATATTCCTTTTATGAAATAAGCAATATACGACGCTGTAACGTTTTATGCTTAACAGAAAATATGAGGTGCGACAGTTGAGAGAGTGGACTGGGTACACCCACGCACCCTTTTTTGAGAGGCGATTTTAGTGAAAAAAATCAACACTGTTAATAAAATCAATGGAATAACTTTTCATAACGAACTTAACAAATGACATTTATGTTTACTATAAAAGACTAACAGCGTTGTGTCATAACGACGACCGCATGAAGTGAAGGGCAGACTATCACTATATATTATAAAACAAAGACATCCGCTGCGTCTGTCTGTCTGTCGAACGCGATAAACTTAAAAACTACCAAACGGATTTTTATGCGGTTGTCAACAAGAGACGGAGTTATGAAAAAGAAAAGCTTATGTGTCTAATATATTCCTTAATGTTTAGTGTAAATTGGTTGAAATATGACGATGATTATTTTAACAATTAACATTTAGATTTTTTTGAGAAACCGATCGGGAGCTACCATCGAAAACGCTGCCTAATCCCTTTGAGATATAACAAAACAATGTATGGAGGGATTGTTTCCCTTTTATAAGTGTAAATAAAAGCCTGCGATGGCATATTATGTCAATCTTTTCACGTTTAAAAAAATTGTCACATATAATTTAGTAATTGGAAAGCTATTTACACGGACGCGATATTAATCCTTATCCAGTAAAAAATTTAGGCACATAATTATACTCTGCTATCCGTACAAAGCCGGGGCGGGTCGCTAGTATTATCATAAGACTGAGAGAAGGAAATAGTTAATTGAGTTACGATTAGTTGGCACGTAATCACACGATGGTCAGTTAAAGATGAGACACACGTCATGCGCACCCACGCCTTCGGTCTGAAGGGCCAATTTCCTTGCTTAGTTTCTCATACAAACACATTTACTTGTATGGTAAAAGTACGTATTTGTTCTCAATTGTAAAAAAGAAAATGAATAAATACGTAGGTTATTACGACAAAATAATATCTTACACAAAAACTAATAGAACTTTGATTTCATATTTATTTGTAAATTTATTATTAATAATTAATTAACCTAATAATATATTATGTGTTTTACTATCTAAAAAAATAATAGTACTTCACAAAAATAATTTAAATTCATTTTTACCAGCCCGCGGCAACTATGTTCAATGCATGAACATAAAACTAATTATGACTGGCAACATTATTTCGTGTTTTCTTGCATGGCAACACCATTTTTTTTTTCTCTGACAAAAATTCGATACGAACGGTCGTCCGTTCCTTTGTTTCATATAAAAATGTTATAATTTGACTGTTTATTCTATAAATAAACAAGCAAAGTTCTACATGTTGTAATTTTACTCACCATGTAAGTGGTATAGGTAGTATAATGAGATGTAGTCATCCATTCATCGCCATAGATCATCGGTTAAAAAAAATAGAGTGTTCAGTTTCAGTCACAGCACACCTCTCACTAAAAATCTGACAATTGTTATAAAATTACGTAGTGTGGGACGCTCGCCGGCTCGCTGGACCGACGATATAAAGCTGGCTGCCGGTAGTGGCTGGATGAAAATGGCTGAGGACAGAGAAGTGTGGCGTGCCTTGGGAGAGGCCTATGTCCAGTAGTGGATGAATGTGGGCTGATGGATGGATGGATGGATGGATAAGATGTGAACGAAACTGCGTAATGGAATCATAAACAAAGGAAATTTTCTCAAATTAATCGATGTAAAAGAAATCAAACAATATTGCAAGTTCGGATTTGCTCATGTTCGCTCACGTGAAATCGCTGTGATTTAGAAAATATGCTAATTTAACATTAATTTATCATATTTTTACACACTTTAGTCTTTATTTATACTATGTTATAAAAAAAGAATAACATTGTGTTATAAACGAAAATGTTTTTCATCACATCGATTTCAGCGGTGTTGCAGTATCAGTCATTTTGGTTGTGTAATTTTTATATTAAGAATAAATTATTCAAAATCAGTATAATAATAATAAAATCTGGGACACCCCACACAGTGCCATCTAGTCCCAAACTTAGCAAAGTTTGTATTAAGGGTACCAACCAACAGATATACATACTTAAATATTCCTTATAATATATACACATAAAGGACACGGAACAAATAGATATGTTAATGCACACAAATATTTGTCCCGGGTGGTAATCGAACCCACGATCCTTGGCGTAAAAAGTATAAAATAGTATAAAAATTCTAACAAATGAGTCCTTGTTATGTGATATAAAATAATAAATTAATTTAAAAAAACTTATTATTTTAAAAGCAGATGTAATAAATGCTAAATGAATAAATAATAAATATTTGAATCATTTTATTAATTAGGAAGCAAAATGCAATTTACAATATTTCTGACAATAGTGCAATTACCAAAAGTTTTGTTATATATATGTGTCCACACGTGTAAGCGGGTCTGTGTCAATTGTAGAAATGGCCGCCCCAACAAAATTCTCGTCACTCTATCTGATGTCTAAGGAAAAAGTCCAACGGACATTGATGGATGGCCGCGGTCACTTATTGACTAATAGACCCTGGGGTTACTTATAAAGATGCCGAAAATTTTCCATTATTTCTTCCTATTCATTTATTTTTTGGTTGTTAGTATCCCATAGTGCATGTAATTTGCGTTTTCACTCTTTCTATAGGTTTCACCTATTTTATAAGGCAACAAAATTTTGTATCTGACAAATGGATAATCTGTACTTCAAAATTTTAGTTCACTGAACCGATCTCATAATCTGAGTTACACTATTATTTTAGTCAAATATCTGGAAACCATATTTAGTTTTTACGTTTAGCAGTTGCTAGCCATTCATTATATTCCATCAGCCATTTTTATACCCCACTGTAGGGGCTTTGGCTTCCCCTCAAGATGAGGGGGCTTGGAGCTTAAATCTACCACGCTGCTCCAATGCGGGTTGGCAGATTGTAACGACCGCCATCTATTGACAGCAACCGGGACCGACTGCTTAACATGCTCTCCAAGGCACGGAGTCAGTGACATAATTTGACCGAAACCGTTGTACCGCGCCTTAGGTATGTGCACGGCGAGGAGGGAAGGCAGTTCCTAAGCGTTGACGACAGACCGACAAGGCAGATCTGCCTCCCTCCGCGCCCCGCACATACCTGAGGCGCGGTACAGCGGTTTCGGTCAAACTTTGTTAGTGTTATAAACAATAGTTAATCTACTTATGTAAGAAAAAACTCATTGGTAACCACAAATGTTTCAATAGTATTCATTAAGTAAGTTCCGAAAATATATTGACATAAGTATTTCAAATTGTATACATTATTTTTTATTTTAAGTTTAAAGTCATTTTGATTTAAATATTTCTAATCGGTCAGTTGGTTAATAGTTAAACGTATTTTTTTTTAAACCTGCCATCCACGACGTATTGTTACAACTAGTAGTGGTCGCCCGGTGGTCGAAATTCAAACGTAATTCATTTAATTTTTTTAAGTTAGAATGCTATCGAGGTTTTTATTAAAGAAAATACCTGTATAATCATTGTGTGTACCTTATTTTTTTTTTTTAGTCAGAAATTTCAACGAACAGGGACTTCTAAATAAAGGTTTTGACTCTAAGTCGAAGGTGGGGGAAAAAGACAGTTTTCATATTTTTTTTATAATTAACAATAAAACTCATCAGTAGCTACTACACAAAAAAATCTGTCGAAAAATAAAGGTGTAAAATGTACTGAACTGTTTTGTATATACCTACTTATATACAAATAATCAAAATCCAACTTTCGAAAGCTTACGTATATTTTCGCTATTTATTCCGCTCACAATTACATGAAGCGTCCTCGACTGGCAAGTCACGATTCCAGTCTTTCTTTTTTCTTAATAAACCTTCGTTTCAATTCGAACGGAACATAAAAAATACAGTGAAAGGGGGACAGTAGGCCCTTTCGATTTATCCACGTCACCTCGCTGGAGCAGACAGCGTGAAATCCCTATTCCATTAAATGTTTACAAATACAAATTTTCAGTAAATACAATTTTCAGGGCTTTCAGCCTATTAATGTCACTCACTGACTGTCGCGTTTTACTGAATATTCTTTCACGTTTCCATATGGCTTAGGAATGTAGTGAAGTTTTAGATTTAAATTTTTAATAAATTACATTTATAAATGTATAAAACAATTTAAAGTACAAAAACAATTGTTCAGTTCACGGTCTACATTTTACTAAACCATACGCTGCTGTATCGTTCCTTTAAAGTACTCTGGAGCTGGAAGTCACATGGACGAAAGTTCATGGGTTTCCGAGACACTTTTTTTTGTTGGACTTATGAATACAGGCTTTGTTTTTGTCTCGTTGAACAGAATGAAACATTCTATTTTACTAGGCGTTTTTTTTTTATATATATTCAAAGAATATGTACCTATAGTTACAACAAAATTATTATCTCCTAATAATTTAAAACTTACTGGATTGAAATTAAAAAGTGTCAATTTGTTCAATTTTGACAGTGCTATTTTTATACAATATCGAAAAATTGTAAAGCCAACAAATTACTTTAACACCCTAATTTTTTAAAAAAAAGATTATATTTTTCATTGGAAGAGCTCTTTCAAAAACCATTATCTAAACTTTTATAGTATAAGTCCAACACTAAAAATTTCTATCTCAAAAACTTAATAAACTTAAAGCGTGTAGAGGAAGTAGCTGGTGAGGTTATTCCACGCACGTGGCAGCACTTGTTAACTCATATTAACTTCCAGATTTGTTGGAAGTGCTCTCCAGAAATTGCATTTAAGAAATCTTGGTGAATCTTTTTCTCGGTAGTTTAAATCGTTATTTTAGGATATTGAATTTTATGTTCTACTTTTATAAGAAAAACGAGAAAAATTTTAAATTTTCTACGGTAGTGCTGTTAAATAAATTGTATTAATGAATTGGTTATTGATACATTTCAAAACAATACTATTATTTATGCGCTATTGCATCCCAAATTGTTTTCAAAATTCATGTTGTTCATTTTTCTTCATTCATTTCTAAGTGGATAGATTTGGTCAGATTTGTCTGCATCAACGCGAGAAGCGAAACAAAACTAAATGACCAGTCTTCCAGAAAGAAACCTTTTGATCGATTTGAAATTCAGCCAAAATAGGTTGATGGTTGATTAAATTAAAATCAATAAATTAGAATTTTTGCTTTTTGAAAAACTACTAGATATAATGTTAATACTCACATGGTTTATGTATTGGTTTTTCTAATTTTTGCCGATTCGTCTTAGTGTATGTCAAAATGCATCGGTGCATAACCGAATATAATAAAAATAATTATATGCCGGTGGATCTGCACTATCGAACATTAACTGAACATTACATATGATTCCATATTTGGCTGACCGATCGACTGAGTGGTTAGAAACACTAACTGCGGAGCCAAAGGTCGCGGGTTCGATACCCGGCGGGAACAAATATTTTTGTGAATAACACGTCTATATTTATTCCGTGTATGGGTGTAAAGTATCTACATATGTATATTTTATAAAGAGTATTTAAGTATGTATGTCCGTTGTATGATACCTATAATACAAGCTTCGCTGAGTTTGAGACTAGATGGCGCTGTATGGGATGTCCCAGGTATTATTATTATTGTATATGCATTCTCTTAACAGTTTTTAACTTCATCTTGTTTTAACTTTTCGTGACTGCAGATTGTTAATTTTTACGTTATAGTACACACGTATTTCGACATATATTTAAATGTAATCTTCAACGCCCCTAGAGAACTAGGTATTTTCAGAATTACCAAAAATATTTCCTTGAGTAGGGATAGCAAAACGAGAGTTCTAAGAAAAAATATGAGTATTCAAATCGATGGGGAATCTAAATTCTCGTGTTATATTTTCCCTTATTTTATTACAATAAGGAAAACGTGGAAGGGAAAAAATATGGCAAAGAAAAAATGTAAACCGTTTTTCCCCACAGAGTCGTTTAATATTCTCGCACGAGAGCCCGCCTTGCAGAGTAAGTTGCAGATGCAATATACCCTAAAATAATTTGAAAGGTGGCAGAACGTTCTTGTAGGTATTTCATTGTATTACACCAATAAATTTTCCAACAGCGGAGGACTGCAACGCTGCAAGTATTTTGGTGTACGTTCTGTCAGTTTTATGCGCGACTGTTTTACTGGGAATAAAGTAACGAAATAAAACGTTCACATTGTGTACAATTTCGCGTGTAACTTTTGTATATTGATTTTTTATGGACTATCCCGTGGAATATGACGACTGTAAAAGTCAAAATGCTTTAGTGTATGATATTATAAATTTTAGTATTTATGAAGCTTTTTGTTCGTAAGCTCTCCGTTTTTGCTTGCTTCTTGCCAATCGACAAAAATAACATTTCTACGTACATACATTCTTACATACAGAAGGTCTCACGTCTTTTCCAGAGAAATAGGCAGAGACTGCAATCGATCATCTCTTGTTACGGTCCATACACATCTATTTCGCTTTCCAGACATTCATCAATCGTTTCATGCAGGTCTCGACTATTTCAATTTTTCCTCTTTAAGATGCCACCAATTTGGTAGGCATACATTTTTGTATGGTACATCCTACCGACCCTACCATTACGGCGTACATCAACAACATTTCTGTCATAATTTTCTTTTTTCATTCATCCGTCCAAATTTAGCCAAACCATTTCTAACCAATAAAAAACAATTACATCCTTAATTTATGTAACTTATCTATGAATCATAACAGGTAATATGAAGTGTTTTATATCCATTATATTAAGAAACTCAATGCACATCAATAATTACTTATAAGTAAAAAAATACATTGTTCACACAAGTGACTTTTCGTTTAGAAATTCATAGTAGGTATAACTTGGACAAATATATCCATTCTAAAATGGCATTAAAGTGAGTGAAAATTGAAGCAGAGCTAATAATATAACATTAAGTAATAAAAAATAAAAATATGACAAAAGAATCCGGTTTTAATTCTCAAGATGTAATAAACTTCTCTACAAAAGATCCGCTTGCTGACGTATTAATTGAATCCAGCCTTCACAAAGTTCTATAGAGGTGTATTTATATCGCGTCAGTATATGGAAGCTCTAGACAGCTTTTCGATTAATAACTGGTCTCTATTAAAGGATATTTATTCATTTTCAAATATATATAATATTATTTAATATGTATTATCTGTGATACCAGTTTTGAAGTGATGTACAGTGTGCAAGTTTGATAAATTTTTAAATTATTCATGAATAAAATGGCGCCCACTTGTAAGCTCTCACAGCGGAATACGACCGATGTTCAAAAGGGTAGCTGAATTTTTAACACACAGGCTTTGTTGTCCATTTAATTGATATAGTCGCAGATTAAACCACAAGAACTATGTTGTAGAATTATTAGCAATTCCAATTGAAAAATCTTTAATATGCAGTATATAATCTTTAGATCAATGGAAATCCAAAAATATTGTATCCTTTAAAGCTAACAATTTCAATATCAAATATTCGTTTGGTGCCGAGAACACGAGAATAAGCCCCCAGAACCATGTTTTTGTTAATGCTTTCGCAGCGAAAAAAAGCGCTGTCCAGCTTATTTGCAGTTTTAATTGAAAAACTCGGCTACTAATCCTCGGGTAGCTGCATTGCGACTGCCGCGGACCGCGTTCAGCGGGATTTGTGGGTAAGCTTTACCGTTTTCTTGTTCGTGTCTAACCAACCGAGCTTGGCTTAGGGGACATGATTTTTTTTTATGTATATCGAATTCATTTTTTAATACACGATCATTTCCGAGAGAGGAAAGTTATAGAAGTTTATCTTCGTAACTAATGGTAATTATGAACAATACAGACAACATGCCACACAATAAATAAACTCACAAATAAATCTCAAAAATATTTTTGAACGTGTAGGGCTTTAGAAGAATATTTAAATTGCCGTAACCTCACTGACCTGTACCAATGACCTCTGCACACGGGTACGAGCTACACATCCAAATAGTTTTCTATACATGAAAGATACACTTCGCCTTGTGAAAATTTGAGTAAAATTTCAATGAAGCATAGACACGAGTGAAGAAGATGAAATATGTTTTATGAGTATTGAACTTAATGACTAAGCTAGAACTACTAAACAACATACTGATATTTTTATCTTATAAATAATATAACCTTAAGAAATGATTATATGAGACGTTTACGTTTATTAAAAATATTTCATCTTATTATACACTTTTTCATTACGCAAAAAGAAAGTTATATAAAAACTTTCTTTTGCTTACTGACAATCCTATGAAAATCGACTCGCCCGTAATGTATGTATCCGAGCATGGAGAGATACTCGACAAAAGAGATAACAAACTCCCACACCAAATATCCTTTACAAAAGCCCAGATAAAGCTAGCAAGGAGCTCGTCCCACTAACGGTAAAAGCTCGTATGAACAAGGAAAATTGGAAACTCAATATCATTCAAGCCTCTTTTTAAATAAAGATACGAAAAAGACGTTAGAACTTTCGAGAGTACTTCGGGATGCCTGCTTATTATACAGGTAATTTAATCTGATAACGTGAATTGGTATTTTTAGGGTACGGTGGCTGAAAAGGCGCCACTCTTCAGAGGAACTGAAAGGAATGTTAGATCTTTGATAAGCCCTTTCGACGATTCACCAGATGCTTAATGTTCGAAGATATGCAGGAAGAATTTTTCATTTACTTCTAAACTTTTGTCTATTCTTATGGTATTTTGAAAGCCTTCTTTTTTGAAAAAAATAGCACCTAATAGGTACCTATTTGAAGTTTTCACAATGGAATATTTTTATCGTAAGAATTAAGGATATAACGTAGTTGCCAAATCAAACGTTAATATTACGCACGAGAAAGAGGGGAGAAGAAGCGTAGCGGAGAGAGTATCCGAGGTGGATGGACAATCGTCAGTCGTCCGCACAATCCCACAATATCCCGATGACTTTGTAATGCCATATGTCAATATTTTTGCAGTGGAAGATACTAAAAGAAAAAAACCATGTAAGTGTGTGTCGAACCACGCACAGTAAAGGGTTCCGTAGTCGGTATGAACGTTTGTCTCGGAGGGAGGATGCAGTCACTCGTATATTAATAAAACATGTTGTAGTTAATAAACAAACAAGTATTAGTAGTCATACTATGTTCAAATAAGTCACACAAAAAAATATATAAACTTGTTAATGTTATATAGTTTTTCCTTTACATGTTTTTCCTTTACATTACTTTCTTCAATCACAGAATATAAGCGTAAAAAAAACCTCCAATAATGTACGATATAACATATAACCTAATAAATTGAATACTTCACTTCTTCTTACTTCCTGTTACACATTTCCTTCGCATTCACGAAATTAATGCCATCATATCCCGTATAACGAGAGCTGAGATGTTACATCCCACTTGCCTAGATAGAAATGCCATTTGAAAATTTTCTAACGAGAACATTTTTAACCCCCGACCCAAACAAAAGGATTACACTTTTGTGGCGACTTAGTGTATGAATGTGTAAGGTGAATGAATAAACACGATTTGATATGGTACGTCTTGAATCTAATAAGGCACGTTTGGGTACGTTACGATTTGGTATGATTAATTAAGGTGAAAAGTTATCAAATAATTAAGAACATAAATATTGACACTCCAATAGGTACGAAATCAAATAATATTCTACGCTTGCAAATCGTCGTTCGCACGTGTTTCATTAAAACAAACCACGTAACCGACATCCGATCAAAGTGAGCGCTAAGATACTCCTCGAGATGAAGAAATAAGTTTCAAGAACCATCTAGACCATCGTTAAGGTCATATTCATCTGAAATTCTCGGCACGGCCGCGGCGAGAGCCGTGTGCGCGAAACGAAATTCGCATTTCTCTATTTAGGCCGTAAGGTCGGCTCATTTACGGAGACCCACATTTACACTAGGCGAAAATGAGATTCCGCTGACTGACAAATGTTGGTGGGATGAAGTTACAACTAAAAACGTATTATTCTGATGTTACCGTACTAAGTGTTAAGAATTTTAACAACGTATTGACAACCCTAGTTTTAACTATAAATATTATTTCCACATTTTGAGTTCGGGTACCACAAGCGAACACCAAGCGGTTCACGCTCAGCTAGATCTGTATACGCCTAGAATTTGGTTAGAACCAAACAAACGGTGCGATTTGGACTCCGACACGAAGGGTTTCGTACCGTACTAGCTTGCCTCATCTTTTAATTTTTAACTTTATTTTATTTTTAATATTTGTTGTTATAGCAGCCATTAATACAAACTTTGTGAAAATTTCAAGTGTCTACTTATTACGGTTCAGACAATACGGCCCTGTGACAGACGGACCGACGGACGTATAGACAGACAAGCCTTAGTACTAAGGTTCCCGTTAGAAAAAATTAAAGCCAGCTCGCTGTGGCGTGCATTATTTTGTGCATTATACGCAGACACTAATTTAACAAAAAAAAAATTTATGCGTCTCCCGTTTTCTTTTGATGAGTTCTTTTCATCACACCTGAAAAATAAAATATACTACAAAATAATATTGGAAGCTTTGGCAAATAAATGAGTTACTAATGAAAAATAAATCCATAGCATTTTGTTTGTAATCTAGAAATATTTTTAAACTTGTATAGTAAATTAATTTGACAGCAGCCTTTTGTTTTAATAGAGTCATAACTGTCACTTCGCAATATCGAAGTGATATTACGCAGTTTCGGGTTGAAGACCGGCTCGCGAGGATTTTGCGGGGCTAGAGACCGGCGCGCGAACTTGCGCACTGAAGCTCGGACTCGCTAGCTTGCACCAGCTAGCTAGAGTATGAGTGGTTAGACGGTAAACGCAGAAGAGGGCTTCTAGTCAATTCGTTCTTTTATGTTTAAGCCAATACATGAAACCTGATTGCGTTTTAATGTTTTTTTAGGTCTGTTGTGGGTTCGCGCCACTGAACGCCCCCGGCAAGGTTTTGGTTCATGTATTTACAAGCGAATCAGCAAGGTTTTTGCAGTTCCATTACATTTTAGAAAATTTTTACATTTTCCATCCGCTACTCGACCTGCTAATATATAACGAATTCAAAATGAACAAAGTTCTGATCCCGATCCTTTGTATAATTACTGTGATTTTATTGTTATTATTATGAATACATGAGTTAGATTGGGTTAATTATTGGATGCTGGCCGTGACTACACTGAGATGATATATAATATTAAAATAAGCAAGTATTGCTTTAAGTTGAATTATTTTGTCTCGTAACTTATGATCTCCATTTCATCCTCCTTGAGAGGTATTATTCGTAAATCAGTAAAATAACTATTTTTAATTATTTATTCATGAATTAAATCATTTTAAATAGATAGGCTCATTATTCATGTATTTTGTAATGCCAAAAATATATATAAAATAATTCCCAACGAAGACTACTTTACAACACATTATTAAGGGTTAAATTTTGAAAATTTCTTCGTTAGTCATTGCCTACGCGTTGGTTAATTCGATAGTACTGAAAAAATAAGTTTAGCGTTTAATAATCTTTGCAATATGAAGCTTTCCAAAAATATTTAATGAACAACTTAACACATTTACAATTCAAGTATAGACCACGTTGTTGCCCCACTTTGCAACTTGTGTTCTTGAAACTAATTTATTATTCTAAACTTAACTATTTAAGGTCAAAGTTTAAACTTTCTGAAAACTAACAACGTTGTTGTTACCAAACAAAATTTGAATACATTTGGAGAACCTAACAAGTCAGAAGTAAGAATTTATTAAATTCCTCTGGTTCGCAAGTGAGAATTCATTACAATGCATGGAGTAGATGACTGTTTGATCAGATTGTTTTCGTATTATTTTATGTGAAAACTTTTTTAAATATATCATAACAATGAAATCTCTTTCTTGTGAAACGAAGTTTAATTATTTTAAATAATAATAATAATATTATTATTTAAAATAATTAAACTTCGTTTCACAAGAAAGAGACAAAGATAAAATTTCATAGCCTATAAATTCCATATTCTTCAACCGAATATAATTTATCGTATAAAATCTATTTTTATATTATCTTGATAAATATAATGTTTTCAATATTAGTCACTTATCCATTTAAAAATAAATTACAAAAACATCCCAAATACAAGTATAAAAAGGAAGCTATTTTCATCTAAGCTTTAATATAGCTCTGGAGCGTTGTCATGTGGTTAAATGTTTATTACATTATGAACTATTGTGTCAATGTTTTAATTTATTTAGCTGAACTATATACAATTATTGAGGCAGACAGCGAAACATCTGAGGAAGAACCATAAATGCAGTTTTATCCTTTCACCATTTATATATGTACACAGTATAATATTTATCCACTTCTCCTATTTCCTTTCTCTGGCTCCAGGTTGCATGTAAACCGATCAAATATAAAAAATCCCCTCATTCCTTTCCAAGCTGCGACTACCTACACTCTCTCTCATAACTACGCCCCTTCGGTATATCGGGATTTATCCCTTTCAGTCGCATAACTGGCTGAAGAAAAGGCACTAATGATGATGATTGCGACTTGAGGTTAAATTAGAAGTTTTTCTTACGAAAGTAATGTTTTTTTTTTTTTTGATGGAAGTTATAATTTCCTTGTGAATAATGGAAGTAACTTACTATAGTGAAAGACTTAAATTACTCTCAAGTCGCGCTTAAAGTCGTTTTACTACAAGAATTAAAGTAAAATAATAATAGGAACTGTACCTAATAATGTAATAAACATTTAACCACGTGACAATGCTGTTAAAGAGACTACTTAAGTAGTATTTTAAATTAACGAGTCGATTCAAAGTCGAAAATAACCATCCACTAAACCTTAGACAGCATACTCATCAAGAGAAACGTTTCACGTTTCCAAACGATCGAAAACCCGATGAGTTTAGTACTAAAAAAGCACGTATTTCCTCATTTTCACCAAAATTATTAAAATTTTGCGCGCGATGATAAAATCAACTGATATTAAATTTAAATCTGACAAAAAAAAACAAGTTTAAAAAATTATGTACCTACTTGAGCGGATTATGCTCATAGCGGTATGCCCTGTTTCAAACTAATAATCTATTCTAACTAAAAGCTTATATCGAGTTAACAAGCATCTAATTAAAACGATATGCGAAAATAATGCATTTTTACGTTTCTATGAAATATTTTTTTTTATGAAATTTCTAGAACACGCTTTTATTAGATTGATTAATTAAAACTTTATATTGTCGGCAATCATTTTTTAATTTTTTATTATTACACTTAACATTTGAATACTTATTTTAGAACATTGACATTTCAATGTAACTACTTTTTATTTACTTTTCTGTTAGAGACCCGATGAAAATTTTAGAAATACGTTTTCTAAACGCTATTTTAATATAGTGTTTCAAAAATAATTGACATTTTTTAATGTTTCGTCAGAATAATTAATTTGTAAATGAAATTTAGATAATAAAAAACATTAATGTATTACATAAAAGTTTTCATTAATTTTTGTTTTTTTCTAATATAAAATCTTAAATTATAAATATAAAGGCCACGTTCAAGCCTGACGCGAGAGCAACCGGCAGCAAATGCTACGGTATGGAAGACCGTGGCTTTTCGGTCCGTATATGTTGGTGCTTAAACTCTGGAATTTCCGAGATAAAGAAGTTCGAACCTTAGAGTGCAGCATCAAGGACTCCGTGTTGGTATGCAATTATCGCACCGCCAACTAAAGCCGGAGATTTTGTGAAGATCACGTCATACATTTACACATAAACAGTGAAAATAGGTAAAATGAAACCACGTACGGTAAGCTATCGCTAACTTTAATTTGGGTTGATATAGCTATTAAAGTTTTACTTAAATAATAGTGTTAAAACAAATGTCTCTTTGCATTTCAAGCACGTACACTTAAACCCATGTTTAGTAAAGCCATAGTTCGCCTCAAATTTTATGGCGGATCATACTATAACGCTCTATGCGTGCTTGCGCAGTCATATACCTCTCGCTCCAGTGCGTCCCGATACACCTAAAACTGGTTACTGCGACGCGACTTGTGCCTATGTTCGGATCCGCCATAAAGTTTGATTGGAAGTATACATTCATTTAAATTGCCACCTTAAATTTTTTTAATAATTTTTAATAAGTAATAATAATAATGACATGGGACATCGCACGCAGCGCTATCTAGTCCCAAAGTAAGCAAGTATTATGCTTGTGGTATGGGTTACTAGAGAACTGATATACTTACTTAAATATTTTTATTTTTTTATATGTGTATGTATACATGTATGAATGTATGTATACATATATAAATACTTTACACCTAGCCAAGGAACTAAATAAACACGTTCATGCACACAAATATTTGTCCCAGGCGGGAATCGTACCGGCGACCTTTAGATCTGCAGTTAGGGTCTCTAACCACTCGGCCATTCAATCAATCAGTCAATTTAATAACCCAAGCAAATTACACAGTTGATAGTACTCATGAGAATTTCGCGGAACGACTCCATAAGTTTCTCTATTATTGTATTTATATTAGAAAAACGGTGAAAACAGATAGTGCCATATAAAAATCTGAGCATGGAGCAACTACGTATTTCGAAAATAATTTTATTAAATGGCTTACGGTAACGAGTCTCATCTCGTGGATAAGCGATACAGTCGTTAAACCTCTGTATTATTTATTAGACATTTGCGAACGTTGCGAGTTCAATCCACCAATTTAAAATATCCATCGCTTAAGTGTATTGCGTTCCCCAAGTCTCCCATAACTGTCGTACTGGATCCCCGTTAATAATCTATATGAAATATATTTCTTTGTTACGAGTAGCTTATTAGGTAATAGATTCGACAAACGAGATGCGTCCTTTGTATACTTAACGCTCAAACTGCAAAGAGGCCGTGTCTGTACATTATCTATTTTCTGTACGCGATGGTAGATAGTTACTGATTTTCAATATCCAAACGTAATTTAATGGAATTTCTGTCCATTTGTCTGTCTGAGTAGCAACCCGCAAAAACTACTGGACGGATTTTCATGACAGGCATGATGATAAAATTTAGTAACTGACTAAAAGCTGTATGCGCTAATGATTTATGTTAAATTCTAAATAATACAAACGTGTAACTTACGTGAGTGAGACCGCAAATAAAAAGGACACCAAAAATATTAAATTCCACAAAACCCGGAGTTATCACCTAACAATGAATGTACAAATCATTGTCGTGATAGCCCAAAGCGAAACGAACCTGTCTCAAATTTATAAGGCCATAGGGCCATGTTTCGAATACGGGCGTGTACCAATGAGTTTTTTCTGACTTAAGTACATTAACTATCACTGACTCCATACCTTGGAGAGCACTTTAAGCAGTCGGTCCCGGATGCTGTCAATAGACGGCGGTCGTTACAATCCCCAACCCGCAGTGGAGCAGCGTTGTGAATTTAAAGTTCAAGCCCCCCCTCACCCTGGGGGAAGCCTAAACCCCTGTAGTGGGGTGAAAATTGGCTGATGAAGAATGAGTGTACAATATAAATATAACCCTGTCAATGAATACACTTTGTCTCTAGGGCTATCGTCATTCAATTTCTTTTATAACTAAGCATCATAGAGTAATTGAATTTATAATAATAATAATACATGGGACATCCCACACAGCGCCTTGTAGTCCCAAAGAAAGCAAGTATTATGCTTGTGTTATGGGTTACTAAACAACTGATATACATACTTAAATATTATTGGTTTTTTTAATAATATATACATAATATATAAATATTTTACACCCAGACCCGAAACGAAATAAACATGTTCATGCACACAAATATTTGTCATAGGCGGGAATCGAACTCGCGACCCTTGGCTTCGTAGTTAGGGTCTCTAACCACTTGGCCAATCGGTCGTCAAGTTTGACAGCAGAATTTGGTTTTAATAGAGTCAGATATTTCAATTTACAGTATAAAAACTCTTAAACGCAATTTTGCGGGGTGAAGACCGGCGTGCGGAGACAACTCGGACTGAAACACGCCATCTCGCCACCAGTTAGCTAGAGTAAGTGTGGTTAGACGGAAAGCGTAGAAGATGGTTTCTAATCAATTCGTACTTTTATGCCATAGAGTAAATAAATTTCACAACAGCGTTTTGGTCTTAATATAGTCAGAAATGTGACTTTACAGTATCGAAAATGTCAAACGCATTTCGCGGTTGTGAAAGCCGGCGTACGGGGAGCTCGCGGACTAAACTCGGACTGAAACTCGCACACCACACACACCAGCAAGCTAGAGTATGGTGGTTAGACGGTAAACGCAGAAGGGGGCTTCTATAGTCAATTCCTACTTTTATATTTTATGGTAAGCATCAATTTTGTATATACTTCTTAATACGAAATGTAATCGCTGAATAAGCTATTAATATCTTAAATTATTTATATCCAACCTTATTCACCAAATTCTTTTCTATGACAGTGAATATATTCCACTATATTGAACTTAAACGAAATTGACAGACCATTTAATAACTAGAGGCCTTGTTACACGAATTAGTTGCGAAGGGTACTTGAGGCATATCCTAAGATAATATCCAGCCTACAGTTTACCGAACTTGTATTTAGCAAGACTAATCCACTAAATAGATTGCTCGTATCGGTAACTTTCACACGAATCGAGTATCGGATGTGTATAAGCGCTGAACTAATTCATACTGAAAACTTTCATGATGTATGCGACTAAGGATTAAAGCTATATCATCCCGGGTTTGGAGATTTAGGTTGTGCACCCATTACAAGTGTGAAATGGTAGAGTTGTCAGCAACTATGAGTAGGAAATTCGTTATTACTTGATAACTCCCCGAGCGAGTAGAGTTCGATGTACGTTTATGGGTTTCGATCGCTTATACTAAAGTCTAAATCGGCGACCTCTATTTCGGAAAATTTTCCGCTCATTTTCGTTATAATAATTAAAAAAAAAAAAAAAAAAAAAAACAATGTTTCTTGCTGACTAAAAACACCGGTCATTGAACGGCCTGAATACTTTGGACTTCGAAATTGTTTTCTGATTGGCCAAAACACAAAATTGTCAAACACGTCAAGCCAATCAAATGGAGAAACTGGCCACTTCATAATTCATATAAAATATCTAGTAATGACACGAATTGTTACCAGTAGAACCAATAGAAACCGCACCGCACTTAGATACACAAATCCTCGTCTAGACTTGTGTATAGTCTAAAAAGGTTTTGTGTAAAGTTTTATTACACTTATTTTATCTGCGAATTTATTTTTATTTCACTACAACATCTACTTGGTCGCCGCGGCGCGGCTGAGGGCACGACAACCTTCCCTTCTTTCTACAAGTAATAGAGTCAGACATATGTCGATTTTCATAGGTAGTACAATCTAATTCAATCTGACCCCTACATAATAATGTACATCACACTCACCGAACTTCGAATGTAATAGAGTAGTAGGCGCACGCTTGCTAAATTGAACGCCAGAAAACCGACAAATTTTGTCAACATTATTTACTTTAAAACTGTTTTATCGGTACTTATCTACCTTTCATTGAGTAGTATTTTAATAGTTATGACGAGTAGTACATAAAGCCATAGACCACACAAACATTTAGGTAACTGCCCGTCTCCCTTTTCCATTCTATGGCTCAAATATAAAAACATTCGTTCTCGAACTGAATGGTTAGCACTAGTCTTCTATTTAACTATTATAATTTAAAATTCGGTGATCGCACCCTACTCGCTCGTTTAGTATTTCTTTCGACGCCAATTAATATATCCAAATAATAATTGAATTAAATTCTATTATAATATTTTCTATTGTTCCTGAAAATAGTTGAGGTACTTGTTTCTGAGAAATTCACTAAAAACTAAGTCAGTAACTGGAGCTTAATAACCAAACTTATACCACAAGCTACTGTTTTCATAGAAAATTTTTATTCGATTCAAAATTCGAAATAAGATTAGGTAATAAAAAAAGTGGAGAAGAAACTTGATCACAATTATTTACAAACTAAAGAAGCAGTAGTAGAGAAAAAGTTAAATAAAAAAAACGGTGTGCATATTAATAAGGGAACAAAGAAAAATACGATGCGACAAAAAAAAAGAAAACCTAGATATAGTGATGAAAACAAAACTAGTAAATACGTATCTGACTAGGACAAAAGTTTCGGACGTGAAGGGGGTCGCGTGGGTGCCGGTGAACGATCGTCGTCAGAGGTTCCGCCTAAAAACCGATAAAGTACCTATAAACTAAGAAACTGGCGTAAAGATGAAAAAGACGGAATAATGAAAATGCTAGCTCATGTAATGGAGGCTACTGTCAACACAGTGATGCTAAGATATTAACTATAGAAAAGGTAAAGCGCGTAGTTTTATATTCTGTATAATTTCTGTTCAAATATATGTATATATATATTTATGCATAAACGTCACATTTTCTTACCTTTATATAAATGAAAAACATGAAAATTTTGCTGTTATTGTAAAGTAAATGTTCAGCGAAAAGTACTCTAGTTTCCAGCGAAGCCACATTGTTTATCCTACCAAAAAGCCAGGCTTTGATTAAACGACTTCCTTTACCAAGATTAAGAGCCATTAAACTGAGCATTTATCTTAAGCCATTTTATCTAGAGCTTTCTCCGAATCGTTTTTACACATCGTGATTTAACAAGGATAAGAAATATAAGTTAATACTAATTATAATTTATTTTTTTTACATTTCCCTCAAGACCTTTTACGTGATACGCGTTTTAAATATTCCTTAAGATAAGAAAATTTAAAAGCAAATGCAATGGCCTTAGTAATTAACATCACATTAATGTCTAAAAATCAGTTAAGTGCGAGTTTCCTTCAAAAGAGAACGAAGGACTTCATTCTTAGATGAACTTAGAATATCTTTGATATTATCTTATTATAAAATATCCAAAAAAAAAATTCCTTCAAATCTTTGTTTCATAAATAAAAACACCATGCACTCCTCAGCCCTTCTTCTTTACCCTTCTATTTTTAGATACGTTTATCTCAACATAACTGCATTGTCGTGAAATCATGGCGTTGATAATATAAAAGAAACTTAGTTTTATTATATTATAATAATAAAAAAATTAAACCTAATGAGTAATTCGAAAGTTATAAATCGCTAAAAGTAGAAAAACCTACACAAACGATAAGGGGTTAATAATGAAGTGGGTTTCTTGGCGGTTTCCTTTAATTAACACGATGGAGCTTTTTCTTCAGGATGTGGCGTGGCTGATGGCAGGAAGTTCTGAGCATGCGCGACAATATCCGTTAGGATTAATAGATCAGCCCATTGTAAACGTTTAGTGTTAATTTTATTTTACACCTGCGATGTTCTCGATCTTGAAACGTAAAACACTGCGACTTTAAATATTTAACTACATTTAACAATAGGCAATGAACACGTTAGAACTTTACTTTTTTAATAGAAGAAAATTAGCTTCAAAATCGTTGATCAGACCAAATAATTCATGTAGTTTTGAAAGTGGGTACAGTTATTTCTTAAGGTGTCCAGATGAATAATATACTAAAAGCCCCCGAGGGAGGGACACAAGCCGGCGGTGGGGTGGGGAAAAGATCTCTTTTTCAATGTTTTTGCTTGTGACTGGAAAACTATTTGTAATATCTCTTTAGTCTTCTACATTAATTATTTACATTAAATTTCCTATAAATTATGTCTAAACATTTTTACTCTACGATCAATGCATTAGGGGCTATAGAGTATTAAAAGTGATAAAAATAAGAAACAAAATCGTTATACAATTTTTTATCACTTTTGATACTCTAATAATCATACTCGTACACCTCTCGGTCGCACTTCATAATCCGCTTACAAAAACATTCAGTCATCATAAATAAATAATTCAAATATATATCAACGGATCAAAAGTCAAATGTAAAATCAACGCAAAAATTAAAAAATAAGTTTATCTATTTTAAGTCCTCGTGTAATTAATTTTTAAGAAGCTTTGCTATTTCTTCTATTTCATACAGTACTAACTGGTGCCTACAACTTCGCCGCGTGGACCACTTATATGATTCACACTATTTAGTTCATAGTTCTCATTTTTTTGTTCCTATGATTATATTCCTATGATGACTTCCTTTTCCGTGTTTGAAGTTACTTCTTCGCAAAATCTCTTCAAAATCAGTCCCGTAGTTTAGCTGTGAAAACGATCGAAAAGCTTAAAAAAAGTTTACTTTCATATGTCATATTAGTGCATTTTCAGGATGCAAGCTAACCACCTGTCAAATTTCATCAAGACCGATTCAACAGTTTATCCATGAAAAAGTTATAAAATGTGGTAACAACTACAAAGATATATTAAATTAATCTATATCCTTTCTCAAGCTTCAGTCTATCTCTCTACCAAATTTCATTAAAATGAATCAAATAGTTTTTATTCAATCCAGAAAAATTTCAAGAACTGGACTCATGACTGGACTACTACAAAGAAAATAAAGAAGCCGCATCTCAATCTCTCCAGTGGTTTTTGCATTATTTATGCACAGGAACGAACCAAGTTACGTTTTATACATATATATTGTCTGGAACGTATTCACTGAATATCAGAACTTAAAATATTTACCTGAAATAGAAATATTTGCATTTTAAAACGGCCATTGATCTAAAATCAATAATATTAATGCGAAAGCTGGCTTCGAAAAAGTCTCTAAGAGAACGATCTATAGGACCGACGACGCCCTAATTTGACTTCAAAAGCGAGCCACGAAGGAGTAATGTATTCTTGCTATTAGTGACGCCCGCAAGAGAGACTTTATAAAAGTGATTTCGAGCCGGGACCGCTCGCGTGTGGCTAATACGAATTTGTCGTAGACATGACGCGGCGCCTTTTAATATTACTTGTCGTTTAGAAAAAAATAACTTAATTTAAATAAATCGCATCGTCTTCTGACGCAAAATTGAGAAAAATATTTTTAATACTACATACTAAATCAGTAATAATTTTTTGTTTCATAGAAAAATCAACTATTTAGTAATTTATCCTTGAACCAAAAAACATATTTTATTTTCTTATCTATCTGTTAAAACGATTTTGGTTAAACTTCAACACTTGAATAAATGATATCCATTATGTACAAGTGTGTACATAGCAACACAGTGTCGTTTTTTAGGAGTAGAGTAGTAAGAATTACAATAAAAAACTTTAAACAAAACACCCTTTAATAGCAAATCGAAATAAAAAGCAGAAAATATTTTTTGTATAAGAATTATGTGATTAACCAGAAAATTAATCTTATTGTGAAAAAGCGTGGGGTGTTTTCCATAATAATTCTACTTTTAGAAAATGTTACAACAAAATATTTATAACAATTGATATGGAGCACCGAATTAATATTAAACAACATTAAAATTTAATTAAAAAATTATTTTGTATTTGCATTCTAAATTAACTTACATACAAAGACATTTTTTTTATCTTCATTAATTTATTAAAGTATTTCTAGTATTTTACATTTCAATAAATAAAATAATTAATGAATTTAAATGAATAACCAATATAGCATCGTTAACTCGTAAATCATATATGTATACTTCGTTCTATCACTGCTATCATAATGCAATCCAAATCAAGAAAATCTTGAATATTTTTTATTGACGAAACTATTTGGGTGTACAGAAGCCAATACCGTTTCATTGTCGGACATAAAATTTTATTGAAACAATAAAAGTTCACTTATTTTCTTGGACTTTGGGCTTTATGCCCACATAAAGTATATTTTCGGATGTCTCTCTGTGGATGTAAAAACTCGTCAGCAAAAAAAGTAATCGTGGTTCAGCTCGTTTCGTAGGATTTTATACTTTCAAGAAGAAAATCTAGAACATTTACGAATTGGTTCCATAAGTGAAATAAAAATGTAAGGTGTCTCTTTAAATATTATATCAAATTCTAGGATTTTGGGGATTATTTTATTGTCTGGTAGCTAACTTGGTGAAGTTTCTCTAATTCATATAAATAATGTCAATTTATTTCACCAACAATTTTAGAAAATTATTAATTAATATTCAAGCACACCTCGCTGCCAAAGCATTCGGATGAAATCATCGTATAAAACTAGTTTGGTTAATATTTTCATCATCATCAGGCCTCCCCCAAGGTGAGGAGGGGGGCTTGGAGCATAAGTCCACCACGCTGCTCCACTGTGGGCTGGGAACTGTAACGACTGCCATCTATTGACAGCGTCCGGGACCGATTGCTTAACGTGCCCTCCGAAGCACGGTGTCAGTGATATTGTGTACTTAATTCAGTGATTTTGTGTACTTAAGTTAATATTTTAATATGTGTGAAATATAAAGAAATTGCTATTTCAAATACATTTTCAGGGAAGGAGGGCGAATTACTATATATGCGAAATCAATATGTAAAGTCATTGTAAAATAGACCTGGAAATAGTTTAATGTTTTTGCTAAAAAGCTGAATTTTTTAAACTTTTTACTAAAAATCGCACTGCTAGCTTACGCGATATCAACATTTGGTATACAGTAAGAAGTCATCGTGCAAAAGATAAGTATAAAATCGATTTATCGAATATCGAATTTATCGATGAAAATGTGTAAAATTATATATCTCACCAATGGCTTAACCGATTTCAATAAAATTTGTTATTAAGATACAACTCATCAACGCGTAAAACATAAAGCTATTACTATGATTTCAGGTATATTGGCCTTTTGTTGACAGTTAATTCATTATGTCGTCTTGTTTCCAGTATACAACCATATTCCCACAGCTTTTGCCTCACTACTATTTCTATCAATTTGTGCATCTTATCGCGTTTTTGTCTTCTTCATCTCACGTCCTAACCACTGTAACCGTATTCTCTGTAGAATCCCGTATTCTCTGTAGAATCTTCATGATTTAATTTTCTTCCGACTTTCCTTCTTTCTTCTTCTTTCAAACGATAACTTAACAGCCGTTTCCTTATAGATTTATTTTGTGCTCAAAACTTCAGCTTTTTCTTGCACTTATTTGTATTTTATTTCTTTCCCTTCTTCTGTAGACTATATTGTTTAGTACCTATTTATACAATCCGTTCACGGATATTTTATATATCTCAATTGTGCTTTCTCTATTTTTTTCCACTTCCACTCCACTTCGATTGTTCTTTTCCCGATTCCCCATACCAGTTTTAATACTCTGTTAGCTTTTATACTTACTTTCTTAATCTGCAAGTCCATTCCTCCGTATGTACCTCTTTATTACAAACACGAAACAAATAAACTCTTCTATCTTATGCTTTTCCCAATGCCATACATTTTTTTCCTTTCCCTTTCTTCCCTTTTTAAATACCAATATTTTTTAACTTTTCGACATTCATTTTTACTTGTTTCATTTTCGCATATTCTTTTATTCCTTACAGCATTTCCAATATTGCTTCCTTACTCTCAGCCGGTATCACTACATCGTCGGCATAAGTCAACGTCCATATTCTTTTACTCCTTATTTTTATTCCTCCTGCCAGTTTTGTCACTATCTTCTTTTCCATGACCGCTATAAGCAACGCAAACAGAATCGGATTTAGCTGATATAATGGTCTTGTTCTTTATTTTATCAAAAACCGAACAGACAGGTCTCTATTTGCTTGCACTGCACATCCACACTTTTCATATATCTTCTTTACTCTCTCAATCGACCTCCTCTCACACCCTCTTGCTTCATTGCTTTCCGCAGTTCTTTTCTATATACTTTACCGAATGCTGCATATGCTTGAAGTGCATTTAAAATCCTATTGTTTTAGCCCTTCTATTATTTTTTCGATTCCGTGATTTAATATATATATGACGGCGCGCAAATACTTGATTAAATTCAAATTAAATCGATTGAATTTACTTAATTAAATTAAAAGCTGCCAACCCCGAACAGGGCAATACGGTCTCGCCAACGCATTTACAGCTGGCGGTCAGTGTGTGACGACTAACTGAAGAAAGTTCACGCGTCTTTAAAATTCAAAAGGAAATAAAAATAATAACACATGTTGCTTTGGCACGTGACAAAAGAAATTACTTGATACACACAGCTCCCTGAAAGTCATGAAGAGACAAATAAAGACTAATAATATTCATACATTAATAAACCAATGCGGATTTCACGTTCGTGCGACCTCTAGTTAGTAGTGTGGTATGTGTTGTTTTTCGGAACCTCTTGATCTTTCTATGTTAATAAGAAAAGTCGAATACAGAATCAGGTCAATGTACTCAAAACATTTGATTAGACTCGTGAAACTGACAAAGTTCCGGAACCATGTAATTATCAACTTGCCCCTACATCTCTGTAGGCGTCGTATTGGACGAGATTATGCGTAATGTGAAAACTAAGAAACGCTTTGCCAACTGCCGCCACGCTAAAAGCGTTTTCATGTTTGGTCGAAGTTCCTCGGATATTATTACTCTTTGGTTTTGTATCGGGGAAATTTTTGCATGTTTTTCTTCGCATATGAAAAGAATATTTTTCCTTTATCAATGTTAAATGGACATGGATTTTCTTGTCTATTTGGATGTGAATATTTATTATTACTAGTTGTGTAATTTTCGAATAAACATTTTGTTAAGTTAATGCCTATACTGTAAATGAATCAATTAATCGAAGAAAAGGCATCATCGAAATTTATTAAAGAATCGATTTGTTGATGCCTTTTTGATCGTGTGAGTCTAATTTATGTCTCTTTTGATTTCAAAACCATTTTCATTTTTCAGATAGTGAATGAAATTCTATACTAGATTACTATAAAGGTTATTTCTATACAAACGTTGACGTAAACTTACACGGTATTCTTCGGTTACGTTTGTTGTAATTGGTTATTTATATATATATATATATATAATTGGTTATTTTGTGGAAGGACGATTATTTTGGAAAAGAACGAAAAACCCAAGCTATAAATGAAACAAAGTAAAACGAAAACGTTTTATTATATAGATGCGTCATATATCCTTTCGAAGGTGTATATAAACCTCTAGGGTCTAAATAAATATTGCCTCAGATCGTAAAACCTACCGTTTCATATAATGCGTTTCGGCTACTGCGCACACCCTTCTCATTTACGTCTATTACAAAGCGTTTTACATGAAAACATATCTGCAAGTAAACCGCCAATTTAGCACGCGGCTTTCGTTTCATAACATGAGCTTAAAATGTCGGAGTAAAAACCTGGGCTCGTGAAAAAGTATCGCTTTTTGTCGAGACCTCTTTTCATTGTTGTACGCTTAATATTATTTTTAGAAATTCTTCCTTTATAATGTATTTGGTATATTTTTATAGAATCTTACATTGACATCTTAGGACTTTATGTGGTAAAAGTCAGTCGAAACGATTTTTTTCCTGCTTGGTAACGACAATCAAAGATTCTTCCTGATCAAAGGTTGAGTGAAAATTGTACATTCTAAATATAAAAACCAACATACATTTTTCTTAGTACAGACTATACGTGAGTACATGGTAGGTACCAGTGAGTGAGGTATAGTGATTTGGAAAGTAAGTACCTAAGCATTTCGTGTATTTTACATTCATTACCAAGTCATACTGCCCCATACTGCCCATATTTATGTAAACAGATTGTCTCAGCCGCCCTCCTCACCCTGGGGGAGGCCTAAGCCCCTGCAGTGGGGTAAAAATGGGCTGATGATGATGATGATTGTCTCAGCGAGTACTTCAGAAGGCTACGTAGCCTAGTCGCTCTGACAGTATTGTATGCTGTCAGAGTGGCTTGGAATTCTGGGTAGGATTTGCAACAATATATGTGCCCCACTTCGCATAGAACACATATGCATAAAGTCAGTACAACAGTTAATGACAAAGTGTAAAAACGAAATATGTCCCTGGGTGACAGATTGATGTTTGAAGTATGTATAAGGGTTCATTAGATGGGAAATGTACTTCCTATGAAAATCGACATCTGTCTGACTCTTACTTGTAGAAATAAAGGAAGGTTGTCGTGTCCTCATCCGCGCCTCGCCAACCAGTAGATGTTGCAGTAAAACAAAAATGTATTTACTAATAAAATAAATTTAATATACTTTACAAAACTATACAAAAACTATTTACAATATAATAGAACACAAGTGTAAAAGGGGATTTGCGTACCTGAGTGCGGTGGTGTTTCTACTGGTGAGGATTCGTGTAATTACAAGGTATTTTATATGATTCAACATGCGTCGTTTCGCTTTTGCTTGACTTGTTTCGACAATTCGGTGTTTTGGTCAATCAGAAAACATTTGGTGTCATTCGAGAGTCCAAAGTATTTGGGCTGTGCAATGTCACGTGTATTGAGCCAGCAGAAATATTGTTTTTTTTTTTAAATTTATGATAACGAAAAATTAACGGAAACTGTTGCGACATAGAGGTCGCCGATTTGGACTTTAGTATAAGGGGTCAATACCCTTATATATGTGAAAATCTTTGTTTTTATTTCCAAAAGATAATTAAACTTATATTTGACATTTAAAATATGTTGAACTGAGTAAAATTAACGTAAATAAATCTTTTTCAATAACAGTTCAATAGGATTCTAATGGTGTCACCAAAACATAATTTCAAATAAAACATAACTCGACATTTTCAATTAATCATTTATTGCAGCTATCAATTATTATTAACAAATACAATTCTCGAGGCGAAATCACTTTTCTACAATTTTAATATCTTAGTATAATTATAGATCTATATAAACTTATTAAATATATTACGTAAAATAAATACAACACAATAGCTATTTAACATTTCGTTTTAAATTACACAGTGAATATCTATTTATACCCTTAGACTATCGAGGGATTAAAACATTGAAACATGAGAACTGGAATGACAAATTTATTTTCATTCAAAATTGAATATCACAGCTACTAATCCTCATATATTTACAAAATTGGGGTACAATAATTAAAACAAAAATAATACAACTCCGAAAAGAACATCTTGTTAGTAAAAGCGTAACGGACTAAATTTTGGTACGAAGCTAAAACTTATAACTAGTGGCAATTAGTTTTATGATATTTACAATACACATAAGTATAATAATCTATGAAGAGAACAATTTTCGATGAATATCGAATACCAATACTTGAATACATTTTTTATCGATTTCGTATTGAATTCGGCAATAATATATAATAATAATCTTAACATTTTCACTTACTTTATGACACAAACAATACGACCTCACAAAGCTCTCATACACAATAAAATTTTTATAATATTGTAAATATGTTTAAAAAATATCGATATATACCTTATTCGTGTGCGTATCGTAAAGTAAAAATTTGTTTTTCCACCAAGTTTAGATTAAAGTTTAAAGATTTTTATTTGTTGATATCAAATCGATATAAAAATACAAGTTTAACAAACTTTAACAGGGGACAATAAAACTTTTTAATAGGCTCAATAATTTTAGATGACATCGAAATTATTTAAATTTCATATTGAAACCATAATATTGAATATAATATTATTGTCACTTAACGAACAGTACTTACTTTCACGCGACGGATTGTTTTAATATGCGAGTATAGATAGCAGAATTATTAAGATGGATCGCCACGTACTGTAAAACAATCGAGAAACGGAACGAAATTACGGACTCTGGGATTACGTTTTGTTAAATCAGACATGAAATAAAATTTCAGAATCTTTAGATATTTTTGCAGAAAGAATTTTACCTATGCGTCAAACTAGATTGTATTTCACAGTAAATATGCAAAACATCAAGTGGCGTATATTTAGTCTGGGGCATATATTTTTGGATAACATTTTTGTGGTCACCACACAGTATCTCTATGATCCGTGTATACGAGTTCCCGCACTATTATGACCGAAACTAGTCCAGACAACGCTAAAAAGCTGTAAGCCTTAAACATGAAATTACCTAAACGTGGTGGAAAGTGTTATCTAATATCAAACACTCCAGATAAGCTTCAGTTTCTAGTTAACATAGGATTTATCATAATATTAGCTAGGGCGTTGCGTCGTTTCCTCCACGCGCCTGCGCCCTGTGCGTGATACTGAATTTGACGATACCAGGTGCGTGTTCGGGAACTCTCCTCGGCCTGTAACAATTATAAAGTTTAAATTTAAATTGTCGGGGTGTTTTATTGAATTTGGTTCAGTTTTACAAATCTTTGACAAAGTTTTTACTTTAACCCTATTTCTCTGAATTTGTTTATAAATAATTTACTATTATAGTCTTAAAAAAATAGGTTTCATCTTCTGACGTCTAAAGTTAGTACTCACAACAAAATAATAATAATAATAATAACAGACACAAACACAACAACGTCTAGGTCCCAAACTAAGCATTAGTTTGTATTTTGGGTACCAAGCGAAGACACCACATACATATAACAACCAAGACCCGGTGCCAGTATTAATATTCATCATATAAATACTGACCCAACCTGGGATTCGAACCCGGGACCTCCAGCTTCGCAGGCAGGGCCGCTGCCCACTAGGCTAAGCGGTCGTCAAATTATCGATTCATGCAATAAAATATAATTGGTCATGCAAATAAATTAATCCAGCGTTTAATCCAAGCAAAAATGTACGCAAAAAAACACTTAAGGAGGTAGTCTTTTCATACAAAAAAGAGGGTTCGGCCCGTGTCTAATCCTCGCTGTAGTTCTATATCAATATTTACAGAAAAAAAATTATATAATCGGAGAAATACTGTCACAGAGCGGTATGTTTTTTTTTAATATCTGGTTTAGTTGTTTTAGAACAAATTTCTGAAAAACATGATTTCCGTCGGTTCTTTGTTTTTGAAAATAAAGAGAACCGCCCTAGAGAGTTCCTTTTTTTAATGACCCTACAAATTTTGGTTAAACTTCATAAACATTTCAGGGGTGGAAACAGTTAAGGTCCGCAAACTGTTTCGACGGGTATTTTATAGGTATTTAAAAAAAATTTGTTCTTGTCGTCTCTGTCACTCGGGAACATCCTTTTTTATACCCCACTGCAAGGGCTTAGGCCTCCCCTGAAGATGGGGGGGCTTGAAGCTTAAATTCACCACGCTGCTCCAATGCGGTTTGGCGGATTGTAACGACCACCATCTATTGACAGCAACCGGGACCGACTGCTTAACGTGCTCTCCGAGGCACGGAGTCAGTGATAGTTAATGTACTTAAGTAAGAAAAAACTCATTGGTACATGCCCGGATTCGAACCACGGCAACAAAGCCTTATAGATTTGTAACAGGTTCGCTGCGTTCGGGCTATCACGAGACTCAATGACTATTAAGTCACTAGTTTTTTATTTTCTTCTTATGGGTGATTTTGCCATTTACCTTAAAAATATAGGAATCCTTAGTAGTGATCTCATGTACTTCAAAGAAATGCTCGGGCTCGTGATCAGCCGCCACGACACATCTATCTAGATACAATGGATCTCTTTGCAAAGTGTATCTGCCGGCTTTTTCTCGCACTAACAGTAACGCCGCTTCTCGAACACCGCTTCTTGCGAATAGAGCTTCTCCTTCTCTTGCTTCTCTCGCTTCTCTCACTTCTCGCGCCTCGCTTCCCTTGTGAACAGTCGTTGGCTGACAAACGAAAATTAAGTTAATTATTTCATAAATAAGTTTACATGTAAATTGTAATTAGTCTTCACATTACACATATATTTTTTGATTCCATTTGTATCTGTTTAGTATTACTAAAGAATAATTTTTTCCAAAATCGTATTAAGATCACTGTTGTAAATGAAAACACTGGCAATGAGTGACCAAATATTTTTATTAGCCTTTTGCGTTTTTACATATTTAACGGTAACTGTGATGTCTTCTATTTACGTAGTAAAATTTTCTGAACTCTTCGAGTTGTTTTTTTATTGAAGCAACAGGCTTTTGAAGTGAGGTAGAAAATAAATTTGAAATATGAACTAAAGTAAACCATTTATTTATTATTCATATTTTTAAAGGTCAAACTGTTAAGTCTGTGTTGAAAGTTTATTGAATGTACCTTTGGTAAGAGTTCAACGCAATACTACAGCTGACACAATAATTCAGAGCAAATTATGCACACTTATAGAAACAAATATCTTTTATTCATATTTAACTACCTTTAATTCAAATTTTATATTTCATGAAATATGTATTTCAAGTAAACAAGATAATGAGAGATTAATTTATGCCTTTGAACAATTTAAACTAAGTTCAAACTTAGAAATGCCGTATACATTTAACAGAGAAATTCTGAAGTAAGTGGATTCTTGCTCGGTTAGCTCGTATTTAAAGTGCGCAATAGTATAGTAAAGTAAGTATACTTTCAGCGTTATTAAACCTGTTAATGTAAGTTTGATGTACTTAACTTTAAATTATATTAGACTATGTCGCCGCGACAAATTTAGTTTGCTGCCTATATTCCAAGTTTTCCAATTATAAAGTGAACAACTAATTGGGCTTGTTATAAAGTTAAGGTTTTGCGTACTATTTGGTGTGGAATTTAGTTAAAAAATATTTAGAAGTTGGAACCCGCTATTTACGGAATCTGCCCGACATATACATATTTTTTTTATATGTAATTATGTTTTTTTTTCAGGTAAATGTCTAAACATTTTTAAATGTCAATGTTGAAATAAATATGAAAAAAAACATAGAGCGAAATATATATTATTTTGGTAACTATAAAGCGCCGTACTTATCACGCGGGAACATGCCTACTATACTATGCAGGTGAAATTTATTAGATACGTATAACTATTTATTTATCTATTAGGAATCTAACACGTTTGAAAAAAAAAATAGAAAATATTCTCTAAAATTTTCTAAAAAAATTAGTAGATCTGACAAAAAATCTGTTTGAAACTAATGATGGACATGAAAAGTAGATTCCATATTTAGCAGGGTACCTGCGGTCTTACGTTTTTAAATATCTATATCTTTGTTTATTTGTACTTTAATGTGATTAACTACCAAAAAAATCCCCTAAAGATTCATTTCTTTAAATTACTGTAATTATAAGATACTTTGACTTGGATAAAGAATAGTCTATGTTGGGTACTATTCGTCCCTTCAAACATCTTTGTGCTAAAATCGTTATCGTTCCGTAGATCCAGTACGACGTCAAGAAAATAAGGTTAAAAAAACATACTTTCATATTTACATAAATAGAATTTTCTAACCTTTCCATTGGTTACCAAAAGGGCGTTGATAGGCGTGAGTTTGATCGTGCGTCCCTTCCGCCAGTTGTTGTCGTTGGGCTGTGTGAACAGCAACTTGCCTTCCATGGCGAACCTGTGAACATTAAATGAAATATGCTATGAATTTAATACATAAATATATTCAAATTATACAAGAAGTAATAGAAGTTTGTAGACATTTTTTTTGAAATTTTATGTGCGTCTACATTCATAACACAGTCAAATTATTCAAAAAGAACAGAACATTCTCAATATTGGCTGTCTTTTTATCGTAATTTTCAAATTATTTTAATGAAACTGTCATGGAAGTATTACCGATAATGAAAAAAAAAACCGGCCAAGTGCGAGTCGGACTCGCGCATCGAGGGTTCCGTACAAACCTATAGGCACATAAGGAAAAGTAAGTTTGATTTTGTTACAGCTTAAAGGTATTATAGACTTGAATATTTGATATGAATTTCAATTTAATACCTTTAAGCGTTCATGAGGAAATGGGTAGTAACTTTAAAATTATTAATAATATTTTTATTACAAAATGTAATTAAAAATATATGCTTTTCGCAATTTTTCCTTTATCTGTGCTATAACACGTTGCTTCGCACTAAATTTCAAGGTTCTGAGTCTATGAGAAGTACCCTGTAGTTTTTGATTCCCTTGCGAATATAGAAAATTTGGAGCATAAGCGGCTGTATCCTTTGACAGCGTTGGCTTAGAAGTTTGATTTTTTCACAGCTCTGAGGGACAGTAGACCTGAGTATTTGATATAAATTTCAGCTTGATACCTCTACCAGTTCCTAAGAAAAAGGTCTTGACACACAGACAGACAGGCGGACAACAAAATGATCCTATAAAGGTTCCGTGTTTTCCTTTTGAGGTTCGGAACCCTAAAAATTAAGTAGTTGATTAGGAAAAACAATATAAATAAACGTGATAGATTGAAATATGAAAAATAATGGAAATATTTTAAATTTCATGCTAACAAGACGAAATCGACAGCTCAGATTCTCCAATTGCTGCCTCATCGAAACAGAAGAAGAAGAAGAAGAAAAGGTAACTGCTGTCAGAACGGATATTTTATAAGATGTTGAGAGAATAATGAAGAACGTATGAAAACTGCTTTCAACAACAACCTTTCTAGAATTTACTCGCACGTGTAATTATTTAGGTACATTCACAAAGTCATTAAGCGGCGAGACGTTTTAGAGAATACCACTTCGTAGTTATTGCTCCTGGAGCTTTGTTTCAAAAGCTATACGGCCTTATTATACAAAAATAAATTTCGACAGAAATTAAGTTTTCCAAATATTTTTCAATTTCCTAAGTATTCGTATAGCGATAGGTCTATCTATTTATAGATATAATCTATTTATAGATATAATCTGTTATTGTGTTTGTTTAGAATTTAATTATTCAAAAATCAAATTATCCCACTAAGATGATTTATTGACTGGCGCGTTATACATGGTCTCGCAAATGACATAACTCAAGCAATAACAAGCTGCATCATCTAATTTGTAGGTATGGTGATGATCGTCAGTCCGTTCGTCTTTTACTGATTATATAAGTTTGTAAGTTAACCCGTAAGTGAGCAGATGGCGCAAACTAACGGTTACCGAGAAAAACATGTTTAAAATTGAACTGTATTAAGCCCCGTGTAGCATTGAACGTAGTCCAATATTATAGAGCGTGTAAAGCATACTAAACTAAACAAAAAGCTTTAAGTGAGCAGAAAGCGCAAACTAACGGATACACCCACTAGTACAAAATTAAATTGTACTTATCCTTCACAAACTGATTTAACTAGGAATAAAATTTTATTTAACATTATTGTGTATATTAAAAGCAGTTCAGTCGAAAGCTGCTAGAACCGCAATGACGGCAGTAATGGGGTCATTTGTCGCCGCCGCCAATAACAGCGAGATGCATCTTCGCGACAATTGTGCAAATTATCGTACATTAACGATTGTAAAGAATTGTGCTATTAATAATAAAAAAAAATAAATGAAAACATTATACCTAACTATTTATGAAAAGCTTCTTCAGCAAAATAGCGTTAAGTGTTTTCACAAAAGATATTATGTAACTTTATAATGGTTTAATAGTATTTGAATATTTTAGCATCGCGATTAAACTGACAAACGCTGGAAAACAAGTTTTATTAAAATGGCGATAGTAAAATATATATTATTGTTGTATTGTTTCATTTACATGCTATAAACTCAAAAAATAAATAATAATAGCACTTGTGGCATCTAGTCCCAAAATTTAATTTAGGCAAAGCTTGTATTATAGGTACTAAATATATAATATAAATATATATTAAGATACTTTATATATATATATATATATATATATATATGTATACAATATGTGTTTCACACCTAGACACAGGACAAATGGACATGTTGTCGCACACAAATATTTGTCCTTCTACTGTTAGGGTCTCTAACCACTCGACGAATCGGCCAAATGGTACCTATTCGTGATCTTTGCTTTTTTACTACAGATTATTTAGTTACTTTAAATCTGTTAATAATTGCTAGTAATTTTTAAAATACCCATTTTACAAGTACACTGAAACAAGTTTTTACTGTACTTGTTGTTCCTGGCTGCGTGAAATTTATGTTTTTAATTTTGTTTCAATATTTTTATTTTTTAGTAAAAGAATAAATATTTGATTTTCTCAGACGATCCATGATGTTATACTTTAGTGAAATTTAAAATAAAATTTTGTGTATCTACGCAAGATCGACTTTTATTGCGTAAAAACAGTTCGCTCCATGACATACTTGATAGTTACGCCAACTTTGCTAGCATAAAATTCATTTCTATCCTCATAACGCTTACTATTCGATCATCGCCGTAGTTTTCAACGATTAATATACCATGAACAATTTAAAACATATTTCACCTAGCATCATCGTGATTCCAGTCAAGAACGTCGACAGCCATCTTCCTCAACCTAATATCAGCCACGTGTAAATCATGAGCAGTTCTTCTGGCAGCGGCTAAGCGACGCCATAAGGGGACGTCTCGTGCCGCCGCCGCTGCAGCCGCTGCCGCAGCGTTCATTTCTTCTAGACGCGCTTCCACGCAGCGCTGAGCACTTTTCACGTCATCTCTTTCTGCTGCGCAGGCAGCGGTGGCTCGATATAAACGAGATAACAATAGAGGGTACTTTGTAACCCTTTGCACTGGGACCTGAAAATTATTTATGAAATGTCAGAGTATATTAACCATAATGCTCAAAATTAAACTTAAAAATAGGTAGATGAAAAAGATAACGATAAAAAGAGAATAAATACTATGCTAAAAGTTAAATGAGAACATTAAGTGAATAATGTTAATTATTAAAACATTAAATGAGATGTCGAAATTGCAATATAAATAAAATTAATTTTAAAACTTAAACCAAATATAAGTTTTTTAGCAATGAAGTTTAATAAAAAATACAGTATTATTCGCAGATCATAATTGATTTAAAAACTTTTTTCAGTTTAATTTTAAATTCGACTTATACCTATTACGTATTAGAACCAAAAATTTGTTTAAATTAAAACAAATTATAATATTTAAAATTCACCATGAGAAATGAGTTGAGATTCATTCTTCTTAGCACAGTATTTTCCATCTGAGACACTCTAAGAAATATTCTGAGCAATTCTTTTTCTTTTTCGAGTCCTGCGAGGAGCAGTGCTGCGCCAGCTTGCCGAACACAATAAGCTTGGAATGCCGTCAACATCCCTGAACATTCTAATAGTATTTTTCCAACATTTACTGTGAGTAAATCCTGAAAATTAAGAAAACTATCAATATTTTTCGAACAAAAAATTTTATATTAAGCTTCATGGTCCGAAGACAAAAAAGGTGTCTATTCTATCTATTTTCTTGTATAGTTTACCTCATCCCCTTGTTCAATAGCAATTTCCAGACCATCTCTCAGCTTTTCAGATAAAACTTGATTATTTTCTATCAGTTCTTCTACGTTTAAAAAAATTGCACTTAGTTGCTCTTGCGTTAATAAACCAGCTACCAGCATAGGATTATAGAACTCTTCTAGAATAATTTGCAAATCTCTTCCATACTTTTCCTCGGTTTCCACTATTTCTGTAATAATTTCTTTCCTCTCGGACCTTTTCTTAGCGCATTTGCGGCAAACTAGAGGAGCATAGGCTGAACCTGTGACAGATGATGAGAAAAATATATGAAAGGTGGTATCAATCATTCAGTAACAATATTTTTAAATGGACGGGAAAATTGTCTTACGTATTAAAATAATCATCATGTAGCAATTTACGAATTTATTGTTCAGTCTGAGTAATAAGGTAGTATTTATTACTCATTCATAATAAGGTTTTATATTATGACGACCGCTTAGCCTAGTGGGCAGCGACCCTGCCTGCGAAGCTGGAGGTCCCGGGTTCGAATCCCAGATCGGGTCAGTATTTATATGATGAATATTAATACTGGCACCGGGTCTTGGTGGTTATATGTATGTGGTGTCTTCGCTTGGTACCCAAAATACAAGCAAATGCTTAGTTTGGGACCTAGACGTTATTGTGATTGTGTGTGTTATTATTATTATTAGACTCTTGAACTATTATTTATTTATAAGGAGCGACCCGCCCCGGCTTTGCGCGGGTAGCAGAGCATATATGATTTAAATGTAACATATGTTAATTCTACTTAGAGTATTTTTAACGTGTTTTATTTCCAATTCTCCAAATATTTGAAAAAGTAAACAATATATATCTACATAAAAACAATCTAAAATATTTCATTGCATACAAAATTGATAAATTCTATCTAATTAAATAACGCGTGTTGCGTCGGTGTAGGTCGATTTAATTTATTATGTCGCGCGATACTTTTAATGTTGCTATAACTCCTAAGATATATTAACTGAAAGTGTACAGTGTTCGAATAATCATCGTAATATTTTTATCAATTTACACAAAACATTAATGAATTATACACATAAACCTATCTCTTGAATCTCTCCGTCCATTGGTGACAACCGTAGGAAAATCTAAACAGTAGTTTTTATGTTTATGACGTTCAGACAAACAGATAGACAGACAGACACGGCGGGAGACATTATTTTATAATGTGTAATGTGTAGAAACTATTTGTATTTCACAAACATTGCTCTTCTTTTGAATCGCGCATTCGTGTAAAAACAAAATTACTTACTCTTACCTTGCTCTGTTATCTGAGTTTCAACACTAGTGTCACAATCTTCACAAAGATGTATGGGCGAATCTTTATCCATCGCCGAATCGTTCGGGGTATTTTTTCCTCTCAGACGACTTCTCGACGATTTACTTGTCTCAGATCCTACACCAGAATCATTTCTTTCTATTTCTGAAGATGTTTTTTTACAAATAGTGTTTTTGTCGACATTTTCTTGACTAATAATGAGAGAATTATCTTCACTGGAATCGGAAGCATTTGAAATTTGACTTGTATTACTACAAAGACGTACATCCCGTATTTCTTCAGACAACAGTTTTCTTTTAGGCTCTTCAACAAGAGAAGTAGTATCGTTCTCAGTTACGTAAGTGGTAATATACGTTTCCTCGTCATCAATACCCCTTTCTTTAGCATCAACTAAATATGAAAGAATATCATATTTTGATGCTCCCTCGAATATTGATCGCGAACCACTCCGTTTCTCGTCATCCAAAAGTGAAAGAGATGTCGGAGGAGGGTTAGAAGGCAATGGAGGTGGCATATCGCCAATCTCTTCATAAATAGGATCACTATTAAGGCGGATCGATTCGTAATGATGGTCGTCGTCGGTGTTATTTGAAATTTCGATTTCACAAAGCGCAGCATCAACAAGCATTTGGTAAAATTTTGATCTAGTCGAATTTGTGTCGTCTTCGGTGGACAATTCACTTGCAGAAGCGTTGTAACAGTCTGACATAGGTTCAAGATCTGAAAACACCCCCAAAGCACCGCTCTCATACTCCATACTTTCATAGGGAGCAGAGCAGCCGTTCTCTTCACTTTCTAGGCAAAATGATTTATCAGCGGTGGTATTAGTTTTATCTGTTAATATTTCTTTGATGTCAATATCATCTTTTTCATTAGTAGTTTTTAACTGGTTCAAGGAGTTTTCTTTCTTCATATTTTTCAATGATGCTTCTATTAGATTTTCTATCGTATTTTCATTGTCTTTAGGATCTGAATGTTCTTTACTTTTGGTTTCTTGAAGCTTTATAAGAGAGTTCTCTATCAATTTTTTTACTAGTTCAGAATCTAAACCTTCTGCTAAATGACCAAAGAAAGGATCATCAAACAATTTAGATAGAAAATCGTTTTTATCGATATCTTCACTTTCGATCTCAAGTTTCTCTTTTTGTTTATGTTCTTTGTCAAGCTTTAAAGTATTGAAATTTTGGACCATGTTATCATCTTTACCGCAAACATGTGGTATCAAATTCCTTCTTACTGCTTCCACTGGATCATTTAAAATCGATGTTATGTCAACATTTGAATGTGAATTTCTCATGTCATTACTTCTTTCTGTATTGTTGTTAATGTTATAAAAGTCTTCATATATATTAGCTTCGTCTTTTAGATTATCATTAGTGAGTTCTGCTCCAATATATATTTGACTTTTCGATTTTTTTGAATCTTTTTCTGGTGTGCCAACACTAATTGTTACAGTGGCACCAGTTTGATAAGTATTACACGAATTGCCATAATCGTCATTAACTACAACTGACGACAAATATATTGGAACGTCATTATTGCTCATATTCATTGTAGAATAGCACTCGTTGCCATTTATTTGAATAGATGTTCTTCGAGTATCGTTATCGGAATAAAATGATTCAGTGGTATTAGATTGTTTTAAATCTTCGTGTTCACTGTCAAATTGTTTAACACGTAAAATTGTTTTCTTTTCATAATCATTTGTATCTGAAAACTCGTCACTCGTAGAACTAGTAGAATTTGATCTAATAAATCTAGTTTTCACATAGTTATTTTTCTTTGATTTGTTTAGACGTTCCTTTGTTTTCATTCGTGGAGGTGGTTCTGGAGAAATTGAAATATTTCGTCTTAAGTCATTTAATACTTCTTTCGTAATATCACTGCTATCACTCAGATTTCCTGCATCGTTACTACATTTGTAGTTACTAGTAAGAGCGGTTATGGCATCATTTTTACGATCTGCTATGTCGATTTGTATTTTGTCACCTAAAACAACGTCCATTTCATGGTTGTTCGGTACAAAAATTTGACTGGTATGTATTTGCCCGTGTCTATTTTTAGGCCTTAATGCCATTGTATCTAAAAACCTAGGGGGTGAAACTGTCCCTGAGGACGACATACGGTCTGATTCTGAACGACGCAAAACAGTGATCTTAGGAACGTCGTTATCTGGAAAATAAATAAACAAATTATTAAATTATATTTATATTTGCAAAAGAAAATTTAAATCGTTTAAAAGTGTATACTACCTTCAGTAACTAGATTTTCTTGGGTAATTACATATTCCTCAACCATTCCATTTTCATCAGGCAATTTCATAATATCTTCCTTTTCGATATCTTTCTTTTCACAATCATTTTCGATTACAACGTCTTCGTATAGGCAACTATCATTTTGTACATCTTGAGGAGGGGTATCTGTTAATTCTTTTGATAAACTGTCACTTACTACGTCACCTTCTGCAACTATATCATCTTCACTTTCATGATTTATCTCACCCGGTATTCCTCTAACAGTGTTTTCAGATAAATTGAATTCGGCTGTGTATATAACTTTTGTTTCATCATTTTCCACAAGAAATTGAACACGTTTTCTCTGTAAAATTGTATTATGCGATGTCACGCAAGATCTTTCATTGTTTGGTTTCGGTAAGTAGAACTGAGATGAATTGCGTATAGTCTCAGAACTATCATCGAATTTTTGTTTAATGTTTGTTGCTACAACGTCGTAGTTTCTCGGCTTTTTGAGAATAGATTTTATTGTATCTGAATTCGGATTTTTATATCTTGAATACTTTGCATCGTAAGCATTACGCCTATTTGAAGTCTTATCAGATATTCTTTGATTATCACTTTCGCTGTCATCATCTGTTTTACTATGTCGTGGTCTTCTTGGTGGCCGCTTAGGAGAGGCAATTTTTTGTTTTGTACGATTGGAGGTGGGTATGTTTAAAACTATTTTCCTATTACTACTTTTTATTGAAGACTTTTTACATTCACTTTTGATATTTGGTAATGAACGAGCTTCAGAGAGCTCCTGACTTTTGAGGTTATTATTTTTGAGATCGTGTTTAAGATCAACGTGGTCATACACTGATAGTTCTTCAACCTTATGTTCATCTGCAATTCTTATTCTCTGGCCACTAATAGCTTTAACACTGGTGTCAGAAACTGTGTTACTTGATTGTCGGACCGTATTCGTGGCACCACTAAAAATGTGGCTATAGGGATCATCAAATTCAAATTCAACGAGGGATTTCGGGTGTTTAGTACTTTTTTGCACTAGATCATAAGGGTTAACATCACAAGATAATATAGACTTTTTGGGTTCGATCGCAGTTATTGTATTTTCTTCCACCCACAACTCATTAAATCTACTCACACTCTTACTTCTACTTTTTCTCAAAGTATCTGAAGGAGGACTTGGCCTCCGAGTATATACTCTACACGGACTAATACTTTTAGCTCTGGATCTAGATGTAGAAAACTGGCTGCCTATACGAGCATCATGAGGTTGTGCTAGTCTACTCCGACGCATCAAGTCATAGGGGTCGGAATTATCTCCATTCTGGGGCTTGAGTATGGAAGGTCTGGCTTTAGCACCTTGTACTCTGACGGTGCCTGCTCTCAGTATACCTGCGTCTCTGTTTATTTGTGGACCTCTAACTGTGCCGCCGACAATCAGTCGCGGACTATCCGCTATAGTCAACGGCAAACGAGATCCCTTACATTTTTTACAAATACTGACTTTGGTCGAACTGCTTTTCTTCGTACCATTAAGGTATTCTGGACAGGAACATAGGATTACGGCGTAATTATGTGGCGTCGGTTTTTGTGGGGTACTGATAAGCACGGGACCGGATACTTCGGGGTATGCAGTAAAGACACTCGGCCTTACGGAGGGCGTTTGTGCTCGCACGGAGCCGTAAAGCCAAGTCTCCGCGTACTTCATTGATTTTGATAACGCTGAGCCTCCAGGAGCACTAATGGTTCCGTACATGTATGGACTCTCCGGGGATTTCTCTGAAGATTTTACACTTCCAGAAGTGTTTAGTTTCAAACGCGACGACCATTTCTTCGCTCGCGTGTTCTCCGTCGTATCGTATATCTGAAAAGAAATTTCGTATATTTTAAAAACTTTGTCGATATCGTAAAATAAAACTCTAAGTAAATTATAATTCTTTATCTTTAGTAGGTATCTACGCATGATCTAATAAAAGTTTTGATTCATTGCATGACGTTAATTAATTAGATTTTTACTATAGCTGTTAGCGTTTCGCTTAATACCTAATTAAGTAATGACTTGTGTGGATTAGTTTAGCAAAATTACATAAGACATAAAAACAAATCTTTGTTTTACTTTGTTAATTGGATTTAAGCTAAATTTTAAATTTAAACGATTTTGAATATTAATAAATAGTGAAGTGGCGTTAATCGTATAAAACACAATACCGCGGAAACGATCGCCCGTCAATATATTTTCATGTGCTTATTTGCATTTTTATTGCAAACACTCCGTTCTAAAATAATTTATTAATCTTTGTCAATTTAAGAGTTTATGACGACCGCTTAGCCTAGTGGGCAGCGACCCTGCCTGCGAAGCTGGAGGAGGTCCCGTGTTCGAATCCCAGGTCGGGTCAGTATTTATATGATGAATATTAATACTGGCACCGGGTCTTGGTTGTTATATGTATGTGGTGTCTTCGCTTGGTACCTAAAACACAAGCTAATGCTTAGTTTGGGGCCTAGACGTTGTTGTCATTGTGTGTGTTATTCTTATTATTATGAAAAAAATTTCAAACAATTTTAAATAGTACACAAAAATAGTAACCAATGCAATCATATCTGTTAACATATTCATTTACAGGCACAAAAATATTAATCTAAATGCAATTAATGAGACAGCACAGCACTAGCCGAAACCACTGAGTCTAGAAAATTGAAATTCCGCATAGAGATTCCTAATATAAAGTAAGCAAGTGGTCAGAAAGGGGTTTTCAAAATTTGACCTCTATGAGACAAAATTGTATGGATAAATTTAAATAAAGCACGCACACTAAGTAAAAATAAATTATAAAATTAAACGGCATGTATTCCTATAACTTATTTTTTATTACCTTTTAATAGGCATTTTTTAATCATAATTATGCTTGACTTTTTTGTACTTAAAACCCATTGTTATATTTTTAAATTTATTTTTATTTAGCCTCTACTTAGTGCTCGTGTGCATAACTTACATCCGGGTACTTTATCTACTAAATAGGTAAACAAATATTACAAAAGTGTTTATTTATTTACTAATTTCAAGAAAAGTGGAATCAAAGTTCATAAGGAACTAACGTTTATCTGAAGTAAAATTACGTTTGAAATACAAAAGTTATATTAATATATCTTAAAAATACTAATATAACTCGTATACGTAAGCACTTATTCATAATACTGAACCCGTAGCTGTTTAGAGCTTTTTATTTGAAAAATTAAAAGCCATAAAAATCAACACACTTATAAACATTATTTATTAAGTATCAAATTAATTCCGTTATACAAACATTTTACTATGAAATGTCAATAAAAAACATTTTAAAAGATATACGTATATAAACAATTTCAATAGATCATTAGTGAGCTCATCCGAAACTGAAAGCTACCAGTTCCAAGTGTGAATTGTTGATTTTAAAGTCAATTAAACAATGAATACGTATTTTGTTAAAAAATACGCAATATACATATCGAACGCTTTAACCGTCCTGTTACATAAACCTCTCACTTGTGTTCAAACAGCTATCAAAGCTTTGTAAAGGCGTAAACTAACGCAATTGTTCAATTTAAAAATACTCCATTGAATCGTTCACAACTGATTATTAGACTTGGACAGTGTTTCATTTTATTTGACCGATTATTTTTGTTATAGAATTTACAATCGTTTATTTTGTAAAGTCGATATCTCAACAATGATCTATAAGAAACTAGGAAATACAACACTAGTCGTTAATTATCATCATCTTAATAATACATTAAAAAAATATAATCACAAAGTTCAGCGCTACTTGAAAACTGAGTTATCTACTTCATTATAATTGGAATTTTTTAAATACGTTTTATTGTAGAAAAAATTGTAGAAACGTATATAATTACCTATTTTTTGTACATTTCCTTTCCAATGCCTTATATATTGTTTCGTAATGTTGTATCCATCGTTTAATATATTGCTTCGTCTTGTTGTATCCATCGTTTAATAAGTTAAGTATATGAAGATTGTTTACAAATTACATTTGAGTTAACCTCCAGATTTAGGCTTAAAAATAAAATATGTATTACCTATAACATATTTTAAAATATTTTTGAACAATCGATTTTACGACACTGGATTCGATAAATGGAAAAAATCGTTTTTTTTTCGAATCGTATTTTTACGAGAAAGTGTTTAAAGAATTGTAATTATTTCAATTTTTTCATTTGCGTTTAATATTTATTTATTTATTTATTCAAAGCAAATTTACAGCTACAGCATCGAGACCTAGGTTACTAGAAGCATCTATGTAATTCACCATAAAACGCTTTAAAATTAAACAAATAGACAATACATTAAAATCATGTTGATAAATGTAAAAGAATACACTTAGAATTTAATTTGGAAACACCGACTCTACGTAATTAAAGCAACAGCTCGTTTACGATATATAAAGAAAGAACAGAAAATGCCATATTAGAAAGGATAATGTAATATCATAACATTAACCAAAAGCGTACTCTTCCTGTTAATTGTTTGTTGTTGCACCGTAACAGAGATCATTAATGAATATTAACTTCAATGAAACGAAACGATAGTGAAATGGGAGAGCGAGATATTAGAGAGCGTCTTAATATGTTACCAGAACGCTAAGTATCGCTCGGGAATCTGCGAAATGTCACGGAACATGCAATTACGGCGGGCAATTAAAGCTCGAGATTTGCCTTCGAACATTTTAACTTAACCGGAACATTTTAATTTATGGCAAGGACAGTTTTGAATCGTCGTTCGATGTAATTTAATTTTTTTTTTAATTCAAAATTTTTTTTCGGCCCAAATAGAATTGTTTGTTACGTTGAACGACTTCCAAACGACATTGCTTCCTCAATATATTTTGTTTGTGAAAATCTTGTACACGGCCGAAATAACGTATAAAATTTTCCTTACAAGTGTTCATAAACCGAAAAATTTTACATCCCCCCGTAAATTTCTTCGAAAGTATCGGTATACAGTTCGAAGAGTGTAATACGAATAAAAAATCCACTCAAAAGTTACTGCGACGCGGGCGTAAAAATAGACTGATTTTACACCTCGCGACGATCTTCACCCAATTTTATATGTTCACATAAAGGACGTTCAATAAAAATTTAACGCTCCCGAGTCCGCTGCACTGGGATGACAAACTTTCTGCGTTCCCCGGGCCCGCTTTGTTTGCACCCTCGCACCCCTTGGCCGTACCGAGAGCGGGGGCAGAACAATCAAGAGATCTTTCTTGGTCCAGTATCTGCTATACTTTTCTGTTAACATAATTGTTTAAAAGGTCGTAATTCGAATCTCAGAAACCGTTATTTATATATCAATGTGGTTTTTTTTTGACTTAAATACATAACCATCACTAACTCCGTCCCTCGGATAGAAGTGGAGGAGGAAATATCCGATCAGATAGATAATTCAATTATTAAGGCGTGATGTCACTCCTCGATACGGCTATTCAAAATAGTCAAAATATTTTTGAACTTTTTTAATTTTTTTAATCTTCAACCAATTTTCATGTTGTCTTTAGATATTGATATCGTAATCAAGTCTATATTAATATTCCTTCAATATATATATTATTTTAAATTTTAATAACAATAAGTATTTATAATATCAGGATCGTGACCTGTGATATGGCGACAGAAATAACAACACCACAAACCATTAAAAACCGTGACTTAAGACAAATATTTGCATTATTCACACAAATACTTTCTTAGCCTGTTATTCAAATCCGGAATATCCAGCTTAACAGGGTCACCTGAGCTAAATGATCGGCAATCTTCTAAAGTTAGCATTTGTCGCCACTTTAGAGATTATATTTGAATTGTATAATTCAAAACGATTGAAACATTGACTCTGTTGACCTTTGTGATCTGGTTATATTTGATTACGCTTCTAACGCCCCTGTATGGCAGTGGCACCACGAGAATACGGGCTGTTTACTTTAGCACAAACTTCCTGCTATTGGCCATGCTCTTGGCAAATCGAAATTTGTGTTACAATAAACTTAGAATAAACTGAATTTCTGACCTCGTACACAGTTTCTTAGATACGATAGAGTTCAAATAATAGTATAGTTTCAAATTCTACGAATAACAAACAAATCCTATGAGAATACGAATTGCAATATCGCCACTGCCATTATTGCTGTTAAAGGCGAGGCGAAGGAACTTATTTTATAAATTTACATATTAAGTTACCAATAATATAAATATTATTTAAAGTATTAATATAATAATAATAACGTATACACCACAATAACGTCTAGGCCCCAAACTAAGCATTAGCGTGTGTTGGGTACCAAGCGAAGACACCACATATATATAACAACCAAAACCCGGTACCAGTATCAATATTCGTCATCTAAATATTGACCCGACCTGGGATTCGAACCCGTGACCTCCAGCTTCGTAGGCAGGGTCGCTATCCACTAAGCTAAGCGGTCGTCAATTGCGATTAATTGGAATCAATTGATTGGTATTTATTTGGTACGTAAGATTTGTGTGACGTTATCTTACTATTAAAGAGTAACAAAACATGAATTGAAATGCGGAAACAGTCAAACCGAAAATATATTCTTTTAAATTAAACCATTATAATTATAGCTTTATACTAAATTAGCCTGTATGTGAAATTGATCACAATAATTTATTGCAACGGGTTGTAATAAATATATGAGAAATGTAGACAAAATGAGAACGCAAGGTCATATCAAGGCGATCAATACTACGTAATCAATAACATGAAATTAATTAACGTATGAAATTTCGATCTAATTACTGCTAAACATATTATTATGAACTCATTGTATCACGAGAGCACGTCCTTTGTTTTAGGACGTAAAAGGAAAATTCAAAAATTTTAACAAGATTAGTCAACGTTATGTAAAACAGTTTAAAAAAAACTTCCTTGTTTCAAAATCGCATATCTTTCTAATAATAGTACCTAATACCAATGAATTTAAACAGGCTCTGAATGTTATGTTAACACATTTGTACGAAAACGATGAATGCGAAATATCTGGTACAAAGTAAAACAAAATAGATTTTTCCAATTGGCTTGAACTAGTAACTAACTAGTAAACTAGTCGTTGGGTAACTTTTTGTCGAATACATACATCTGATCGCATGTGAAGGAATGCGTGTCACTTCCATCTATTCTGTTCGTTTGTATGTTAGTGTATCATGAAAATTTGTTGAACTTATTTTGAATAGTCTTTCACTAATAAATATTTAATTTTAGTCGATTTTTAGCCCAACCAAAATTATAAAATATTGAATTAAACACAATCTAAAATTACTCTAATGAGAAACAGAAGTGTGGGTTAGAAATGACGAAGAAGTAGAACTGAAGAAGTGAAATAGATGAAGAAGAGGTACGGATCCCTAGAGTTTAGATATCATGAATTAAGTCAGTATATCTCATGAACATTGAAAATAATCCAAACATAGGTACAGATCCCGTCAAACTTTATGGCGGATCTGAATACAACCCTTTGAGCGGGTTTGCGCAGGTACAGTCATATACCCCTCGCGCCACTGCGTACCGCTACACCTAAAACTGTTTATTGCGACGCGACTTGTGCCTACTATCGGATCCGCCATAAAGTTTGATTGTAACTATATCACGGACTAACAACTACAATTTTTTCAAATACAACTAAAGAAATCGATATCATTACGTATTTTCATTTTAAAACAGATGGTCTAGAAAGCGTTAAGGTCAGGTCCCTCGGGCGATCTATGTTTTGAAAATAAGGATGAGTAGGAAGCTGAATGTCACCTAAACGCACTACATCAAAAAAAATTGAGTTTCTATTGTTTTTGATGCCGCACCTACACGATTTAGGTATTTTGTTACCTATTAGTTCATGTAGGTATATTTTATGTTTTATATTCTTGTTTGTGAAATTTCAGTTTGTATAAATCTGTAACCGGTTATATAATTTTAAGACAGTGGATTTTTATTTTATTGTAATATTATGTGTTATTAATGTTGTTGTTAAGAAAAACATATATGTAATTTAAATAAACAGGGAGGAGTTCTTGCCGGTTCTTCTCCTTCTAGTTTTTGAACCGGTACCTAATCAATTCCTTTTGACTTTCTATAAGTGTGTGTAAACATCTTATATTTAATAAAAACTTTTTGAATTTAGCATTTTTTTTTTATTATAATTATTTCGAATGTAAAAAATTTGTAATTTATTTTATTTTGTATCTATTATTTACACCGTAAAAGTACGAATTGACTAGAAGCCCTCTTCTGCGTTTACCGTCTAAGCACTCATACTCTAGCTAGTTTGTATTTGATGGCGAGTTTCAGTGCGCGCCGTTTTTCACCCCCGTGAAATCCCCGTGCGCCAGTCTTCAACCCCGAAAAATAATTTACTCTATGATTTACACGAACATATAATGTATAATTATGCAAATTAATGCCTACGACTAGTCCCTGTTAGCAGCAAATATATTAAGTTCGTTCTTTTTTATTACTGTTCAGTTTTCGTTTTATATGACAATATATTTGACTGTATTCAATGACCTATCAAAAGACATATTTTTCATCGTAAAATATGTATAATTATTATTGTTGGTATAACTTTGATTAAAATCCTGTATCAAACATGCATTTTAAAAATATTTCTATTTTATAAAGTTAATTAAAGCATGTTTTCAATGACGAAAAAGTCCAAAAAAAGAGCAGAAGAAATGAGGTATATTTTTTTTTTATTCTTGTACCGAATTTAATTGCTCAAAAACTGATTTTAAATGCACTTTGGAGGGGTTTGATCTCAAACCAAAGGCACGTATAAAAATACAGATACTAAATAAATAAAAATACAATTTACAATTTAATACAAAATGGAAGGTTGATAAAAAACTGCCAGTGTAAAACTAATTGCATTTCAGAGCGTTTGGGCGTTATTTTCCAATACAAAAATATGTTTAAACTTTTTGTTTGTCGAGTATAAAAACATCGTAGGTATGGCGAAAAAGCGACGTAAAATTCGTCATGAAAAAGCGTTCAACTTTTTGTCGTCCCGAGCCGCGCGCGTAGCCCGAAAGAGCATCAAAAATATCAACAGTATTTACCACAGCAAACAGAGATGTACCTCAAAAGCCGTAGGGTTGCCAAACATCCATTATTGATCGGAATAATTTTGAATATCACGTTATATTCCTCTTCTTTCATATCGTTGAATAGGACATAAGCCTTTTCTATGTTTGGGAAGTACTTTACTAATCCTAACTCATCGTAATTCAGTTCCACTGTTTAAGAATTGAATTGTTAATACGAGAGTTAAAATATCAGTACCCTAAATAATAATAATATATAGGACATCTCTAGTATCTAAATAGACAGGACCTCTACTATGGGTACTAGACAACTGATAAAATAGCACGTACTTATATATACATATATAATATGAACCCAATAAACCCAAAGGTCGCGGGTTCGATCCCCGCCCGGGACAAATATGTATATATATTTCCATCCGCATGCTGAACAAATAGAATGTACATGCACGCAATTATTTGTCCCGAGCGGGGATCGAATCCGCGATCCTTGGGTCTGCAGTCAGCGTTTCCACTATCCCTAGACCAATCATAAAGTTTTATTTTAAGCATTTTGAAAGATTTTTTTCACACTACTTAAGTGATTATCGGTTATTAGCATGGACGTCGGAGCAGGCAAGATGAGGTCAATGACCCCAAATTAAAACAAAATAGTTTTGTAGTCTGCTTCAAAACTATTTTGTGTCAAAACTGTTCAACGACAAAACTTTTTTATTCATTCCGACCAGCACTAGTCGTACACATACGAAATACGAGCTTCGTACCGGCTACGAATGCAGACGTTTGAAAATTAATTCGGCTAAAGCAGTCGTTGTGTCCTTGTTTGTACACGTTGTTAAAATTACGATTAGTAATATTCTGCATGCATTAGCAATATTCTTTAATTTTTTAATTTTAATTATATCATAACTTTTAAATATTATTTTTTAAGTATTACTTTTATAAATTACTCGTACGCAACAAACCATGCAGATTGGTGTTGAATTGAACATTGTCGTTGGGGCCTGTTCCATTCTTCCCTGTTCCCCGCCAGCTGCTTGGACCTCTGATACAACTCGGCACCAACCCATAGTTTATATAAACAATAAAACATATACGATGAAAATTATTTTAAAATGGCAACCCTAAGGATGGACTAAGTGCAGAATGAAACAGGGCGAGAGGAAAGCATCGACGCAGCACAAAAAAACACACACGGACGCACATATCCGCTGTTATCTACCACGTGGCTCGGAAAAGGAAATCCGACCGAAAATAAAATTGTCATCGAATCGACGCTCTCGGTCGCCCCCATAGCCGCAAGTGCTGAAATTACGAAACGATAACAAGATTGATATCACCAGGTGTCGATTCCTAATCCTAAGAATTACGATATGATTGTTTAATGGGCGTTGTTCAAAATTTTCGAACATGGTCCAAAAAAATTGTAGTGATTGTGGAAAAAAAATATGATTTTTTTAAGGGCGTTAAGTATAACGGAGATATAAAAAAAACGTGAAACATTAATTTGATGTCATTACTACATACAGCGGTCGACGGCCATACGCACAAGTGCAAAACGTAGAACTTTGTAGCTAAGTGTCATTAATTGTAGCTTTAATTAGTAGTATTGACGTCATAAACTATTAATTAAAAATCGATTATTCTTTGAAAATTCATACAATAGAAGTTTTAAAAAATACTCCAGGTGGTCTATATTTCATTAATAATAATAATAATAACACACACAATCACAACAACGTCTTGGCGCCAAACTAAGCATTAGCTTGTATTTTGGGTACCAAGCGAAGACACCACATACATATAACAACCAAGACCCGGTGCCAGTATTAATATTCATCATATAAATACTGACCCGACCTAGGATTCGAACCATTAAAAAATATCCAACTGTAATGTCAAACTTTGGTCAATACCCATTGTCGTACAGTACGAATAATCAAGTAGCTTAAGACTAGATCTTTTCTAGATGTTACGGCTTTAAGCGACGTATGGATATAATACGTTACAGCACGTACCAAACTTTATGTTCTTAAAAAAATAAGTATTGTATAACAAAACATATTTCCAGCATATTTTATATTTAAAATTGAGTCTTGTGTCTTAGGATAATACAGTTGAAATTACTAGTGTTAATAAAACATACTTTTAACTAAGTAACTAAGAGATAGGATTGTACACTTTTAACGGCGATTTTTACTAGTATCAATGATATGAACTCGCCGTTCATTTGCAAAAAATTTTCAGCAGCGTAGAGTGTTTAATTACTCCAAGTTACTTACTGCGCACTCGTACAGTGGCAATTGCAGATTGTCAGTAAATAATGGAAAATTCCAGCGAAAGAACCACATACATCGAAATATCAAAATATTTTTCACGTATAAACAGAATATTCATTAAAGGACGCATAAGCTTAATGGAGTGCGGTCATAAAATACGACGCGCTGAAATTTATTCCAATATCTGTGGTATCCGATTGAAAAGATAGAAATCCCGGAGGCTGCTGGCGGGAAAATGTGTCACTGCGCGCATAGAACGAGTTAACAAGAACGAATCCGGTGTCATGTTTTCATCAACGGACACTCCACGGTTTTTTGCACTTAACCTATATTTGACATAAAACTACGAATCGACTAGAAGCCCTCTTCTGTCTTTACCGTCTAATTACTTATACTGTAGCTAGCTGGTGCAATATGACGAGTTTCAGCCGCGACGTCCCCGCGCGCCGGTCTTCAACCCCGCGAAATTCCCGCGCTTCGGTCTTTACCCCCGCCAAATTGCGCTTGACAATTTTGAAACTTGCATTTCGTGAAATGACATTCATAAGTGTATTAAAACCAAACGCTGCTGTCAAATTTATTTACGATATTTTAAGGACGTTGACTTTATATATTATCTACAGAATTACGAAACCTTCCTTTATCTTAGCCAGGCTAAGTGGTTTAAATGACGGATGCTTTTGGTGACAATTGCCATTGACGACTTTTTAAATCATACTTCATCTCTAAATTCATTTTCTCTAAAAACACTCTATATTATTTTTACACTTTTCAATACTTGGAAAATGTACTTTTCGTCTCCCAAGCATTGTGTATTTTTTGTTACAAGAGAATAGTAATAAATAATAAACCAGTTGATTTAATAATAATTAGGTACTAATATTTATAAGGGTGAAATCCGCGAGCTGATGAAAAATATGTAATATTATTGAATGCGACACGAGAGACCGATTCAGGTGTCACCTTACGGTAATAAATATCTCGTGGTCGTGTGGCTTAAGCAACTGTTCTTGATAAATATGTATTGCATTAGATATCCTAATTCATATTCGAAAAAATCTTAGACGTAAAGAATTTTAAAATCAAAAAAAATGTCATTAACGTGGAACGCGTTTGGCAAATCCAATCGATGGGTCTTTGCTTAATGAGATATCGAGTTTTACAGCTTCGAGATTCGAAGCTTTAATCTGACTTTAATCACGCTGAATTTTAATAATTATTGAACCTTAATTTTTTTTGTCGTTTTTATTAAAGTGAAATTTCTATAAATAATCTATTCTAAAAAATTTTCCACGGCCTAAAGCCATCATTTATTTCCACCACATATATTTTTTTTATCAATTTCAGGCCTCAGTTTGAAGTTATATCTGCTCTTCGAGGAACAAAATCAAATATTTATTCCTATACCACTTAGAGCACGAAGCAAAAATATTGATTGGTACATTTCGAGGAATTTATTTGGAGTTATTCGCGTTGGTACTATTTAAATTGGGGCTTTTCTCGAAATACGTAAATTGGAGCTATTAAATTAATACACAAAAAAAAAATTATTAATTACAATATTTTCGTAATACTTTTTTTTATTTAACGTGTATATTTATTTTTTAATTAGTTTGAACAAGAATCTTACAAGCGATCATATGACATAACATATGTTATAATTGACTAGCTTAAGTGTTTTTTATGTCATAATTATATAAAGGACAATGGGAAAATGGTACGTGTAAGCACGTATAAGTAAAAATTGCATTATAATAATAATTTAAAAAAAAAACACTAATAACAATACATGAGACATCCCCATCTAATCCTAAAAAAAGTAAGCATTTTACTTGTTTTATGAATTACTAGACAACTGATATACATACTTAAATATTATTTTTTAATAATATACAGGTATATATATTTTACATCCATACCTGGAACGAAATAAACGTGTTCATGCACACAAATATTTGTTCCGGATGGGAATCGAATTCGAGACCTTTGGCTTCGCAGTTACGGTCTCTAACCACTGAGCCAATCGGTGAGTCAGCATTGAGTTGATTATTAACAACTTTTAACTTTCAAACTAATTTCGCATTTTTAGAAATAGAATTTTAAAAACTTTATTTATAGCCACTGGCGTGTGTTTGATTACTTGATGTAGTCAAATATAGATACAATGTGTCGGTATCTATATACGTAGAGTATATAAACTATCATCATTATCAGCCCATTTTTACCCCACTGCAGGAGCTTAGGCCTCCCCCAGGGAGAGGAGGGGGGCTTGGAACTTAAGTCCACCACGCTGCTCCACTGCGGGTTGGGAACTGTAACGACCGCCATCTATTGACAGCGTCCGGGACCCACTGCTTAACGTGCCCTCCGAAGCACGGTGTCAGTGGTATTGTGTACTTAAGTCAGAAAAACTCATTGGTACACGCCCGGATTCGAACTATGGCCTTATAAATTTGAGACAGGTTCGTTGCGCTCTGGGCTATGACGACAATATAAACTATGCCAAAACTTAAAAAAAAAATACAACAATTTGTCCAAAATAAGGTTCTCCTTTTCATATCTGTCATTTTCTCATATTTTGATCACTGTCTAACAAAGTAATACACAATTCGTTTGAAATTATTTGTTTAGTAAAGTGGTTAATTGTTCAAGATTTCACATTTGACACACACACTTTAACACCTTTTTTCACTTTCATAGATGCTGTTTTTTTTTATGTTTCTATTTCACCCCCTTAGAGGTTGGTTTCTATACTCAGCGGTTTTGGCAAAGCGTTTATTTTCGAACTAAAGTTTGCACTACTTCTCGCCCCGTTAGAGATTGAATTCCAAAAATTGGTAAAACACGTGATTACCTGCTGATGAGTCAAGTTATTGCGCATATTATTTTAGTTTTTGCAATCTTATTTACAAAAATATTAAGGAAAGGAAACTCTGTTCAAAATTTCAAGTATCTAACATCAGCGGTTTAAGTTTGACGTTGATGAGTAAGTCGTATTTAGATTTTATATATTTATATAGATATACATGTTGTAATTTAATATCAGTCATTCATTTTGATAAATTGCTCGAGATATACCTAAGTGTGGATAAGAATACATAAATTTTCAATAACAATATATTTTTTTGTGTCCTAAAACATGAGATAACTTTAGCCGTAATAGCATAAAACTTAAACGCAAATAAAATTTAACCAATATTATCGCAAAAACACAATAAACTGGTACACAAAATCACACTCATTATAATAATAACGTAGACCCCAAACTAAGCATTAGCTTGTGTTTTGGGTACCAAGCGAAGACACCACATACACATAACAACCAAGACGCGGTACCAGTATCAATATTCATCATATAAATACTGACGCGACCTGGGATTCGAACCCGGGATCTTCATTAGAGCGAAACTCACAATTAGTTTACCCAACTTCGATCGTTTTGTTCGTCAAAAAGATGCTTTACATCGGTAATTTTTTTAAATGAAAAAAATTATATGTCGATTATGTAATAACCAAATAATATGAGATTATTGCATTAATAATAATAATAATAATAACACACACAATCACAACAACGTCTTGGCCCCAAACTAAGCATTAGCTTGTATTATGAGTACCAAGCGAAGACACCACATACATATAACAACCAAGACCCGGTGCCAGTATTAATATTCATCATATAAATATTGACCCGACCTGGGATTCGAACCCGGGACCTCCAGCTTCGCAGGCAGGGTCGCTGCCCACTAGGCTAAGCGGTCGTCATTATTTTCATTTTATTTACTGCATCACTTCTCTCACCTGGCCTCAGATTTACAGCCTGTATTTCATAATAAATTTAATTTATGTCCTTTATACATTTGACTAACAAAGTTACAAACGTGATTTTAATATTGTAAGTTTAAACCTCAGATTGAAACTAATCAACATTTATTATGTACATGTTTTAATAGAATAATATCCTCAAAGTTGTTGTCTATGTAAAACTTTTATATCTTAGCTTTATTCTATACATTGAAGTTACCAGCTTCCCATTTTCCTATCAACGCAATTATATTTCTTAGAAATTAGTAAATAAATTAGTTAATGAAGCAACCATATAACTTATGTGTACTAGCTTTTTCTTATCCGTAGACGAAAAAAGAAAATTCTATTTGAGCTTGTACTTGATAGGACAGACACTATTATGAGGAAGACCACTCAGCGTAATGAAAATATATTTGATGAATATCATGTTTCTGCTATCGTTGTATTAACAACATTATACGATATTTCTATATTAAACCTATAATAAAATTCATAGATTTGTTACGTATTTGGATAATATTTAAAGCAAAAGAATGAAAAATTCTTTCTGAAAATAAATAAGAACTATAATAAATAAATAATAAAAATATTTCGAATGTGACTCCGACCACGTCGACTCTACATTCGTACCAAAACCTAGTAAATATTGTGAAACTTTTTAGAAAATCTTAAACTTCACAGAGCACTGCTTAAGTATTTCATCATAAATAGTGGAACATCCAACAATATAGAATAATCATCCATTGCAGTGCCCTCTGACGGCTTATAATTGCAAACCAATCTAACAAGTTAGGAATCTGCTTTGAGGTAATAGTTATAAAACCGATTTAGAAAACCCATCTACTACAGCACCCCCGGTAACTTATAACCATCGGTGATAACTATTTAATACGAAAGATTGTATCAACATCGGCTTAGCTACTTTACGTTTACGTTTACGACACAGGACAGATTTAACTGTAGCAAAAAGCGTTTGTTGGAAATAAAGTTAAATAAATGAATAGTTAATAAAGTAAACATACCAAAGACGTCATATTTTTGAAAACGTAGGCATTTTCAGTTCAATTACATGAAAATTTACTTTCGGGAAATCATGACGACCGATTGGCCTAGTGGGTAGCGACCCTGCTGGGGGTCCCGGGTTCGAATCCCAGGTCGGGTCAGTATTTATATAATGAACATTGATACTGGTACCGCGTCTTGGTTGTAATATGTATGTGGTGTCTTCGCTTGGTACCCAAAACACAAGCTAATGCTTAGTTTGGGGTCTAGATGTTATTGTGATGTAAACGTTATAAAAAAATCTTCGCTACGCAATTTTCTTTTATCGGATGTTATTAAAATAAATATAAATTGCGTAACTAAAATATTCCAATTACAAAATCGGCTCTGCAGAAATGCCTAATAAAGAAATAAAGTTTATTACAAATGTTCTAGAACAAATTTACTGATTCGCGGAATATATTCAGAATAATGTATTTAATTCATTGTGATGAATCTAAAGTTAATAACTAACAAATTCGATATTGCAAGTAATTGGAGAGATCGTAGCTCGTCCGGCAGTAGAAAGTTGCAGTCGTCAAAGTATTTATGCATTTCTTTTAGGTAAAAACCTTTGATGTACGTGATGCTTTTAACAAATTAATTAGATAAATATTTTAAAAATATATATATAATAATAATATATTGTGCTAATGGTTCTTAAAACTGGAAGGAATAAGGTTCTATATCGATCTTTTAAAATATGTATTTTAGATTTTTACGAATTGGCCAGACATATAAGATAATTCGTTTGAGACTTAAATTGTTTTTGTGACATCATCGGGACAGTTGAGCTTGTTCCGCTGTTTACCACAGTAAAAACAAATATGAAATATTTAGGTTAGTCATTATATCTTTAATGATAATATAATTATCATGGATCAATCAAAATATTGTGATTAGATAAACAAGCAATAAATATCTGTTCAGATAACACCACAAAGATTTAGAACAAAATTGTAAAAAAACAATACCAAAAAACGCATTTTTTTTTTTAAATTTGAGGGAAAGGTATATAAAGGTATAATAAAGGTATATAGATTGTAGTTCGTAATATTTGTAGGTGGTGGATTAGTATTGGTAAAAGTACGAATTGACTAGAAGCCCGCTTCTGCGTTTACCGTCTAACCACTCATAGTCTAGCTAGCTGGTACAAGATAGCGAGTTTCAGTTCGCGAGATCCCCGCGCGCCGGTATTTACCCCCTCGAAATTGCGTTTGACATTTTCGATACTCTGAAGTGACATTTATGTCTGTATTAAAACCAAACGCTACTGCCAAATTTATTTACTCTACATTCCAAGCCCATTGCTATATTCGAAGTAAATCATGTAATATAAGTATATTACATTTCTAGTTAAGTAATTGTAACAAGAACAAAGTTTTATAGCGACCAAAAGAACTTTGAAGTCACAAGTCACGAAGTCCGCCTAGTCGTTAAAGTGTTTTATTATTCTATTGCAATTGAAAAGTTTCTTAAACGGAACTATAATTTTCTGTTGGGATTGTTAATATCACATGTCCTATTTCCTTTTATGCAACAAACTATTTTAAATAATAATAGTAACATATACATCACAACAAAGTCTAGGCCCCAAACTAAGTAATAGCTTGTGTTTTTGGGTACGAAGCGAAGACACCACATACATATAACAACCAAGACCCGGTACCAGTATCAATATTCATCATATAAGTACTGACCCGACCTGGGATTCGAATCCGGGACCTCTAACTTCATAGGCAGGGTCGCTACCCACTAGGCTAAGCGGTCGTGAATGACCGCCATCTATTGACAGCAACCGGGACCGACTACTTAACATGCTCTTCGAAGCAGTCAGTGACAGTTATTGTACTTAAGTCAGAAAAAACTCATTGATATACCTCCGGAGTCGAACCACGGCCACATCGACTTATAGATTTGAAACAGTTTCGCTGCGCTCAGGCCATCACGACACTTAATAATACATAAATAATAATATCAAAGTAAAATTTTGTTTTCTTGTGACAACCCTGATACTGTCGTGTCCAGACGCTGTGTCGGCTTTCCCCGAAACATCAAAGGCGTCGTCTTTCTTTATATTTATAGATAATATGACACTGCCTGCTAAATAATATTTATGAAACGCAATTATTGACTTAAAAGGTTTTTCTAGTTATCTTATGTATTATTTTGAAATTGTTGTTTATTTGTGCTAAATCTACTTAAATATTATAAATATTTTAAAAAATGTTGTCATATTATTGTATAACATTTTTTTTTAAATATTAGAAAAGATTTATTAAACACTTTAAGTATTTAAGTAGATTTAACACAATTAAACAACAATTTCAAAATAATACATAACAAGATAACCAGTAAAACCTTATAAGTCAATAATTGAGTTTCATAAATATTATTTAGCAAGCAGTGTTACGAATTCAATTAATTCTAAAATTTGTAAGGGTACTTCTGGCCCCCGAAGATCGTTCCAATTAAGAGACCGCCATTTTGAAATGATAATTAATGGAATTTTCAATTAATAATATAAGATTTAAAAGTACAGACTACGACGAAAATTGCTTTATCTTGTAATTTCCAAGGATATGATGACTTCCGTGATGAAGCGAGTCAAATATCTATAAAATAGCCGAGAATATTTGTCAGTTCTTTAGGATTCGAATGTTGTGCGTGTATTGAAATATGTGATTAATTTGAATATTTTATTTTCTCAAAGCATATGGTGACTTCCGGTAATAATTACATCGGCGGTCTTATATAGGTATGGTACACATGCATAACTATTTAAAAAAAATTACTGTCTTTTCAATATGCTTTTTTCCACTTTATACTAAAAATTATAAGGAACAAATTCGCACTAGTTAAATATAATAAAATATATTTTCATATCATTTTTTTTTTAATACCAGTTAATGCTCAAACAAAGACTAAAAAACTTCTCGAAATTCTTTGTGTTCAATTATCAGAAGTTCACATATACTTTCCAAACTGCATTAATTCCAAGTTTGTATAAAAATTAATTTAATACTAGTGATATTTCGTCAATTTCCGCATTATTGTATTTATGATAATTATATTGAACTAAATGTTCAAACACTGAGAAAATCTATTGAACATGTTCTATATCTACTAACACACTTTGGAAAAAACACGATTCAATTTTAAAACAATATTATTGCATAAGGGTTAAATCAAAATCAATATTAATTTAGAATTCGTTATCGGCGGATTTTAATAGTAACGAATGTAGATTTAATACAATTTAGATGATTTTTTTTTAAGAAATTGACTATGTAAGTTCAAGCAAAGTCAAAGATAGAGTGTTTATGATCTTCTATTAATGTATTCGATTTTTCATGAATTAAAATATAAAAACTCGATCTCGCTTGCAAAATAAACATTTTATATATTTTTATGTAAATATTAATATTCAGGCTCGGGCTAAGTCTAAATCGTTTTCATCTTAGCGACGCGACGGTAAGGAGTTTTACTTGGATCGGATAAGAGCTCAAGTTTAGCTCAGAAATTTTACCTTTGTATACTTAGCAAATATAATGCATAAAAAACTGGAAGCATGAAATTCAGGATTTAGGACAGATCTAAATGTAATTGAAATTTCAATAAAATTTTAAAAATTTTTCGCTTATGATATCTAACGTGGAATCTCCATAACCCTCTTTTGATATAGTACTGTGGATATGAAACTGTGGTGGCGAAGGTCGTGGTTTCGATTCCCGCCATACACGTACTGTCAAATCAGTTTTTAATTTATAAAAAATTAAGTCAACACTTAACATCACAGCACTGATGACATTGTCCTTTCTGTGACAATGAAGGCTAACAGCTTCCCACCCGCACAGGACCAACGTGGTGGGCTAAGAATCCAAACTCTTGAAATAAATATGAAGGAAGAGCACTCCGGAGTACACTCCGGGAGTGGAGGTACTAAAAAGCTTGTCAAAATTGACTTCGTTCATATAGTAGCGGATTTTAATGAATAATACTTTGGCAGGGTTCTGGTCATGGCACCCAGAAAATGTTGAGAGCTATCCTGGTACTCGGAACTAGAAATTGTTGAATATTCATACGATAAGTTTATTAGAGTCAGTGTTGACATGTAGACCTTTGTTTTCGACGCCTTGTTCCAATGCCTGAAAAACCACTCTTACTTGGTCGTGTTATGACAGCCCGGGGTTGATCATTTCTGTGATGAACTACATATAATTTCACCATGTTTATTTGAGTTATGTTTTGTTATCGTAAATGCGGTATAATAAATATGAGTTAATGTACATAAAACAATGTATGACTAAATATGAATAAATATATCGATTTGCCCGTAATTTGTTACCGCATAAAATCGTTTTGATTTTACGTCGAATCAACCTTTAACCCGCTTAGTGTTCATTGTTAGTGTTTAGATGTTGTTAGACACGACTCGCACCAAAGAGTATAAGGCCTTCCAAGTCCCGCGACATACCCGCACGATAAAACGTGAAGTCAATCTGTTACCGGCTGTCGTGAAAAATACCCGCGTCCGCAAATTAGGTTCTTTCAGGGCATCAAATCCCGCCAAAAACTTCCAAAGGTCAGTTTAAAGTGGCGTAGTTAATCACTTGCTGTGTACTGTTTTGTGTTTCGACTCGCACGCACCCGCACGATCCGGGAGTGTTCTCCTCTCCCTTACCGCTTTGTTGCTGAGTTAGAGAAACAACAAACACGAAGGTAGTCCGGTTTGTTTGATTTATTTGGGAAAATTACGTATGAGGAGAAATGGCGTGAAATAGTATTATTAAAAAAATCATTAAAACGTAAACAAATTAGTCCATGGTGCCTACCTACTTTAGAAAATAATATTATTATTGGCTTGACCTGCGAGGGTCTGGTTTGAATCGATCTAGAGTTAATTTCGAGCATACAATAAATAAAGAAAAGAATAGAAACCTATGAAAAACAATAATTTTGTTTTGTTGACACCCAAAATAAAGAAAGGTTCACTTACTGGATGTGAGTTGGGAGCGCACACGGTCGACCGACTCTCTTGCTTGCCTTCCGTTAAGCGTCTAGTCTCTAAGCGATATCCAAAAAATTTTCTTCGATTTTTGTGCGCTGGATGAAATTTGCGGGAAGGAAATATTCAGGCGTCAACAATTATGTTACGTACATTGTTATCCCATCAAAAACAATACTTGTCAAAAAAACCAAGTCTCGCAACTCAGTTGTTCTGCGGTAAAAAGTTGTGAGATCCATGTAATACCAAGTCGGTTATTAATTTATTCGGTTATAAATATATTGAGACTTGGCCATCGCCTGAAAACACGTGTAAATTCAATCGCCTGAAAACACATGTAAATTCAATTATTTAGTGCGATGGCCAAGTCTCAATATATTTATAACCGAATAAATTAATAACCGACTTGGTATTACATGGATCTCACAACTTTTTACCGCAGAACAACTGAGTTGCGAGACTTGGTTTTTTTGACAAGTATTGTTTTTGATGGGATCTCATTTCTTTTTGTATTTTATAGATAGTTCTATTTTTTTCCTTTTCGGTACCTTCTGCTTATTGTATATATGTATATCTATATGTATATAGTTTTTCTAAGATATATTATACAACCTTACGCACTCGTAATAAGTACGAATACGCACGTAGGTACGTTTTTTGTATTAATAAATAATTTAAAACACGTGTTTTCATGACGGGAATACCCATTTTTTGCTCGATTTGGCAGGGGCACTACCATGCGCCTATATTCATATGGGACTAGCTTAAACCCGCGGCTTCGCACGCCATATAATAATAACTGCCGTAATAAAACATCGTTACGAATAAAGCCAATATTGAAAAATTTAACTGAAGACTTGGCTGTATGGGCTTATTTTTTTTTGCGGTCTTTTCTAGATTTTTTAGTTTTTCCTTGATTCATACACCAAACACTACTTATATTCCAATTTTGAAGCTTCTAGGTCTGCTAGAAGTGCCTTAGAATTTTGATGATCGGTGAGTCAGTGAGTGACAAAATAAAGAAATTTGACCCGTTATAATTTCTTAAAAATACTGGTTCCAATTGAATGAAATTTGAAAATATGCTTATATAATATGCCTGCATGGTTACTGAAAATTTCAGTCTTCTAGTTTTATCCACAACGAAGTTACAGGGGGTCGAAAATGGTCTGAATTGCTTCGAGAAAAGGATGGTACGGCCGTGACGCTTTTTCGCTCGACTTGGTGGGGGCACGGCCGTGCCCCCAGATAAGTTGTGGTAGAGTCTCAAAGTTGATGTAGTAGATTTCAGTAGATTTTAGCCAGAAAATCTATCGAAATCTACTAAAATTATCTTTACGACACTTTACCGGCTTAAAAGAATACATATAATAAATAAATACAGAATTTTAATAATAGAATATTAGACTGACATGGAATATAATTTTTGTGTGTAACAATATAATCAGTCGATAGGCCTAATTAAAAGGATAATGGATAATTTTTTCCCGATATAGTTTTTTTTTTAATAATATAGAACTATAAATTGTGGAATAGAATTTTCAATATAAAACAAATATTCGATTATTCCACCTAGTTAAAATGTACCTAACATATCAAAATGTGCCTGAAATTAGAAAAATTTGACACATTTATCGTAGAATCTAAAAATCACGTCGATTTCGTCCCTCATCAGATACGCTCACCCTCTCGTCGCTGCAATCAATTCTTTGGTTACAAATCGTCTGTCGTAAATTTCTTGCTCCCTGACAATTCGTTCGAGGCGAAATATTTTCACTTCGAAATAACTCCGATCTAAGATGGTTCGACTGTTCCAGATCTTGAGGATGCTGTGTTGTTTTTATGTTATTCTATTTTCTGATGTTGTCGATGATAAATAAAATATCCTAAATTAGTGTACTTAAAAATATGGAATTAATAAAAGTCTATCAGATATTTCGCACTTCTATTGCTAAACTTTATAGAATCGGAACACATTATGAAATTGAAGACTGCTTTGGTTCGGAATGAACGAATCTCGCGACTTTTGATGATTTCATTTAAAAATTTATAAATGAAATTTTTATTTCATTTAAATCCTTGTGTCTCTCGGTAGGAAATGCCTTGCGGATTTCATAAGAGCTTTCATATTAATATTAAAATAAACGCAAAGTGAAAGAAGTACGATGATTTCAAGGTATTTTCTTTTCGATTTACTTTTATGTTCTTTGCATACCTATTTGTCGACTATAATAGGCAAATAAATTGAAGTTTTAAATTCTAAGAAATAAACAATAAATATTTTATTCTATTCTGTACCGCTGGCCGCTCACTGAGCGACCACCAGCGTATTCGAAAGAATTGAATACGTGCTCCGATTTCAGTTCAAAAATTCGAAACACGAGCACAGCCGAGAAACCTACGTTTTGACACAGAGATTATTGAATCGAAAGGATACAAATGCGATTTTAATGCGATGCTATAAAATATAAGTTTGTCGAAACAAAAACAAACTGAAACAGGTGTCTTTTGTAATTGCAAGAAGGAAGTTACTACTCTTGTATAGTACTAGCGACCGCTCCCGGCCTCGCCCGCGTGGAATACATTTTTATATCATATCTGCTTATAGAAAAAGAAATGCTACAGGGCCATCTGGTGGCAAGTAACAATAAAGTGGATAGCGCGAAAATATTTTCTGTGGTCGAATACTTATCTAAACCAATTTTTCGATAAAAAATAGTTATTGTGAGTTATCCCTAAGAGATATTATTATTATATACCATAGCTGACGTTTTTGTAGACCTGTTTAAGGTGTATTATACTGTGGTACATTATTTTGATCTATCTCGTAGGTTACAATCAGTGCTGAACCTCTAAAATTATCAGTGTTTCTCTACTATATTATGCATGTTATATACATATAAACCTTCCTCTTGAATCAATCTATTAAAAAACCCGCATCTAAATTTGTTGCGTAATTTTAAAGATCCAAACATACATAGGGACAGACAGACGGGAAGAGACTTTGTTTTATATTATGTAGTGATTGTACATCTTGTATAGTATTACTCTTGAAAGGTTGAAAAGGGGTATTAAATTTTGTACAGAAAACGTAAACAACGCGATTATCAACTTGAGACGTTGCGCAAACAAATTATTAAAAGCGTAATTTACGTATTTAAAAAATTCAACCCCTATAGGTAGGTATAAAAGCAGGGCTAAAATTTTGTATAAATGAAAATATATTATGTTAAAATGTTTAAGAACCGTGAATATACTCTACGAAAGATCTGACAGAGATTTTGTCTGGGATATAAATTTTTTCGTCTTTTCATTTGTTAGTGTGTCGCTTAAAAAATAAGATTTTAATTTTAAATTGCAATTAATTTATATTGAAAAAATTATACGCAAGACAAAATCTCTGTCAGATCTTTCGTAGAGTATATTCACGGTTTTTAAACATTTTAATATAATATATTTTTATTTATACAAAATTTTGGCCCTATTCTGGTGCGATTTTCTTTTCGGATATAACACTAATCATCACTGTTGAAGAAATAGCGTAGAAGAAACGTTGCGGCTGCGAGAATGAGAACGGAAATAAAATACAAAGATTGATAATAGATAAAAGGTATAAAATATATGTATAAGGTATAAAATATTCGACGACCGCTTAGCCTAGTGGGTAGCGACCCTGCCTACGAAGCTGAAGGTCCCGGGTTCGAATCCCAGGTCGGGTCAGTATTAATATGATGAATATTGATACTGGTACCGGGTCTTGGTTGTTATATGTGTGTGGCGTCTTTGCAAAAATATTTATATATGTATATATTATAAAGAATATTTAAGTATGTATATCAGTTGTCTAGTAACCCATAACACAAGCATAATACTTGCTTACTTTGGGACTAGATGACGCTGTGTGGGAAGTCCCATGTATTATTATGTATTATTATTATTATTATATGTGAACAGAGCCGTGGGCAAAATGTATTATGAAAATGTTACATATGACGTAAAAAATAAGTGTGTAAACAAACGTAAACATACAAATAAATAATTTAATTTCATAATTTAAATTTGTATCCAAATATTCAAATTTATAAAATAAAATTTAAAAATTTTATCAAAGTGCTTGAAACTATAATAGAAGTATGCTAATGAACAAAATTCTATATTGTCTTGGAAGCTTCGTAAAAAAACTAATGGATTCAAAATGGAATCGAAACATTTAACCCTGGCTCATAATGATCTAAACATGTAAAATTTACATATACTTTCCTAGGTTTTACACCAATGTCATATAATTATGTTAAGAGGTGCGTCATCCTTGTAAACCTCGTATTTTGGCATGATCTTTACTTCGTTCGTGTCATAAACTCAATGTCGTGTCGTGAGTCATCATATTAGATTCGTGATTTTTACATTAATCAATAATATGTTAAACGGAACTATATTTTTATAGTTTTTTCGAAGTTTGGACATGTTTGGCTGAAATTTGAACAAAAACTATTGGATTCCGAGTGCATTGTATATTTCAAAAATTATATTATTTATTTTTTTTAGTTACCGCGGTTATATTATAAACCCTAAGATATATTTAGTCAAACTGAAGATTACAAAGTTTTCAAATAATTCACATTTTAATATAAAGACAACGTTTCGTTCGCCTATTCGTCTCACTAGTAAATGAACGAATATCGCAAAAAAATTAGCTAGTGAAAATGCAGACATCTATTGTCAAGATTACTGTTTGTATAACCTAACCCTTACTGAATGTTTTTGGAACTGACCTAATTAGAATATTTAAAAATGAAGATGGAATATACAATAAAATATGTTTCATCCTGAGGTTTCATCTAATATTTGCCTGTCATTGGTTTGGTTGGTCATAAATTCAACCGCGGTCGGTCAGTAACGAATCGTGAACATCATCATCATCATCATCAGCCCATTTTTACCCCACTGCAGGGGCTTAGGCCTCCCCCAGGGTGAGGAGGGGGGGCTTGTGAACGTCGACTGCAAATCGACTGTCTATTGCTGTCACCAACAAAAACATAAAAGCATGCTTCGTATTATCGAAAAATCATCATCTCATTAAATCAGAATCTTTAGGCGTAGGTGTGAGTCAGATACAAGCAACCTTACATATCTGAACGTTTGGCTAGATCACATCCGATATATTCATACAATTTGACTGACTGTGACCCGGAAAATTAACCGCATCGCTTGGTGCATTTTCACGCATACTAAATAGTGACGAAATGTGAATTTATAGCTACGACCCCAAAATCAAGCAATCGAAAATTTCAATTTTTCAAAATGAGCTGAAACGTGGCTGAAACCAAACAAAAATTTTTTTTAGCAAACCTGAACACGTAGCAAACGTTGCTTTGGAAAATACTAACTGGCACGTGACATGTACACGATTATTTACTTGCTGGAAGTTATTAACGAACACTATGAAAACAACAGTAAACACCGCATTATATTACAAAATGTCGATGACAATCTTCACAGACCCAAACCGACAAATCCGTATTTGAGGACGAAAAACGTAGAACTTCAGAGCTATTCTGCGTACAGTCCTGGCGCCTTATCAATTCTATTTGTTCTCAAAAATTGAGAAGAAATTAAGCGATCAACGATCCTCGTCTCCATAAAAGGCTATTGAATGAATGAAAAACGTATATTTGAGGATTTAACTAAATGTTATGAACATTAACCAATGTTATATAATTGTATTGAAAGTGTTATGAAGCTCGCGGAGAATATTTTGAATACATTAAATTCATTTTAAGCCATTCGTGTAGTTTTTTTTTCTTTTTCATTCCTAAAACTTCCAGTAAGTCTACATATTAGCTTATGAAATTCCTTTTTATTAAACATTAGCTTTTTTCATTTTCTCAAGTAAAAAACCTGTACATATTGGAATATTAGGTAATGGAGAAACTTATTGCTGTTTAGGCATATCGATTTATAGACAAAATAACATAAAGGCAATTACAATGTGTAGGCATTAACGGTTAGGCAATTTGTTGCAATGGCATCGTACATTTTAGGCACTAATATTTCTGTCTTGCTGCCAGAACTGTGTAACTAAGGGAAGTTGAAAAGTATTAAAAATATTTTGTACAGATATTAATGTGTTGTCTTACGGATGTAAAGAAGACGTAAACAAAACAATTGTCAAAGTTAGCTAAACTACTTTACTGAATATTAATTTATTATTTTTTGGGGTGAAATATTATGTATTTTGTGAAATAAAAAAATATATGTTATAGCTTTCCGCTCGCGGATCCACTTGCGTGGCCTAAGTTGGTTTATACCGAGATTCTTTTTAAAAAAAATAGGTTATGTCACTCTTCAGCATATACTATATTTATGCAAAGAATTGTGACGGTCCTAGTACAACTGTATAAGTCCACACGAGTAAAGCCGTAGGCGGAAATCTAGTTTGAGAATAAAATATAGCCCATGTTATTAGCTAATAATGTAGCTTTCTAAAAGTGAAAGAATTTTTAAAATTAGTCGATTAGTTTTTGAATTTATCCGCAACAAACAAACAAAACATCAAAACATTCCTCTTTATAATATAAGTATCTATTATGAAATTATTATATTTTAAATACTTTGTATAATAAGTGACTACATTAATAATTTTTTTTTTTTAATATTATTCAAGTCGTATATTTTATTTAAATTCAACCAAACTAGGAAGTCTAATTTGTCTAAAACCCAATTGTTGCGTCGCATTATCTCGATTTATATTTTACTTACGACAACTACAAATGAGTGTGAATGACTTTTTCGTACGTGCAAAGAAAGAAACAATGGTTAGTTATAAAAAAACTTAAGCAAATCACAATTAAAATCATCGATAAAAATATATTTAATTATATTCTAAAATACTGCTGACAACCCGGACATGTCGAAAAATTTTAAAAAATATTTAAATAAAAACATTCAGCAAATTTTTAATATAATTCTAGCTATTTATCCTTCGACTTATACTAATATCATAAAAGCTTCCCTTTGAAATGCGGCGTGAAGGTGAAGTGTCCATACACAGTGAAGGATTCCATACTCGGGTTTAGTTTAACGTTAATGGTTAAAATTCAAACAATAAGTTTATAAAGAAATATTTCAAAAACTACTAAATATATGTTATTAAAACTAATTTAGTTTGAAAGTGTTTTTTAAGTTATATCAACTACATTTCTTTCAGAATATTGCATCCAGTAGTTAAAAAGTTAATGGGGACGGACACTATATAGGAATTTAAGAGCGCACATATCTACATACCGACTAAAACATTATTTTTGAAACTTCTATATAATTTTTAAAGTCCTATGTATAAAACACCGCACAAGTTAACGTGCTCTTGCAATTTATTTCCTCCCAAATGCTTTGAGTTATTTAAAGTTCATATTTGAATAACACTGTAACGTAAAAAGCTATCGCGCCTAATCTGTTTCAAAGTAAGTTTACGGGTAAGTTGTTTCTGTGTAAATAGGCAAGATAATTTTATATTCTCTAAAAAGTAATACCGAATCACCATATACCGTATTTAACAGTTCACTAGTTATTATGAAACGGTAAATTCCTAATTTTACTACCATTTTATGATTTCCAAAAACCCTTCAAAGGATAGAAGGTTACTGTTAATTTTATTGCATTCATAAGTAATAAATTTTGACATTTATACGAGTTCACGTCCGATCAGAACTTGAATTAGTGTGTTGTTATTGTAAACTTTGTAAGCACAATAAATGTCATGATTACTCGTAAACCAATTTTATTACTAAAACACGTTCGTAAAAGTCCTTGATGTCATTTTGAAGAAGCGACCTGTAATCACAATTTCTGAGGGAGCTCTCGGTCTGTTTTATGGAAAAGTAAGATTTACCGCTCAAAATATAACGGTAAAAAGAACGGCTTCTGTATAAAGCCTTTAAACGAGGTCGGAAATCCTATTTATAACGATATACTTACTCGTATAAAAGGTCATGTGACTCTTAAATCGTTTTAATGATTCCCATTTATTTGTCAAAAATAAGCTCTCATTTAACTACCTTTCATTTTGTACCTTGTAATTATTTTTATTACTATAAGAATAATAATATTTGTGACATCTCAAGCATAGCCATCTAGTTCAAATTTAGGTAAGACCTGTATTATGGGTACTATATAACTGATATACATACTTAGATACTTATATAAATCTACATATATATGTATATACCCACACGCGTAACAAATAAACATATCCATGCACACAAATATTTGCCCCGAGCGGGCATCGAACCCGTGACCTTTGGTTCCGCAGTTAGCGTTTCTAATCACTCAAAGAATCGATCAGTCACTAAGCTAACTTCAAAGTTTCAAACAATTCGATACAGTACGCAGATAGTTGCAGTTTTCTAGAACTTATTTAATTTTTATTAAACAGTAATTTGAAATCTTTAGGTATTCGGAATTTCTGCCATCATGATCTGATGATGCCATTCGAGCACTGCTAAATTGTTTCAATAAAAGAAAATGTGATTTGCATATTCGCGCAATCCGTATTTAAGCATTAGAAATGTTGATGTCTATTTAGCCATTCGTATCTAGGTCAAACGGTTGATATTTCATTTTTGTATAACGTATACATCACAACAACGTCTAGGCCCCAAACTAAGCATTAGCTTGTGTTTTGGGTACCAAGCGAAGACACCACATACATATAACAACCAAAACCCGGTACCACATTCAATATTCATCATATAAATACCTACGGACCCGACTTAAGATTCGAACACGGGACCCTCAGCTTCGTAGGCGAGGCCGCTACCCACTAGGCCAGGCTGTCGTCAATTTCAATCTGGCACATCTATCATTCGTTTCCATTATTTCGAACAACGCACCTCCGTCGTTATTTCGGCTGCGGAACGTCCCCTGTAACAAGCTACTTCAAACACTTCCCCAGTAGCAATACTTGACAAAAATTGACACACAAACGAAGCGATGAGAGGCCACTAATCATACCAAAATTTCTAAATGTACGATGCGTACAAGCCAGTAGTCGTTTTAATATCGTTTCGGGTCCCTATAGCGGATAATTAAGTTGGAGAGGTCTCGCGACACATGTGATAACTACCCAGCAGTACGCTACACTGAGATAACAATATTAGTATGGGTATACAATATGTAACTAACTAAACTTTAACTTACACAATATTTTAATTTCTGAGTTAGTAACAAAATGTTAGTTATTTAGTATGCGCGTGACGGTCACACACACACAAGGTAAGGTTCCTAAGCCGCGTGAAAAACAAAATTTTATACTAAACTAAAAACATGATTTTGTTCGGAGTACAACTACGCACTAACTGTATCATATTTAACTCGTGAACTAGTTGACCAGTTGAAATCTAACTATACATATTATCATGGATGTGTTGCAGGTTTTTTTGGAACATATAGGGACATTCATTTAACATAAAAAGCCAATTCACAGCTCAATGTTTAATAACGGGTAAATAATAAATAATATCTGATTAAAGAACTGGGTGTTATACGTTTTCTACTTATACTGGATATGCAAGGTTTACTTGGAAGGCGCGTCGATTATGGATACTAAGGTGGCCGGTCGGTGAGGCGTGTTTGCGATATTTTTTGCCTCTCTCGGGGAAATGTGCTTTCTTAGTAACCAGCTTGACACACTGGGCTGATGGATTTCCATGCACGGATCATAGGTAGAAAACTTGTCAGGAATGTGACGTGATGAAGTTGCATTCCTGTTGTGTCAGATCTACCCTGGCTGCGGTCGGTGCAGCGTTGAGGCTAACTTGATGATTGCCACATTCATATACTCCTTTGTTACCATTCCTACATTTTCTGTTTTCTGTTTACGGATATTTTCGGTTTCCCGCAAAAAACCAAAACTACAACATTTTCGTTTAGGTTTTCCTGTAAACCATGGTAGACTTTATAATGTATATGTAATAAGTGTTGTTTTTTTTTTTAAGTTTAGGATTAGTTGTTCGGATATAAGAGAACAAATGCTCGATTTACGTATAGCTTCTGTAATATCATTAATAATAATTTATTTTCTAATTTGACACTCAAAGTGACGATACATATGTTGCTTAGGTTTGCTTGTAAATTATTAGTATATTCAATATTTTTTTATAATTTTAAACTCAGAAATTTCATAGATAACGCTGTGGGAATGCTCATTTTTCGTTTATTTTATTTCCTATCTTTTGCATTATGCACTTTCAAAGAACAAAATCCTTTCATTTGATAGGCCACTTTATCCTTTTTTTTATTTGCCTCCCGAAATGAGAATTAGTTTATTTACGCTGCACTTCGAGATAGTAGACTCTGTATGCACCAAATTTTAACTTATTTCGTCCAGTAAATTCTGACAAAAAAAGGCAGTAACAGACAGATGGATAGAAAGACACAAGAATGACCCTACCAGAGTTCCGTTTTTTCAATCTTCGATGCATGGGACCTTGGATAATGAATTGTATTATGTTACTTTGAATACACTTAAGTTTGCAAGCCTAATATTACCCGAATTAATTTTTAGATTAGAAAAAGCAGTATAATTGACGATTTTTAAGCCAAAGTTCCTACTGAGCTAAGGATTTGGAGGAACGAAGCAATGTAAGAGATACATTTTCGAGATTTAAAGGAAAACTTATATGAGATATTGTTACTTTTCCTGCATAACCTTCTCTTTTGAGGCGGTACGTTCACAATATCGGAGTTCTGTTCAATAACATCTGCTCTCCGACTTTTCCATTATCTACTCAGTTTATTACCCCGCGAGACGTGTATCGAGACAACAAAGTACGTATACTTTAGTAAACAATATTATATTAAAAATTTACTCATGCTCGGAAAAATACTTTGGTTTTTAAGTATTAATAATAATTTACCATAATAAGTATGTTCAGCGAAAGAAATATCTCGAAATCTGAAAATACCAGATGTTAAAGTAAAATTTTAAAACTGTTTAGTACGAATACTTAAGGTGTCAATTTCACAGAGCGATTTTTTAACCTATTTCGTGCTGCAATATCTGTAGGTAAAAGTTATATCAGGCCAGTTTGTGTTAACTACCTAAAGTTATTTGATTTCATCTGAAATAATTTTGAATGAATACGTTTGCTAAGCACTATGCACTTCTTACAGATTTTCTCTTTTAATGATTCAAAATATACGGGATGATCAAAATTCAAAATCGAGTGTCTCAAAGAATGTAAATCTTATTTACAAAGAGGTTTCAATGATATTCCAGGTACAGTCATAAGATTAAGAAAAAATACTAATGCTCGGTATACTGTACCTACGAAAAAATCTGACATATTAATTAAAACTTTTGTGAGAAGAATACATACATAATTTTTTTTCCATTCCATCAGCCCTTTTTATACTCCACTATTAGTGACTTAGGCCTCCCCTCATGATGAGGGGCTTGGAGCTTAAATTCACCACGCTACTCCAATGCGGGTTGGCGGATTAATACATAATATTACAACGTAACATTTCAAAATATGCTATGTCAAGCGGGCTCCATATTCACGGTGTGAACAACCGCAAGAGCCGTGAACCGCGAAAATAGAAGGCGTTTCGATAGTCGTTATATTTTGTGCCCGTGTCAAAGGATTCGCGGGTCGCGAACCTAGCGTGAACACCAAATACGCATCGACACTTGCGCCTTAAAACAGCAGTGCGCTTTATGTATACGTAAAATATACATTCTGGAATGAAGGGAAGGAGGGTGGGAACCACCCGCAGTAAATACTTTTCTTACAGAAATACGAAGAAAACATAGGGCTTCATGGTGAATGTATCTTTTACTATCTTATAGTGGAGTGTGAAGGGACATGCTTTTTGCGCAGGGTCTGGAGTAAGCTTCAGACTGTGAACAAACAGACATGACGTATTGATAAAGACTTCCGATTCGAATGTCTTTGGAGTATGTATAGACATATACAAACATATTGTCCATACTAATATTATGAATTTTAATATAAAACTACATTTTGTAAATACTTTGATAACAAAAACAACTATACGAGATGATTTTTTATACGGAAACAGTTGAAGCAGTTGAGTAGTCAAAAGATCTTCTAAGCTACAAAACTAATTAAGAAGTAAATAAATAAAGAAGAAACAGTAGTTGAAGAGCTCAAGAACAGAAATACAAAAATAAGCAACTAATAAATTTTACTGTAATATAAAACTTGAATGTTTGAAGACGGGGACACAAAAGTTACAAAATATATTTGTTGCTAATTATTTCTTTGTATCGTTTTATTTTTTCTTGGAGACCACCACCAAATATATTTTGGTTATTGGTTTGCCTCCGCGTGCAACGTCATAACATTCAAGTATAATTTGTATTGCAGTATGTTCCCTGATGTATTCTACATTGCTCAAACACAATTCTATACATTAAAGGCCTTGATTTTTTTCAGTTAATTATTTATTACGAAATCGGGTTTTTTAACTTATTTTAATATATATCATATTCCTGTTTTTTTTGCTCTAAAAACTATAAAATGAAATAAAGTTCTCTAGAATTTTTATTCGGCTTGGACCTATATTAGCCTAATATTTATTAAGTTATCTCAATATCCACAACAACAGAGCGATCCAATGTGATAGTCTTTTTGGAAAAATGTTAGCATACAAGTGTTATAATATATGTATATATTTGTAATTGGCTATTTATTAACTTTTATTTTGCTACCCTGTGTTGATACCAATATTGTTGCAATAACATTTCTTCTAATTCCCCTTCATTTTTTCTTAGTGAGGTTTTACTTTTTGAACTTTTTATTTTCCACACATATTCGGTTGGTATTGCCCGGGTATGCCGAATATTTTAACCCTAACAGATATATAGCCGCCATAACAAAATAATAGATACCTTGGTGCCGGGTGTTTGGTAAGGCGATACGTTTATTTTTTTTATAGTACTCGGATAAGGATACGCTTGGAACCCATTCAAGCCAACATACATACCTAAGTATGTTAAGATTTATTTTAAACGCGTTTTCGTGATTTCTCATGACATAATTTGACATTTGAAATTTTTTATAGAAATAATTGCAACTTGTGGTTGTTGTTTTCTCGATTCAGTAAGTGTATTGATTAAAACAGTTTTTAATATAAATTTAATGCAAGTGATATCTTTTTCCGTATTTTTCTTTACGTCTGATATTAGAAAACCCGAAATATTAAATTTGTAAAATAATTTATTTTTTTGGTTTTTTTTACATTTTATATTACAAAAAGTAAATTTTGAACATAAAATTACAAAAAAAAAAAAACAATTTACAAAACAAACGTGAGGTCCTATACACAAGTATATTGGCTTCGATAGATTCCAAAGGACTCATAAAATCTGTAAACAAAATTAGGTATCCCAGTACGAAATTTTGTTTACAGATAAATGTTTACGCGGGTGGACAAAACCTGGTTAAATAATACTAAGTGTATGATATACATATAAAGCCTAAACGTAACAGCAATCTAGAAAGTACGTCAATCGACATATGATAGCGACCGGTGGCCGAGTGAGAGTGGCTACAACGGCTTTCTTTAGTTCATTGAATAGTTTAGTATGTTATAGAGACCGTTTAGGTTCGTACCACACCGTTAATGACTAAATGTGGACGAATAATGTCAATAAAAATTCATAACCTTATATAGTTGTCGTTGAGCTTTGATAATTTAATTAGAAATCGGAAGTGACTGGTTTTTAATTGGAACGCGGCGTACTTTTTAATTGGATTGTATACATTCCAATGTAAAACAGTATGTTGATAGCATTGAGTTAAGAATCATATTTGAATAGAGTACGCAACAAGCGTCGTTTGCAATGAAATTTGTGTTGTTCATTTTTGTTGAGTACGGTCAAGACATATCGCCCGATATACTGCGAACTATAAAGCGTATCATCATCTTACTTAGCAAACAATTGTAATTATATTCAATATAATATATATTAATAAATAATATGTAACTACGGACCCCTTTTAGGAAATATTATGTAATTTAATTAAAAGAAGTAATAGATAGGAACCTACTTCTAAATGAGAGAGTTAAACAGAGTAATCGAAAATCAAAACTTTTAAATAATAATAATAATAATAACGTGTATATCACAGCAACGTCTAGGCCCCAAACTAAGCATAAACTTGTGTTTTGGGTACCAAGCGAAGACACCACATACATATAACAACCAAGACCCGGTACCAGTATCAATATTCATCACAAATACTGATCCGATCTGGGATCCGAACCCGTGACTTCCAACTTCGTAGACAGGGTGGCTATCCACTAGGCTAAGCGATCGTTATATGATAATATTGTGTACTTCATTTAATCGTATTAACCACAATGTTTGGTGTAGTACTTAATACAAAAGTTCAACCATGAATCTCGCGGCTTATATCGCGATTTATCCTCATGTAGAATATTATCTATCGACAAAGTAAATAAACACAAAAATTGCATAGGTGTCCTTACCAGTAAAAATAAAAATAAAGGCTTACTCTCTTCGTCTGGCAACTAACAAATAAAATATTTTTAATAATTTTTATTAAATAATTTGTTTCGAAGGATTCTTAGTGTCACGTCGCTCTGCTCTTTTTTGCCCCTTGACATAAGCAAAATATTATCTACTAAATTATAATAACTTTATAGTAATAGTGGAACATTAACCTATCTTGGCTTAATTTTGAAATTGGTTTAGTTACTGGACGAATAATATTGCTCTGGTTACTGGCTTCCAGTAACCTTGACAATAAATTGTTGTTCCAGGCGGAATTGCCATAGTGAAGTGCATATTAAAAAGAATGACGACAAAATAGAAAAAGAATATCTCTCGTAGTTCCCTTCACTTTGTCCAATTTCTGTCCACGTGAATATTATTTTGGTATTGCTATTCCGGCTCGAGGCAAATTTACATATTTAATACTAGGGGCAAGTTAGAAATAAAATTACGCTATTAAGGTGGCCCCTCATACACTTTTTGAACTTGATTTAGATGAACATAGTTTCTATCTTACTTGCAAAACACTAAACAAATTAATTTTATGCTTCATATGCATGGTCAGATAGAAGATAGAACCTTCATTAAAAAATTTCACAATGAAATGCAAATAGTTACTTATAACCGAAATATTCCATTAAAAAAAAAGATTTAATAAAATAACATGTAATTATTTGGGGTTAATGCTTATTTTTAAGTATATATATAATAAGCTTTAAAATGAGATTAAAGGCTTGAGACGAAGAAAATAAGATATATTAAAAGTATTCACAATATACGTAGACAGTATACAAATACAACTACATAATGCTATGACTGACCGATTGGCCGAGTGGTTACAGACCCTAACTGTTAAGTCAAGGGTCGCGAGTTCGATTCTCGCCTGGGACAAATATCTGTGTGCATGAGCATGTCTATTTGTTCCGTTTCTGCGAGTGTATAATATAATAATATCTGGGACATCCTACACAACGCCATCTAGTCCCAAAGTAAGCAAGTATTATGCTTGTGTTATGGGTACCAGACAACTGATATACATACTTAAATAGGTTTTTTTTATAATATATACATATATAGATACTTTTACAACCAGACACGGAACAAATAGACATGTTCATGCACACAAATATTTGTCCCGGCGGGAATCGAACGCGCGACCCTTGGCTCCGCATTTGGGGTCTCTAACCACTCGGCCAACCGGTCAGTCAAACTATACAAACAAGTATAAGTAACTATATATGCATTTATTATAAATAATATTTAAGTATGCATATCATTTGTCTAGTACCCCATAATACAACTACAATACTTGCTTTATTGAGACTAGATGGCGCCATGTGGAATGTCCCGAATATTATTATTTTAACAATATTGGCGTCAATTGTACGTTTCATGTATTTTCTCTGTGGATCAGCAATCACATTCTGGATCATTCATTGTTGACAGCACAAACAAATACCTATGTTACTCTCCTAATAAATAAGAAACAAAGTAACTTCGAGTGCTCACGACTGTGCAGAACTACCTTTTTATAAATTAATTTATTTTCGTTTGAAAAATAACAATCACTTCTTTAGCAGAATTAAGGACGCTTGACATTTTAGCGATTTGAAAGACGAAAACAACAGAATACTTATAATTTACAATATGTTGACTGTAATAAATTCAGTTTAAAATAAATAAAAATAAAGTCATTAAACTCACAAAACCGGTCAATTAGCATATAATTCTCTACACAACGTAATAACATTTATTGAATTTATTGTAACGGTGTCTGAAAAGGCTTTTAAAGACAAATTATTAGTTGCGACAATTTCGAGGAATAAGTGTCCCGAATTTGTTTTTAAAAACCCTTTCATACCTCGTTACAATAAATTCCATAAATATTATTATCAAATATTGTGTTGATTTGACTACACATTTTTACAAAGGCATCGATTTTATCAGTGACAGGCGATGAGAGCGAGCTGCATTTTTCACGTGAAAATTCCCGAACTGGAAACTCTCGATCAGACTTTGTACTCTTTTAATGATACCGTATTATTAGATTCATAAACGCGCCATTTTATTATAAACCGAATTTATTTGTCACTTTGTAAATTTTCATAGACTAAAAACAATGTGAAAATGGCGAGAATTAGCTTTCATTGCCTTTACTATTTTTTTAGTTGATGTCAACTTTTAATGGCCTTTAATGCAGCCAGGTATTAAAAGCAAAACGAAAAAAAAAATGATTAAATACATACAGAATACGAAAAGACTTTCTCTCCAACCTATTATTTACTATGTCGTCGTGATAACCGAGTGGTAGTACGCCTGCTTCTTATTTAGAAGGCCATGGTGCGGATCCCAAGCCATGTACTAATAAGTTTTTCTAACTTAAGTAGGTACATGACTATCACTGACTGTGCCTCGGAGAGCACGCTGAGCCGTCAGTCCCGGTTGCCATCAATAAATGGCAGTCGTTAAAATCCACCAACACGCACTAGAGCAGCATGGTGGATTAAGCCACAAGCCCTCTCATCCCGATAGGAAGCGTAATCCTTTCCAGTTGGGAATTAATGGGCAGATGGTACGGTACTACTTATGTTTCGATTATAACTCGAAATCCGCTCAAGCAATATTAATATCGTTTTTTTCTATGAAATATAATTTATATGGGTATTATTTAATACACAAAGCATCACACTACACAGTCAAGGTGTTGAAAAGTTTAAAAAAAATGTTCAACAGACAACAGAAAAAAAAACATACAGAACATAACTCGCGAACCGCTGAACAATTGGTTCTTGACTAGTTTAGAACTAAACTACAAAACAAAGTTTGTTAGGCAGCTCGTTATCCGTGGCTCTGCATGTTGTCTGTGAACTCCTAATACATAATACATTTTATAAATTTGTTTCTACCTAAAGAATTTTGTGAAAATAAAAAAAGTAAAGCTGTATTTTACGTAAGCGTGTTGGATTTTTTTTTGACCTCACCATCATTCATGTCACTTTCAGAGCGTTTAATGGTGAAATGCAACTGTGATGAAATTGCATTGCAATAATAATAATGATATATACCTACATATTTAAATATTTCAAACTCACACACGGGACATATAGATATGTCCACAAACAAAAATATTTTGATGAATCGATAAAGAAATCGATAATTTGACAACCGCTTAGCCTATGGGTAGCGACCCTGCCTGCGAAGCTGGAGGTTCCGGGTTCGAATCTCAGGTCGGGTCAGTATTTATATGATGAATATTGATACTGGTACTGGGTCTTGGTTGTTATATGTATGTGGTGTCTTCGTTTGGTACCCAAAATACAAGCTAATGCTTAGTTTGGGGCTTAGACGTTGTTGTCATGTATACGTTATACGTAAAGTTATTTAAAAATAAATTAAACAGACCAAAATTATTTTTAAACCTGCATGAGGGTCAGATCTCAAAATATAAAAAAAAAATAAGAATTATTTAAATTAGATCACATTACGTACTGAGTGATACCCTCACGGATCGATCAGAAGTTTTATTACACATTGTATATATATGAACCATAATTACATTGCTTCATAACAATTTTGATTCACGGCCATGGGTGGGAGTGTCCTCGATCATTTAATTTAATTTCATTCAATCAAAAGTTTAAATGTATAATAATATTTTCATAAGTTTTATGAAGTGGAAACGATTCGATTGCTTCGACGTGAAACAAATCAAATTTTCAGTTGAACCGTCTCGGCCGCCCGCCCCTCCCCCGGACGATCCACGAAAGTTTAAACTGTAGTAAAACTTGGAGAACGGAGACCTCCTGAACAACCATTCAAACTATTCCAATGTAGCCCCTTGTCTGTGGGGAAAAACAATTACCGGGTGTACGAGGACCACTTTATGTAAATCGTGGAGTCGCAAACGCGAACCTTTATTTGGTCAGGCCTTAAATGAATTTTCTAAATTAGGGTAGTCCGATTGCTACTAATTTTCCGGTTGTCGAGTCTGACCTCTAGTTTTCTGAACATAAATTGATATTAGTATGAGTACCAGATAATAATAATAATAAACGACCGCATACTGAGAATCATGATATTGTATAAAATTAAAACTAGTGAAACAACTGAGGAAAAGTTTAAACAGTTCACAGTGACGTGGTTATTATTAATATGTACTATTAATTTGCAGCGTCTCAAAGTCTCTACTCGGTTACCCTGTCGTTCTATATAGGCCGTGAAAACGAATTCTAAATAATTATTATAATACAAAAACATCTCATGAATAAAATACAAATATTTTATTCGTATTTCGCTTTAATGAATACAGAGTGCGCTTCAAACGGTACTTATGTTCCGAAAAATATATATAAAAAAAAGGAAATAGGCCACGTAAGAGTTTCCTACTCGGAATGTTGCTCGAAGAAAATAAAGCCCCAAGTTTTTCAAAGTTTTTTTTAAATAAAATGGAAAATTTCCCCTTTTCCACACACGATTCCTAATATTTAACTCGAGATGAAGTTAACCAGCGTAAGAAGTGGTGTGGTGCTTCAATGCAAACTTAGCTCTCGAGACTTCGTTTCGTTAGCCAAATTCGTTGGAACCGAAACTTTATTGCTTATTGAATTTTATTCAAATCAGTGTTGTATGCAAAAGTGAGTCGTATTTTTTGTGTCACATAAGACACGACACTATTAGAATCGATTCTTCGATTCATCGAATGCCGCCTTTTTATAAATAAATGATCAAAGAATTGGGGGTTTGGAGAGCTTTCAAATACTGTCATTAAATTTTACCTATGAAATATTACTTACGTGACTGATAATTGTAGCAATAAGGAAAAAGAAGTTTTATTGATAAGACTATGAATAATAAACACAATAACAATAAATTTATTATTTAGTATTGATTGGTAACCAATAATAATATGTATTATTTGACCATAGAATATTTAGAGATATTTTATGTATTTTAAAAACTATCTACATACGTATATCAGCTGTATAGTACCCATAATACAGCCACTGCCTAGTTTAGGACTTGATACACATGTGTGAGTTGTTCGAGGTAGATATTATTGTTATTATTAATTACGTATCAATACACTGTAAAACTAACAGATTATTTGTTTTTTTCATATTTATTTCCAAAAAGAAAATAAAAGGTAAAATCATGGCCCACGTATTAACAATTTATTAAAGACATATCAGAACGGAAACCGACGTAAAAATAGGCCGGTTGGCAACCCTACCCCAGTAAAGCACTTTTACATGTTAATAAATTACTAGCGCTTCGGATAGCGATTTCTGTAGAGAATTAACGTCGTCGTAAGAAACTCAACAGTTCGACCTTTTTAAAAAATAAATATACAATTTGTAGAATTTTGTGTGCCAAACTATTCGTTTACTAATGTATGTATTGTACAAATTATTATAGTAATACTGACAGCCACTCGCGGGCTAGCCTGCATGGATTACACCTTTGTATTATTTCGGATAAACCCAAATTTAATTACCGCATATTTAGGTTGATAACCATTTCCCTGCTTACATCTGCTTGTACCTAGATGAAAGTGAAATTTTATGAAGATTGGTTCAATGGCTTAGACTTGAAAACATTAATAAATAAATAAAAAATAAAAGTCAAAAGGCAGACTTTTTTATTTAACAGTTGGAGAGCAATTGTTTTTCAGAATTTTGGCTTTAACCTAATATTTTACAGAATAAAATAATGACGTAAAATTTCTCATATATAATACGTACCAAAGAAATAATACTCTAAAGTCATATAAACGAAAGATATTTGTATTTATGTAACGATTGTGGGATAGTAGAACATTAGCCGTCGACACGGTCGCACGAGGATTCTGTGATACCTACTCGCTTTGAAGTTATTCGTCACTGAATGAAAGTTAGCAGTTATTCTGTTAAGCTACAACTCCATCTAGTTTATGACGATATCGTCCATTCGGGAAATTCTCTAGAGAAAAGTTGATTCTAATTATTTAGAAACGACATATCTATATTAATTTATTTGCATTAGTTACCGAGATGTTATTTTCATATGTTATGCAAATATGTTAGTGGGTAGCGACGCCTACGAAGCTGGAGGTCTCGGGTTCGAATTCCAGGTCGGGTCAGTATTTATATGATGAATATTGATATTGGTACCGGGTCTTGGTTGTTATATGTATGTGGTGTCTTCGCTTGGTACCAAAAACACAAGCTAATACTTAGTTTGGGACCTAGACGTTGTTGTTCATGTATACGTTACGTTATTTAAAAATAAGTTAAACCGACCGTTTATTTTAAACAAAGCATAAAATTGCGGCCAAAGCTGATCTATATGCCAATAATTGCAAAGGAATAAATATATGCGTAATTCTGTCACACTCGAAATACATTTTTGCAAAGAAATAACAGAAAAAACCTTCATAATGTCACAAAACCAAAACATGAAAGTCAAACAATAATTATTGTTCCACTCACGATAAAAACGGGACGGAAATATATAAGTAATTAGGGTCACGTAAAGCGGAAAAAAATTAAACGGCTTTCGCGTTTGAGGACATTTTTTTGTTTCTGTAATATAAAGGGTACCAGGCGGCCTGAATTGAGTAAGCCCATGCATGAACAAAGGGGAATTACGCGTTCGTCTAAGTAAATACGTTGAGTATCAGTATTAAAACAATAAATAACATTTCCATTAAATACATACTAATATTATAAATGCGAAAGTAATAATAATAATAATACATGAGACATACTACACACAAACTAAGCAAAGATTGTGTTATGGGTACCAGACAATTGATATTATGTATATATACATAAATATTCCTTATAATATATACAAATATAGATGTTTTACACCCAGACACGAAACAAATAGGCATATTCATGCACACAAATATTTGTTCCGGGCGGGAATGTAACCCGCGAGCCTTGGCTACGCGATTAGGGTCTCTACCCACTCGGCCAAATCGGTCAATCAAAATGAAGCCTAAAAAACATAGGTTAATCTTTCACCGCGGAAATGTGTCTGTATGTTTGTTACTTCGTCACAGCTAAACCGCAGAATTGATTTTCATAGGTCATATAGAAGTAGCTTGTGCCCTGAGGATGAACACAGGCTTCTTTTCACAGCGGAAAACATGTCTGCGTTTGCAATAATTTCACAGCTAAACCGGAATCTCCCTTTAGCCGTCCCAATACAAACGTACGGTCCACGCGGGCGAAACCAAAGGCGGAAGGGTAGTGGCTAACATATTAAACTATTTTATAGCGAGAAAAACTACTTTAAGGAACTATGCAGCGAGAGTGGAAAAACTTGGGTACGATTTTAGAGAGCGGTTAGGAATAAACTTTAAACACGAAGTAAATTTTTCGTGTACATTTACACATTTATACGTATTTTAGATCTTTTCAACGATTTTAGATTTAAAATTAGACAATATCTATTACGCTTCAAAATGAATTTGGTTCGCACATAATTATGTTATTTATTTTATGCAACATATCGTAATCGTATAGTTTTCGGAACTTTTCGATTGTCAATGATGTTCCTGAACTGCTGAATTTGCAAAAGCACATAAAGACGAGGAAGGAAAGAGAAACGGTAATAAAATTTAATGTGAAGGAATTCGTAACAGCTAGCTACACACACACACACTCACAGCGAGCTAGAGATAATTTGAACATATCATTGTGAAATAATCAAAAAATCCGAAACTTTTATTTAACATCCGAATCTGACTTCAGTGTCCGTATAATTTTAATCAGAAAAACTTTGCATTTTCTCTCTGTGTATTTAGCGGCTGGTTTTAGAGTTATTTGTCATTATGATACATCGAACAATTTGACAGCTTAGAGTAATAAAATTAATAACAGCGTCCATTACGTAGAAATATAATTTCGATTGTTCCTTAACCTGTACACTTAATGGGGATGAGAATCGTCATTTGCTCTCTTGAGAGCTCATTAGTGTTGAATGATCTTATAGTTTGACATATAGCTGTCAAACATCTAAAAATTTTACGAAGCAAAAGATTTTTTTAAAGATAGTTTTCAAAATTATTCGTTGGGCGTTATAAAAATATAAAAACCCACATATTTCCAAAGATACGTATATGTAGAAAACAGTATTAAAAAGCTCTTAAAAGGTAAAATTTTAAGTAACAGATACGTCGAAGTTACGTGGAAATAACTTTGGAACGAATGATTTATTATGATAGAAACTAATACATTTAGATGTATTTTAGGTCTCATATTTTTAATATTAGCTACAGAGATATCAATTTATTAAATACTGACAAGTGAGCGACAAACGAAATGGTAGAATTTAGGACCCCTCAACAGTAATGACATTTGCTTCGAGCTGTCAGTTTTTAATTCTATTCCGATCCGTCAAATTATTCGTAATATTTTTGGCTGCATGTTGGATGTGTATTGTTGGTAAGGACTATTTCACTTAGTCGATATTTATTCATTGATGTCCATAAAGTTGCCACGTTGTGACAACAAAAATGTGAGGCAAAAAATATACACCAGTTGATGATTCGAAATATTCGCTGTGAAGCATAACTTTGTGTAACCCACATGAAAGTTTCGCACTGAAAAAAGAAAATCAAATTAAATTTCAAGTATAATAAATTTAAGAAAATGTTTAAAACGATGATAATGTCAAATGGTCTGTCTAATCGCTAGGTATTATTTCGTCCATGCTAATAGTCTCACATTTAGTTGACGTTTCCGATTGTTTCAAAGTACAAGACCCTCCATCCTGTTTATTATTTTAAGTATTTATTAAAGAACATGCAACGAGCTAATTTTTTTTTTTTTTTAGAAATATATTATTTTTTTTAAGAAAAACTAATTGAGAGAATTTTAATAATATCTACAAAAATGCCAAAAGTAATTTGTTTTAAATAAATCGTGCCGTGATGTCATTCGGGTACATACTATGGTCTCACGTGAGTAGTTTCTACGTAGCGCGCACCAAATGATGTCACGAAGGGGTCGTAAATATAACTTTAATTTGTTGTAATTTCGGTAATAATCGGTATTTTTTTCGTAATTAAAATTTTTTTATAATTAATTTGTTATACTCTAACGTGCAAAACAGCCTATGATACATAATTTTGTTTCAGGAGACGCATTCCTTTAAACATTGATAAGGAGTTGTAAGAAAACTAATAAGTAAAAGCATTTCATAAATATTTCCTCAATTAGAACTTTAACAACAAAACTGTCCTACGATTGGTTAATGGTCTTCTTTAAGTAGTCACTGACTTTAAGTATCCTTTTTGCAATTCGCCGATAGATATCCTTAAGTTCTACAAGCGACACCCTTAACAAGTTTCCAATGTGAGCCCAAACATAGCCATTTTAAACCGCTATTAATATATCAAAATATAACACAAAACCAACTTATCATTGTTTCGAGTTATGTTTCGATATAACATCAAACGTAACAGAAGTACAATGAAAAAAGGCAACGAGATGAAATTAAAAAGCTCTAGGTCATCCGGAAGTCGAAACAATAGGCGGGTATGTTCATTCAATTCGAGTTAACATAAATAAATCCAACAGCGCCGATATCGGAAGCAAATTGTTTCCCCCTACAAAAGCATTCTTTGCCCAAATTCTGCTTACTTTGTTGAGCTACACGGGCGTTCGAACTTTCGCTTTGATATTTTGTAAATCGTTTTGAATCAGACTTTTTATTTTTTATAAAATACCTGCTACTTTCTAGTTACTTGACTTTTCGACGCCGATCAACTGAATTTTTAGAAAAATAGTTACTACTGGATTTTTAAAATTATTTTCGGTAAACGCGTTGTTAAATTTTCTATTATAACAATAAATATGAATTGTGTGAATTCACGAACATTTGAACATAACTTTGTTTTGGCGCTAAATAGGATCTGATAAGTCTCTAAATAAAAAAGTGTTACGACAATTTGGACTAATTCTCGTGGCATTGCGTTTTCCATGTACAAACCGAAAATCACTCAAAAATTTGTCTTTGTACAAGAGCATGACATTTCTGTATTTATTTTACGTTCAAAAACATATTATTCACTTTCACCTTTAATATAACGATGAGCAAACGAACCGTACTTGATCTCTATAAAAGAAAAGTTAACTCTTAATGCACTTTGTTTCACTAAGTTTCAGAAGTCATTGAACGCTACGAATTTAGAATTCCTTCGCCCTACTTCTGTTAGTTTTGCTCAACATTATTTATTTTATATCAAGTATTTGTAATCATTAGATACTCAGCAGTGGCTTAGAAATTAATTGGAAACCGAACACTGGTAATGGATACACGTCTAGACGGTAACTTATATCTTCGGGCTACTGCACAGTTATGCACTATAACCCGTTGATTGGAAAACTCTTTTTTTAGGTTTCGATAACAAATTCTTAAAACACATAGTAATGTATGCAAATGCGTAGTTAAATTTTTTTTTAATGAAAAATGAAATGGCGGCAACGCCGACTTGAGTTTAGAATAAATTTTGATTTCCCGGCCACAGTAGGACTGATGTACTCGTGAAAATTGAGTAGCACTAGCAAAATAAGAGAAGATATCCTAACTTGGGTGCGTTTGTTTTCAATGACTTCTGGAGCTGAGTTAAACGAAGTGCAAGCAAGAGTGAAGAAAAGGGATGAAGAAACGGGGTTTCACCTGCTTTATTCACTTTATCGGCCGTGGCACTCGTTCTGTTAAAAAGTTTACAGATTTCGCACTTCTTACAACTATCGGAGGATATTGAAAGTCAACATAAAAATTAAAATTTATAACACATATTTGTCAAATAATTTTATTAAAATTTTCGAAAAAGTTATAGACCAATTTTCTAAAATTTGGTACCAAACGATGCCCCGCGAGTTTCTAAATCTTAGGACTCTGCTGCCTTTCGTCTACCTTTATACCTTTTTGAAATATAGCCGATTATCACTCTCCAGGGTAACTGATTTAATAATCATTCTGTGCAAACAGAACCTGCTCAGCTCACAGTATTCGACCGATACCAAAATTTCTTTTTCCAAGCGGTAGACAATCTATTTGCCTCGGGCTTTCTTTTTATTTTTACGAAATTGGCTTTCGTTTTTGAAATAATCAACTTTTTGTCCGAAAAATCAAAAAAAATTTCATTCTTTTTACCATAGTCGATTTTCCTAAAAAAATTACCGACCGATTTTATAAAATTTGGTATCATACGATGCCTCACAAGCCCCTGTATTATTGAAATCACCACATATCGTTTACCGTCATAAAGTTTGGAAAAAATCAACGGATCTCCTGCTTTCGCACGAACTTCTTACGACATTGGAAATGGAACTAACGGAATAAACACACATATTTTGGATAATATTTTTCGAAATAAATTTTTTTCGCAAAAAAAAAATAACACAACTGTATCTGAATAAGCTTAAAACTTCGAAATATAACACCGACGCATATCCGACTTCCAACTAAGGGCACCGTTAACCACTACTTCCGGTTGTCCGATTCTAACAATTTTAGTCTCAATCGATCCCCCGTCTAATTACCCCGAGCCGTTTTTTCATTTTCGAGATTTCGGGCTCCCAAAATGAAAGTCGGGAAAAAAAATAGAGATTTTTTTTTCGTTTTTTGCCGATAATTTTTGTTTTTGAACTTTTTCCAAATTGTCTTTTGCCATCTTGTAGAGCTCACCGAGTTGCGTCTTTTGACACAACGTTCATCCCAATATCTCGAAAACTCTTCGAGCAATCTGCCTGTCTCACAAAACTCCCAAATAACCCCTTATACTCCAACGAAATGAAAGTCATTTCCAATGACAATAGCCGAATTACACTCCTCCACGAAAACGATCTGCTAAGCATTTACAATATTAAAAGTATATAAGAAAGACATGTTTTTAACGTATAATATTTAACATAATAAAGTCTGCTCTCGCAAAACTGAATAACTTAACACAAACTAATTAATCCAGCTGATGTTTAAAATTAACAACTTTAAATTATATCGCATAACATCGTGATTTAATATATCGATTCAATATAACCGTGTGCTCGAGTCATGACTTGTTTAAAGCGAAGACCCTGACATGGCTCTTGTTATAACAGCAATAATTTGCTTAAATTCAAGGGAAACCAACTATCATTATTTTAACTTGTCTGGTAGATACCTACGGTCGTGGACCTCGAACTACATTGTTTTGGTGGTTCCAAATTGCATCAAGCCTATGCTACCCATCTATATTTTGGGAGGTCATTAGTTATATACCTAAAACTTTCTAAAATAGGAAACCACTATGAGTATGGTATTTTAGAATGATAATTATAATATTAAATTTTAACTCTGTTACACCATATGCATTATATGTAGTATAACCTTCACAACTGAAAAATACGTCTTGTCTTTTTTACCCATGTCGGAATGGAGACAGTATAAGCGTTTTGGGTAAAAGATGTGGTAAGAGGTTGGTGTAACACCAACTTACACCTCTCAACACCAATGGTGTGTGTGTGTGTGTTTGTGTGTAAACCGATTTCGATGCGGTTATTTGTATCACGTAGGTATCATTTAGAGTAGGTTCTTAAACATGTTTTATGGATGAAGGCCAGTAGGAGGCGCAGTAGTAAATACATTTCTCTAAACCGGCTGAGATTTCGATGCCTTTTTTTATTACATAGGTATCTCTTCAGAGCTGGTTTTTTTTTACTATGTTTTACAGTTAAGGTTACGACGGAGCGCTGTACAATAGATTTGTTCTTCTATAAAAATTGTTTTTCTCTTTTCAGTTATTAATTTTTTTAAGCAATTAATTAGTTTTTCCTCAACTAATGTGTATCTGTGAAGTGCAGTTATTTAATTATTGAACTTTTTTAAAAGTTCTAAAAGTTTCAAAGTTTTTATTATATTTTACGTAACGTTTTTTTTTCGGGAGTTTCAAAAATTTGAAATTTTACATTCGCTTTATTACCGACTTCTTAAATTATTCTGTGTAATTCCTACGATGCGCACACACTTCATCCATATAAAAAATTTGTATACATAGAATAAATTTTCAACCTTTTGACCAACCTTTTAACACGTTCAACTTTTCAAATATAGATAAGTTATATGAGGATCGAAAATTTTCATTGAATTTTTGATGTTTATAGAATGATTTTTGAGTAATTTTATCAATACTTAAAGATTGATTCTTCTGTATTATAACGACTCTATATGATATTTGAATTCTTTGTAGACTGAAATGTTGTACAATTCATTTCTGCGGAACTGCTTCCATGTCGTAATACCATAAACATGTTTATAACAATTGAGCTATTAGTAGAATGAGGTACTAAATATTAGATCTTCTTTCTACATGAGCCACATATTGAAAAGAAAATATTTCTCGTTATTATAAATATATACATACTACGCTGTATTATTCGTTTCCTTGGAAGCTTTTATAACAACAAGATTCTTTAGAAAGGATTGTCTGCTTAATAAATTAAAAAATAACTCTGTGAAAATAAGTATTTCACAGAGTATTTCAATAATTCCTAATTCTCAAAGGATTACCCTGTACGAAGATTTTTGATCGAAAAAAGTAGCTACAAGTGATCTTTGATGTTCTAAGAATCTGTTTGATTTCCTAAACAGAATAATTAGAAAATATTTTTTTATAAAAAATATTCAATAAAGAACAAAATATCTAGTTGCTATGATTACTATTGTAACGAACAACAATAATCGAATCATACCTAATTGTACTTATTTACATGTAGCGTAAACGTCTATAAATAACGTAAAAAAATCAACAAATTCCAAACAAATAATATGCACTCAAAGACATTCAGGAACCGTTTCAAGCTAATGCAAACAGTAAATAGCATACTAGAACAGCTGAACAATCCGTCGAGTCGAGTCGAAACTCTCACCAAACAAAAACCGGACGAAGGGAAATGACGCGACGTTGATTGAACACGTACATAGCACACTTGAATGTCGACTCGACTGGCATCGTCTTCATTATTTTTTTGTCTTAAATAGACAGCATGCCGATGATTCCTAAACTCTTGAACCCAAGGTGTATTTATTTGGCATCGTGTAATTACACCATAAGCATATTGCAGCACATTTGGAAGACATTAGTAATGTTTACTATATATAATTTTTTATTGTACCGCTTAAGTCAAACGCTCGATGGGAATTATGACAAAACTTGTGCATGCAACTCTTTGAATGGTGTCATAAAAGTTTTTTTCGCGTACTTTATTGATTATCCTGCCTCGTTATCGAACGATTAGTAAGGAAGGACTGTTTTTGATCTTAATTGTGACAATCTTTTCTTGCCTATTATGAGTTGTTGTTGTAATAGTTTTAATTATTTACAAAATTGAGTATTTCAAGTGAATTAGATAATTACGATGTGTTAGATACATTTCATGTACCAAAAAGTTAATTTATAACCATAAAGTGTCATAGTGTAAGAGAAGAAATAAACGAATGGTTATAGTGATTTTCGAACTGATATCCTCCGTACTGCGATATACTCCGTAATACGTGGGTGCAACCAATGAGACAGCAGCCAGCGTGAAAACGGGTACTGTCCCAAATTGGGACAGCTCACAATCCGAGGAAATATATAGATTTTGTAAAAGTGTGGAAGATTTGACAAGAAACTAGAAAATTGACAAGAAACTAGGTATCACAGCACAAATAAAAACAAAAATCCGAAAATAACAGATATAAAAAAAATATTTAAAAAAATTATAATTGACATACGTGTGTACGTGCCGTCTGAGTGAGTAGCGACAAATACATACAAACAACAGTACGGAACCCTCAGAGCACAAGTCGAAATCGCACTTGGTCGGTTTTTTGCTTAAAGTACCCAATGCCATCGATATTGAGATGCTGAAGCGTTTAAATTGAATTAGTGTCATAAAGAAATGCACAGCGAGCAGCACAGCGGCATTAAGTGGGATGCCACAAAGGTTGCCATCTTTAGTGAATGTCACTATCGGTCAAAACGACTATAAAAATACGAAGCGGTAAAAAAATAATAATATGTATAATAATATAATAATACATGGGACTTTCCACACAGCGTCATCTAGTCCCAAAGTAAGCAAGTATTATGCTTGTGTTATGGGTTACTAGACAACTGATATTCATATTAAATATACTTTATAATATATACATATGTAATTTTTTTTTTCGAAGACACCACACGCATATAACAACCAAGACCCGGTACCAGTATCAATATTCATCATATTAATACCGACCTGGGATTCGAACCCGGGACCTCCAGCTTCGTAGGCAGGGTCGCTACCCACTAGGCTAACCGGTCGTCATAATAATACACTATTATAAATAGGGTGATAAAAAAATCTTTATTCTTTTTTGTTGGCTAGAATAACTGCTAATAAAATACGAAATTTCTATTTAGGTATAAATTTCTTTTACTAAATTTAAAGATCATAAATTTATTTAAAAAGGGAGTAGTTCTCTTTACTACTAAGAAAACTTATAAAATTATTATATTAATACATATAATAGGTAGGTACTGTTCGAAACTATAAAATTTCTTTGTAAACAATTTCGAGGGTTTTTCATAGTGGAGACAACCGCATTTTAAATTTTCTAGAAGTCACTCGTGAAAGACCTGCTACATACACTTTGTAGAAGTGGGTCGAAGGTCTGGAAAATGTTCACGTTGGATTCGCAATATATTCCATTTTACATAAAACTGTATTTTGCGCCCTTTCCATCTTTGACTAAATTGATTCGATTGTCAAAGTATCCTAATTACATACACCTTTTGAGAGAGAGAGGCTTTATACCCAATACACCACGTGACATAACATAACAGCATAATTTTCCGGCAAATATTCACGTCTTCACTTTTAGTTTCGATAAAAAAACTGTTATTTAATTTCCCTAATGTTATTTTTTATTCTCAAAGTGTACAATATAATAAAGGTTTGTACAGATAGCAAGGAACAGGCGTATATAACTTTAATGAGCAGAACATGAGATATAAGAGACGAACCAATATTTTATATAGTTCAAAGGGCGAACAGTTCCGTTATAGCTTAGTGCAATTTAATTTATAATCTTTATACACATAAAACTGCGGCCTGGTATATAATAAACGTGGAATGTTCATTTTTTTTTCTGTTAGCAAAAGCGATCCAGAAATAACTTTGTTATATTTTAAGCACTACACTTTTATACGTATTTGTGAAAGCGAAACTTCAAAAAGTTATTGATGTAGAAGATGATAGAATATCGTAATAAATTTGTATACAAATTCGTTCACTGTAAGAAGAAAAAAATTCTATAAATTTTTTATACCCTTACAGAATATACGAGATAAAATCTGCTTTTTTTCCGTAGATATTAGAAAATTCGGGCAAAGGGAAATTGTTTCGAGGCTTAGGTCTTAACAGTTGTAAAGAAATGGTTATGATTTCCTTGACAAAATTACGGTCTAGTGGTGGAGTTAAGTTCGTTACGGCATGATAAGACTAACTTCGAATTTACTTTTATTTAACCAATATTAACAGTAACATTACTTCGCTGTATTGTACAACGAAATAAATTCACGCATTTCCACATAATGTTCGCACATCACTTTGACAGTTACTGTGACAAGTCGTTTATTCTTTCTCTGCACTTGACCTCCGTTTTAAATTAAATCTAATGTTGCATGGATCTAACATGTATTGTGGTGATATGCGCTGTTTTTATATTCAAAAATTAGCTCTTTGTAATTCAATTCAATTCCTTCATTGCTATTTGATTTTGTCGAACACTTAGCCACGTCAATTGGTTATCTTAACAATAAATTTGAAAGAAAAAACAAGGACTTTATATAAATTTTGGCCACATTTACGGTCAAATAGCGTACATACAATTATGTTTTTCATTTATAGTTTTAGTTTTGGACCAGAAACAGACACAGTTTATTACAGCTTAATGTTGAGTAGGTTGCTGTTGTAAATCAACATTGTCAACTACTACACATATTATTCATTTCAAGTTATACTATAAAACCTATTTAAATATCCGCTGTAAAGAGGCTTCGTTCATTATTATACTAATACAAAATTTAATTATCACCGGTAAACTTATTCTAGGTCCGATATTAAATGTTAGAGAAAGTGGCTGTATAAAGGCCTTGTCAAATAATATTCTAATATTAGCAGCTGTATAGCATTGTTATTTCGTTTATACATATTGAATATAGTGTTTAGTGTTTGGCAAAGAACTACCTTCAAATTACAACACGCGTCGCTAGTTTTTAATTGAACTTTCCGCGAAAAAGTAGTAATGGGAGAAAATCGATAATCGATTCCGAGAACGGCCACGTGACAATAATATTCTTTTACGTACACCTACGACAGGTTTTTCCGGACAATTTGTCGCTTTGGTAACGTTTTGTTTCTCAGTTTGGCCACGATACGAATATCATCTTTACGTAAAAAGATATCGTAAAAGTAATTGGCGTGTAAAAGTAACGTCCAACGGCTGGCGACAAATACGCTGTACTTTTTATTGAGGAACGACATTAATACAGACGACAAAATATCGAATAAGAAACACAAGACATAGGTACTTTAATTTTTTTTTTAAATATGTCAAAAATAAAACAAAAATTAAAATAAGCGACATGATTTAGGTTTTTAATAACGACTAATATATATACTGGTATTATCTCTACTGACAGATGAACGTCGTCGTAGTAATAACTAACACAATAATCTAAGTAAAACGAGTTCGATGACCGCGTCGTCCCAGATCATTGTTCCAATTACTTTTTGAATTTCGGGAAAATACCGATTATTACCGGAGATGTAACAAATCAAAGTTTGCGTTTTTACGACCCGCTCGTGACGTCACTCGGTGCCGCTACGTACAAATTATTCACATTAGCCTATAATAATGTAACCGACTGACGTCATAACACGGTTTGTTTTAAAAATTTGTATCCTCGGCATTTTTCTAGATATCAATAAAATTCTTTCACTTATTAGTTTTTCTTAATAAATTTAACATATGTCTATAAAATGCATTATTGACGTAACTCGCTCATAACTGCCGTATATACAGGGCAGTTTTTTTTATCACTAAGTATAATTTTTATATGATTATTTGAACAGTTTCTTTCTTAAACTTATTAGTCGATAATAATAATACCTGGAACATCCCACACAGCGCCATCTAGTCCCAAACTAAGCAAAGCCTGTAACATGGGTACCAGACCACTCTTAAATAGATAATATACACCCAGACACGGAACAAATAGACATGTTCATGCACGCAAATATTTGTCCCAGGCGAGAATCGAACCCGCGACCCTCCGCTGTTAGGGACTCTAACCACTCGGCCAATCGGTCAGTCAAGATTATATCTCTGTATCCATACGGTTCAATAAAATATAGCTTGTATAATACAACAAATCGTATGGAACCTCGGACACAAACACAACCGTCGCACTAACCCGTTTCTCGTCCATGTACAGAGAATTTTCTACGATTCCGAGATCGGTTAAAAGCAGTGAATCTTCGAATAGACTTTTAGGGAGTCGCGGGATCCTCGAGAGCGGTGTAGGTGCCCTCGTTAGACAATCCCCTTCGGATGCTTTTAGCAGTGGAAGCAAGCGGGCTGCTTTTATTGTTCGCAATAAATTTTATGCCGGTAATACGGGACTGGGGCGGTAGTCGAGATTGCGCCCGGATTTTTGTACGGCTATGAAGCGGTCTCATTGTCCTTTATTGTTTATGCCGATTGGTTTCGATGGTTCGCAGGTGAATGCTATTATTATATTATACTTCCTTCTTTTTCTTCCTTCTTTCCTTCTAAAATATCATCTTTGCCTCTTCTACATTTAAGTCCAATTTTTTTTATCGCTTATTTCTTCATCTTTTTCAGGTTTCCTCCAATGCTTCTTTACTCTCTGCCTACATCATTACTACATTCTTATATTTCCTACCAATCCGTTTTTCATCTCCTTTTCTATATCCGCTTTGTACAATGGAAATAGTGTCGGACTTAACGGATGTCTTTGCCTTATTCTTGATTTTATCCAAAACCAATAAGTTTTTCATTCACTTACACTGCACATTTTCATTTTTCATATATCATCATTCATATCTTACCTGAATTCCCTATTTTTCCTTCTGTCCATATTAAGTTAGTTGCATACCTGCGTTTTTGTCTTAAGTTCCGACTTCTTTTGTTAACTCCTCTACCATCTGTTTTACTTTTTCTTCGTAGATTTTTTTTAATAACCTCATTTTCATATAATCTCCTTTATTCTGTTTACTATTTTGCCATTTTGTAAACCTTTTTTTATTACCTTTTTCTTTATTTTGCATTCGACATCCCACCAATCTCCTATGCCCATTTTCCTCTATTTTGTCTTTACCTTTTTTCTTTTTACACCTTTATCTACGGCCAAAGCTAAAACATAAACTGTGTAGTTTGGCGTAATGGTTAGAAAATAAAAAAGATGTGTTCCAAGACTATGGGAATCTACGCGAACGAAGCTGTTGGCAGCCGCAAGTAATGTATAAATAAAACCTTTATTTTTTTTAATGATCGTACGTTTGTAATGTCTCTGACTCCAATCTCAGACATGTTATTATTATTTTTTTTTTCATTAAGATGACATAATATTGACATATTGACAGAGCAATTTCTTTTCGCAATGTCTAGTATATTACATTAAAGGTATTTATTTACCTATTTATCAGTCAAAATAATAAAACTATGAACACTTGAAACTGGTTCTTTAGCCTTTTAGTGTGCAAGGTTAAAAGTACGTACTAGTTTTTCAGACCTCTCAGATTATCTGAGATCTGAATCTAAGAGGTCTGAAGGACGAGTATTTTCGTATTATTCAAACTGTACTCATAAGACTTAAAAATTAAAATGATATCTAGAGTTTTAGTAGATGAATTTGACGAAACTTACATCAAAGAGGCTATAAAAATTCCGCTAAACATTTAGCATTACGTAGATGACTCAATGGGTAAACGAAGAAATTGTAGTTACGCAGAATCAAAGATAGGATCAGGCACTTTAAGATATCTTAAGTAACAAATGTAGAAATGACGCTGCAATATATACTTCGCTATCTCGTTTCTATAACCTGGTGTATATATAGTAAATGCACGTATCACAAAAACCACGTATACTCAAAGCATAAGAAAAAGTAATAGCACTTCTTATAAACATGTGAAAACCGATCTTCGCATAGACGCTCACTGATCAACGCTATGAAATACAAACGTACTTAAGTCAGCGCTTAACCACCGTAAAAACATTGGATTTTATTTCACCAAATTAATTGGACAATCTTACTGCTATATGTTAAATTCACATTAGAATAACAAGTACAATAACAAATTTTAAAGCTGCTTTATCTGACCAGACTTGAACAATTTTTTTTTTAATGAAAACTAATTAGTGGTCGTCAACAGTTTTCTTTAAGATTAAAAAATCCAAAATTTTTAAATAACCGTAGATAAAACTGCGGGCATAAGTATTGTATTGCTGACCATCGTTCTTTCTGAGCCACGGGGAAATCAGCTTCATTGTTATCGTGTATTAACACAAATACGTACGTATACGTTGAGGGTGTGTATGTTCGTAAGGTGTGTATTATGAAAAGCGGAGTGAACTGGCTGTACATAGTTAATACGTTGTTCGTAGCCTGAAAATACATCAAATTGCTTGCAAATAGAAACTGTGTGTGCCTCATTTTGCTTCTTATTATAGTCATAGTACTGGACTTTACACTTCGTAGCGTCCCATCTATATTATTAATGGAAAAGTCGACGTGAGAGCACGAGCAAAACAAGTACGAATTTTCTTTTAAAATTTCGTCATAAACATATGACGTTGAAGACTTCCGTGGTGCAGTGGACAAACACTCGTCCTGGGTTCAATTTTTGTGTCAGAAAATGGTGGAAATGTATTTCTAACGTATGTCTTGGTGTATAGAGTTGGAGTATCTACCTCTACACTAGGTTCACTATAGGGAGAGTTCTGACGGCTCTCGTAAACTTTCATCAGAAAATCGAAAAAAAAATTACTAAAATTTTTTTTTGTAAAATATTTATATGCTATAGAAAAAATAATAGGGTATTGTATAATATTTTTTAGTCCATCTATATCTAAAATTAAAAAAAAAAAACGTCAACGGATCACTGCTCTTCCTATAGTGAACCTAGTATGTGTTTATAACTGTTGTAAAGTGGTAGCCCAAAGCGAAACGAACCTGTCTCAAATTAATAAGGCCATAGGACCATGGTTCGAATCCGGGCATGTACCAATGAGTTTTCTCTAACTTAAGTACATTAACTATCACTGACTCCGTGCCTCACGTTAAGTAGTCGGTCCCGGGCGCTGTCAATAGATGGCGGTCGTTATGGTGTGTATCACGTTACAATTCCCAACCCGCAGTGAGGCAGCGTGGTGGATCTAAACTCCAAGCCCTCCCTCACACTGAGGAGGCCTAAGCCCCTGCAGTGGGGTGAAAATTGTCTAATGAAGTGAATGAAGTCATGATCAATGTATTATTTTATGTATTATTTCTTTAGTCTGATATTCAAGTCGACCTTAAATTACAACTCGATCGCCCTAGAAAATAGGTGTAACCAAAATGATTACATTTTGTAAATAACTCAGTATAGACAAGTATATATATATTAACGGGAACTGGTTACGAGAGCGGAAGTTAACATGGTAACAATAGGTGGATAGTTTATGTATATTATTACCTACCTTAAAGGGCAGTGGGTAAATGAAAAATGCATTTAACTGAAATCCGCATCCAAACCAAATTTAATCATGGCGTTCACTAATCCATATAAACTATGAAGTACAACACAAAATTTTGTATATTACTTAATTAGTACTAAAAATTGTGTAGTATAAAATTTAATATAATATATCAAAGTACGTCGAATTGTTTTCAATAAATTATTATAAAGTATTAAAAAATACGGATATTTATCTAAATCTATCGAACTAAAAGTTTTTTTACAACTTATTTATGTTTCGATTTCTTTTCCCAATAGGCTTACAAAAATTTGTATGAATTCAATTTTTAAATGAGCTTTTGCTTTAGTATGATTATTATCATTTTAATTTAACAAACTCAGTGAAAACGAAGACATGCCTATAAAACTGAAGCTTTACTGTTATATTGGGGTAATTAATAGAATGTAAGTACATATTGTACATATATAGGCAAAACAAAAACTTCGTACTTTTTTAAAGCTTTATCTGTTGAAATGACTTAGAGCTAAAAAGTTTAATCATTTTCAAAAAAACTTAGCAGTTTCAAAGTAGAAACTTCGAAAAATAATTTACACTCTACTTTTAATCTCCAATAAATATTCGCTGAGTAGTATCACAGTAAATAATTGCGCTCATCTAAAATGTCCGTTGGATGTGCGAAATGAGGCAATACAAAGAGATATGCTTGCTAGTTATACCTGGAAATGTCCTAAGCTGTTACTATAGCAATCCGGGCTTGTCTTTGAGATGATGAGTTACGAGAAGCGTGAGTGGTAAATTTTCTTACAAACGCCGTCAACGGTTGCACCCATTATACCTTAACCGATTGGCGCAAAAAAAAAATGGTATTTAGATCAACAAGAACTAGGTTTATTTTTTTTTAAATATTTTGCTACATCATGAGAAAAAAAAACTAAAATGCGCGGGTTTTTTTTCGGTATTGTTTCATTTTTGACATGTTCAACATGTAACGAATTGTATTGCAAAAGGTTTTAATAGGGTGTAACTGTTAACGCCGTTTGTATGGCAAATTTGCAACTACGCACTACTTAAACGGGAAAAAGAAAAATATAACCTTAAGTAATTTAATATGATTTGAATTTAACGTATTGTCACGTGCCACGAATTTCAATAAATCATAGGTCAAGTGTGTATAGCTCACCTTGTGATAACTATATCAGTCTATAATCGATTACTGAGTACTCCCATGAAGCGATCGAGTTGATGTCCATTCGCTGCAGTTGTAAATTTTTTGCACACAAACTTTTATACCGTGGTAGCCCAGAGCGCAACGAACCTGTCTCTTAATAAGGCCCCATAGGGCCATGGTTCGAATCCGGGCGTGTACCAATGAGTTTTTCTGACTTAAGTACACAATATCACTGACACCGTGCTTCGGAGGGCACGTTAAGCAGTCGGTCCCGGACGCTGTCAATAGATGGCGGTCGTTACAGTTCCCAACCCGCAGTGGAGCAGCGTGGTGGACTTAAGCTCCAAGCCCCCCTCCTCACCCTGGGGGAGGCCTAAGCCCCTGCAGTGGGGTAAAAATGGACTGATGATGATGATGAAACTTTTATACTTATTTTTCGCTTGTAACGAATCCGTACTCAAGACGTTGTCCTAATAATTTACAATTGTAAACCTACATTAAATGACTACAGCCCGTTCTACATTCTCGCCAAAAATTACCAAGACTTGACGAATTCGAGAATGCAGAGGCCATATTCGCCTACTCTCGCCAATACTAGACTCTCGAACATCGGCGAATACGTTACACTAAATTTTGCCAAGAGTGTAGAGCGGCCTTAACGTCTAAGAAGCGAATGAACTATATGCAAGAACCCTTTTGGAAACCGGTGTGGATATTATGTACATATGTACAATGTAAGCGTATTAAATTAGATTGTTATTTTACGCCTCCCACATAGTATTATCAAATTACGAATAACCGTTAAACATTATATGTATAGGATATTTACGCAGCTAGCATTAACCTTACGTTTCCGTAAATATGATCAGACAAGACATAGTCAGGATCCTTTACTTGTTCATACAACTAATTTAATTGTAGCATCTTCCAAAACCAATATATTAAAGGCGGTTCAAATTAAGTAAAGACCGATGGTTTAATATACCGACTCAGCAATTTCGCTATTAACTATCTCAGTACTCGGTACAATATAATCTTATTGAAATTTGTATCCATATTTATTTTACGTTTTGTGTTATAGGGTTTTTAATGCGGAAGGTAAAAATGAAACTGATGATTCCGATGTCTGTCTGTCTGTCACTGATAAATGAATCTTAAACCTTTAAAGTTTGGCAAGTAGGTAATTTTTGATAATACAAAATACTATAGCCTAAATAAAAATTGCGTATGAATGGATTATAAATGGGTTAAGATTTAAGAAAAAAAATATATACGAGCAAATGACTAAGTTTAATAAGTATAGTGTTTGCCGTCGGTCCCGGTTGCCATCACCAGATAGATGGCAGTCGTTAAAATCCATCCACTTGCATTGAAGCATGGTAGATTAAGCTCCAAGAGGTCTCATTCCGAGGGGAGGCCTAATCACCTGCAGTGCGCCATAATGGATTGATATGAATATGGACGGTCAAGTGTCAAGTGGACATAAGATCCGCGAACCAAACGCAAATATTTGAAAACGAAGCTATACGAATGATTTTATAATATATATTCTATTTATCTATTTTTAGTTTATCTGTTTCAAATGTAGAAACTTTAAAAGCTAAATGTAAGTTAAAAACTATATTTGTAAATTCAATTCAAAATCTCAGATCTCACATTTGCGAAACACTTCCTGTTTAAAATATAAAAGTCGGTTTTTTATTACTTGTAGGTAGGTATCTACCAAAAAAGTTAAAACTTCGCCTTTTTGTACCGTCCGTTTGATTTATTAAAAAATATTAAAGTTGTTTTAAACTCATCGAAGTAAAAATTGCCAATTTTAATCATTTGAAACCTGTTTGATTATCGCTTATATAAGTATGACTTCAGAAATGACGTGATGTGGATTTATTGAGCAGACAAAATAACTTTTTTAACCATTCAATATAAGGTTTTTTTAATAATTTGAGTTGTAAACCTGTATCTTTACGAACAATCGAACGACTGCAACAAAAAGTTGCAGATACTTAATATTAATAAGTAAATTAAATACATATAATATTCGATATAAAATACGTATATGAGTATAAAAGGCACATAATAACAAACTTGTAATATCATTTTCTCAAAAATGCTATGATATACGACTATATCTTGCACAATCTTCTTTGGGATAAATCATACTTGCAGTATCGGACCAGAAAGTGTCCCGCGATGTTTTAGCAGGCGTGCTCGAGCGGTCGTATATGTAATTTGAAAATAGAACGAACTCTTTTAAACCCGAACATTGATAACTAAAGAAGTAACTCATCTAAGTTTTAATTGGATTTCGAACTGGCACGACAAAAAGAATCCGCCATTAAATAACTTTAAAGAAATAAAAAAAAGAAATCGAAATTGGAACGCGGCGAATTGGCGGCAAAATTACCTAAACTATTTTTATTACTATAATACAGTCAATATAATTAGTTTATGCTAACTTAACCTACTATCATTATTCAAAATGAGTTCCACGAGTGATGAAGACATTTTAAAACCACCTGAAATACAAGAAGCAGCAAAAGCTATTGTTAAAAATTGTTTACCACCGAAATCGACGGACAGATACCTACATGAAAGCGTATGAAAATTTTATTCAATGGAAAAACGAAAGGAAATCTAAATAGTTGTCTAAAAACGTTTTTTAGCTTATTTTGGTGAAATGGCTACAAAAATAAAATCAAGAACACTTTGGGTATTATATCCATGTTAAAATATACGATACTCATAAAACATAATATAAACTTGAAACAATCCCTGGAAATGTCACAAACTAATACCGTTCCTGGAAAATCCACTTTCAATTTTCAAAAAGTGTATCATTCCTAATTGTAATTTTAAATAAAAATGTATGTTATTGTTTTAATTTACACGCATCTTTGAGAAAAGTACTATACAAGCCTTGGCCACAACTGTGCATAACCGAACTCTGTGATGCGGGCCTCGGGCACATTAGATATTAATTGCGACACAAATTTATTTTTTGCCAATATTTACTGTTGTCAACATAAAGATACGAATTGACTAGAAGCCCTCTTGTGCGTTTATCGCACTGTCTTATATGTACCTACGTACTAGACTGTATGTACCACAGTATGAAACTCCGTACGAAAATTGTTCAGATCGCGGTACCCTGAACGACTTTGAAATAGTAGCTTGTAGACCGTCAGTCAGTGTAGCCGATTGACATTATTTTGTAATTTCAAAAACTATCTGAGAAAAATGCCTTGCTGTGCCATTAAAAAACAACACCCGGAGTTCTAAAAAGGCGGATGGGATTACATATCACACGTAACTTCATAATATTTTATTAATTTAGATTTTACGAATTTAATTTTTGACAAATTACAAATTTGGCAGGGGGTGATTCTTAGACCACTTGACTTTGTTTCATGAGATGTTGTCGATGAAATTAATATTTTTCTAGCGAAAACGTAATGCTGTGTTCTCAAAGCGCCATATAAAACATTACAATTTTCGAGAACCATATGAGATATACGCGTGATACAATGTATAAATAAAAAAATACAAGAAACAAAATATATTTCATTAAAATTGTCTCATGAGACTAAAAGTCAAACGGTACGAGAATCACCTCCACAAAATTGCAATCGACTATCTTCGGACGCGTTCGGTCATTCTTTTTTGCGTTCCGTAAGCCGTACAATGTATAGGGATCTTCGCGTCTAGTACCTAGGTACATATAAGTCGGTGGTTTACCGTCTAACCACTCATACTCTAGCTAGCTCGTGTAAGATGGCGAGTTTCAGTTCGAGTTTCAGTTCGCGAAGTCCCCGTGCGTCGTTTTTCACTTCCGCGAAATCCCCACGCGCCGGTCTTCAACCCCGCAAAATTGCGTTTGACTTTTTCTATACCGTGAAGTGATATTTATGACTCTATTAAAACCAATCGCTGCTGTCAAATTGACCATCTACGGTTGTCAAACTCTGTTAGAGCTGTTGTTGCTTATTGTACAAAAACTTGACTAAGATACAACGGCTCGGCAGGTATCTGTCTTTTTTCTTTGATTTCGGTTTTGCACGTTGCTTTATAAGGGCAATTTTTCGCTATGAAATATATTATTTGCAGGCTTATTTATATCATATTTCTGTAGGTATTACAATATTAACAATTTAAAGACAATATTTATAAAACTTAGTCATTTGCTTGCATAAAAAATTTTTAAAGACTTTTTAATTTTAACAACTGCCAGAGCTGGTGATGGCAACCGGGACCGACGGATTAACGTATTTTCCAAGACACGAGTCAGTGATAACTATGTACCTATTTAAGTCAGAAAACTCATTGATACACGCATGCCCTGCCTGGGAATCGAACCACTACCTTCTAAACAAGAAGCGGGCTCGCCAATACACGACTATCGCGACCGTGATCGAAGCCAATTATCACAAGTTTATTCCGGTATGCTTTAGTGTGAAAGTTTTCCTTTGTGTTTCTTATTTCGTAGGTTTAGAATTCAATCGGCATGCAACTATATTAACAAAGCATCTATATCGTAATAATTTATTAATCCAAGTTTTGACACGTGTTATCGAGTCCTTGAAAGCAGCCAATCGAAAGCTCAGTGGGCGGAAATTCATCAAAAGTGTCATAGCGCGCTTTTAATAAACATCCCAATAATAAAAATAATGGTATCCGTTGACCCCAATAATGATCGAATAAGCTTTTGTGGACGTTTCAAGCTTATTCCGGTAAAGTCCCGAGACAATTACGTGGCCACCGTAAACGTCGGAAGCTTTCGAACAACTGTGAAAGCACCTCGTTTCCCCAACAGTCGGTTTGTTGACCACGGATCTGCCGTGACTGCGCGTTTTGCACCTAATACGAAATTGATGTTTATATCAACATATTTATACGATAAACGTAGAAAATATGTATAGAGATATTTATTGATTAGTTATGAATATAAAATAGGACCCTTAACATGAATGGATTTAGTATATTTTTTAAAAGAAGTATCTACTTGCTTTTTATTCTAAGAAAATCTGTTGTATCCTGACCTGATACACTTAAATGTTTTTGATACGTTTACATTATATTCATTAAAGTGTATTTTCATTATGTCTGTAACCTAGGTTTCCCGGACGGCGGAAAATTTTGAATAAACTCGTAATTTCCTAAAACAACGTTTAGGCAACATATTTTTTCACCGTTCGGCGAGCACAATGCGGTAAGTACCGTTTATACAGCGGACCTAAAGCAAATAACGTTATGAAAATACGTAAATGGACGACGGCAAAATACAAAAAAAGGCAAAGCGGACCAAAAACAATTTCATACAGAAACGGATAATTGCTATTGCGGGGTAATTAGCGCTTCCTCCCAACCGACGAGCGGACGTTCGCTAAAAAGCACGGAACGCGAAACGTGAACGGTACAATCTGTGCCGGATATATACTTAAGTGCATTACGTTTTTGATTTTCGTTACCGTTTTGTCGAGATTTTTTTTTTAATTTCGTATGTTGGTATCATGGATGTAAATTGAAATACCGCGTCGTGACCACAAAAATATGAGGATAAAATATAAGCTACAGACTGAATATACGCCACTTTATATTTGACCTAAAGTAGAATCAGAGTTGACGCATAAATAAAATTCGTACTGGAAACACAAATGAATATTCTTAAATTTCATTTCATGTGTAATTTAGTAAAATGTTTAAAACAAACAATGATAATGGCATACCGTCTAATCTCTAAGTCTGTCATTTTGCTCGGGTTTTCAATCGTTTTAAAGTATGAAACGCTCCATACTGAATATTTTGCTATTAAAAGCTCATACTTTAAGTTTTTGCTTTTGCGGCTAGATCATGAACAAATTCAGAGTATGTTAGTTAACAATGAAATAATAATAAATATTTATTTATTAGGAAAATCAATGTTATTGTATTATCGTTAAATAATAAACAATCTTTCGAAACAATTTACCTATTTTCAACAAAATAGGTAAAAATTTGAAAACAACTTTTCAAATTTATTTTATAGTGCTCGAGAATTTTAATTTTTTTTTCATTCGATAATAATATTTAAAATGGTACTTGAAGGCACGCGTGCCCTACTTAAATTTCTGATGTAAACCGTAAACTGTAGAAGTCAAACACCGCCTCCGATACATAATTGTCAGGGAACATATTTGCAACGGTAGAGTAAACTGGGACCTTTCACATTACACATAGAGTGTTGCAACAAAGAGTGATGTCGTGATAGCCCAAAGCGCAACGAACCGGTCTCAAATTTATAAGGCGTAGGGCCATAGTTCGAATCCAGGCGTGTACCAATGAGTTTTTCTGACTTAAGTACATAACTATCACTGACTCATTGCCTCGGAGAGCACGTTAAGCAGACGGTCCCGGGCGCTGTCAATAAATAGCGGTCGTTACAATCCCCAACCCGCAGTGGAGCAGCGTGGTGGACTTAAGTTCCAAGGCCCCCCTCACGCTGGAGGAGGCCTAAGCCCTGCAGTGGGGTAAAATGGGCTGATGAAGTGAAGTGAAGTTGCAACAAACCATCGTCTACTGCATCTCAGAGAACGTATTTGATATAGTATTTGCATGTCAAAATCTAAACTACAATCTTCTTCACGTATAACAGGTGTTTGGCGCATGAACCGATATTTTTTTGGGGGGATTCGGGCGTCATGTGCTAGTTTTCACCCGTCGGACATCCTAAATGTTACCGTAAATGATATGACTTAAATTTATTGTTAAAATTTTTCGAAATCTGCAATCGCGTCAAAAAATGATTTATTTAGAAGAAAAAATACATTTCAAAATACGGCCAATATTTTGTGCTATTATGGCTACAAACAATAAAGTTATTATGATTTAAAGGCAATTATGAAAAATTAAAAAATATATATATCCCAATTCCGATTACAGTTAGGACACATGTTGGTATGGGTGAAAACTAGCACATGACCTACCGAATCCAACAAATTTTTTTTTTTATCCATGCGCCAAACATCCTATATATAACAGCGTAGCTTCTGTCTGTTCAGAATAATTTCCAAAATGGCTGAAGCTATTTTAATAGAGGTGTTCAGGAGTGACATAGGCAACTATTTGTCTGTCTGTTCGAGCTAGTTCCGAAAACGGCTGAACGATTTCTTCTTTACATTCTGAAACTATTTAAAGTTCCTGCGTAAATTATGGAAATTATAGGAATTGCTAGAATGAAGTCACAGCTCATCATTAGTATATTTATAAATGAGACAGTGTATTTGTTGCTCTGTTCTTCACATCATAACGGAGCAACAAAACGACGAATTTTCTTGCACGGAGATTATTGAAGGGATAGAAAATAATTTATGTTTATCTTATTAGATGGTACCCACGGAATACTGCACTAATAAAAATTCGAAATGACAAGCAAAATATCGACTCGTGAGAAGGAATAGCAGTAGGATTAGAACTAAAGCAGTTAAATACAAAAATAAGTGGCCACACTTCAATAACAGAAACGGGAGCATATAATTAAACAGAAACGGGAGCATATAATTACAAAGCGGTAGGATATATTATTTAGTTAGGTAGACGGCCAGATAACCAATCTTTTTCCAGGTAGCCAATTTTTGGGTTCAGATTTATTTTTACATAGACGTAATAAAAACTCTAGACTCTCTGTCACTGAACAACCAATGAAGCACTGCAATGGCGGCCGCGTATCTGTCAGTGGAAATTGCAGCGTAATGTCGGTGTGTTCAAGTTGACGTGTGCATATTCATTTGACATACATAGTCAGCTGACTTACTAGGGATGCATCACTAGATAGGTGGTTAGTTCACGATGCTACGTTCGGCCATCTTAGGTTCATGTACTTTTATTTATTTTTCGCCTTGAATAAACAGGACAATTGACCGCAGGCACTCCGTTTCATTTTCTTTGCGGTCCCTAAATAAACTTTTAGTAAATATGTCTTATTCAAATGAACCAATATTAAACCGATCGATTTAATATAATTGGAAAGTGAAGGAAGTGGGCGGACACACCTGTCGCCTTTCCCTGTATAAGTTACGCAAGCGGCGCCCGTCGCACGACTATGCAAAACGACCGATTATGAGAATAACCGCTCTTGTGGAATTTCTTGTACATGAATACCTGAGGACACGCGTACGAACGTCAAGGGAGTTACGTTATATGTAAACTCTGAAATAACTAGGTAACTACAAACTGGAAAATGATCTATATAAAGGAGACGTAAATAAATTTCAAATGTCATCTTAGTAAATGTTATCTTGTATTTTATGTCAAGTGGATATCTGTTTTATCTGCCCCCTTCTTAGCATGATTCTAAAGCATATGAAAAGGAAAAGAAAATTATTTATTTACCATAAAAAAAAGAAAGCATTGCCTGTAGGTGCCGTATCTCTCACCCTAGGATTCCCTATGATGTAAGAGATAGTCACTTCTAGTGGTACCTACTAAAATATTTTTTTTACAATGCTCTATAACTAATATACATGAAAGAATTATATAGCAAGTAAATATAGTTTGGATTGACAATAAGTGATTGATTTAATAATTGATTATTTAATATTAATTAAAATAGTTTCCCAACTTATCCCAATATCATTTTAGGTTTTAGTGAATTTTCTTACAATCAACCGCGTTCGTTTCAATGTACAAAATATGTGCATAATAAGTGCGCCTAAATATAACTGTATATGGACGGCAGATGTACAGGATTTACATTACCGCTTTAACACAAAAAAATACCAAACATGGATGCAGCCTCACACCTCATGCGGGTATTAAATGTAATCCCGCAAAGAGGTGAAAAAGGTATATCGTTGCAAAAAAGGACTCGAGTCATAAATGTGTACCACCGAACTATGAATGTATCAGACTAGGTATTTGTCTTTTATTCAATATTTTGTATCTAGTACTGACGGGTCATACATAAAAACTTTGGACACAGCACAAACACTAGGTGACCATAATGGGCCATACGCGCGTCCAGTCCGTCTCCTTTCCTCATTCTGTTGCTCAAATGTGATAACTTTAGTTCTCGGATTAAACGGCCAACATTATACCTCTATTAAACTAATTCAAAGCTCGGTGATGTGTACAAAATTGCTAAATGCTGAATTTATAAAACTTTTAACTCAACATTATAGGTATGTATCCATTAAAATGTAGTTATAAGATAAGAACTGGTTTATAATTAATATAAAGTATTTTTTTTCATTTTCATTTATTTTCATTTCATTTTCAATTATATATATATAATATATACTATAAGAAATGATAAATCACAACGTTTTTAATGGATACATAGCTATAGTATAGTTTTGTCTTTCAGAATAAAAACCTAAACCTAAACTAGACTTATATCAATACCTATATGTAAACTGCACGTATCGTATTAATAAGTACGTATACTTAATCCATTTGTATAGAGTTTCCCGTAACCTGACCTCTCGCGGCCTACTCGAGTAACACGAATCGTGATGATCGTATTATCCTTTCAATTTATTCATAGGTCATTTTTTCATGGCCTTTTCATAAAATTTAAGGTCGATTCAGTATAGATTGCTTAATTCAGAAATTATATTATTTGTTGTATTGGCGACAAGGTGATTTATACAGGATAGCTTTTGCGTCCGACTCCGTTTGTATGATTTTGACAATTCGCATTATTTAGTTATTCATTCATATAAATAGTAAAGTATATTACCTACTTACATTTTATGGGCGATCCTGCAAATAAAAACTTAATGTTTCGTCGTATGCCATATTGGTTTTTGCATTTGCATAGAGGTTTATACTTTGTAATTTCATTTGTTAATTTTTCACCCATACATACATACAAAGGGGAGGCCTAAGGGTTAAGCTCCAAGCACACCTCAAAGGGGAGGCCTAAGCCTCTGCAGTGGGATATAATGGGCTGGTATGGTCATCCATACCAGCCCATCATATCCATGCAATTTTCCCAAATGCCAAATGCTTAAACAGTTTGTCTTAAATCTCGCTCTACACGCTTAACAAAGCTTTGGGAAAAATATTCGCCGAAGCCCGAGAGTGTATAAAACTATTGGCGAGACTAGGCGATCATGGCCTCTATACTCTCATGTTCCTCAAGTCTCGGTATGTTTTGGCGAGAATGTAGAACGATGCTTAAGAAGTTGTCATAAAATTAGCTTCAACAGCTTCGATAGCAACGTGGTGGGTTAAGCTCCAAGCACACCTCAAAGGGGAGGCCTAAGCCTCTGCAGTGGGATATAATGGGCTGGTATGGATGGCCAAAACATACCGAGACTTGAGGAACATGAGAGTATAGAGGCCATGATCGCCTAGTCTCGCCAATAGTTTTATACACTCTCGGGCTTCGGCGAATATTTTTCCCAAAGCTTTGTTAAGCGTGTAGAGCGAGATTTAAGACAAACTGTTTAAGCATTTGGCATTTGGGAAAATTGCAACATGATTGATTTCCATCGCATTACAAGCAGATAATTCAAATACTGTGTCTTAATATCGATTAATACAGAATTTATGATATTAAAATCAATTTAGCAGTATGTACTCGTAGTTTATATAATTTTTGAATTGTTAAATTCAAAAACTCAAATTTAATCATTGAGGGACAAAACTAATTGCAACGTAGGATCCAGGATGCTGTAAATTTTGTTACGAATTAAATACAGTTTCCGATCGAATGCAGTGTGAAACGTTCAGTATAATTTATTAATGACCATGTGACACCCGAAACCAAATACGTTCTTTATTCATCTATGCTATTGAAAACAAAAATAATTATGTCTGTTTGTGAAAGATATTGTCAAATTTCTTGCGATCTAATAAGTTCCTTATCACAAAAACATATTTTAGGTCAATGAGACTGCAGCATTTAAATAAATGATTTTATAATCCAACATATGAGGACTATCATCACAATGCTATTCTTAAGAACAGAGCAGCAAGAAGAAATAAAATAATGTCAAAATAGAGAGAAGATGCAAAGAAGAGTTTAATGCAAAAAATGCTAGCGAAATTAAGGTGGAACGACGCCTGACTAGTACGGCTATTTCGTAATAGATAGAACCACCTGTTTTTCGACAAACGCTTTAAAACTATTGAAAAAAAAAACCATAACAGAAATCAGTCGAAAAAACCTTATTTTCCACAAATTTTAGTTTTTTTGTACAAACGCTTTAAAACTGTTAAAACAATCAATAAAGTCAATTACAAACATTAAATAGAAATATTTTTTATCGTCGCATGTTATGTTTTATCAACTGAAACTTAGAAATGTGTTTATGAAAAAATAAAAATCATTTCTTTATATGGTGGCTCCATCTATTATTAAATAACCGTATTAGACAGGCATCATCGCACCTTAATTGTGGAAATTGTGATAACAACGGGTGAAGTCGGGAGCAACGATTAATATAAAATCAATGATTAAAGACGAGCATTAATTAGTAAAGAAAAAATGATACCGTAATGATATCAAAATCGAAAATCATAATTTAAAATGTAAATACACACTCAACGCTGAGTAATATGTATTATTTTACGTATTATGAGAAGCGAAATCGTTGATTCAGTGTGGAAATTTAAACAGACCGTTCAACCGCAAACAGTAGATAATTGAGAGTGAATTCTGGCCATTTCTATCGCGTTAATTAACTGGCAGCATAATGTACAGTTTGTATATTTGATGCGTAACATATAATGTGAGGTTCACTTATTAAATACAATATTAAATTATGAATTTAAAACAACAATAATGTTATATTTCTTAAATCGACTAAGATATAAATAATAAACTATTCTTCATTCATATCAACATTTTGCTGATAGTATCAAATCCGCAGATTATGTATTTTTAAGTTAAATGTTGTAAACATTATCAGTACCTATATAAATTATTTGGATAAAATAGAAATCAAAAGAAAAACGAAAGAAAGTAGAAACTGACAAGCCTAACGATGGTTGAATATAAGTGAAGCAAAGGTAACTAAAGATACCAGGTGGTGATTTGTATTTGCTTCCTCTCTGGGAAACAAGTGCGAGTTTGTGTATGTAAAATTATCACTTGTCGTTTTTTTAAAGTAAAGGATTATATTATAATTATATTTTGAATAACACAACAAAGTTTTTGTTATTACAATTAAAAATTCCAACAATTAACCTAAATTTTTTATGTGTTATAAACGTCTTAAGTATATTTAAATAAGACATAAACGAGTAAACGTAATTATTAAGAAAGTACCAATGGTTTTATTATCATATGACCTTCAAGTTCAATAAAATCCTCCAATTTCTCTGATCAGCTCGAAAATGGTACTTACAAAATTAAAAGTCAGAAATCGCAGAGTCAGCCAAGTTTCAAATAAAAGTCAAATAAATAAAATCCATTAGAAAATAACGTATGTCTCACTTCATCGATCTGCTTCATTTACTCTAATCAGTTTAAAAGTGGTATTATCAAAACGAGAGGTTAAAGGAAACCTCTGTGCTGAGTGCCAGAAAAATCCGTTGAAATAACGACGTCAGAGTGCGAACGGACGGACGGACGGACGGACAAACTCCCTCAAAATTTAATACTATCAGCGGTACTAAATAAGTAGGTATATCGATGCCTTGGGGTACTTCATCAACAATTCGTGAAACTATTTAAATTATTGTGACGATAATTAATGTTTGCTTAATTTTCCAACGACAATCAATCGTTTTTCTAATTAAAAATAATTTATAAATTCAACTCAATGTTTTTGTTTCTTTGGGTAAGTTAAATTATTTAATATTTCATAACCAACACATTTTTGTATTTAGTAGGTACATAATTTCTTAGATCACGTATGTCAGGAGTACAGTAGTAAACGGTATAATTTACGTAAGGCAGACAAGACGAGTCGGGCATTTGGCATTCTACCGGTGCAGAGTGAAAGTTTACGCTGACCTTGAGTTGAGTACAACGTTGTTTGGCCGCAGTACTGGATGTATTAAGATTGATAGAATAGAACAAATGTAAGCAGCTAAAATTTCAACGTTACATAATTTTTTAATTTTTTTTTTTTGTTTATTCAAATACATACATAAAAAGAATAAATTGATTTAAAAATTTATAATAAATTGATGTGCCAATAACCGAATTTCCTAGATACAAAATTAGTAAATTATAATATACACGATTTGGAATGCGATTCCGCCCGCATACAGTTTGCTAGTCCGTTCTTTCCGTAAGGTCGTTATTTTCAAACGGATTTTTCGTAACTTGGCATGGATGTTCTCTTTAATATAATAGTAATAATAATGCACGAAACATCCGACACACTTTTAGTTTTGCAAGTACCTGCAGATATTTCCAAAGACGGTCAAAGACAGACATATGTGCTTATATACTAAACCTACCAGCGCTACACACCAAATTATATTTTTTAAGTAATGACAATATGCCCAATGGTTATTGTATATTAATCAGTTTCTATCTACATAAATAATAACGCGAATTTCTTACTCTCTACATGAACCGTTTTGTGTACATCTGATGTACTTATCTGCTCTGATCAACGTGATAACATATATTGACCCTAATTGCCAGTTTGAAATATTATATTGAACTAGAGAGCTTTTAAGTTAAATTTTAATGGTTCTCGAGTTAAATATAAAACTGATTTTTTTTATTTTAGGCTCATTTCAATAACCTCAACGATATCTTCAATGTAACAGGGATCACTACGTTACAATTTTGAAATGATATCTACTAAATTTTGTATAGTAAATAAACGCTCAAAGGCATTGTAGAAATTTCTAGAAAATTTTCCATTTCAAGAAAATACTAGTAAGTAATAGTGAAAATATTGTAATAATATCTAAGACATGTCTCACACGGTCACTTAGTCCCAAACTAGGCAGAGATTGTGTTATAGGTACTATACACTTGATATACATATATAGATATATTTTTTATAATGCATACATATATCAATACTTTTCCACCCAAACACCGAACTAATAGACATATATTTGTCCCGGGCAGGAATCGAACCCGCGACCTTTGATTGTGCAGTTAGGGTCCCGGATCACTGGACCTGGTCGTCAATCAAAAACAGTTTCAATTTAAAAATCGGTTTTTATTCTCTATTAACATATGATAAATGATTAGTCTAAGAGTTTAAAATTATACACATTTAACTTAAATTTAAAATATGTCTTATCGTTTTTAAACCAAATCCTCACAATCATAAATATATACATACGTACAAAGAATTTCATATGATAGTGTAGATATATGTATTAGACAGATAATTAGATAATCATAGAAAAAAATAACAAATGAGTAAATTTTGAATTAGGTAACCACGTTTATTATAAAATTATATAATATGGTTGAATATATGAAAAAAAACTAATATATTCAAACTACCATTAAATTTCAGTAAATAATAGAAATGTCGATTTTGCTTTTTGATTTATTCAAATTTAAACGTATTTATGTATTTTTTTTTTTCAAATACCATCTGAACATGATGTAAATCCATGTCTAAAATATGTTAATGTGACCACGATTGCTAGATACAAAAAATTTAAACTTTATGGACGAATTTATCATGTAAAACCATCGATTGTTTATAGTAACAGAATAGCGCGTTGATAATAATATTCGATATAATTGACTTATCAAAATTTCAATTATGTTTTATTAATTTAGTATTAAAATATTTTAGTGATATCTGATTTTGGGATTTCGCACTTCCGAAATGAAAAGTTAAGCCCTCATATAATCAATCTGGTGTCTGCTTTCAGTCCGTCTGTCACAGGCTATTTTCTCCGAATCTACTGAAAAAAAAGAGTTAATTCTACATATACAAAGTTAGCTGAGCCAATCACGGAGGTATAGCGTGAATAAATAAACTAATCTTCATTATATCTCAAAAACTACCAAGTTTAAAATACAAAATAAATAAATAAGAGCTTAACTTATTATTTACAGGAAAATCTTAGGCGATATGCGAATTACCATTTTGAGGGCGAATTATGAAATTAAATAAAAAACTTTTCTTAAGTTAATCATGTGACATACCAAATTAAAGTCCTTGTTATGAGTAATACAAATATATTTTTTTAATAATTTTAAAATCATAGTTTAAAAAAATATTTTAAAAAAGTATACAAGAATCGATAATTTCCCGCCATCTCCATGTTTCCCGCCTTATATCCTTAATCTACTGAGCCTCGAATTTCTAAAACATTATGGAACATAAGACCTCACTTATGGTTTATAGGAAACTCTAAACGAAAAGCCTAACTTTGAAATTGAATCCGTGAAGAAAAATGCGTAAATTATTGCTTAACTTCATTGAGAACTAATAAGTTGAAATTGGCCTAGGGGTTACTATTGTAATCTAATCGGGTACAACTTCTAGCCTTAGAGGAATAAAGCTTCTAGACTAAATTTAATACACATTTAAAAACACATAGTAGGTAAGTAATATGATGATTTATTATACGGAACCCTTTCCATGCGAGTCTGAGTCTCACTTGGCCGTTTTGTTTCAAGCAAAATTTTTTATTGAATATATTTTTTTCTCAATCGTTCTTTCGAATTCACATAAACCGGTTGAATAGATGTCGAACGTTTATATTCAATGATGCTTCAGGCGGTAGACAGTTTATTCCCAAACAATAATTGGGGTCTGGTAAACATATAGGCGAATTTCTCGAAACCTACAGAGCGCTCGCGCAAAGAAGTTTACGAACTCTAAAAGAACTTATAACAGTAAGTACAATTTTTTTTATCGGATTTGGTTGTAAATTAAATTTTAATGATACACTGCAATCAAATTAAAAGAAAAAGTCTGTAGCACTAAAACAAATTTTTTCTCTGTTAATTATTCTAATATATTAGACGACCTCTTAGCCTAGTGGGTAGCGACCCTACCTACGAAGCTGGAGGTCTCGGGTTCGAATACTAGGTCGGGTCAGTATTTATATGATGAATATTGATGCTGGGACCGGGTCTTGGTTTTTATATGTGGTGTCTTCGCTCGGTACCCAAAACACAAGCTAATGCTTAGTTTGGAGTCTAGACGTTGTTGTGATGTGTACGTTATTATTATTATTAGATACTAGCATTCCGCCCGCGGATCCGCTCGCGTGTACTACGCAATTGTATCCTTTGGTCAAGTAGAAAAAGTCAATTCAATTTGTCAATTTGGAAAGCAGCCTATGTCACTCTTCAGAGTCTAAACTATATGCAAAGAATCATAGCGGTCTCGGCACAACTGTGTAGTCCACACGAGCCGAGCCGCGGGTGGAAAGTTAGTTTGAAAAAAAATAATTTTTCGAAATTCAATTGAAAAAGTCGGTTAATTGAAAAAATCGGTTAAGTAGTTTTTGAGTTTATCCGTAACAAAGAAAAAATCAAATCTTTCTTCTTTATAATATTAGTATAATCTACACTACGCTATGCAGCGAATATATGTATATCCTTGTATATATGTATATGACTTCGCGTAACGCCATTTTTTTCTAGAAACAAAGATCAAAACAAAATGGTCGAACCTTAAAATAAGTATGTGAACCGTACTTGAAAAGTAAAGTTTAAGAATTTGTTAATGTCAAAGCGACAATCGACATTCCCAAATTTTGCAACTAAAGAATAGGTAATTTTAAGAAACTGATTTGATTTTTTTTCTTTTTGGATCGATATTTACGAATGTATACTATATTGAAAATTCTTATAGCGTGACGTCACAGGGTGGAATTATAAGTTTAGCCATTACCGTTTCATATTTTATAAAAACAATGACCCTATCACTACGCTATACCTATTCTTTCGAAATAAAATATAACGGACTTAATCGTGGAAGTCGAGATGAACGAATTTATTTTGCTGTAAGTGTTGGGATATTGAAAAACTCGACTGATTGCTAGGCAAACTCTTTTACCGAGGGTTCCATTCAACCACACAATATATTTGGCAGTATTTACCAAAAAAAATTGTGTTGTCTTTCATTCCGTCCGAGATCCTTAGTGTGAGCTGATTTTTATTGTTACTTGTTTTATTTTAGAATTTGCACTATAATCACACCAAGTTTGACAGTTGCATTACTACTATTATTATAGTTTGCGCCGAACTTCACATTTGTTTTGAAATCTAAGGAAAAAATTATTATCCGGGGGCGAGACCGAATTTTACAAATGCGCAATATCACACACGCGAACTTCAAAACGCGGGACGCGTGTCGTGATAGCCCAAAGTGCAGCGAACCTGTCTCAAATTTATAAGGCCCCATAGGGCCATGGTTCGAATCCGGGCGATTACCAATGAGTTTTTCTGACTTAAGTACACAATATCAGTGACACCGTGCTTCGGAGGACACGTTGAGCAGTCGGTCCCGGACGCTGTCAATAGATGGCGGTCGTTACAGTTCCCAACCCGCAGTGGAGCAGCGTGGTGGACTTAAGCTCCAAGCCCCCCTCCTCACCCTGGGGGAGGCCTAAGCCCCTGCAGTGGGGTAAAAATGGGCTGATGATGATGATGATGATGAACTTCAATAGAAACATAATGTTTTGCTCGATCTGTGCCGCTTTTAACGATAGAGCAAAAACAAAACAAAAATAAGTTTCTTTTATGAAGGTACCCTTAATTTTGAAGTGTTCGTTTTTGTGTTATTATTTGATAAGATATCCGATAAATTCATAGAGGAAATTAATTTGACAGCAGCGTTTGGTTTTACTAGAGTTGTAATTGTCAGTTCACAGTATCGAAGTGACGTTCGACAATTTCGGGGGGTTGAAACCCGCGCGCAGGGAATTCTCGGGGGTGAAGAGCGACGCGCGGGGACCTTGCGCACTAAAACTCTGACTTAAACTCGCCATCTTACACCAGCTAGCTAGAGTATGAGTGGTTAGACGGTAAACGCAGAAGAGGGCTTCTAGTCAATTCGTACTTTTGTGGATAAATCAGAATAATACATATTTTGTTTAAATTTCAACCCGACACCTATTATGGTTGAAAAAGGAAGAATAGCGTAAGCTTAGATACATCACTACATAGTATAAAACAAAGTTGCTTCTCGTCTGTCTGTCCCTTTGTATGCTTAGATGTTTAAAACTACACAACGGATTTGGATGCGGGTTTTTTTAGTAGATAGAGAGATTGGAGAGAAAGTTGTATATGTATATAACATGCATAACATAGTAGAGAAACACTGATAATTTTAGAGGTTTCTAATGAGATGTCGTAAATAAATACATTATTTGCGCTTACATTGCAAACTCTGGCTGAACCCTACGAGATAGATCAAAATAATGTACTACAGTATTGTACACCTTAAAAAGGTCTACAAGAAAGTCCGATATGGTATGGTATCTCTTAGGGATAACCCACAATAACCATTTTTTATCCAAAAATTGATAAGTATTCGAGCACAGAAAAGATTTTCGCGGTATCCACTTTATTGTTACTTGCTACCCGATGACCCTGTAGCTTTTCTTTTAGCCCTGTAGTTTTTCTTTTTCTATAAACAGTAATGAAATAAAAACGTAGTCTACGCGGGCGTAGCCGGGGGTGATCGTTTGTTTTATTATAAGTGCAATAAAAATCCCAATATCGCTATAAATACAACAGAAAATCTCGTTTTCACTCTCTTCCAGTTACTATAGTCAGGAACATTCCACGTTACAACTGCGGGCACTCCCACGCCGCTTGCAGCACATTGTTTTTGTCAACAACCTCTACTCGACTAATTGCCGTAAACAATGGCAAGTCATTTCGTATACCATTAATTATACGTAATTGAAAGACATCATATTCATTTACGTGTTTCTTTCGAGATAAAATATTTTTAATTTGTAGGTACCTACGCGTTTAATTCTCGTATACCGCTTTCCCAACCTTTACGTCCATGTTCTGAGTACAAATCGATCGGTTCCCATTCCAGTTCAAATTCCTGTAGTTTTATTATCACGTGTACGACCGAGACGTCGTTTGTCGTCCCTTTCGCATTACTAGTTTCATGCCAAAAGGTATAGTCAAAAACAGAGGACAATCAATTGAAGGTTGAATATCCATGACCGGTTCGAATCTTGGCGTGTACAAATGAGTTTTTTCTGACTTAAGTACATAACTATCACTAACTCCGTGTCTCGGCGAGCATGTTAAGTCGTTGGTCCCGGTTGCAGTCATTAAAATCCACCAACCCGGACTGGAGCAGCGTGGTGTATTAAGCTCCGAGCCCTCTCACTCTTGAGGAAGGTCAAAGCTACTGCAGTGAAGCATAATGGGCTGGTGAAATGAAAATGGATAAAATATTCATGACGGTACGACATATAGTAATTGTACCTTAAAGTTGTAAATCTTAATTGCTGTTGGAATCAACAATTGCATACCGTCAAGGAAACCCGGTCAAAATTGCTAGTACAGTTATTATAAAACGTCCAACAATACCTACAACATATAACGAATACGATATTTCTTCACAAAACGAATGATTTTATTATTAAATTTTCTTGTTGCTGGTAGATTGACGGCTGAAAATACATATATAAGCAATGCTTTAATTCTATACGCAAGTCGTTACACAATACCTAAGAAATTATACAAGATACTTGTATAGGCATACTAAAAATACGCCGTAGTATTATGACCACGAAAATAAACTTTCAGACAAAAAATAATAAATGCCAAGAAAAACGATATATTTAAATTCTGAAATTGCTATGGTTTTGGCTATTTCAGTGTCAGTATTACCAAATAAGGAGTACGGCTTATCTATACTAATATTATAAAGCTGAAGAGTTTGTTTGTTTGTTTGTTTGTTTGTTTGTTTGAACGCGCAAATCTCAGGAACTACTAGTTCGAATTGAAAAATTCTTTTTGTGTTGGATAGTCTATTTATTGAGGAAGGCTATAGGCTATATGTATAAAATAATACTATCTGTCTGTCTGTCCATTTGAGCAAATCTCCAAAACGGCTAAACTTATTTTGATGAAACTTCACAGATATGGAAAGGAAGTGGTCAAAAGTGGCATACCCTACATTTTGTATGTCTGTATGTACGTCCATCTGTCTATTCGAGCTAATCTCCAAAACGGTTAAACCGACTTTAATGAAATTTTACGGGTATGAAAAGGAGGTGGTCAAAAGTGACATACGCTATTTTTTGGCCGTCTGTTTGTCTGTACGTTCATGTGTCTATTCAAGCTAATCTTCAAAACAGCTCAACAGATTTTAATGAAACTTTGCAGACGTGAAAGAAGGTTGTCAAGAGTGACATCAGCTACTTTTTGTGTCTGTCTGTCGTTTGTCTTCACTGATCTATCAACGTAGGTAAAGCCGAAACTACTAAGTCTAGGAAGCCGAAATTTGGAATAGTGGTTTATTTTATAACGTATAAATTTTTTATGAAAGGAATATTTGGAAATTTCAAATTTAAGGAGGAGGGACGGAAGGGCTTTGTATGAGTCTTTGTTTTATAAAGTTAGAAACATAAAAATTTTGACATAAATAAATAATGATGTCTTTCAGGGTTTTTGGATTTCCACATTTTAAGGGTGGGAAACGGGAGGTGAAAAGTATGGGAGTATCGGTTTTCCTAAAGGAGTGGGGAAAATGAAAATTGAAAGTTTGAATGGGTGTACCCAATATTAGTTTCAGCAAAAAGTATGTATAAACCATTTTGAAAGTTAATACTACCTAAAACAGGAATGTGTAGTCTACGCAAGCGAAGCTGCGGGCGGTCGCTAGTATATTTATAAGCATCTTGTGTGATCGGCAATTCGACTAATGCAGGTCCAGCCACTTTCAAAGGCAAAAGCTATTCCGATTGGAATGAAACGTAAAATGGGATAGCGGGCCAAAGTTAAAAAAAAACTTGTATTATCGAGTAAGGTTATAAAAAACCCGCTCGCCCGCCCGCCTAAGTGCATGTTGGACGCACATTGAAGGATTCCGTAATTTAATGAACTTTCTTAGTTAAAATTCAAATAATAAATTTTAAAAAAATTATCTCAAAAACTACTCAATATATCTCATTGAAACCAATTTTCTGTGGAAGTGTTTTAAAGGTTATATATACTAAAATGATATTATTAAAATTATCCACGCCATCGTTGAAATTTTAAGGCGGGACACAATTTTTAGTACTTAAGCAACGCGTATTGATTTAAATATTTTAAAACCTCACATTTTTAAGACTTATGCACCCTAAACGTTAATGCGTGCTGGTCATTTATTTTTCCTCTCAGTTACAGATATGGCCTACTCCAAAAGTTTTTTTTTTCGTAATATAACTGCACCGATTGCGTAGCAGTTCATGAATTACCCCTATCTTCTAAATTTTATCTATATGGTGTCAAATTTATCTACTGATCAAAAAAAACCCATTGACCCAAAAATTCAGATTTTAGTTAAGTGTTTCTTATAAATAGGATCAAAATTTTACCTATTTATTTGTTGATTAAACAATTGACTAAACAATTATTTATTTATAGTCATTTAATTTAATAGGATAGCAATAAGAAAATATTTTTATAACATTTCATATTAAAATGAGTTTATATTTTGGTGGTCATTTACTATTTTTGGCGATAAAATATATTTTTTGTACGTTACTTTTTATTTTATCTGATGGACAATTAAGCATAATATAAAGTTTTTAAAATAATACTTTTAAATATCTTCCATCATACTACAATTGAAGTTGATAACCAGGTAGTCCTTTGTATTTTATTGTTTTAATTTAAATAAGTATACACTTCACTTGTAAACTTCGAATATCAAATTAATTAAACTGGACACCGACTTTTCCTACCTGTAGCAACACGCGAGTATTATGTAAAACAAATTAAATAGCGGAAACGATTAATATGCGCAAACGCATATTATGGGTAACCGCGACATGTGACAAATAATGTTTTCGCACATACATACACACACACATAATAAATTGCAGTCAAATGAAAATATAAATGATGTCTACAACCCACAACAGTGTTGACAATCATCATCATCAGCCCATTTTTTACCCCACTGCAGGGGCTTAGGCCTCCCCCAGGGTGAGGAGGGGGGCTTGGAGCTTAAGTCCACCACGCTGCTCCACTGCGGGTTGGGAACTGTAACGACCGCCATCTAATGACAGCGTCCGGGACCGACTGCTTAACGTGCCCTCCGAAGCACAGTGTCAGTGATATTGTGTACTTAAGTCAGAAAAACTCATTGGTACACGCCCGGATTCGAACCATAGCCCTATGGGGCCTTATAAATTTGAGACAGGTTCGTTGCGCTCTGGGCTATCACGACATCGTGTTGACAATATATCGGAATAATAAATGCCACCAACGTGTATGTCCAAGAACAGAACCTTCAACTCTTTACGCGAGATGCGAAGATAACGTCCCAACAAAAAAAAAACTTAAAACATAAAAAACATACTAGTTCACAGCCAGACTTAAAATTATTTTCAGTGGCCAGACCGTTCGTTTCCTTGTTGTTTTTTAAATCTATACATAAAATAAAAATGAAAGGTTTTCCCGATGAGATTTAAAAAAATAAGGAGTTTCCGATAGCGATGACTGCATAATTTTTTACTATGGACAGTTCATTTCCAGTAGAACTTTAAAATAGAAGCTATCAGATATCAATAACATGATAAAAAGCATCATCTTCAAAAGTCTCTTTAGCTATGTTTTAAATCATAAATGTTCAGAAAATATGGTTTCAATATCAAATTCATAGTGATAATTTGGTATTTATAACCCTAGGATTCACCGCGGTACTATTTATTAGACCAACATGTATGGGATGTGCCTGATGTTATTTCAAAACAACAAAAAGGATTTATACGTACAGAATATATGAAGTTACATTTTGTTTAATTATAATAATAATAATAACGTATACATGACAACAACGTCTAGGTCCCAAACTAAGCCTTAGCTTGTGTTTTGAGTACCAAGCGAAGACACCACATATAACAATCAAGACCCGGTCACCCCCATCCCATATCAATACCCATACCCCATATCACCCCCATACATACCCCGGGACCCATATCAATATTCATCATATAAATACTGACCCGACCTGGGAATCGAACCCGGGACCTCCAGCTTCGCTGGTAGGGTCGCTACCCACTAGGCTAAGCGGTCGTCGTAATTAATAATAATAATACAAGAGACATCACACAGTACCACATATACACGAAACACATATACATGTTCATGCACACAAACATTTGTCCCGGGCGGGATTCGGGACTCGAACCCTCAGCTCCGCAGGTAGGGTCTGCCAATCGGTCAGTCAGCGTTCACTATAATAGAATGGAAGTGTTTTCAAGCCCATATTATACGAAAATCAATGTCGCCGTTTTAATTTTGGTTCTACTGAACACTATACTCAATTCCTAAAGATTTTCTGTATTGTTATAAAAATAACTACATTGGCTGTGAGTGAGAACAGCTTCGCTAAATCTGCGACCACAAAAGCCTTCTTATTTAAATAGGTATAATTTGGATTTACTCTAATCGATCGAATTTATTATGCAGACATCGAAGTGTCACCGCATTGGTTCAGGTAATTTTAAAATAAAAGTTATTTTAGTATATTTTATGGACAAAAGTGGTACATTTTAAGCTGCTACAAAGTATATCCGAGCGCTGTGTGAACTTTGGATATGTTTCAAAGTGTTATTTTCGTAACATCTTTAAAAGTATGCCTAAAACTGCTTTAAGTGGATATTTTGTACTGATATATTATCTAAATAAGCGCCGAGGCGCGTAGTTCAAGAGCTTGAAGCGCTTATCAAGAGATTAACGAACTGTAAACATGTAGGTTAGTAGTCAGTTAATCGCAGAGGTCACAATACCTACGTCCTTGTCCATTCAGGACAACGGCCGCGACTAGTCAAATTAACGGTGCACATTACTATTGTTTTGCGAATGCTAATGGTCGATTACTCGGCATTACTACGTATGCGAGGATGAGCACGCGATACGTTTTTGCTGAGTAGCTTACGTAATGGAACCGTTTGTGATCGTATCTAAATTGTACTGGGTGTTCGGCTGAACATAGAACTTACTTATAAAGCGTTTAATATTGTTTAGGGTATACCGAACTAAACAAAAAGTAAAAAAAAAATAGACAAGTAATAATAAAAATTAAATTTTAAATATATTTTTCTCGGTAACCATTAGTTTGCACCTTGTGCTCACTTAAAACTTTTTGTTTAGTTCAGTAAGCTCTACATGCTACATAAGTTTGTACTACGTTCAACTGAACACCTATTAATCACTACATATTAAAAAACTATAAATCTGTCAATCAGTTTTTCAATTCAAAAACGTTCAAGCTATATTGAATTTTTTTTTTCGTCATGTCTGATCATTTATGTGAGAATGCTCAAATAGCGTACTACAAAAATGTTAAAGATATTTACCGGGTACCACACTACATCCCGTAGGTCAGAAAGATTAAATACGTAGGTGTCCTAGTTTATTTGCCACTTGCCCACTATTTCGGCTTTGTTTTGGGCTAATTGCAAGAACATTACTTAAAGTCGGTGACCACATAAAGAAGGTCATTTAAATAGTTATAAGAATATTCGTATATAATAATCTTGGTAATTTGAACTGGTTAATTGGCTTTCTTAAGTAGTCGCTAACTTAAGTAATAAATAGACAGTCAGCCGAACTCGTCAACCCGTTCTTCTGATATATTGCAGAATAATGACATAAAACGACTGATTCGAAAAGTCCTCCTATCATCAAATGTGGCCGTCTTTCATTCCGCCTAGGAAGATTTGAGAAGTAACTCTTTAAAATTCAGACATTCATGTAATCAGTTCTGTTCATAGCTTCCTCCGAATCATTTTATGTTTACTGTCCTCATATCGGCTACCAATGCCCATGCATGAAAACCCGACGCAAATATTTATTTAGTTTTACTTGGCATTTTCAAGATGAGCATAACTTCCTAATCCTCCTAAACATATAAAAAGACGGGCACTTTTAATGACAGGAAGGCTTTTCTTTGCCTTATTACTTCATTAGGCGCGACACGATGCAAAAGAAAAACGGCCTCGGCCTACGTTCTATAACTCATAGACACTATTCGACACCGTATATATGATGATAACATGTATTTGCGTTTTCTTAACCGGCAAGGAGTAACCATTTATTGTAAAATTATACCATAATACAGTTATTTCACCCTTCCCACCTCTTTCCCAGGAAACAGGCAAGTTCTTCCGTGTAAATATAACAAGTGGGCCAACCTAGTATTCTCTGACATCACCTGGCACTAACATAAGCGGAGCTGCTTTAAACTATGATATAAAATATAACACTTTGCTCAGCTAAGTGAAAATTTTGTTAAATACCTTCAGGGTCAAGATAATAAACTTGCTTTCAATTGATATTATACTAAATTAAACGATCTCATCGTTTTTTCCACGACTTTGTGAGCAAAGAAAGTATTATAAAGGGACTGACCGAAGGTCGAGTGGCTAGCGACCCTAAATGCATAACCAAAGTCCGCGGGTTCGATTCCCACTAGGGATAAATATTTGTGTGCATGTATATCAGTGTCGTGATAGCCCAAAGCGCAACGAACCTGTCTCAAATTTATAAGGCTATAGGGCCATGGTTCGAATCCGGGCGTGTACCAATGAGTTTTTCTGACTTAATGTAAGTTAATGTAACTATCACTGACTCCGTGCCTCGGAGAGCACATTAAGCAGTCCGTCCCGGACGCTGTCAATAGATAGCGGTCGTTACAATTCCCAACCCGCAGTGGAGTAGCGTGGTGGATTTAAGCTTCAAACCCTCTCCTCACCCTGGGGGAGGCCTAAGCCCCTGTAGTGGGGTAAAAATGAGCTGATTAAGATTTAAATATCTGGGTGTAAAATAACTATATATCTATACATTATAAAGAATATTTAAGTATGTATGTCTAGTACCCCATAATACTTGCTTACTTTGGGACTAGGCGCTGGGAGGGAAGTCCCAGGTCTTATTATAAAGTGGCGTATATTTCCCGGGGATTAACCTGTTTACGTAAAAAAAACTTGAAGTAAATCTACCGAATGCAAAGACAGATAAAAGGTCACGCAAACAAGTAAAAAAATACAATCATCATTGTAGCAAGAATTAACGCAAACCAAATGTAATAAGTAGGGATTAACAAAAAGGGGCGAGCGAATTCAGAGGTATTTTCTGAAAAGGGAAAAAAGCGTGGCCAATCCGAAACTCCCACAGGCGAAATTAAGTGGCCCCCAAATTGTTATTCATGTATTCGGTACTATGTGTCGACGCGTGCGAAAATATAAAAGCGAGCATACCGCTTTTTATCTTCAGCAGACACATTCACCCCCGCAAAACCTTTGACCGGTAATTTGTTACTTTCTAGGGAATAAGATATCACTCCAGGTCTCAGTCACGAATCGAATAGCTCCGAGAGTTTTTACTTATTTATTTTCGCACTATCGTTTTGACTGTTATGATTGACATCATCATCATCAGCCCGTGTCTCTCCACTGCAGGATATAGGCCTCTCCCACGGCTCGCCACCACACACGGTCCTCTGCCTTCCGCATCCAATTACCCCCGGTATGGTGCTTTACGTCATCAGTCCACCGGGCCAAGCGGTGTCCAACGCTTTGCTTTTCGGTACGTGGCCTCCACTCGAGAACTCGTCTACCTCATCGGTTGTCGGTTCTACGGCAAATGTGACCAGCCCATTGCCACTTCAGCTTGCTAATCACTTCGGCTATGTCGATAAGTTTAGTTCTTCGCCGGATTTTAGTATTCCTAATTTTGTCCATTAAAGAAGTACCGAGCATAGCCCGTTCCATAGCGCGCTGACCGACTTTAAATTTGTGGACCAGTCCTGCCGTGAGAGTCCATGTTTCAGCACATGTCGTATGTCATTGTAGGCAGGACGCATTGGTTGAAGACCTTGGTCTTCATGCAGACATTGTGGTAGTGGCGACGAGAACAGACGACGGAGCTTCCCGAAAGCAGCCCAGCCCAGCTGAATTCTTCGGTCGTCCTCTTTGTTGAAGTTGTGTTTGCCTAACTGGACAGTCTGTCCTTGATAGACATAATCTTGCACATCTTGCATAGTTATGGTTGTTCCGTGTGTTCTTACTTCAATACCCGACAACGTTTGTAAAAAAATCACGAATTACAGACAATGCTGTACTCTATATGAAATTTCCTTACTAGTGAATGACCATCTCGAAACAATAAACAATAACTACTTGTTAAGGGGATAGGCTTTTCATACAAAAAAGAGGGTTCGGCCCGTGTCTAATCCTCGCTATATTTCTGTATCAATATTTGTTCTGTATTAGGAGAAATACTGTCACAGGCCGGTATGTTTTTTTTTTAATATCTTATTATTCGATATTAATGCAAATTTCAAAATAAAAATAAAATGTGCCGCCCTAGGCACATCCGTGGAAAGTAGTGGAAACAGACACTGCCCGCAAGCTGTTTCGACGGGTATTTTATAGGTATTTTTGGGAATTTGCTTTTGTCATCTCTGTCACTCAAGATCAGGTCAAGGAATAGGGAATGAAACGGAAATAGCGATGCTAATTCGAAGCCGCGGAGAGAAAGACTATTCTCTTAACTTTATTAATAAAATATCGTACAGCTCTTACAATACAATAAGCATACCTGTTTGCTTTTCAATATAGAATAATGAATGTACATTGTACATACAGGAAATATTCCCTTCTTCACAACGCAACGGAAATATTTGTAACACATTTATCTTCATTATCCTCCTAATAATTAGATACGGAGTAAAAAGCGCCCCGATGAAACCTCTTATAACAAAGTTACTGCCTATATGGCTAAGTGCATATTGTGTTACGAATTATGAGAAATAGAAAAAAATATTATGGTTTGATTTTTACCCGACTACGGTAAAGCTTAAAGAATGGTAATGTGTGTTAGGGTATGTATAAGTACCTACATGTATACGTATTATATGTATATAAAGGTGTATGTATAGGGGTATTAATATACCTACTTATATGTAGGTATATGGTATGAACATGTCTTTTTGTTCCGTGTTCATGGGTGTTAAATATTTGTATATAATAATATATATTATAAAGAATATTTATGTATATCAGTTATCTGGTACCCATAATACAAGCTCAGCTTAGTTTGGGCATGGCGCTGTGTGGTTATGTGTGTGATGTCCCAGGTATTTTTATTATTATTATTTTTATTATTATTATGAATATTTCGTTCATATGTGTGTATCTGTACATATATGTATATATGTTACATGCTACAGCCGTATTAATAATGGGCGTATTTATTGATTGAGTATAATTAGAAAGTTGATTTTTTTACAGCTTTAAGAGACGTAGAACTAAGTACTTGACATTAATTTCAAGTTGGTACCTCCACACGTTTCTGAGAAGAAAAGTTTTGACAAACAGACAAAGACGGACGGACGGACGGACAACGAAGTGATCCTATAAAGGTTCCTTTTTTCCTTTTCAGGCATGAAACCATAAAAATCAAGGAGTCACAACATGTTTTAAGATCGAAAATGGTGAGGGAATGGTAAATTGATTGGAAATAATTAATGCATAATTTCTTTTTTAACAAGCGAGTTTGGACCTTATTGACAGTTGTGATTTTTTTACGGATTTCGAGAGGTATACGTTAAAAATCAAGAAGTTCCTATATGTTTAGACTCCAACTTATATCTAAAGAAATATCGTATGCTAAATTCTTGCTTCTAACTTTTTAATCTATAGTAAGATTTTTTACCGCAGGTCTTTTTTTATGGCTATTGCAAGAATTTAAAAAAAAACTTATGTAACCAATAATTTATTTTAAAATAATTATAATGAGTTCCAATTTTTTACGTCTCAGACTATATTGACTATGTTGGAACCTCTTTCGTTACATACTGAAATTTCACCCTCAACGCTTATAAAGAAGTTCAAAAATTTGTCGCACTGCCCTCTAGTATGATTCTTCAGTAACTCACCCGCTGAGTGGCGTAGCACGAGGGGTCGAGAGCCCCGGGTCGGAACATCGCCGTGCTCGCTGCTGCCATCTGCCGGCGGCTACCTCAACTTGCATTTCCACCGAGACATTTCCCTAAAAAAAAAAAGACTCGAACTTAGATACGAACCATCGAAAGTGTAGTAGTAAGAATGCAGCCAAATGTTCCACACATTTGGGATAACTATATAATAAACCTTATTACAATGTTATTTATGAATTACAAAACATTTTTTTCATAAAAGTACATCGCAAATTACAAATTGCCAGATTTAAAAATATATTTTCTGGACTTTTAAACCCGATACCATATTTTCGAAACGGTTCACGCTCCTATTGTTAATCGTGTTTAAAATTTGCATAAATTTCACAACAACGTAGATAAAACTTTTAAATCCTCGCGATCTCACAATTTTCTCAAAACAAACCTGTAGCAGTTACCTTAGAAGAAAAAAAAAACATCGTAAATTCGTGCTAAGACAGTCCTAAACCGCAAAAAATGAGCGCGACAGTGAGCCTCGACTTTTATTTGAAAAATAAGGGCAGAAAGCGCAGGTCGTTCATATATCACACCACCTCTTGATTTACGCACGCGAATAAAACTCGGCAACTGTAATTCATAACAAGGAAATATAACGCTTCCACTCCGCTCTGTTTTATTAGGGCCAGACAAGAAATAACTTAACGGTTGAGTACATCCCGCCCTTTAGAAGTCATTAGAGATACAATTCTTTACTAATTCAATGATTTTTTATATAAGACTGAAATGTACGTGTAACAAACAAGAAGTGGGGCGAAGCGCACTGTATTCAGTTTTAAAATTTGAATTTCGAAACTACATATACGAAATACACGGTGAGTCCAAAGAGGTCGTATACGAAATTTGAAATGGCTGCAGTAGTATATACTTTGTGAAGTATTTGGCGTTTGATTTTATGAATTAAAATTAGGGTTTTTTTGTAATATTGACTTAATTTGCAGTTAAAACGATAAATAAAACTATTGGTTGCTAAGTAATAAATTTTTTGGTGTATCTTATGGTGTTATTTATTTCTACGCGAAATAATGCTATGTCGAGACAGTTGTAATAACTATGAAAAGCATTTTTATGAACACTTTTAATCGATATGAAATTTACTTTTTTTATTATTATTCACGTTTCTTCGTCGGTTCTTCACGATCTATAGTAAATATTATATTTTCTTTAAAGGTGTAATATCGAAGACAAACGGTTAGAAATCTTTGAATCCAAAGCGTAAACTGAGGCAAAATTGAGACCCGGGTCTTAAATTGAAAAAGGATAAATTTTAAATATATTGTGAAAAGTGTTAATAACTAATTTCTATAATTAATGTTAAAATAATATCTTGTATCTTCAAATGTGAGGTTATTTCCCTTTCCATGCTGTATTGACTAATCTTTTTAAAATCGATAAATAAAATTTTTATCAAATCAATTTTAAAAGATTGTTTTTTAATTACGTATATTTAGTGATAAACTCAGTTTTTTACATATAATTCATTTAAGACTTATTGTATAAAAATTTGTTTTTTATTTGACTTAATAATATATGGATATCTAACACAGCGCCATCTAGTAGTACTTTGGAAGTAAGCATGTATTATGCTTGTGTTACGGGCTACTATGTATAACTGATGTACATACTTGAATCTTCTTTGTAATATATACATATACAAATATTTTACACACAAACACGGAACAAATAGACATGTTCATGCACATTCACAAATATTCGCCCCGGACGGGAATCGAACCGGATATCTTAACTTATCTGCATGTGTGTGATTACGTTACGTTGGTACGTTAGTGACATGCGTATGTTGTCAAACCCCGCCATCCAACTCCTCAGCAGTACCCTATCCTGGGTAGTTTATCACTTGCGACATGCCATGCTCCTACGATACTTAGCTCGGTCGAGGGACCACATACGTTTACTAGTAGCCAATGATGGGTTCTATTATCCACCTTCCAGCTCCATCATCAGAGGGACCTCACCATGTACCATGAAAAGTATTCGGTAAGGCTTTTTAATATTATAATTAGAATTAAAATAAATTAGGCAATCATAATAAAATTGTTAAAACTCATTGCGTAGAAATAATTGAATTATCCACATCCATTGGCAAAGAGAATTTCATTTTGTATTAGAAATTACATCTTTTTGCATTTTCGTGTTCGCGGATTCCCAAGATCGACTGACAAAATATTGTGTTAACCGTAACCTGATTGTTAAAAAAGAAATTCGGTTTCATTTCGTATTTTTACTGCGTACATTTCTGATTTTTAAAGTTTTTATGGGCGAAGTTCAAGTCTTTTCAATAAAAACTTTACTTTGAATTTAGAAACCTATGAATAATATACTTATATTTAAAAAAAAATTTGAATTAAATAGTTGGGTTCTTTATGAATTATTTGAATGAATGAATGAATGAATAATGAATTAAACATAAATTAAAAATTATTTTTATTTTGCTTCATCCCACTCTGGTATCGGGTGAAATATTTTAATTTTTCTTAAAATGTCGTTAATTAAGGCTATAAAATACCGTCAGATGCAAATCGTAATCATAACAACGATATTTTTTTTAATTCGGCGAATACACGTCGGTGGTCCGCCATTACAAAAAAATGCGTTAGGTTTGGTATTATATAGGTTTTTGTTAATGCGAGGAGCGGAGCAGAGCGGGGAAAGTCACCAAAAAGCCTTATATTTTTTTTTCATATTTCCATTAAAAAATAAACATTTTACTGCCGGACCTTCCCACCTTCCCTTAACCTTTTTAAGCCCAATCAAATATTTTTTAACTTTTCATCAGACGACATTGTGAAACTCTATCGATATAAGTCGGTGAATTATAACACTATTTTCATATTTAGATTCTCAATGTTACCTTAAAACATGAAAAATATGTCTTGAATGTGTTTTGAAAATAAAACGATTAATTAAAAATTACAGAGGGATCACTACCGATTACATATTTACAGCATTGAAAACCATTTCGAAAACGTTATGTGAAATATATTAGTTCTAATTAATAAATAAATAATAATATGGGACTCCTTGGATACAAGTATTAACACTATTTTGTTACACTAACTAACCAATGGCATTTATCATTTCTGTTAGATATATCGAGATTCGAACTCCGTTTTTTAGGGTTCCGTAGCTAAATGGCAAAAAAGGAACCCTTATAGTTTCGCCATGTCCGTCCGTCCGTCTATCTGCCTGTCTGTCTGTGTTTTATCTCGGAAACTATTTGCAATATATAGATGAAATTTGGAAAGGTAGGTGTAATCTATTAACCGCTACACAACGACGTAGTGAAATTAAGATTTTTTTTGCATAGGTCGCCATACATGTAATTGTAGTACGAAAAAAAAATGATCGTATAACGCGAGAGGTTCCAAACGATAGGTCTTAAAAAATGATAACAAGATTTCAAACATTTTTTTTTTTTTTAAGTTAACAGTTGTTGAGATATGCGATATATGGAAAAAATTTATGACAGGAGTATATATAACGTAGTTAAAAGAAAAACTATCATAGCTAGCTAGACTGTATTATTTAACGAGTAATAGATTAACTTATAAAATGTATTTTTATTAGTAAAAATTTTTAAAAATTTCATAGAAAATGATAGATAGCGTTTAGACAATAAGCGAAAACTAGGTGCATTTTATCTTTGTGATGTTATTGTAAAAGATAATTTAAAAAAAACATTTTATTATGAAAACTACATTGTATTACTAGGTACTAAAAATTTACGCTTTCCTTTGTAGAGCTTATGCTCTTCACAATCGACACTAAAAGTCGAAGGTTCACTGTAATAAAATAAGTAATAAAAATTGTCTCTAGCTATCAGTGCACACGTTATTACTTTTCGGATTAGCCAGAGGATTGAGCGCCTTCTAAATAACTAACGAAATAAAAATGAAATATATTTATACAATAATTCTTAAATTACATAATAATAACGATTAATAGTTAAGTTCGATTAACGTCACGCTCGTTTTTTTATATTGTATGGTGGTACGGAACCCTTCGTGTGCGAGTCCGATTCGCACTTGGCCGGTTTTTGTATTTCATAACGTTTATCATTGCAAAATTTTATTGAAAACTGAGCCCTTGTAAAACCTAAAAATATGTATCACAACGGATCTTTATAACGAAGCAACAGACACTTTGACATCGATTGACATGATTTGATGACTAGAAAAATATTACTGGAACAAGAATAAAACACAATTGTTACTGTCCTGACTGACAACATTTTCTATATACTGAAAACTAGATGACAACCTACAACTCGCCACTAACTAGACAATATTTACACACAAAGGGTCAAGTATGCTAGAGGCAAGTGTGACGTCACATCCGAGGTCATCGCCCGACATTTCCTAGAGCGGCATTCCCACAACCTCCCGCCATTGTTACAACTTGGTTTTGACATTGTTCGCAGTTCTTTTTATAGTAATTAACGCAAGGTGAAATTACAAACTTTCTACGCTAAAAAGCCTATTCTCGACGCTTCCTCAGTAATAGTAAGATGATATAATTGCAAAATGTAATAGATCGTTTGTTTTAAAACGCTACGCAACAATTGTTGTGCGTTTTTATTAACTTTAAAGATCTAAGTGTTTAAATTGTCTGAAATAATATTTATGTCCACAATTCAATAAGTGTGAATAACTGTCGTCAATTCTTTCACTGTATCTATGCTGTATCTACAGACGTTTACACAAATGTAATGTTCTGCTAGGCTGTGTAAAAACAGTACAATGCAGGTATTCCAATCAAGAAAAGACGAGAAGTATTCCAATAAGAAAATGACGTTTGATTTTTAGAATACCAATTAAAGGAAGTACTTTGAATGTTTATTTTAGGCGTCGTCGGGAAGCTCGGGGTAGGAAGTAACTTCATAAATTAACTCTGTAACTTTATGCATACGTGTGGCTTTAATAAAACACCTCATTTGGTTGGAACAAGAGTGGAGAAAACGTCCTAGCGCAGACACATTTAATAAATCTACACAGTAGAAAACTTTAATATTAATATTTTAATTATTTTAACCTGTGATTCTTTATAATCTTCTGATTATAAAAACGCAGTTCTTAGACTAGTTTCATTTTTATTTAAATCAGATTCCTTTGCAATTAATTTTGGTCCTATATCGTGCTTGTTTATATTTCGTCGACATAAATCGATAATCATTTCCTGAACATTTTTTACAAGACATGCTTCCTGGAATAAACTTATTAAATCTGATTATTGACTTTAAGCATATTATTCCATAAAACGAATTCCATTATGTGTGATTGTCGATGGTTCGAAAAAAAGAGAATCTTAAAGCATTGTAATGTGAAACCTATGCCATGTCTTATATAGGTAAGAAACACGTACAAACATATTTTTTTAATATGGTACGGCTTTACAAAACTACCACCCTAGAAATATTAATAATAATTTAGGGGATGGTAGGACGAGGACAGAAAATCAATTTTCAGAATTTTTAGATATGCGGCAATGTGAAAAAAACCAAAAATAAAAACTGAAAACTACATACTCGTTACCACCGACATGAATTTGCTCCTTGCATTGACATAATCAAAGGATCGACTATTGAAAGATGGAATAGACTTCAACATTAAAATAAATTGAAAACAATAAATACGTTAAGAATTTCCTAACCCAACTTTAGTAACAATTGAAAATTCGATTTGCATGGCTTATTTATGTTTTAGCTGATTTTTTATGTTCCTAGTGTGTTGGAACCATCGATTTTTGGAACAGTGCCCATATATTTGGTTTTATTGTGTATTTTTCAAACATTCCTGAATTTCTTTTATACGTTCTTTTATGTACCAAACCGAAATAGTTGAGACTCATTACAAGAGTGGCTGGCCATTTAGTGTTAGTTTCAAGTGTTTTGAGTTTGAGGGTTATCAAAAATTTCTTAGTAGCAGCATTTTTTTATTTTGCTTTTTTCGTATTTCCGCATTTCTGAAAATTCTAAAAGTGGGTTTAATCTCTTCACCTCGCCCCCTGTTTCTTATTATGAATACCCTTAGGGTGGTAGTTTTGGAAATCCAACCCTTTAATATTTTCATGTGCTCGTAAGTTGATATACGTTTCAGTAAAATATTTTACAAGAGCAAATCCCCAAAAATCCCCATAAAATGCATATAAAAAACAGCATGCTGTATTATTAATAAAGGCTGTCCTTAGGGCGGTGTGTTTTCCTTTTTATGAAAATCGTATTAATATAGAATTTACTAATTATTACTTTCTACTATATATAATTATTATTGATAATTAATTAATATATAAAATAAGTAAACTAGATGTCGAAAAAACAAAAACATACCGCCCTGTAACAGGGTTTCTCCTATTACATTTTTTTCAGTAGAAATCAGTTAAGGAATTGAGCGAGGAACAGACACGGGCTATTCCCTTTTTTTGTATGGGAAGCCTACCACCTTAACATATTAATATGTAATAAAATGATCTATTAGATCTCAAAAGCTCATTGTAAGGTTGCGTTCACACACGTAACGACAGAATTACAGCATCGACACGACGAAACGTAACGTAACTTTAACGTAAATAAACGTAACGTAAATTGTTATTTTTACTGAGCACAATTATATAAACAAATATTATTTTGTATTTAAGATAATACAAATGTAGAGTTTAAGTGAAACAATTAAATCTGTAATCGGTACCGATTCTAGCAATTAATAGATTGGTTTTTTTTTAATATTTTTGTCACTTTAACTGCGCTAAGACAATTTAGAGTATTTTTATTTGAATTCTAACCATATAAGGCAACCAACATAACTTACGGGTGGATAATATATACTATATTATATAAATACACGGTAAGTCAGAATGTTATGCAGGTTTTCAAAAATTTATTATGTGAAATATAATGAACATATAATATTGTGAGGTATACTGTGTGAAAGGTAAACTCTCAAAGTTTAGTTTCCTGAAACTGATTCCGCGTTCGCCCGCAAGATGTCAGCAGGAGAGTAGTTAAAGAAAATGGCGCTGACTGGCGAGCAGAAGTCGTTCTGTGTGCTTGATTCCCATGTTAACAACTCCGTGATTACTGTTCAATGACATTTTCGTACCAAATATCAGAGAGACCCGCCAGATGGGAGGTCCATTCGTAAGTGGTACACACAATTTAGGGATGCAGGCTGCATCTGTAAACGAAAATAAACTGGCCATCCGTCGACTAGTCCCTCGTTCACCCGATCTAACTCCGTGTGATTTCTTCATGTGGGGTTTTGTAAAGGATCATGTTTACGTACCACCACTTCCAACAACACTGGATGAACTGCGTGCTCGCATCACAGAAGCCATTGCTGATATCGACCGCGATATGCTGCAGAAAGTTTGGCAGGAGATTGAATATCGGCTTGATGTCTGTCGTGTAACAAAAGGCGCTCACATAGAACACCTGTGATGTGTTTTTTAAAAAAAACTACACTTTACTAAACTTTGAGAGTTTACCTTTCCTACAGTATATCTCACAATATTATATGTTCATTATATTTCACATAATAAATTTTTGAAAACCTGCATAACATTCTGACTTACCCTGTATATATTACTAGCGACCCCGCAGCTTCGTCTGCGTGGACTACACGTTTCTGTTAAAGGTGCCATTGACATTCAAAATGGTTTCTGCGTAGTTCTTGTATCATTTTTTTTATACTCTCATAAAAACTTCCAACACTCATTCTCCCCTTTTCTCTTAAAATGTGAAAATCCAAATGGTCTCCTTTTTCAAGTTTGCGTTTGGCGCAGTCGGGTTTTTTTCATTTACTTTTTAAATGTCCGTAAGGATTTATTTTACACAAAGTAATTCCCATTAATCATTATGTCTGTCGTCAGGAAATGGAAATATTTTAATGAAGCGTTTGATTTCTCAATTAAGATGCCAATTACGAAGTAATAACACATGCAGAGTTGATTGCACGGAAGCCACAGAAAATGAAAAAGAAATCAAAACAAACCACAATCATTATAGTAATTTACGATCAAAAGAGCGTAATGACTTATTCTAAATATTAGCCGAGTGGATACGGAATGACGAAAAGTGAGTGAAAGTATGGGTCAGGCGCGTACGCAATTGTCTATCATAATTCACAGAGACATCAGAAATCCGCAGTGATGCTTAGCCTAATATCTGACCATTTATGAGAAAATTGTTCTTAACTCCGATAGCACTTTTACTAATTTGAAGAAAGTTGGATTGCATTATTATAGACTAGTTCTCCTTCACGAATGTGTAACAATATTGACCAGAAAAAAGACATCACTTTGCTTAGAATCGCGTATTGAATTAATTTCAACATCTATTTAAAAATAGATATAACGCAGTGCGCGACTGATTACATTAGAAGTTAGTATGCAAAGTGGTCATTTGGCGACATAAAAAATATAATAATTTGTTAAAACATTTAAAAATCTATTTAATATATCAATCTCACATAAAATCAAAATCGATCGCAACGACTTCTAATTTATCAAAGATTTTACTTTATTATATTTAAAGAAGTTTTACTTGTATACTATAAAAGGCCACAACTTAATATTGTCTATTAAGTGTATAAGAAGTTAAAGACACCCATAAAATATTTATTAGTTACTTGTATAAAAAAAGTATTTGTATTTGAGTAAACGCATTTATATAAAATATTTTTTTAGAAATTGCTTCCCTACCCTTAATCTATATGTTATATTTTATTAAATATGACTTATAGACTCTATTGATACAAATAAAAATTTAATATTTAGTTAGGGCATGTTGTTTGTGTGGATTAATTCTGATAAACATTGCATAGTCGTAAATGCCGTTTAGTTTCATTCCATTGCACTATTACGTTAGCAATCTAGATAACACAGATCTTTTTCGTGACTAAAAGCTGTCTTCGAGTGAAAGTCTCTAAAATATCGCTCTAACATTTCCTCTTTTATAAGTGAACAACTACAGAGAAAATAGCTTTTGCTAGATGCTTTGCCAGCATTGTTTGTACGAAATCCCACTCCATATTACTTTTCTTAAACAAACGATAGGAAATAAAACTTAAAAAAAAAGTTTATCGTAAAAAAAATTAATAATTTGAATTTGGTGTTTTTTTCATTTTTTATAAGCTAAGCTTTTGATGTAAATAAATAGCAATCACTTATGAACTATCAGAGTTTTTGAGTTGAAATAAAAAAGAAAAATGATAGTAAATAATCTTACGAGTATAATGAAATTATTTAAAGAAATATATACTTAAGAAATAGTTGTAAATTAAAACAATAAAGCTTTTACAAGAACGATTCTAAATCTACGTAGGTTTTTTTGAAATAAAGTGATTAGCAATTTTTTTTTAAATGCCCACATAACTCCAATTTTTATTACTGTTTGTCAGTGTTTGTTAATCTACCTGATAGTTCACAGTTGTTGTAATTTATTTACACAAAGAGCTTATGTTTAAGAAAAAAATAAAAATTACTATAAAAAATATCAAAGTTTTCAGATTGTTGACGACCGCTTAGCCTAGTGGGCAGCGACCCTGCCTGCGAAGCTGGAGGTCCCGGGTTCGAATCCCAGGTCGGGTCAGTATTTATATGATGAATATTAATACTGGCACCGGGTCTTGGTTGTTATATGTATGTGGTGTCTTCGCTTGGTACCCAAAATACAAGCTAATGCTTAGTTTGCCGTTTGGGACCTAGACGTTGTTGTGATTGTGTGTGTTATTATTATTATATTATTATTATTATTTATTTCTCTTATTTATTTGTTCATATTTTTTTTTGCGATAAGTTTGACGCTAGTTTGACTTGTTCGTGCACTTTACGAACTGGAAAACGGTATATTCCACCGAAACCACTCAACTTGTTACAGTAAACTAATTAAATGACGAAAATATTCCCAATGTCAAATGAAACATATATTCATTATTTCTGTAGGCATTCGTAAAAACCTAAAAATTAAAGACCAGACACAGCGCTTACGCGTAGGATTTCAATAAAGATCAAACTTTAGGTCGTTTGCGTTGCACGCAATACCAATTATAGCGAGAGCGGACTTCCAATCAACGGGGGCGCGCCCACTGGTGAAATGTACAAAAGGCATGTCTTGTCCTGCACTGACACGCTGCAGATACATTAGCTTAGCGGAGCGGGTAGCGCAGCGGGAACGATGAAATATAGTAATAGAAAATACTTTTAAATAATGTTGAAAACAGATATATAATGTAAAACAGTACCAAATAATAGTCTCTTTTATTGTTTAGTATATGCGTGTCCTAATGTTTGGCCCGAAACTTATGTGATAGTACGCGAATACTGAACTCCTTTCGAAAAAGCGTTTTAATGACAGGTTATATTGATTCATGTTTAATGGTAATTAAAAATAGTCTTCAGTCCTTATGAAGTTATCAACTTTTAAAATGCCATTGTGTTGTATATAGTGGAGACGTACATTTTTACTTAATTATTTACTTTTTTAAATTTCCCTCGTGTAACTATGGACAAAAATCCTTAGTGTGTATTTGTCGCTGAATTAAGTTTCTGATGGCCTTCTATAAATAGACATCTAACTATGATTGACATATTATAGGCTATCGCCGTCACACGCGAACTTTCTTGATTGCCACTTAATTCTAAAGAAACCTTCAAAAAAAAACTACAAAAAAGATGCATATAACCTTTCTTTTTTCGTTTCAGGCGAGGTCGTTATAATTTTCACAACATTCAATTTTTGTCTACAAATATTTGTCTTGTAATTTGTTCAATTATTTACTAGAAAAAAACTCCTTAGCAATTAAATAATTTTTACGCCATATATGATATATTCATCATACATAATTACCAAAATAAGTGTTCATGATTATCATAAATGAATCCGAGTGTAGCTGGAAGTGAAAAGATAGTTATTATATATTAGCGAACTAGTGACTTGTGCTTTGTGCCACATTGCGAACCTTGCACCAGAAATACCATTAATTCGCTTGTGTAACATGTCCGGAGAATTACACCCACAATGCCCATTAGCTTTTATGATTACCAGGACAATATTCATCGGCACATTTTGCGTGTTCGATACGACATAAATTTAATTCCATCATCTTTTTGGCTCTATAAGTCGATACTTCGATAGGTTACCGAAATAAAAAATGAAAACTAGATAACTTTGTCATGTACTTCGTCTCTGTGTCCATAATGTCTGTAACATTCTAGTCTTTATACATTTATAGAGATAGGTAAATGAAATTTCGTATGTAATTATATTCTGTGGGCATAGTTGCAATTTCATTAGTCGTCAAGATATTAGTTTTTTTTTTTTTTTTTTTTCATTCCATCATGTAGGCATCATTAGGAAGTACATTTTAAACGAATTAGAGGTCCTACAAATAGCTTTTTGTTGAGCCTCCTGTTTCTAACATATTCAGCTCTAAATTAACTTTTCCTATAATCACCCATTGCATTTCTAAACAAAAGCATTAAAGAAAATTGTAAAAAGTGTGAAAAGTAAATTTTCATTAGAATGTTCAGTTAAAAACTTCAGTATGAAGTCATTTTAGTTTCGGTTTCATTTAAGAAAATTTATATATATTAAGTAATAAAATTAAAAAAAAAATCAACCCAAGATCAGTAAATGCCCAAGATATACTAATGTGTAAATACGAGTATATACTTAGATGAACGTCGTATTTCAGATATCATGCGGGCAGATATCATGAGGTATAATAAAGTAAAATAAAAAAAAAACATTACGTAATTCATTCATAGCACAAAGTAGGAATAAATTATGGAATCCTTACCCTATGCATAGCCATAGTGCTTAACACTTGACCTATTTTTTTGTATACTTGTATATAAGGTACTAATAAAAGAAAATTTCATGTATTACATACACCAGCCTATTATGCCCCACTGCAGAGACTTAAGCCTCCCCTCAGGATGAGGGTGTTTGGAGCTTCCGCCACTCTGCTCCATTGAGGGTTGTTGTATTTCATGTATACTAAATTGGATTTATCGTATAATTTATAAGTGACAAATAAAAGATAGTAATGATATATTTCTACAATTTTTTAAGATGTAGCACTAGTTTAAAACTCTCTTTGAAGTTGTTATACCTCAACTGAGTGTCACTGCCAAACAAAGTACCTTGGTACTAGTAAAAGTAATGTTGTAATAAAGAAAAAAATAATTTTCTGTTTTGGTTTTAGTACGTTTTTATGTGGATGATACTAGTATATTTACATACTTGTCGATCAACTGACTGATCGGTTATTTAAATTCAACCTCAAAGTAATATTTATGGGCACGATCATGCTGGACTTTGATGGTGCAATTTCAGATGTTGTATACAAACTCGGTAATTTTAAATGACATTATTAGCAAGATTCGATTTTTAAGGTGTCATTCCTCAAAAAGCACAAACGTAACCTTTTTGGTTGACTCGTTACAGTAATTTTCCCTAGACGCATGAATTTATAGATTTTTAAAGAGATTTTTAGGTTACAAGGAGATATTACTTTTCTATTTTTACGAAACCATGTTTTTTATACCTATACGGGATGCTCGGATGAACACGTAGTCCAAACTTATAGAGCGTGTAGAGTTTACCAAACTAAACAAAAAGTTTCAAGTGAGCAGATGGCGCAAACTAACGGTTACCGATAAAAACGTGTTTGATGTTTAATTTTTTTATTCACTTATCTTTTTTTTAATATTTTTGTTTGATTCGGTAAGCTCTACACCTTCTATAAGTTTGGACTACGTTCAGCCAAACAACCCGTATTCGGATAGTATTATGTTCACAAATGTGTCAGTCTCTTAACTCAATTAATGTCATATAGATGTAAAGCGGCCGGATGGCTTTACACTGACCCCTTGAAAAAAGAGACGATGCCTGCTTTGGAATATGACATTCATCAGCACATTAGCACCCTCACATCTTGGAAGTACTCAACGATCACCCGGATCAGCGGTTGGGACAGCCGGGGTAATAACCATGCCAAATAAACCAATTTGGAATCGGCTTATGACTTCGTACCGGTCGCTATCGAGGCAGCGAGACCTTGGTCTTCGAAGTCAAATCTTTGTCAATCAAATACCTAGGTCGCTGTCTGAAAGAAAGGCCTGGACCCGAATACCGGGTTCTTTCTTGTTCAGCGCATTTCACGAGTACAGCGCGGTAACGCCGCCAGCAGCGTGATTATCAATTGAATAATAATAATTATTTTCTTTATTTTATTTTCATGTTTGAATATTCATTTATAGGACGGAAATATTAGCTTACGAAAATTCAAAATAATTTTTTCATGTATAATCTAAAATTTAGTTAAACGTATTCATTAATTAGTTGTTGATTTACCGACCCGGGTTTTTTATCCTCACGGTGCTTGAATCTAATCCAAACTTAGTTATTATAAAGTTGTTTTAAGGCTCTATAATTTAAATAGCCATAGACAGCCGGTTCCGTCTTGACTAAAAAGTACATTAACAGTCATCGTACAACAAGTGCTACTTTCTACAAGTGAAAACGTATGTACGGACATGTTAATGTGTGCCTTTGACGTGTCGACGCATATGGGTATTAGGCAATAGGTCACTAGAACTGGTGGTATATTGTATTGTAAACAACTTGAGAATTATTACAAATGCTAGTGTTTAATTAAATCAGAAACACAAATATTTTTACTTTGCAAAACAAAACAAAAAGTTTCAAGTGAGCAGATGGCACGAACTAACGCTTACCGAGAAAAATATGTTTAAAGTTTTATTTTTTGACAGTTATTATTTTTTTTACTTTTGGATTAGTTCGACAAGCTTCACACATCCTGTAAGTTTGGCCTACGTTCAACCAACAACCATACACTATAATAAATTACATAAAAATATAATTTTCAAGTGTATACATTACTTTTTTAGTATCCATAGTACAGGCTCTTTCTAGTTTAGGACTAGATAACCTTATGTGAAATGTCCTATACATTAAATAAATAAAAATTATATTTAAAAAAATCTTTTAATTGTTGTTTGCTGTGAAATATGTTGTCAAGCCACAAACACATCTGCGATTTGCGCAATTTAATCTTTGAAAGTAAATTTTACTAAATGTTGCATTTGTAAACACTTTTATTTACACGACAATTTGATCTCCAACATGAAATTTGATCAAATGTCAAGCACAACAAGTGTTCATAGAATTACAAATTTTAAAAATATTTACTTTTAAAATTTAACTGCCCACAATTTAGTTTAAATATTATAGACTTATGGAGGGATGCTTAATAAATACTTCAACTATTTCAGACCTCTTTTAATGAAAGTACTTTAAATTTTGAAGCATATTCTTTTATATATGTCATGTATTTATCAATTAGTAATACGTAACAATACTATCCTAATTTTCTAACATTTCTAGGAAAAATTCGAATGCAACGTCCCTTTTCTTATGTTCTTTGTCGTCGAAGAAAAATAAATTAATACTAAAAAAAAGTAAAGAATTTATCACCCTCGGTTTTCACAGACGTTACATACTAAAATACATCAGATGTGAATGTCTTTGAACTTCGATATTGAAATTGTCCGCCAATGAATATGCTTGGCTACACATTTATTATTGTACTGAAACTAGAATCTAATTAAATATTTGGCGTTAGTATAGACTGTATTTTGCGTACTAACTCAAAATCGTTCAATTTTGTTACTTGTATTATTTTATACCGTCACGGATATGATACATTGATTGATATATAGGAATAATATAATATCAACTTAGACCCAAACAGCTATGGTTCTGATAATGAAAAGATAATCGAAATAATAAATATTTAAATATTCATTTCCATGACTTTAAATTTTTTAAATACCTGAAATTATTGTATAATACTAAAATATCATTAACAACTCATAAAGCTTGACTAATAAATAAAATCTATTGTATGCTACGCCTTTTCCAGTATCTTTCTAATTGTTAAGAACAAATGCGAAAAATATATAATAAATATATAGAATTTACTTTAAAATTTTGTTAAAGTAAATTAATCATAATGTTGCAAAATTTTTTAAATTATTGCATAATATCCAAATCAGTACCAATATTAAATTAATGTTAATAAATTACTACTCTTGACATTGTAAACGTAATTGGTCTTAATTCTTTTTTTTTGACCAAAAATACTATTTATACTATTTATTAATATATATAAGTACTGCAACAAATGATATAAAAAAATAATAACATATTTACAAATAAACATTTCATTTAAAAAATCATCTAGGGTCAATACCCAGAACGCTGGCAGCGTTACCTCTTTGTATAGTCAGGCTTATACGTTGACGGAAATAGCTGCCAGCCTTCCGGTCGCCGGACACCTCGACCAAACGCATAGACACTTTCCTGGGGAGCCGCTCAGGCTCTGGACCCCATGGCCCCAGGGTTTCAACCCCAAACGGCGCAAAAAAGTACTAGTCTACATTTAAATATTTGCGCCGCTTGGAGACCTCGGCGGCGAATGCAGCCGCGCCAGCACGCTTGGGAGTCACCAGAATGTGGGACGGAGCCCACGTATCAGCACAGGTAGCGTCAACTGACATGTTTTTTGACTACATAAAAAAAATATAATTTGAAAAATACGCGTACTTATATTTACGTCAAACTATGTTAAAAAATATTTTAACTTAACATTCAAATACGTAGGTACTCAAGGATTTACACATAAGAACGTTAGCTACGATGTATTTCAATCAACTCATATTAACAGAAGAAAAAAAATGGTCTCGGCATACCTACTAAACGCCCTGTATAAAACTGTAGTTTGTGAATGTCCGTATATGCAAAGTATGTTGTTAAGAAGTTTATTGTTATTGATTAATCGATCATTCCTTTCTTAAAATACACACTTTTAATGTTTTATCTCTTTGTATTTTTATCTAAACGCTTCTAACTCCCATTATATATATATCTGATAATATATTGATTCAACGTTATAGTGTTTGAATCATGACGCTTATATTTTCAAGAATATAACTATTATATAGCTAGGGTGTAACAAATTAGTTTTGACACGCAAAATATTAGGTTATCTTAGATGTGAGAAGAGTGTTTTTGTGTTTATTTAAATTAAAAACAAAACGATCGTGAGAACCCTAACAGCTTTTATTTTAATACGTCAATTTTCAGAAAACAAAATTAGGCTACAATTTTATTACTCCATTTAGTTTTCACATAAATTAAAGCAAGTGGTGTTGTACGATTGGAAGTTTTTTTGTCTAATTTCTTGCAAGCCTTACAAGTGTATTCAAGAGGTTCCATGACGTACTCCGTCAATTAACACTTTCGACGTTTCTCTGTATACTGCGCACGTTGATTTGCAGACTTCGTTTTTAGCGTTAATTAGCAGCTAATTAAAGTCGGCTGTTTTATACGACGAACAAAAAGCCTTTGTTTCGAAGATCAATCAGGAATCGGAAATGTATACGAGAGCTGTTCAACATGTGACAGTGAAATATTTACTTCTTGGAACAAAACAAATGAAAACTGGCAGGTTGTAGCTAACGTATATGCTAAATTATTTAAAATATAAACCGGCATAGTGCGAATCGGTCTCGCACATTGAAGGTTCCGTACTGCTACACAAAATATACATGTTATGCATTTACAAAAAAATGTTATGTGTAATAATTACAAATTAACGATCCTTTGCTTGTCTTTGACTTTGATTGCTATAAAATAATAATAATAATAATGATTTTGCTTAGTACCAAATTTCATGATTCTAGGTCGACGGGAAGTACCCTATAGGTTTTAATTTATTTGAGACTGTGAAAATATAATTATAATTAATTAACCTTTGCATCAGGTTCGCCAGGGACTGGTTATATATAGACTTTATAACAACCCAATATTTTCATTTGACAAAAATGTGTTATGAGTTTTTATTTTTGATGTTCATTTTCAATGTCCTTCGATGATTGCGAGAAGCGCGAAATCTGTAGATTTTTCAGCGTGTAAAATTTTTGTACCTATTTACTGGTTTTGTTATTTTTTAATGAATGTGTTTTCTTCATAGTTATTTAAGTCATATAAAACTTCCTCGTATCATGTCGAATAGTTTATATTATTTTTAAATAATATTTATTAATAATAATTATTATATTTATATTATAATATTAATAATTATAATTATTTTATATACAGTCGTTATACAGGCTTTATGGACCCCACATGTTTATTTTAGTCGGTAAAAAGATTTAGATTGTTACCTATTCCGATGCGAAAGATACACAAAGTGTGTGTCCCTTGGTATCCGATATGAGAAGAGAGTATATTCCGCTAATAATGCACGACTGCACGATCATACGTCAAAATCTCATGAAGATCTAGGTTTACGACCTAATAATTTTCTAGTTTCTGATAGATATGGCTAATAATTTTAAATAAAACCGTTTTACTTCAAAGTTTTTTTTTTGTCTATTTTTAATTTCTATTATTATTTTTATTTTGAATTTAAGTTCTGTCTCCTCGTTGGACTATGTAAACATAAAATATAATTTCATTGCTTTATTAATAAATGGCTTTTTATTTCAACTTGACGAAAGTTTGCACCCATTTACGTATCGCTAATGTGTCTTCCAAGCTTCCTCAGAAACAACTAACAAACCTTTTATGTTGCCTTTACGTGAACATGGATGACTTCACTAACAGTCAAATGTATCTAATATAATTCAAAGTTCGATCTACATAATGCCTTTACACTTGAAAATCTAATTGGAATTCTATAACTTGTTATACTTGTATATTATTCACGAACCAAAACCTCGTTCGGTCCCTATAAATATAGTAGGTAAGTACTCATAACAAACAGATTTTATAAAATGTTCAAATATTGCCCTGGATGGGCAAGAGGAAAATTTTGATCGTTTTCTACATTTCAACCTAACAAAATATTAGATTTATATCTTTACGATTTTACACGGATCACGAATTCGGACTGAGCTATACCGCACTCACCCACTTTAGGTGAAATTGAAATCAAACTGTTTTTAACGTGTAACCGTGACACACGACTAGCCGACTGCATTGACGTTATTGAGGTCGCGATTAATAACGCGTTAAAAATCTGAAAATTTATTCGAGCTTTTTAAGTTCAATGCCAATGAGTTATTCATCATTTCAATACCGATATTAAAACCTATAAACCTGTCGATGTACTGAGTATCTTTTCTTCAAGAAGTGTGGTTAGTAGAGTTGAATATTCCTACAGTTTCCCAGTTTCCCCAGAGGGATGGCAATTAGGGAAGTACTTAAAATTTGGGCCACCTTTAACATGTCACCAATTTTTGAAATTCTGATTCTCCTAAAGTGGAAACATATATATTCAAAAATTACTCAAAGCAAATTAAGTTAACACCAAACATAAAACAAAGCCAACTTTTCAATGTGAAATCTGCATTCAATGTCAAATCGAAAAAGGTATGTTTTTTTTTAATTTCTTTATTATTATTTAAGGTACGTTCCATTCCATCAGCCCATTATACCCCACTGCAGGGGCTTAGGCCTCCCCCAAGTGTGAGGGGGTTTGAAGCTTAAATCCACCACGCTGCTCTAGTGGAGGTTGGTGGATTGTAACGACCGCTATCTGTTACATCTGTATACAAGCATACACCTTATTATTATTTCTTTTCAACCGATTAATTTTAATCTATATAAAAATAAATCAGATCAAAACGTTTTGATATACGCAGTACCTACGTAACTTTCGTTTTAGTATTGCAAAAGCTGTCAATTCTGTCGTGAATAGCTCACAAAACGCTCGTTAATTTCGAGGGCGCCGCCTTAGAAAAGAAATCACGAACCACTGTGCATTGTGTTCGTACCGAGTCGTGTATCGAGTATTTACGGCTGTACAGTCGACGATTTCATTCACTGTGATACAAATCTAGTTTTGAAATGTCTTTGCAAATATTTGATTTCATTCTGGATTCTTGGCGCAGAGCATCCGCATGATTATAAAAAAAGGTGCGAAATTCCAAATAACAGAATTACTTTAGACAGTTGTTAGAGCCATGCAAACGCGTGAGAAACAAATGTACAAACGAGTATTTCGTGCCGAAAGAAGTTTCGCGTGTTGTGTGTATTATGAGATAACAGGGGACCAATGATCCTAACTGTATATTGTTGTCTATAATTATATAATTTCTGGATGGACCCTCGCAATAGGTACGATTTGTACAAAAATGACGGGCTAACTTTTACATACTTGGGTGTGACTGAACATAGATTATTCACTCTAGTTACGCCATTCTAAGCATGTACAAACGTCTTTGTGTGCATAAATAAGAACCGAACAGTTAGGTGATATTTTTGTGTAAGTTTTTTTGACGCCGAAACTCTATCCGAACTATAATCAAAGCATGCTATTTGACGATTACAAAATATGGGCAACAACCATGATCGAAAATAAATTTGTCGACTATAAGCCCCACGACAACTTTACGTTAAATAACAACGACTTCACGATTACTTCGAATTGCTCTATCGACCTTTATTTCGTCATCGCATGAGCCTGAACTTATCAAAAATATTTCTCAATTAGCCTACAAGCCGTTATTTAAGCCCGGCAAGATGATATGAATTTTAATTATCATACTGTTATATATCAAACTTGTTTCTTGACTGTCCTTTCTACACTATTTTGGGCAATATATTTTGCATAAAAATTTAAAAAAAAAGCTAATGGTGAAATCTACCTGGCAGTTTCAATATAAATAGGATATTCATTCATACGATTTCAATATAAACCTATATGTAATAAAATTCTATGCGAAACTGTAAAGGAATCATAAAATGCGCAGAGTATGGTGAAGACCGAATTAATATTTCTAAGGTAATTCTCTTGCAACCCATTTTCTCATTTTTATGTACAATTTTTTAAATTCTGAGATCGAGCTAAATATGTGAGAGAGAAAGGCTGATGGATGGATGAATGGTTTACATGCTATATGATACCCGTTCCTGAAACAATTATACAAAGTCATGTTTTACGTTTTCATCTTACTATAGAAGAGTCACTTTTGTGGTTATATACTAAGGTTTAAGTTTCGTTTGCGTAATCAAATTCAATGTTCAATAACATTGAATAATAAAAAAAATCACGAACACTGTGTTGAAAATGAAAAATGAAAAACAATTTAAATAAACATTAGTCATTTTGAAACATCAAATGTATGGAAGGTGCGTGTGTTAAGATTTAACTTAGTGTTTCTTAAAGTTACATAATGTTGTTGTCTGTACAAAACTAGTCGACAAGGTCGATCACTTCCACTTGACCAATAAACCACATTTATACAGGCAGTCAATAAATATAAATTCGTGGATACTTTAGTCACTGAGTTTTTTATTAGTTTCATATATATGAACAGAAAAGGATTGGTGATTCAAGAAAAGAATTACACCAATAAATTATTTTAATTAAATTCGGTTATCCGTGTATTTCTTTATAAAGTGGACTAGCTTTCCGCCCGCGGGCTTCGCTCGCGTTGACCACAGTTGTACTGAGACAGTTAAAGGAACGTGATGCTCCAGAAAATTGTAACACTTTCTAGAACATTCTGAAACTTAACTACCTGAGAAATCTCTATACCTTATTTCATAAAAATCCATTTAGGCATTTTAGTATGAAAAATAGCTATCCCCCAAGTCGGTCCCAAAATCAGTGAGACATTTTGGAGATTAACTGGAACAGACTAACAGACACTACGATTTTTAATATGTATGTCAAAAAAATTGCTTTTCACTCCTGACAACGCCCTTTTTATATTTGCAAAATTTCAATAAAATCGAATCAGCCGTTTCAACGATTAGTCCTAACAAACAGACAGACAAACACACAAACAAACAAACAAAAAGTAGCGTATGTCACTCCTTACACCAGTCTTTTCACGTCTGCGAAGTTTCATTAAAATTAGTTTAAATTTTTTAGAGTTTAGCTAAAACAGACAGAGAGACGGCCAGATAGACAAACAAAAAGTATTGAATGTCGCTTCTGACAATCTTTTAATCACATCTTTGAAAGTTTCATTGAAATAAGTTCAGCCCTTTCGGAGATCAATTCGAACAAACAGACGGACAGACAGAAAAACAGATAAAATAATTTGGTCATGTAATCACATAGATATCGTCAAAACATGAAGTTTGAGTACCAACACGATAGGTATGGGATTGATGATATCGAAAATATAAGCATTTAAAAATTTGGTCACGTGGTCACATGGATCTCGTCAAAACATCAAGTTTGAGTACAAACACGATAGGTCTGCTATTGATGGTTTCGAAAATATAAGCATTTAAAAATTAGGTCACGTGGTCACATAGATCTCGTCAAAACATCAAGTTTGAGTACAAACACGATAGGTCTGCGATTGATGGTTTCGAAAATATAACCTTTTAAAAATGTGGTCACGTGATCACATAGATCTAGTCAAAACATCAAGTTTGAGTACCAATACGATAGGTTTGCGATTGATGATTTCAAAAAAATAGGCATTTAAAAATTTGGTCACGTGGTCACAAAGATCTCGTCAAAACATCATGTTTGAGTACCAACACGATAGGTCTGCGATCGATGGTTTCGAAAATATAAGCATTTAAAAATGTGGTCATGTGGTCACATAGATCTCGTCAAAACATCAAGTTTGAGTACCAACACGATAGGTTTGCGATTGATGATTTAAAAAAAATAGGCATTTAAAAATTTGGTCACGTGGTCACATAGATCTCGTCAAAACATCATGTTTGAGTACCAACATGATAGGTCTGCGATCGATGGTTTCGAAAATATAAGCATTTATAAATGTGGTCACGTGGTCACATAGATCTCGTCAAAACATCAAGTTTGAGTACCAACACGATAGGTCTGCGATTGATAGTTGCAAAAATGTAAGGATTTAAATATTTGGTCACGTGGTCACGTAGATCTCGTCAAAACATCAAGTTTGAGTACCTACTAACACGATAGGTCTGCGATTCATGGTTTCGAAAATATAAGCATTTAAAAATGTGGTCACGTGGTCACATAGATCTCGTCAAAACATCAAGTTTGAGTACCAACACGATAGTTCTGCGATTGATGATTTCGACAATATAAGCATTTAAAAATGTGGTCACGTGGTCACATAGATCTTGTCAAAACATCAAGTTTGAGTACCAACACGATAGGTCTGCGATTGATGGTTTCGAAAATATAAGCATTTAAAAATGTGGTCACGTGGTCACATAGATCTCGTCAAAACATCAAGTTTGAGTACAAACACGATAGGTCTGCGATTGATGGTTTAGAAAATATAAGCATTTAAAAATGTGGTCACGTGGTCACATAGATCTCGTCAAAACATCAAGTTTGAGTACCAACACGATAGGTCTGCGATTGATGGTTTCAAAAAAATAAGCATTTAAAAATGTGGTCACGTGGTCACATAGATCTCGTCAAAACATCAAGTTTGAGTACCAACACGATAGTTCTGCGATTGATGATTTCGACAATATAAGCATTTAAAAATTTGGTCACGTGGTCACATAGTTACGTCTACAAAGTTTCATTGAAATCGATTTAGTCGTTTCGGAGATTAGCCGCAACAGACAGACAGACGGACAGACAAACAAAAAGCAGCCTATGTCCTCCCTGATAACACCCTCTGCACGTCTGCCAAGTTTCATTGAAATCAATCCAGCCGTTTCGGAGTTGAGCTCAAACAGACAGACAGACGGACAGACAGACAAACGAAAAGCAGCCTATGTCATCCCTGATAATACCCACTGCACGTTTGCGAAGTTTCATTGAAATCGGTTCAGCCGTTTCTGAGATCAGCTTAAACAGACAGACAGATGGACAGACAGACAGACAAAAAGTAGCCTATGTCACCCGCGGTAATGCCCTCTACACGTCTGCAAAGTTTCATTGAAATCGGTTCAGCCGTTTCGGAGATTAGCCGGAACAGACAGACAGACAGACAGACAGACAGACAGACAGACACTTCAATTTTATTAATATAGATATTTAAAGTGGATTTTTTTATTTTTAAAGTGTAGCACTACCGTCGAGCGGCAAAAAAATCGTGTTCAGATAAATAATATAATAATATCTGGGACATCCTACAACGCGCCATCTAGTCCCAAAGTAAACAAGTATTATGCTTGTATTATGAGTATTGACTGACTGAGTATTGTACCAGACAACTGATATACATACTCAAATATTTTTTATAACACGTACATATATAGATACTATTATAGATAAATGAAATCGAAGATTGGTTTACCATTTATATAATAATAATAATAACGTATACATCACAACAACTTCTGGGCCCCAAACTAAGCATTATGAAGCGAAGCAAAGACACCACATACATATAACAAGCGAAGACACCACATACATATAACAACCAAGACCTGTTACCATTATCAATATTCATCATATAAATACTGACCCGATCTGGGATTCTAACCCGAGACCTCCAGCTTCGTAGGCAGGGTCACTACCCACTAAGCTAAGCGGTCGTCAAATACATATATTTCGTATTTTTGTAGTAAACGAAGGAAATAAGTACTATTGAATAACCTTTTTAAGTGCTATTTCTGTTTTTTACAATAATTCGCTATCCAGTTTGATCTGATCGTGTTTTTGTGCTTCTAGAAATTGTGATTTTATATGACACTGTCTTTTCTCAATTATCCACTTTAACTTAAAGAGTAATAACTGGTCAACAAGTATAATAATAATAATTCACGGAACATCCCACACCACGCCATCTAGTCCCAAAGTAAGCAAGTATTATGTTTGTGTTATGGGATACTAGACAACTGATACACATACTTAAATTTTCTTTTTTTTTTTAATAATTTATACGTATATTAATATTTTACACCCAGATCTGGAACGAAATAAACATGTTTATGCACACAATTATTTGTCTCAGGCGGGAATCGAACCCGCTACCCTTGGCTCCGTAGTTAGGGTCTCTAACCACTTGGCTAACGGTCAGTATATTCAAACAGTATATAATTAATGACTTCAAAACATTACACTTCTATGTTACATAAGACATTACAAAAATAATCAGAGCGTGATGTTTGCTCACACTGACTTTGAATTATGTGATCTAAATGAACAACGCGTGACAGAGTAACAACTAGCGACTTTAAAGTTATAGAAAATTGTAACCCACTTTATGGTGGCAAGTTTTATGATGATATTGAGTTTGTTAGATAACAATTCAAATAGGTATTACAAACGCTTTTTCTTTTATATCTAGTTATTAATGTTTACGGAGATTACGTGTGCAAGTTACGAAATTAATAATATTTTAAAAAAATCGCATACTATAATTGACAGATATGGCTATCACTGCTGAAATGGCTATGGTACTACGTTCCTAGGATTTAATACAATAACTTCAATATCCGAACAGATACGATTCTCTACGTTAAAATGATCGTGAAATCCTTTTCCTGCGTTTTCAAGACTGTGCATTACGAAAATGAGACAATTTCTGAAAACATTCTTAATTATGGATTTGGTAGTTAACACTGAAACATTACTCTTTTACTAGGTTATGAATTTCCCGTTATAATTTATTTTATATATATATATATATACATATATATATATAATTTATATAAATAATATATAATTTATAACAAATGCAATTTTTATCAGCGGTATTTACCATGTCCTTTAAATCTTCTTATTGTTCGTCAAATCGTATGAATTTACATCAGCGCACACACAAGCAATATTTTTTTTAAATAGTTTTCAATATCTATTGATAGTTGTGTAGAGTGCGAGATCTCTGGATTTTTTAATAGTATCATTTTGTACATTATACTAACATTATTCGATACGAGTAAAAAGTATTTATATACAATATATTCTTAACGTCGCAGAAAAATCCGGAACAAGATACGAATAAGGAGAAGTCATAAATTTTAAATATACAATTCGAAGGAGCTGCACGCTCGAAAATTATTTGCTTCAATATACAAATTTAAATTTTTTCAGCCGCAAGATATCGTTATGCTCATTTTCTCTAAGAAGAAAAGTTTAAAATAAAAATCTTTATCCAGTACTTTAATCAGTGTACAATTTTAAATGCGCACACCGAATATGTAGATAGACGGTAGTCACAGACAAGTCAACCTTATAGACCACGCTTTGACAGGGAGTAGCATTCGCCAAGGCTATGTAGTGACACTACTTAACTACGTCACTAGTGAGCCGTCAGTTGGAAGCACGTTGGAAGCCATTAAATTGTCAATTTTGAACGAGCCCATGAAAACTAGCCGACCTCTCCCCGCACCCCGCCACTTTTTAGCGATTTCGTTTCCGTACTGACGTTTATTAAAGCGTGGTCTATAGGTTGACTGGTCTGTGACGGTAGTAAACAACGTGAAAATCATTTGATATTAATTTTTTCAATTTCGTTTATTAAAAATGTATCTATCAGCAACTCCTCAAGCAAAGCGATTAACTAAACACATATCTTAATTATTAATCTTTAAGCTGCCTCTGATTTTAAATAAGGCTCCCGATTCAAAGTAAAGAAACTTTTATAATGATTGTGTCATTAGAATCTTTAATATAACGTTTTAATGTCATTAAAATCAATTTACATAATTAGTTTAGGAAATAGGACAAAGTGACAAACGAACAGACAGTGTAGTGAGACTAATGATGTTCCTTTAAGATAGTTCGGATATGAAAACTTAAAAATGTACAAAAAATACAAAACTCGCGAGTTTTGCGTTTACTGGCTAGTTGCGTCACGTTCTAAACAGAGCGTGTAGGCTGCACAGTGGCCTGACATTGGAGTTAAGTTTCAAACGAAAAAAATTATGTATCAAATACGAATGCGTAAAATTGTAGGTAATATTTATTTTCTATTGAAATACTAAAAATAGGTATTTCATCGTCAATAGAGATTACATATTTTTTTTTTTTTTTATAGAAAACCTTTACGAGTTTCACAAGTAAGCTATCCATTTCTTTTTAATATTGATAATTTAATATTTGCATAGAGTTCATAATTCTAGGGGCTACGCGATTTGTACATCTAGTATGGTTCTACTATTAATTATAACAGACCTAGGTACATGAAAAGATATGAATGAGATATTGGACCTTGCGACCGATAAGTTGCCTGGCCAGAGCGAGATGACATTAGCAATCCTGAACGACACTGAGACAAGGAACTAGAACCGTCTCACGATTCCCGCAAACCCGCCTTCACCCCCGCAGAATTGAGTCGACCTCGGTCCATACTTAGAACAGACGCCGCCGCATTCTCTATCATAACATGCTGTAAAATTTATCACTCAAAGGATATTCGTATAAATAATGATGACTTTTATTTTATGTTACCTGACGTCAGCATGTCATAAAGAACCTACTGTCAAACATTGCCTTGACGCATATAATATTATAATGCGTTCTTTATAAAAATACGAAACTTAACCGCTATCGACCATATTTTGTTGTGTTTAATTTTCATAGAGATGAACGCAACTAATCAAATAAAGCTCTATTCAAACAAAACCCGATAATAAAGCATTAGTTCAATTCACTCACTGGCAGATAAAACCAATGGCCGAGAAAGCCACTACAGATTTTAGTCGGTAAAAATTGAAATCAGCACCTGTATTATACGAGGTTCTAAAATCTAAAATATTTAACCCTAAATCGGGCCCGCCTAAAAAGTTATATAAACGGTCGCGTGGGGTGTGTCGCACCCTCAAATAGTAAATTAAAATAAAACACAAAATACATGTAAAATTAGACTTTTATTAAGGAGGACATATAAACTTACATATTAATCAACTTTTAAACTTATCTTTAGTATTAATCAACAATTTTGGCAGACTACAATCGTAATGGTCATTGCACACATGTCTATGGCACTTAAAACATTCAGTCTTTATTTGACACCTTTCAAACTTATTATTTGGCAATTTACAATGTATGGAATTAGAAATAATAAAATTGACAATTGTCCACATACTCGAAATTTAAACTAGACAGTCACCTTGGGTGTCCTGTACCCACACTCGCTCTCCGCGCACAATCGTCCACAACCCAACGCCGCTCGCAACTGAATTGTATACGTTATACGTGTTTACGAAAATACTTAGAAGACAAGCGCGAAAAATATTATTTTTTAAAAGTTGTGCGTCTGAAAATCTGCTTTGGGGTGTACGACACCCCACTCGACCAATTAAGGGTTAACCCAGGCACTACACATTAACCCAATTGTGTTAGATCCAAGGTCACGATGGCAGGAACAATTCATTGATAATAATTGATGACAAGTTAATAGGTTAAATTAGTTTCGTTGAACGAAGTTAAAAGACTTACAGAAGCATCAGCAAAATCGAAATCGAAACCAACCTGCAACAAAATAAACACAATTAATTTATACGAAAAATATCCCCAAAAAAGACATTTGACCACTGAAATACGAAACATTTATCAATAACATATACAATACTTGATACGTTGTCAATCCATTACGTACGTACTCTATTCAGTGATATTTTTAACTCGGTGATTGTAACACTAGACCAAAGTCAAACCATGTTCTTATTGCAGGATTTATCATTTAAATCAGGATCACGACTTAAACCAGATTAAACTTTAAATCTTCTAAGCAGATAGATTTAAACAATAGTACAATCAAACTAAATCAATCCAGTTGTGCCGTAACCGCGCCTATTAACGTCCCACTGCAATTTGCTAAAACGTTTTCTTTCATTACGACTGACAGCTGGACTAGAGCACAAAACAAATATCGGCGCTGATAATTATAAGTTACGCTTGCCTCGTTACTGGTATTAGGTAAGCGTAATATATGGCTTAGTTGACTTATTGAGATTTCCTACGATCACGATAGTGATTTCGTACTGATTTATAGATCATTTCTCATTTATATCTCGTTCATACTTTTCATTTATGTTGATCCTAGTCTAGATCGTTCCAGATATTCGTGGCCTAAATTATTTAATAATACATTACTTTTTTAAATAATACTGTAAGGAATTGAGCTAGCAGAGTCATGCTTTCGATGTTGATTTACTTTGTCTAGCATTATTTATTGTGTTAATATCATCAGTGTGTGTTGCCTAATTCGAAATTTTAACCAATTGGTAGTATTGATCAGGCTAAAATGTTGAGTTTTTACTTTGAACTACTTTAGCTAAGTAATTTCAGTGCTTGTTCGTCTTGTCGAACACCGTTTATATAAAATCAAATTGTGATATTCATAATCAGTCATTAAGTAATTATAACTAATAATAATAACGTATACATTAATATGCACTTATACAACTGTAGATATACAAAACTATACCTACTTAAAAGGCTTAGATGACATACTCTAAATGTTTATCTTGTTATATAATTACTGTGTTTTTCGCTTGACTCGATAATTTAACCAACTGCTAGTATTTATCCAGCCAAAATGTTGACATTTTCTTTATATAAATCTGGAATAGGTTGAGCTAGTTAAGTAAGTCATCCACTTAGTGTTCGTTGTCTTGTCGAGCACTATTCATGTTGTATTCTCAGTATGTTTAAATATATTGGATACTTTGTAACTTTTTAACAATTTTTTGCTTATGATTAGCAAAGAAAATGGGTATTGGCCCGACATTCACTACCTAGTTGAGTTTACCATTTATAATTTTTAGTTACGTTAGTAATTTACTCTGTTTACTCATAAAATGTTACCAAAATTTCTCTAAACGGAGAAGAGAAAAGCTCTATCAACAATACTGTCAAACCTCAGAGGGTCGAACAAAAAGAATACTTACACTATTTTTGAAAAGAATGCTTTTTCGCATGCTAAGTTTATGAGAAAAGTACATAATATACGTATTATATGATTTAAAATAAATAATTTAAAATAGACTTTAAATGATACTTGAAACTTTATATCAATACATTTATGTGAAAATGAATGGTCACAAGCGTAAAAAATAGCAAACGTCAAATAACTTAAAGACGTCTAACGAGAGTCGAATTTGATTCTCGATCGTAACATTTTATGACAGCTATCTTGTTTGTTTTTTTTTTTTTGTACGACGCTGTTCCTGACACGACCCACCCGTCCAATAACATATGTTCCAAACTTCTAAGTAACTATTACTCATTAACGCGTTGTTTTGCAATCACTATACAATAGGACACGAAGGCTATAAAACCTGCAATCAGCAATCTATTCCGATTTATGTGGTTTAAATAATATGATTTTAAGTGTCTATGTCAAAATAAATAAAACAGCACTAAATATTACAGTTCTCTTGTGGCTAAAAGTTATAAATCCACCTGATCAAAAAAATACAGCCGCTATCTTAAATCACACCATAGCACAATAATAGTCAACACTATCCCCCGTTCAAATTTTAAACATTGGAAAGTGAATTTATGTGGATTTTTATTGTTAATAGTTATGCAGCTCGCCGAAGGCTACGAGAGTTTAAAATTTAAAAAGATGAATATGAACTTCCGGATATGCGTAAAAAAGGCATTTATAATTGGTTTTTTTTCTAAACTTGTTTAGTGGCTAAAAGAATTATATGAAAATGTTTTTAATGATTTATTAACAATCGATTCAATGTGTACATTATTTTTAATTAAATGTTTAATTGAAAATACCGAATTCGATATATGTACTGATGTTATTTCATATTTATATATTAACTTCACATTACAAAAATCTATATGCACGTTTGCCATAAATATATATCACAAGATTAATTTACGATTATATATATAACACAGCACTGATGTTGATTATATACTTATACTTATGTTCTTTGAGAAATTTTATTACTATATGACAGAACTGAAATAAATATAACCCACAATAACTACTAAGCCATAAACTAAAACGACGGATTTGATCCCTATCAATTACAACTTAAAGAACTATAAACGAGGATACTTGAAACATCGAAAAAATAATACAATCGATGTGGTAATAAAAATCCAAACACGATAACTGTCAAACACGCGACAGATACGAGCTGAATAAATGTGACAGGCCACGCGATACTCCTGTTACATTAAATGTGCTAAAACTAGAGAAAAGTAATAAAAAGTTAGCTTTTCTGGTAACTGTTTCTTTGTTAATATCCCATCAGTCCATTATATCCCACTGCAGGGACTTAGGCCTACCCCAAGGTGAAGGGGCTAAAAGCATAAATCCACCATGCTGCTCCAATGCAGGTTGGCGGATTGTAACGGCTGCCATCTATTGACAGTAACCAGGACTGACTGCATAACGTGCTCTTCGAGCCACCACGGTGTCTGTGATAGTTGTGTACTTAAGACAAAAAACTCATTAGTACACGCCCAGATTCGAACCACGGCCTCACGGCCTTATAAGTTAGATACAGGTTCGCTGCGCTCGGGCTATCACAACACTGTTAACTAATAATCTATTACAAAACTTGTAAAGTTGAATATTTATGGAATCATGGTGCTGGTATGCCTGTCTTCTACTTTTGCCTACAAGATGATTTCCAAAAAAAAGGAGAACTTTTAAAGCATCACTCGGAATCAGCCAAAAGAATGTTTTAAGTAAAAAATTTCTAATTCCTGAGTTTATAAGTCATTGTTACCGTTTCAAACTAGTACTCAAATTTATTAAAAAAGCTTAACGCATACGACTAACCATCCTCTCGAGCTTAATTAAAAAATTTTAAATAGAATTTTCAAGTTATCTGTCACACGCTAAAATACAAGTAAAGTTAGTTGTAAAGTTGTGTTTTAATAATAATAATAATAATAATAACACATGGGACTTCCCACACAGAGCCATCTAGTCCCAAAATAAGCAAGTATTATGCTTGTGTTATGGGTTACTAGACAACTGATATACATACTTCAATATTCTTTATTATATATACATATATAAATATATTTTTTTTATATATATATAACAACCAAGACCCGGTACCAGTATCAATATTCATCATATTAATACTGACCCGACCTGGGATTCGAACCCGGGACCTCTAGCTTCGTAGGCAGGGTCGCTACCCACTAGGCTAAGCGGTCGTCGTGTTTTATTTATAGGTTTATCTAGTCTATTTAAAAATATCAAAATAGTGCCTAAATCGTGTGTTGTACTGTACTTTTTTCAATATCTATCTCGTTAATCTCTTTTTAATTCTCGATTTTAATAATCGATTCACTTCATCAATTTTTTCATGACAAAACATTCAAGTATTGGTAAAATACGAAGACAACAACTCTTTATTTGTACACTTTTCTTTTTTTTCACTTTTTCTAACATGTCAACTTCCCTCTCATGAAATCTATCACCTCTGTCCAAAGTGGTTCTGCCCTGGGGGCAGAAAAAATACAGTAGCCCTTCTGTTTTGACTTCCATCGTGAAGATCTCGAAACTTATTCGAATCGACAACAAAAAATGCACTAATAGTTCACCATTTACTAAACGCCAGTAAATCAATACAAATCAACATAACCGTTCCCACTGATACACGGACAAGTCACGTTCCCTTAATCGATTCACTCCACATTTTCTGCATGGTTCGGTTCAAATTCAATTTGGTCTTGAGAATAAGCTAGTGTTACGCAAGTAAGATGTAGGTCGGTTCTATGTGCAAGAGCACGGTCACAGTATAGATAATTGCAGCAGTAACCTGGATCCATGCGAAGCCTTTAATCGTGTAACGCAAGCATGTGAGTAAATTGCAGGCGCTGTGTCAAACATGATAATTTCACGCTTCAGAAATTGTAGTCTATAAAGTGGTATTTATAATATTATTTTGTATCTTTGACATATTCATGACGACCGCTTAGCCTAGTGGGCAGCGACCCTGCCTGCGAAGCTGGAGGTCCCGGGTTCGAATCCCAGGTCGGGTCAGTATTTATATGATGAATATTAATACTGACACCGGGTCTTGGTTGTTATATGTATGTGGTGTCTTCGCTTGGTACCCAAAATACAAGCTAATGCTTAGTTTGGGACCTAGACGTTGTTGTGATTGTGTGTGTTTATTATTATTATTATTATTATTCTGAATAAAATATGAACTCTACACAAGTTGGACACTTTTTGAATTAATAGACATGTTTCCGATGCGCCCAACTCAAAGTAATACAACTAAACATGGTGTACCACATTTCATTAGAGGGTAATCGTCGGTGTGCATGTATATGTCTGAAGCGAGCATACTGGTATTTAAACTGCTGCACGATCTTATCTAGCTGCGTGAGTTATGATAGCGTTTAGCAGCGTAAACAGATTGCTCTAACGGTGTTCTTACACTAAAAAATATATATTTTTAAAGAGGCACGTTGAATATTTATGGTGCTTAAAGTGTTACTTAAATTTCATTGTAAGTAGCTATTGCATAATTTAGTTTTTATTCTCGTAGACCACAACAATAATAATAATGATAACGTATACATCACAACAACGTCTAGGCCCCAAACTAAGCATTAGCTTGTGTTTTGGGTACCAAGCGAAGACACCATATACATATAACAACCAAGACCCGGTACCAGTATTCATCATATAAATACTGACCCGACCTGAGATTCGAACCCGGTACCTCCAGCCTCGTGGGCAGGGTCGCTACCCACTAGGCTAAGCGGTCACAATAACGGGAGTAGTTACATTACGATATTAAAATATCTAAATGTATCATACATTTAGATATTTGCAGTATAATCTCTCTGGGATAGCTTTCGATAAAGATATACTTTAGGTACCTATTATTATACTTGTTTACACTACGTAGTTGTGAAACTTAGTTTCACTAATAAATACTACTACTTGTTCTCTTTCAAGAGTTTTCCTTCAGTTATTGTATATAATTCATAAGAGGAATTTATCAATGATCAATAGATATTGCTGATCGTAATGACCTGCAATGCCATCTACGCCACCGTCTAAACTTTTATACTATTTTTATAGTAATCCAAGTAGTTCATGACTTTTAGAAAATCTACAGTGCTTAAAAACGATTTATAGGTAAACTGAGTATTCAAGGAAGATCTGTTACTAGGTAAATTCATGGTAATTCCTCTTAATTCTAATCCTCGCATTTATGAATGGCTAATGTTGGATTTTCAGCTGAATAGTATTGATTATCACATATAAAAAATTATAATGACTTTTAGTACTGTTTCGAGTTTACAAGTTTGAATTGCTAATTCTTAACAAAAATACATATTACTATATTACGAGTATATATATAATAACTATAAACATCCTATAAATATGAATAATCAACAACAGTGAAATTTTCACTATTTGCATTTAGCAAGGTTATATTTTGACACTTTTACCGCAATCCTTATTATAAATTCGAAAGTGTGTTTGTCCTTTCTTCACGCCGTAACGGAGAAGCGAAACCACGAGGAGATAGGTCGAAGGATGGAAAAAAACATAGCCTACCATTTATCTTGGTCGAAGCTTTTCATGGAATACAAAACTTGACTAGTTTTGTATTCCATGAGAAGATTAGGGATTAATGACAAGTATAGCTTCGCGTTATCCGTTTTCCTTCTACTTCTTCTATTACTAAATTACTATCATATCAAAAAAATGAATTGGACCAGGAACTGAAGAAGAAAATGAATAGCGATACGATTGTGAGAACGGGAACGGAAAAACTAAGTCATAGGGTATAGTTCCAATCAAACTTTATGGCGGATCGGAATACAACGCTTTATGCATGCTTGGACAGGTTCAGTCATATGCCCCTCGCTCCACTGCGTCCCGCTACACCTAAAACTGGTTACTGCGACGCGACTTGTGCCTATGTTCGCATCCGCCATAAAGGTTGATTGGAACTATACGTTATGTATATACCCATTCGAAAGGAGCTCGATCAAAAACTAGTGTTAAACGTAACGCAACAGTAAAATCTCGTTCTCGATCTTCGAACGTGATTTAGGTCATGTTGTGCAAAATAAATGTTCACGACCGGAATCTGTACAGTGTGGCATCGATTCTACAAAAAATCTCTTCCCACGTGGAAGCACTGACCTCTCAATGTATTAGCTGAGATTAAATCGAATGGTCTGTGACGAAATCCGTCCATTCATTATTTACTCTCGGCTGTATCGATTTTGTCCCGTTATGTGACTGTCCCAATTCTGGAACGATAACCAGTTATGAGTATAGAATTGTGAGTCAAGGGAAATTGATATGATTATGATTTTGTATAGTATTAAAAAAAATCAATTGGCGAAGATGTCAACTAATAAAAGAGAGAACGGTCTCACAAATTGACGCATGATAGCCATCCACAGTTCTATTGAGTTCAATAGTGCACCAAAAATCTAAATTATGCGGTACTTTAAACTGTAATAACTGCATTCTAAGTACGACAGTATTTTAATCTAAATGAAGCAAGTATGGCCAGGTTGTGGCTCAATCAATACACCATTTAATATAATTGACTAATATTATAAAGAGGAAAGAATTGATTTTTCGTTTGTTACGTATAAACTCAAAAAGTGATTGACTGATTTTAAAAATTCTTACACATTTAGAAAGTTACATTATCAGCGAGTAACATGAGCTATATAATTATATTTTCAAATTAGCTTTCCACCCGCGTTAGCGTAGCCCGCTACTACATAGTTGTATAGTGACCGCTGTAATTTTTTTCATAAATATAGGATATAAGCTGAGAAGTGACAAAGGCTACTTTTTACCGCGGGAAAAATGGGTCCTTGTACAAGTGTATAGTCCACATGAGCAGAGACGTGGACGGAAAGTTAGTCTTTTAAAATATGTATAATAAAATGTGATCTAAAAAGCTAATTGAAAAAGGCCATTTCATTTATTCTGTATTCTATTACATCGATAAGTTTGAGCTTTGAAACCGATGAAGCTCATCGACGAGGCCAAAATGTCTAAGCATCCTTATTCTTCTAACGTTCAAAAAGCTCTGTGCTCTACCATATCGCAATTATGCCCTGGGTGTTTTATTTAAATAGTTATCTATAAGTCTTATTTTATATGTACATATTGTAATAAATAATTATGGTGTCAAAGACTGCTGCATTGCAATTCAAAGCAACATTTAAAATAAAGTGTATTATATAAGCTAAGCGAAAACCGTAAACGTAGCATCCTAAAGCAACATTCGTTCAGGCACTTTTCAAAGATATTTAATTTAAGCGGCCTTCGAGATAATGTTGCAAAATATATGTTAAAAAAATGCATAATATAAGCAGTTTTTCGTGAAAATCATATTTAAAGACGCTAATGTTGTTTCCCGTTTTTTGCGAAACGAATGCAAATGACACTGACAGCAGGTTACAGGCGTCGTATATTTACAAAACCTCCCGCTATTTGCATAGTCATTATTTTCGCGGTAGACTGTACCTCGGATTGAAGACAGCAACACTCTTATGATTGTGTTAAACTGATTTTCACTCCAGAAGGTGCGTATTTTATAATATTCACAAGGTAAACGCAAACATACATTAGTCGATAGCGACGTTGCTTGTTCGTCTAGGCATCTATTCGGCGCTCGTAGCGACCTTTGTCGAAACCTGACCTCTTGCGTCACGTTTCTGCATATTACCACAAAGAGATATTTAAAAATAGTTTATGTCTGTCATTTTGTAACGGTCGAACGTGTATGCAAATACTTTTTTGGAGAAAATTCATTTCGTGACGTCGCGCGTTGTCGTTGGTTCACTAAAAGCTTGGTTCTAAGATAATTTAATAATAAATTTATTCTTAAAAATGTACCGTATGTGTGTATGTATATAATAAAATAGAACATTTCTCTTTATGTCTGTCTGTCCGTTTGTGCGCTTCTAAGACGAGTCCGATTTACATGTTTTTTTTTTAGTAAGGAAATACGTTCTCTGATCAGGTTTCAGTATACATTTGATTACGATAGGTTATTTGGGTCATTAGTACTAACAATTTAAATGTATCAAAAACGCGGTGTACCGCGAGTGGATTCGATTGATGAACTGAATAAAAATTTATAAAAGTAAGAGTAGCCTGTTACATCCCATGCAGCGCCATCTGATCCCAAAGTAAGCAAGTACTATGCTTGTATCATGGGTACTAGACAACTGATATACATACTTCAATATTCTTTATAATATATTATTAATATATAGATATTTTACACCCAGACACGAAACAAATGCACATGTTTAAGCACGAAAATGTTTGTCCCGGGCAGGAATCGAACCCGCGACCCTTCTGCAGTTAGAGCCTCTAACCACTCGGCCAATATTTCAGATTTACGTAATATCCTATTTAATTGCTGGAAAACTTTTGGAGGGGCTTCGCCTTAATTAACTTGGGTGAATACTCTCTCTTCTAATAGTGCTAAAGTCAGTATTGCTCGTCAGATATTACATTTGCTGAGATAGGTGTTCAACGCTTTCACCATAGAAATTTACATGCTCAATCGAATTATGAACACACTTCACACTTCTATCATTGTTTTTGGTGTTATTTGCGTCCATATATAGATAGAAAATCAATAGACCAGACAGCGACGTCCAAAACGCTTTTTTTTAAACCATTAAAATTCTTTGTGGAGGATTTTCAGTTAAAGTTAAAAATAAACAATAAAACAAATGAGATATTATTTTAATAAAAATTATTATCCCAGTGTGAGTTTTATGTTTTTAGATGAATCTGCCGACAAACATACTAAACGAGCTAATCAAAATGAGATTTGAAAACTACATAATTCCCTTTGATGAAACCCCAAGATATATCATGATAAACCTCATTTTTCAATTTAACTGCGTTTCAGTCCAAGATATTAATGTGGCCAAGTAATATATTTACACAGCAAAAATTAAATTTGCTGTCATCCGATGGCGTAAATATGCAGTCTCAATGTCTTACGGAAATGCACTCTTATGAACATGTCAATGTCATTTGAGCTGTACTGAAGAGATCAAATTCCATTTCTTTTACATCCTTGTAGTAAACTATGCCTAGGTAACTATATTGGCTCAAAACTTGATGACGTAGACAATTGATAAACAAATCACTGGAATTTTGGTACACTGCTTATAGGCATGTAAATACAAAGTTTTTATTATTCTGAAAGCACATCCATAGTCAGTGACATCCATACTTCCAAACTTCCAAACTAATTTTATAAATGCGAAAGTCAAACTGTTTATTTGCGTGTTTGAAAAATTTAGATATTTCTTTTTAAAAATTTTATAAAGAGCAGTAGTTTTGGAATAAGAAAGGAACGCTTAATTTTTCTTTTAACTATAAGGTTGCGGTTTCGATTCCCAACGTCACGAATATTTGTGTGCATGAACAAGTCTATTTGTTCCGCATTTGGGTGTAAAACGTTTGCATATGTATGTATTCTAAAAAATATATATACGTATGTATATCAATTGTGTAGTACCCATGACACAGGTATTGCCTGGTTTGGGGTATGTGAGCTGTCCCAAGTTATTATTATTATTTTAAAATTATAAAAAAGCAAATATTTATATTTCTTACAGAAAATTTTCACATAATGCACATGACAAGATTTTTTATAAAATTTTGAAAATTTCCATTCCAAAAATAGGAAATCGTTTATTTATTTACATTATACGCTCGTGTCTACTTTTACATTCCAGTAGATGCAGGGAAAATAGGCTGTGATAGACGTACAGACAGACACGAGAGTGATCCCATAAAGGAGCCAATTTTCTACCTCGGATGTACGGACCCTGAAAGTAAATGAGTTACAACATGTTCTTAAGGTGGGAATGATAAATTTATTAATTGCAAATACTTAATATATCATTTCTAACGTGACAATCAAGCGACCTCATTGACAAGGTGTGAATTTCTAATGTATTATGATTCTGACAAAAACTATTGTGATTCTATTGTACATTAAATACACATTGAATAAGGTTGTTTTTATTGTAAAAAAAAAATATTGGAAACAACTTTCATTTATAACCTAAGAAGCGACGTCATTGACAATAATTGTTAATTTCTGATAAATTTCGATTCCATATCGATCATAGAGTTGGAATACATTAAAAATTAACTTAATTAATTTAATTAATATGTTAATATGTATTAATTAATATGTTTTTAATACAACCTTTCTAACAGAAGAAGCGATCTCATTGACAATTGTGAATTTCTAATATACCTATTCCGTATCTATCGATTGCTGAATCAATGATAAGTTTATACATTTAAGGAATTGAAAATTAAATAAATGTTGGGCTGATGATAAGCATTTAGCTGATGACCGCTTAGCCCAGTGGGCAGCGACCCTGCTTGCGAAGCTGGAGGTCCAGGGTTCGAATCCCAGGTCGGGTCAGTATTTATATGATGAATATTAATACTGGCACCAGGTCTTGGTTGTTACATGTATGTGGTGTCTTCGCTTGGTACCCAAAATACAAGCTAATGCTTAGTTTGGGACCTAGACGTTGTTGTGATTGTGTGTGTTATTATTGTTATTTGGATTAACAAAATTAATAAAGATTTGAAATGAATAAGAGCAAAGCTTCGAGTTGCGAGATTAAATACTGGACTAAGTAGAAGTGGAGTACAAAAAATGGTGCGGTTCTGCGGGAACGGATACGCCATCTGGGTCATTTTGATATAGCTGCGTTGTTCGACCACGGCGACAGTAAGTATTTTACAAAATGTTTACCCAACACATCTTAGAAATCATCCTTATTTACGAAAAACTTGACTACAACAAATAAAACACAGTTTAAAAAAAGTCGGATAGGTACAAAGAAACTGTTACAGACTATATACTCGACTTTGGACTTTAACAATTGAAAAAATATCGCTTAAAGAAAGTCGTTCTTTTTTGTTTCACAAGTATTTTTTTAATGTATTTCTAACAACGTAAAATACAAACAAACAATGAAACTGAGGTCAAAATACCAAACGTTTAGCACAAGCGATATTTTCTTTTGGAATACGGCAGCTTATTTAGTGTATATAACAAAAAGAAAGTTTTATAGAGGAAGTTTGTTCGCTCGCTTGGATATTCAGCGGAGCATCAAACGGGCCCATTGAAATAATGACAGGTTACAAATAGCAGAAAGTATGGCACCTATTGTTCGGTTTTACGTACAAGTCTTGTAAGAAGCTTTTTAGGGTACCGTAAGAAATAATAAATAACAGATTTATCGCATTTGGATATTTTTACGGTTCCGAAGCCGTTGGCAGAAACGAAAAATGTACCCCAAGCTTATCTCCGTCTATCTATCTATAAACCTATCAAGCCAAGCTCCGTCAACTTTCTATTAATCTTGATGAAATTGAATTTCACAACTAGGTAGTCTCTTAAGGGGATAGTCTTTCAATCTCCGTTTCAATCCCTCTTCACCGACATATTCCTGAATGACAGAGATGACAAAAATAGATTCCCGAAAATACCTTTAAAATACCCGTCGAAACATATAAACATATATTTTTTCTGTACATATTCATACAGAAATATAGCGAGGATTAGACACGGGGCGAACCTTCTTTTTTGTGTGAAAAGCCTACCCCCTTAATAACTGCCAAAAAATTCTATGGATAAATCATAAAATTAAATTATTTTGGAAAGGTTCTCAATACACTGAATTAAGGAATGTAAAAAATTTATTCGCCCGTCTCATCGTTTGAAATACTAACAGATAAATTATAAAAAAAATCATAAATGTTTTTTAGTGGACTTTTATATAGGTGAATGTTTCGCGTGGTATGAAGTCCTTAAGTCGTTAACAAAAGGTGTTCTTCCTCTCAATTTTCAACCATGGCATAAAAAATCAGAAAAAAATTAAAATCTTACACTTAACAAACCATTCCGAAAAAAATTTACATTCATACTTAAAAACATTTTTTTTGAGATATCAATATCTGATTACCAGCACAAAAATTGTTTGCTTGCTTTGTATTGTTTGCTTGTTTGTACTACATGCTACGGGGCCTCAAGTTGACAGCTTATTTTTAAAGTTGTTTCATAATATCTAATGTATATTAATATATATTTCATAATATCTAATACATACATTTCGTTTGGTAAAGAAAATGGAAATTCCTTATTATTGAAACTGGAAAGTATGTTTGTTTGTCCTTCCTCCGCGTTGTATCGGAGATCTAAAGAAACGACGTAATTTTTTGATAGCTATAGTTAAAGGAACGAAGTGTAACGCAGGCGACAATCACTTAGAAAAATCAACCGATCTCCTGCTTTCGCACGAACTTCTTACGACATTGGAAATGAACCTAACGGAATAAAGTAAACACATATTTTGGATAATATTTTTCGAAATAATTTTGTTTCGCAAAAAATAACAGAACTGTATCTGAATAAGCTTAAAACTTCGAAGTATAACATTCTATACGACATTTCGATCGAACAAACCGAATTAGTACGTAATGTAACACCGACGCATATCCGACTTCCAACTAAGGGCACCCTTAACCACTACTTACAGTTGTCCGATTCTAACAATTTTAGTCTCAATCGATCCCCCGTCTAATTACCCCGAGCCATTTTTTTTATTTTTTTCATTTTCAGACCTAGTTCTCGAGATATGGGCTCCCAAAATGAAAATTGGGGAAAAAAATTGCGATTTTTTTCGTTTTTTGCCGATAATTTTTTTGTTTTTGATCTTTTTCCAAATTGTCTTTTGCCATCTTATAAAGCTCGCCGAGCTGCGTCTTTTCACACCACGTTCATCCCGAAACTCTTCGTGCAATCTGCCTGTCTCACAAAACTCCCAAATGACCCCCTATACTCCAACGAAATGAAAGTCATTTCCAATGACAGAATACTAAAACAGAACCTTAAAGAATGCAAACATACCTGAGCCTTAACTGACACGGATTTTCATTCTGCGAATTATATTTGAATAGTGGGCGTTTAACATGTGCCTGCTATCGTTCAATTGTCTTGTTATATTTAAGTAATCAATTCGTTACACTGACCTGCTTTTCATTGTTTCAAATTGAGCTTGATACGCATAATATTTTTCTTAACTGCTATTGTGACTTCCTTTGTAAATATATCGGATTTATCGAATTTATCTCTATATTGTAATAACATTATGTTATTTTCAGTATTAAGCTTCCTAATACTAAATTCAGTCATGTAGCTTTCTTCTTGGAGGAATAAATAAAATAATAATACCTGGAACATCCTACACAGCGCCGTCTACTCCCAAACTAAGTAAAACTTGTATTATGAGCACTAGACAACTGATATACATATTCATATTTTTTGTAATACGTGTATCTACATGTATAGATGTTTTTACAGCCAGACACAGAACAGATACACATGTTCATGCACACAAATATTTGTCTCAGACGGGAATCGAACCCGCGACCCTTGACTCCTCAGTTAGGGTCTCTAACCACTTGGCCTATCGATCAGTCATGTCAACGTTGTACTTACTTATACAAAATTAAATATTAAAATAATACTTACAGTGAAGTTCTAATTAATTATTTATCAATCCAGTATATTTCAACAATAAACAACATTAAGCAACACTAAGCAAGCGTGTTAGTGTTGACCCGTAACTTAGAAATCTGGGGTCAGATTTGACTAAGTTTAACATTAGTAGGTACACTGTGGCGACCCATGATAACACTAGGTCAGCTGGCTTACTAACAATACTAAGGGTTCATTTCGTAATCCTTCCAATACATATAACAAATGCGGGTCAGGTCACGCATAAAATAGGGTTCTGTACACAGATCTGGGGAGATGTGCGATGTCTAGACTAGATGTATAGACTGTGATTTCAAGGCGTATATTTTAAAGATAGATGATTTTTACTGATCAGTTGGCTTAGTGGTCAGAGACCCTAACTGCGGAACCAAGGGTCGCGAGTTCGGTTCTAGCCCAGGAAAAATATTTGTATGCATAAACATGTCTATTTGTTCCGTGTCAGGTTGTAAAAATATTAAATACGTAATTATTATAAAGAATATTTAAGTATGACATCAGTTGTATAGTAACCCATAACTCTAGCATAATACTTACTTTTTTGGGACTAGATGGCGCTGTGTGGAATGTTCCATGTATTATTATTACTCATAAATTAATGGGGAACAAAGATTTGAATTGGGGGATTGTGAAAGTGGCATGGCGGATAATGGGAAATTATTGTCACAGATATGTTATCTATGTAACATGTCCAGGCAGGTCAAACCGCGGGAAGAATCTAGTTTTGCTTAGGGATGCCAGCGATCAATCAAGGCTCAGTTTTCGCCGAAATTAAAGGGAGAGACACTACGCAGCCGTACCTAAAGAAAAGAAAGAGACAAATATGAGAATATTTGTCGCAAGCTTTTATGCATTTAAAATAGAGTTTTCTGCATCAAATATTAAATAATAATAATAATACAAGGGACTTCCCACACAGCGCCATCTAGTCCCAAAGTAAGCAAGTATTATGCTTGTGTTATGGATTACTAGACAACTGATATACATACTTCAATATTATTTATAATATATACATATATGAATATTTTTTTACAAAGACACCACATACAAATAACAACCAAGACCCGGTATCAGTATCAATATTCATCATATAAATACTGACCCGACCTGGGATTCGAACCCGGGACCTGCAGCTTTGTAGACAGGGTAAATAATTTAAAGTTAAAGCAGTAAATATGATTATTGGTTGTTATATATTATAATTTTATTGCGAATATTTTGCTGTTATTTATTTTTACATGTAATAATACTATATAGAGATATTACACTTGAAATAACAATAAAATTCATTTTTATGTACACTTTTTACCGATAAATTTCTTTTTCTTATTTATAGCGTTTCTTCATGATCTATAGTAAACACATATAATTTCTTCATAAGTATAATATCAAGAACTAACGCTTAAGAATCGATAACGGGAGCTTAACTCGATAAATAATTTTCTTCGTGTAAATAAAAATCAAAGGTTGTTCAATTAACAGCCTACCGGCTTACACACAAGTACGAAGCGGTTTTATTTAATTCGATATCTCTAAACGGATGTGATTAATTTATGCCGGATGCGTTGTGACATACTATCTATATTTACCGCATCTACCTGTGCTTTCATCTTATGATATTTATATTGAAATAGTTTAACGTTAATTTAGAACATAATCGATTTATTTCTGAGTGGATAAATAAAGTTTTGATTTTATTATATACTTATATGGAATGCACATAAGTTTAATACAATTCAAGATTATGATAATAGTTTTTTATTTTATTTTATTGGAGAATAAACGGACATAGCCCTGTACTGCATCTACTTACATTATAAACTTACGTATTACAAAATAAAGACTATATCCTTACACATTCTCACTAGGACAACTCACTAGGTTCACGTTATTGTGGAAATTTAAACTGAATATAACACTATACTTAACACTCTAAAAAAATAAGATAAAACTTTATAAATAAAATATGGGACACAAATTTTTACACAAACGCATGATCTAATTTGGCATACGACAAAACAGCTTAATTTGTTTGCACAGTTAATATAATATGTGCAAACAACGGCGAATTTAATCTTGTGAAAATTCCTTTATTCATGAGAGTTATTTCAAAGTGACAAATTGGGCATCGAATTTCTAAGGCATTTCCCATAAAAGTTATCTTTGCTTTTATAATTTCAATTTGAATTTTAAACTGATACACTGAGAAAAATTTCAGCATGAAAAAAGGATATTGTACACTTAAACCGTGGTATTACTTGATTTAGCGTAGCACAGTATATTACACCATGCAGCTGCAGGACAAGTCTTTCGGTGTACTTTTGATGTATCCGTATTAATGTTATATTGTACGTATTTAAGTCTAAAGTATACGTTGACTGTTTATTGACTTCACGACCGCTTAGCCTAGTGGGTAGCGAACCTGCCTACGAAGCTGGAGGTCCCGGGTTCGAATCCCAGGTCGGGTCAGTATTTATATGACGAATATTGATACTAGTACCGGGTCTTGGTTGTTATATGTATGTGGTGTCTTCGCTTGGTACCCAAAACACAAGCCAATGCTTAGTTTGGGGCCTAGACGTTGTTGTGATGTGATGATTATTATTATTATTTCTGAAATATACGTTCGTCTGTACGAAGGATTTCTCTCAGTGTAGGGATAAACTGACTTGCCTCATGTCTCATTCCAACCCTTGTGAAAATGGGCGATTCAGTTTCGAAATAACGTCTGATGCTTTCCCTTTATGAGATGTCTGAAATTTACTGGTACAAACATACAACCACTACTAATGTAAATACAATACTTAATTTATTTCAACAACATTCATCTTAATAATTCCTTTGTTATAGAACAAATCACTAATGTTAATGTATTTAGTTCTCTAGTACAACAGTGTCGTTTGGGCGTGCATTCTGCACTTCCTGGAACTTTCTACATTGAATTATTACTGTCTTGAAGTAGACCTCAGGCTTAATTTCATGAAAATCATAAGCGGCAAGCGAGCAATTCTACTTCATGCCCTATGGACTAATAAACTATCTAATACAATAAAAAGGGCATGGTTAATTTTTGGGGTGGGGAGATAAGTTCTCACACCTAGTGAGTATTGTAGAGCGTATCACGACCATAACATGTTAACAAATAATTACAATAACCTAGTATAGCCACTGACTTTGGTTTTTTCATCACCATCTGAGTTTGCAATCCCTTTCGCAATATTAAGTAAAAAGTTTACGTAACATAAGCCCATTATATTGTGCGCTGTGCTTATGACTATTAACTTCCACTGACACAGAAGTGACGATGCCGTAGGAGCTCAAAATATTTGCTTGACCTAAGTTTTTATTACTTAAAAGCTCGTTCGTCAATACGCCTATGGCTGGAATCGAACCCACGACCTTTGTATGCAAAGCGGGGTGCCTAGTCATTAGCGAGCGGCTTTTTACAAATATGCCATTTAATTTTAAGTACATAAAAGTCCAACTTAATGCACCGTTTATTTAATAGTACATTATTGCGATACTTCCTGGTTTAGTATATTTTGCCAGTTTTTGCCACTTTATTAAATTTGTTAAAAAATATCACTCTTCAATACGACACTGCGCTACATTTTTAAACAAAAATCTTTCTAACAAATAGTTAAACCTCGAATCATAGACATTCGACCAAGCAGATGATATTATCATATTTCGAATGATCTATGATGGAACTTTATTCTATGAATAAATTAACGAGTCACCGTAGTAAGTAGATCTGAAACAATAGTAAATCGCCACGCTTGTCGCTCCGTTTGTCAGTTAGGCCACAGCAAATGATCTCGAATACAGTAATGTCCATTATTCTGATCGAGATTGCATTTAGCTTGAAGCGCTTATGGACCTAAATTCAAATAGGTAGAAATTTGAATTGATGCAAATTATTATTCTTGGTAAGTAGTCAACGATAATTAATATTAGATAAGTATTTCTTTTTGTGATATACTACCTAATGACTCTGATTGCGCTCAGTATATTTTATTTCTTTCATATCTTAAGACAAGCAAATTTTTCCAAATATGATATATTTTGAGAAACCCTGCTTGTACATACCTACTTCACTTTTGACTCCACTGCTACAAACCACATATCCTATATAATCATGATTTTATGTATTTAAATGAGAAAGGTTTATCATAGTAGTTATTGTCAGTCAGCTAGTGGTGGCGTTTTTTGCCACAAAGTAATGAATTCACTTTTGTGACGTATTTCAAAATTATGTTACATAACTACGACATAAAGATATTTGATTGATTGATTGATTGTAATCATTGTAAGGTTTTCATAAGATAGGCAAAAAAAAATACGTACCATGTATCTTGTAAAATTATGTAATTTACCAATAACATCTTCCTTGCACTGACATCGTACGACCACACAAGTAATTTTTATGCCCTATATTCGGAAGGAACCTCCGATGATTCAGGAATACATATTTTTATACATACAGAAAGCTGAGATCAAGAATTTTAAGTTTATAAACGAGAATTAAAATACGTTGTCAAAATATTTACATATACAACTTAGCAGACTTAAAAACAACTTAAGCGTTATTATTCAAGACTTAAAATTTACGACGAAAACATTAAGTAAATGTGGTATTTGTCAGACAATGGAGTAGTTTCAAGTTGGCTGCCACTGGATCGGAACGTCGCTCCATATTTAGGACGAGTAACGGAACAGTACTGTACCACTTTCAGGTCTTTACGGAAAGTTTAAACTTGCGCTAATAATGTTTCAAATTTCCAACTACGTAAAGGGGACCTATTTAAATTTTGACTGTAATTGATGTAAATTCGAAATTTTAATAATTCATTAAAGTACATATACCCAGCAAGAAAATAACTCGGCGATGTCTCTAAAATTTTACTTATTACGAACATCGTCAAGGAAATGACAGTTCGTTCCCTTATACAAAAATAAAAAATACAGTTTATACAAAAGATATATGTGTGAAATACAAAGAACCTACAATCATATCAATGGAGTACAATACTATTGACGCAAAAACACAAGACATTGATATTTTTCATGATTCACTGTTCAATTTCAAAACTAAACAATTTCATTCATTGAAATTAATTGTTTTCTACGTTATGTTCAGTCAGTGTTTCAAAGAGTTTTTTAAATGCAATAATCTAAAATACAATATTTAACAATATTTTAATTTTAATTTTAATTAGTTTAAATTAGGCATATAAATAAGCAGGTAAAATGTAACATTAGGTTGATTCATTGATTTTGTTGTCTGATATAAGTGTTGTGTATATCTATTATTGACATGCATATTAGAAATAAGTCTGAATCATTCTATTTTATAAGCGTTTAATATAGCATGTTGTTGATGTACCTACTAAATAAATAAATAAAGATTCAGCATTTAAATAAATAATACGCTTTCTGAACTAAGTATTTTTTACGGTTAACTTAAACTTGCTTAATGGTTTATAATTTAGATAGATATCTGATACCAAAATCTATGATAATCGATTTCTTTTATGTATAGATTAAATAGCAATTGAAAGTAGTGGTAAGTCCAATATCAATTTGCAGTCAGTAATTGTTATTTTTAAAATATCTTTACAGAAACGAGTTGCATTGAAAAAGTACTTCTTGTTACCTAATCAAAAATTTAAAAAAAAAGTATTGTAATGACCAATGGTAAACATACATAGAGTAGAAGAGGATATTGTGACATGACGGAACAAGCATAGACGCTGTAACAATTTAATACAAACACACATTGGGCATTTCAATTAAAAAGAGCAAGTATTCGATTTCGAAATTTCGAAAGTACTTGATATTGAACCAAGAATAAGCACTGGCTATTATATGTGTAAATACAGAAAAAAAAAATAAGAATGAACGGTAATGGCAACAGGAGCATAACCTTATAGGAATGGTGGTTGTTGTATCTGTAGCAATGAAGTTAACGTCAGAATTTAAATATAGAACTCAATTACACAAAAAAAAACTTGTTCATAAACATCAAAATTATGCTTAAGTAAACCAGTTGTTTTATGTAGTTCAATAAATTTATTAAAAAATTCTCCTTCAATTTCAATTTTTTTAATAGCATTCAACCGAAAAAAGTATTGGAAATACACTGCCAGGACAAAACAGATGTTGCGTTTTGCGTAACGATTTTGTATAAATTGAGCATATCTGTATAAAATGTCATGATAACCCAAAGTGCAATGAACCTGTATCAAATTTATAAGGCCATAGGGCCATGGTTCGAATCCGGGCGTGTACCAATGAGTTTTTCTGACTTAAGTACATAACTGTCACTGACTACGTGCCTCGGAGAGCACGTTAAGCAGTCGGTCCCGGGTGCTGTCAATAGATGGCGGTCGTTACAATCCCCAACCCGCAGTGGAACAGCGTGGTGGATTCAAGCTCCAAGCCGTTCTCACCCTGGTGAATGTCTAAGCCCCTACAGAGGGGTACAAATGGGCTGATCAAGTATAAAATAGATATAAGTATAATGTATAAGCTTTTCTTTAAGAAGACAAATATTCGATTACATAAAATCGAAATTATATCCTAAGTACACGTACACAATAATTAAGGTCGCGTACACACCACGCAAACACAATCGACAGTTGACTAACCTCGATCTAACTACAAATGAGACAATCATTAGACAAGAGATATTTGGTTCGTGAAAGCGATTTACACTTAAGGCGCTCTGAGCGTGACACCGGCTGACATAAATTGGGTATTTGCATAACACATAATAAATTAGTTTTATGTGCGTCGATCCACATTTCAACAGCATAATAGGCTGAGCATGTACTTAAAAATGTATATTAATGCGAACATTTGATTTTAATCTATCGAAAGGCAGGTGCGTCATATATAATACATGTGTGTCTACTGTCTATGTATGTATTAATGTTTTTGTTAATGTTAATATTTTTTATCAAGTTAAGGAAGTTACTAGATGATTTATTTTTTTTATTTTGATCTTCAATATCTCAAATATTTCACGCTATCTTAGTAATTTTCTGAAAATTCATATTTTTTGGCTCAGTAGTTTCAGGGGAGAATGGTAATTTTTCATATATTCAATAAATGCATTTTTTGGTACAAGCTTTTATTTTTAATTTGTAAATTATTTCGTTTTTATTTAATTAGATTAATATTATTGTTCTTGCATTTGTTGAAAGGCTTAATATTTGTAATTAAATGGACTGTATGTGATAGGTTATTGTAAGTATTATTAAATTCATTCTTATACCTATTACTTTCAAATATTTTTCTACAATCTATACTAATATCATAAAGCTGACGAGTTTGTTTGTTTATTTGTTTGAACGTGCAAATCTCAGGAACTACTGGTTCGAATTGAGAAATTCTTTTTGTGTTTGATAGTACAATTATCGAGGAAGGCTATAGACTATTATTACAACAGCTACAACCAATAGGAGTGGAGCATCAATGAAAAATGTTTAAAAAGGGGGAAAAAATATTCCCTTTGAGAGCTTCCAGAGCTTCCGTTACGCACGCTGCGTAAACGGTTGATGTTAAGCAAAAATCATGTATTAGAGAATTGTTCCCCTTTAAAAGTTCTAACCAAAATTCTGCGACAGCATATATGTATCTTTTAAGATTGACTTACTATAACCTTTTTTATGGCAATCAAATTTGTTGCTAGACGCGCAAGAGAATTTTTTTGCTTGGATGATGACGATGATACCATAGTGTAATGATACTATATGGTTGGACTAGCAACCCACCCCGACTTCGCACGGGTGCAATGTGCTAATGCGTGGAACGGGAAGAAGAGCATTTCGGTAGTCCACCCAGGCAAAGCCGGGTACGACCGCTAGTGCCACATAATTTAATGTTAAACTATCGAAAATCAGGTGCTTCATATAATAAATGTGGGTCTGTGTATGTATTAATGTTTTTTTTATCATATATAGGGAGTTAACAGATACAATGTTTTTTTGTTACTTAAATGAAATATTTCATGCTAGAATCCTTAGTAATTTTCTAAAAATTCACATACTTTCAAGTACTTTTCAGCAATACTATATAATGTAACTTTTTAAATGTATCAAAAAAGACTTGATTTTACATTTTAAGCGAGTGCTCAAGAATCGATTCTATACAATTTCGATAATACATATAACAATTTGAAAGTATAAATACAATATAGTCGAGAAACTGTTCCTTTGTAATGTTTCACTTTCTTTTTTTTTCGGTAAATGAACCTAGAAAAGTTAACGGTGACACAGACTGCATGCTTGAACAATGCATCGGGGACAAACTAATTCTACGCAAGACGTCCGAAACTAAATGATTTCCGTCAAGTTCGACTCGCATTTTATAAAATTCGGCTCGCCAACTATGTCTTCAAATATAGGAATTAGTTTTCCAATCGTTTATTTTGTCTCGCAAGGGCATGATTGCTATAAGCATAGGCTGATTTATTTTAGAAAGTATAAACCAATTTAGAAGAGTAATTTAAATATTTATTTTTTTTGTTTATGTACCTACCTTTTTAACGTAAATATACCGTGATATACCTTCACTTAACTTCTTCACTTCATCAGACCATTTTACCCCACTACAGGGGCTGCAAACAGCCCCTGTAGTGGAGCTGAAACAGGTTCGTTGCGCTTTAAAGGATATACCTATGGCTAATTATTAAAAAAAATGGAGTGCGAAATGATTACAGGGTTGATTATTCTTAGCTTCCCTCAATGTTTATTAAATGGTTCTCAATGGTTTAAATTAATTGTCTATAAAATGCAGTCAAGTATAACAATAGTGTCTTGGATGTATACATAGAGATCCTCATGAACACCTGGTACATATCTTATGAAATGCAGCCTTGTAATACTAAAAAAATTAAAAATTTATAATTTTGTCTATGGTTCGTAATACTGAAAGATTTCGAAATTTTTCATTTCTTCTATATATATATATACTCTTAATATGATATGTATTCAAAGTATTATAAAAACTATTACACACTTGTAATGAATACTTGTTTTAATCATTTTAAAACTAATTATTTTCATTTTATAAATAAAACAGGTGACCCTCCTTATTGACCCTACTAGAAAACATTGTTCCTATCTGCACTCACTTCATAAAAATTGATTATATGAAACGCCCGCATCAATTACACTAATAACTAATCAATTGATTAACTATCACACTAATAGTAATAAATGTAGTTAGTGAAAGGTGAAAAAACGACAGACAAACAGCTAATTGGAGCGACATATCAAGGTGTTCTTTCTAGTCCATTCCCGGTCGGTTATTTCAGTATCATCATTTTTCGGACTTCACTCATTAGCTTAGTTACAGCAGGAATACCAAGATCAGACGCCTATACAAAGGCTTTGTAAAAAACTTGAATATTTCATTGCTTCAGAATAGTTTAAAAGTCGAACACACCACAATAGGGGTAAGTGGACGAAGCTGTTGACTAACAAAAAGTTCAAAATGAGTTATGAATGTTTGTATGTTGCTCCTACCACATTTGTAAGCCTGAAATGTATGCATGTTTCTCAGTTAACACCTTTGCTAGGTCTTTATTTTTAACACGAATCAAAATTTGCGCAGTCAGTTTATTACCATTTAAAATCTAATTCCACGCAAAACAGTCGATTTCTTTAGTTTTGTCAGAAAACACCTTTGTCCACTCAGCCCTTCCACTACCGGGCATTGTAGTTTTATTTGTATTTATGTAAAAACTTAGTTCGAACGTGAAAACAGCTCTCAGTGTAATTTTACGAATAATTCGTCAAATAACAATTAAGATATGTGTGTATGTCTTTTATTTATAGTTTTAGCACAATATAATCCCCAATGGTGTTATCAAATTATTTGTTTATCCTCAATTAAGTGACATTCATATCAAATTATTTTTCCGGCAATAATTCTTGGTCAAAAAACACTTCTCATATATAAGATTAATAATAATTATAGGCGTACCTACATGACGATAACCAAATTGTCGCTGTAAAAAGAGTGCACTGTACCTTTTTTATATTACTTTTTACATCTATATCTGTGATTATAAATAGCAAAACCTGATGGTATAAACAGAGGACAAATAATAATAATAATTGTTTATTTCAGACTTTACAGTCCATATATGAAATACACAATATTATATACACTATATACATTTTTAGGATTACAATTATTTAGGATTTACAAGGTTTTTTTTTTGCAAGCACGTTTAAATGTAATTTTGTCCAATATTGCATGATCTGTGAATCATAGTCCATTCTATTACCAAGTAACTGTAGGTAGATGTTAGTGCTGGCATGAACTCTGTGCATCAGAGACGCTATTCTTTTACGCAGTATCGCCGGGTAATTGTCTACTCTTGCATCAGCAAACATTCCTGTACCTATAGGTACCTAAATAATTGAAAGCTTCTACTTTTTAAGATTCACTTTAAAAGAAAAAATGAACCCTTACAAAAACACATCGTTGTCCGTATGGTCTGTCTGTCTGCTTTAACAAACAGATCCTTTGTCTGAGGAACACGTGAATGTATCACGTTGAATTTAATATCACGCCACGGTTCGCATATATGAGTCGATAAGGACACAATAGAACACAATCTCGAAAATTTCTATATTTTATTAATTTTGATGTAAAAATATAATATACCATACGAAGCCTAATAAGTAGAGAAATAAATGAATAATGTTAAACCTAAGTTAGGCTATCAGTTATTTTAATTCTTCTAAAAAAGCAGGTTAACGCGTCCAGCACCAACAAACAGTGATTTTATGGCGGTAGTGATATCACTTTAATCTGTGAAAATGTATGAGAATGTATCGCATATGTTGCATCTCGTTCTGACATAGAGTGAGTTTCTATAATTGCGTCTCTATTTGTATGATTTCGCCCTTTACGGCGGGTGTGGAATCTCAATATATCAGAACAAAACTAAATGGACATTTAATAACTTTACTTACTTATAAATAAACAATTTATAAATAATATTTTCATTTTAAGCACGTACCACTTCGATGTTGTGATTGTCTATTTTATGGAATTTGATTGTCAAAATATTTCCTTTGGCAATAGCGTGAAACCCCAGTGCGCATTTCAGATATAGCATCACACAAGTAGGTACTATACAACGGCGGCGTCTTTGAGGCGAGGCGCTTTGTGTCGCTTCTGTTCGTTAGAACATAATATATATTTTGTAACGGCGGTCTATTGTCTATTGGAGCTGTAAAAAAACCAAGTTTCTAAGTCAACGCAATCGAAGAACACGGCCATTTATGCCGCGTATTTTGACACTCGTAAATAAATACTTCCCGTTTACCAAGAATCATGAAATTTAGCAAGAAACAAGTTCTCACGACACAGGTAAAGTAGAAGATCGAAAAATTTTAATCTACGTCACGTGACTTTATTTTTTGCATTTTATAGAAATATGTCATATTTATTAAGAAAAACTAATAAGTGAAAGAATTTTATTGATGTCTACTAAAATACCGAAGATACAAATTTTAAAAATAAATTGTTCTATGACGTCACTCGGTTACTTATTATGGGCTGACGTGGATAATTTGTACGTAGCGGCACCGAGTGACGTCACGAGCGGGTCTTAAAAACACAAACATTGATTTGTTATATCTCCGGTAATAATAGGTACATTCCAGAAATTCAAAAAGCGTAGTCGCCAGTTTGTCATACTCTGGCGTATGAAATAGCGTATGATACATAATTTTGTTGAAGAGGACGCGCTCATTATACTATACCATAGCATGAGCCCATTAAGGTTCCACAGCAGGTGCTTAGGCCTCCCCTCGGGATGAGGGGGCTTGGAGCTTAATCCACCACGCTGCTCCAATGAGAGTTGGTGGATTTTAACGACTGCTATTCATTGATGCCAACCGGAACCGACGGCTTAACATGCTTTCCGAGGCACAGAGTCAGTGATAGTTTTGTACATATGTAGTTATATCGCACGAAAAATATTTTTAGTACATTTAAATTGATATGATTTTTCATGCTATCGGTGGTAAACCTACGGAACTGCAATGCGCGAGTCCAACTCGCACTTGGCCGGTTTTTTATGTAGATAATTATTACTTCATAGTTAGTAGGTATATATCGCTTCCATTGTGAGAAAGTTTCTCAGCAAAATTAAATTCTATGAAAGTATAATACAACATTAAGTTTATATTAGATAAAAGAGAATGCCGTCTAGCGTGTTTTTTATAATGAATCTTTATAAAAAAAACTTTAATTACTTTTAAGGTTATTATAGTTATAACAATTTTAAGGAACAAAAAATTCGTTCGAATTTTTTTCAACTTCATAAAGAGTAGTTTATTTTATTAAAGGTCTTTGTTTTAAATCTACTTTTGGTTTACTTCGCGCTGTATCGAAAATGTGAAATACACTTCTATCCTCAGCAGCTTACCCCAACATCTTTAAAACTGGTCAGTTCCCTTTTCAATCAATACGGAGAAAACGCCATTAATTAAGAAGAAGAAGTACGAAATTGTCATTCTCGTCTACTGCGAACTTTGAATGAAGAGATGGTTTATAGTACAGAAGCCGAAGCCGAAGCAAACACAAGTCCGACTCGCACTTGACTGGTGTTTATTTAAGTCAATAGATGTTGAGATATGCGGTTCTAAAAAGTGTGATCCCCCTACAACTTTTTACTATGTGGTGGAAAACTGAAAGAAATTGAATTATAACAATTTGAAAAACACAACGAAAATCGGTTTGAATAAGCCATCAACAGATGGCAGTTAAAATCTACAAACCAGCACTGGAGCAGCGTGGTACATTCAGCTCCAAACCCCCTCATCCTGGAGGAGGCCTAAGCCCCTGGTATGGTAGGATATATCTAAAACTACTCCACACCATACCATACCATCAGCCCATTAATGCCCCACTGCAGGGGTTTAGGCCTCGCCTCGGGATGAGAGGGCTTGGAGCTTAATCAACCACGCTGATCCAGTGCGGGTTGATTGATTTATTTGTTTTTAAATATATTTATTTGAATTCCAACCATAACCGTTCACCCCGACACGCCCTTAGCCGGTTTTTTTTTTTTTTAAATAACGTAACGATATCCGTTAACCCGTTGAATAATTAACCGTATATAACACGATTAAATACCGTATGACTGGAAAAGGGTTCGAAAATGTTTTTGGGTTCGACCTAACATGTCAAATATGTTTACATTTGAGCATGCGCGCCTTAATATAGGGTGCTCTAATATTAATCACAGTTTTTTTTCTATTATCAACACACCACTAGTGCAAACCATTCTGATTGAATACACTTCAACTTTTTCTCATATTCATTTTTATTTTTATGTAATTCTCCACCAACGTCAAACAAATAAATTTCACACTATATCTGAACATTGCCAATTAAAAAAGTACTTGTCATATACGCTCACATTATAACTGCCAAAGAAACGATATGTTTCTTGCAGGGAGATAGTTCAAAGGTCTTTATAGGATACAAAACTAATTGAGTCTCGATACGAATGACAAGCAACTAGCTCGAAAAGAAGAGAGGAATATCTACCAGTTATTGGGACATTACGTGTGTCCACGTAATAGGCTATTTGACTATTTGTTTAAAACTATTTTATATGAAAAAGTTTTCTAAATATATCATAACAGTGAAAGAATTTTAAAAAAATTAAACATTATTAACAGACTTATGAAGGTTTAAAATTCCTGTTAGACAGAGAAAGCATTACCGCACGGCGTACCTGTGTGTGAGAAAGAGACAAAGATAAAATTTGAATAGCTTATAATTTCCATTTTCTACAATCGAATATAATTCTGTTTATAAATTTTATTATCGTATAAAGTCTATTTTTATATTTTTTTGATAAATATGATATATAAAGTAAGAGTAGTCAAGTACCGTTTTATATAACCGAACACTCATCACTGGGTGAACAGTTTATTGATATTAAAACCGTTTTAATCTTAAGTGATTAAAAAAAGAAAAAGAAAAAGTGTATCAAGTCGTAAAACTATAACTTACTTAGTTTTAATTTCATGTTGCATAACATTGGATTCGTAAAAAGTTACCTCTGCTTTCTTTTTTCCCACGACTTGAACGCAACAGAAGACCGCCACGCTCTGATATAATCGTTGTGTTCTCATTAATCTGTGTCGAATCAACTTTTTTTCAGTAAAAACGTTCAAAACGAGAAATTATTTAATCTGTTCGCCGGCGCTCTGTCAAGCATTACTTGTCAGCGGTGCTAACTTTCCTAATTACCTCGTTTCTAATATTTTCATTGCCTACTTGTGACGACTGTGTGATGAAAATTCAAACTTCAATACCAAAAATGCTTATTTCGAAGCAATGTTGTTCGAAAAACTGACGGAAGCGACGTCACGCAATGAATAAAACTTTGGAATTCGAATTAAGGAAATGACGTTAAAATATCGCAAGTTTGACGTCAATGCAGATTTCGGAACTTATTAAAAAAAATTTTGAATAAAGAATAACGTTTATAATTTATAATACGGAACAATGGTGAAATGTTGATGTAAATGTCGGATTTCATTTATTAGACTAACTCTCGCCCGTGGTTCCACACGTGTACATACATAACGGCCATCCAATTTTCTTCCCAAAACAAATCTTCTTCTCTCAAATCAACATAACATTGGAATCCATAAAAATACAATTAGCAATAAGGTTCAAATTTGCTTTTCGCTTAAGAAATGACATATATTAAGTATTTCCAATCAAATTACCATTGTCACAAGACTTTCGGCCTTAACAACGTATCGCAACTGTTTAATTTTTTTCTGTGTATTGCAACTGTGTAATCGATATAAATTTAAAATTCCTCATCAAACCTATTCTATTAATAATAATAATAATAATAATCTTTTATTTCGCACAATAAAAATGCATAATTTGTTAGTAAAAATTATTAAAAAACTTAAAGCTAATGTTAGTGAATACATCACAATATGTTAGTAAGGCAAACTTATATAACTACATTAGTACATACACTTAAATGTAGGCCAGTCCAGTGCCTAAGAAAGCGACTGTCCTGCCTCTCCGATAGTACAGATAGAATGCTGCTGGTACCACCCCGCAGCCTGCAGAGTGCCGCAGCACACCGTTTCCGAATGACAGCCGCGAAGCCGTCTACATGCGCATCCGCAAACATTCCCGACGCACTGCAGGCACGCGGCAACCCCAACAGCACCCTAAATGCATTGTTGTACTGGACTCGCAAGGCACTGTATGATCTCCGCGCATATGCAGTCCACAGGGTGCAGGCGTACAGCGATGTGCAGTACGCTCTAAAAAGTGTTATTTTAACTTGAGCTGTACATCTCCGGAATCTGTGGTCTATAATATTCGCCCTGATCGACAGCGCCCTGCGCTCCCTTTCTATATCCGCATCATCCCGTAGGTCTTCTGTCACCAAGTGCCCCAAATATTTAAAAGAATATACCCTTTTTAGTGATGTTCCGTTAAGAACTACTGGAGGAACATAAGCAGGGCACTTAGTACCAGCTTTGAAAACCATAAGTTCGCTCTTGGTTTCATTATATTTCAAGCCATGACACACTGCATAGTCCTCACATAACTTCAGTAGTTTTCGTAACCCACTGATTGATGGGCTGAGCAGAACCATGTCGTCTGCATAACTTATATTGTTAAGGCATATACCATCTATGTGACAGCCGACATGAGTACTGCTGAGCCCACCAATCAGTGCATCTATGTATAGGTTAAATAGTTTAGGCGAGGACAGCCCACCCTGCCTGACGCCACACTTCAACCCATATTCTTCCGACAGTGAGTTACCCCACCTAACCACATTGACCTGACACGAGTACCAATACCCGAGAATGCGCGTCAATTCCCTAGGGACATTGGCCTGATTCAGCTTTTTCCACAAGAGATTGTAGTTCACCAGGTCAAAGGCTTTGGACAGATCCAAAAAACACGCATACACGGGAGTCTTCCTCTTTGTATAGTACTCCACAGTCTGCTTCACGCTCAATATTGACAATAAGGATAATATTCATTTGTCGTTTTTGGTCCCATGGGGAATTGTCGACCAAGATAAGCGGTAGTGTGTGTTACTCTCCGTCTCTTTAGCGATCGCAGTGTAGGAACTTTACGTTTTTCCTAACTCCCTTACAACCTGCTGAAAGGACAGATTTAGTATCCCATGGAAGGTGGTACGTTAAACCAGTACAAAACAGTAGTTTATGTTACTCTCCATTTGTTGTATGCAATAAGTCATTTACAGTACCCGACAATAAATATTGCACATCGGCAATAATCGCATTTCCGAATATAAACGAATGCCCAATATCCATGTCCATCAATTATTAGATTTATCGTTTATCAGAATTTGAATTCACAACTAAATACTTTATTGTTTCGACTAACAAACGTCATATAGGTAGTGTGCAACAGAGATAACGCTCTAAGAAGACGGAATTAGCCGATTGTCTCTTTTCAACGGTCGATGTGCAATATTTACCGACGGCTACTGTAGTTGCTTCGAAAAATTAAATCGACGATAAAAGAAACTAAAAAGCGAAAAATATATTTGATTAGTCTTAATGACATGGCTCGTAAACTAAAGTAACCATTTTTTAGTCGGCGTTGAACAAATAGATTTCCGAGTAAGAAATTCCTAGAATATTAAAATTAGGTAGATGCTTCAAATGTAATAATAGCGGGAGACAAGGGCGCGAGCGGGTTGCTTTTTGCGGTTTACGCATGCGTTACAAACAGAATGCTCGTTTTTGATTGGTGTAAAGTAAAAAGGCCTGGTACAATAAAATACAACATAACCGTACATGTTTTGTTGTCAAAGACTGTATTAATAGCAAATGTATTACAAAAACAATTTACGTGTCGACGCAAAATTGCTATGAGTGCCATTTTTTCGATTGATTACTTCGAATCTTTGGCCTACGGATGTCAAGTTACACATTTAAAAATAAATTAGCTCACAATTTATACTAATGGTTATTTTAAACATGCATTCGGCCTTAAACTATGCAATCTCAAAATGTAAAATACGCTGAGCAAAAGAAGCATAATAGATGGCAGCCTAACAACATCTCGGACACAGAAGGAAGTGAGCGAAATCAGTGTTGTCTGGCGAACGCATCAAGGTTGACCGCCCTCTCACAATGCTAAACTTCGGTCAGCACATACCATCGTATTCCTAATAATGTTTCTCGTTGTTTTCAGCTATTTACTTTGCTGGTTTTAGACAAAGTTACAATCCTTTTAATTAAATAACCAAGCAACGTATTACGACTTGTGCCGTGAATAAAAAAATATTTGGTTCACCAAACTTGCAATGGAATATCGCATTAAAAGTATACAGCGAGGTTATAACTTAGCTTCCAATAAAAAAATTACATTACTGGTTTTACGAATTCTTCATACGTCATTATTGAATATAAACAAGCAATGTACTTCAAATCATAACAGCAATGTTGAATTTTCAGCGTCTCTTGATATCACAATGTCAGTATGCATCGAGGTTGTTCTAATTACGATAGATAAATGTTGTTTAGTTAGCCGTATGTATAATTATCGTTAAACTGTTTGGACGTAAGCGGAATAGATATTTTTTGCGGTATAACTTAGAGTCGAATACTTGCAGTTAAGGCTACTCGTTTTAGATTAAAATATAATGTGAGGTACAAAAAAACGCCAAAACATATTTGACTACATGTCATTTTAAATATGTTGAATGAAATCTATACAACAGTTGAGACATGAATTCATATAAAGCAGTATCGATTGGAATACACGTAGAGGCTATCGAAAGTAATATGAGCTTCAGTCACAAAACGTCAAGCGTAATAGATTCGGCCTTTAGTGTAGCCTATAGCAGATTACTGGAGATACCTGACAGTACCTGCCCAAATAACACACTCCCCTAGAATCACGAGCTGTACAATGGTTGTTAAATACTGTACAAACCCAAAAATGGTTTAATTATACAGTTGTCATTATAATGGCAGTACAGTAGCTATAGAAAAGAGTTAGTACTACCCAACTAACTCTTTTAGTTAGACGAGAGTAATATACATATCTGTACAAGAAATACACGAGGCCTTGGATTATTATACCTCATCTTTGCATGGAAGCTTAAAAATTGTCACAAATAAATACAGCCAGAAAACTATATTCAATACTGGTTTCGAGTTTAACTTCTTAATATACTCGAAACTTTAAAATATTATACACATGAAATACCTATAATAATAAAAACAGGATAACCTTGAAACTGTAAAAGAAATCCAGCTAAAAAAATTTCAAGAAGTTGGCATTTTCATTTCAATGGAATTCTCTCTTTTTAAAATAATTATTTATTGGTATTTTTCGAAAAATAGTCTGTCTCCAGATCTTCTCCATGATTTGATCTTCTTCATGGTTCCGACATCTGACTCAAGTCAGATGACTCAAGTCAGATGACCAGTGGCAAGAAAAGGACGTCTGACAAAAAAGTTGTCCCTTTCTATGCTAAATCTTTTACGTATAGTTATGCCTTCAGAAGAAGTCGAACTGCAATTTCTTATAATATAAATCAGTTTTAAATAAAACTGTCATACCACCCTGTCGTTACGCCTTTGCAATCTTGCTCTTTGCGTTTCATATAGTTTTCAGTCTACCAACATCGTTCAACATTGCGAAAAATTACAAACTTGAAAACTCACAATGTTTGGGCCACTAGATTTCAAGATTCATTTTCATTATAGGTACAGCTTTAGAGATTTGAGCTACGCTGGATCTTAATCCACCATTATCACTTAAATTTTCAAATGGCATTTACGTGATATGCCTGCAATATTTTTTTGGATAATAATTAATAAATAAAGTGGACTTTGTTAATTATTTTTTTAGTTTGTAGATTAACGAAACACCAATTAATAATACACAAATAAATCAAACTAAACTCGATAATAAAAAGGAAATACACACTTGTAACCAAAATATTAGATCGCAATGAAATACAATTCAATTTGAAGATGGATTTACTTGAACATCTGGTAACAGAGAAGTATCGCTTAACTTTTAGAAATTAAATGAACGCAATGTTAGAAAAAAATATTGATTAGGTACCAAAATGAGTTTGGATAGAAATGAATGTTAGTGAATTTTTCGTTTTTGAACCCTTGTTTAGCGAAATAACAGAGTAGTGAACTTGTAGTATGTTCCACTCAGTGTCAGACAGAACCCAGATACGTAACAATATGTTCAAAAATATTATTCTGAAGGTAAAAGTGCAAATAACGCGCTGACTCATTCGACATATGATAAAATTAAATAGTTTACACAAATTATCTACACGAACGTTGAAGTCGAGTTACAAAACAGCAAGGCAAAAATCACGAATCTGACATTTCAAAGTACGGGTGGAGCAAACGCCTGACATTTGAAATATACATTCCTAAAACACTTCGAGATTCTGTTTCTCCTATCTCTATAGGTTGTTAATTGATAATGCAGCCATGTACTATTTATATATATATCAATGACTGAAATCAAAGATGTTGCACATTTGTTTCTCGATAATTTTTAAATGTTGTATTTAAGCTGTAATTAAAGTAAACGTTGTACATAATAATGAAATTATTGCCAAAAAATTCTTGCGTCAATCCTTAACATAAGTTTACAATATTGATGGCAAAAGTAATCGTCTCAGCTTCATAATAATGGCCAGTCGCTGACCAACATGACCATCGCTGATATTCAGCCGGTTCCGAAATATATATTTTATACAAAGTTTTATACTTAATAAGATGTAAAAATAATATTTAATAGAAAATTAATAAAAAAAAATCTTATAATTATAGTAACAACACCCGGAACGTGAATATATCTTAAGAAAGTTTTTTTTTACTATTATTGTTTTTATCATATTTTTTTTAAATTTATTTTATTTATTTTATTTGGATTACCAACAGCATTTATACAATTAGTAATACAAAATTTACGTAATTACGATAGTCACGTAATTTTACGTAACTACCTATCATCAAACAAATTAAAACTTTTGCCAACTTATGTTAGACATGTGACATCAAATATATTCTACTAATAGCCCTAAATTCTCAGTCATTAGATTGACAGTTTCTTTATTACAGCGTACGAAGTAGATACGTAGTTTAAAAACTCCGACTTCATACGAGTAACCGATCACTAACTTTTGTTAATACACACGCCCATTAAATTAATCTGAATGGCATAATAGCTCTGAGGTCAGCCAAGTAAGGCTCTATTGCTGAAATCGACACTATAATTGAGCGTTTAAATTTTGTAATGCGTGCAGCAACAACCTTTGTTGTAAGTTATCGCGCTTTGACATGTGTTGATTTGAAACGTATAAACGAATATTTTATGATGTGACGACCGCTTAGCCTAGTTGGTAGCGACCCTGCCTACGAAGCTGGAGGTCCCGGGTTCGAATACGAGGTCGGGTCAGTATTTATATGATGAATATTGATACTGGTACCAGGTCTTGGTTGTTATATGTATATGGTGTCTTCGCTTGGTACCTAAAACACAAGCTAATGCTTAGTTTGGGGCCTAGAAGTTGTTGTTATGTATACGTAATGTATTTATTTATTAACTAGCGACTTTTTATGTTACGTTTAGTTTTATCGAGCTTACGATTGTCAATATTTAAATCCTTAAGTACTCCCATTACCAGTACCGCTTCCCTTTCAAATGTCACTTTTAATATAGTGATGTGTATTTCAGTCTAGTATTTATATGTTTTATTATATAATGTTCCTTTATTGCATATTTTTATGATAATGAACTTTTTATGTTTTTCTGTTGATGAAATCGTAATTAATCTTCGTCTGCATTGAATCATTTAAGGATAACGTACCAGAGCCAGTAGCTAGTGGCAGAATTATATTTGACAGATCTAATCGCTTTGAATATAGTTGTGACTGAAAAACTAATGATCTTTTTTAACGAATACTTTGTGTCAAAAAAACCTTTTTTATTTCGTGTTTCCGACAACTGTGTTCAAAAAATATCAATAACTGACAAAATAACATACTTTATTTCATTATATGCCTCCATCACAAATGAACTGTTATTTAAAATCCAATTACTTTCATTGTAAATAGCTGGTGTGTTTCTTAAATATCCAAAATCTTTCATAGTTAGTGTTACAATATATTATCTTACGTACCACGCGAAACTCGTACGTTGTCTTGACGTACATACAAATTAAAGTTCTCGCTCGTTATGTCAAATTTCGTAACCGCTTTGTGTGTTACAATGAGGTACGAAGCCATACGTCTTACCGAAATATATCAAGTCTCACACTACACAATCTGAGAGTGAAAGTGAAGCGCACTCTTTTAATTGTGTCTTGTCACATCGAATTAAATTCCGACGAAATGAACTATGGTGCAATACTTTCATTGAATACGTCGAGTTTCAAATACACCACAGCAGCAATAATAATACGGTACAATAAGTTGAAAGCGTAGTTAACATTGGTTTTTGCATACAGAGAGCTTTTTCACCCCAAATTTTCACAAAAAAGTTTTTTTTTTTTTTTCAAAAAATCGATGCAGCGTGGTTCGGTTGGAAAGAGACAACCATGTTTGTAGTGAAGAACGGTGTCGCATCGGCGGCCGCCGACCGACCCACTTGTCAGTCGCCCGCGCTTTACCACGGTGACACGATAAATTTTGTGACGCCAAATCTAAACATTTAGTACTGAGTGATACTTTAAAAAGTCAGTAGGTAGCTTAAAAATTCAACCCGATTTTTCCATATAAATAGGCAACAATACAACCACTAGACAAATTGAACTTATATTAGTTCTAAGTGAAATTAAGCAAAACATTTTATACACATTTTCTCTTCACGAATATTTTCCGTTTCCAGTGGGAATTTACGTTTTCCTGAAAACTATAAGTGATGCCTTATATTTCGTATATTTTTAAATTGTAAGCTCAGCAGGCCTCTAAGAGTTCTAGTGCTTTAGAAAGAGAAAAGGAGTGATGGAATTGCAAATCGATATGAACAATCTAGCATCGCTTGAATAGTTATTTTCATAGAATAACGAACGCTGATATCTACTCTGTGGTAACGATATATTTAATTATTTTTTATTAGAATAACTATAATACCACAGACACGAGGTCCATGCTTATGGTGGAGCTTTTAATATTTATTTCTAGATTAATTTATTACTTATTTATTTGGCACATCTACTTTATACCTTTAGCTGAATGCTCCTATAGTGTTGCCATAACAATATATTCCAAATATGATCTTGAATAGAGCTGTAAGTAACTATTTTCACCTCTTGAAGCAACAAGTACGAAATTGTAATAAAAGAAATACAGCAACTATTAGGAGATAATACTAGTCGATTTTTGTATTCTTTAATATTTATTAAACAAATTAGAAAGTAAAAAAAAAATTGTATTTCTTCTTTCTGTAATAAGCACTTTCATTTGATATATCACACGATGAAGTTGGGATAAGTTTTTTTTTATTCTGTGCTTTATTCCACAAAATAACTTGTTCATATATGTGTATATGTCTAAGGTTTAAATACCGAGTTTCAATTATTTTTTTCGTCCAGTTAAATCCGAGAAAATATGTTGTGACAGACACACAGACAGACAGTGTGATCACAATATTTCAAGTGTTTTCATACATTTGGTTCCCTGTAGGATTGAACTAACATAAGATTTGTTTACATTGCGTAAATTTTCGCAATAAAGCAACCGAACTCTTTCTAAATACCACGTCGTTAATTATAATTCACTTATTTACAAACACAGTTATTGTGAAGCTCTGGGAACGAAACGTGAGCGATCTAGCTTGAGCATCAAAAAACAAATTCGAGCTTTCCACTTTCACACTTTTGTTTTCCACTGAGATTCCCACAAAATTGAATGGGATCTGTTTTATTGTTATTTTTGCACGATTCAAAAGTAATAAATGGAATAAATTTCGTGACCGACGTAGTTTAGTCGTGTCATATTGACGGGGTGATTGTCGACGGTTATGGAATGACGGAGCGAAATTTAACGTTGCTTTGGATAAGTAAATGAATTATGATTTCGTTATAATAGTGATAAATTAATGTTTTAGTAATAGCTTGCCTCATATGGCAGTTCGTAATTTAAGAGATAGGTAGTTAAACTTATATTTTGAGAAAAAAATATAATATTCCAATATGTACTTACGCAATACCGGGTGTTCGTCTTAAATTAGTTAAAACTTATAGAACATGTTTTAGAACTTACCAAACTTAATCAGAAGCTTTAGGTGAGCAAATGGCGCAAACTCACAGTTACCAAAAAAAATGTCTAAAGTTTCATTTTTATTTTTTTTTTAAATCATTTATCTTATTTTTTTTTAAATCTTTTTGTTTTGTTCGGTAAGCTATACGCGCTTTCTAAGTTTGGACTACGTTCAGCCGAACACCCAATATAATTCTTCTCTATTTTAGTTCTTGGCATATTTTATTAGGAATGAATTAAACTTAACGTAAACCTGACAAATTACTAGTATATTACGTTGCAGTACTGTATCCAAAGCAGCACTTTGAATTTTTTAAATTTATTGAGAAACAACTACTATTTTATGCTCTAAGAACCATAAATAAAAAATCGCCTCAGGGTCCCGTAGCATATAAGTAATCACTTTATTAATACTAAAAGCAAACAAAATTGTTTTGTTTGTTTAGTTATACTTTATTTTGTTCAGATTTCTCAATCCAGGGTTAAACACTTAGAGTAAGTTCTTACCACTCATTATTAGCGACTAGGAGCACATATCTAACTATAACTAACTATATCTAAATATTAGACCTAAATTAAAAAGTGAAGAACTTTCTTTGTATTTTAAAATATCTGTCTAGTGATACCCCTCACTTTCAGACAAAACTTTTTTTGTGCCTTTGTTAGTATTAAATGGATCGCTAAATAATTTGCTTTTCATAATTTTGATACAGAGATTGTATGGCGGTTGTTACACGAAATCTGCATAAAATCCTATGAGGATAGATGAAAATATGTAATCCTATGACATACAGACACACAGACGGACAGGACCACAATATGACTCTAAGATTATGAAATTTCGGCATCATATTTTGGTTTTAAAATAATTTGCAATTAGCCGTTGTTACCCGTTGATTATTTATCAATTTAATTGATTCTGATTATATTTTAATTTATTTTGTGTGCTTAGTAATGTTTATTTTATTAGTCTAATTTATTTTTGTTGACATTTATACTTTTCGTTGTGTTTATTTAGTTATAAAATCCAAAATAAATTAATATATTATTATTATACGGATACCGTTTTCTCGGTTTGTCTACGAAAGTATAAAATTGTCATAAAGCGAATAAAATTATCTTCAAATGACAGGTCTTCGTTCCCATAACTGTTGAGGATTGTGACGCGCATTAAATTCTATAAGGTAATTAGTCGCCGAGTTTAATTTCTTGAAACGTGGTCACGTGGTCACTATGCCACTAGGATGTTGAAGTTCATAAGAAGTACAGTAGAGAGAAACGTCAATTATCATACCTTAGTATTAGCAAGTGGCGTTTTAAACTCGAATCGGATACGCAATATTGTGTAAACAGACAGTGCTGAAAATTTTAGTTTTCTGTTAGAAACTCCTTAACTAGCAGTATGTCTGTCAGTTACATATAACTTCTGATGTATATAACTCTAAAATTAGGAGCTTATTTTATCATGTAGAGTTTGTTGATGGGTAAACATCTTCGTGAAAATAAAATTGTAAAATATGTTGCAGCACTTCTTTTCAGCTTCATTCTAGGAGTAATGGCAAGGCTTCATTATAATTTACAGTTCCCATGGATACCTTAATTACATATTTAAACGACATGTAAAGTTTGCCACGTCGATTACTCAAAGATAACGTTAACTATGAAGCAAACAAATAATTACAAATTTATTTACATTAGCGACCGCCTCCTGCTTCGCCCGCGTGGACAACATCTTTGTCTTTATTATAATCTAATCAAATCAATCTTAAACACTTCTTATTGGGGTAAGGGGGAGATCAATTTCCTATCATCTTGACTTATATTTATCACTTTCTTCTGCGCCTTTCGTTTGTCATTTCAAAATTACAGTGAAAATCCCACGATAAATAAGCTTATATAAAGTTCAATGTTTTATTTTTAAATCACAGACAGACACATCTATTTTATTTATATCTATAGACAAAAATTAACCTTGATTTCTTTCCGATAAATCCTCTATCTGCCAATGCAGTCCCATCACAATCGGGTTAGCCGTTCCAGAGATTATACCAAACAAACAAACAAACCGATAGACAGACAGACAGACGCAGTAATATATAGCCTATGTTTGTCATGAAGATCCATTCTACATACTGGTGCAATTATTTTTAAAATCAGTTGAGTACTTCCAGAGATTACCTCCTACATACAAACATACTTGCAAACGTGATCTCATTGTAATATTAAGAGTAGGTTCACAATTTTTTAACAGCGCAGTTTCAACGGATTTTTAAATTATGATTGTGACTAAAGACACAACATTTGAATCAGAATAATGTATACACGTGAAAGTTTAATTCCTGTTCATAAAAGTGTATTATTAAGAACAACATGGATTTTCAACACCTACATTTGGTAAAATCTGCACTTCTTGATCTACTTTTTAGAAATTTTGGGTTTTGGGAGTAATTAATTGAAATTTTAATTATGAAGAATGGGTAAAAATGTTAATGAATAATACTATTAATACGAATATCGACTGTTCTTGAAACTGTATTAATCAGACTATACAATGTTCATACAAAATGACAGTAAAAAAAATGCTAAAAAATTGCAAATCTGCAGAAATCAGAACATCGAAATATATTTTACTTCTGTTATTTTAGACGGAATATCATCAAGCTAAATCAGTAGCAAAGTTCAGTAGTTACTTAGTCCAGTTTAGTTTTATATGATTTTAATTGTTTAAATATTTCCTTAAATATTGTTTTTTAATAACCTATAAATGACGCGACGAAACACCTTGGCCGGCAGACCACGTGCTGCCGTATGGACGTAGTGCGATTTTGTAATATGACCCTTATTGATATTACTATAACTATAACTTACGCTATAACGCTATTATTGTCATTTCAGAACAAATTTCATTTATCTATTTTTGGCTGAGTACTTTTAAAAGCGGCTGAATTCTAATGTGGATATAACAGTGCTATTTTATTCCAGCGAAATTAATAAATGTATCGGCAGCGCTTGAAACAACTTAGATCATCGATAAAGCGCTGCAGAGAGCTTCATTATATCTAACTATAGAGCTTAATCGAACTATTGTAAATCGGCTGCATAAAAGCTGACTTCGATAGTATTGTACCGCTTATTGATGACACTCCCGAAAAGTCAGTGAATTCAGGCACGTGAAAAAAGCATTTACATGTTAATGCCGTTACGTATATATTTATAAGTTATCAGTAATCCGTATGATTTGGTATTCTAAAGAATACCTAGGCATTAACTCAAAGGTTTTACGATTGTAAACACCATGGGGCATTGCAGTAAATGTATTTTTAAAATATCTTTTTCGTTATCGTCAGCCTGTGTCGTTGAGTATAAATAGGCTTAGCTACTGATTTAAAAGAAATTATAATTAAAAAATATAAAACATAAATTTAAAAAAAAAACAACGATGAGGAAAACTTAAAAAGTGGTCCCTTGAGTATCAGATTTTTTTAGAAAATCCCACAATGCTCTAGAATGTCAGATTTATTTAGCTATGATATAAATCTGTTATAATAATTAAATACGTACATAGACAATAGGAAAAAGTCTAACCTCCGAAGTTCTCTTACATGGCTACTTTAATGTGGGCAGAGCTTAAGAGCCGGCGGTCGAAGCGGTTTTTTGGGTGCGGAATTCGCTTCGGTCACGCTTGACCTCGTCTCACGGAAGAAAGGTGACAAGGCCCAATTACTGCTTTGTTTCATTACGGCCTGTTCACTAAATTCTTTAGTTTTTTTTTGTTATCACAACGTGACCAGTTTTTAATCGCATTATTCGTTTCTAATCTATTTCTTATGCTTCTCGGATGTATAGTTTCGGTTTTTTGTAACTATAGAAAACTGTATTAGAAATCGTGAACTAATATGTTGTTGTCACGTGTTGTTGCATATTCTCTGCGCTTTTCTGTTGTTGTTACGGAGTTGAGAATTGAGTAGAAAGAAGAAAAGTAAGGTAGTATCATAATAGACATCACAAATGTGTAAATAAACATTTAAAAATTTAACTAATGCAGACTATAAGTCAGAAGCTAAAGCGACTATATAGGTAGTTTTCCGTTTTAATATGGCAATTAGGGAAAGCTCGAATGTCCTGAGTTGGAACTAAAGAAGCTTAATCATTTGTTATATGATCACTTCATATTATGATTGTAATACGGATTTAAGGATATATATCATAAAAAAAGAAATACACAAACTTTAAACGTAGGCAACGTGTTTTTAGAACGCGTGTTTTCTAGTTTTTTATCCTATCTTTTATGGCAATCTGGCTTACCGCTACGAGCCTGACATACTAGTAAAAAAACAAATTCGTCACGAAAACAGAATATTTAGCGAAAAGCAAACGAACGAGTCACGCGAGTCTAACTTGGTAATTCACAATAGTCTTGCGATTCAAAATCTGTTAGGATCTTCGCCGAAATGATGTCAGCTCGCGGTTTCTTTTAGATGAATGAAAACCGACTGTTCGACTATGAAAATAATGTCTAAATCAAATTCGACCACAAAAACCTTACAACTCGACATAAAATGGAAAAAAACAAAACAGCAGCGACGCAGTCGATTATAACCACTTTGGAATATTTATATACGTATGTACATCAACTAGAAGAATTTTTAAGAAATATGATTCTGAGGTCTTTCACGCCTAATACCCAGCGAGGTAGGCAAAAACCTCAACGCTTGTCTGTTTTAAGTATTTTTAGGTCCTTCACTAAGATGTGAAATATTTTTTAGCATTAAGTTTTTTTTCGAAAATTTGCATAGGTCTATACCTAAACAAGACTTTGTGTATCAATGATAAAATCCGTCAATCAGTGTCGAATGGTTGACATAATTTATACACATTTTTAACGATGGGCTTAAAACAAAATTTTTAACACAAAATTTTTAATTTTTTCTAGAAAATATAGTCTAATCTATACCTTACTCTTAAAACAAAAAAATATATAATGAATTGAATTGAAGTCTATAATTCACTTAGTAATTTTCTTTCAAAAAATTGATGAAGCCGGAAAAATAAAATAAGCTATTTCTTTACTTAGTACATACCTATTATAAAACATTTTAAAATATATTAAATTAAAATCTAATTAAAAATAAATGTAATTTTTATAAATAAATCTCGGCCGATTTAAATATCTATTAAATCGGCCGAGGCCTTTTTTCTAATGTATCGTATTGGGTCTAATGACATAATACGGCAGATTTGAAAAGCGTTCCTATCATTAAATGTATCCGTCTTTCTCTCTGTTTAGATATAGATTCAGGAAGTAATGTCATATAAAAAATGCGTTCAGTATTTAAAAAATTATCTAAAACGAATGGAACCATTTCCCCATTAAAAATTGAGACTTTCAGGTCATTTGTTCCGACTGTTGCTTCCTCCAATCCAAACGTCATTAGTATACATCATGTATACTGATCTCATAGCGGCTACCGACAACCACAAGTCGAAATCCGATGCGTTTGATTTATTTTTTGGACGGCATATTTGAAATGGGCATAAGTTCCTAAATCTTCCTAAACTGGCAAAAGATAGGGCGTTAAATGATAGAAAGGCCTAGCAAATCTGCCGTGTTGCATGTCATTAGACGGGATGGGATACGTCAAAATAAAGGCCTCGTTCGACGGTCTATTAATTACATTTTCTGTTTCTTCATTGTCTTCTCCGTACTTTCAATTCCAAATAGAATACGTGACAACTTGCTATATTTTTTTATATTCTGTATTTTTAAATTTTGCACTTACTTTTTGCCCGAAACCTAAAATAATTTATGCACACTAGTAATTTTGGAATGACATAATTTTGAAGTGACAAAGGCTATTTTTTGTCTGTCTGTCCGTCTGTCTGTCCGTCTGTCTGTCCGTCTGTCTGTCCGTCTGTCTGTCCGTCTGTCTGTCCGTCTGTCTGTCCGTCTGTCTGTCCGTCTGTCTGTAGGTTCGAGCTAATCTCCGAAACAGCAGAACCGATCAGTTAAACTTCACAGATATGTTAAAAAGATTATCAGGAGTGACATACAACACTTTTTATTTATTTGTCTGTCCGTTCGTCCGTCTGTTTGTTCAAACTGATCTCCGAAAGGGCTGAACTTATTACAATAAAACTTTCAAAGGTGTGGTTAAAAGATTGTCAGGAGTGACAAACAATACTTTTTGTTTGTCAGACTGTCCGTTTGTCTGTTTGTTCAAAATGATCTCAGGAAGGGATGAACTGATTACAATAAAACTTTCAAAGGTGTGGTTAACAGATTGTCGGGAGTGACATACAATACTTTTTGTTTATCTGTCTGGCCGTCTCTCTGTCTTTTCGAGCTAAACTCTAATACATTTAAACCAATTTTAATGAAACTTCGCAGAAGTGAAAAGACGACTGTAAGGAGTAACATACGCTACTTTTGTCTATCAGTCTGTCCGTCTATATACATGTTCGAGCTAAACTATTAAAGATTTTAATAAAAGTATACAAACATTAAAAATAGGTTGTCATGAGTGATACAAGTAACTTTTTGTCCCTGTAGTTGTCTGCCTGTCTTTTTGTTCTGGCTAATCTCCAGAACGACTAAGCCATTTCCATGAATATTCGCAGACATAAAACAAGGTTATCAAAAGTGACATAAGTCGGTTTTTGTCTGTGTGTTTGTCTATCGGTTTGTTAGGGCTAATCGTCGACGGCTGACTGATTCGATTTTTCTGAAATTTTGCAAACATTAAGAGGGCATTGTCACGAGTGAAAAGCAATTTTTTAGATATATATAAAAAATCGTAGTGTCTGTTAGTCTGTCTGTCTGTTCCGGTTAATCTCCAAAACGGTTGAATGATTTTGGAACCGACTTGTGAGATAGCTATTTTTCATGCTAAAATGGCTAAATGGATTTTTATGAAATTAGGCATAGAGATTTCTTAAGTAGTTAAGTTTCAGAATGTTCTAGAAAGTGTTACAATGTTCTGGAGCGTCGCGTTCCTTTAACTGTCCCGGTAAAACCGTGTAGTTCACGCGAGCGGAGCCGCGGGCGGTAAGCTAGTTATAAATAAAATAGAAGGCGCTACCCGTGATTTGAAAATAAATTGTTTTTCTTAAAGTCATATGGTTATTTACCCCTTACAAAACCCAAACACGTGTTTTGGAAAATGTTTCCTGTCTGTCTGTCTGCTTGTTTGTCTGGGTCAATCTTTAAAACGACTAGACTGATTTTGATAGAAATTCGTTGATAGAGGTCTTTTCGTAGAGTTATCTCGGTTAATTTTTATCCCTGAAATATTCGAATATTCTGGTGTCTACTCCGGTGTCTGGAAATTCAAAATAAGAGCTTTTTCTTAATCTGAGCTTACAAAACTTACTTCAGTTTTAAAATGACTGAGGAAAAGTGGAGAAAAAATGTGATAAACATAAGAGAGAAAGAAAAGAAACCTATCTCCCTCTTTCCCTGTTAAAAGCGATTTAATTAAGATGTATACAAACATGAAGTTATCTCGAGCAAAGCAAAGGCGCTCGTTTCTCATAAATAAAGTTCTAAAAAAATCTATACACGAAACGATTATAACATGTGCCGTTTAAATGCTGTATGAATGTCAAAAATAACGTCTTTCGTGCCACGGATACCGTTTCACTCCAACGTATTCTCAAAAGTTCAAACACAAATCGGAGGACAGTCTATGTCCTTTCCTCGCTTGTTTTTTAACCTTTCAAGCTTTTATACCGTTACCCTTGACTTTCAAAGAATTAGCATTATAGCGGTATGAAAATAAACCTCGTTTGTAACAGAAATGTTTTATCCAAAACGCGAAGTCACGAATTCGCGATTCTTTAGGTAATAATAGGCTCAATAGTGAAATGTTTACCATAATGTGATTGCTGAATTTATTTTCAAATTTTATTTGACTACTGCTAAGCAGGCGAGTTAAAGTTCTGTTGGGTTTTATTGTTGTTTCGTTTTCATATTTATTTCAAGACATTTTTTCCATAAACACGTGAGAAAATTGAACACAGGTCTAATATTGACGCATAAATGACGCACGCCTTTTTTGAAGGAGGCTCTTCATCAATATGGCGTTAAGAAGATTGGACCAGAAGCCCACCACGTTGTTCCAGTGCGGGTTTATTAGCCAATATACCTATGGCCTAAGAAGCAATTATAGTAAATAAAATCTCTGTAAGTAAGTAAATAGTATGTTTTCATTTCATGGTCGAGTAAAATACTGAAAATATTGTTACGTTATTAAATTCTTATTTAATAATTAATCTTATTATGACATTGACTTTTGTGTTCAGAGTTAAAATTATTAGCATTTTTTAGTTTTAAATTTATTTAAATATTCTCAGCCCATACAAATAATATTTATTAAAAAAATATGTCTTAAATTTTTTTACGTCCGATTTAGTATATGGAATCTCACTCTATATTATAATAATAATAATATCTGGGTCATCCCACACAGCGCCATCTAGTCCCAAAGTAAACAAGTATTATACTTGTATTATGGAGTACTAGACAACTGATAAAATAATAATAATAATCATTTATTTTCAGGTGCTAGCCCTATAGTAATTTTTACATACTTAAATATTTGTTTATAATATATACTTATATAGATACTTTTACACCCAGACACAGCACAAATAGACATGTTCATGCACACAAGTATTTGTCCCGGGCGGAAATTGAATCACCTACCCTTGGCTCCGCATTTAGAGTCTCTAACCACTCGGCCAATCGGTCAGTCCTTATATTTCTCTTTTAACTGCTTTAAATTAACGGCATGAAACACGTACATAAGTTGAATCATGATTTCATGTACTCAAACGTTACATTAAAATCGATTTGGTAAACCTTTAGTTTCAAAGCAAAAATAAATTTCGAAGAACAAAAACAAACAAATAAACACACAAAAAAACTAAAAATTTACATTTTGGGTTCAGTGTTGACTAATAAACAAACAGATTTCACTTCAAGAACAAATATGCACTCAAATGGATGTACAAGTATATGTATATACTTAGCTTTGGGTTACTTCAACGCATGAGCTTCTAAACTTGGAAAAATAACATGTCCAAAACGTTTAAGACACACGGAATTTTCTGCTTTCGGAACATACATTTTATTATAATTTTAGTTCATTCAATACGTCACAACATAGTATTGCAACAGATAGCAGTATATAGTATCTCTAACAATATCTGCGCGACAAGTTTTTTTTTTATTTCCTATGGAATCTTCTTTATCTTCTTGCCATAAAAGTACGAACTGACTGGAAGCACTCTTCTAAACTTACCGTCTAACCACTCTTCTTCTAATTAGCTGGTGTATCTTTGGCAAGTTTCAGTCCGGCCTTCACCTCCGCGAAATTGCGTTTGACAGTTTCGATCCTGTGAAGTGACTTTTCTGACTCTATTGAAACCAAACGGTGCTGTCAAATTTATTTACTTTGTGATTTTTACATATGCGACATCAATGATTAAACATATTTCAGTGAAAGTACCATCGAAATAAATTGAAGCGTAGAAGTGTTAAAGCAAACAAAAAAAACGAGCAGATTCCGCACCTTTTGAAGGAATTTTAATTGCCAATTAAGAAGATGGGGCGAACATGTAACGAGATGAAAATATTTATCCATGTACTTATACAGAAAAAAATTTGCCACTTTCGTCAAAGCTGTCGCGGATGTCGACAACAATGTCCGAACGATTTATAAAAGACTATTATGCAGCCGACGAAGCGTGCGGGCGCTTTCTATGGACTTGCGTTACTATACACGATTTATACAGTCACCTCTCACTATATTAGACTGGTCCGGTACGATCGAATTGTATATGGTTGAATGTATTAAACTAGCTGCAACCCCTGACTTCGCTCACATGGTCTATAGGTTTTGTAGTATTTCTTGAACCTTCTGTAGCCATTCTTCGTCAGTTTTATTTTTAACTCACGAATCCAATTTTTTTTTTAATAATATACAATGGAATGATACATACAGTGCATCTTATATTATTAAAATGTATAATATACATCACATTTCATTTTTACTTACTACTGGTACAGCTAAGTTTACTTACGAATTCGATTCAAGAATGTTATTTTCAAGAATGTACTCACAATTAATATACGTATGTGACGTCAGGAATGTTAAAATAATTCGTTTATTCAGTGTAATTATGTGGTCGAGAAAAATTTACAATACTTTATTTATTAAAAATACAATAAATTCCTAATTTTTTTATATATTTTACATTAAAAAATAATAGCTTATATTTCATATGAGAGACTTTAAATTTATAGGAGCTGCTGACAGGCGCACCCGATACATGTACCGACAAAATCCTAAATATATAAATATAAATAAATAAATCGTTTATTTATCTCAAAATTTACAATTTTTAGTTTTTACATTCTGCCTTCCACACTAAGCTTTATGCCTGTGTCTTGGAGGCCGAACCTATATACAACCTATTTTCATTGCATTCTGTAACAACAGTCACCTAAATCAATTATTAAATGATTGATCTATCCACATTTAAAAGTGAAGTCGTGGGTAGACAGGTAGGGTAACGTGCCACAATGCTGCGGATACACGGTTGGCCGCACAGATCTGTTCATTCAAGGTTTTTATGAAGCCAGTGTGTGTATGTCCGGCTAAAAAGACCATCTGATATTATTTGTCTTATCAAAGAGTTGTAATTATTATCCATTATCTTAGACCTTATGGAATATATTCAACTCCATAATAGCGAATTACATTTCGAAGTTGTAAAAGACTATAGGATGTTATGTTTTTAAATCGTATCAATGTATACTTGAATTTAAAAGGTTTATAGAATTGAATTTTATTATTGTTTAAATTGATTAGTTACGGAAATAAGAAGAAAAGCGAGTGTACACGGCTTTGAAATGTGATACTAACGCAAAAAGAAATTTATTTAAGCATTATTTAATTATTACTCATTCACTTATTACTAACTAGTTTTCGCCCGCGGCTTTACCTGCGCGGACAGACGTTACGCCCTTGTAGTCATTTTCCGCTCTCACCACTGTTCTCATTCTCTTTCACACTTGCACTCTCATCTAACGTCTCTGTTATAATATGTACTGATTCTTTCCCACTCGCATTACTACTTCACACATATATTCTACAGCGTCCCGCCCCTATGTCGCGTGGGCCCTTTTCCTCCCCTCCCCCACCCTAACCCTCCCACGTTCCCCAACCCTTCTCCTTCACCACTCATTCTCCTTCTCCCATCAAAACGCCGAGTTGTCATGCCGGATGACCGTCTATAAGTAATTTTTCCATCCTTAAGGAATAGTACTTTTCTCTGGATAAAATAATAATAATAACACACACAATCACAACAACGCCTAGGTCCCAAACTAAGCATTAGCTTGTATTTTGGGTACCAAGCGAAGACAACACATACATATAACAACCAAGACCCGGTGCCAGTATTAATATTCATCATATAAATACTGACCCGACCTGGGATTCGAACCCGGGACCTCCAGCTTCGCAGGCAGGGTTGCTGCCCACTAGGCTAAGCGGTCGTCTAACCGCTAAATGCACCCTTTATCTTTTTCTGTACTCCTGACAACGTGTATGCAAAATTTCATGGTGCTCGGTTGAGTAGTTAAGTCGTTAAAGCGTAACAAACAAACAAAATCACTTTTGCAGGTATACTATTTGTAAGGATAATTTGGTTTTCCTTACCATTTGGCATTTGGCTTACTATCGAAAGTTAAATATTTACTATTTACGTTCAATTATATCACATTTTTTTTTTGTAATAATAATAATATATAATTATGAATATTGAAATAAAAAGTGATAGCACAATATTTAAATGAATATTTTAAACCAACACACATACACTTAAGCATGCGAACACAACTCACACAAACAAACAAATACACCCTCACCCTCCCACATACAGCCTACAAACACACACACCCATCACAAATCGTACAAATAGGATTGTTAACTTAAGCATCTTTATTAGTATAATTGTTAAATTAAAAGTGTAATCCATGTTTGGCCTTATTTGAGATTAAACTTGATTGTGTAATATTTAACTGTAACGCTGTAGGATTACCAAACACAATAAAATCAAAATTAAAAATATATATATATTGAATTATAAAAGTTCTAAAGTTTGTGACCTACTTGATAGAACAAGAAAAACGATGGCCACACAAACGAAATGGTCGTTATAATAGATATTTCTATCGCAGCTTATAAAAGAACGGACAGTAGAAATCAGTTAAGGCCACTAACTTATGTTTGAGTCGAATTGGCCTTGCAGTCACTTAGAGTGTTAGCGATAAAGTGCCAATGACTTTGTCATATTATCGAGTCAGTCGTATGTTTATCCACGTCTTCGTTATTTTATGACGTTAATTTTTATTTAGAATAAATATGTTATGAAAAGATAAATAAAATATTCGATTCGTAGGTATTTTCAAAAATTCCTTCGTAAAAAAGAATATTTTATTTATTTATTTTAATAAAACACTCTTTCACACTTGTAACAAGTGTAAGATACAAGTAGATAAGTAAAATTAGATAGGAATTAGGACTGACCAATTGACTGAGTGGTTAGAGATCTTAACTGCGGAGGCAGTGGGTTTGATTCCTGTCCAGGACGAATATATGTGTGCATGAACATGTCTATTTGTTACGTGTCTGGTGTGAAAGTATCTACATACGTATGTATTGTAAAGAATATTTTAATATGTATATCAGTTGTCTAATGCACCATAATACAAGCATAATGCTTATTTTGGGACTAAATAGAGGTGTGTGGAATGTCCCAGATAAAATAGATAAATTAAAAACATTACAATATAACAGAGTTGGCCCAGGTCCCCACACTAGGATTCCCAGTAACGTGGTATTTATTATTATTATTATTATAAACCAAAATTTATGAGACTATCGTAGACTACTTATACAAAAATCCTAAAATAAACTGGATGACATAGACCAGTAACTAGGTTTACAGTGATAAATACCAAACTAGATTTCAAACTTTTTAGTAATCCATTACTAATTTAGCTCCCACAGAGCCTAGAGAAGGTCTTGCTGTGAATATAATTTATTACAACCAGAACTAGGTCTCATAAGGAAATTTATAACTTGTACTAATTAAATAAACTGACAAATGGAATGTTAACTTCCATAAAAGATGTCGGACAGGATGAAATCCTCATTGCCGCATTGCAGCATCTTTAATTGTAAAATAATTATTTTGATTTAAAACTCTGGAATATTTATAGCAATTTTCATATTAATAATCATATTCATTACTAGTTTCTGTCCGTGGCTTCGCTCTCGTGAACATATTTAACAACCATATGTTATTCCGTTCCTCCAAAGGTACCAAATTATCACTGTTTAAATTTGCTATAAATGTAACTCGAAACTTTGCTAATAATTCATTATCAATGTTTATAACTTTCTATATCATGGGAACATTTCATCAGAATAAACAGTATTTTACGTTACTCTACGTCTTTTCAACTCTCTCTCTGCCAAATTTCATTAAGATCCATTTAGATCCAGTTTAGACGTGAAAATATGACAAAGATACAGACATACTCGCCATTAATAATATTTCCGATGATACAGGGCAAGATGTAGTTACTCTACGAACGTAAATTGTATGTTATATGACCATGGCACTATAAGAAATATTTACGGTTTCATATTCTATACAAAGCATGAAATGTATTCGTTACAAATTCAAAGGATAACTTTTGGGGGAAAAGCTCGAACCGGTAGAATATTAATTTTGTGCATATCTTTAAATATAATTAATATATAGAGGATGATTGCTTTATTAGGTATGACGTCATCAATGTTTTGTTAACGTCAACACCATATTCTTGTTGCGGTATTTGAAAGAGTATTTTTTTTTTACATATGAAAAGATGTTTTTAAATATAATGAATACCAACTTGTATGCGCAAAATTAATAAAATTTTACCGATAAGAGCGCTTTTCTCAAAATTTACCCTTTGAATTTATAACGAATTCATTCCATACTTTATAAAGCACTATATGAAAGTCTATACAGTAAGCAAAAATTTAATTGATACCTAAAGTGAACCCGGAAAAATCCCCTTTCCACGAATTATTTCCAACTAGTATCCATAATTGAACTTATAATATATAACCATAACACAATTCACTCACTATAACGGTACTATAATACTATTATAGTGCATTAGAGTAAGTTTAAATATTAGTACAGTTCCAATCAAGCTTTATGGCGGATGTGAACATAGGCACAAGTCGCGTCGCAGTAACAAGTTTTTTTAGGTGAAGCGGGACGCAGTGGAGCGAGGGGTATATCACTGTACCTGTACAAGCAAGCTTATAGCGTTGTACTTCGATCCGCCATAAAGTTTGAGGCAAACTATACAAGTCTAGAAAAAGTATATTGTTGCCTTTTTGTTGTTTTGCCGAATTCAACCAACCAATTCAATCAACGCATACTGTAACTACATAGTCTTTAGTTTAAAAAAAAGTACAAAATTATGAAACGATCGATTTTCAAATACGTTTAAATTACAAAATATCTAACCGATAATTTATTTATTCCGGTAGCGTTTCCAATAATTTAAAATTATTATCTGCATTCGATGAGCCTCTAATTTTAGAACGCTATAACACGAGCGCAGTCAAATTGAAGGGCCTCCCTATTAAGGTAATAATGGCGAAATCGTCCGTATTATCTCGAGGTAAGCGTCTCACGTATCGACTTTTCATAATCGATACAGGATCGATTTAAATTTCATAGCGGTTCATTCGCATCTGAACTAAAGTAGATTGTATAAATATTTTAAATTTAAATAGTAGATACATTATAAAAAAAAATCTTTAAATATTTGCATATGGGTAGATTTTCATAGTAGAAATCTATAGATTCTTCTATAATTAAACTCAAAAAGTGATTTATGTAGTAGGCATGATTAAATAGTAAAACAAAACAAAACGATTTCAAAGGCGGCTCTTGGCGTAATTTTTAAAAATTAACAACTTTGTATTTGTAAAATTTGGTTCACAGTAAAAAGTATTTAACATTCTTCATTAAAACAAAAACTTTCGAAAATAATCGTAGCACCTAATATATAGCGGATTTTTATATCGACAATCCTTCATGTGTACATCCCTAGAAGTCAGACTAATGTTATATGTATGATAGCGAAATTGAAATAATGATAGCGGCAACTACAAACGAAAGTGTCTGTTAACCTTTATGTCTCAACACATTTATATCATTGAATGGGAGTAAGCTATAATAAACTGCACTACGCACAATACTCAATTACAAAATACCCTATAATGTTCTGCATGAAATTCTTGTAATTAATCCGTACTCCAACTTTAATATTTCTCTAACGATATTTTTTATACGTTACTTTATTAATTTATTTGCCATTTTGCGCTTTTGACATATATTTATCATTAATAATATAATAAAATAAAATAAAATCCATCCATCCATCATGACGATTGCGTACATAATGTAAAGTTTAAATTAATTTTATTGATTTTTTTCATTTCATTACCTTAAAAAAACGGGGCTTTGTTTTTTAAATCAAGTAAGCAAAATTTAATTTCGCTCCCTTGCATAGAAAATATTCAAATTTAGAATGCTACGAATAGCGTTTCGAATTTCGTTAGCTCACGAAACGTACAGAAAATCCGTTTAATCTAACATTTTATTGCAAATGCAATATTTTTATATGTTGAATTATATAAAAAAAACAGTCAAGTGCGACTTAGACTCGCGTTGTGAGGGTTCGGTACTATAACAATAATAACGTATACATACTATAAAGTACTTTCATTTTATAGTCTCACTTGATGCACTTGAAAATATTTATAATTTTGTGATTTGCACCCAAATTGATGATTCGTATTTACCGGTTAAGTATTTCTGTAAAATGTAAGTAAATTCCTATATTTTTTTTCAACGTTTGAGTCTCAGTTGTTTTGGAATTAAAGGAAGGATAAGCAAAATTCCTAAATAATTTTTAATATCGTTGAAACTATGCACTCAAAAATAATAAAAAAATTAAATGTATCTTTTATTTGATATGCGACATGATGCACTTATGAAAAAGTTTTTTATTTTTTTATATGCCCCCAAAACTACCCCTTAAAATTAGAATTCGTTTATCGTTTAGATCTTCCTGTGAATGTAAGTGAATGCCTCTAATTCTCATGTTTTTCAAAATTTTAGGTTCGGCAGTTTCGGCAACAAAGGGTCAATTTGCACATTCATTTGATATACACACTATACTCTAAAACAAGTAATTTTCTCTTTTGTTCCTTAAAATTGACCCCTAAAATATAATGTCGTTTATTTACGCTCTACGTCCGTATTAGTTGGGTCACTAAACTGTATATTTAACGAAAATCTACTTTTTTCGTCCTCTAGATTCGGAGAAAATAGGCTGTGACAAGGCTGTGACAGACATACAGACACCAGAGTGATTCTGTAAGGATTCCTTTTTCGTCTAGGATCTACGGAACACTAAAAATGACATCATTGTAAAATTTTAAAAAAATATTAAATTAAAATATATTATTATTGAAATATATGCATGTAATACGCAAAAACTGAATAATACTTCAACGAAAAAACTTTATCTCGAAGCATTAATAATTTCCACCGTATTAAATATAGCTCGCCGTAGGTAGTCATTATTTATGAAAGATTATAAAAGCACGCTATTTGTTATATCAAATTAAATTTAAAAAATAGCACTTTTAAGTTTCTGCGGTACACCTGCACATAACCAAGTTTTAAGTAACAATATTATGCACTTATGACATCAACTTTTAAAATAATATTGTGAAAAATTATTGTTTTACAATTAATCTCAATCGATAATTTACGACAATTAAATTTATCGAAGTCATAAAAACGAAATCTGTCAAACGAATACATGGAAACAGAGCTAATAGATTCAAGCTATCTAAACCCGGATAGCTCTATAGAATTTATAATGCAAATAAAATATGAATTTTAATCTTAAAAAGATTTATTTTATTCTGCATCGATTAGCATACTAATTCCTGTGTTGCTAAATAACATTAATTGTCGATTTTAAACGGCCTTTGCTTTTCTGGTCATCATCTTTTGATACATAAATTAAAGTTTTTCATTTGCATATCATAAACTATTGAACCAATTTTATAACCATACATATATTAAATACCACCGTAGTTGCACTCAATTTAATTCTTATAATGGATTGTGACAAGAAGCCGCGGACGGAAAACTACTATATTATTAAAATTAAACAATACTGTAATATATTTTTTTTGTTTTTAAGTTTTACTAACTTTTATTTTAGTTTTATTACTATTACTTAAAGTTACAAAATTATCAGGTTACGCTTTTAATTGTGAACATTAAACACCCACGCTACGTGAAACAGTGAACTCAACTACGCATATCACACGAGTAAATCACAAAAACAGGCTAAATTAGTATGTTGGCTTTGAATGTTTAATTACCTCATTGACGGAGACATAGGTATAGTATTTTTTTTTTTTCAATTCAATGGAAGACAAAAAAATGGTTTGATCGGAAGTCCATTACGTTTCGTTCGCTATTCGCAAAGCCCATTTTTTTCCTATCACAGAAATGCAATTTCACAAATTATCGTTGATATCAATTTTACTCTTTCTCATTATTGAATAAAGTATAAACAAGATAAAAAAAAACGCCAGCATTGATAGATTCCATCGCAATTTATAAGCAAACTAATGCGAGAAGGCAAAAAATTTTACTTGTTTTAGCAAACTTAGATAGTATAATCATAAAGATGGATAGTCTTATAGTTCGAAACTATTGAAAATTCGAGCAAAATGACAGAATTAGAGATTAGACTGACCATAAATTATAGAACAAACGTTTTAAAAAATTACACATGAAATATAATTTCAGATTCATTTTCTTATCCAGTACGAATTATACATGTTCGTCAGACTAAATTCTAATTTGCAGTGAATATCAAAACATTAAGTGGCGTATATTTGATTTGTAGCCTATATTTGTTTGCTCATATTTTGTACATCATGACATCAATGAGTAATGGTGCCAGTTTTGAACAAAAAGTACAAATTTCTGTCGGATGCATATCTTACTTAAAAGCATGGATACATCGCTACGTATAAATTGGTTGAATCACAAATCAACATCAAATTGTAAAAATTAACTAAGTCATACACAAGATGTCAATAGTATAGCTACCCTATATGAAGTGGCTATCCGAGAAAGAACACAAGCCACAAGTCACAATTTTCACGAAATTTAGTAAGTGATGCTATTCTTTTCATGGACCCATGTCCTCTCCCAAACGACTATTTACACTATAATTTAGTCCGATCTTTCTAATTTCAAAATAGAGAAGTAAGACAAGCAAGTGGGCAACGTACCTTCATAATATTTAAATGAAACATTTCATAATTTAAATTACCCAATATAATTTTTTAATAAATATTTGAAGATATGTTTGTGAGTACGTTTTGAACTATTCGAGAAAAAATATTTTTTTCTCTAACTCGACTAAACTAAACTTTTATCTTTTAATGTATAAAAGTCACTTAATTTTTATTATTTACCATTCTCATCGTTCTAATTGTTAATTTTCCAGCACGCACGTTAAACCTTAATTTTCAATGTGGTCAAATAAGATAAACTTCTAATGCGTATACATTAAATGTAATTTTTTATAACATAATAGGAGCCTAATGTTATTGATATTACGATGCATTACTTTAGTTACTACATCCAACATCTGCCATCGATGGGTCAAATATCGACCCAGACCTTAGTTTATATAATCAACAGGTGTGTGGCGAAAGTTGTCATGGTGCTTGGGGGCTTTCGAATTCCGGTAAGTGCCACACGTCGACTTAGAGAGTTTTTAACTAATAAATGCTTACAAGTTAGAAATATGTCAAAATCATCGGAGAAACTTGAAGGAAACAAGATGTTTTCGTAGATATATATATACATATATATACTCAATGATATGTTGAAGGAAATAGATACGCTTATTTATCCCCGAAAATACGATTCACTTGGCTCGTTGTCGGTCAGCTTCGTTAGGATCGGCGAATGAACAAAGTTAATTAATATACGTACTTTTATATAATTAATACGTGCAATCCTAATGCAAACATAATTGAAGATATTTTTCTAATAATTTTATGTAATTTCGAAATAAAACTAGACTCGGTATATTTACAGAAAATATTAACGTTATAAACATGTAAATTATGTAACAATCATAAAAATTATAGCCATGTGAATCTGTTAGCAAACTAGAACAAAAAACCTATTAATTAAATGTTCTTACATAATTTTCTAATTCTTGATATAACTAGCAGGAAGCCGTGACTTTGCTCGAGTGCAAAATTTTTTTATTTCAATTCCAGTTCAATTCGTATAACATAAAATACATTTTACAAACATCCAAGAATCTTTGTTTGCTTCACTATACACGACACGACAGTATATTTCTAAGATATATGTTTTAAGCTACATGAAGAATCTTAGTATAAGCAAAGACTCATAGCACTTGTATCATACCAATGATTCTCAGAAAGTCCTTTTTGGATATCTGTAACATATGTAACATTTTATTTTATTTAAATTTTAGCTTATTATTATATACACAAAGGTTTATTTTCGTTTACATTGTGGTAATTTTAATGTAATTAAAAATATTTAAATAATATTAAGATTTTAATATATAGTTACTATGACGAATTTTTAGCTTGTATTTATTTTCTAAAGTCATTTAGAAAAAAGCGCTAGGTCAGACAAGAATACTGAAAATATTTTCGATTGAAAAACCGTCAGACTTTTGAAACATATTATTAACTTCGAACAAATTTCACGTGACCAGCTTTCTTTATTTTCGTCGTCGATTCAATACATAATATAACCGTGAACTCTTGGATAATTTAGGTTTTATAGTGTCGCATTACGCAAGCCATGAATTTTAAACAAAAAAATACCCATTTCTCATTTGAGATAGGGTAGTAAAAACAATATGTAGTGACATGTTATTCAATGTAAATAAGAATATGTTTTTAATGTTTTAATATTTTTTACATATAAAATTTACCATAAAGTTATTGTCTATGTGCGTACAAATACCAAAATATTTTGTAATGAATTCCATAAATATACATAAACCTGTGAAAAATAATATATATGTACGACTTCTTTATCAGCCCATTTTTACCCCACTGCAGGGGCTTAGGCCTCCCCTGGGGTGAGGGAGGCTTGGAGCTTAAATCCACTACGCTGCTCCACTGCGGGTTGAGGATTGTAACGACCACCATCTATTGACAGCATCCGGGGCCGACTGCTTAATGTGCTCTCCGAGGCACGGAGTCAGTGATAGTTATGTACTTAAGTCAGAAACACACCCGGTTTCGAACCATGGCCCTATAGCCTTATAAATTTGAGACCGGTTCGTTGCACTTTAGGCTATCGACTATATACGACTGTGTCACTCCAATTCCTCTACAATATACGAAGAAATGCATAATATACTATAGTATATGTACCTATAGGTCTAAGGGTTTTACCATCTACTTTGTAAAACCTTGCTTTTTGCTGCTTTGCTTCTAAAAGTAGCAGCGTGATAGTGTATAGTTTATACAATAAATCGTCATTTAAACTATTTCAATGTAAAAGTTTTATTAAAACCTTATCAAACATCCTTTTGTTATTAGCTTTCAAACAAACAGACAAAACAAATTTATATTTGGCACGTACATTTATACGATACGAGGTACGATGTTTTTAAAATATCCTCCATGCATAAAAATTAAAAAAATTAAAATAACGTATTTCCAAAACATTTTGCTTAATACATTTCTGATAGCTACACTCAAAAAACCTCGTAAAGATACGATATCGATATAAAATTCATCACGAAAGTCATAACGTATGAAGTTACTCGTTTAGGGCTTGCGGCAATGGGTCGTTGAACTCTTTTACTCGGCCGTGGCGTGTTTATACGCGCTCGAACATAACTCACGATGTTTGTACTTCTTGTTCACAAGGGATGATATAATGATTAGATTAGATAAGTTTGTGATGTTGTACTACATATTTTCATGTTGTTTTAGTGGTTTCTTATGACCTCGCAATGAGAAATATTGTGAGAAATATTTATTTTTGAGAGATATATCAGATATTGATGTAGAAATATATATATAACATCAAACATATTATTGCTATCTCACATAATAATAATAATAATAATAATAATAATAATAATAATAATAATAATAATAATAATAATAATAATAATAATAATAATAATAATAATAATAATAATATTTGGGACATTCCACACAGCGCCATCTAGTCCCAAAGTAAGCAAGTACTATGCTTGTGTTATGGGTTACTAGACAACTGATTTACATACATTTACATACATAAATACTTTTTTTTAAATAATATATACATAGATAAATATCATACACCCAGACCCGGAACGAAATAAACATGTTCTTGCACACAAATATTTGTCCCGGGCGGGAATCGAACCCGCGACCCTTGGCTCCGCAGTTAGGGTGTCTAACCACTCGGCCAATCGGTCGTCAATATATAAATATATATTGTATTTTTTCATAAAAATCGAACACGTTGTGTTAAGTTAAGAACAAAATAAGAACTAATTTTTAATTGAATAATAATTCGTCTTATCATATAACACTAACAAAATGATTTGTAATAAAAAAAAAAAAAAAATTGAAGACAACTCAGATTTACTACACCATGCACCTCAAAATACGAACTAAAAAAGCAGCACACTTTAAATGTGTAAATGAGGTTGGACGTTTATCTATGGACTTCATTGTAGGGTAAAATTCATTTTACACCATACTCAGATACGCAGCCAACGAGATATTGGTGTATAGGTGTGCTTGTTTCTTGTCTGTACAAGCGAATCGATATACGGTTTTGGTGCTTCATTTTTGTGTTCACTGCACGTCTATACGTTTCTTTGAATCTAAGAAAGAAATCTAAGAAAGGCTTAATTCTCAGTATTTTTTTTACTTCATGTTTTAGTTGAAATGGATACATAAACCGCAAACTTAAATAAAATACTATAAATGAGTATGTAAGTATAAATTCTAGTATAATTATAATATTTTCAAAACACTAGATACCTTTTCTATATCATGCTAAAAATATATGCTTAAACTGACTAATAGATGGTTTAATTAGAAATTTTATTTATATTACTAAAAGTTCTATTTTAAATTTATGTGGCATATTTTTTTACATGCATTATAATCTATTCCCTGTACATTTATCGATGGCGAAAGAAGCCTTTAATCAGATAAAATGTGTAACAATCAAAATTTATTTACGGAAATATGGGTGTTTATCGCACGGAGGCTATGGTTCCTTCCGTTGGTTTGTGACGTCACATCCTGTGCACAAGGACGTAATGCGAGGAAGCGGTGTGCGGTAACACTTCCTTTAACAATCTTTATTGTGAATCACGATTGTGTATGCGTTCGTAATATGTTAAACTAATAACACAAGAGGCCGATTTTGTATCTGTATTTGAATTGATATCTCTCCACACATAGCGCAGGAATATATTTCGATCGCAAATTCGACGAGTATTCACTATATTTAAATTATTTCCTACGTATGTCATTTTGTACGGAATTTTTACAAAATTTTTACTTATAAAACTACATTTTATGAGTTAATTTACTACTCGTTAAATAATACAGTCTAGTTAGCTGTGATAGTTTTCCTTTTAACTACGTTATATAATTATACTCATGTCATAATTTTTTTCCACATATCCAAAAACAACGGTTTAGCTGATAGAGGGGGAGACACATGACTAACAAAAATTAAGACTTTAGGAGTGCATATCTCAACAACTTGTTGACTTAAATAAAAAAAAATTGTTTGAAACCCTGATATAATTTTTAAGACCTATCGTTTGGTACCTCTCGCGATAATATACGATGAATTTTTTTTGTACTTCTGTTATATGTATGGCGATCAATCCCAAAAAAAAATCTTAATTTCACTATGTCGTTGTGTAGCGGTTCATAGAGTACACCTACCTTCCAAATTTCAACTATATATTGCGAACAGTTTCTGAGAAAAACCACAGACAGACTGACAGACAGACAGACGGACAGACATGGCGAAACTATAAGGGTTCCTTTTTTGCCATTTGACTACGGAACCCTAAAAATGTAGGTTACATTTTTATAATAAATTATTTTATCTACAGTGTTATTTTATAACGTTTGGTGGCCTTCTTTGTGACGACGCGCACGAGACCTTGAGAGCGAAATGAGGCGGAGCATGCACCGCCCGTGAATGGTGACTAGAGCTATTAGTTTTTTCGGGAAAGATTTGTGTAGTCATATCTCAATATTTTTCCATGGAACGATACAAAAGGAAAAAGGCGGCCTTTGTTTTCTTACCAAAGATCATTACATTGAAATTTGGATGGTTGTTAAAATTTAACTTTGTATAATATGAAAAAAAACGTTTATAAACTGCCAAAATATTCAAAATTTATTGTCCATTAACTATTAAACATGAGGCTATTTAATAAACATTTTTTCAAATGATAGATTTATATATAACTTAACTTATTATTATAACTTATTATAACTTGATTTATATATAAGTTAAAATTAAAAAAAAACTGCGTACATCATGTACTCAGATATATAAGACTTAGAAAGCTAATCATAAAACACTACGTATCCTCATTAAATCAAGACCAATCGGTCTGCATACTAAGTCGATTATAAGAAAATTTATACTCTTTAACCAGCGACGAACTACACTGACCTTTATAGAGTTCGTAACTAGATTAACACAAAATGAACTGGTTTAAAAGTCGGATCCCAGAGTAGTGGAAAAATTTAAACTGTCTTCTGTTGGCAGCTATAAATAATGGATATAATATATTTGGTTTGTTTTAAAATATTAATCTTGTATTGAACGGATACTAAAACTAAAAAAAATATGTACTAGCTTAAAAAACAAACATTTGTTTTCAGCGAATTTAAAGGATTGTCACCGCTATTGAAAGTATAGCATAAAAATAGATAATTAATTTAATCATTGGTAACAATTTAATTTTTGATATTTTTATAACAGTAATGAAAATTATACTGTATGAGTTTATGAAAAAAAAAATTTACATAAAAATTGCACAATTGGATCAGTTCATAATTTACTGATGCCACAATATAAAGAGATATTTGTTTAAAATAACATTATTAAAATAGTATACCAACTTACTCGTATATTACATTAAAGCGACATGTTTTTCGTAAAATCAAACGAATTTGAATAATTTTCTTTTCCTTTTTATACCTAATACATATTTTTTTATAAAACTTACCCTGAAAGCGTTGTTATGTCATCGAGTCAAGTGGCGATATCTGAAACACACATAATTGAAAGTTTAAAAACAAAAAAAAAGCATTGAAACAGGAAAAACATTTCATTTGAAATCAATTACCGTCTAAACCGCCAAAGCGGCAATTAAGATTATTAACATAGGAAATGGTTATTAATAGTAACCGGTTGGATTATTGAGCGTAAACTTATCTAGGTACTTCCGTTCTGGGGAGTGCAAGTTCTATTCCAACTTACACTTAGATGAAATAATGATGTTTACCTTTTACGGTTAAGTAAGTCTACATCAAAAAATTACTTTGTACTCAGTCAGGCACTTGTAATGTAAGGAGTAATTGAATGATAATAATACTGGACACATTATCCCAAACAGCGCCATCTAGTCCCAAACTAAGCAGAGCTTGTATTATGATTACTAGAATAATACACAAAATATTTTTTTATAGTACATACATATATAGATATTTTAATCCTAAACACGGAACAAATAGACATATTCATGCATATAAATATTTGTCTACAATGGGATTCGAACCCGTGACCTTCAGTACTTCACTTAGGGTCTCTAACCACACATTGAATAATTCATTTTCATACGAGTATATTATTTCAAATTAGAACTGATTGATTCACTCATAAATGTATAAAGGGGTTCTTTCTTCAATGATGGAGAGTACTTCACATGTTACAAAGTTAAAAAGTATTATGACGTTCTATTTATACCAAAATCAGTGTCGCCATCTTCACTCATATGAACTCAGATGAATTTCCAACCGACTTTCAATTTTCAAATTTTCAAGAAAAATCCAGTCAAGTGCGTATCGGACTCGCGCTCGAAGGTTCCGTACTATTATAAACACATTTTAACGTATTCAGCGATATTAATCGCCAGAGGACAAGTAAACTCATGTGTTAATTTAAAAAATATTAAAACCAAAACCCTTGAAATTAGAAATTGGTAATTTCACTGACAATTTTTCCTTTACTTATAATAGTTCTTCTTTCATGTCAAACTTCAATATTCTGGGTCAACAGGTATAGGTTTTAGTGACGTGTGAAAATACGCAATTTAAAGCCATATCTTTTTGTAGCATTCACTTAGATAGAAACTTGAATCTTTTGCAGGACTATGTGACCACAGACCTCTGCGTACTGTATCACTTTCAACTTGGTACTTCTACACGTTCCTGAGAAAAATGGTTTTCAGAGACAGACCGACTTTTGTCAACTTCATTTACTTTAATTTTTTTTTTATCTATCTTTTATTCAATAGTATGTAACTGGTCGTGACGGGTAATATAAAAAATCTAGATCAACACAACATATAGGTAACCTAACTAACCTAATTCGTATGAGCCATATGTGCGTGCCGCCCATCTCCCTTATTCATCCTATGGCTCAAACGTGATAACTTTGGTACCCGAACTAAATGGACGGCATTATATTTCTATTGAACGAATTCAAAGCTCGGTGGTACAGTTAGTATCATTGTTTATTAGAAAAGTTATTGAATGTTATCAAATAAATTATATGTTAAGTCTATCCAGTCTTACCACTTTCATATTAGAAATATAAACTGTTAATTTCCTTAAAACAATAGATCTTTGATGTAATTCGCTTGCTTCCGTTTTATAATAATGATCATAATTATCATAGAACACAAAGTTTGTCCACACAACAATTATTAAGTAACGTAATTTACACAATAATATTACAACCGACGAAAGTGAAATTATCGAAAGTAAGAGGCGGTTCGACTGGCTCCAACTAAAGCGAAACACGAGGCATCAACATCCAAACCCGTTTCGACAGAAGCCTGGACAATCCATTAGTTTAATCTTCACAAATTTTGCTATGATTTCATAAAATTAATTTTAAATAGAAGAGAGAAACGAATTATGCATATGAGACAACATTATATTAATTTTACCTCGAAGGCTTTTCTCTTCCACAGGTATACTTCATAACTTAAATTGTATTTCACCAGACAATATTACTATAGCAAATGAAAAAGAAACTACAAATTCATCTTCGGATATAATGTACATAATTCAAAACAAGTATTCTCTAAGATGTCCTCTACCTGTTAGTGAAAGTCTCGGCAAAATTGATTTAGCTCTTTCGGAGATTGGCCCAAACAAACAAACAGGCAGCCTGACAGAAAAACAATTTAATACGAGTATTTGTGTTTTGATTACGTGCAAATAAATATATGAGCATGAGAAAAAGTCTTAATTTTGTGATGACAGTCAGACACTTCAATTTCGTTTATTTATATAAATTATGCAATAGAAAACGTTCTTGTTGTTTCTTTTTAATAACTTCTAGAAATAATATTTGTAACCTCTACATTTAATAGTACTTACTCTAAATTACACAATACCTCTGGTGAGTGATAAACTATCCATTTCAATCTACTTACAATCATTGGATATGTAGCAATCGCCTAATTAAGTGGACTAAAGTACACTGCATTTCATTATTGCATAATATGTTATACAAATATCCTATCAGTTCGTTTCTGTGATATTAATCTTTAAGCACTTATTATTAAAACAATTGTTTACATTTTTTTTTAAAGACTGTCCCATAGTTTCTTATTCTTCTGATAGGAACCAACATTTTTTTTTTAATACACCTTTTTGGGTACGTTTTCTTACAAAGGAATAAATTCGCTCTCGTGACGTATTTCAAGATTATGTTACAAAACTACGAAATAAAGATATTTGATTTGAGTATAAAGGAACTGGCATTTCGTCTAACAATGATTAAATTCTATTTCAATTATTAATAGAAGAAAACAATAGATTATTAATTAAACGATTAAAATAGCTTATTCTCTACAACGTCTTGCAAATGTTTTTTTTATTTTCATTATTTATTGCAATAATTGTAAAAATATAAAATGAAAATTTAAAAAAATAAAAAGTTTCTTAGTAAAGCTTAGTAGGAAATTAAACTTTCGCGTAAAATCTTTAACGTTCAGCGATAGGATTTCACATCTAAATGCTTTCTATTGTTATACATTAATGAATTATTAATAAACATTGATCATAAAACATATAAAATAAGTTTTATTAAGAAAAACAATATGCGTCTCGTATATTTTATAGCGTCTATAACACAATAGCAATCAACTATACAGAGAAAGTAATGAAAGGTGTTAGGAAATACGTTTTATGTTCTAACAAAGCCAAAAACATTCACCACTCATTAGCTGTACAATGTTATATTTTGTTTACATCTCTCGTTTTAACCTATCACCTCGTATGTTTTAGTAGTATCGCTTTGCATTGAAAGAAACGGTTGCCTGCACAAGAAGTACAGAAAATATAAGTGTATATGGAGTCGGTATCTATTTATGTTTATTTTGAGTACATATACAATTCTAATTTTGCATATTCCATCAGCATGATTCGAATCCGGGTGTGTACCAATGATATTTTCTGACTTACATCACTGACACCGTGCTTCGAAGGGCACGTTAAGCAGTCGGTCCCGGACGCTGTCAATAGATGGCGGTCGTTACAGTTCCCAACCCGCAGTGGAGCAGCGTCGTGGACTTAAGCTCCATGTCCCCCTCCTCACCCTGGGGGAGGTCTAAGCCCCTGCAGTGGGGTAAAAATGGGCTGATGATGATGATGATGGTATTCCATCAAAAGTATACTATAATACAAATTTTTCTACATTTTTTAATTTTTGTATAACTTGATATTTATTTCTAATCTTAATTTTATTTGACGCGAAAAATGATCCAAAAAATTGCTTTTCAATACAATTGTATAAACTTAGCCATAAGTCTGGAACCAATACACCAAACATTAGCCAATTTAATCGAAATTGTTTATATTAACAGCGATCAGCCCAGTCCAATGTCGAATACATACAATTCCACGTTAAGAGAAATCAAACACTCATATCCTGTACCTACACGTTACAGCTTTTTGAGCGAGACAAATGTAAAATTTGTTAAATATACAATTTTTTTAGTGAACATGAAAATATGTTATCACAGATTACCATCACTTAATATGGATTTCCCCAGATAACAAATTATAATTTAAATAGGTATGTATTTACTTAAAAACAGAGATATTTAAAAACATAAATTGTATTAATTTCTTTATTATATTATTAACCGTAAGCACCGCGTCCACACTCACTACCTACATTCATGTTACAGTACTGGTTTTTAGCTATTGTTCTGTAAAACCGTTACGTAAGCCCTGGGAACAGATCGTATTCACAGTCTCTCCATTGCACTATGCAGTCGAGTAAACTTTCTATAGTTAGTTACATTAATCTTAACTCCCGGTATAAATATTTATGCCCATTAATAAGCTCATAATTATATATACTATATATTAAATTATATATACTATACCTAGAACAAAGCTTCTGATAAACATGTCATAAACAGCTTTGACTGTTATCGAGTTCCGTGGCAAGAATTGGTATATCAATGTTGGCAAGAATATTTCACCATATAAGGTGTTATTAGAAATCGAAGAACGTTTAAGTATACAAGGTGAAATTTTAACAACCATCCAAATTTTAATGCAATTATCTTTAGTAAAAAATCGATGGCCGTCTTGTTTCCTTTTAGTATCGTTCAATAGAAAATTATTGAGATATGATTACCCAAACTTTTCCCGTAAAAACCAATAACTCTACATAGTCACCATTCACGGCCGCTGTGCGTTCCGCCCCGTGTCGGGCTAGAGGTCTCGGGCGCGTCGTCACAAAGTGTTATTTTATAACTTACGGTTGTAAGTTATAAAATAACACTGTAGATAAAATAATTTATTATGAAAATGTAACCTATATTTTTTATTTACGTAATGAGGTCTCTTGGTGATGGTGAACATCTAGTTTTTTTTTTTGTATGGTTGTTAAAATTGCGTCCTGTATATTTACTGTTTCTTTTGCATAGCGTGTCAACAGTAAATATAATAATAAATAGAAAGTAATTTAATTTTAAATAACACTATCCACCGAGTCTTAAAATGTTTTACATTAAGTTTATTTATTTGTTTATTCATTCATTCGTTCATTTATTCATTGATTTATTTACATAACTTAACTTATTTATTCATATATTTCTTTACACAGTTTCCCACTCTTTATACAGGAAAATATAAAAACAATACAACTAAATTAACAATTATTTATACCTAATCAATGACATTCATCTTCATTCTCACAAACCAGAGTCAAAGGGAACATTAGTAATTTTCAAAATAAAATACCTAATTGTTCTTAACAAACACTAGCATTTAGATAATTATTTGCACGCTATATTACCGTTCGGTGATTGAACAATATTATACCATGCGAATTATTCGTATGGGTCACCAGGTTTTTGTGTTAAAATATAGATATTTTCTATATACGCCATATCACAAATACAAGAGGTAGTTTTTGCCTTCTGCTAAATTAATGCATTTAATATTAGTTCAGTGGCAGAACACATGTATGACGACAGTTTAAACTCATTCCGATGAAACTCGAATTTTGTATTATATATTTAAAATTTCTATTTCATCACCTTCTTCATCCTACGCAATAGCAAAACCTAACGCTCGCACAAAGTTACTGATTATCAAACGCATCCGGAAAACACCTCCAATAGCAGTGCATATGCGTTAATTTAAAGAATAAATAAATTGTGTAAATATTATACAAGTAGCGTACTTGTATAATATTTAGATAGGAAAATCATAAAACTGAAGACTCCCGTATTTCGAAACGGTCGAAAACCCTAGCAAAATGTCCGACTGAGAAATTAGACAGACCATAATGTCATTAACTTTGTTTATTCAAACATTTTATTAAATCGCACATGAAACACAAATTCATACTCTTTATTTGTTGTTCCAGTATGAATTTTACATGTGCGTCACACTAAATTTTAATTTGTCAAAAGATCAAGTGGCGTAAATATATTTTTTGTTCGCATTTTTGTGGTCTTGACGCGGTATCTTAACAAAAAATATTTTTTTATTTAGATTAAGATTCCGACACTAAGTAGCCTACAAAATTTAAAAGAAGGGTAAAACAACACCTGGTGAGATAAATTTTTGACAAGAAATTTTGAAGAGACCTTTTTGTAACTAGAAATTACCATTGTGCAGACCACCTAGTAGAGTGTTGTTGAACCCCTATAAAATTTTAATTAAATATGTCGACGTACGGTTACTTTTTAGGTTGGCGTGACTGCCCAACCGTCCACTATGAACATACGAATTCATCGTCAATATATCATTAAATTTTTTTTTTATTTTGTTATATCATCATCATCATCAGCCCATTTTACCCCACTGCAGGGACTTAGGCCTCCCCCAGGGTGAGGAGAGGGTTTGGAGCTTAAATCCACCACGCTACTCCATGTAACGACCGCTGTCTATTGACAGCGTCCGGGACGGACTGCTTAATGTGCTCTCCGAGGCACGGAGTCAGTGATAGTTACATTAACTTACATTAAGTCAGAAAAACTCATTGGTACACGCCCGGATTCGAACCATGGCCCTATAGCCTTATTAATTTGAGACAGGTTCGTTGCGCTCTGGGCTATCACGATTTTGTTATATATAATTTAGATTTTAAAATTCTGTGGTTCATGAAGGTATTATACCTGTATTTATATACAGTATCATTATACATATTGTATGATTACAATAATTAATTTCCTACTTTAAAATATTAGGAAACGAAATCAAACTTTGTACGCATAATTACGCACAACATAAAGTTATAAAACAAGCTGTCAATTTTCTTGTAACTATAATTTCCGCTTTGGAAGTCAAAATTTAATCTGGCCACGGTCACATTTCCCATAAATCACAAGGCAATTTACATAAACACAAAATGTGATATTTAACGACGTGCGATGCGAAAGTTGCGGTTTCGCCACAAACCGAAAACATTTTGTTAACACCAAAAATTATAATGCAAAAGTGAAAACATTTGTAATCCTTCTACGGCCCGGGAACGCCACGAGTCGAGAAATGTGAATTAAGTTTTATATGACTTTGAAGTCTTCCTCACGGAGGGAAATAAAACCCTTATTAATAGTTGGAAGTTTAGTCTGTGTGTCATAGAGCTCGAAGTGAAAATAAAAAAGATATTTGGAAAAAAAAAAACGCTCAAGTGCGAGTCGGACTCGCACACGAAGGGTTCCGTACCATCGTACTATATAAAGAAACACGATTCTTGTATAGGGGCCCTTATTAACTTTATTTTATTTTTATTGTTTTGTTATATAGGCCACAGTAGTACATACTTCATGAAAATTTCAAATGTAAGCGATGATCTCACAACCACTAATCACCAAAAACATGAAAAAACACGTTTCTTTTCCAATTCCAAGTGTCTACCTATTACGGTTCAGACGATACAGCCCTGTGACGGACGGACGGAGAGCGGAGGCCGATGGTACCCTATGGGTACGAAACTCTAAAACTGGTTGACCTTGCAAGCCAAACCTTACAACTTAGAGCACTTTCCGAAAATATTAATGTTTATACATTATGAGTTATGTAGCATTCCCTGCCGCTTACATACTTTGCCCATTTCTACTAAAAATAATTCTGAAACTGGCTCAACGGTTATGAATAATTTAGTTTCTTGAAATTTTCATTTCTTCACTTCACTTCATCAGCCCATTATTACCCCACTGCAGGGGCTTAGGCCTCCCCCAGGGTGCGGAGGGTGCCTTGGAGCTTAAATCCACCACGCTGCTCCACTGCGGGTTGGGGATTGTAACAACCGCCATCAATTGACAGCGCCGGGGACCAACTGCTTAACGTGCCCTCCGAAGCACGGAGTCAGTGATAGTTATGTACTTAAGTCAGAAAAGCTCATTGGTCTACGCCCGGATTCGAACCATGACCCAATTTTTTCGAAGTTTTAATTTATGTTTATTTTAATATTTTCGTGTTCAGGTATTTACGTCTCATTGTCTGTGACACAAAGTAGCGTTTACGTTGAAAAAAAATATTGTTTCATTACAATTTGTTATATAATAATAACAATAATAATAATAACAATAATAATAAACGTATAAATCACAATTGTAACGGCGGAAAACTATATTTTCTTAACTTCTAACAATCTATATGCACTATTTATATTTGAAATTCTTCTATATCTACAATAATTTAGGAAATACCAAAACTGATCCGTCACATCTCGTCAATAACAAAATATGGTTTATTTTATGAAAATATAGGTAAGTCTTTATAATTCAACGCTACACTATTAATTCAGAGCTAAAACATATATTATACGTAGAGTCTTAAGAGAACCCTTTGGGCCTAAATAAACATTTCGTATTTATAAGGTTATGTAAGTATCCAGCTGTAAGCCAGCTTAACAGTTGGACAAACAGTGTCTTAATAAACGAGCTGTATACCCAAATTCAGTATATATGAGCCGACAGAATTGTTACTTTAAATATCACCGTATTTCATAATTTAGTACTGCGATACAGTTTTTCATATGTAGATAATAAATTCCTCGAAAATCGTAAGCGTTCAGATTCCCTCATGTACGTATGGATGTTTTGGGTATATCTTTAGTGTCATAGATGCACTCATTGTCACTGAGTAACCTATGAAATACCGCAATGGCGGCCACCAATGTATGTGTGAGTGAAACTTCGTAGCATACTGGCAGTCGATACACATAATAATGATAATAATAATATTAATAACGTATACATCACAACAACGTCTAGGCCCCAAACTAAGCATTAACTTGTATTTTGGGCACCAAGCGAAGATACCACATACATATAGCAACCAAGACCCGGTACCAGTATCAATATTCATCATTCATCATCATATAAATACTGACCCGAGCTAGAATTCGAACCCGGGACCTCCAGCTTTGTAGGCAGGGTCGCTACCCACTAGGCTAAGCGGTCGCATATGTACATACCAAGATGACATACTTAGGGTACTTCGGTGATTAGTTCTTGATGCCACTTCCGGATTTGTCTAAGTTAATGCAAAGTGTATTAAAAATATTTTTACTGTAAATATTGATTTATGGTGGCTTAAATATACAACGTATGTATTAACAACTACAAAAGTTGTTTAAACAAATACTTAAAACTACTTAAAAAAAACATTGATTTTATATTAAATGATTTATAATTTTTTTTTAATAATGATATTCAGGGAAATGATAATACCTATATAAAATGAACAAGTAACGATTTGGGTGAATAGAAGCAATCAACATTCTATAGTGGTAATGCGTAGATTAAATATATGTTACGTAAATTTTATGCAATTCAATAGACGCACGTACATAACTTGATAAAACTGCACATCATTGATTTTGACTGTTACAAACTATCACTTTTATCATACTTAGTTACAAAAATCACTCTAATCATGCGCAGTACCGTCTTTTGTGTCGTTTTTTATTATCATTCTCGTTATGTGAATTGGACATCTTCTATAATTATATATAACTAGCATTCCGTTCGCGGCTTCACCCGCGTGAACTACACTGTTTTACTTGTACAGGATTCGTTAAAGCGACCCTCCAAGACATTGTGAGATTTTCTAGAAAATTCTGAAAGTAAACTACCTAAAAAAATCACTATATCAAACATCAAAAGTTACCTGAACGATAAAATAACTACGTTTTATTGTCGTAACTAGCCTGTCATTTACAGCGAAAGACATAGAGCGGCGGTTCTTGGTACTGTAATAAAAAGAAGATAAGAAATATAAAATTATTATCTAAAATCTATAATAATACGAAAATTTTGCATTACTACACTACATACGTAAATACAAATTCTTTCACTATACACGTATTTATGTCCAGTTGTTTCCCATCATCTATTTACCGAAGCGCCTCGAAATCGCTACAAAATCGTACTAAATAATCACATGATAAAATTAATTTCTATCTAATTATATCAAAAGCAAGAGAATTAAGTATCTTAATCTGACATAAAGACACTTTAAAATTAAAATCTGTCACGTAGATATAAATGCATAATTACAATATATCACGTCAAAGAAATATCCCACAATAATTTTTCCGTGCCTTTTATCACGTAAATGGTAGTATTTTACGAATTTACCAACTTGTAAAGTTAATAATACACTTACTAACTGATAATTATACATCTCTTAGAGTGTCCGATCATGGAGAACCCTGTGCGCCCTTTAGATTCCTTAATTGTTTTCGATTATACGTGTAGCTGATATTTTAGGAAGATCTCTAGGTAGTAACAGTTAAACAGCCGACGTACAAGTCGACATACAACAGCTTCGGCTTCTAATAGGATCATCATCATCATTATCAGCCCATTTTTACCCCACTGCAGGGGCTTAGGCCTCCCCCAGGGTGACGAGGGGGGCTTGGAGCTTAAGTCCACCACGCTGCTCCACTGCGGGTTGGGAACTGTAACGACCGCCATCTATTGACAGCGTCCGGGACCGACTGCTTAACGTGCCCTCCGAAGCACGGTTAATAGGATAATTTTATTTAAAGAAGGAAATAGTAGATTGTTACACAAGGGGTGAAAGTGATCTATTTACGCACGAGATGGTTTGGCGCACAAGCGTAGCGAGGGCGCTAATAGTTCGAGTGTCTAAATAAGTCTTTCACCCGAGGTAAGCACTCTGCTTTTCATTACGAATATGAGGAAAGTAAAAAAAGCGTTAAATCCATATATGAATCTGATGAACTCATTTTATAGAAATATCTATGTTTTTTTTGTGGCATTCTACACAGCCAGTATTTTTTATCATTGATGATGGTAAAAATTTACGTCAAATCTATATAAATTAAATGTAAATTTAGTTAAAAGATTATTACCAATTTTTTTGAATTCCGTCACAGATACACAACAGATTAATATGCTGCCAATTTATATCGACTTTTTAAATTTTAAATATGGAACGCATCGCGTAAATTGTTGCGGCTTATTCCGCTCAAAGAAGTTTGCGCTAAGTTCACACTGGCTGTTTAGAAACTCAGATGGCCGCAGCATTTTTTTTAATTAGTTTTTTTTTACATAAAACTCTTCACGGCTGACAGCAGTTCTATTTTTAAAGTTCATTCCGACCCTTAGGTGGAAAGTAATTTATATGAGTTTTTCCCACTCTAGGGAAGGAAGCAGCATTTTCTACCCAATAATCAAATCAAAACAACACTACTTTCCGAGTATGAGAAATGAAAAGATAATTACAACAATTACAAATTAACCTCAGTAGGATCAGCCGCAGTCATGCTATTACTGTCGCGAGACAGTCGTCATAATTTCAATCTTTGTTCTTTGTATGATCTTTACTGAAATTTCCAAAAAGATTGCTTTACGAGTATGTAACATACCAAGAGTCGCGGGTTCGATTCCCGCCTGGGACAAATATTTGTGTGCATGAAAATGTTTTTTTTTTCTTCGGGGTCTGGGTGTAAATTGTTTATATATATGTATATATTATATTTAAAACAAAAATTTATTTCCTATGTATATCAGTTCTGTTGTTTAGTAACCTATAACACAAGCATAATACTTGCTTACTTTGGGACTAGACAGCGCTGTGTGGGATGTCCCATGTATTATTATTATTATACCAAAAAGTAAAAAAAAAAAAAGAGTTATTTATTTCTTTATTTATTTCTTTGTATTACTACTTGACACTGTTAATTTCTCATACGCTATTTCGTCTACATACTCGGCTTGAATAACATAAATGACAATATCTAGAAATTATATAACAAAAACAAAACAAACAAAACCATCCTTAAGTCACTATATACCATATATACACATTTTGTATTTTTATAATAATAATTACTTGTAACAATTAATAACATCGGACTTTTTGTAATGTATAATTATTTTAACACCTATTCACAACACACTATGGCATTTGAAATATTTTTTTCACATCAGCGTTTTCGCTAGCACTGCATGCGGCAGGCAAGGTTTTGTTGTATTGTGCATTATTTTCCTGCTTATACAAACGAATCGACAAGATTCATACATTGTAATTTTATTCTAGGCGCTTCATCTATACTTTTTTCTCAGTGTGAGATGCGGAAGTTAAATCAATACTATGTCTGAGCTGTCTCTTGAAAACATCTAATACATAGTTGAGGTGTTATCAACTCTGAGAGAACGGTTATTAGCGATTATTCTTTCCTCCGTGCTAGTACCACTTGGTTAATCGATCCATGACTTATACGGTATTACGATGTAAAGGCCTCAATAAAAGCCACTTTCGTTTGCTATTTAACCAACTTTAATCCCAACATAATGGCGTTTTCGCGTGCCTTCTTCGCGAACGAGTATAATAGGCACGCATGCGCGTTACATCCTACTTGTAAGTTCGTGGTTTTATATATATTTTTTCTGAGTTACTATAACTAATTTATTTTTTAAACTTTTTCTATTTTCTATATTATTTACTAATACAGGAAATATTCTATATATGTAAATCGCGGTATCCGGCCGGAGGCCGCCGACCGCCATAATCATCGGTAACCCGAGCATTTCCTCAGTAAGACGATAACTTTGTGGCGCAATTTCTCAATAATTACCGTGAAAAGTAATGAAAAAATCTACCTGTATATAGCATGGTATCTAAATTAGAATTGCTAAAATAATTTATATACACAGTCAGGCATATTACTTACTTTATATAATTTGCTGTCTTTATTATAACAATATTATCATAATTACAATCACAGATGCGACGTAAAATTTTTCATCGTCAACGCATAAGGTACAAAAACATGCAAATGCCACACGAAAAAAGTCAACAGGTCATTTTTTATTGCAACGTTACATTATTCGAGTTATATAAAGATAGGAAACAGTAAGATAGTCTTGATGAGTTTTACCTGATTTCACAGATTATCGCGATTTAGCCTAATAAGATTTTTTTTATTTAATACGAATAAAAAATTATCCCGGACGAGTGTTGAATAGCTAATATAAATATAAAATATGTTCTCAATTCGCAATAGAAGATAATTTAACGATATGCTACTGTCGATATTTGAATTTAGCATAGTAGGCAAATGTCTGTATTTGACATTTTATTCATAATACATTAAATTACCATTGTTAAATAACATGATAATTTATAGTCATATAGAAATTTGGAAATTGAACAACAAGAAATCTGTAAACAGACAAATGCATAATAGTACAAGAAATATATATGGACACAAACTCTGCAAATTAAGTAACAGGAAACTTATCATTATTCCTATCCAATATAAAAACTGCAGAGGTCAAATGTGAAACTTTTTGTGTAGAGAGGCCACATGTTGTAGTCGTACTTGTAGTTGTACGAGAAAAAAAAACTGGGTGTGTGCTTATGACCACAGAATAGTAGTGAAAACTATACAAACGTACAATAACATAAATTTTACTAGGTATATCAAACTACTCTAAAATAAGGGTTTGTTTAGAAATCACGCGTTCAACAACAAACTAAATGCACGTGATATCTGACCACCCTCCCCCCCCCCTTCTTGTGATATTTCATGATTTTTGTCGGACCCCCAGCCCGCTTTCGAGCCTCACGTGATTAATGGACGCCCCTAAAGGTTTAAGTTTGTTGTGTAAAAGAGTATAGATACTAACTGTATACACACATATAGTTACTATATGATAATAATATTTGGAACATACCACACGGCGCCATCTAGTCCCAAAGTAAGCAAATATTATGCTTGTATTATGGGGTGCTAGACAACTGATATATAAACTTAATTATTCTTTTTTTTATAATATATACATTATAGATACTTTTACTTTACACCCAGACACGGAACAAATAAACATATTCGTGCACACAAATATTTGCTCCGGGCGGGAATCGAACCCGCGACGCTCGGCTCCGCAGTTAGGGCCAACTCGGCCAACCGGTCAGTCATACACAACAATCATGCACATATATACACTGTATACACACATACAAGTGTATATACTAACTGTATACGCACACACAGTTAGTATATATACTTGAAATACAACTCTGATTATATACAAAACACACGCGTTAGACAGTAAACGTCACCAACTGAATGGAGCCGAGTATACCAGTTTTGTCCATTGTTCAGAAAAAATGCGTCTAAAGAAGTTTTCAATTGAAAAACAGATGTTTACAATAGCCTTTGTTATTACATTATTTCATTGTAATATTGTATTTGGGTACGGTGAAATGGTAAGTGAGTGAAAATATGTTTTTTTTTTTAATGCCGCCCATAAACGAAAAAGGTATTTAGAACTGGATTTAATTTTTCGGTACAGTCGAGTCTATTTTGTGTTAATCCCCCCGATTCCTACGCTATTTTTCACAATATTCATGATAGCTAAATTAGATTTTATGCGGCTGGCCTTTTAACAGCTTGTTGCATTACATTATTAATTAATTATTAAAATTAATATAAATAGTACTGACATCGAACAAAAAAAAATTATACTCCCAAAAGTAGGCACTTAACCCGCAACTGTTTAAACGGGACGCCATCTTAGTTACGCTACGTTCCGTTTTAAAAAGCACATGTTATTAAACAGAATGTCACATAACTCTCAAGTTTTCTATTGTTATTTTAATATATTCTAATAATGTTAAGCATCAGTGATATTTGAAAAGAACGCTTAGCGTAAAAAAAATAAACTTAAAAGTCCTTCATAACGTAACACCCGCGTACGGTTCCGTATAATTATTATTAAAGTTTTAGGATTAATTTTATTTAAAGATTTTGCTATATAAATAAAAGATAAATCACAATTGATTTGACTCAAAAAAGGTTTTTTTTTAAATTCAGCAGTAAAACCTCGTGTAGTCTGGGAGTCCGTCACCGAAATTGATCACGACATTGAAAAATGAGATTTTTTGGCAGGTTAGTATTTACAGAACTCATTCATTTATTTGCAGTCAATCAGCTAGATATGGGTGCGTTAAAAGGACGCTGAACCCTTACGAATATTTAAAAAATAATTATTGTGTTTTAGAAAATTTATAATTATATAAATATTTTCATACAATAACAAAAATAACATTACAAAAATAGTCGTGACACCCAAGTGGTGGCGAACCCGCTTCTTGTTTAGAAGAACGGCGTTCGAATCCCAAAACAAGAATATACCAATGAGTTTTTTCTTTGACTCTGTGCCTCGGGAAGCACGTTAAGCCGTGTCGGTCCCGTTTGCCGTTACCAGATGGCAGTCGTTAAAATCTACTAATCCGCACAGCACGGTGGATTAAGCTCCAAGCACCCTTATCCCGAGAGGAGGGCCTAAGCCCCTGCAGTGAGGCTTAATGGGCTGATAATGGATACAATAAAAAGCTACGAAGCACTTCAACGCCCCCATATCCATATAGCCAAGAGTACGTAAATAAGCTCTATAAGTAGTATGTCTAAAATTCAGATTTTCGAACCCCTAGCCTTTTTTATAACGTCTCCTCCCGACTATAAGAACTAAATACATAGTCACAGAGCAATTTGCATAGTTAGTATTTATTTATTTAAGGAAATTTTAACTATTTTAAATTAAGGCTTTGAAAACATAACGCGTCCAGACGTTAAAAAAAGAATGAAATTTTGTACTTACACTTTGTACTTATTATACAATATTTTATAAATTTCATTCTTTTTTTATGCACTTATTACATATTATTTTATAAATTTCATTTTTTTTTTAACGTCTGGACATGTTATTTTTGTAAGTTTTAAAGTTCGCGCGTAAAGCTGAAGTGCATAATCATAAGTACAGATAATTGATAATAGAATTTGCATTTTATTTCAGACGTTTTGACATTGGAAATGTTTGAGTGGAGACTCTATTCCGAAATAAAACGCAGGAAGTGCGTCATACAATATGACTGCAACGCGATATACGCAAGGCAAGTTCAAACGTCAAGATAATGCGCGATAAACAAAAGTATAAATTTAAATGTGCGTAAAAGACAATTTCAGGTAAACACGCAAAAATAACGTAATTACGAAAAATGGAGTACATTTCAAATGTTTCTCTAGTAAGCGCAACTGTGCAAATCATGTAAATTTTTAAAGCGCAGAAAGTGTCTTCGCATATTCTGATTGTTCTTGTATTACATTTTAAATTGCGTAATAAATCTCATCGTGACAACGGTAAATAATAGGAGTTAGGAATCAAACTGGCTGCGTACGAATCTAAATGACAGGGTTAACTTTTACTTCCGACGGAACCACGAAACGGACAAAGTTCGCCGACACCGAAACTTGAAATGTTAAAAACAGAAAGTCATTTGACTATATTATTTCTTAACAAAAGGAACATATGTATCGACGATGTGTTATTGAAAGGGGCCTAGAGGCTCCGAGTGATAGCGATGTAGTACATAAGTTAAAAAAAAACTCATTGGTAGGTGTATATGCCCTGGGATTCTAACCACGGCCTTATATTTAGTATTTAAGTGTTACATTTCTTGGTAATAAAATGATACTTATTATTACAATATTTACAGATATTACTTTATATCAAAATGTAACTAAGAGTTGGCGGTTATATTCCCTAAGATATTTTATTGGGAAAGAAATCCTATAGATATTATGTTAAACTGTTCTCAGACCTTTGATAAGATAGCATTACAATTTGCAGAAAAATAAACTTCAACATTTTTTTATCTAGTTGAATGTATATAAGTTATCTATAGGTTTTGTATTGTTTTATACATTTTTAAAATCGAGACTATCCAAATAACATTACTATTGAATGAAATTTTATATAGGTTGCTGTTATTAATTATTACAGATCGCAAAATGTGAACGCAGGTGTTATTTCGCGTTCTGATTTATTTACGTCTCTAGATGAAGATAGAGTGGTACCCAAGAGAAGGCCAAAGAAAGAGAGGCAGACTCCAGAAGAGGTAGGATGATGATATCACCCAGTTTGCCGGCAAAATATGGCATAGAGTCGCAAAAGACAGACGAGAGTGGAAAAGGCTGGAGGAGGCCTTTGCCGAAGGGCGATCAGACTTGCAGAGGAAAAGCAAGACACAAATACTGCAAGACTACTAACTTCTGATTATAATTAAGGTTAATAATAAATAATAATGATATATAGAGATTCAACGTCAAAAAACGTAGTTTAAAATATCACCTAACTGTTCAGTTATAATTCACACACAGAGACACGCGACTCGCTTCGACTTCAGATCGAATGCGTGCGCTGTACGAACCAACTTTCAGATTGTAAAACTTCAGTTAAAGCTTTAGTAAATATTTTCGCCACTTCGCTAAGCCTTCAATATTGGTAAATTGCCTTTGAATTTTTTACGCCCTACACTTAATCTTAAAAGTATACTTAATGCAGTATACAAATTAAGCGAGACATCTTACTCAATGGTCTTACCCGCTTAAAAATATCTTGATTCACAGAAACGAGTACAACCGTAAGCACATTCTGCAACGGGCCGCAGAATCATACTGAAATCCAAAGCAAAAAACTACAATTCAAGTTGGCATGTAGCCCGTTTAGTAGGCCCTGATTTATGTTATCGCGTGACTTACATGCCAATAAGGAAAAATCGCTGAAGCAGCACTGTCAATGTCACAGTCGCGTGTTTTCACTGAAGGCAAATTGATTTCGTCAGACCCAAACGATTACGTTGATTCGATGTAACGTTCGATTCATAACAGTAATAACATCGTGTGTGCAAGGATTCATCAATTATCGATAATAAATCATAATAGTTACCAATACCATACCACGCCATCAGACCATTAATGCTCCACTGCAGGGGCTTAGGCGTCCCCTCGGGACGAGGGACTTCAGAGCTTAATCCACCACGCGGCTTCAGTGCGGGTTGATGGATTGTAACGACTGTCATCTATTGATGGCAACCGGGACCGACGGCTTGACGTGCTCTCTGAGGCACAGAGTCAGTGATAGTTATGTACATAAGTTAGAAAAAACTCATTGATACATGCCCTGGGATTCAAATCAATATATATATATATATATAGTAAATCATTATAGTGAAATAAAAAACAGCATTACAAAACATAAAGTAGGTTTTTCTTGGCGTTAATTATGAAATCGTTATATTGTGATCGAAGATTTCTACAGTCGTTAGTGCAGGCAGTGAAACGTGACGACGAGTTCGTTATCTCATAGATATAAGAAAAACCTGTAAGTCCTGTATCCAATTAACCTTGTAGCGAAATAGATTCGAAGCAATGATCGAATTTTGAAAACATCTTCCTTAGCAAAATTATAGGAAAAATTTTTTAGATTTTAAAATATTTCACCGTATAATATTTAAGTGGACCGCAGACCAAAGATGCAGGCGTACAGCAGAAACACCGCAGAAGCGAAGTATCAAATCAACCTACTTACGAGTATATCAATGGCGTCCCGTACACTGAAAGCAACGAATGCGCTGTTTGCATGCATTATATTATGATAGAACGCGTACGGCGCGGTGGCGCGTCACAGCGTAGGAACAAACCGAACCGTTGTTTAGACGTTCAAAATTAAAAATAATACGACATTTGTAATATTCGCTATGTTTAAATGACTAGAATATCCTAAATACATAAACATAAAAAATAAATAAAATAATAACCAAGCGATGCAAAAATATTTTATGGATTTATAAACTTCAACAGAAGTAGTGTTTTTTTACACCTGTCCTTAGGTTCTGTCAAATTGACACATTTTCCCATAGGTACTATTACGTCCATGGATTTTCCGTTCTTTAGAAACGTAGCTATGCCAGACAAGCAATAATAATAATAAATCGTTTATTACCAAAAAATAGTTTGTTACATTCATCGTTAACTAATTTTACATTTAATGGCAAACGGAATCGGCTCATCATGCTGATGGCCTGCCACAAAACAGACACGACCATCGCTGATATTCTGCCGATCCCGAAAAAAATATTTTATATACATTTAATTCTCTTCTCTACATTTCTACCCTAATCTATGTATCATATTACAGAGGTTCTTTTTGTTCTTTAAAAATACACAATTCTACAACGTTAACATTGACCTAGTTCAGTTAAAACATTCTTTGTCCTTATCTTCCATTGTGACGCTTAGGTATGAAAAAAGAAACAAACATATTTTAACCAAATTATGTTTAAATAAACGTTTCTTAATTGAATAGATGAACTTAAAGACGCTTGACGCAAGCTCTAGTCATTCTAATAATAGGTATAAAAATGGTTAGAATTTCAGTGGATCGTTAAATTGCGAAATATGTAACTACTAAATGAAATTCTTTGATGCGGTTTTTTGATAGCGAATGTAATCCACGCTGGGAAAGCCACGAGCAGAAAGCCTGTCATGAATAAAATTAAAAAACGTTCGTTCGTATCCGCTCTTGCATAGAAATGTTTATCCTGTTATTCGAAGCCGCATACAATCAAACCTAAAATCAATAAGCGCCCTGACATTAACCCAATATTTCCGAACAACAAGTTTCAGAAGTGACATAACGAACGTCTAGACAAAGACGACATTGACACTTAAGCGGATCCGGATTTGTTCAGCTAAACTACTTGCTCGTAACCTATAGGTTAATTTTGTTATTTCATGCAAGATGTAACCACGATAATATAAAGTATTATTATAATAGTGACAATTATTCTAAGTCGATCATTCATATTGACGAAGCTGGAGGTCCCAGGTTCGAATCCTAGGTCGGGTCAGTAGTTATATGATGAATATTGATATTGGTACCGAGTCTTGGTTGTTATATGTATGTGGCGTCGGCGGTACCCAAAACACAAGCTAATACTTAGTTTGGGGCCTAGACGTTGTTGTGATGTATACGTTATATTTCATGTGAAGAAGTTACAAATTCACATTCAAAATAGGAAATAAAACTGACCGCATTGATATTGCCTGTTACTTTCAATCACCAAAAGGAAATCGTGGTAAGACAGAACTGCAAAAGGGGTTGATATTAAATTGGTGATTATTTTCTACTTAAAAATGTTTGTATTAAAAAGATGTAGTTAATCATATTCTTTATTTTAATATGATTTTGTGATCAAAATATAATGTTAAGCAGTCTTATAAGTTTTCGAAATTTCATTCAGTTGCAGTTATTTCCTACCTACATCTAACAATATTACTAGTAATTATTGATTACCTATCTACATTTAATCTTAATTGTGTTTGTCTATGGATGTAAATCAAGTCGATGTAATTTGACTTTATATATTCGGATTAAGATTGTAAACGTAATAATCTAAAAACAAAACAATCTTTATAACTTATATTTAACAATAAAGCTGCAGTGCATTTATACCGCTTTTGGATGCAGACTTCTTAGGGACGTTTTAAAAGTTAAGTTGTTAGTTTAATCTTTATTTTATGAAGTTAATAAAGTTAGAACAGAATAATAATTTTTTATTTAATTTTCTTTAAGACTCATCGTTTTAATTTAGATTTCATATTACAACTATATAGTTAATAATTTCAATTTCAGTTTTGTGTTATTAATTTCGTTATTGTCTCCAGCTTCTAATAGTGATAGATATTTATGTATCGGTCAAACAATACGCTTGGCTGAGTTCAGCATAACGAAGTCGCCGTAAAGACCTCGAGAGACAGTGATCACGCTTTTGCAAGGTGGACGGGTAAAATCGACCAATCTCTCAAGGGAGCGGTCGATGTAAACGGATCTCGTAACCGCACTGAGGCTGAGACTAGTTCAACGGCATCTATTATTAGCATTAATACAATAAGATCTTGTATCGCAGGATACAAATGAAACTATCGACCTTTGCTATATGAAACTAGTGGATCTAGTTCAAATTTCGACCGCGCACGCACTGACCGCACGTATGTCTATTGCCCGTTCCAAATGCATAGACCACTGAGCTAATAAATATTTGTTTTAATAATGTAATCATAATACCTGGGGCATCCCACACAGCGCCATCTAGTCCCAAAGTAAGCAAGTTTTACGCGTGTATTATACGGTACTAAGCAACTGGTAGGTAAACATACTTAAATATTATTTTATGTACATATATAGACACTTTTTACACCCATACACGGAATAAATAGACATGTTCATGGACGCAAATATTTGTTCCGGGCGGAAATCGAACCCGCGACCTTTGACTCCGCTGTTAGGGACTCTAACCACTCGGCCAATCGGTCAGTCAATGAAGGAAACTAAAATGTCGGTTTCCATTAAATCTACGTTGTTACTTTTTGGAATAGAGATGAATTATTGCTCCAACAATAGAACTATACAGCAGCACCAACTATAGAGGTTATTGCAAACGTAACTTTTTAGCTAATAAACCGCTATTTTAAACTCACTAACTTTAAATTTTTTAAAATAAATAATGCTAATACTTTTTATATATAACTATAAAACACAATTAAACACAAATCTCATAAGTTCTCTATAGCGTTTTCCATTTTCAACAATTTTTATTAAAAGCCGAGTTATTAATTAACATCCCTACGGACGTCAAGTAGCAACGCGTGAAAGAAAGCCCCGACAATAGACGAACGTGTTATTGTTTCCAATCTACTATTGGTACATCACTAAACATCAACTGAACGATAACATCTTGGATATAATTCCGAGCACGTCCGTGAAACTGGAGGCGGGCGAACAAAAAAGCAGTGCACGGGCCTTGACCTTTGGAAATAAAAGAAAGAACAATGATTTTCGTTTCTTTTAAAGTAAATTAAAAAAAAAAATTATAACTTAATAACATGAATATGTACAACAACTCTAGGCCCCAAACTAAGCTTTAGCTTGTGTTTTGGGTACCAAGCGAAGACACCACATACATATAACAACCAAGACCTGGTACTGGTACCAACCAGTATCAATATTCATCATATAAACACTGACCCGACCTGGAATTCGAACCCGGGACTTCCAGCTTCGTAGGCAGGGCCGCTACCCAACTAGGCTAAGTGGTCGTCACATATATTTTATTGTGTTAAATAAACATTTTGTTAATCTGCACATGCAATATAAAAATTGTGACTTTTCCGCCTGTGTTTAAACCTTTATAGTCATAGAACATATTTTTCATATGTTCTATGACTATAAAGGTTTAAACACAGGCGGAGAAGTCACAATTTGTAGAATCTCTGTCGTAAATTTAAATAAATTGGAAGTCAATTAATGTAAATGAAACAACTAAAAAAACCTACTGTAAAATCAGCATGAGTACGTATGGTAAAATTCTTAAAGAGAATAATACAGTTTGTCCGACAGAAGACAGAAGAAAAGTATTTAAAAATGCATAATTGAAACGCTTTCGTTATACACCATGTTCGGATGAACGTAGTCCAAACTCATAGATCGTGTAAAGCTTATCCGACTAAACAAAAAGTTTCTAGTAAATAGATAGCGCAAACTAACAGTGACCGAGTAAAACATGTTTAGAATTTCAATTTTTTATCAGTTGTCTTATTTTTTTGATACTTTTTGTTTAGTTTGGTAAGCTCTACACGCTCTATAAGTTTGGACTACGTTCAGCCGAACACCCCGGATATGTTACGGGTAGATACACAATTTTTTTCAGTAAATACAGACTTCATGGAGGACGGACGTAATGTTAGGCTTATGACATAGAAATAAGTTCGTTTAGTTATCTGTATTTTCACAGATCTAAATGCACAGATCTGACATTTGACCGCTTGTCAGGGTCTAAGGCTCGCTGCCCGTCCATCCGTTTGTCCGTCTATCAAAGGACTGTATCGTCTGAACCTTGAGGGGATAGTCTTTGTTTCGGCGGTTTCGAATTGGCATTGCTATCAATAACTATTCCCTGACCAGTGCCTGACCTATTCCTGAGTGACAGAGATGACAAGAGCCAATTCCCAAAAATACCTGTAAAATACCCGTCGAAACAGCTTGCGGACTGTGAAGTTTACACCCTTGAAATGTGTATGAATTGTAGGATCACTATAAGAAAGGATGTTCCTAGAGCGGTATGTTTTGTTTTTTTTTTTGTGATTCGCATTAATATCGAATTTACGGCTCATTATTTTCAAAAACGAAGAACAGACGGAAATAATGTTGTTTTTTAGGAATTAATTCTTAAAAAACTAAACAACATATCAAATAAAAACAATAACATACTGCCCTGTGACAGTATTTCTTCTATCACAAATACTGTTTCTGTAAATATTGATACAGAAATTCAGCGAGGATTAGACACGGGCCGAACCCTCTTTTTTGTATAAAAAGCCTACCCTCTTAATAGGTTTACACTTGATATTTTCACAAAATATATACCTACTAACTCCTAGGACCTCTATAACAACCAATAACGTAAATAAAGTCAAATTAAATTGAAATACTTACAAGACTACGCGTTTTTTTCAACATTTTTGGTAATTGGTGGTTGTGAGGTCATTGTTTGGATTTGAAATATCCGAGTTTCACTATAGCTTCACTATATTTATGAAGTATGTATTATAGCCGTCATAACAACAAACATAAAACATTAAATAAAGTTAAAAATTTCCAGGTTTCCTGTATAAAATGTGTTTTTTCGGCGGTTTTGGTGATTGGTAGTTGTCATCATGATCATTGCTTACACTTGGAATGTTCACGGAATATGTACTACTATAGGCGCTACAACAATAAATAATAAAAATACAGTAAAGTTAAAAATTAAAAGGGTTCCCATACAATAAACGTGTTTTTTTATAGTGTACCATGGTACGGAGCCTTTCATGTGCGAGTCCGACTCGCACTTAGCCGTTTTTTTTTTCTATTTAATTATGTAATATCTTTTACTGCAAGTTTTACTTCATAGTCGCTTCCACAATCCTAGAACCACTCGGTACAAAGTTGTGAATGCTCAAGCAATCTAATCAATAAACAAATATGGGATTAAAATTAAACACTAGATCATAGATTGCTTTCAAAAACGCCCTCGATTCACTTCCGGCAACGGACGAATTAGCTATTCGCCTCGGTTTCGTGTTCATATTACATGTGTGTCGTTATAATTATTTTACATATGTAAAAATTTCAAGTTTCCCCTAATTAACATTGATAATTAGCAACGATTAACCGGTCGTATCTTGCTTCGACGTTTCGGTATATATTTATCTGTGTATTTTAGTTATGGCGATCTAATTAACATCTAAATATATGTTACTTTGCCTATATTTAGCTTTTATTCATCAGTTTTGATAGCTTATTTTATAAATAATTTCATTCTATATCTAGACAAATTTTTAGTCTCTATATTAGGTTCAATAGTTTTTGAATTGTATTTAAAAAGTGAAATTTGTTAAGTGTATTTAATATTATTTGTTTTAAAAAAATGATTTAAATTAGAAACACTCGCTGACCATCTCATTTACTACGGTAAAACAATTTTGAATAATTATTGTCAAAAGTTGTCTAAACATTTTCTTTAGAACTAAGCACTGATAATATTTTTTTTAAATAGACTTTATTTCACTGACAATAAAATCGAAATTACGTTGTCGAACATAGTAGCAGTTAAGAAAACGCAAAGATACAGCATTTCTAAGCTCCAGTGGACCGAGGCCAGACAGCTGTCGCCAGATGTTGAAATATTTACCCTTTCGACTGGAAAATTGTTAGTTCGACGGTTGTCGTTAAAAGTTGTTACGTACATTGTTGAATTACGAGCATGGAAAAGATAAATCTAACTGTTTAATACCACAATCAACGGGAAATCGTATCTGGCATATCGATTCTGTTTAATTTAATATCGTCTAGCGAAAAATACAGTTACGATTTATGCATTACGGTATTTATATATTTACAATTACCATCCAATATCCAATTTATGAACTGGCAGGATGTTTGTAATTTGTATGTTTGTACGATTGTAGTTTATAGTATTGAATGTTTGTTTTAATAGCGCTTTCAATTTAATGGACAATTTCGTAGTACCAATAACAAATATCGCCTCAATCGATTGGTGCAATAACACAATAATTACTATAAAAATATGATATTTCTGCTAAAAAAAAAATTGTTCTGGAGTTTAAAATAATCAAGAAAATACATACATGACGACCGCTTAGCCTAGTGGGCAGCGACCCTGCCTGCGAAGCTCGAGGTCCCGGGTTCGAATCCCAGGTCGGGTCAGTATTTATATCATCATCATCATCATCATCAGCCCATTTTTACTCCACTGCAGGGGCTTAGGCCTCCCCCAGGGATGAGGAGAGGTGCTTGGTGCTTAAGTCCACCACGCTGCTCCACTGCGGGTTGGGAACTGTAACGACCGCCATCTATTGACAGCGTCCGGGACCGACTGCTTAACGTGCTCTCCGAAGCACGGTGTCAGTATTTATATGATGAATATTAATACTGGCACCGAGTCTTATCTACTTACAAACAAAAGTGACGTCCAGATATCGTAAAAAAATTCGAAGATCAGCAGCTTTCGGCGCAGTATTTAATAAATAAATGAAATTGAGAAAAGGTGTCAGGATTCGAACCTAGAGGTTTGTGCTTGGCGAACGAGCCATGAAGCTATTTTGGGGTTTTCAAATACTTACTACATTAACCACTTTTAGAAGCGTTGAACACTTGAAAAAAAAAACCTTACGGTGCTGGGGCAACCGCGGCTGTCTGGTCGGAGGACGGAGTATTGACAAGTCACCAATGTTTTACATGACTGGCTAAATGAGGATTATATGATATTTTTAAGCGGTGGTAACGTGCCCAAGAACAGGCTTCTAGATGACCCATTTATGTTCTAATTATCTCATGTTTAAATTAAGAAATTTTAAATTTATTGGTATTATAGTTCAGTCCTTGAAAATTTTGTCGTCTGGTTTCCTTCTTGTATTTTAATGTTATCTTTCAGTGCTCAAATAAGAAAACCTGATTTCAAAAATGCTTACATGTCTAAACATTGATTTTCGTTAGTATCGCGACACAAAGTTTTTTTTTTTTAATAGCGTTTATTAACTACTCCGCTCGTGTGAATATGCCACTTAAGAGGCCTTGTAAGTTGACCGTCGTCAACAAGGCCTTCGAGCTCGATTGGACGCAGCGAGCGCGTACATAGGTTAATAAGGTAATTTTCAAAATTTTATTAGAAACAAATTGGAAACAAAAATAAAATATAAAAATTGCGTTTGGGATGTAACACCTCAAATTTTAATTTTTATAGGTTTTCATGTTATTTTCAATAAATTGTAAAGCGTAGATGACGATTTTGCGCACGACTTTTTTGCGTTTATTCATCATGTAACACATTTTTTTTTACAGAACTAATTAAATAAATTTTTAGGCAGCAAATTAGCAATTTGTCGTACACTTACAAATATACTACTCGCATATGCTTCGAACGTATGATTTTTCTGTGATTGGTATTCGCTACCAGTTCACTAAAAAAAAAAACCTTGAAAAGTCTGATGTTTTGTGCTTACCCAAAAACGTATGTTTGAATTTATTTTTTACTTATTTATATTATGTTGTTACCTAAATGAAATTTCGTAGACTTACTATGTAAATAGGTGATGTATGATTATGTATTAAAAAAATATCGAAAATTTTAATGGTTACTGAAAAATTTGACATGAAAAGTAGTGTTTTTCGGTTTTCAGATCGCGATATCGCGTGAAGAATAGAAATTAACTAAAATGAAAATATCTGTCCAGCTCATTAGAATCTTTAGTTTCAGATGGACGTTCCGCGTCTCATCCGAATGAATGATCCGTTTTTATTTCATTCATTTTGGATGGTTCATCAAAGATGAATGACAAAACTTAACCATTTTTTTGTGGTGGAAACTAAGCATTAAAAACTTTTTTAATTTATTTTATTTAATTAATATTTAAATGTACATTTGATAACTATCTAAAATAGCAGCGTGAAGAAACATGCCGTAGTATATATTTAACCACAATTTCGCGTATTTAATTCTGAAGGTTTCATCGAAATCGCTTAAGTAGTTTTTGAGTTATAGACGTATTAACAAGAAAACAGACTGGAAAATAAAAATAATTATTATTAATAATACTATAATGTATTTTATTATAATTAATAATATAAATTATTAACAGTTTTGGGTTCAGGAATGTTCAATAATGTCGATTCCAAGCATTTTTTCGAAATAGCCTATTTGTTGTTACAAATTACACATTACCTATTTTATTTTTGATTCATTATCAATTCAATACATAATTCATTTAATACCACTCACACTCATATGATGTTTTAAACTATTAACAGTCTTTCTTCCTGTGTCCAAATCTGTTAGTAAACTTGTATGTGACAAATACTCTGGCGTTCGAGTCATGGCCGCCGCGTTCGATACAATTTGACTTAATGACTTCACACACGAGGCGATGCGATAAAATTTTAAAGTACGATCACACATTTAACTCCGTTCTTTGAATTGTACGTTTATAATGAAGAGGTTCCAGATAATACAAGCATCCTAACGCTTTGTGACTGAGTATACCTTGTGTCTTATATACTTAAATGCTCATATTAAACACTAATACCTATAAAAGGAGACGAATTTGTAATTTATTCTAAATTTTAAATATGTGAATAAACTATACAGACAAAAACTTTTGCCTTACAGTGCGTATACACTGAACTATTGTAAGATTGTTGTAGGAATACTTTCACTTAATTACTGCTGTGCCAAGATAAAACATCGTTTTGTAAATCGATTTTTCTACTAAGTTATTGATAAAAAAGCTTTCTATATATTATATTGATCATCTAGATTAAGGAGATTACATTGAAAACTGTTACCTTATATAAACTTTATGAAAATCTCCTACATACCATGGTAACCTCCGTGGCACAGTCTGCTTGTAAATCAATCGTTTCGAGGTTTTTAGAGACATTTTATCTAACGTTGAGTATCTGGGGGCACGGCCGTGCCCCCACCAAGTCGAGCGAAAAAGCGTCACGGCCGTACCATCCTTTTCTCGAAGCAATTCAGACCATTTTCGACCCCCTGTAACTTCGTTGTGGATAAAACTAGAAGACTGAAATTTTCAGTAACCATGCAGGCATATTATATAAGCATATTTTCAAATTTCATTCAATTGGAACCAGTATTTTTAAGAAATTATAACGGGTCAAATTTCTTAATTTTGTCACTCACTGACTCACCGATCATCAAAATTCTAAGGCACTTCTAGCAGACCTAGAAGCTTCAAATTTGGAATATAAGTAGTGTTTGGTGTATGAATCAAGGAAAAACTAAAAAATCTAGAAAAGACCGCAAAAAAAAATTAAGCCCATACAGCCAAGTCTTCAGTTCAATTTTTCAATATTGGCTTTATTCGTAACGATGTTTTATTACGGCAGTTATTATTATATTGCGTGCGAAGCCGCGGGTTTAAGCTAGTCCCATATAAATATAGGCGCATGGTAGTGCCCCTGCCAAATCGAGCAAAAAATGGGTATTCCCGTCATGAAAACACGTGTATTAAATTATTTATTAATGCAAAAAACGTACCTACGTGCGTATTCGTACTTATTACGAGTGCATAAGGTTGTATAATATATCTTAGAAAAACTATATACATATAGATATACATATATACAATAAGTAGAAGGTACCGAAAAGGAAAAAAATAGAACTGTCTACAAAATACAAAAAGAAATGAGATCCCATCAAAAACAATACTTGTCAAAAAAACCAAGTCTCGCAACTCAGTTGTTCTGCGGTAAAAAGTTGTGAGATCCATGTAATACCAAGTCGGTTATTAATTTATTCGGTTATAAATATATTGAGACTTGGCCATCGCACTAAATAATTGAATTTACATGTGTTTTCAGGCGATTGAATTTACACGTGTTTTCAGGCGATGGCCAAGTATAATTATAACCGAATAAATTAATAACCGACTTGGTATTACAAGGATCTCACAACTTTTTACCGCAGAACAACTGAGTTGCGAGACTTGGTTTTTTTGACAAGTATTGTTTTTGATGGGATGGGTGTTTTATAAAACATACCTGAGACTAGTGCAATATCTGTGAGCGTGCAGACATATCATCACTGTATTCTTATTATGATAAATTACTACATTCAATACTATTGAATCGCATCCCATCGCTTGGTGAGAAAAGACCCTTAGATTCTAGTACAAAGCAGTATCGCTCTTTGCGGCAATTTCTCTTTTACTGTTTGTTGTAGGCTTTATGTGGAGTGCTTTGTAAACACCATCTAAACATAGTTCCTTTCTGTTACATTGCCAAAACGGGAAATCCACTTTCATTCTTCCAACCATTGTTTAGTTTCGCGAAGTGAAATCAATCTGCATCTCACACTTTTTTCAATCGATTTTCTTGTATATTATTGTATTATAACGACTATTTCTTCTTGGTAGTGATTAAATTAACTAATTTTTTAATTAACTAAAAAATTTACGATATAATTTATCCTTCATACAAACACTATTCCTTTTTTACTACACAAAAATAATGAATAAATTTTTTTTATTCATTTTAGATAATACAGAATATTTACATAATATCTATTTACATTTAAATTTACAACATAAAACGCGCAGTTACGTGTATAACAATTTGTATGAGAAACAGCTACTTTATTGCGTAAATTGAAGTTTCGTTGTGATTGCACCGATAATGCCGCACTTAGCTTACGTTCAATTCAGGGTTTGATAGACATAGAAGTCATTATTTTATATACGGTTTAGCCTTGAATATTTCGAAGGGTATATACATATAAAAAATCACAATGTTAATTACCTAATTAGATACTTCTAGTAATTCTTCATAAATCCTAGTGGAGTAGATACTTGCTTAGCAGTATGCTTTTCAGGTGATTTAGTTAAAAATAAAGCACTAAAAGCGATGTTAATATATTATTTTAAAAAATTCAAAACATTACACGATAAAGAGTTGTAGAAAGTATGTACACAAACAGGCTTCGTACGTGTCATCTACGTATGTTGTCAGCATCAATGGCTGTCAGGCATTTCAAGCGACATGATTCATCACAATGTTTTCTAAACTTCATTTACTAGTAATGCATAAAACTTGCTTTTAGTGATCGTTTGAGATGTCGTAAACAAAATTCAGGATTAGTTATACCAGTCCTTCAAAATGTCTTTTGACATCGACTAGAAAATAATAATAAAGAGCCGTCTCGGGACGCCTGGCACCCGTAGTGATACATTAAAAATATATTATAGTATTGAAAGAGTGTAGGATATTAATTTATAATAATAAAAATTAAAAAGAAACACGTTTCCGCACAGCACGTCCACATAAAGGTTGCCAAAAAAAAATTTATTCTTTATTTGGTCACAATTACCTTTTGCTAACGAAAATTTTTTAAACGTCATTCTGAAAATAAAAGTATTTGTAAAATAAATTATATACTTGTGGCCAGATCTCGTACATCGCGATATGCCCTGCAGTCCTGTATTATTTCGTATAAATTTAAATGATTTGCATTTCAATTAAATATTTTTTATTTTTCGACTTTCACATTTGTATAACATATTATATATATCACGTGTTTATTTAAATTATGTATTAAGATTAATAAATGTAATCGCAATCGTTCAATTCATACAAGTTACCTATACACTTTCACTGTATCGATTTAGTTCGTTGTAAAACTTATCAGAACTCGCGTGGAAACGTGTAATGATGTTAGACAGAGGTAACAGATAAACACCACTTGAAATAATAATCGAAAAATCGTGTCACGGGCGATTATGAATTGCGTAAGTTCTGAGGCCGTACTCGTCTAATGTCTCTATAGTTCCCATACTCAGCGTTCAGTATTATAAGCTAATTTACAATACCGGATTAAAAATATTTACATCGTTGGATGCGGTATTTAACTGTTATTAAACATATTATTTTCAGGTAAGTCCGTGACCGTGCATGTGGGCATCTGTAGTTTCTGAGACGATGGTAGAGTAAATATTCATAAAATGGAATTGCCTATCTCACATAAAATATTTTCTTCATACCTCTTCACACAAATGTAAGTGTAGGTATCCTAGATTATATAAAATTTCATTGGTTAATATCATGAATAAAAAATATTTAATTTTTATACCTGCCACATCTATTCGTTTTAACTCACAGATTTTCGTAGCTACAAGGCGGTACGACCGCACTGTCTCTCCTTGAATGCTAGAAGAAATCTCGCATGGAACACGCCACACGCGACGTTTTCACATAACGCTACAAGCCAACTATTCGCTTTTAGTAGTTTTATGTATAGTTTTGAATTATACGAATATAGTTTTAAGATTTTTTTATTTATTTAATTAGATATGTGTAGCATTTATAGAGTGTCACAAATTAAGTCAGTCAAAGACAAATATCTTTGTTATGTAGCTACGTAACATTATTTTGAAATACGTCATAATATACTCCATTTTTAGAGAACATTTAATACTAACTTCCCGCCCGTGGCTTCCAACATGATGCATTAAAATTGTTATTGTTAATACTCTAGATTACCTATCGTAACCAAATTTATTTTAAAACCTGGCTAGGTAAATAATTTCTGTACTAAAAGAATACTCTGTAAAATCGCACCAGTGGTTCTCGAGTTATAAGCGCACAAATGGACAGACGGAAACAAGTTGTGTTTTATATACGGATATGTATGAATGACTCGGCTTATAAAATGTCATTCTTTACATACTGTCGACATACCTGTTGGTCGAATGATCGGAGGCGCCGACTCTGAACTCGAAAGTTACAGGTTCGATTCCCATCCAGGATAAATATTTGTGTGAAAAAACATGTCCATTTGTTCCATGTCACTCCAAGTATGTATAACAGTTTGCCCTGCCGCCAAGTAGACTGATGATCTAAAGCACCATATAGTGGGTAATTGGATGCGAAAAGCGGAAGACCGTGTGAGGCAGCGAGCCTTGGAAGAGGCGTATATCGTGTAGAGGAGAGCCACGGGCTGATAATGATGATGATATGTTTGGTACTAGATAACCGTGTTTGTGATGTCCCAGATACTATTATTATTATTTAATCACAATTGTGATTCATGAACCAAAACCAAATGAAAAGTGGAGCCCTTCAGAACCGAACAATATAATCCGCTGTTCCGAATATGACTATAAATATTTAATTTGTCACCGGTACGCGAAAATTGTATCGTCTGTCGTATCAAGCTAATATATTCACAGCAATAATGACTGGCAATCAAATGTAGCACCTACACTAATTTCGTTTAATTTATTCACGAACGGTCATGAATTTTCATGCTCTAAATGCGACATGTGAAAATATAAAAAAACTTAGCATATGTCATGACTAAGCAAATGTTCGAAATAACCTATTTGGCAGCAATCAAAAAATTTATTACATAAAGAACTTTTCTAAACCACAAAAATCGAGTCAACAAACGAGCATTTTCGATAAATTCTAATTTGAAGCCTTTGATTATATAATGTCTAGATCTAGTCTAGTCGGCGTCAAAAAACGTAGATAAAATTTTTAATTAAGTACCTGTTCGGTTATAATTCACGCACATACATGAAGTTTGTACGTGGTTAGTATGGCGCAGCAAGCGTATGTGGCCTGTTGAGTCACACACACAAGTATATACAAGTTGGTCAGTTATTTTTGTTGACATTGTATTGCGACGGTCAATCCAGACATTATATAATCAAAATGTGAAGCTAATAAAATTAGAGTTTGTACATGTGCCTAATGTCATTTTGGAGTGGACGTTAATAAAATAAACGCTTAAGTTAACACTTCTGAGACAGTTCTATGAAAATTTAAAAAAAAAATTAAATATACTTAGGTAGTATCTTTTTAAGTAATAATGTAAAAAAACAGCATTCATTTGATAACAAAATTTCACAGAGTTTTTACGGACACTTTCCAATAATTAACCAACTATTTAATTTTACTTTTGAGAACTGAATTTTCTTGTATTTTTTTATTAAAAATTTCAATAGATACTTGCGAGTTATTTAAAAATAAATGCCTTTGTACAGAAAAATAAAAGTACAGTATTTTTAATCTATGGTTACGTTTACTATGGAATCCTAATTTAATTTATTGACGAACAATTCGGTATTTTTGTATTCAACGTCATTGTAGATATGCGTGTTAAGAAACTGACATGAATTCGATGCCAATAATAAAACCGTTGTGAGTTTTATCTCTTTTTACTGAATATAATACAATCAATCAATATTTTTAATATATTTATTACTGTATTAAAAGACTACGCCGAGGTCATATTAACAGCGATGAAACTTTAAAATGATTGGCACCTGTTTTATCGAACGATCAAATCACAAACGAAAGATAGATCTGTGATCGTTTTTAAAATGTCATTACATTAGACTGGCTTTTCACTGACCGAGGTCACCCGTACTAACGACTCGTCGTGACGCATCAAATATGAATCTAACTCAACGAACAGTTCTAGAGAAAGTGACTACACGTACGAACAAAATGTACGTAATGTACTTTAGAATAATATAAATAACATGGAAACATTTTAAATTCACTTGTTATTAATGGTAATTTATGTTCATTCATGTCATCCCACAATAGTATTAATTTCAACTCAACTTACATAATACTTCAATGAACAAATTATTGTTTTAACTTGCTGGATCAAATTACCATAGGTAACTAAAATGTTATTGTAAGGGTGGGCTGGCATAGTGTACTGAAGCACATATATTGCTCCGGTCATATATAACAAATAAAAAAAAAATATTGAAAAGCATAGAAGTAGCGAAACGCGCAACATAGAGTTTGGAACGTTATACAGGTTGAGATTTTAATAACCAGGCAAATTTTAAAATAATGACCTTTGTTAAAAATCCGTTGGCCGTCTTCCTCCTTTTTAGTATCGTTCAATAGGAAAATATTCAGTTAAGCCTACGTAAACCTTTCCCAAAACTACCAATATACTTGTTACCCTTCACGAGGGCACCAGTGCACGTGCACACGCCCCGTCTACTTGCCCCATGCCTCGCCGTTTCATCATCATCATCATCATCATCAGCCCATTTTTACCCCACTGCAGGGGCTTAGGCCTCCCCCAGGGTGAGGAGGGGGGCTTGAAGCTTAAGTTCACCACGCTGCTTCACTGCGGGTTGGGAACTGTAACGACCGCCATCTATTGACAGCGTCCGGGACCGACTGCTTAACGTGCCCTCCGAAGCACGGTGTCAGTGATATTGTGTACTTAAGTCAGAAAAACTCATTGGTACACGCCCGGATTCGAACCATGGCCCGATGGGGCCAAATTCAAGACAGGCTCGTTCCGCTCTGGGCTATCACGCCGTTTCGCTCTATGTAAATAGAAGGTAACCAAATATTGTTAAAAAATATTTAGGATATAATTATTGATTATGAATATTTGACCTATATTTTTATTTACGTAATGAGGTATATTGGTAATACCTAACATCTAGAAAAATTTTGGCTGGTTACTAAAATTTCATCCTGTATGAAAGAGGGTTTTATTTAGAAAATCGTTAACATATTGTAGACCGATCCTCGATAATATATCATTATAATTAGCTTGTAAAAGCTAGAGTAATAAACGCGAGTGCATTTAATTTCAGCTATTATCTGATGCTACATCCTATATTAAGTTCGATATAAGGTACTTACTTGCACGAGCTAGTGATGGTAAATAGATTCGATAACGTTTAATTAAATTTTTTTCACTATCGAAAATTTAAAGTGTATATACATCTATAAACGTCACAAACCAAAAATAAAAAATTATTATATGCACTTACAATGTATAAATTTTCTATCGAAAGCTCAATTTAGCTTTAACTTTTTTTAAAAGTTGGCAGACTTCTTATTCATAACTTTGTTTAATTTTAATGTGCTATTTTTGTAAGGAAATTATTCACCGAATAAAAATAAATAAATAAACTTTTGGTGGCTAACTTCATGGCGTTCAACGCAACAAGATGACTCTCAAAGCAATAATGGTTAAACTCGTGACAGCGTAAATATATATATAGTTAATAAATGATTTAATGCATTTCCGTGTATCCGGAATTTCGCGTAAGCTGTTAAAACAGGAAAAAATAACGGAACATTTTTGTTAAGACTTAACGTAGTTCTCGACAATGTGTCGTCCAAGAAAACTTGTCGCAACTCGTCAGAGTCAACGCCCTGTGGCCATATATTGGCCATAACATTTGATATGTTGGAACATGTTGACAACAAATCGAATCAAAACTTTTAGAAAGTTGAATACTTAAATTTCACTGTTTCGTAATAATTATTACTTAATAACACCATGTAGGTATTATTAAGTCTATATATTTTATATTTTACGGAATGTTCACATAAAAAATTATGAACGATGTATTCCGCTCACTCAATTTTCAATTAAATATTATCGGTAGTTACTTAGTAAAAATTACTATTATGTTTATATAATTTATTTATTTTTACTGTCATTTACTAACTTTCTGAACACGTACTTTAATTTTTTTTTATATAGTCTGAAAACCTATTAATTGACAGAGTTTTATAACATATGTATAAATTGCTAAAGGGTATTAATTTTTAAAAACAATTTTATGGATATAACTAGATACAACTAATTTGGTTTGAACAAAATTATGAATTTAAAACTTTTTTTTGTCTACTTCTTACATTAGATCTTTGACTATATACATCTCTAGATGGAGATCCGACGTCAAAAAAAGACAAAGATATGACCTAGGTACCTATTCGGTTATAATTCACACACTCAGAGACTGTTTGTACGCGTATAGTATGACATAGCAACAATATACTGGTCTGTTTAGTCACACACACACATCTGGACATATAAATAATCAAAGTGTTAGGACATAAAATTGCAATGTACAGTCGAAAAGTTGGGTTTCTTAGTAATTTAAAAGTAAAGATAATTTCTTTCAAAAAAATTTCAATTTTGAATGTAAATTGCAATTTTTATGAGAAAAATATCACTTGCATTAAAATTGCAGATCATATTCAAAATTTTATTAAAACTAATTAGTCATACAGGGATTGAAGCCAAACGTTTCGTCGCGAGCATCGGCCGTCGTCTAAAAGAAAGGGGACTCGACCCCCGTTCCGGTTCCTTCCTGGTGCAAAGAATTGCCATTGCAATTCAGCGCGGCAATGCGATGAGCATCATGGGCGTCGGGGGCGACGAGGGGTGGATTATTGGATTAGTTTTATTTATTATTATTATTATTATGTTTAGTCACCGAATTTTTGTTAAATTAGTCATACAGGAGCATAAATAATTTAATTTATAAAATTGTTTTCATAAATCCAGAGCAGTTTATCTAAGTGTATGTTCAATTTCTGTTATAAACTTTGTTAACTAATATGCTTTCAGACTACGCAATAATAAATTTTTAAAAGATTGTATTGATTTTACCTTTCTGTGCTAATAATATGTCAAAGTAGGCGAACTAAGAAATATTTCGTAAAAACGCGACTTGAAAAAAAAGTAAAACTTTGCCCGTTAGCGTGTTGATGTCTAAGGATTCTTGTGATAATTATTTTGAAATGATTTTTAATAACGATATTAATTTATACTGATATGTAAGTAATTAAAATCCATCAGCTTCATGATCTGTTTTATTTTTATAATAGATCTATATCAATCACTAGAAACATTTTAATCTATTCGCTACTCATTAACCATATTTAGCCAGATTGAAGGTCACTACCCATTTAATTAACAGAGACAACTAATTGATAATAATTGATGACAAGTTAAAAGGTTAAATTATTCGGCAAAAATATTTTTGGCTGGCAACCCTATATTTTTTCAAACTCTACTTTGTATTTTTGTCTATAGTTTCCACCATTAGATTCTCAATACAGCCTTCATTCGTTTTCCAGTATCGAGGTAACTTGTGTTTTCTCTGAGCACGCATACAATTTCCTTCAAAGCATGCTAATGGCGTAGCGTTAAATGCATTCACAACGAAATTCGACATTGACTTGCCAACCGCATTTGGTACGTGGGCGAGAAAAAAAACATGCCTTGTCCAAAAGATCAGACTGGATATTGTGTTACAAATGTATAACATACTTGTTTTTTTTTTTTTTCTGACTGTATACCTTTTCGAGTATGTCATTATCATCTGATACGAAGTTTTAATATTTTCATTTATTAGAAACTATTATAACCTATATTATTAATATTATCTCAAAAGTAAAATTACATTAATTTGCCTATTTTTCATTCGTTTCTTTCCTCACCATAATGCATGCATAATTTTCAATACATTTGCTATTAATACGGTGTTATATTTATTAATTATAAACAATTATATTTTGTAATTATATTTTGTTTATCTTTTTTGCGTGGACCAATGCGTTTATCGTTATATTAATGGATATTTTTTTCTAATATAAAATTATATTTCTTTAATTAAATGTTACGCTAGGTTCATGCATGCGTTAGAAAATGACGAATGAGCCACTTCTCACGTCAATCGCAAACACGGAATATATTAGTGCACGTGACTGGTCGATTTCTTCCATCTAAGGCCAGCATCCACTTAGATAATTTACTTACAAAGTAAATCAATGCCAAACATTTGATCATTATTTATGACGTATGACGTGATGCCTACTCCAAAGCAAATATTGATAAAAATTTGTCTATACAAATTTTGGCGTAGAATCGAATAGAATAAATTATAAATTAAAGAAAAGAGTCGATCATTCTTAACTTCCCGCTATCTTAAGCTAGGAAAATTATTGATTTGAGTCCGATTTTCGAAAATTGAGTTTTCATCAGATCTCCACGTTTTTCAGCTGGACATGTGTGTGTGTGTGTGTGTGTGTGTGTGTGTGTGTGTGTATGTGTGTGTGTGTGTGTGTGTGTGCCTGTGTTCGTTAGCGTGTGCGTGTGTGCGTTAGCGTGTGCGCGCGCGCGCGTGTGTGTGTGTGTGTGTGTGTGTGTGTGTGTGTGTGTGTGTGTGTGTGTGTGTCTGTGTGTGTGTCTGTGTGTGTGTCTGTGTGTGTGTCTGTGTGTGTCTGTGTGTGTGTGTGTGTGTTAAGATCAATCGATTTTTGGTTTTATACTGCAGTTCAAAAATTTCCAAAATAACATTTTCTTTGACATGTCCCAGGTTTCTGAGCTTGAAAAACTCTAAATGTATAGAAATTCTGTTATTGGGCTTGGAGAGCTCGGAAAATGAATATTATGAGCTCGAAGAGCTCAAAAATCACGAAAATCGATATTTTGAGTTCGAAGAGCTAAATAGCTTTCTAATTTTCGAGCGCTTTGAACTCGAAAATAGCGGAAAGTTTTCAGGGATGGCTTGCAGGGTCAACCGATTTTTTTACTTGAAATTGCTGCTTTTCATTATGTCTTATATTTAGCTATTATTTTTAACATAAGTCGAAATTTATTTTTAAATAAAATGAATTTTTAAACGCATATTTCCATCAAAAGTAGTATTTGAGACCGATTTGTCAGAGAATAATTTGATGAAACTTACCTTAAAATATGAGATTCACTAGAGTGAAGAAATATAGCGAAACAAAATTTTCTAAGGCCACAAAATTATTATTCTAATTTTAGATGTAAAAAATGTGGCTGAACTAAGCCTTTTACAAGTATTGGACTGCATCTGCCGTAACGAAATGCCATAGGACGTAATTCTATGTAATTATTATAATCATCTGTCTCTATAGCTTCTACACATGTTACGTTATATAATTGATAAAAATAAGTTATAAATAAAATATTTATATGGTATGTAAATGGTATACCACCCCTAGAAAAAAAATTATAACAAATTCAGGCAACAGGGTTCGTGTTCGAAATGATAATCTCGTAAAATCGAGTACCGATGCTCATACCATCGAGGGTACACACCGTGTTCGGCTGCACGTAGTCCAAACTTATAGAGCTTATATAGCTTTACCAAACTGAACAAAAAGTTTCAAAGGAACAGGTGGCGCAAACTAACGGCCATCGAGAAAAAACATGTTTAAAGTTAACTTATTATTTTTTTGTAACTTTTTGTTTAGTTCGGTAAGCTCTAAAAGCTCTATAAGTTTGGACTACGTTCAACCGAACACTCTATATAAACGCCGAAGCCCGATTCTAATTAGTCAATATAAAAACGATAGGAACGAAACTGGAAGAACAAAAACAAGCAATACAGGCAATATGAAAGTGTATGGTGAATGAGATAAATAGTACATATTCTAAATCAATAGTTTGGATCTCCATATGTCAAGAAACGCAAGACTACATTACGAAATATAACAATATAAGTTAATTCTATCATTATTGAAACATCTACAATCAAGAAAATATAAAAAGAAGGCAAGCAAAAATAAGGAAGCAAAAATAGACAACCTGACAAAATTTATAATCAAAATTATATTCGGTTGAAGAACATGAAAATCTTAAGCTATTAAAATTTTATCTCTGTCTCTTTTTTGCAAAACGAAATTTAACCGTATTTTAAGTGGCCTGACGCCACAGATATGTACATCGTGTGGATTGCCCTTACTGTCTAACAGGACATTTTAAACAATCATAATTTCAATTTATTAATTAAAATTATTTCGCTGCTATATTATGAAAACTTTAAAACATAATTTTTTTTTTAAATAAACAAGTACCCTATTACCGGTGGCTATATCGTGCATGATTGAACAATTCTCTTCAATCTCGTAGTAACAATATTGGCACGCTGAACGCTTCCTATATATGATTAACATTTAATTATTCTTATTTTGTTTCGCTAGTTTTCTAATTTTCCATTGCAAATTACAAACAATATTGCTTTCAAATTTTAAACCCGACACCCTCCGAAAGTCCCACAACCACAAACGTAACCAAGTTTGTATTGAAAAAGTCCAACGCACTTTACAGGTATTTGAATAAAAATTACATTTTTATATGTACATACACCATCGAACAATTTGATCTCAAATATATTTTTTTCGGTAGTACCTATATACAAACAGAATTTTAAAACCGCCTTGAAAAATAAACTAAATTCTGTTTGTCAAAATAAATAAAAACCTGATTTTTTTACTACGCATCTAAGCATCGAAAAGTAAGTAATACATATGTCGTGATAGCCCAAAGCGCAACGAACATGTTTCAAATTTATAAGGCCCCATAACCCTATGGTTCGAATGGTTCGAATGGTTCGAATCCGGGCGTGTACCAATGAGTTTTTCTGACCTAAGTATACAACTATCACTGATTCCGTGCTTCGGAGGGCACGTTAAGCAGTCGGTCCCGGACGCTGTCAATAGATGGCGGTCGTTACAGTCCCCAACCCGCAGTGGAGCAGCGTGGTGGATTTAAGCTCCAAGCCCCCCTCCTCACCCTGGGGGAGGCCTAAGCCCCTGCAGTGGGGTAAAAATGGGCTGATGAAGTGAAGTACCTATATAGGTACAAACAGAATTTTGAAACCGCCTTGAAAAATATACTAAATTCTGTTTGTCAAAATAATTAAAAACGTGATTTTTTTTCTACGCATCTAAGCATCGAAAAGTAACACATCGATTTTACAAATACTTACCAATTTCTCGATTGACTTTTGACATAAATCGGCGCGGCGGCATTTTCAACGCGACGATTGCATCACATCTGAGTCACGATTTTAATCTGGGTTACAATACAGTTTAGTATGAAAATATGGCAGTGGTAAGCAATAAACGGCCGTTGCGTTGGAGGCAAAATTTAACGTAAACCAGTTCGAGCTAAGGACACCACTATCAATAGTAGTCTTTTATTAGATTGGTTTTATTAAAAACTGATTAATTAAAATAAATATCGTCAAGTATTTATCTGTATGGAAAAGCTAATAACTTTTCGAATTTTCAAAGTTAAATATGCATTTTGCGACGAATTAATATAGTATTCTTTTCATAGTGAATGAAAAGATTAAATACGCTTTTATATACAAAATAAATTAAAATAATCCACAATGTAAAAATCTGCATGAAAAGTATTAAGCGCCATTGACAGCAAAATGCGACGCAAAATTTTGCACAATTTTTAACCATTTCTATCTAAAATTATCATTAACATAATATTATTTTTTAGAGTAAATCGAGATAAATGTACCTACCTACATTGTCCATATACATGAAAAATTTCAAAATTAATGGCAACACCCATAATAGAACACTTAGTAATCGCTGACAACAAAATCTCTGTCGTTATCAATATTTCAAAAGTCGACAATACATTAATCAGTAATTATACTACCACAGCGTACTTCTAATCGTCACGTCATACATTGCATTTATGTTAATGGTATGTAGACAATTTAGTCACGTTCTATACGAATTGTGTCTTTTTATGGCGAGTTTTTCTTATTTTTGAACTAATTTTAAATAATTAAATATGTATTTTTTTATACATTAACTAGGACTTTTTAAAGGGTTCACGATACGTTTAACTTTGCTTGAACATGAAAAATTTAAGTTAACTTAAAATAACATGAAGTTAACTTAAAATTAGTTTTTTAAGGTTCCGTACCCGAACGGTACCAACAGCAACCTTATTACTAAGCCTCCGCTGCACGTGCGTCCGTCCGTCACAGGACAGTATCCTCCGAACCGTAATAGCTAAACACTTCAAATCTTCACAGAGTGTGTATTATTATGGGCGCTATAACAACAAACAATAAAAATTAAATAAAGTTAAAAATCAAAGGGAGTCCCCGTCTTTTTTTGACGTTTTTGGCGACTGTCGGTTGTGAGGTCATTGCTTTTATACTTGAAATTTTTAAAAAGTATTCATTACCGCGGCTGCTATAACAATAAATAGTAAAAACAAATTAAGGTAAAAAACTAAAAGGGGTACCCATTGATGAAACGTGTTTTTTATATTGTACAGTGGTACGGAACCCTTCGTGTGCAAGTCCGATTCGCACTTGGCCGGTTTAATAAATTTGAATAATATATTCTAACTCTAAGAATAGAAAATTAGGGGATGAATCACGTTTTTTTGAATTTCACCCACTTTCAACTTGAGACATAAGTGTAGTTAGTTACCTAAAGAATAAAATTATAGCAGAAGTGGATGCGGAAAGGGAACGGCAAGAAAGGCTGTTTATATGCATTTGCATGGAGCCGTAAAGCTAAAAATTAGAAAATAGATTAAAAATAAAAACTGATTTCAAAATTTTGGCTGCATATACAAACTTAAACTAATATAATAATTTTTACTTTTAAGAAAAGAGCATTAATGAGTGGTATATAATTTACTGATTCGGTGCCAAGTGACACACCAGGCCCAATAACTATAAAAGGAATGATAATACTTTTGACTTTAATAATTGTTATTAAATGAATAATAACAATTATTAAATGCAATATAAAGTTAATGACAGCACCACCGACTTCATAAACTATATGCCGCCCATTAATGCTCTTTTCATTGAAGTATAAATATTATTTTCAATTTTTTAGTTTAAGTTTGTTTTAGGTTAAGGTTTTTAAGTTAAGTTTGTTAGGCGCTTTATTTTTTGGACTACGTTTAGCTGAAAACGGTGTACGTGTTCGGCTGAACGTAGTCCAAAAAATAAAGCGCCTAAGACTTTACGAACAGAACATAAAGTCTCTAGTAAGGAGATGGAGCAAACTAGTGGTTACCGAGAAAAAAAGTTGAACTTTATTTGTCACAAATACCTAATATTTTTTAATATCGTAAAAGTTTAAAAACACCGAACGAAAAAATCCATTTGACATTGTCATAATAAAATAAATATCATTAAATATTGACATAGTTTCGAAGTAGCATACTCAACCTACATGCATAGTTTAAAATGAGAAAACAATCTGGCCAGGCTTGAGATAATTAATTAATATAATATCATTAATTTTTCATTTTTAATGTCAGTAACGATATTTTTCCATAATAATAATAATAATATCTGGCACATCCCACACAGCGCCATATAGTCCTAAAGTAAGCAAGTATTATGCTTTTATTATGGGGCACTAGACAACTGATACACATACTTATATACTTTTTTTGTTATATAATATATAGATACTTTTACACCCAAACACGGAACAAATAGACATGCACACAGATATTTATCTCGGACGGGAATAGAACCCGCGACCTTTGGCTCCGCAGTTAGGGTCTCTAACCACTGGGCCAACCGGTCAGTCATAATAATAACATCAAAGTTAAATTAATAAAGCGATCCTGTACTAGACAGACTTGTCACTAAGTGTTTCGTACCACCACAAAATATATTTGTTTTATATATTTATCAAAAAATTATGTTTTCAGTCACTCAGTTCCTTAGCGTGACCCCAAATCACACTTAGCCGTTTTTCATTGTTTTTTGTTTTATTTTAGAGTTTGCATTATAACTACACCAAATATTGCCGTTTTTGCCACAAAAAGAAAACAATAAAGCGAAAAAACCTGTTTCTTGTAAGAGACCTCCCCTCCACTTTGTTAGGTATAATCCACCATATATTTTCACAGGATATGTGTCCTTATGGTGGATATATAAACCTATTACGGTTCACAAGATACAGATCTTTAGATGTATAGAAAACAGACAGGCAGACAGACGTAGATTTAGTATCAAGCGCCCGTTAGCACCCTTTCAATGTGTAATCCTAAAAATAGGTGTTCACTTTGAGTAACTACATAATCACTTTTCACCGCACATCGAATCCTTCGTCTACTCACCATTTTATAAAGACGAATATACGCTTCTGTCACAAAGCGTAAGACAAAAAAGGATTCTCAAATAAATTATTGCCTGTAGACAAATAATAATAATAATAATAACACACACAATCACAACAACGCCTAGGTCCCAAACTAAGCATTAGCTTGTATTTTGGGTACCAAGCGAAGACAACACATACATATAACAACCAAGACCCGGTGCCAGTATTAATATTCATCATATAAATACTGACCCGACCTGGGATTCGAACCCGGGACCTCCAGCTTCGCAGGCAGGGTTGCTGCCCACTAGGCTAAATGGCTTTCTATAATTGTGAACATTAGTTGATTGACATTAGCTAACGATACGTGACATCAAAAGCATAGAAATAGGGTAGATAATTTTTCGAATTATTTTATTTGAAAGAGTTTCCTAAATATATAAAACCAGTTAAATAATTTTACAAAATAAATCATCAATACCAAAGATATGAATGTTTAAAATGTCCTGTCAGACAGAGAGGGCAAAACCGCACGGCGTTCTTACCTGTGACGGTACGCCATTTAAAATAATGTTAAAATTCGTTTTGCAAGAAAGAGACAGAAATAATATTTTAATAGCCTATAATTTCCATATTCTCCACCCGAATATAATTTTGTTTATAAATTTTGTTATCGTATAAAGTGTATCTTTATATTTTTTTGATAAATATAATATTGTCAATATTAGTCACATACCTTACGTTTCAAAGCGTTTGCCATTTATATAGGACTCTAGATAATTTATATAGCGATTTATAATATGTCCCTACGTTTCACTAAAAGCTTGACCTTATAAAATTCATCTCTAATCGTGGTTTTTTCAGCGCAAGCTAAAGGCGAAAATCTACAGTCGTCATATACTTGCAATCTAAAAAGGCGTTTTTATCTTAGTCACGGATCGTATGTTACTGTTTGGTCACAAGGTTCACATGTTCTTAAACTTTTATTGTTGAATAGGACAATACACGTTTTTCCTTTTACCATCTTGATATCTACATTTTAAAAAAAATTAGTTAATACGTATTAAAACATTATGTTATGAAACGATATATATATTTCGTTACATCTTCGCATTTCAGTTAACGAAAATTAGAGTAAATTAACGTAAAGGAAATTAAGCTTAAAATATATAAAAATATATTAGAAATTATTTTTTAATTGTTCGTAATAATTATCAATTTTACAAGTTCACATAATTATGAATCCGTAAAAATGCTAATAAGAAATCACAAACAAAAGAGGTTATTACAATTGCTAAATACAGAAAAAAAAGTAGCCAAGGTGTAGGTACGAGATCAGAGTATAAACCGGAAAGAAGAATGTCAAAAGAACGAAGGAACAAAAAAAGAAGTATATCGTGGTGTATTCATCTACATAGCGCGAACCAGTCCTAAATAAGTATAATAAAAATAATAATCACCAAAATTTCACACCAACCGTAGCGGTTAGGGTGAACGTCCTTTTTCGTCTTTTTATTCTCTGTAATGTACTGATTGAAAGATTTTTAATTTTTTTAAGGGTGATCGGTTTCGGTATGAGAGGTATCGCTGATTTCCATACAAAATTCATTTGACCAGAAGTAAGAAACTACAGTTTGTTATATTTATTTTTCTATTTTAAAGTTAAATGTGTTATATAAATGTATTATTCTTTTTACCATAACACTGTCTAATTTTGGTTTCAAAAAATCAATATTTTCGATTTAGTTACGTACCTACGTACTAGCTAGTTTTTTTTTTTTTTTTTAAACAAAAACTAGAACTATTTTGTGTTAGACAAAACGTATTATATAAATACCACGACAATTTTATGATGCACTTCATTTTTTACTATGGTAAAATAAATGCAACAATGTGTAGTTTTATTACCTATAGGTAGTCCAATAAATTTTGTATGGAAATCAGCAGTAGGTATCGTTTCAACTTAGGATACAAAAAAAGATCGCGTGGTAGACGTCACAAAAATTTTAAAAGGTTAAAAAAAGAAGCTTATTTTTTTAGTTACTTAAATATTGTGACAGAAAAAGAGTATCATTTAAAAATGAAAGTTTGCTTTTAATTATTTTACTTTTGTTATATAATAGCATTACTAATCATTATGAATAATAATAACAATATCATTTACTGCCAAAACACAAAAAAAAAACCAGGTACAGTAATCCTTAACCCTAAGCTTACAAAATTGGTGGTAAACGGAATCGACTCAGCCGAATGACGGCCAGCCGCTGGCGAACGTGACCATCGCTGATATTCTGCTGATCCCGAAAATAAATATCTTATACATAAAAATTAATGATCATGTGATTAGAATAGTACTCTTTTCCCAATTTCGTCCAATTTTTTTTTTTATTTAAGTTCACAATGCAATGGTCCAAAGCAATTATAGGCATGAACAAAGGATATATACATTAATACATTATATACATTAATTATATACATTAACAGGTATATGTGTACTAAAGTGTAGCCCTCGCGAAGTTTATAATATATATATATAATAAAAATAAGGCGCAATACTTGTGAAGCATTTGCTATGCAAGAACTTGACTGTGTTTGGTTTCACATATGCTAATGATAAATAGTCTCACCTCTTTAGTCTTTACCACCGAACCAGCAATTTTTGAGTATAAACAATAAAAATAATACATGTATGTTCTTTTTATCAACAGATACCACAATCGATATTAATGTCGTAAATGTGTCTGCCGTAGTAAAATTTTGTAGTGTAAAAACGTCTATATTTGGAAGGAGATCGCAGCCCCTGAGCGAGGCCGGCTCGAGGTCAGAACGAGGTTGACACTTCACTTACTACATTGTTCTGCAAATCGTTATATAAATACGAATATATTTAAGAATCACACAACAGAAAAAACAATCAAGGATCAAGTGACTTATACAGGCATACGGATACTCAATACTCAATACTCAAATGTTTATTGCATTCTATGTAGCAGATACTGGCATATACAGAACATGACACAGCACAGATCACAACTAACATTGACCCTGTTGGGCATAGCAAATTAATAGTAGAGAGGAGGACTCTTATCCATTAATGTATACCAATTGTAAATTTTAAAAACATAAGACTATGAAAACAACTACTTATTTACTCTTATTCCGTTTATTAATTTCCTCAATTCAATATTTCAACATAAATACTACACATACATACATCGTTACTATGCATAATACACATTATTATTATATTATTATTAATATTTTATTAATTTAACATTAGTTAATATACAACTAAAAGTATTTACAAATTAAAAAATATAATGTAAATTATGATAAATGACAAAATTTTAAAGAGACGATAGGTTCAGGGTACCAAGGATGCTTGCCGCGTTGCCGCGCTGTATTGCGACACTGATCCTTTGAACAAAGTATTCCTTGCTCAAAGGATCCCCTGTCAACAACATCGCGACACCCAAACCGTGGACAAGTGATTTGGTATTAATTATTATCATTATTTTATTATTATTATTATATATTTATTATTATATATTTATTATTATATATTTATTATTATATATTTATTATTACTATTATTATTACCATTATTATTATTATATACATATAAATAAATGAATGCACGCCCATACGCCCGAACATTACTATATATTCACTTTATAATATTTATAAGTATTGTGGTTATTTAGAGGTGAATCAAAAATAATCTGTAAAATATTCTTCTATGTTATAATAGCATTTTCGTGCAATAATAATTTTAATTTCCGCGTAAAATTTGAGTCTTTTACTTCATTTTTCAGGTCATCAGGTAGTCTGTTGTATACTTTTATTGCCATCACATATGGGCTAGTAGAATGTAAGGCATCTCGTGAAAATGGTAGCATCAACCTATTGCCGCGTCGAGAAGAATATTTTGAACGTTTTCTCACAAACTTGCAAATCTCTAAAATGTAGATGCTAGGTAGCGTTAAACTTTTATATTTATTAAAATATGGTTTGCACGATTGAATGCTTTTTATATTCGCTAATATTCTAACGAGTTTCTTTTGTCGTATAAATAGGTCTGACGCATCTACGCTTTTCCCCCATAAAATAACGCCGTAGCACAGCCATGCATCTGCATAGGCATAATAAGCCGACAGCGCCGTTTCGAGATCAGTCATTTTCTTTATCTCCCGGAGTGCATAAGTGAACTTGGATAGTTTAGATCGAATTTCGCTAATGTGGGGTTTCCATGTGATGTGTGTATCTATGAGCAAGCCCAAAAGAGTAAATTCATTGACATTTTGGAATTTTACCCCCTCATATACAAGATTGGGATTTAATGATTGTTTTTGATAATAATGGAAGGTCATTACTTTTGTTTTTTTATAGTTTACTTCTAAATTTTGATCGTTTAACCATTGTATTGTTTTGTCCATTAATTCGTGTAGCTTTGTATCTAGATTTCTAGCATTTTCGTAGGAAATTAGTAGAGATATGTCATCTGCAAATAAGACACTCGGCTCCTGAATTATTTTTGGGAAATCGTTTATGTACAACAAAAATAACAGGCATCCACCTTCACTGCCTTATGGAATAGAGGCATTTATTGTCTGATTTGCTTTTTATGTGTTTAATTTCGCCACTTTTTTCATTGAAGAATTCAATTTCTACTACTTGTTCGCGATCGCGCAAGTAAGACCTAAACCATTTGTGAGCGTTTCCACGTATCCCTATTCCGTATAGTTTATTTAGCAATATATCATATTGCACATTGTCGTATGCCTTTGTCATATCGAGCAAGATCCCGACTGCATATTTTTTTGCGTTTATAGTATTTAAAATTTCTTGTATGTATTTGTAAACAGCTAATGTCGTAGAGCGATTTTTGCGGAAACCGTTTTGACATTCGTCGAAAACATTGAATTTTTCACAAAATTTATAAATGCGGTCGCACATTGCCATTTCAAATATTTTTGAAGCCGTAGACAACAATGCTATGGGCCGATAATTTCCAGGATCGTTTTTTTCATTCCTTTTGTGTATCGGTTTTATAACACTTTTGTCATTGAAAATGACTATCATATCCATTTCACGGGAAACGCATTTTTGGCCATAACTCCGAGGGTATGGGGTCTAGCCAAGATTTTAAGGTTTTAAAAGACTAGGAATTTAGTTGTGCATTGTATGACATCAAAATTTTGGAAATCGGTTAAGTAGTTTTTAAAAAAAATTGGAAAATGTAAAAAAATCGGGATTTTTTCGGTTTTTTTTTTACTAAATCCACAATATTTCAAGAACGGGGACCGATATCGAAAATCAAAAAAAATAGCATATCGGCCATTAACGTAGCTACGATTTGAAACCATGTTTTTGGAAATCGGTTGGTAATTGTAAGAGAAATTATTTCCGAAACATGAGATTTTTTGGTCGATCGCGTGTGTTTGTGGATATAAGTTACTATATTTCAGAGGGTATTCGTCGGATCGCTTCAAAGTGTTATACCAAAGGTTAGAAGGCGTCGGTAGCTACAGTTTAAGCCCAAAATTTTGGAAATCGGTTGGAAATCGAACAAGAAATTTGACATCATATGTTAGATTTTATGGACGTTCGGGAACTTGTTAACATTACGGTCATCGCCTTTCGGCCTGTATTCGTTCGAATGCTTAATTATCGAGTTCAGAACGTTTAAGGATATCAGAGGCTGCAGTTTAAAACCTAAATGTTTCAAATATGTTGAACTAGCGACCCGTCCCGGTTTCGCACGGGTAGCAGAGAATTTTTTCGTTGATTTATTTCTGAGTTTAAAGAGTTGAAAAGAATAGTGCCACGTTTTCGTGGCAATCTATACTAATATTATAAAGCTGAAGAGTTTGTCTGTTTGTCTGTTTGTCTTCTTTTTCTGTTTGTCTGTTTGTCTTTTTTTCTGTTTGTCTGTTTGTCTGTTTGTCTTTTTTTTTCTGTTTGTCTGTTTGTCTATTTTTTTCTGTTTGTCTGTTTGTCTGTTTGTCTGTTTGTCTTTTTTTTTGTTTGTCTGTTTGTTTGTCTGTTTGTCTGTTTGTTTGTCTGTTTGTCTGTTTGTCTGTTTGTCTATTTGTCTGTTTGTCTGTTTGTCTGTTTGTCTATTTGTCTGTTTGTCTGTTTGTCTGTTTGTCTGTTTGTCTGTTTGTCTGTTTGTCTGTTAGTCTGTTTGTCTGTTTGTCTGTTTGTCTGTTTGTCTGTTTGTCTGTTTGTCTGTTTGTCTTTTTTTTCTGTTTGTCTGTTTGTCTGTTTGTCTGTTTGTCTGGTTGTCTGTTTGTCTTTTTTTTGTTTGTCTGTTTGTCTGTTTGTCTGTTCGTCTGTTTGTTTGTTTGTCTGTTTGTCTGTTTGTTTGTTTGTTTGCTTGTTTGTTTGTTTGTTTGTTTGTTTGAACGCGCAAATCTCAAGAACTACTGGTTCGAATTGAAAAATTCTTTTTGTGTTGGATTGTCTATTTATTGAGGAAGGCTATAGGCTATATGTATAAAATAATACTATCTGTCTGTCTGTCTGTCTGTCTGAGCAAATCTCCAAAACAGCTAAACCGATTTTGATGAAACTTCACAGATGTGGATAGAAAGTGGTCAAAAATGACATACACTACCTTTTGTATGTCTGTATGTACGTCCATTTCTCTATTCCAGCTAATCTCTTAAACGGCTAAATCGATTTTAATGAAGTTTCACGGGTATGAAAAGGAGGCAATCAAAAGTGACATACGCTACTTTTTGTTCGTCTGTCTGTCTGTACGTCTATGTGTCTATTCGAGCTAATCTCCAAAACGGCTGAATAGATTTTAATGAAACTTTGCAGACGTGAAAGAAGGTTGTCAAGAGTGACATCAGTTACTTTTTGTGGCTGTCTGTCGTTTGTCCTCACTGATCTATCAGCGTAGATAAAGCCGAAACTACTAAATCTAGGAAGCCGAAATTTGGAACAGTGGTTTATTTTATAACGTGAATATAAATTAAAAAAAAAGGAATATTTTGAAATTTCAAATTGAAGGAGGGAGGGATGGAGAGGCTTCGTATGAGAGTCTTTGTTCTTTAAAGTTAGAAACATAAAAATTTTAACATAAATAAATAATGACGTCTTTCAAGGTTTTTGGATATCAAGGGTGGAAAACGGGATGTTTTATTTGATTATTTATTTTTAGTAACATGTTTTCCTTATTTTTTTTAGGTTTTTTGTTATTGCGCTCATTTATGATGCTCCACATTGTTTTACATTTTTAGAGTTTTTCATTTTATTTTTGAAAACAATTCTTTTTGATATTGCAACCGACTTTTTAAGTATTTTATAATAACATCTGTGGTATTTTTTTAAGAAAATTGCTGTTTGACTGTGTAACTAGAACTTTTAAAAGTCTTTTATTCCGGCAAGACTTTTTAATTCCTTTAGTCAGCCAGAGCTTTTTATGTGGTTTTATTTGCCGTTTTATTTTTGGTATACAAATATTTAGGATTTCTATCATTGTTTTGTGAAAATCGTTATAATTCTCATTTATATTTTTGTTAGGATGTATAATTTTATGCCAATTAATTTCTTTAATTTTTAATCTGTATTTTTCCATATTAAATTGATAATTACTTAACTCTTGGAATCATAACGTTAATGAAAACTTTAAGAAGCTTTTTAACAGCTTCATAATGTATATTTTATTATATTTATTCATTGACCGCATTCCAATAATAATAATAATACTTTCTGATGATATTGTTGATTTTTATAGATTAAAAAAAACATTAAAATTAACTATTAAACAATATCATCCGGAAAAAATAATAATACTTGGAACATCCCACATCCCCAATAATGTTATACATCAGGTACACTGTAGAGTTAAAAAAAGATATTTTTTTTCCAAGCCGCTATTCAATCAATTGTTTCTAATCATCTTGTCTGAACTAACTGTCTTAGAAGAAGAAAAATTATAGGTAGGAAAGAAACAGTTTTATGAAGATACGGAGTTCTATTACGGTATACGCATCCAGTTATGTTTTTGTGTTAGCTTAGAAATATAATAAAATATCGCAATATAAGTGACAGGATGTCTAGCACCTAGATTATCGCGGTCGGCTTACCCTTGTAAAGTGTGCATGGACCTTCACTGGTAGTTAAAAACAGTTCCAATCAAACTTTATGGCGGATGTGAACATAGGCGCAAGTTGCGTCGCAGTAATTAGTTTTATGTGTAGCGGGACGTAGTGGAGCGAGGGGTATATGACTGAACCTGCTCAAGCGCGCTTATAGCGTTGTATTCCAATCCGCCATAAAGTTTGAGGCGAACTGTATTATTATGTAGACATGCAAGTATAAAATGTATAGTATAAAATGTAGGATAAATTCGTTCCGCGTGAACATAAGTATTATTAACACAAATGTGTTGTAAGAAAATTTCGATAATCAATACTTAATGTGACAGAGACAGGAAGAAAAAAATAGTAATCACAAACACAATAGACGACGGCATTCGATTTATTAAGGCCCAATTATAGTCTGAACTGACCACCTCATTATTCGCGTCACGTGTTTTGGTGCTGTATGCCGTATCTACATCTTGTATTACAATTCTATGGCTGTTTTACGATTAATTTAAGGGTATATTTAAGGGAGGGGTACCAAAGGGATGGAAAACGGCGTATGGTTATTTTCCATTTCACGTACATGAGACTGGAATACTTTAGTTCTATGTGTATTGTTCAGAAATTATAAAAGAATTAATTACAAATCACAAAATCAAAATAAATATCAAACTGGTTGCAACGTAATTAACGTTCTGATATGAATGACCTCAAAACCCCACGCCGAAATTCCAAACTGTCCGAAAATCTAGTATGGTAATTAAAAACATTTTATATTGATGACATCATTTTAATAAGGATATGTAAAAGAACTATTTATTCAGATTTTTCTGCCGGTTAGATAAAAATATCTGTAACTAAGTTTATTTGATGTGTTATTCAATTTGGCTCACTAATTACTGCCCGTTCAGTTAATATAGATATGGTTTTCATAGATTTCCACGTGTGATTAAACTTCAACCCAGTGACCTAATAAGGTATTCACAAATGACTGACTGCTATCGACATTCCACTGCCAAAAAAATGTATTCCATTCAATTCTAAATCGAGTGACTGGCGAGGTCGTTTTCTACAGTTACCGCAACGCATGTTCTGTTTTGAACAGTTGACACTGGTTTTTAACCAATCATACTTACTAAGTGAAAAAAACATACAGATTCTGTTGTTCCAGCGAAAACCTAATTACAATTTACAATTATAAACGATCGGAAATCATTCAAAAATTCACAAGTCACAAAATATTTCTTGATTTTAGTTATATTCTTGGCTACGGTTTCTAATCTAAAAGCTATAGGTTCATATGTTGAGAACCTTTCAAAATCGTGTACAATTCAATAAATTTGTCAAATAAACTTTTGATTGCACGTCTTATGTTTTTGCTATGTTACGAACATTATGGTGTTTTCGAAAATTTAATTTAAACACATGGCATTTCGGTATACCTAGAATAAACAAAGTTAGAGTCGCGGTAGTCCCTACCTACACCGTTTACTCTGATAAAACAAATGTCTTCCAGTAATCTAGTACTTTCATCGTTTAGTCAGAATTATCCTTATAAGCTATGGAAACCAACGCACTTCCTACGACCCAAGAAATGCTTATTGAGTATGTATTAAAGTTATCCTTAACTAAGTTATTCAACTGACTTCACGCGTCCTTAATCAAATAATTTAAAACCCCGCATAACATCGACACCATAGAAAAATAGAGAGTCTTTCCTTATGCTCAATAAAACGATATTCCAAAGACAAACATACAAACAGACAGACGGACCTGTGTGTCAACTGCTTGTTACATTTTCCTTCGCAGTTATAGTCATTCACAACATAGAATAACCCCATACGAGGCTGGCATAATCAACTAAAGATTAAAGTCTCAATAAATAAAATTACAAAAAAAAACAGGATAATACAAGTAAAATTACTATATAATTTATTATTTAGATAAAACTAAAAATAGTTACTCGTATTATTTTCAAATCCAAGAAACTCAATGATTAGTTTAAACTTTAATATTAAGCTCTGCTTGGACTCGTCGAGTTCTTGACCCTTTCACCTTTTAAGAATATATTTTTAATTATATATGCATTACTTATTTTATTATACTGACTATACTGAGGTGATAAAAAATAAAGAGACATTTATGAAGTAATTAATAAAAATGTAATTATACGTTTAATTACAATATTTTGTATGCATGTGCGTGCAATCGCATTGAGGTCATATAAGTAATGATGGTTTTTATTAGCGTAAGAAGGTTGACATTTTCCCAGAATGTAAGAACAATGATAAATATATTTTTTTAATAGTAGGTATAGTCAGAAATTATTGTTCCTGAAGTCAGTTTCTAGTGGTATAGTGAAATTAATATTTGCTAATTTTTAGAATAGATAGTGTTTTGTTTAATTTTTTTTTTTTCTTAACCGTTACCTATTTCTTCATTGTTTACACAGTTTGAATTTTAAAAAAAATTTAGTTTTTTTACTCGAAAAAACAATCATGTAAGTAAACTTTATTTTTCAAATTACAATATTATACTACAAGAGATTTAAAATACATATGAAATATTTATTTAATGTACAAGTTCCTATTTTGTTATTTCTTTAATAGATTGTTTATTTGGATTTTCTATTTTTTCTTAATATTTTACATCGTTTTTAATCGTAATGATTATTATTACTGTTTACTATAAAAATACACAAATTACATAGCAATAAGATAAAAATAAAGGTCAAAATATGTGTGAACAGTAAACAATGAACATTATCAGGTGAGAAGCAATGAGAGGCCAGTTGTTAGCACTGGTATAAACTTGAGGTTTCCCAGATAAGCTATAGTTTATTGGCTATGATAAATGTGGGTTGAGCGCAGCAAACAGTTTCCTGATAAAGCTCTACATCTTAAAGCTTTAGATGCGTGGCTTTTATCACAAAAGTTTATTCTATTAAAATGATAACAGACGTTGAAAATAAATTTTGCTACTTTTAAATAAATGAGTTGGATCATATCACAAAAAAAATTATGTTGTGTAAATTTCACATCGATTTTTTTTCCAATTCGGATATTTAATTTGTCTCCATTTTAAAGCAATTGTAACTATAAAATATTTTTTCAGAACTACTGAGTTATCTTATTACAAAGGAGATAATATAATAATAATAACATATATAATTTATTGATACTAAACCATTGTACAAAACTCACTTTGTTAACATTTTTTTTTAAATCATATGCTTTCATACAATTACGTAATGAGATTGTTATTATAAATTTTACTAAGCGATGATATGTAATCACTCATTGAAAACTAGACTTTATACGATAACAAAATATATTATAAACAAGATTATATTCGGGTCAAGAATATGGAAATTATGAGCTTTTAAAATTTTATCTCTGTCTCTTTCTAGCAAAAAGATATTTAACATTAATTTAAATAGCCTGACGTCACGCATATAGGTACGCAGTACGGTATTGCCCTCTCTGTCTCACAGGAAATTTTAAGCGTTCATAACCTTGTTAATAATGATTTATTTAAAGAAAACTCTTTCATAAAAAATATTTTTTTAAAAATATTCAACTGGCGTATTGTGATGCATTAGTCTCCTGTTTATATGAACACACACACACATATAACTCTCTTTTGTCGACTAAGTTCATACTAATGTTGCATTGTGTGTCAATATTTTATTGCATGGTAAAACTTCATTCTGACCGATCGGCCGAATGGTTAGAGACCTTAGCTGCGTAGCCAAAGGTAGCAGGTTCAATTCCCGCTCGGGAGAAATATTTGTCTGCATGGATATGTCTATATCTTTCCGTGTCTGGATGTAAAATATCTATATACATCTACATTTAAGTATGTATATGAGTTGTCTGGTACCCATAATACAAACTTTGCTTAGTTCGGGACTAGTGGCGCGGTGTGGGATGGCCCAGGTATTATTATTATTACTATACGTAACGCATCGTCGTCGGAATGTGCCTTATTATGCGTAATGAGCTCTATTTAGTGTTATTCCACAAAAGTAAAAAATATTATACAGATGTGTCAGAAAAGTAATAGGAATCGGTTAACATCCGACGCTCAGGTTTGCCCGAAGTTATTCAATGAAATTATTTTAATAAGAAAAAGTCATAAATTAGTACCGTAAAAAAACTTTATTACTAAATGCATTTGGTTAAATTTATCTTGCAAATTGCAAATTGTAGGTACGTCCAGTCACATTACTTTTTTGATAGATCTGTAGTTTGATTAAGTAAATAGTTAATACGGTATTTGGTTTTGGGTAAAATCTATACAAATTATCTGTAAATTACCTTAGTAAATTACAAGTTTATTTAGTTTAGCAACTACAAGGTTCTGATAAATAAATGACAAAACAAACACACGTTGCAATGATACTTATAAGTATTGTCCCTTTTAAACCCCTTTTAAAAGCTGTTTATATGCGGTAAAAATTTACGTGGCCATTGACATATTTTGCGATCTATTAATAATTTTAACAAATATATAAAATAAATAAGACGAAATTCTTTTTTCCTACGTGCTTTTTCATTAATGAAATGAATAGTGTCCTTTCGTCAATAAAAAAGCGCAAGAAATGAATTATAGTGGTGATCGCCGAAAGTCAGTTGCGTTGTTTGTTTCTTAATATTTGGCTTCTAAAAGTTGCAAAGCCTGTCGTCATATTTTGCGTCGTGGAGCGAACGGTTACAACGATTTGCGAAATTACCTTTTTTTTTTAATAATATATCCATTCTGTTACTATTAAATATACTTTTACTCTATAGATCAGTGCGAATTTAGAAGTTTCCTGTACATTATTTTTTACACTATTTCTTATAATAATAACAATGACGTATCAACAAAGTCTAGGCCCCTAACTAAGCATTAGCTTGTATTTTGGGTACCAAGCAAAGACACCACATACATATAATGATCAAGACCCGGTACCAGTATCAATATTCATCATATATATACTGACCCGACTTGGAATTCGAACCCGGGACCTCCAGCTTCGTAGGCAGGGTCGCTACCCACTAGGCTAAGCGGTCGTCAAAATATATTTTTCAAATATTGTATACACGAATTGTATACAACACTTAAAATCTATGAAAAATAAAGAACTTTTGTTCTATAAAAATTTAATTATATATTAATTAATATTGATTTTTTATTACTACTATTAGCTTTTGCCCTCAACTTAGCGTTCGTAGTTTTCAAAATTCGTTTTTTTTTAAATTTCTCATAAATATTAACATACGTTCCTTACATTTTAAGGAAACATTTTCTGCACATCTGATCTATTTTTGAGAAATCTCATTTCACTAAGCTACTTGTCCTCTTACTGCGCTGTTTCTAAAAGTACAAATAAATATTTTAAATGTTTATTTTGAGTTTCATCATCAAACTTTCATGCCTGGACTATTAAAATAAATTGAAACAAATTTTGGTTTTAGGGATGTCTAATTACCGATTGCAATGATTTATGTACAGGCACCACTTAGACACTTAGCGAAACTCAGAGTCAAAACTTAAAGATTAATGAATGGGGAATGTGAGAAAATAATTTCGTGCATAAAACAATTTCGTTGTCGCTTCGCCGAACTACCAGAATTCACACGTGTTAGATAGCTGCTAATATGGTTTCGCCTTTAAAACAACTGACAGACTTACGCGTTTCGCGGCGAAGGTATGAGCAAGGCTTAACATGCATCTGCGGAAAACTTCACTCGAATACGCTAAGCCATTGAACAGTACATAAGGTGAAAGATGGCCAGTATTTTTATTTTCCAAAACAATATTTATTTTTTTAGGGTGCCGCACTTCCATAGAAAAATATTAAACTTTATAGGAACACTTCGTTGCCCTTCAAAACCGTTTTTCCAAGTCACGCGTGGAGATATCAACTTGAAATTAATATCAAATACTTAAGTTTTCCGAAGAATTCAGCTGGGCTGGGCTGCTTTCGGGAAGCTTCGTCATCTGTTCTCGTCGCCACTACCACAATGTCTGAAGACCAAGGTCTTCAACCAATGCGTCCTACCTACAATGACGTACGGTGCCGAAACGTGGACTCTCACGGCAGGACTGATCCATAAATTCAAAGTCGCTCAGCGTGCTATGGAGCGGGCTATGCTCGGTGTTTCCTTGATGGATAAAATCAGAAACACTGAAATCCGTCAAAGAACTAAAGTTGTCGACATAGCCGAAGCGATCAGCAGGCTGAAGTGGCAATGGGCCGGTCATATTTGCCGTAGAACTGATAACCGATGGGGTAGACGAGTTCTCGAATGGAGGCCACGTACCGGAAAGCGAAGCGTTGGACGCCCCCCGGCCAGGTGGACAGATGACCTGAAGCACCATACCGGGGGTAGTTGGATGCGAAAGGCGGAGGACCGTGTGTGGTGGCGAGCCTTGGGAGAGGCCTATATCCTGCAGTGGAGAGACACAGGCTGATGATGATGATGATGATGATGACTTAAGTTTTATTATTACATCGTAATATCGTAATTAATATTATATTATATTAATTACGATATATTCAATTAATATAATCAATATAATATATTAAATAATAAAAAAATCAAATTTCAAAGTCTACGTAATGAAAAAATACGACCATGTAAATATGCACATATACGACACTCGCAAAAAGATTCAAACAAGCTGCCTACTTCCTGTTAACTTAGAACCTTCCTTCTCAGTAAAAAAAAATTACTGAGAAGTAAGGTTTTACAGCACCAGTAAAAGAAAAAATCCAAAAAAACGTCAAATTCTAAATTATATAGTATATAAAATATTTTTAGTTTCATTTATGCCGCATATTTTGACACTCGCATATAAATAAAAATCTATAGAACACTTCCCGCTGACCTAGAATCATAAAATTGGGCATAAAGCAAGGTTGCACAGTATATAACTAAAGGAAAAATATCAGAAATTGTTAAATTGTAGTTATACCACATAAAGCAATATTTTTGTTCTAAATTATTCATATATATATATATATATTATATTTAAGACAGGTTCGTTGTGCTCTGGGCTATCACGACACTGGTTCGACGTCGACGTGGTTCGAATCCGGGCGTGTACCAATGAGTTCTCTGACTTAAGTACACAATATCACTGACACCGTGCTTCGGAGGGCACGTTAAGCAGTCGGTCCCGGACGCTGTCAATAGATGGCGGTCGTTACAGTTCCCAACCCGCAGTGGAGCAGCGTGGTGGACTTAAGCTCCAAGCCCCCCTCCTCACCCTGGGGGAGGCCTAAACCCCTGCAGTGGGGTAAAATGGGCTGATGATGATGATGATATATATTATAAATATTTTATACTAAAATATATTTTTTCAATTTGTTCAATATTTTTAAATTTGCATGCGTTTTCGGGCCGTGCCGCAGCTTAATACAGCTAAATACATTATATACTACCAGTACGGAAACCTCAGGATGTGAGACCAACTTTTACTTGGCCGATTTCACTATCTTAATTATCCCTTTATTCCTATATCCTTTTAACTGTAATAGAACAAGGAGGTATTAAGTCTATACGTCGTTAAAGATGCCTACATAATTGTAAATACGCTGGTCTCTTCGGAAAATATTATTCTTGCATTCAAAATCGCACATTTTTTCAAAGATGCAGTTTTAATCGAATCATCGTATTTACATAATAAAATACGCGATTCGATTATTGTCCAAAAAATGTGCGAATTTTGATATGAAAGTAATGTTACCCAATGATACCCGATTATTTCCGACGGCAAAAATTTTCGTGAAACATATGTATGTACTAATTTTGCCATTTGTATGTATTTATACATAGGAAAACGGACACTTGGTTTAAAAAAAAAAACACGGTTATTTGAACTAAACTATAAACAGCATTACATAAGAGCGTGTTCCTAATCAATGAAAGTCAGTACATCTGTATTTTTTTAAATTATTTTACTTGTGCTAAGAAAATTTATTCAGTTGAAGAATACAAATTCACTAAATTGAAGGATATTTCGTAAACTTCCATTGAGAACGAACTACTTCAAAATTGAAATATTTCTTGAAAGAAGGAAAAAATAAATCCAATCCATTAGCATTTATCATTCACCAATATGCAAGCAAATCACGACGCATCTGGCAAATTTGATTTCATCTAACATTTTAGTAGACAAAAGCTTTTTCTTTGATTAAAGAGGTCATTTCATTCCGTGCATGTATGTATGTATTCTCTCTTAGAACAAAAAGTTGTTTAACTTGCATAAAATAATAGTTAAAAAAAACACTTCCGAGAAAATACTACATTTTCTTGCACAAAGGCAATATTGTGTAGAGTTGAGTGACTTATTTTTTCTGTGTAGATTTCATCATGTCGTTTTCCTTCACCGTGGCTATTGACTGTAATTATGCGCATAAATGTTTCAAAAAACTCATAGCTTCATTTGGATACCGATTTTAGCCAACCGACCGACTGTATTATAATGACGTTGCGGAAATATTTAAAATTAAAATCTCATAGTTTCGCTTTGAATAAATAAAATATTGTATAAATAAACTCTACAGCCGGCTCTAAAGGAGACCTTTTCACCTGTTACGTCGGTGTTTATTTAAAACGTTTTTAGCAAACATGAGCTTTTCTGTACACGGTAAAATATTAGGTATAGAAAACATAATAATACCATTATCTAAGAGAATATTCACTGATTATTATTATTTCATTTTTCATATTGGAACTATAATACAGTTTTATTTATATGAACAAAAGACATGTTTCTATATGAGTCAATTTAAAGTTACACAGGCACCAAAAAAAAGACATTTCATTACAGCTTGCGATAAAATTCTATTTCGTTTTGAAGTCGAACCGAGTAGCGTCGCAGTACCAAAAATGGGTATCAGACATTGATTTAAGAAATCAATGGTATCAGAGGGTCGAGAGCGAGCCCCGTACTTGCGCAAAACACACCTGCTTCAACTTCAGAGCGAACTAGAATTTTGGCGTCAGCTGCACCCATTTCTTGGTTGTAATGACTTTGATATTAATTATTATTACAATCTCATAGAGTCATAAATTATAATTTATTACTTTAAATAAATTTATCTAACTAACAAAGTAATTATAGTAAATAAAACCGAATTACTGAACGCACGACCTGTTTTTAAATGCAAAACGTAAACGGAATTCGAATGTATCATCAACCTCGACTCGGTCATAACTAGATCCTAAGACTAACTAGATCACTGACATTTCACTAAAATAACGAAAGTAAAGATTTGACTCATTTACAAAATTTGGGTCATTCAAAAAAAGTCTTCAATGATCACGAGCTTTCACCGAAGAAAAACGTATTATACAATAACTAAGAGATAACTGTAAACATTTGCACTCACCACTCAGCTGTCCGTTAATATTCCGGTATTGGTACAACACTACTAACACTAATATTTAATACCGTTATCCACTTTATGTGTCAGATATATATGAAATATCACTCAACACTGTTTTTTATTTTACTAATTTTATTGATGTTCCGTTCGTATACGTCACATTCACACTGCGTTCCGTTTTTTCGATATAAAGTTGCGCGCGCGTCGTTCACGCCCTCTCACTCAGCGGAGACTGGCTTACGTAGCGTGCCTTCAACTTGGTGGTTTCGCAACTCTTGCGGCACTCCGTGCGGACGGAGATTAAAAAGCCGTAACGAAAAGTATTATTTCAAGAAAAACTTTAAAAGAAAAGTTCAATTAATTTGTATACTACTACCGAAATAATAGGTTTGATAACGAAAGTTAAATGAAATAGGTTTGAAACATATTTTCGAACAAGAAAACTAAAACCCATCCTTTCGCTGCCTTTTCCTTTATGAGGCGAACAGGCCTCGTTGCATGGCAACCGTTCAGAAATAAGTGTAGAATAATTGAGTCAAACACTTTCGAACTTGCCTCATTCATATGCTCATGAACAAAACCGTTTTGGATCAACAATGTATAGAGTGTTGATCCAAATTCCACTGTTGCAATTCGTGTATAGTAAATTTTTTAAGTTACATTTTTTAATTTAATAAACTTAATAAATTGATTTGAAACAAAGATATATATTTTCAAATAATAATCCTCTTTTAAATTAACGGTACCTATTAAAGAAAAAATATTATGTACTGACGAACGTATTAAGGCATGAAAAATGAAGACTTCAGAAGTAAAGGTGTTTTTTTTTTTAAATTGTAAGTCATTGTTTTTCTTACTTCAAAACCGATTTTATGTTACTGTTACGTAGGTACCTAGTCCGTTTTCATAAATAAAATAGGTACTTTACATAATTTTATTTGGATACTTATAACATTCATAGAAAATAAAATAGTAATTTTTCAATTCTTTACTTTTTTCTTTTACTTTCTTAGTAGATCAGGTCCTATTCGGAATCAATTTCAAGCTTCGATAGAAAACTGTAAACTATCGAGAAACATGACCACCATTGATATTAGAGGCCCATTTGAATGTTACAAGGCTGTCTTAAAATAACTTTAAACTATTGAAAATCTTAAAGAAAATATTTCTTAATGTGTGTACACAACAACACACCATAAAAAAACATGAATCAAAGAAACTTGACAATCACTATACCTTCTAAGTAATTTATTTTTATGTTATATAATTCACCATCACAAAATCTAATTGTTATTAACCTAAAAATAATTATTCTTTTGTTGTTCAAAAAGACGTTCAATGATAACATAAAACTTTAAACAAATTCTCATCAAGCAGTAGATATCTTTTGTAGGGTCGACACATCAATAATAATTTTCTATTATGTTGTTAGTAGTTCATTTATTCAGCCATTCGGTCGTGTACAAATCTCAATTACACTACCATATGTAAATGAAGATTATGTAAAACACTTCAATCGAATTGTCATAATTAAATTATTGCAAAAATGGGTCAAGTGAAAAGGCAGAATAGTAGATTTAATGTTTCTTATGAACCTCAAAGTGATTTGATTGCATAAAAGTAATTTATAAACTTTGTACACTAAGATTCTTCTAATAGTGCCTCGCTGGGCGTTATAACATTAGATGAATTTATGTCTTATCCGAGACAGAGTTGAGTAAAACCTATAAATGAGTGTACGAACATTTCATTGTCATTATATATCAGTGGTGTATTGACGTATATGGATGGAATAAGTGTGGCTATCAATTGATTATGTACAACAACAATCTGATTTCATTTTTATTGTGTAAATTATTTAACCTATATCAACTCACTGAACTAAATACTAGTAGAACAGACACCACGAACAAAATCTGTACGCCCGGCACTATCACCTTGTTTCTACCACATTTATTTTTCTCCCAGGTATAATACATTGTATTATAAATGGTTTATACGTGTAAAGCTTGGTTCGTTTCCACTAAAGTACACAGAATCTCAAGTATTATACAAGTATTTAGTAGGTATTACACATGGCGTGATATTACTTGTAGTTAAAACAAGTAGGGGAGGGTGGGGACAGTTGAAACGAATTTTACTTTCTGGTAATGTACATCAAAACTGTGACACTTAGAGAAAAAATATGTTACTTACCTGTCCTTTCAATTATTTATTAAGGTACATAAAGATTAATAAACATCTGTTCAATATTTTATTAAGTTATTGATCAAAAACCAGAGTGCGTGATATCGCATCAAATGACCCCTACATATGGACAGATGATACGAATTTCAAAAATTTTGAAAAACTAATTTAATTGCATACTAAGCGAATGCTTTTCATAGAATATAAAGAAAATTTCATGTTTATAAGCTACAATGTAGATAAAAAACGCAGAACTTGATATTTACCGTAGAAGAATTGGTTCAATACAGCATTGCTAAAATTTTAATCATTTGATTAAGAGCTATTTACACACAAGGGTATGACGTATTTATATTTTCTATTTTCAAAATACTCAACATATCAAAAAAAAATTGTAACTAGGACTACAATTTCTAGTTTTATCAACATATCTATCAAAATTATATTATTAAGTGCAAATGTTGATGCAAAATGATAGTTTGAAAATATATCTATTTCAAGTGTCCCACAGGCTCAACTGACCCGAACCACTCTTAAAATTGAATAATATATTTATCTATCAACTCCCGCAACACCATTGTCGTCCCATGTAGATGGTCGTTTTAATTGATAGGCAACGGCTAAATTAAGCAACTATTTTTTTTTTTAAGTATTTGTACAAAGTAGCGGTATGCACATCAAACATAGCTGCAGCTTGCATAAAGCTTTTACCATTTCCAACTTTTATATATGCTCGCTAGTATAGAAGAAGATCTTTCAATCCCCTATCAGTAGTTTTTTTTTCTTTCGCGGGGCATCTACAAAAATAATAGCTCGAACTAGCGTCATCTGTTAACTCACACTAACGCACACGTGAACAAAGTCGTATATAGTCGTATGAGATCTACGTACCGATTTAGTTCACTTACACATTACCAGATAACCGATAAAAACCTATTCACTAAATGACCCCTATTAAAAACAAAAACATAAACGTATCCACGTCAAAAACGAAAATTCCAAGTTTTTTATGTAAAAATTACAGATTTTTATGTAAAAAAAGTCAGGGTCGGTTGAGACACAGGGACAATTGAGACGTCTTGTTTGTTCCTGTAAAAAATGTCTCATCTGACCTCATAAGCATTTTAATTTTAAAACTTCAATGTCCTTAAAATCTCTAAGCATTATTTAATCACATATTCCAAAAAACAAGCGCAAATAACCATGGATTATGCACATCTAGTCAAACTACCTTTTGCTTACTTCACTTAGGAGAAATGTAATCAATTTCACATGACAGTAAACTTACTTTGATGCTCGTAAAACTTTAAAACGTTCTGTAAGAAAACCATGCAATCTCACGTCACCGGCGGATTTACTATTATTTTGTCCGGGGTACTTTTAAGGTAATACGGTTGCCACGCACACAGACAGCATGCTTAGTTTCCGAAAAAAGGGCTTTGTTTTAAATGACCCCCGTATCAACTGTCCCCACTCTCCCCTATGGCGGCAAGTATAGCGGCAACGGTAGAAAATAATGTAGGTACGAAAATTTGTTTGCTTTTACTTTTGTTTAATTATCGACGATAACTTAATAATGCCACTATATTTTTTCTCGCAGTTGATTGATTTTTACACGTTTTTAGCAATTACGACGGCATTTTTGAATTGTTGTTTAATCACGCACATCATAATCATATCATAACATAATCAACCACGCGGTCGCAATGAGCATAAGTGCCTGACTGAATAAGTTGTTGCCGGTTGGCAACAACGCTTGGCGCACACATTTGATTCGTGGCGTCGGTTCTACTAGTATATAGTTCAGTGTATAAACTCTACTAAACATTACACTGCGTACCTACTACATGATGGTTATTTTATGTTTAGTAAACGCTTCGTCTCCAGTCCGCAGCGCGATGTACTGAGCAGAAGCTAAAAATAACTTGATTTCACTAGAATTGTATACATGGCGTAGTTTCAACGGAGGTAGTCGAATATTTATTAACTCATGTAGCAATGGAGTACGCTTTAGTTTATTAATGCTGCTGTAAGTGACTTTCTGGCCTCGCGAGCTACTCGTATCCTATATTTATTGTACAGTTAGACATTCATTGAAATCATTTTTATAGCATCAAACTTAAAATGTAATAGCGTAAAATATGTATTTACCATGTGCCTCAGAATCCATGTGCATTATTTTATTTTTTACTCAACCGTAAATTAACAAGAAAAATTACCATTACCGCTTAATATTACTTCACTACAAAATACCTTCAAAGCCGCCACTATAATATACGATTATTCGTCTAGTTATAAATAACTTGAGAATCAGTAAACTTTAAAAATGCGGTTTTCAACGTTGAATAGAAAATATGTCTGAAAGACCACTAATAAAAAGATGTGCTTATAGGGAAGAACGTCCCTCTAAATTAATATTTTTTTTTCTTAACATAGAATATCGCTATACAATCAAAGATAACACAGCTAATTACACGAATTTAAATTTTTTACATAGTTTACTCATAGAAATACATTATATGCAAAAGACAGCGCGAACAAAATTTGCGCATGCGTGTGCAGCAGTGCGCAGTGTGGGGTGCACCTGAGGCGACTAATGAGCCGTGCTAAGAAGTCATAGATATACGATGTCACCGTCACAGAGGTGACATGCGAAACTTTGTTTATATTCTGCCGATTGAATTGGGTAATGTAAAGGAACGTAATAAAATAAATTGAAAGAGACAAAACTGATGGTTTTAATTACAAGGTCTATTTTAATTAATACTGTATATATATATATTTCCCCATGTGAGTAAAGTAATTATACATTAAATAGTAATTAGTACTGAATATAGGTACTAGAATATACGCTTACACTAACTAGACCCGACGCTTTATCTCACTTTGCCTTATCGGTAAAGAAATGAACAAAGTGCAATGATAATCATCGTTGAAATGTGATATAAACTTTATTTACCCCTAAACAAAATTAGCTTAGTAATTTTCTGACTAAAAAATACCTACAACGCTGTGACAGACAAACAGATAGATGGCATAGGTTGAGTAATAAATAAACTAAAAAATAATCAGTTACACCTAAGTCATGTAATAGTTGCCCAACATTTTATACCAATCTGTACGGTTCACTCGTCATAATCTATTATTTTCATATAGAAAAGGCAGGCGCCAAAGACAAAAATTTGTTTTGATTGATTTTAGTACATGGTTTCTACCATGAATGAACATTCCACTATCTTTTATCTTCAAAGTTGATTCATTTTTACACGTTTTTAACACGCATGACGGCAGTTTTGAATTGTTGTTTAATTGAGTATAGGTGAGTGACATACGAGTGACTGAATGAGTTGTTGCCAGTCGGCAACAAAGCATGGCGCAAGCGTCTGGATCGCAGTGGCGCTTTCGTACGTTAGTAATATTATTTATATGGGTTTACTTAGAAGTTATTAAATTTTAAATATACTTTATATTTAGGATTTTGTACCCAAAAAGCAAAATGGAGTTTTAATGCTGTCACTCTGCTGTCTATTCGTCCATTGTTTTTATTTTTTTATAGAGGGTGAGGGGGGGGTATAAATTGGTATAACAGCTATATATTATTATACTTTTACTGATACGTAAAGTAACCAAATTAGTTTCATAAAATTGCCTATTCTTTCGAAAAAAATAATAACGGACTTTAGTTCAGAAATGTGGGAATGGTCAATTAAAGATAGTCTACGTTGCGTTGAGGGTGTTCAAGTAACAATATTATTATTTTTTAAATGTCCCAAAGTAAGCAAGTATTATACTTGTATTATGGGGTACTAGGCAACTGATATACATACTTAAATATCCTTTTTATTTTTATAATACATACATACATAGATACTTTTACACCCAGACACGGAACAAATAGACATTTTCATGCACACAAATATTTGTACCGGGCGGGAATCGAACCTGCAACCCTCGGCTCCTCAGTTAGGGTTTCTAACCAGTCGGCCAACCGGTCAGTCTGTATTACAATATCAATATTGGTTAAAACAATTCAATTAATCAACACTACATAATTTCAACAGCAGAAATCACTAGGTGTGGTATGACAAAAGATAAATGTATTACAGCTGAAATATACCACATAGAAATAAAGGTAGTGGACAGGCCACATCGCTGAACCGATACCGGCTGGGAAAGAAAGGTTCTCGGGCGGCGACCACGAACTGCACGCAGCATGGGGCCGCCATGTAGTATGTAGTACCATATCGTGAATTTTGGAGATCTAAGGGAAGGGCCTATGTCCAGCAGTGGACGTCCGATAGTTGCAATGATAAGTGATGATGATGAAATAAATGTTTTTTGACTTGAATTTTACAACTGCATTAATAGCTGTTATTACATCTCTGTCAACGCGCATTGCCTTTAAAATCACCGTTAAATTACTTAATATGCATGTACGATATGTGTTTGTTCTCAGATATCCTCTGGAAGGCTATACATTGCTTGTAAACGTCACCGTTTTCTTTACATGTTCGACGGTATGATCTCTAATCACAATCTCTAATATACCCTAACTTCCATACAAAGATATTAATTTCATGGCGTTTGTTTTACACGTACGTACCTACAAATAATTTCTATCTGTATACTTATTTTATTCCTTTTTCTTGGGTTTCATCAAAATATCATTCATTACCTTTAAAACAATCATTACCTTTAAAAACATCATTCTTTAAGTTTAAGAATAAAGTTTGAGAAATTCACCTTTACAATTCCGTGTATTGAAGACTTTGGTTATATAATTTTCCAGTTTGAGTTAATATAAATGTATTAAATGTTTTTTTCTCTTAATAAAAACTGGTAAAAGTGTCAAATATTTTGTACCTCCTTTTGTTTCAGCCAACCCACGCCTGATAATCATGTGATATCAATTGACAGGTAAATGTTAACCGGTGTCAGGTAAGGTAAGGTTTAAACCGATCACAAAATATGTTTACACAAAAGAAATTATTTATTTGCATGAGTATTTACATAACTTTGAGTTTTTATAGACCAATCAGATACCCAAGCCAACAAACAGTATATTAATATTTGACCTCACAATTAAATTGTATTATAGTACATTTTTAATAGCCGTATCAGAACGTTTGCCCCCCATTGTTTGGCAAATGCATGCATGGTCTTATATAGAACGATCGTAACATACGATAGGCACGGACACAACAGCTGTACCAGTTTGTGCCGTCAATGCATCCGGCATTACTTGTCGGACGATGGACTTGATTCGCCAGTCCATTGTATGAAACGACACGTTAAATTTAATTTATAAAATAATCAGTTAACATCGTGTACATAAATAAGACATGTTTATTTCGTTTTCTGTAAGTTTAAAAAAAAAAATTTGAAACTACTTGAAAAACTGTTTAGTTTTTTTTTTAACATTGATATAGGAATTCAGCTACGTAGTAAAACAATGAAATCTGGGGGCATTTTACACATAGTCAGCTAACCCAAAACCAGGCAGAGCCTCTACTATGCGTACTAGCGGATATCGTGATAGCCCGAGCGCAGCGAACCTGTTTCAAATATATAAGGCCATGTGGCCGTGGTTTGAATCCGGGCGTGTATCAGTGAGTTTTTCTGACATAAGTACATTAACTATCACTGACTCCGTGCCTCGGAGAGTACGTTAAGCAGTCGGTCCCGGTTGCTGTCAATAGATGGCGGTCGTTACAATCTGCCAACCCGCATTGGAGCAGCGTGGTCGATTTAACATGGTAATAATACACACAAATATTTGTCCTGGGCATGAATCAAACTCGCGATTTTTATTTCTCAAATCAATCAACTTGATTGTGTTCTATATCTAAAAGTATTCGCAGTGGGATATTTTATGTTTATTAATGTAATGATTTTTAGGGCAATCATTTTAATTAAAATAATTATAATGAAATCCGTAATACGTTTGTTTTGAGTCCGATATTTTGTAGTGAGGAAACATTGAGCGGTGATAGTAATTTTTTTTTTTAATTCATTTGAGAATAAATATAAAATAGTGTACGCGGTAGGTAATTGACATTTAAAATTTGTCGTTACAAAAATTAAACCGAACAAAATAAACCATATGTATTTCGAAAATATTGTAATAACCTAGTTACGTGCGAGTGAATGGAGCAAAGTTAACCGCTCTCCCTGACCCTCTGCGCCTACCTTCCACACCATCCACGTGGCGCGGCGGCGCATGCATGCATCGTACTAATAAATGACAGTGTAGTCCATTACCCAATAAATATTTGTCTCTCTTCGCTGAAATTTTGCAATGTGTATGCAGCCATAGTAAAACAAATCCATTGCTAGCCTCAGCTCACTTAATTGCGCCGCAGATCGGGGTCAAGGAGTTCACTAAATATAAAATTACAATGACGAGGTACTTATAGCAAAAAATTTAGTATAAGCGCTCGATTACATTTATGACAAAATGTTTATAATCAGATTGTTTTTGTTTATAAACTGATTACCACTTAATTTAGGTGAAGCTCAGGTTGAGCTTTGCTAGCCGTGTAAAGCGGTCACAGCTCCGTTCAAAGTTTTTTGTCATTGAAAATGACTATCATATCCATTTCACGGGAGACGCATTTTTGGCCATAACTCCGAGGGTATGAAGTCTAGCCAAGATTTTAAGGTTCTAAAAGATTAAGAATTTAGTTGTGCATTGTATGACATCAAAATTTAGGAAATCAGTTAAGTAGTTTTTAAAAAAAATTGGAAAATGTAAAAAAAATCATGATTTTTCAGAATTTTTTTTTACTAAATCCAAAATATTTCAAGAACGGAGACCGATATCGAAAATAAAAAAAAATAGTATCTCGGCCATTAACGTAGCTACGATTTGAAACCAAGTTTTTGGAAAGATGAGATTTTTTGGTCGATCGCTTGTGTTTGTGGATATAAGTTACTATATTTCAGAGGGTATTCGTCGGATTGCTTCAAATTGTTATACCAAAGGTTAGAAGGGATCGGTAGCTACAGTTTGAGATCAAAATTTTTGAAATCGGTTGGAAATCGAACAAAAAATTTGACATCACATGTTAGATTTTATGGACGTTCGGGAACTTGTTAACATTACGATCATCGCCTTTCGGCCTGTATTCGTTCGAATGCTTCATTATCGAGTTCAAAACGTTTAAGGATATCAGAGGCTGCAGTTTAAAACCTAAATGTTTCAAATATGTTGAACTAGCGACCCGCCCCGGCTTCGCACAGGTAGCAGAGAATTTTTTCGTTGCTTTATTTCTGAGTTTAAAGAGTTGAAAAGAATAGTGCCACGTTTTCGTGGCAATAAAATAAAATAACCTGTGAAAATCGGGTTTGGGTAGGTTCATTTTCAATGAAACCGATGGTTGCGGGGACTGCAAGATCTGTGGATTTTTTGATTCAAATCTACTCTTGATATAATGGCGCATGATTGAAACAATAAAACAAAAATGTATAACTAATTAAAGTAAATATAAGTGTAAATATAAGAACACTTTAGTAGGTAGGTACAATATTTTCTTTTATACTCAATTCGTAAACATCGTCCTTAAATCTAAGCTATCCTGAAATTGACCTTGTTGTAATATGGAAGTAAATACAACTTGTTTTCATTCTAAGTTTCATCTATCTCACTTAATAAATACTCAAACTCTTCACATTTTACCGAGGACGCCCCAAAAAAGATGTTCTTTAGTACATATTTATTTCTCGTTATAGGTGACAGCTATCATGAAATTAAATTTTTCAAAATTATGCACTTAAGTAGTGTAAATTAAAATTAAAAAAAAAAACACATTAATTATTTAGTTAAACTATATCTAATTTCAAAATTTAAATTCCTATTAACAAGAAACGACACTGCCTATCGAATTTTCGTATCGTGTGAACCAACGGGCATGTGCAACACTAGTGACGGTCGACCGCCATTCACCGCCTTATCCAGCGAGCGGATTGTGTATCTTTACTATTACATAACTAAAAATATTTCGAGTTTGTTTTTTATATTGACGCGACATGATCGGCCTTACCTTTCATCGCACTTACGTCACGTAAAACTTCAATTTCAGTAGGCCGGAAGCGCAAAAAACGCATTGTCATAGACCGCCAGCGTTTTCAATTATTTGCTGAATTGGCTTTTTATTAGAACAGACGCCAAAGAACAATTAGATCAGCGCTTGAAGTGGAAGTGTCAAACATATTTCTTATTTATATTATTCGTACATCTTCCTTCGTAGATTCTCTTGATTACATACATGTCTTCAGTTACACAGATACACAGAGTTCTACAGATACAGTTTCGGCGTCAAAAATCGTAGTAAAAATATTGAAACAAAGACAGTTAGTACATTTATTACATTACATTATATACATTCATAGTGCACAACATTACACACATGAAAGTTAATAAAATGAAGCCAGTTATTTTGTTGTTATTGTATCGCGTGGCTATGTTTAAACATGTAAATAATAAAATTCTAAGCCATAAGAATTTATTCGTAACAAAATTAAACAAACATTTGCGAATTGCGTTTTCTCTTATTTAGAAGGTACGTACAAATTGAGGGAATCTGATAGCACTAGTGTGTGTTTAGTAAAACTATGAAACGAAGGTATCCAGTATAGCACAGGTCGTTCTTCTTTCTGCAATTAAATTCAGAACACCAAAAGCAAATCGTGGAAAAGATTGGATCATCCTCTCCTAAAATAGTAAAGACCTCAATAAAAATGTTTTCATTATAAAATTTTTAAGCACAAAGTACTTGCCCCATTAGGCTCAATATTGTACTTATAAAATTATTAAATACAATAATCCCACTGGAATGGTCCTATTAATACATAGAGTAAATAAATCTGACATCAGCGTTGATTAACAGCATAAACTACCAATAGAACAAAATTAAACATCAGAAAAACAGAAGTAAAGAAAGGCGGATTATTTGGACCAAATTTTGGATATTTTACGAATTTTTGAAAAACTTATTGGTCCGATTTCAATAAATCTCCATACGACAGCCCTCGTTCATACGCGTCTTTTGACATCAAGAACATCCAGACGCCTAACCAACTTTTGATGATTTTGAGGGATCCCCTTGTTTCGTGATATGGGCCTTAGAATTCAACGATCAAAAAAACATTTTCAATGTTAAAAAGAAATTCGTAGTAAGACAGAATTGACATCGATTTAAATAAATCTCATCTATTTGCATTCAAGTTCGTATCAAATCTTAAACGATGTACCTCAACGATGCTATCCACTATCAACCCAAGACCGTACCCAAAGAGAATAATTGATGCACCGTGTCAGTGTCAATTACTTAGTTAATGAATGGCGGCAATCGGACCAGACGCCTTGATTGACGAACTAATTGAATTACTGCACAAGCAGACGCAGTCATGCAACTTGCATCGGTAACTACGGAACGTAACTGCCATTGTAACCATCTAATGTTCTGAGGGTCTGTAGCTCACCTAGTGTTTGAAACGTTGTGTCGTTAAAATACGTTAAATTGATTTGTTTACGTTCGCAGTGTCCAAAATTGAGTAGCACTTAATAGCCTTTTTAGGGTTCCCCTTCCAAATGGCAAAAAACGGAATCTTTACAATTTAGTTCTAGCCGCCTGTCATAGTCATTTCACTCGGAGACGACTAGCACTGCCCGAATCGAATTTGTGTGCTGGGTGTAATCTATGAACTGGTGTAGTGAAATTACAGTTTTTTTTTTGTATGTTGGTCACCGTACTTGTAAATGAGGAACGAAAAATTTCCTAACGTACATTAACGTACGGGATGCCTATAAATACGTATTTAAAAATTACATAGGGGTTTGAATTATTTAATTTTTATTTAAATCAATAGTTGCTTTCAAAAATTAAAGTCTTAAAAAGTGTGTTTTCCTTTAGTTTAACTTTTCCACTGTGTGTTGATTGTTTTTTAATTTATTATTCGAATGGGCATTGTTCAAAATTTTGAGACATGGTCCAATATTTTTTTGTATCTATGAGAATAGGTATCCCAATTCTACAAAAAATATATACATTACCCGGCGGTAAATATTGCACAAGGACCTTTGAAAAGAGACATTCAGCTAATTTCGGTTTCTTAGAGCGTTATCTCTTATGCACATAAAACATCAATAAAGTATTTAGTTCTGAATTCAAATTCTGATAAACGATAAATCTAATAATTGATGGACATGGATATTGGTATTCGTTTGTATTCAGAAATGCTATTATTGCCGATGTGCAATGTTTATTGCCGGGTACTGTACATTTATTTGGAGGCGTAATGACAGAGATATAAAAAGAAGACTTGAAACATTAACGTGACTTCACTAATACATGCATTGGTCAACGGCCACACAAACTATTGCAATACGTAGAACATCGTAACTAAAAATAGTAGTAGTGACGTCATCAGCCATAAATTTATCATCGACCATCATTATATATACAATTTTAAAAAAAAGGCCAAAATACTCCTGATTGTGTATATTTTCATAAAAACGTATTCAAATATAATGTCTAACTTTTTAGTCATAGTCCATTTTGAACATCGTTCGTCCCGACTACGGAACCCTACACTGTGCGTGCTACAAACAAGCATTTGGTAGGTTTTGAGATTTGTAGTGTTTTTAATGTTTGTTTGTAACTTAATTGTACGTTGAAGATTTGTTTCAATTATAGTTTGTCCTTTCATTATGGTGTAACGGAGCAACGAGACGTCGTATTTATACACACTGATAGTTGAAGCACAGTTGAAGTTAGTTGAAAGAACGGAGGCTGACATAGGCTACTCCATATCAGATTCAAAATGAATGACGAGCGAAGCTTCGAGTAACGAGATGGGATTGTTCGTTGTAAGAGTAGAAAGTGAAATTGAAGAAGTACGGCTCTGAGCACAGGAACGGGGAAGCACAATTATGTTCGTATGTCCGTCCACACAGGCAGAGTCGCGGGCAATAAACAGTATAAATATATTGTGCGTTTCGCAAAAAAAAATAAATGAAGAAAGATATGTGCAGATGTCAGTGACCAGATATTATATTCGCAGATTTGTAAGCAGCTATTCAATTTTCAAATGACAATGGACGGTCGTGCACTGCAACGACGCTAGAATGTAAACTCATTATGATACAGCTGTCTTCAAAGTAGAACATATCAGCGTCATGTTTTTGTTATTCAACTTATATACCTACTTTACAAATTATTTACACCGTATTAAGTAGTATTAGCAACACGAAATACACATTAGAATTACGCCCGTTATGAATACTTTCAATACAAATCTAAAGCGGTGACTCATTACAAGTAAATGACGCGTCTGGACCGAGAAACTAGAATTCAGATTACCTATCTTGTTTGATTTCCGGAGCAGTAGTCATATGAGAATAAAAAATATATTTCATGAAAATGTGGTAATGTAAAAATACAAAGTGTAATTGAAGATAATACCTACTTGAATAAAAATAAATCGATTTTAAGCAGAATATAAAAGTTCAGTATTGTAAATTTATTTTCTGAGTACATGAAATGTACTTTAAATAAAATACTGTAAACTAGTTCAAGAAAACGGTCATTGCAGCAAAATCAATAAAAAACTAAAAATATTTATCGTCATATCGATCAACTTCTAAAAGAAAAAAAATCACTTTACGATAATTTAGTAACCGTAGGTATGACATTGGATTTGTTCTGTTACTTTATTTTGTTTTAATTGACCGCGTTCCAATAATGCCGTAAATGATAAAATAACCGGGTAAAAAAATACAATTCTATATAAAATAATCTATTATTTCCTTCAAAAGTATTAAATTGATTCGTTAAACAATTTCAGCAATATCAATTTTAAAAACATTTACTTAACAAAATTGATAAACTTTAATTTTTTTATTTCAAAACGGGGGACTCAGCCATCTCGGTCACTATTTAAATGAAAAAATATTTACTTAAGTATCCCTTTTTGTCTATATATTTCCATAAAAAAAGTTTAAAAAAGGCCATATCATTTTATTTTTTTTAAACAATGCTCTCCTCCGAACTAAAACTTTGGTTTTTGGAGAATAATTTTGAAAAAAAAAACACATATCCAGGAAGAAATTTTAACAACCATCCAAAAAAATTCTAGATTTTAGGTATCACAAATAATCTTCATTACGTAAATTAAAAATATAGGTTACATTTTCATAATAAATTATTTTATCTGCAGTGTTATTTCATAAGGTTTGGTTGCCTTCTTTGTGACGACGGGTTCGAGACCTTAAGACCGAGATGACGTGACGCGCCGAGGCGGAGGTGCGGCGGCCTTGAATGGTTACTACACATATGGTTTTTTTCGGAAAATGTTTGTGTAGTCATATCTCAATGTTTTTCTATTGAACTATACTAAAAGAAAACAAGACGGCGATTGGTTTTCAACCCAAGATCATTATATATTAAAATTTGGATGGTTGCTAAAATTTTACTTTGTGTAGATATGTATTACATACCCAAAGTAGTATTTTAATAACTATTTACACACTAAAACAACAATTTGTTGTAAAAGGATTTTTGCAATTATCTCCATTTCAAAAAAAAAATACTTATTACTTTAGTTGAAGCATTTTTTTCCGAAGAGCGTTTCTAAAAGTTCGTTACAAAACAAAATATTATACATTTACACAATGAGTTAGCCGCTAAATCAACAGGAGACAATTCCCGACTATCAAATGAAATTGCTGTCTGCGATGTATTTTTAAGGCCGACCGAGTCAGTGTGCTATGAAGAGTCCGGGGGACGCACGATATTACAATTTACAAATACCTGTGGTAAAAAAAAGTATTACTACATATATAAACTATTGAATTAGAATTTTTAGTGAGCAAGTAATACTAAACGTGGTATGTCACGAAGGTGAAATAAACCAAAAAAGAAGACGAATCTTAGAAAATTTATATTTACGCTTTAGACTACTTCTTGAAGGTAAGTTTAATAGACATTTAAACAAGTTTAAAATATATATAATTTGTAATTGACTTAGGACTAATATCCAAAACGACACAAGCTCTACCAAACATGATTTATCGTAAAATCAATTTGGGTTCTGGTATGTAAATAAACATTACAAAGTAATATTAGTAACATTCACAATTATTGAACTAACAACATGCGAAAATAGGTATGAGTGAGTACAAAGTAACGTATTAAAGATACGTTTTATTCGCATTCACCTATTTGTAGGTGTGCAGTTTAAAATTAACAACCAGTGATAAATAAATAAATAAAGTGATACGTAATTTACTTGTTATTGTTAACTGCGAAATCATTCACCATAATTTTATAACTTTTGTTATATTTTCTTATTAAAATGAAAGAATCTGCGTCTCTTCCCTTTGCCCACGGCATTAGTACAAAATATTTAATGCTCAGTTACAAAAAAAAAATCATAAGTAACTCATAATTAGTTTTATAAATAATTTGTAAATAAACTTCCAATCTCAAATAAATTATTACATGTTAAAAATTTTAAAGGGATAAGGTGTCAGTCATAGAAATATGGAATATTACATATATTTATTGAGTAAATTAAATTACAAATTAAAAAACACGGTTTTTTTGTGATTTTTGCCTCTTTGGTAAAATTAAAATTTCAATGATACATTGGTTTTCCTCTATAGTTTTATATATAACTAGCGACCGCCCGCAGCTTCGCTTGCGTAGACTACGAATTTCTGTTATAGGTACTATTAACGTTCGAGATGGTTTATACGCACTTTTTGCTGGAACCAATTTTGGTTACACCCATTCAAACTTTCAATCTTCATTCCCCTTCCACCCTTTAAAAAAACCAATACAATTTTTCATCTCCCGTTTCCCACCCTTAAAATGTGGAAATCTAAAAACCCTGAAACACGTCATTATTTGAGTCCCTCCATTCGCATCCTTAAGTTTGAAATTTCTAAAAAAGCCTTTCTTAACTTAATGCTCACGTTATAAAATAAACCTATGTTCCAAATTTAAGCTTCCTAGACTTAGTAGTTTTGGCTGTAGTAATTGGTAGATCAGTGTGGACAAACGACAGACAGATAGACAGACAAAAAAAACACAAAAAGTTGCTTATGACACTCTTGACAATCTTCTTTCACGTCTGCAAAGTTTCATTAAAATCTGTTAAGCCGTAGTGGAAATTAGCTCGAATAGATAAAATTGAATTGAATAGACACATAGACGTACAGACAAACAGACGGACAAAAAGTAGCTAATGTCAAATCTCTTAACAACCTTCTTTCCCGTCTGCAAAGTTTCCTTAAAATCTGTTTAGCCGTTTTGGAGATTAGCTCAAATAGACAGATACACGTACAGACAGAGAGACAGACAACAAGTAACATTTGTTAGTTTTGACGACCTTACACGTAGAGACAGACATACGGACAAAAAGTAACATTTGTTAGTTTTGACGACCTTCTTTTCATACTTGTGATGTTTCATTAAAATTGGTTTAGACAGATGGACGTACAGACAGACATACAAAAAGTTCTGTATGTCACTTTTGACTACATCCTTTCCATATGTGTAAAGTTTCATCAAAATCGGTTAAGCTGTTTTGGCCGAAACCTATTTGCTCGAATAGACAGACAGTTCGTTTTCATATATATAGCCTATAACCCTCCGCTAGATTCAGGCTATCAAAGGCAAAAAAAAAATTTTCAAATCCGACTGGTAGTTTCAGAGATTAGCGCATTCAAACAAACAAACAAACCATTTAGCTTTATAATAAGTATTTCTATTATATAGATTAATAGATTTTGAGATAATAAGAAAATAAGATAATACTGAAAACCGTATCAAAGTCTATTGCGTGGTTTGGAAGTAAAAAGTTAACGAACAGAGGCAGACAGCGAATTTATTTTCTCCCGCTATAGTTTTCATATTTCGATAAAAACTGCTAAGATATTAATTCAAATTGTGTGGTGTAAAGGGTAATTATGATATGCATGAAATGCTTAAGATAACTAACGTATTTAATTTGATAAGGATTAATATTACGTTTAAAAAACATCTTCGCAAATAGTACATAATGTTAGAACAAATTTGATTGTCATAAAAAAGGTTATAGTAAGTTAACCTTAAAAGGTACACATATGATGTCCCGGACTTTTGGGTAGAACTTTTAAAGGGGAACAATTCCGTAATACATGATTTTTGGTTAACATCAACCGTTGACGCAGCGCGTGCGACGAAAGCTCTCAAAAGGAATAATTTTTCCCGTTTTTGCAACATTTTTCATTGATGCTCCACTCCTATTAGTCGTAGCGTGATGTAGTATAGCCTATAGCCTTCCTCGATAAATGGACTATCCAACACAACTATAATTTTTCAATTTGAACCAGTAGTTTCTGAGATTTGCGCGTTCAAACAAACAAACAAACAAACTCTTCAGCTTTATAATATTAGTATAGACTACATTTGCGGAATTGATCATTATTAATTCAGTGTTGGACGCAGATTTTAATTAAAATGACCATACTTGCCAGGGTTCAATGACGATCGGAATTCGGTGATAAGTTATAATATATCTACAGCAGATATTATTTAATTCCTCGTAGGATATTCGATCTCGAATCGAACTTTACAAAACTGGTTTCAAGTTTCGATATATCTTAACAACATGTCATTCAGAGATATATAGTTTCTGCCTACCTTTTTTAAAACACGCGTAAAAGTACCTATGTATATTATATTTTTAGAAAGAATTCGTATGCATTGTGTTGTGACACATTGAAACTTTATCCATTCTAGCCCAAAGGCAAATCCACAACATGGTTGACTTTGTATTTTAACCTATAAAATAGCGATAAATAAGATAGGTAAAAGATCTCCAGACAACGACCGTGTTACTTGAGCCAATTTAGCGAGCCCACGCCGCCACAGCTTGATACCGAACTTCCGTCGTGTATCCCCTACCCAACTCTATTTTATAAGCTAAAACAAACCCTAAATTTAAAGAATTAGGGTACAAAATGTATTAACTAACATTTAAGGTCAAATAAATAGCAACATTATAGACAGACTTTTCATAATCATAATAAATAAAACTATATGTACATTATGTACTCATATTGGAGTTTCGTGGATGATGGAACACAAACAGTGTAAAGTTTTTATGATGAACGTAGTTAAATGTATCGCGTATCATTGTTTGAACAACAACACTCGTCATAATATTGTTACGGGCTTGCGATCCCAGTATTTTTGGATGCCTGAAAACGCCAATTTAGTTGTGTTTATACTTTATTCCGAAACAAAATCACAAATTATTATTATAGCACTCTTGCCCGGAATTATCTCGAAATTTCTACCATGGGATATTTGATTTTGAAAGTATTATTGTGGTCATAAATCGAAACGCCACTGTTTCATCTTTTGACCGTGCTGCCTCTAAAATAGAATGTTATTTCTAATTAATTTTTATCTCGTACTTCTAGTTATTTCTGTTTTCATTCGATATGTTTGTGAAGCCGTGTGATCGTTCGACTACTTTCTATGAAACATCGACTTGCTTCTACGCATAGACGCCACAACATACGGACAAATGTGACAAAAATTCAAACCTACATTCATGTTTATATTACAGTGACTAAATTTATACTCGTAACAGAAATACAATTCCAGTCATTAACTATAGCGAAAGTTGTGATTATTGCATTATTATTATATCTCACACTATCGCTGATAGATGGGACTCTCCATTTATGGCCCATTAGCTGGGTACATCACCATTAAAAAAAATACATTTGCTGATTGTTTAATTTTAACTTCTAAATGTATTTATTTATTATTATAATTTGTTAATATTTTATTGTACTGTTTCGTTTTAATATATGAATAACACGTAAATAACATGTAAAAATTTAAAAATTACTATGGGCTCAACACCCGATAATAAATGATTATTATTGTTATTACTATTATTACGCCAGGTACAAATCGGACATACAAATCATACATAAGCTCATGCCTGTTTTCCAGCTCTTTCATTTCATCGACATTTATCAATCACTTGATGCAGGCTTATCGGTTTTAAGTGTTTATAACGTTCTTTTTTAATATGTCGCCAATTTGAACAACATACGTTTATCATGCGCCGCCCCATACCTATCCCAGTGCATCTTCACTCTTTTGTCACTTTGATTTCATTCATCCTATCCTTGGACTGGCTATATTTTATCTTTTTCTTTTTCAGATAAATGAAACTCATTCAGAGTAATGGATCAAAGGAAAGGAGGCAGACTGAAATCTTTAATATTCTTACTTACCTATGGAATAGCTAACACTTTATGTAGCTTGCCCGTCGACTTGGCATCGGATGAAAAAGGTCTGACATATCAAAAGATTCTCTTTGCTTTATATTCGTGATAAAATTATTTTTATTTGAATATAAAAATATCGTGTCGTGATAGCCAAGTGGCTGCCCGCTTCTTGTTTAAAAGGCTGTGGTTCGAATCCCATGGCATGTGCCAATGATTTTTTCTAACTTTTGTGCATAACTATAACTAACTCTGTGCCTCGGAGAGCACTTTACAATTACAATACACGGCAGTCGTTAAAATGCACCAACCCACATTGAAGCAGCTTGGTGGATTAAGCTCCGAGCTCATTCATCCCGAGTGGAGGCCTAAGCCCTTGCAATGGCCCATTAGTGGGCTGATGGTATGGGTATGGTATTTGAAAATATAATATTTTGATTGGACTCGGTCCATAAAACTGTTGAAGCGTACCTTGAATTCCTTTTTTCAGATTTCACATACCTAACAGATAACGCACACCTACCGATGCACCGGCTTCAAATAATTACAAATATCCTAAATTTTAGCCTTGTATCAGAATACAATTGCTGTGACATATAGACGAACAGACTGACATATAGAAACTATGAAGATCCCTCGAAAGAGCTTTTTCCCTTCTCCTCTGACAGGAGAAAGGAGAATAAAAAGTAAAAGCTTAACGTGTGAAGCCTATTACTACTAAAAAACTTGGAATAGGTATTATTAATCGAATATATTTGGTGATGGTACCTACCTATTATTTGTAACCGGAGGAAGCTAAACACGTTGCCCACGCGGACGAAGCTGGGGTCGATCTTTAGTTTAAATGAAATTGCCGAGATATCTATTTATGTAATATTAACAAAAAAATCATTGTTTCCAGTGTTACCGCTAACGACATCATCTTTCACCCAATCGACTATAGGCTTGAGTACACTCCGATTAACGAATGTCACGACAACAGCTACAATAATACCACCTGTGCCACCTTTGAACAGGGATAAACATTTAACTTTTTCCGAAAGTGGCCATTATCAAACTTTTATGTTCGCTAAAGACAACACTTACATACAACTCGACGGTGATATAATACAGCGGTTTCAGTTAAGGTATTTTTTATTTTTACACTATAACAACAATATATTGTAGGTAGGTACAAAGTGGTAGGTAGGTACTTCTAGATTTTGACGATAGATGAAACCTCTATACAACACGTTAATGAAAAAGCGCAAAACCTGAAATTAGTTTGTTCAGAATCGAGAGTAGAATCGATTCCAGTAATAAAAAATAGGGGTTAAATTTGAACCAAAAATATTAAATTTACGCCGTCTTTAATCGTTACCTACTTAACTCTAGAGACGAATGGACTATTTACATTAGTTACTAACACACTCAAATACGTCATGCACACATTGGATTCTTGCAATTAGCGTGTGAAAGGTCATTACGTTTCCAGAAATGCGTAAAAAAGAGATAGCAAGTGCGTGGGGCCAGGGGCGTTGTTGTGGACAGCGCGCCAAGCGGCAACGTTGTAATGTGAGTTCTGAGTGTAAGTTTGACTGAATGCAGATTGCGGCGGCACGCGAATCGGCAACGTCGCACTAGATCGCGCGTAATTACCATAGACTTATTAATTTGCAATAAACACTAGAAAACAAAAAAGCTAATATCTTCGTAAATAATCAGCGAAAGTTAAATTTAATAATTTACATAATTCTTTTATAACAAAATTAAGTTGGGGTGTCTGAGGTTTTGCGCTCTTTCATTGACACGTTGTATACAATAATGTACTGATCTTTTTGGACAATAAAATTAAATAAATTAAAATGATTTATATAATAAAATTAATTAAATAAAAATAAAATAAAGTTTCCTTTAAGTAAAATTTACAATTTTTTATGTTTAGTATTGACAGCCCTGATACTATAAAAAATAAAGATGCAATAAATTCAAATATTAATTATTTAACGATGCATATAAATACATTTTTCTCAATTGTTATTAAAAGTTTTAGTCGATCATGTTCTAATTTAAAATTGTTAGGTTTTTGATAAATGTTGTAACATTTCAGATTATGTAGGGAAATCTCATTCAAATTTAGAACAAGACTACCGCATGGGTTGCTGGTATATCACAACGTCAAAAATCCTGTATTCAAAATGCAACCATACGCTCTGTACGTTATAGTGGAGAAGGGTGAACTGAAAGGTATATTCCATTTAAACATCTGCATTTTGTTCATTTTTATCTTTTTCTAAAACCTGAACTACTTATTTCCTAAAAAAAACCTACGGGTGTGTGTTACCTATTCTTGTCAAGAGTTCGATAAACTTGAGGTTTGCTTCCTTTTCTTGAGTTCCCTCTACAACAATCCATAGAACCGCAGCCGAAAATTGTAAATCTACCAAAGTGTTGTCGAAATTGGAATATTCTAGATATCCTTGGCTATTCTTAGCGTATTCGTAGAAGAAAATAGATCCTAATTTGAAACTAACATATTTGTTGGCTATGGTTTTTATAAACAAAATTTTTGTGGTACGATTTCAACCCATTTTTTTACAGATGACACTGTTTGCTTCGTGTTTATCTCATCATTTGTAATTATATAATCAACTATAGCCTTACTTAGTATTCTAATAGTTAATACGCGTATTTTTGGTACTGTTTTATCATCAGTTATTTATTTACCACATATCTATATAACCTGGAACTTAATGGATATAATAAGACACAACTTTTATATCAACTTTAGATCACTTCGTATGTCGATTATTAGCCCAAAACTATATTTATTTTTTTAATATTGCATTTTTGCTTTCTGTCCTTTGAGTCCTTGAATTATGTTTATTTGATAGTCTTGCTTTTTCTTTTATTATTTTACGTTTTATATGGTATTATTTAGTTTTAATTTTTTTCCTACGTGTCCCTATTATTTTAAACCCTATTTGTTTTTTTATCGTTAATTCATGATGTTTTTAAATTTTGTTTCATATTTCAAAGTTTCGTAGTTTACGAAAAAAAAAATTACTTTTCTAGTTGTCCACGTTTTCGGTAAGCATTTGACATCTGTGACAGTGGGTAGAGGATTGAATCGTGACCAATGGCATAGCGTAGTGGTCACTATCGACGTCCATGGAGCTCGTTTAATCGCGAAAGTCGATCAAATGAGAGAGGAAGTATATTTAAAGGTAGGATCAACTATATATACGCATTGATGCTGGTTCTACAATTATTCTAGTATTATAATTATGACTGGAAACATGATATTACTCTGTGGTGAAAAATGTTTTTTGTCTAACAGCTATATATGATTTGCTAGTAAAGAACTTATTCGATAAATAAAAAACCAACATACCTGATATTAAAATACAAAATATACTACTGTTCAAGGTTGCCGAGTGCGTCACCTTATACCTTCGATGATTAATACATCATAACGTTTTTCAGAAAATCTCATAAAAAAAATGGTAGTCGCATGTTTTTCACCGAACTTTCTGAAACCAAACCAGTGTGTTGGCGAAACGGCGATAACCGACATCGAGGATCGGCATTTAACACCGTTGTTATGTACCATTAATAAGAGTTTTCTTTCGATCATTAAAATCAAGTCCATAAAATTTAACGTGTACCTAACCCACTTTTTACCACTATCGATCAACACTGTCGATTATCTATCAATTGCATCTCACCGAACTACTTTCCTGCAACTATATAACATGATGTAATATTTCAAACATACCTATAATTTGTATAAAAAATAGAACCGTTAATCTTCATGCTTGTTAAGTAACTTTAGTAATAAAGTTTGAGGTAACAAAAATACGTAATCCCAAAGCAGGCAAGATTCGGTGTGTCATTTGATTTTATCACTTCACTAAGTGATTTGTTTGAAAACCCTAATGGCTGTTTTGGTATTACATGACTGTATTTTATGTTTCACTAGTAGTTCGCCTCGATACTGCAAGATTTCTGATATGATAAATATTACGTTGTCTTTAGAAAATGTGAGAATCATCTGGCATAATTCCCGGCCTAGAACTGCAATGGTTTAAACTTTATTATATAATGTCTAGATAAGTCGGCGTCAAAAAACGTAAATAAAATTATCACCTAACTGTTCGGTTATGATTCACGCACATAGACTATTTTTATATAGTGCGATTGGTTAGTAAAGCGTAACGTGAGTATGAGATCTGTTGATTCACACAAACAAGTATGCAAGAGTTGGCCTGTCATTTTTGTTGGCATTGTAGGTACCTATTGCGAGGTGATTGCGAGGGTCCATCCAGCCAGACATTATAATTATTATCAAAGGGTTAATAGTACTTTTACGTATTTCAGTATTCATTCCATTTAGAATTTTAGATATTTTAACTTATCGAGTCGAAATGATTACGTAATCAATTTTTTGTATAACGTATACCTACATCACAACAACGTCTAGGCCCCAAACTAAGCATTAGCTTGTGTTTTGGGTACCAAGCAAAGACACCGCATATATATAACATCCAAGACCCGGTATCAATATTAATATTCATCATATAAATACTGATCCGACCTGGGATTCGAACCAGGGACCTCCAGCTTCGTAGGTAGGGTCGCTACCCACTAGGTTAAGCGGTCGTCAAAACTTTCTGTCAAATTTTAAAAGCTATTATTTGCGAATTTATTTTAGTGACCGCAGACCATCCAAACTGATCCTCAAACTTCACGTTTTAGCGAGATTTTTGTGATTATGTAATCAAATTTTAAATTATTAAATAAATAAAATTTACTAAATAACTTAAATTCAATTTAACATTTCCGAGTGTTTAAAACACAAAAGCGAAATCGTTCGCAAATGACACGAAACTGTATGATATGGTAGGAAATTTCAGAAAATAATAGTGAATTGTGTCGCCGCCAAAATTATAGACGGCTTCGAAATCCCTAATCTATTCTTTCCAAAATTATTACCTTACTAACTTCTACCTCAAAATTCCGGAACCCAAGACAACTCACATAATCAAAATAAAAACAATATACCAGGGCTACAAAAAAAAACACTAGCAAAACCGCTATCACCACGCTGTCACTTGAAATATATCAACAAAATTTCGCTCTGCTGTATTTTGTTTTATAAAGTGTGTGATACTGCTGAACATTATTAATTTGAATATCATAAACTGTGTGTGTATGGATGAACTTTGATTTGTGTTGTGAAGATGGCACCAATACTTAACTTCGGAGAGGTAGCGCTGCTTAAATCAAGTAAGCGGGTTGTCGACTTCCTTTCTTTTCCTCTTGTCCTGGTACAACACCGTCCTTCAAAGTAAACTAGGTTGACGTTAACCAAAAAGGTTTAATCTTTTAAAGACCTATGGATTCCGCATTTATGTAGGTGTAGTGTTCAAGAAATATCTAAGCGCGTTTACAAATACCACATGATTAATTAATTAAACGGTACAGAGGCACAGCTTCATACGACCGCGTGAAAAGGTAACACTATTACAAGCATGTGCGGCATGTGTGCGTGTCCACTGGCCGCTTGTCACATACAAAACAAAACCGGCTCAGCCAGCCAGTAGACAAACTCAGTGTCGGGTCAATGTTTGAGTAATAAAAAAATGTAGGTATTTTATTATAACTATGGTTACTTATTATACTATGTGTATGAACAATAATAGAAAAAATCAATCATATTTCAACTATACTACGTAAGTAAGTGAATTTTTGATTATGTCTTTTTCAAGTAGATATCATGTCTTCGCTGTAGGTATCTTTATTTTCATGTATGATCCTTTTCTAATGTGCAGAGGATACTGCACGATATTTTTACCTTTTTATTATTATTACAAGCTTTTATTCAACTTAACATTTGTGAGTGGGGGGCTGGGTATGTATTCATTTTTAGTTCAAATATTGCAAGCAAGATTTGAACTTCAGTTTTTTTTTTAACCACCACGTCCGATTAAGCTAAAATTTAGTATATCTGCGTAACTTTGGTGACAATACAATAATATTGTAGATAAAACCTGACGCTATAGCTAGAATCATCTCCTCACGAGGGAACTTTTCAACAGTTAGTAGCACGGACATGGAAATTTGTAGGTATGTAAGTAAGTTTAATTTTGATAGCTAAATATGATTTCACCATGAACTGCTGCTACAGCCAGGATTATCTCCTAACGAGAGAACTGCTCAACGGCGAATACCTAGCATGGTCATGAAACTTTGAAAACGCGTTAAAAAGCTTGAAATTTAATTTTTTATCATGTAAAGTTATTATTAACACGTTATACGTCATTTTTATTACTAGCTTTTCAGTCTGTCTGTTTTTAATTAAATAAATATTTTTTAAAATGTTTACGTTGTCTTTCGTGTGCACGTGTTCCGTTTGCAATTAAATGTAGTCTTCCTGTTTGTGCAAAAACTTAACAATAGCTTCGAACTCGTTCTAACATTCCATTACAGGTACAAACATTAAGGTGGAACTAATAAAAGCGTACCTATTAGAAACTTTTTGTTAAACTCAAAATTTACCACACACTTAAAAGAATTAATAAATTATTAAAATCGAAAATTATAAAATGAAAATTATCAAAGTAATTTGTAATTGCGTATTCTTTCATAATACATTGCTAATAAACAAATGTTTAGTTAAATTTATTAACTTTTTGTGACAAACCTACCAAAATTGGTATAAATTTTGCTCGCTCATAGGAAGCTATGCCTCTGTACGATTTATTTACCTACTCATGTGCAAATAGGTATACTTACTCATGAAAATCACTTGTCATAAATATAATTTAACTGCTCGTAAACTTGATATGTTACTTAACATAGGTATTATTTATATATATATAAAGCCACGCCGCACGCCAGCTGCCGAACTTTATCGAAGTCTACCGAGTTTGTCCGAAGTGGTGACCGATCGACGGGCAAATTGTCGTTTACATGTTTCACCCCATCTTTTCCAAGTGCGAGATATTCTGAAGTGTTGGAATGTATTCAAACTTTACACGGTGATGAATGAATTTTAACTTCCTATTTATTTCATATTACACATTTTGCGTTTTTGCAACTAATTAGTAAATGTTTCCAATATGTTATTCTTTATATTTACAATATGGCAAGCCGAAATTTATCAATCAGTCAGCAGTATAGTTCCAATCAACCTTTATGGCGGATGTGAACATAGGCACAAGTCGCCTCGCAGTAACTAGTTTTAGGTGTAGCGAGACGCAGTGGAACGAGGGGCTTAAGGCTGAACCTGCGCAAGCATGCTTAAAGCGTTGTATTCCGATCCGCCATAAAGTTTGAATGGAACTATATCTATCCATCATTACCATTACCCCTACTGAGTTACTGAAACTTAACACGCACACACACATATATCGATAAACATTTGGCTTCACTTCACTTATTTCAACTTATTTGTATGGGACACATTACGTTTTGTTATTTTTATTAGTCTATAATTGTAATATAATACACTGATAACGTAATTGAGTTTTAGAACCAGAAGTCTTTCATTTAAAGTAGCAAGATGTCAGATATCAAGAGAGAAAGTAGTAGGTACTAAAAAGTTATATTAAAAGTAGCTACTTAAATATTAATTTGTATTACATGCCAAGTCTAGAGTCGAACGCTTGAACTATTATGATGGTTTAAATTATTTGGTGCTTTTAATGGAATCCTTAATACTTGAAAAAATTCTAAATGTTACTTAAAGAAATATATTAATATGAAAAATATAGCTAAATAAAATTTTCAGTATATTTAACCTACGTAATTAAATAGTATGGCTCTATTTAATTACCTGTGTATACGTACTTCCTTTCATTATTAGACCTTAATTTGTAGATATCTGAATTTAATCAGCCACCTTATTTTACAGGGTTTAAGTTTTGATACCAACTATGGCATTACGGACAACTTGACTTCAGTTATTCTTATAGGGGGTACGTATTATTCATTATTTAACTTAATATATGTTGCAATGAAATCGTAAGATTGTGGGTTTGTTTACGCCATTTCCTCTCTTTTTCAAATTATAAATGAAACGGACACTGATCTTGAAGATTTTACGAGATCAAACGACCGGTCAATGTATGATATAAAAACATATTTTTAGTGTATTTAAATTAACATGTTTTCGTGTTATTTGGCGGTGAGTATCTATAAATACACTATGTAACAGTATCTAAAGAACCAGCAGCACACGAGTCTAATTCGCACTTGGCCGGTTTTAATATGTTAATCTTGACTAAATGTGAACGTTCAAAATCTAGATAGGACGCCATTGAATTTTACCAGAATGTAGAGCCTGATTAAAAAAGTCAGAGATACACTTACAGTTTACACAAATATAATCTATTTTACAAGCGAACATACAAGCTAAATGATCTTATTCCGTAGTCAAAATTTTTATGTGAAAAATGTGAAACCTAATTTTACAGTGACGACCGAATAAACATTTTTTTTTTCTAATTATACCTACTATCTTATTGAATGTATCAGTAAAATAAGGCGAACAATTAGCAAATTAAACTAAATCGAAATCTGCGAAATTAAATAAATGAATATCTAAAAAGCAGCTAGTTCAAGTATTCAATAAATTTTTTTACTTGTTTTTATACAATTAACGAGAATAAACATTTTATGATACAGGCTCGTTAGCCCACTGGTATCATAAAACGTTTATTTAAGGTAACCATTTACGTTAATTCAACAGATTAGGTTAACAACATTTCCTATAAATGATTTTAGCAGGATAATAATACTCTTACAGTAATTTGTTATTATAAAAAAATATGAAATTTTTATTGTTTAAATAAATAAATGTGCCTTTTTTGTTAGTACTGTAAAATCTTTGGCTCTTACCAAAAACAAAACTTCAATTAACGATATGTGTATATGTTATTTACCTAGGCAATCTTAACATATACGCTTATTTATTTCAGGTCTGAGTTCAGAAGAAAAGTTACATGGTGTGAAATACATTATAGAGTCATTCGTCGGTTGTATCAGTGACATGGTTTTGAGTTCTGGGAAAGCTGCTTCAGATTTGTTACCCATCGTTCCCTTAATAGCGACCAAGCATGAAAATGTCAAAGAAGGTTGTATAGATAAATGTAAGACTATCGAAAATCTCTGCTTCGAAGGCTCTAGGTGTGTTAACGAGTACAACGGTTATAGATGTGATTGCTTCGGTACTATGTATGAGGAACAACTTTGTGATTTACACAGTAAGTAACTTTAATTATATTAATATATTTTCCTAATAATACAATGGGATTATAATAACCAAAAATTCGTTACCGAAATATCATTTTCAATACATTTGCTATTAATATGGTTTTTATGAAATCGAAACTTTTACCGTAATGTTGTATTTTACAGTACTAGGCCTTTTTACTTTATACCAATCACAGACGACCATTCAAGCGCATGCATAAACCGCGAAAAGCAACCCGCTCGCGCCTTTAGTTACCTACATTTGAAGTGTTATTTTAATCGCAAATGTATTGAAAAACGTCGTATGATGCTCGTACTCAGTAAGCTGGCTATTATAGTCTCGATTTATTATAAGAACTCGGCTTAGCCTCGTGCGATGTCCACCTTACTATACTTGCATCATAATGTACTATTAACGCACTTTTTTTATGGACGTTCTCACAAATTAAAATCTAACTTTACTCGTGCATAATATGATTTCCGGTGCGCAAAATAAATGTACCTTTAATTTCAATTATCAATTTTCAAACCACAATAATCTTGTTTTCGTAATACATTTAGGAAACTACGCCAAAAAACATTCACCAATTTTTTTTTAATGATTTGAAATATATTTTTTTTTGGTCTATTAGTAAGTATATCCTAAAATAAATTAAACTACATTTTTATATATGAACACTGGTTAGCCTGTAAAATAGGCCATAACTGTTATATAACTTTGAGGAACATACAACGTAATCGAAATATACAGCATCAAAAGCTAATTCTGTGACAAAACCCATAAGAGAAAGAAACTCAATATCTGATAATACGAGGAGTGATCGAAAATTATCTTGAATAAAACGAATTGACTAGAAGCCCTCTTGTGCGTTTACCGTCTAACCACTCATACTCTAGCTAGCTGGTGTAAGATGGCGAGTTTTAGTCCGAGTTTCCCGCGCGTCGTTCACAACCCCTCAAAATTGCGTAATGTCACTTCGATATTGTGAACATTTATGACGGTTAAAAGCAAACGTTGCTGTCAAATTAATTTACTGTATGGTTTTGGGTACCTAAAATTTTGAATTTATCCTAAGTTTTTGGTTCCCTTTTACTTACCGCGACGGACAACTTTTTCTTTTTTTTTTTTTAATATTTTAGTTTCTCATTATTGCTTGTCTTGAAAAATTAAAAGAACTGATATTCGGGCCGTAATTAAACATTTTATACAGATATACTATATATACCAAAAATATTTATTTCGGCTTACTGTTTACTTTGCGGGTCAATTGCCCTTCAAATTCTACAGTGTATAATGTAGGCTATAATTAAATTAATACAATAAATTTTTATGTATTATTTGAACCAATATGCTTTGTTTAGTACTCTATGCGTGCTCTACTGACGTATATTTCTTAACTCGGTTTTTATAACAATTGCAAATAGATCTATTTTAATCGAAGTTTTACATGTTTTATTTATTTAAAATGCAATTGTATTATAAACATTAGCATACGAATTCGTTGAAAATACACAAAATTTCGACACGAATCCTTAAGTCAAATAAATTGTTTTGCTGTTTCCATTTTTAATGAAAGAACTAATTAAAAGTTTATAAACGCTATCACAAATAAGGGAATTGTACTTTCACTAATTGCGTTCTGTTCTTGTTATTTGTTGCATAACTGATTACGCTATCCCAATTACTTTTATAGCGGCCACAATATTGACTCTGCGTGGTTCGAGCTACGTCTCTTATCGGGTTTACGATTGGAAAGATCGAGTGCACTCTACTAACACAAGAGTTAGTCTACATTTCAAGGTATTTTATTTATATGTTAAATTAGTAAACAAAAATCAACATGTGTGGCGAATAAGCATTAATTAATTAACACATTGCAAAAAAAAATGTTACTCCGAAAAATATGTCAAAGATGTCCAGTGCGAAGGATTTAAATCTAACCATTTCCATCAATTTATATCGAACGTAAGAATTAAAACGCACCCAAAGTTATTAAATTTTTACATATAAGAAAAATATTTATAACTGAATGTTATTGCATTTTGGAATATTTTATAAAAGTTAAAACTTGATTTATCGACCTTGTGATGCGGCTGGTACCTCCTATTAGGAAATTCGCTAACTCGCTGTATAAGTGTGATATATGTAAGTGATGATTAATTGTACTAATTATAGCTTAGACTAAAATGTAGGATTTCGAAAGCAGTACCTCGTCTACGCTAATAATTAAAGAGCTTTGATTTAGAAAGTACACCCATCCGAACGTTCGCCTCATGTGTTTGCCGGACTAAAGAATAGCACCATTTTAGATCTTTTAATAATTATACGTCATGAGTACTAAAGCATGACCTTGGCTTGGTGCAGTTTTGTTAGTTCTGTTACGATAATATAAATTATTATTATTATAATACAGCGCCATTTAGTCCCAAAGTAAGCAAGTATTGTGCTTGTATTACGGGATACTACACAATTGATATAATACTTAAATATTCTTTTATTTAATAAGATATACATATATAGATAGTTTTTACATCCAGACGGAACAAAAGACATGTTCATGTACACATATATTTGTCTCGGGCGGGAATCGAACTCACGACCCTTGGCTCCGCAGTTAGGTTCTCTAACCATTGGGCCAATCGGTCAGGCAGTTCTTATTTTTAGTTTTATTGTAAGCTAGCTTTCCGTCCGCGATTTCATCCGCGTGGACTACACAGTCGACGCTTCAGGACATTGTGAGACTTGTGACTAGAAAACTTTGAAACATAACCACCATAAATATTTATTACCAATATTTAATCAAAATCCGTTTAGACATTTTAGCGTGAAGAATAGCTATGCCACAGGAACCGTATATTTTTCAGGGAAGAAATTTATCCTGTGTGTCATTCCAAGTCTTAAAGCACCATCGTACTAAATTTCAAAATAAATCAGTTCAATCGTTTCAGCATCAAGAATGGTTATCCCACAGGAACCATCCCTTTTTCCAGGTTAAAAAGTCGATGTTACTCTCCTGTTTATAAACTATATCTATGCAAAACGACATCAATCCGTTGCTCCGTTACTACGTGAAAGAAGGACAAACTAACAAACCAACAAACCAACAAACACCATTTTGCATTTATAATACTAATATTATAATACTAATATTATAAATGCAAAATGGTGTTTGTTGGTTTGTTGGTTTGTTAGTTTGTCCTTCTTTCACGTAGTAACGGAGCAACGGATTGATGTCGTTTTGCATAGATATAGTTTATAAACAGGAGAGTAACAGGGACGTTTGATTTTAAATGGTTGTCAATTTAAATGCAATGTCAGTCTTTTGTAATGTAAGCTTTGTTCATTTAAAACAAAATTGTTATGATAATAGAAACTTGAATTTTTATCATAACAATTTTGTTTTAAATGAACAAAGCTTACATTACAAAAGACTGACATTGCATTTAAATTGACAACCATTTAAAATCAAACGTCCCTACAAGGTTATGTCATCACAAGTAAACGAGTACTAACTTCAGTTTCTGGGATCGTTTGCTAGGTACTGTGTAACGCTCTCGCACTTCATCCTCGCATGTGTCTACGTTTCAGACACGCTTCGACGATTCAGCATTATTCTACGCGAGTGGACAGATAGACGACAAACATCATTACATAGCACTCTCTATACATGACGGAAAAGTCGCCGTACAAATAGACTTGGGCGACGGTGCTATAGAAGATTACCTCGGCGAGAAAGTCAACAACAACAAATGGCACAACCTAACCATAATTCATCAAGAGAAAAACATCTTCATGTACTTAGATAACATAACTGAAATATACGAAATGCCTGGCAACGGTCGACACGTGTGCATCGACCCAGAAATATACATTTGCGGCGGCCCTGATCTCCATAAAATGAAAGGCCTGAAATCGTTCAACAATTTTGCAGGAAATCTTAAGTACGTGTACTATAACGATGTTTCTATTTTATACGAACTGAAACAGCATAACCCCAAAGTGCACTACATAGGCATATTAGACCCGGAATTCGAAGAGATAGACATAGAAGTAATACCGATAACTTATCCTTTCGCAACGTCTCACATCTGGTGGCCTTTGAACCAAAGCAACGATGTACATCTGGTATTTGACTTTAAAACTAGTAAAAACATGGCCGTTTTAGCTTACAGTCAAATAACGTCAGGACAAGGTTACTGGGAGGTAAGAACAACTTTCAAAAATTATAAAACTTGTACAACTTTACAATAAATACCAAAATAAAACTTGTTGCAGGTGCGTATGGTGAAAGAGGAGATAAGGTTCGAGTTGGTACGCGATGTTGGTAAAAATGTCACAGTATTGAAATCCGTTAAATTTAATGTGAGCAATGATTGGCATACTGTCGAATTAGAATATAAGAAGGGACGTTTGAAACTAACCGTCGACCACTTGAATAAGCACGCTCAAATGTTTGGTAACTTGTTTTATTATTTTTTTTTTTTATTATCAAAGGTCAAGTTCACAGCCAAGTTAAACAAACGGCTGCCACCGTGATCCCTTTTCTAAAAGCGACCCTAGGTACTTTTGAACATTCTATATCTCTATATCATAGACAAGTATAGCGTGAAAGTTACGTCAGTAAAGATAGTTAAATCTTAACTAAATTCGCAAATTACTAGTATCTAATAAAATATAGTTTAGAAAATATGTACTTTTAAAATTTTGCCGTTTGTCACACTATTAGCAGACCCACAAACTTTGGGAATAAGAGAAAGAAGAAAGTATAAAACTTTTTTTCTTTTGTGCTGCGTACATTGCCTATTTTAGTTGTCATAAACCTTTGATTACGAAAGTGTATTATAATAAGAAGGTATAGTCTGGAAGTCCGTCCCGATTACTTACGATTTAATCACTAAAGAAGAAAAGAAGCATTGATTCCAAAAAGGAATGTGTCCCCATCAAAAACATGACTGTAAAAAATTTCCTAAGTCTTGTAAAACTTTTCGCTATGGAAATATTTGAGATTCGAAGAAGAACCAAGTTACCCATTTTATTCCTGATTTGATTTTATTTGAAAGTTAATTTTTTGGACTTGGTTATTACGAAGCCGGAGGATTATACTCTACTGTGAAATTATTTGTTAGCCATGCATACAAAAATAAAATATTAACAATTTAATAGAATTCATTTCTTATGACTATATTCTAAAGCCAATCGATTACAGAGTTTAAAAGAACAAATTTTAAATAAAATTGATTCGGGTACAAAATTGATAACTTGGCTCATCCCTGTACCTAAATTTTTTTATGGCGAAAGTGTCACGAGCTTAGGCAATGTCATTATAGAAATGTTATTTTACACTGTCTTTTATCTGAAACTTGGGCTATGTATGGTTTTAATGGATCGCATCATTCCGATTTTAATATTCATAAATATTAACGCGTACTTCTTACATCTTATGCTATACTGTTTTTACACATCTAATTTATTTTTTGAAACCACGCACTATACTACTTTTCTTTTTAATGCTGTGCTCCTAATCTGCGTAATGTTATATACTATATCATACGGTATATATATCATTAATAACCCCCTCCCCACCCCTACAAAGATTTTTCCTGGCTACGGCCGGCGGCCGTATAAGTTGAATTATGATGATGAAAATGTTAAAGTTTAAGAATCAATTCAGGGGTGTTTGACTCATAAGTATATAAGCTTGTTCATTCATCAATCACATAAACTTTTGGGTTCTGGGCTAATAGGGTACTGTTTTTTTTTTTAATTAAAAGGTGTGCTTTATAAAGCCTAATACTAAACTATTGTTTTTAAATAACTATAACTAATATAACTAATAACAAACTTATACGTATTACAAATTTCCAATCAGAGAGAGACTTCAATATTGAAGGGTGACGTGACGCCTCGATACAGCCCATTTGAATGATATTAAATTAACCTTCCAAGAAAGAAACAAAGAATCTTTGATAATTTGTATATATGTTTTTTTATTTCTCAATCGATTATGATTTTATTTTTAGATTTGTTTTTATACTAAGTTTATTTTTGAATTAATTTAAATAACTTTTAATATCAGTCACCTGCGCTATTAATCAATTACAATATTTATGTTAAAAAATTAGAATCTTAACCTGTGCGACTTGAAAACTTGTCCCATACAAGCACTAATTAACAATATTGTTAGTTTATTTTATGAGATATAATAATATTGTTTATCTGCAGGTTTGGACTTCGATTTACAGGATAAAATTGTAATTGGCAGCGGTTTAAAATCCGCGAATCTAGGACTCATTGGATGTATGAGAAACATAAGGATAAACGGTTTATTGATAGAACCAAGGTAAATTTTAATTTGAATGAAATAAAAACTTATTCGTATAGTTCCAATGCTCGATAATAAATCAAAATTTAAAAGGAATTTGTAGTGGCTTTCCATACAAACGGCGTTGACAGTTACACCCCATTAAACCTTAAACGATTGTCGCACAAAAATTATATGGCATTCAGAACAACAAACGAAGGTTAATACGTTTTTAATTGTTTAAATATTTTGATACATCATAATAAATAAAAACTGAAATGCGCAGATTTTTTTTCGAAATTGAATGCTATAAATTGAATTTGAATTTAATAAATTTCGATCTGAATACCATATATTTTTTTCGCGCCAATCGATTAAGGTTTAATAAAATGTAACCGTTATCGCCGTTTGTATGGAAATTTGCATCTACACACTCCTCTTAAGTGTGCTGTATATATTATTTTATACGCATATATTCAGAAGGGTACTAACTATTTTTCGAATCATCTACAAAAATTTTTTCGTAGTTGTTTGAGTAACAAAGACTATCAGAACATGGGTTCGGGTTCGATTCCCGCCCGGGACAAATATTTGTGCGCATGGACATCTGTTCCGTGTCTGGGTGCAAAATATCTATATATGTATATATTATTTTTAAAAAAGTATGTATATGAGTTGTATGGTACCCATAATACAAGGTTTGCTTAGTTTGGGGCTAGATGGCGCTATGTGGGATGTCCCAGGTATTATTATTATACGCTTTTTTAAACTACTTTTCCAAACCTTCGAACATATAGAAGCGACGCACTTGACAACGAGTATGGCAAATATGTCAATCAAGTTAAAGTCATCAGATCAAAGTAAAAGTAAATCCTATTTTGCCAGGTTCGTAATAAACACAGAACGAGTGGTCGGAGAGGTAGCTATTGACGATTGCCGCTACGTCGACCCATGCACGAGGCCCAACACTTGCGAACACGACGGAGTGTGCTCCATACGAGAAGATAGAGTCATTTGCAATTGTGAAAATACTGGTAAATATTAAGGTTAAGTTACTGTCCTGTCTTTCCATCCTTTTCAAAATCTGAGTATTCTCTGTCTAAAATATGAGAAGGTTTCGTTGCTCAACTAACTTGTGGAAATTACTAATAAACAAACTTGTATTATCAGTTAAAATAAAAACCCAATAAAAACTAAAACAATACTTAAATGTAACATTATAAATAATATGCTATTACAAGTGCGAATAATACCGATCACCCCCGATCACGATTTGTGATTTTATCCCCGATACATTGTTGAACCGATTCTCTTACGTATTTACTAAAGCTGTGGCCACATTAGCTCAAAGTCAGCGGCTGCGTTACGATTACTTCCATATATTTTCATAGTAATTTGGACTTTCACATTGATAACAGACAGTCGATCATAATGGAACTATTGGCTAAGATGAATAACCAGCTGCTGAATTTTAGCTAATGTGCCTATTATGAATTGTTTGATTTTATAATTGATAAAAATATTGTAAAATAAATAAAACAACAAATTGATGATAGCTGCTTTATGCAAAATGATTGCATAAACACTTTTGTTTGCAGAATGTTATTAGGATATTGGGTAAATATAAAAAATAGTGTGGATTACAGTTTCAGAAACTTAATAAACGAAATAAATATTTTCGAAGATGTTTTTAGTCTTGAAACAAATATTACTACCTATTTCATAAACAACCGCTTGGCCTAGTGGGCAGCGACTCTGCCTACGAAGCTGGGGGTTCCGGGTGCGAATCCCAAGTCGGGTCAGTATTTATATGATGAATATTGATACTGGCACCGGGTCTTGGTTGTTATATGTATGTGTTGTCTTCGCTTGGCACCGAAAACATAAGCGAATAAGCGAATATTTGGGGAAACGAAGCATTAGCTTCGTACCCCAACCCAACCCGTTCGTAACCCAAATAGGCCCCCCTAGGCGTTGTTGTGATGTATACGTTATTATTGTTATAAAACTATATTACAGGTTACATTGGAGAAAACTGCCATTTTGCAACGTTTAGAAAGACTTGTGAAGAACTAGCGTTACTCGGATACACTAGGAATGACGTGTACCTAATAGATATCGATGGAAATGGGAAATTTCCACCAGCACACGTCAAATGCGAATTTCAAATTGAAGCAGATTCTTCTACGACGGTCGTCGAACACAATCTTCCCAGTCAAGTGGTATGCATTACGTACATACATAAACTCACGAACGTTTCTCAGAAGGGTAGACATATATATTCCTACACTTAATATGATCCTTCGATAGCTTTTTCACTTCAGTGTGTGATTGTCAAATTAGATTTTCTACAGGGTTATAAGGGTTAAAATTTATAAATGAAGACAAATTTTAACACCCCTAAGACTGAACGGATTAGGATGTGTCAAACCTTTCAGTCTGTAAACGTGAAACATTGCACAGAAATTCTTGCATAATAATCCACAGAGAAATGTGTTCTTTAAATATTATGATGATTCACTATCGGTAACAATAATAATAATAATAATATATATAATAATATCCGGGACATACCACACAGCGCCATCTAGTCCCAAAGTAAGCAAGTGTTATGCTTGTATTATGGGGTCCTAGACAACTGATATCCCTACTTAAATATTCTTTTTTTTTGTAATACATACACATATAGATACTTTTACACCCAGACACGGAACAAATAGACATGTTCATGCACACAAATATTTGTCCGGGCGGGAACCGAACCCGCGACCCTCGGCTCCGCAGTTAGGGTCTCTAACCACTCGGCCAATCGGTCAGTCAGTCTTCGCATTTTATATCTCGATTACTGCTGTCCTCGAGATATAAAATGCGAAGAACTGTGGAATTGGCACGGAGGATAGACGAATTAAGAAAAGAAAAAGAACTTGGGAATAGAAATTAGTAATTGGAGATAGAGGTGTAGAGAAAAATGAATACAGTAGAAATGCATTGAACCAACTCAGAAAACTGTTTTGTAAATAAAAATGGTCCTAAATCGCTACCTTGTGAATTCATTTTTTCATTATACGTTCTTGTCAATGTTTACAGGACGTACGATCAGCGTCTGGTCAAGACTTCAGTTTCAAAATCAAATATAGGGAGTTCACAGCTGAAATGTTGCAAGAGTTAATATCGCATTCGCTGTATTGCAGACAATATATAAAATACGATTGCAACATGGCCCCATTGGAACTACATAGTGCGACGTGGTTCATATCGTCATCCAACGATACTGTCGACTTTTTGGGTAATGTTAAAAGGTATTTAGACATGAGTTATTTTAAGAAAAACTAAAAGTATTATACCTATAATAAAGGAACGAAACATCAGCGTATGGTTTAATTGTCTATTAAATTGTCTGTCTCTATTAAAACCTCATAAAGCTGTGGGAAATTCCCAACTATTTTGAAGTTTCCCGCGATACGTGTTTTGCCTGCGTGCGAACCCCGGGATTGACAGAAGAGATCAGTTGTGGTGTTCTATGGAAATAATGTTAATGTCAGAGTGATAAAAATAAATACACAATTTAATAATTAAATACGTGTTTCTAATATCAATTAAGATACCCAAACATGTATATTGGTGACCCCGCAAACAAACTTGTATATTGGTGACCCCGCAAACAAACTTGAATATTGGTGACCCCGAACATGTATATTGGTGACCCCGCAAACATATATCTTGGTGACCTGACTCGTGAATTTACCAACTCCGCCTGCGCGTAGCATTTTTGTATCTCATCAAACGAGATACAAACGCGGGCACTTCAGTGGAATGCTCATGAATCGCACTTCAAATAAGTACGTTCTTCATTCGACGAATATTATCCGGAGACCGTGGTTTGTAACCGCCTGCTAACTCTGGTACTGCCGAAGTCACGCGCCGCCCCTGTTCAGGCTGCCGCGCCGCCAGCGTCCACTGCCAAAGGACTGACATCACTACTTTCCATCTCTGTAATCGCCGCCAACGCCAAGGCGAAACCATATTCAACCTGGGTCACGCTACGACACACGAATACCGTACAGCGCCAAAGCTGCCCCGATGCTGAGTGACTGCACGATCATAGCCGCCTGGCCGCACCAACGTGGCCTATCTTTGTGGCCTACTCCAACCGGCGATATCGTCACTTGCTGCTGACTACCTGCCTTGCCCACCCAGAGTTGATTCGACAACACTATATTGAGTGGCCGCTGTGTAGTTCATGTGTAGTTATTGGTACAGTGTTAAATCACGCATGTCAAGGTGAAGTTAATAGTCATTATTTTTTATAAATAAAACACAACTACTAGTGTTCTACAACTTAGTGTATCTGGTGTATTTTGTTGTTTATTATGTATGCAAGTTTTGTTCACATAACCTTACATTTAACTACAAAAGTGTATAATGATTTATGTTGAATCTAATTAATTGTTTACAATAATGGTATTACAACTATCCACAACTTCATAATTGGATACTTTATGTGTTATAGTTAAGTATTTTGTGTAGTACTATTCATACCTTTTCTTGTAATTTTCTAATTTTTTATTTAGTATTTCATGTTAATGTCAACTAATGTTGCTTAGACTAACATTATTATTGTGTTATTAAGGTACATTTATATCTGTTAAACATGGAAGGTAACAATAACTTACAAGAACAACTTCAGGCTATGCAAGCACAAAACATTCTTTTACAAAATCAAATAAGTCAATTGCAAACCAATAGTTCTACCGAAGTATGCAGAGTAGCTGTTAAACTACCAGCTTTCTGGCCCGAAAAACCTGACCTTTGGTTCCGTCAAGTTGAAGCGAACTTTGATGTCAGTGGTATAACATCTGACTCTACAAAATACAACTATGTGCTAGGTCAATTAGATCATAAATATATAGCCGAAATAGAGGATATTATAGCCAACCCTCCGTCTACTAATAAATATACCAAATTAAAATCTGAACTCATACGGCGAGTCTCTGTGTCTGAGGAGCAGAGACTTCGCCAACTTCTTTCAGGTGAACAAATTGGTGATCGCAAACCCACACAGTTCCTGCGACATTTACGTTCGTTGGGTGGTTCTAGCCTACCTGATGACATGCTTCGCCAGCTTTGGTTCCGTCGATTACCAGACCATGTTCAGACCGTTTTAGCAGCTCACAGCGATGCTACACTTGATGCCTTAGCTTTAAAGGCAGACAACATCATAGAGGTAACACCAACAATTTTAAAAATTCATGCTGCTTCTTTATCACCGCCAGACTGGGCTCAATCTTTATCAAATCGTCTGGATGAACTTACTACTCAATTAGCGAAACTGCAATCTGACATGCAGAAAAACCACAACCGTTCCAGATCTAGGTCTAGATCAAACACTAGATCTACTGTAAACAGTAATTTATGTTGGTATCATAACAAATATAAAACAAACGCTAAAAAATGTATTCAGCCCTGTTCTTGGAAACCGGTAAACACCAACGACAGTCAGCAGTAAGGGTGGCAGCCGACTGTCCAAATAAAAGCAGCCGCCTCTTTATTTTTGATAAAACTACTGGGTGCAAATTTTTAATCGATACCGGCTCTGATATTTGTTGTATTCCACCACACCTAGCTCAAGGTCGTGCGACCCCACAGTCATACGAACTGACAGCTGTAAACGGCAGTAAAGTCAAAACTTTTGGCCTCGTCCAACTAATTCTGGATTTAGGTCTGAGACGAGATTTCAGGTGGAACTTCGTAGTCGCTGACGTCAGTAGCCCTATAATTGGTTCTGACTTTCTCTCACATTATAATTTACTGCCGGACTGCACTCAGGGTCGACTGAGGGACGGCCTTACTGGCTTGTCAACTCCTGCAAATCTTTCAACAGTTGACCAACTAAGTATAAAGGTAATCAATGCACCAGTATCTAATTATTCGACAATTCTTAATCAATTCACGGACATCATGCGTCCTTCTGGAACTCCAGCGGTAGTTAAACATAAAACAGTGCATTATATTAAAACAACAGATGGTCCTCCAATATCTTGTAGACCACGTCGTTTAGCTCCTCAAAAACTAACAATTGCAAAAAAGTTATTTGAAGAAATGGTCCGTTGTGGCACAGCTCGACCTTCAACAAGTCCATGGTCTTCACCTTTACATTTAACTCCGAAATCAGACGCCAGCTGGCGCCCCTGTGGTGACTATCGAGCCCTAAATGCACGATGTATTCCAGATCGGTATCCGGTTCGACACATTGGTGATTTTAGTCACAACTTATCAGGAGCAACTATATTCACAACATTGGATCTAGTAAAAGCATTTCAACAAATTCCTGTCTATAGTGAAGACATTTGCAAAACAGCAGTAATAACCCCGTTCGGATTGTTCGAATTTCCATTTATGAATTTTGGATTGCGCAACGCGGGACAAACGTTCCAAAGATTTATTGATGAAGTTCTTCAAGGATTAAACTTCGTATTTCCGTATATTGATGATATTCTTATATTTTCCAAAGACGCTGAACAGCATGCAGAACATCTGCGTATCGTCCTTCAAAGACTCCAAGAATATGGAGTAGTTATAAATTTACCAAAATGTAAAATAGGCGTTTCTGAAGTAACATTTTTAGGTTACACAATTAACTCGGAAGGCACGCGCCCTCCAGAAGCCCGTATTGAAGCTCTCAAGGAGTTTCCATTGCCCAAAACTGTTCAGGGTCTCCGCCGATTCCTGGGGATGGTGAATTATTATCGCAGATTCCTTCTTCAGGCCGCAGAACGACAGGCACCGTTAATCGATCTTTTGACTTCAATAAAAGGAAAAGGTGCAACTCCTATAAATTGGACAACAGAAAATATAACAAATTTTCAAGCCTTAAAAGACGATTTGTCTAAAATTACTCTATTAGCACATCCCAAACATGACGTTAAATTAGGACTTTTCACTGACGCATCTAATTCTCATATAGGATCTTGCCTTCAACAAAATGTAAATAGTCATTGGCAACCGTTGGCATTTTTCAGCAAAAAGCTGACCGTCAAACAAAGTCAATGGCCCACCTACTATAGGGAATTACTCGCAGTATATGAAAGCGTGCAACATTTCAGACATATTTTGGAAGTTCAGCACTGTACAATTTACACCGATCATAAACCCCTTAAATACGCTTTTTTGCAACGAAGAGAGAAACTCCCTCCCGTTCAACTCAATCAACTCTCATTTATTGCACAATTTACAACTGATATTGTATATATTCCAGGAAATGAGAATGTAGTGGCTGATTCCATGAGTCGAGTTGACTCCATATCTTTTGAAGACGACTACGCGAAATTAGCAGAGTCGCAGTTGCTAGACAATGAGCCCCAACAAACTTTACTTCAAAATAATGAAACTAAGTCATCTCTTAAATTGGAATCTATCCATATACCAGGTACAAACACTGCTCTTATTTGTGATATGTCCACAAACAAACCTCGTCCTTATGTGCCACCTCCGCACCGACGTCGTATTTTCAATAATTTACACAACCTCAGTCACCCTGGCGTGAAGGCAACTGTACGTCTGGTAACTGATCGCTATGTTTGGCCTGGTGTAAACAAAGATTGTCGTATATGGGCACGTTCGTGTCTTTCTTGTCAACGCAGCAAAGTTACTCGTCACAACGTGACTCCTATTGGTCACTTCGAGACTACTTCTGCTCGTCTGCGTCATATTCATATTGATATCATCGGTCCTTTACCTTCATCTAAAGGGTTTCAATATTGTCTCACTGCAGTTGACCGATTTTCCCGTTGGCCGGAAGCTTGGCCAATGGTCGGAATTACGGCCGAAGAAACTGCGGACACATTCATACAAGGTTGGATATTCCGATTTGGCGTGCCTTCTGTCATAACGACTGACCAAGGTCGTCAGTTTGAATCTGATTTGTTTCGCAGGTTTCTTCATCTTTGCGCAACACAGCGTATCAGAACAACTAGCTACCACCCACAAGCCAACGGAATGGTAGAACGGTTCCATCGCCACTTAAAAGCTGCATTAATGTGCCATGATGATTCATGGACCAAAGCATTACCATTGGTTCTACTTGGTATTCGTTCTGCTGTCAAGGAAGATCTCAAAACCTCCTCTGCAGAAATACTCTATGGTGAACCATTGCGTCTCCCTGGCGAATTCATAGTATCGTCTGATTCGTCTGGTCGCATTGAAGATGTTACAGATTTTGTTAACCATTTACGAGCTCAAATGGCATCTCTTCGTCCTACACCAGTTTCTCATCACAACAAACAAAAAATTTTTCAATTTAAAGATTTACAGGTTGCCACACATGCATTTCTTCGTGACGACACAGTACGCCGTCCACTACAAGCTCCTTACAAAGGTCCTTACCCAATAATTAGCATCGGCAACAAAACTATTACTCTCCAAATATTAGGAAAACAAAGCGAAGTAAGTCTGGATCGAGTCAAACCTGCTCACTTGGATAAAATACTTATTCCACAGCAGGACCCAGCGACGCCAAATCCGTCGTCACCTCCAGCAGTTGCAACTCCCGATGCATCAGTGGATTTGGATGATTGTGAAACATCACCAGCAAATATTTCACCATATACGACTCGCTCTGGTCGTAAAGTTCGTTTTGCGAAACCATTTGACTTATAGGTATTTAGGTAACTTATAGGTAATTAGTTATATATTGATTTGAAGGAATACTTTTGTGATTGCATAACCTTTTTGACTCCCTAGGGGGGTGATGTGGGAAATTCCCAACTATTTTGAAGTTTCCCGCGATACGTGTTTTGCCTGCGTGCGAACCCCGGGATTGACAGAAGAGATCAGTTGTGGTGTTCTATGGAAATAATGTTAATGTCAGAGTGATAAAAATAAATACACAATTTAATAATTAAATACGTGTTTCTAATATCAATTAAGATACCCAAACATGTATAAAGCCAAACGCTGCTGTCAAATTTATTAAGTCCATGCCTAGATCTGTTAATTTCATCTCTCATACGTCGTCTGATTCTTCATCCCGTTCTTCGTAGGCATGGTTCATGGTTCATGGTTCAAATTTAATAGTTTTAACTCTGTAATTAATTTATCAAATAGCGAAACAGTACTTTGTTGAGCAATACAAACAAAATCGAACAGTGATTTGCAAAGATTAGTAAGTCTTAACATAAGGTAGCTTGCGTTATTGTGAAACCGACGATGCAATTTCATGCAAATGTGTCAGCATTATAAATTTCAAGCTTTTGTAAATTCTTTTTGTGTTAATCCATAATTTTTCCGTTTTTTGTTAGGACATTTTGAAGAGGGCGTACAAATTCACTAACTCTGTTTGTTGAACCTTTAACCGCATTTGATTTGTAAAACTATGATACCCTATGATATTATGTATTTGTCATCTATAAGATAATATTTACAATTAAAGGAATTCAATCCCATTTCATTTCCCATTTTTTCCCAATTTTTTTGGGAAATTAAAAGGAACAGCAAAACAGGATTAAATACGTGTATAATGAGTTTTAACGTTAATTGCTTTATTAAATGTTTTCACCCAGAGGTTACTGTCCTTGTGGAGTGAATGCGACTTGCGTCGACCCCACGCAGTCTTGCAACTGCGACTCGAACGAAAACAAATGGCATGCAGATGAAGGGACCCTTATAGATCCTAGAAGCTTGGGTATTATAGAAATGTTTTTCTTACATCAGAAAGATTTAACTGAAGAAGCTCAAGGAAGGATCACTTTGGGACCTTTGGAATGTGTCGAAACGAGTAAGTTTGGATTACTAATGATTTTATAGTAGCACACACCACAATGGGCAATCAGTGATTTTCCGATCGTAGAACTGTGCTGTAATGTACCAGTTTAGTGATGTATTAGATATTGTTTGTATACGGTTTGTATTTGCTTTCCACTCCGGGGTCCATTGCAGTTGAACGGATAATCAGCGATTGCGAAATGGAAGTCGTTTTGGTATTAATTCAGTTGTTTGCTTTTTCTTGTTTAATTAATTTGTTGGTGCGAAATTAATCTTTATTCTTCTTTAATTTATAATGCAAATTAAAAAATTTGTAGAATTTAAATGAACTGAAAAACTTATATAATACTACAAAATTGCAATTATTATGCCTACTATGTCTGTAAATATAAGATATTGTTAGAAAATTTATTGCAGTCATCCCGAACTCTGACTAGGTACATATTTTTAATTTCCTGACGGATTGTTAGTTTTAAGGATTCCGTACCCAAGACGTGAAACGGGACCCTGTTGTTGACCCTATAATTTATGTCCGTTCTTCTGTCTGTCATAGGCCTCTCGGTGAGGGTCTGAGGTATCCAGCTAAAATTTACACAGATTGTGTGCTATGGTGGTACCTACCAAAACAAATATCTATAAGTTCAAATCCCTGGAGGTCCCCATAGATGGATATTAAAATCACTCTATTGAAGGCGTCCTAAGTTAAACCGTGTACAACATGCATTTGAAATGTTAAAGGTACCAAGATACCGTATATGCATTTTTTTTTGTAAATATATATCACAAATGTAAAGTCTGTGGTGGTACAGAAACTTAGGTGCGTTGGTCCGACTCGCAGTTGGCTAGTTCTTTTTTCACACCTTTTTAAGTCAAAAAGCATTAAACCGACTTTGATAAATCTTTCATTTTTGAACAAATTGAATCATGATTTTGTAATAAACAATTTGACATCATTATGCTACAAAATTATGAAAATGAATGTGAAAAAAAAAGGAAAATTGTGAGAAATTTTGATATTCATATAAATAGGTACATTAAAAGTTTTGCTCTTATCAAATTGCTACTGCAACTCAGTGCTCACTATTATGTACATTCAAAAAAACTTACGAACCGGTGATTACCTAGTAAGATAATCGTGATTCATTTTGTCTTCCATCAGCCCTTTTTATACCCCACTACAGGGGCTTAGGCCTCTCCTCATGATGAAGAGGCTTGGAGCTTAAATCCACCACGCTGCTCCAATGCGGGTAGGCGGATTGTAACGCCCACCATCTGTTGACAGCGACCGGGACTGACTGCTTAACGTGTTCTCCGAGGCACGGAATCAGAGACAGTTAATGTACTTAAGTCAGAAAAAAACTCATTAGTACATGCCCAGATTCGAACCACGACCACATGTCCTTATAGATTTGAAATAAGTCCACTGCGGCTCGGGCTATCACGACACGTCCGTTCGTCTGTCATTTTGTCTATTAAGGCGATATGAGTTCCAGAATAAAAATCAAATAAGACAAAGAGGCATGATACAGACTACAAGAGTGTGAGTAATCTAAAAATTTAGAGATTATCTTACATTTGGATGGCGTAAATAAAATTTATGAAAAATTATCTTGAAAATCATTCAATCATCAAACGAATTTCTTTTTAGTCACTTGAATTATATAAGTCAAGTCAGCCATTTGATTTTAAAATTTATACTAATTTACTGGAAGCGCCTACAAAAAAAAAACACTGCGATTTCCATCAAAGCAAGTGTAATTAAATGACATTCTAGATCAATGACTTTAACAAGCGTATCCTCAACTAGAACGTACTTTTTCCTCATCTATTCAATAAAAGACTTTTACACAGCACGACTCAAAAAAAGATTAAGTATTTTCGTACTCACTTCGCCTAAAGTTTAGTAGAACGACAAATATCGGAATAAATGAATAAACAAATATAATAAATTTTGAGCCGCGTCGCACTTGATATATTTCTTTCGCTTGCAACGATGTTTACTTATATTCATTATTATTACTGGCTTATTCAACTGATCTGGATATGGGCGGAACCATTTACAAACGAGAAACGACATCAAGTGAAAAACTGTATGAAAAATAAAAATTGTTCTAGTTAATCGAATCAATTTTATTCAGTGAATACATACCCGCGTGGGTTACAGATAATATTCGCGCAGTGAGTATAGTTCGATGTAGTTATACTCGCCGATAACTGACTTTTGGTTTCTAGCCTGTTAATGTATTCCACCCTTCAACTCTTCCAAAATATTCTGACATTGAATGTATTATCATGCCTATTAATTTTTATTTCTAGACACTCAACGCTACGTAGTGACGTTCACAACTTCTCAGTCTTACATAGAGGTTCCAGGTTGGAGGAAAGGAGACATAGCGTTTAGCTTCAGAACGACAGGCACCAGTGCTATATTGTTATTCCAACCTCCGATCAGGCCTAATTATCCTTCATTTATGGTCGCCTTGACTAGTGGTAAGTAATCGATTAATCTGAAGACTTTCAAAACACTTAATAATTACTTATGTTTATTAGTGAAGCGTGGTCGGAGCAAAGTAGATTAAGATTCTATAAGTAAAACATCTTCGTGATAAATAAGCGACCCAAGTGGGAAGAAGCGGTACGGTGGGGCAGAGGACGCTTCCCAGCGATCACTACCGCGAACGCCGAGAGAGCGGACAGAAAAAGGTTTAGTTAATTTTTAAAAAAAGTATTAAAGTGTCACAGAAGTTTACATGTGTCTAATAGATTTGATATATATACAAAGCTACGAACAAAAAAGATATTTGTTCATAGCTTCGCGATGTTGACATCCTTACACGTGTTTCTCGCCCTAAATATTCATAAACCAGCGTTAGTACAAAAGATGACTTATTTACTCGGGGCGCGCACTCCAAGTACTTTGGTCGGAGTAAAAACTAAAAAGAAAATACTTTTAAAGTATGTTAAGTGCAATCAGCGAAATAAATGTAGTTTTCAGTCTAACCTTATCTGAAAATAAACTGAAAATATATCGTTTCGTCGAAGAAACTTTGAGAACGAGACTTGACTTTAAAAAAATTACTAAATAATTGCAACTATCCAGTAATCATCCAGGGTGTTATAAATCATTCATTATTATCAATGCGCATGACAATGTAAATTGATATATTAATTGCGTTGTCTCTGTAAACCGAATAAAATGGTGGTCGGTATTTAAGTCTCAAATAATTGTAAAATTTTTATTTCAGAGCACGAGTTAACGTTCAATTTTACTCTCAACACCGGCACCACAAGAAAGTTAGTAATAAATTCAAAACGAAAACTGAACGGAGGCGAATGGCATAAAATCTGGATCGACTATAATTTCTACCACGTGCGTTTCATGCTCAACACTGAATACCAGATGCTGAATCTTTTGCTTGAAGAGGAATTTGGACCTTTTGAAGGGTCGATGTTCATCGGCGGAGCTACTGCGTAAATATACATTATTATGTCATTTAACACTACATTAGCGTAAAAACACTTTTTAATGGACAACTTTTTACTAAAATCCTGAAATATTTATCAAGTCCAGAATATCACGTTTACATTATCAATCAATCAATCGAATATCATTATTTCATAGTTATATAACATAATCTTGAAATAGATATATTAATATTATATAATAATAAATTAGAAGTTGTGTACGCTACAGTTGATGTATTTTATTCGCCAATGGTTTTTTTTTCTGTTAAGAGTCGGTCTGCAGAAAAAAACATGGAAAACCTGCTCCTGTATTTCAAATAAACCAACACAAACTAAATTAATAATTAGATATTAATTAGGTGAATTAAATAATTTGAAGAACCGAACTTTGAATATAGTAGACTAGAAGGCATACGTTTTACTAAATTCAACAACTCGAAGCCGACCAATTTCGTCAACGTAACTTTAAATTCTTTTTGTCGGTATTTGCCTTTAGTTTAGTAGTCTATAACTAGTTGTGATGGGTATACACAAAGACAACGTAACCATCGCGTGGGCCAAACGCGTGCCCTGCCCGCCTCCCTTCCTCATTCCATGACTCAAATGTGATAACTTTGGTTCTCGAACTAAACGGCCAGTACTTCTATTTCTTCTATTTATATATTTATATTTTCTTCTATTGAACTAATTCAAAGCTCGGTGATTCGAAGGGATGCATAATCGGTACTACAAACAGGAATGGGACATTATACATTATTCGAATGTGTTGCTTATAACGGCCAGCAAAATTATCGATCTATACTAATTAATTGCCAGAGAACACTTGAAAAAGTCAGCAGTGAATCAAGGACTAATAGGATGTTTTCGAGGTTTGGTCGTGAACGGCGAAATTCTCGACATATACAGCTACATGTCGGTGCATTTGTCTGAGATAATAAAGGATTGCAAACCTTCGTGCGTGCCCAATCCCTGCCAGAACCGCGCCATCTGTAAAGAACTTTGGTCCAGTTACGAATGCATATGCAAAAACCCGTGGGCGCATTTAGGAGCGCACTGCGAAGAAAGTGAGTTGTATATGTTTTATTTACCTAACGATGGGTGTGAATTCTACAGGGAACAAAATATTTTTTTTCAATACATTTGCTATTAATACGGTCTTCATGACATCGAAACTTTTACCGTAATGTTGTATTTTACAGTACTAAGTCTTTTTACTTTCATCAATCACAAACGAGCATTCTGTTTGTGACGCATGCGTAAATTGTGAAAAGCTACCCGCTCGCGCCCTTAGTTCCCGCCGTTATTACATTCGAAGTATTATTTTAATTATTTTAATCCCAAATGTATTGAAAAACGTCGTATGATGCTCGTACTCAGTAAGCTGGCTATTATAGTCTCGGTTTATTATAACACCTCGACTATTTTGCATACATTATTCGCATCATAATGTCTATTATATAGGCCTTATCTTGCACTGTGTTGTATCCCATTATGTGCACTTACATATTAAATCACAATTTGAGACCAGAATCCTACACACTGTATCTTTCATGTGGGATTTATACAATACATCAAGTGAAAACTGTTACGGTTACAATAAAATAATAAATTTTAGAAAATATACGAGCATAACTATCCAGCTTTTTATTACATATATTATGTATGGGAAAACTACAACAGGATTATAAACTAATTACAAAAAAATAATTAATACGAAAGCTTATACTAGAATAAAAACTAATTAGAAACTATAAATACCTACAAAAATATATTCCTATTATGTAAATCAGTGCCGTGCGGCGAAGTGCCCGAAAGGCTGGCGGCATTACCTCGCTGCATGGCAATAATTGTGATGGCAATGCAGCGGTGTCCGAGGTAAGCGCCAGCCCTCCCCGGTCGTAGGCGTCGACCAGGTGCGTCGATAAATCTTGGAAAAATCCTCGCACCCCACGGTCCCATCGTCTCGACCACAAACCTATATTTTTACAACTAATATTTTTCATACTTATTAGTCGATTCTTTATCATATCCTACATGAACGATACACCGGTATATGAAAGTACTTACTTTTTTTATCATACGCTACACGTATGGTGTTATTTTTGTTTTTACTTTTTGATAACAGATATAAACGAAAAAGCTCTAACATTCCAAACGAAAGAAGCGTACTTAAAGAAGAATTATTTAGTGGACAATGCGACGGACGCCGAGAAAAACGGCCTTAAACTAATGATGACGGAAAATGTACTGATGAATTTGAGAACGTACGACGACAACGCTCTGGTGCTTTATGCCAACGACAATCTAAACAATTTCATCCATCTATTTATTCACAATGGCACCAAAATCATATATTTATTCAATCACGACAACGAAATCGTAGAAATGAATGTCACCTATGAAAAAATTAATGAAGGCGAAAGCGTTCAAATCGCTATAATCAGAACTGAAAATACAACAACTCTGCATGTGAACGACAAAAACACAACTTGGAATAAAGTTGCTAAATTGTTATCTAACTATACAAATAAACCATGGATTAATCCAGAACTAGGTATGTATTTAAGGTGGAAAGTATGGAAGTAGAAATAACTTATTTAAATAATTTCTATAAAATGTTTGTTTAATAAAATTAGTTATTATATTCTCCACGCGGTTCTGCCATATAATAGAGAGTTCATGAATGCCTGTGCAATAGAATACGGGAAGCAGGAATTACATGAGTTTTAAAGGGAGGAAATATATACTACACCTCAGGAACAATTTTTTTCTATGGAGAAGGTTATTCAAATTGCGGAAAAATGGTAATTGGTAGGGGTTCAGCAAGTAGGAACGGTGACGGGAGGTTTCTAAGTGCAACTCTTGTAACATTGAAGCTGTTTCTTGTGAGTACATCATAAGATACTGCGTAATCGCGAACAAATAATAGTGAAGATAGATTGAGATTTGTGGCTGTACTTTTTCAATTTTACCGGTTTGGTGTGAATGGACTAATATTGTGGGTAGGTATACTCATTTCAAAACATGCTGCTAATTTTGCAGTAGATTTTATTCGGATCAGCTTTCACGAAGGCTAGCGATTCTTCTTTTAGTGGTTGACCTATCTCATGGTTCATTTTTCAAAAATTCGATTGTGGATGTGATTAAATCATGTTTCCTCTAAACATAAAATTGATGTTTCGAGGTGTATCTGCTGTGGTACTGGTACAACGGTACTCGTGTTCATAAATTATAAAACAAGTGACCAGCAAATATGAAATGGTTTTATTGAATTTTAATTTGGAACACCGTAACTACTGTTCGAAAAAAAAATAAAAAAAATATTTCATTGTTAGTATTTACAGCTTTTATTTTCATTCAAGATGCTATAGTAAAGGTTGCTAAAACGAAAATTTCATACTTAAACCTATATTACTTCTTCACTTCACTTCATCAGCCCATTTTTACCTCACTGCAAGGGCTTATGCCTCCCCCAGGGTGAAGGAGGCTTGGAGCTTAAATCTATCACGCTGCTCCAGTGCGTGTTGGGGATTGTAACAACCACCATCTATTGACGGCGCACGGGACCGACTGCTTAACGTGTTCTCCGGGGCACGGAGTCAGTGATAGTTATGTACTTAAGTTAGAAAAACTCATTGGTACACGCCCGGATTCGAACCATGGCCCTATGGGCTTATAAATTTGAGACAGATTCGTTGCGCTTTGGGCTATCACGACACTGAGACACCTATATTACCAATTGATTACTATACTAGGTACAAGTACTTGCTTGTTAGTCGATTCTTATTTCATTTTGTATACTAGTTCCCCTAAATAATGTTTTTATAAATTTTCTGTCAACTGAAATATATTTATTTTAATAATTAACGTATAATTTCCAGAGGTAATACGACCGCAAAGACCACCAGCTCCTCCAACGGATTATTTCCAAATGAACCTGGGTGGATACGATAGTTATTCCTTACATCTGGCACCAAGAGCAGTTTTTCTGCCTCAAGGAGGTTATGTCGGTTGTATTAGAGGTTTCAAAATAGCCGACCACGTTGTCGATTTGTCAAGGAAAGCAAAGGAAAACGGTGATCAAGGTAAATTATTTGAAACTAGCATTTGCCCACATCTCCGCTCATGTGGTGCTTTTCAGACAGTGCGTACATTTTTGTCACGTAATCAGTGTCATTAATAGATCATATTTCATATTGAATTTTTTTAAATATATGAATTTATCCCCCACTAGATTTGAAAAAACACAGAATTTTAACGGCAAACCAAAGACTATTAAACCATAGACAGTTTACAGTGTCGACACACGCACAAGGCCGTAAGAGACCGCGATTAGCCGGTACTTAACAAAGTGGCCATGGTTACAACTGTTTCTGTGGATAGCTTCGGATGCAATTATTTTAATATTTTTGTTCCAAAAAGGGTAAAACAAGAAAATAGGTGTACCTTTAATTGCAGTGACCTTTCTGTATGCGGAATATCGGCACTTATTAAAAAGTAACCCTGTATAATACCCCATTATAAAATTATGCTTTCTCAGTCCTACTACTTTCTAAAGACCATATTTATGTGACTACTTAAAATATTTTAAATATATTGGGAAACGGTAAATTTAACAATTTTCATAATTTAATTATCTTTATACATATTTTTCTTACTGCTCTGCTTCTAAAAATAGCAGCGTTTTATGTTGAACTAAAATACGCTTTATGTTGAACTTTTTTCCTTTTTTTCCATCGAGCTTTGATTGTTTTTCTTATTTTTACTCCGAGTACTTTAATGAAACAATAGAAAATCAAAGTACATATTAGGTAATAGCCTGTGAATAAATGTAAATAAAATTTAATTAAAAACTAAAATTAACTACCTATAAAAAATAACTATTATTAAATAAATTACTAGGAACTTAAAACTAACCCTAACAAAAAAGCCCACCTCGCAACTCTTCCCGCCAAAAAGTGCCCATCACACTGGCGGCATTACCGCGCTGAATGGCTAGCGAAATGCGCTGAGCAAGAAAAAAGCTGAAACGTCTATCCCGACTCCTCTTTTTCAGACGGCAATAATTAATTAATAACATTTAGTTTAATAGAGGAGTAATCGCAGCCGTTTAGTTTGAGAACCAAAGTTATCACATTTGAGCCATAGCATGAGGAAGAGAGACAAGCGGCGGGACGCGCGTATGGCTGGTATGCCTCACGCGATTGGTTACCTAAATGTTGTATTGTGTCTAGGTCTTTGTGTTACTAGTCACAACCAGTTATATACTAATAAATGAAAGGCTAGAACCGATAATTATTTTTTTAATAAATATAGTTGACAAAATTCGTCGAATCGGAGTCATTGAGTTTAGCAAGCATGTGCCTTCTAGTTTGCTACATTTATAGTTCGGTGGTTTTGTCTACTTAATAATGAAAGTTTCATCAAAATCGGTTCGGATTCTCGAATTATGGACTTACGAACAAGAAACAGACAAAAAAATAAAAAACTTCATTTTTAGACTGAAGGACGTTTTAATAGGTAGATCTCATTTATTTTTTTCAAAAATATCTTCCGTGACTAATGTCACTCCGTTGCAGTTTTGTTAATATAGTCACAAAACTATATTGAAAAATCGTAAAATGGTAAATAATGACCGGATAAACGCATTCACTCAACATATATTTCTGGATTATATTTTAAAAAAACCGTTCTAATTAGACATCACTATACTATATGCCGTCTCTGGGCGAAAATATCTATATATGCATGTATTACTAAAAAAATAATTATTTGCGTATGTATATCATTGTCTAGCACCCATAGTCACCATATGCTCTAATCTGGTTAATTTGGGACTAGATGACCGTTTGTGGGATATCCCAGATATTATTATTACTATAGACCCACCACAGAACACTGAGACACATAAGTAATCCCACGAATAAGTAAATAAATTTTGAATTTGAACTCTAACAAAAAACATTCCAGATTTTTTTTTAAACTAAAAAAAGTTATTAATGTTTTTAAAAATATTTTTTTAGACCTCGCAGGTGTATTACCTGAATGCAACATGAAATGCGATTCTGAACCTTGCAAGAATGGAGGCATTTGTACCGAAGATTTCACTAATTTAGAAAGCAGTTGTGACTGCGAATTAACAAGTTATTTCGGAGAGTATTGTATGGAAGAAAAGGGCGCAGATTTTACCGGTGAAAGCATATTGCAGAGAAACTTCATCTTAGAAGGGCCCGTTGATAAGGTATTAAAATTTTTAAAGCGAGGTCCCTTCAAAATTCACGTTTTGTAACAGTTATTAGCAATTAACTCTGCATCGGTTCTTGAATAACTGAAATATTTTAGTCTTCCTAAAGAACCGAAAATAATACAGATATTTTTTGTAATGACATAATCGACAGGTGCGAATTGGACTTGCGCACCGAGAGTTCCGTACCACCACAAAATATGTTTGTTTTATGTAATCATCGAAAACAATATTACGTTCCAAATCGCAATAGAAAAAAAAAATATGTGACAAATCAACAAATTAACGATTTTTTGAATTTTTTCTTTGCTTGTCCCGTGAAACCCTGTTTCTTGTCAAATTTTATGATTTTAAGTTGATGGGAACGTGATGAGTTTGTGAGTATCAAAATATGCGATATGAATGACCGTGTCTTTTGTTTGCGTAGATCTTAATTTGACATTATTTTCAACTTCAACTCTACCTGATCCTGAAAACAAGGGTAACAAGGCTCTTGACAAACGGACAGACAAACGGACGGACAAAAAATTTATCCTCTAAGGGTTCCGCTTTTCCTTTTAACAGTTAAATAACCTCACCTCTAAAGTTTTTCATGGTTTTTTTCCACATTTGGTAATCCCATATATATATCCAGTGGAGCGTTAGTATGCTATTTAAAAAACACAACGCAACGATATCATTTTGAGATTGAATTCAAAAACTGTAGTAAACTATTAGATTGAAGGAAAAAAATGAACAGCGCCTTTTTAATTCACTTGTATTTATAATTTTAGGTGAAAATCAAATTAGCGTTTTCAAGTAACGATCTACGCCAGAAGAATACTGTTTTGATTCTAGTACAAACTGAAAACAAGTAAGTGTAATTATCGCTCATGGATAAAATTAACTTCTTACGTTAAGTTTTTTTCAAATTGCGATAATTTTGACATATATTTTAGATTTTAAAAAAGGCATTTACGAATTAACTTGTTTAATTGTGTCTTTAATTTGTTATTATCAATTTAGGGATGAAACTACAATGATTTTGTGTGTGAACGAAAAACAAAAATATTTTAAAAAACTTTGCGGTGCGGTAAATTTTTTCCTTGATTATTATGATTTTCTTGTAGAATTAATTTTGAGAAATTCGTATTTTCAGACGGAGTTATTATCTGTTGGTAGCAATCACACAAGATGGTTATTTGAAATTCGAAGAAGACAGAGAAGAATCCGCTTACGGCGTCGAATACAAAAATAGAAATTTTTTAAATGGTACAAATACTTTAAAATAGTATATCTACAATCATAAAAGTTAGTACGCGAGGTCCCCGCGCGCCAGCCTTCACCCCCGCGAAATTGTGTTCGACAGTTTCGATACCGTGAAGTGTCATTACTTTTGACTAAATTAAAACAGTACGCTGCTGTCTATATTCACTCTATGCCTACAATAAAGGCTTAATAGATTCTTAACTTGGACTACTCTTTTGTGTTTCCGCTTTAATATCAAATTTAAGTTACAATACTTGAATTACTAGTTACAGTTTTTCTCACGCTCACTCTATACGTAATGCAGGTGCCCGTCACTCGGTGTATTATACGAGAATAGGACAAGAAGCAAAACTTCTGATTGACAGAATCGAAGTTCCCCTTGAGAAACTGGCACCACAAGGCCCATGGGAAGTCTTAGACGTCGGTTTTAATGAAGTACAAATAGGTGGTCTCAACACAACTGACCCGCGTCTTAAAATTTACAAAGGTTATAGTGGATGCTTATCAAGTAAGAGTTAGATTTATAAATATTTGCTTTTTTACCATTTACCTAAAACACTGCTTATTGAGGTAAGAGAGGGGATCCATTTATTTTCTTCTTTTTTATGTCTATCACTTTCTTCTTCGCTTTTTCCTTACCATTTTAAAACTGAAATGAGGTTTCCGCGATAAATGAGTTCATATAATGAAAAATTCTTTATTTCGAAATCACAGACAGATATTTCTATTTTATTTACATATAAAAATAAAAAGTTACCTATGTTTTAATCTAAGAAAAGTCTTCTTTGGGTTCAGCTGTCTCCGAGGTAGGCCAGACTAAAAATAGACATACGGTTTATTACCTAGGTCCATCCTGAAGGTACACTCTACGAAAGCTGTAGGCACATGTTCAAACTGTCGTTTCCTTCTTTCACTGTATTACTCCAAATTAGGAAAGTCATTTCCGAAAGGTGTTGGCTGAACGTAGTTTGGTGGCCCAAATTACGGTAATCAAGAAAACAAATTCATAACACCGACAACCCAAATTATTGGTCTTGGTCACCCTACTGTTAAGATGCCCAATACTGTTCCGAGATAGCTGGTCTACCGCCAACCGCCAATTGAAAAATGTTTACATGATGGAAGACCTTATCAGCTGTTTCACGAGTAGGTGTTTTCAAATTTTGCGATTCGCGAGACAGTCTTACGGTGTTTTATTAAGATTGCAAGTAAACCTGATTAAATAAAAATGTGTTACTATCATATTGTAATTATGTATTAATGTTTTCATTGGTTGTTATAAAAAAATTAAGAAGAAAAAATAAGAATTTAAACCTGTTTTTTTTTCTGTAACCGTTAGTTTGCGCCATCTGTTCACTTGAAACTTTTTATTTAGTTCTCTAAGCTTTATATGCTCTATAAGTTTGGAAGACGTTCAGCCGAACACGGTGTATAGAGCATATTTTGCGTAGGTATTTAAGTTTACTTTGTATGCTGCAATTTATTGTTAGGCACTGAAAGGTATGGGTTTCAAATTGGTATGAATTTTTTACTGAATCGATTAAATTGTACAAAACGTACTTTCAACTTTAACTTTTAACTTAAAAGCATATTTTATGAAATCAAAAAACATGTAGCCACCGTTCATCTTACAGCCAAAAACATGTTTTGGTGTTTTTATTCGCAGGGGTCTGTTCTGGTAATTTACTTATATTTAATTTGTACCACAATATTTTTTTCTTATTTTAATCTATTTAATATAAAACTATTATAGTGCTTTATTTATTGTAGATATATACGTAGAAGTGAACTCTCACAGTATGAAGCCTTTAGAGGAATATATGTTGTTCACTGGGTCAGAGTCGGTACCGATAGTGGCTGTCAATGCACAGGGTGTAAGAAGTGCACAATGTTCACCAGATTTCGACGAGGCGTGGCCTGCGCATGACCAGATGGGCGCTACGCACAACGGCAGTTTTCTTATTGTGAGTGTTCATAAAACTACAAATCTGATATGTACTAGTTTCTAGGAGAAAAAAGTTTAAATGAAAACAGCTAAACACGACCACCATGTAGAATTACTTATTAAAACATTTTCAAAATACTCAAAAACTATTAGGTATTTGACACTTTAAGGAAGTGAAGTCGACGTTATTTTATTATTTGAAAGATAATTTAATTCAGTTCAATTTTTTTAAATAATTCTTTAGACTGACCGATCGGTCGAGTGGTTAGAAGCCTCACTGCAGATCCAAAGTCGCATGTTGGTTACCCACCTGCGACAAATATTTATGTACATAAGCCTGTCTATTTGTTCTGTGTCTGGCTGTAAAATATTTATAATATGTACCTACCATAAAACCGATTCTGTGCCTACTATGGAACTAGATTGCTGTGTGTGAATGATCCTATATAAGTATTATTGTTATTTTAGTTTAGATGCCATTTTTAGTTGAGTGAGACAATTTGAGACTAGAACTAAAATTTATTAATTTTTTGAATGCTATGAAAACAACAATTTTGTGTATTTGCCCTTTCAGAGCGTAGACAAAACTTGGGTGGAAGATCCTCCATCGCGTATACCGTACGATTCTCTTTACACCCAACCTGACGCAGAAGAAGAAAATACAGACAAATTCTTCATTGCTCTAATAGTAGTTTTCCTACTTAGCTTATGTTACTGTGGCTCACATGTACGTATAACATATCATTTCGTTTAATTTTAAAATCGTATCCCTTCTATAAAAGCGACGCATAGACACACTTATTTGTATTCCCAACTTTCTTTCTATTTGAAGCCGCCGCGCCGTGCCGCCACGGTTACATTGCATTAGATACAAAAAAAAAAAAAAATATATGTTGTATTGGTGAGGTATTATTATTTAAAAGATAGTTATGGTATTCATGCGTGAATACTTTTACGTGCTAACATCACATAATGAATGTAATATAACTTAATATATTAAGGACATTTTAATTGTACAAGAGACATGATAATTATTGTTCCTTTTGCAAATTACGTTAGAACGTTTGCTACTTTATGCTCCTCGGGCTGACGTAGAGGGAATTACGCGATACATACTGTAAAGTGCAAACTTCACACAGAATTTCATATTTAAAACATCTGCAAACATGCAAAAATTAAACAAAATATTGGCGCGTCGCCCTTCTTTTATCAAAATGGCCCATTTTGATGTGTAAAAAGTTGGAGTGATAATACTTTCGCCCGTTAAAATTTTCGTTTCGTTGAAAGGCGATGTGATTGGTGGCGCCACGTTACCTTTATTTTATTTATTTCTAAATTTTTTATCAGATGTGGCGGACACACAAAGCTCATAAGCTTAGAATGGAAAAAGAAACAGACGAAAATATAATGCGAAGTAAAGAAAAAGCGATGAAACTGCAGGAACCCGGTGTTAGTTTTAAACAGGTATGCGTTCACATTTCAAATAATCAAGGTTACCTCATATTATGTATAATCGTCCAAACTCAGTAACAACAAATTATTATCGTGAATTGCCAAAAAGATTATCGGCGTGTGTTATTTTTATTTACAGTGTATTGACTTTAACATGAATTCATTCAGTATAAAATAAATAAAAACTGTGTTGAACCACTCTCAAAACTGCTAAATTAGCATTAAAATTTTTACAAACTTTAATTAAAAAAAATGAAAATTGTAGCGGGGGGATTTGAGACTACTCCATTTTTTTTTACATGCAAGAGTATTTTGTGAGCAAGATCAATGTGTGTCTCAAGTTAATCCCGACAAGGCACACACTGAACCTCATTTGAATTGAAATTATTTTTCTACCGAACTACGGACTTGTGCATTCTTCACAAGATAGCTAACGGTGGTCTGGGCGCCGATCTCTTGAATGTTCTTAATTTCAGAGTCAACAAACATCGTTTTCGTGATAACCGAATGTTTAGCGTACCAATCACCAATACAAATAGTCCCTTACAATTGTGGTATAGATATATGTATCTTATTTAGGTAGATTCTACCAGTTAGTACATCATAACTACCTATTTTTTTATTTTCTCTAGCTTCTACCAATCCATCCAAAGGTTGTCTGAAAGAGATTGCTTTTAGCGATAAGACCGTCCATTGTAATATTTAATAATAATATTAACGTATACATCACAACTACGTCTGGTCCCCAAATTAAGCATTAGCTTGTGTTCATGGGTACCAAACGAAGACAACACATACATATAACAATCAAGACCCGGTACCAGTATCAATATTCATCATATAAATACTGACCCGACCTGGGATTCGAACCCGGGACCTCCAGCTTCGCTGGTAGGGTCGCTAACCGGTCGACATTGTACCAAACTTAGTTATAAAAGGTATGTTATTTATTCTTTTTCTAATTACTTTTGGTGTGTATTAAAGAATATTATTATTATCATCACAATAGTCCAATACATAGGTTTTGTAGTCTATATAATGCCTTGAACGATGAATTTGATATACATCACCAGGGTTACGTCTCATTTAAAAGATCTTTATCCAAATTATAAATCTTTTGTTTTTTTTTTATTATTTGGTCGTTTTTGTGTTTATTACTACAATATTACTATGTACTTTACAATGCCCTATATAGCTATTAAGGTCATCAGACTCGCCTCTATTGTAATTTGTGTATTTTATATATTTACCTATTTCTAAGATTGTTGACTGTTGCTGTATCTATGTAATAAATAAATAAATATCAAATAATTAAGGCGGTATACTTCCCATACAAAAAAGAGGGTCTAGCCCGTGTCTGTGACTCGCTCAATGTCTTAAATTCAAAAAATGTATGTAATAGGAGAAACCCTGTTACAGGGCGGTGTGTTTATGTTTAACATTATTTTCTTCGAAATTTTTGGTTACAAAGTAATGATTCGTAAATGCTATATTATTATACTATATGATTTAAAAAAAAAAAGAAAAGTGTGGGCCTCGAGGGATAGGCTTTCTTAATAACGCTGCAAATTTTGGGTTTAGAACACACCCATTTAGGGAGGCGAAACAGACACGGCTCGCAAGCTGTTTCGGGAAGCATTTTATAGGTATTTATGAAAATTTGCTCTCGTCATCTCCGTCAGTCTGGAACGGGTCGGAGAAGGGAATTGAAATGGAGATAGCGAGAGAAGCCGCGGAGAGAAGGACTATCCCCTTAAGTGCTAGTTTTAATATTTTGATGTCTACCCCTTTTCGAAATTTCAAATTAGTGTGCCGAAATTGTCTTTAAAAGACCTATTAAATGGGGGGTGGTCTCCAGCACGTCCTTTACGATTTTCAAAAAAAAATGGTATAAACTGTACAGAAAAATAAATGGTAATCAGCCGGTAAGGAGAATTTATTTTCATTTATTTTACACTGAATTTATTCCAGTTAAAGTCAATAAATACACTATAATTAAAATGCGTTTCACTTTGTAATACTAATATTTGGCGATTTTTCGATTTTTCTTGTGATGCCATCGTCTCATCTCAGATAGATACATTTTGGGTAAATTCAACGCTCTGTACCGTTAAACATAATTTGCAGTTAAATAGTGAAGACGTGGATACGAAAAAAAACGGTGAAGAGAAATCTCTTAAATCGAATGGGATTATTATAGATGCTGTTCCGACAGTCATAATTGATGTGGTTCCAGATGATAAACCAGTTCGGCGTGGCTCGCTTCGGTTCAGAGGTATGATTACTTTACAGATAAGAAATATTTCGCAAGATATTAGGTAAAGCAATCCACCAAACTCAAGCATGCCGAATTAACTTTATAAAAATTAAATAATTATAAACACGAAATTTATACAAAGCTCTCTCAACTTAACTTTTTATAAATTTTTTTCATTCCATTAGTTATCAGTCAGGGAAAATGTATATAGGTATTTCATAATATCTAATTGAATAAACGAGATACATCCAGAACATCCAGCTGCTTTAACCCTTGTGCAGTCGACAAGTCTCCGCCGACGAGCGGCGACATACGACTTGTCCCACGTCACGAGAAATGCTGCGCGCAATGTCGCGGAACATTTAGGAACACCGGGGAACGTTGCGACAATAGTGTTGCGGGTCAAAAATGTCCCCTAGTGAATACATGGCTTTAAGGAGCTCTTGATGCTCTGAAACGCTCAATGGATTTGGATCAAATTTATCATGAAAAGATTGAGCGTTTCAGAACAGCCTCTGCCTGTATTCAACAACAATGATGTCCCGGGAGATCAAGGGCGTCGACGTATCTACTTTAAGATGTAAGTCAGAGAGCTAAAGAAATAATTGTTTTACAAATTTTTATTTTTTTACTATTGACGGTGACTTAAATCTTTTTAAACGGAGAGAAATAGGCCCTGGCTGAGACGGTCTAGGAAACGGGAAGCAGCGAGAGGAAACACGCCTTTTTGCTATCTACCATGGATGCTATCTATGGGTGCTGACAGCAAACGCTTTACGCCTACGGGTTACGACACTTAAGGCCCATCTCATATAGTATAGACACTGCCCTTGACTGACAAGCCGCAGGTACGAGCGTATGTGGATCCATCTGCATGCGCGGCGTGCTGCCCGCTTTCTGTTATAGGTCTTTACTGTGTCAAATAAATATCCATATTATATCAGCCCGCACCCGCGGCACGCGTCCCTTATGAAGCAGCTCACGTGTATTTTTTTATACAGATATGGTTGACAAAGATCTCACATGGGAGCCATTGGACGAAAAAGACGAGGATGATGAAAAAATAGAAAACGATGAAGAAGAAAATGTCATAATAGAAAATGAAAGACAGACAACTTTAAATGATAACGAAAATTTCAATGAACTTGATCCAAAAGTAATTTATGTTTATTTATAATTATATTGGCACACTTTTCAAATCCAATGTCAACAAATATAGGTCAGCCTGTTAATTTTTTGTCTTCTACACATTTCAAGGATGGATTTGGTAGAAAATTTTCAGAAAGATTCTATAGAGTAGGCTCTTGCTTCAATAGACTTTATGCTATCAAGTTTGCGTACTGAATTGATATCTACAATGTTTCTCACTTAAAATCTTAAAATACAGTTTCCCCTTTAATCGGATGTCATTATTCATTATTAAATTCATACGATACAAAAAAAAAAAACTGTTCAAATACGTGAGTTTCACTAGATAAGATATTGGAATCCAACCCATAGTTGAAAAAACCGGACAAGTGCGAGACGAACTCGCCCACCGAAGGTTCCGTACAAATTTGTAGGTACATACGACCGCGCATACCGTTGCTTAACCTCGATTATTGATTACATACTTTAAATAAAAACTATATTTTTTATGAATTAATTACAAATACATAGAAAATTTCATAGTTCTAGGTCAACGGTCAACCCTATAACTTTTGATTCCCTCGAGTGTCGAAATATACGTTTTTTTTTTTGCGGCATAAACGACAGTACCTTTTTTTACGTTGACTTACAAGTTTGATTTTTTCACTGCTTCAAAGGATTGTAGATCTGAGTATATGGTTTTAATTTCAACTCGATATGATCATGCGTTCTTGAGGTCTTGACAGACAGACAGACAACAAAGTAATCCTATAAGGGTCCCGTTTTTTTCCTTTGGAGATACGGAACCCTAAAAAAATATGACAGCAGGGGAATATGTATATATTGGAGGTATTACGAGGCTGATAACATGGAATATTTTGCCCGCTTAATGAACTCAGCTATATTTCATTATGACTTCAATATGCGGGCAAAATATGAAAAAAATGATAAATTAAAAATAATTATGGCTATATATCTTTGTCATTCGAATACTATCCAAATACGCAAATCCTAATACCAAAAAGTCAAAAAAAAATATATTACATCCAACAGGACTTGGTAGGTAGTACGTACGTGTCCACGGGTATAGCACAGTCTAATAATCCATACACTCAGTCATCGCCTTTGATGTTGGCGAAAAAGCCGCCGTTGGGAGATTATGTAAGGGTTGTCATGTGTTAAAGGTAGTAGGTATTTAATTATTTTTCTTTGTAACATGAGAGAATATCTGTCTGTATATAATAATAATAATAATAATAATAACACATACAATCACAACAACGTCTAGGTCCCAAACTAAGCATTAGCTTGTATTTTGGGTACCAAGCGAAGACACCACATACATATAACAACCAAGACCCGGTGCCAGTATTAATATTCATCATATAAATACTGACCCGACCTGGGATTCGAACCCCGGACCGCCAGCTTCGTAGGCAGGTTCGCTGCCCACTAGGCTAAGCGGTCGTCGAATATAATATAATATAATGCATGCAGAATATAATGCAAATTATTTGACCAGAAGTAAAAAACTACACTTTGTTGTCTTAGATCATTGATGTACCTCCACGCGCGCGCTTGTTCTAGATTCCGCACTACCTAAATAACAAAAATTAATTCAAATCTGATCAAAATTTGAAGAAAGTGACCCCCATTTCGAACTTTTTATTTACTGGACCGGTTGCTTTCAAAATCGATATCTAAAGGTCCGCGTGGCCTCCGGTCACTAATCTGTGTCCAAAATTGAAAAAGTGACCCATTCTGAACTTTTTATTTACTGGGCCGATTGCTTTCAAAATCGATATCTAAGGGTCCGTGTGGACTCTAATGATGAATCTGTGTTCACAATTGAAAAAAGTGACCCCTATTTTGTACTTTTTATTTACTGGACCGATAGCTTTCAAAATCGGTATCAAATCGTTGTTTTTGCATATGTGGAAAAAATTTATGACAGAAGTATATATAACGTATAAAGGGAAACTATCGCAGCTAATTAGACTGTATTATTTAACGAGTAATAGATTAACTTATAAAAATAATTTTGTAAAAATTCCATAAAAAATGACAAATAGCATTTAGCCAATAAGCGAAAACTAGATGCATTTTATCTCTGTGATGTTATTGTAAAAGATAATTTAAAAAAAAATTATGATGAGAAGTACTTTGTTTTACTAGGTACTATAAATTTACGCTTTTCTTTGCAGAGCTTATTCTCTTCACAACCGATACTAAAAGCCAAAGGTTCACTGTAATAAAATAAGTAATAAAAATTGTCTCTAGCTATCAGCGCACTCATGTTATTACTTTTCGGATTAGCCAGAGACTATCGAGCGCCTTCTAAATAACTAACGATATAAAAATGAAATATATTTATACAATACTTCTTAAATTACATAATAACGATTAATGGTTAAGTTCCATTAACGTCGCGCTCGTTTTTCTTATTCTATTGTGGTACGGAACCCTTCATATGCGAGTCCGATTCGCACTTGGCTGGTTTTTTTAATTTTGACCACAGATTCGTCATTGGAGTCCACGTGGACCCATACATATCGATTTTAAAAGCAATCGGTCCAGTAAAAAAAAGTTCAAAATTGGGGTCACTTTTTACATTTTTGAACACATGTTCGTCACTGGAGTTACGCAAGCCCTTAAATAGCGATTTTGAAAGCAATGAGTCCAGTAAATAAAAAGTTTGAAACGGGAGACACTGTTTTTAATGTTGACCACTGATTCGTTATTAGAGTACACGCGGACCCTTAAATATCGATTTTAAAAGCAATCGGTCCAGTAAAAAAAAGTTCAACAGGAAGGTCACTTTTTTCAATTTTGACCACAGACTGTTCACTGCAATGCACACAGACCCTTAGATATCGATTTTGAAAGCAACCGGTGCGCGAGTCCGACTTGATAACATATTTTTATAGAAATGCTTAGGTACAACCTATTTGTATATAATTTGTAGGTATGTGAAATAAAATATACGCCTCCGATGATTGACTCTAGATTACTAGATGTCTGACTGTATGGGGATTATCTCCTGGCCGCTTCGATGAAGTCGTTGGAGCTTTCGGGCTAACGACACGCGTCCTTATTCTGCTTCAGGCGGTTGTTAAGTGAGCGCAACTCCCACATACCTCGCGCGCCCGGGCGCGAGGAAATTGTAGAGTTTAATCCGCCTTCCCACCGCAAGGGAAAAAAAACTTTACTCACCGAGTGAAATGGCTGTTGTCTCGATTATGCGAATATGTGAAATGGTTGAACCTTTTAGTAATTTGATCAGATATGAATAGTTTTTTTTTAATTACGTATATAGCTACTTCTTTATTTTTCCACGCGAATTACAGGATATTCATCGAATACCGAGAGAATCAACAAGAGGTCCACCTACTTTGACGACACCTCTCCCATTCAAAATTGACGAGCATGGTTCCAATGAAATGTTGACTGGCAGCGCATAGGCCAAATCAAAAAAGATTTGTCTAATTTAAATTAAAACACAAATTACATGATTTTTGTTTTATTCAGACGAGATCCTTACCCATTAGGTACTTTACCCTATCACCACCTTTTACAAAGCTTAACGAATATAGAATTGTCTGTCTAATTATTTGTTTATAATGTTGTTGTCGGAACAGCGACGACACGGTAAGATATGTGGAGCTCATTAGTTATAGGTAGAATGAAATTTTCAGTATCTCACTAACACAACGACACGTAACAGCGGCAACACTATGGAAACCTGATCTGTCGGCAACTTGCACACACATCAGTGCTTTCACATGAGGGTGCTCTAAAAATAAGTTGTGAGTGTGGACGTAATACTGCCTACTGCGTAGGTTTGTGAGATATCCACGCAAAATTTAAGCAAAAAACAAAGTTCAGTATTGACCCACGGTATTGATTATTTGTTTAAAAATGAAAAACTGCCCCGTAAGAAAATCAGTACTTATGAAAAATAAAGTTACACTAAAATACCTTTGATTTCAGTTTTGTGATTTTCGGGATTTCAGAGTTTTAATAAAGTCTAATAAAAAAGAAATTAAATTACGATGAAATAGATTAACTATCCAATATACCTACGCAGCAAAGTAAACTGAAATCGAATTGATTGCTATACTTTATCAGCTAGCTAATCATTTTACTTTATAACACATACAGCGCTATCATTAGAGTTGTTTTGAAAAAACGTTAATTACTACATTTTTAATAAAAAAATATGTATAGAAGCCTTCAAACACGTAACTTATAGAAAAATACGTATTGCTTGAAATAAAAAATGTTACTTGCAACTATGGAACACATAAAAATGGCATCACCTATATAAGTTTTAATTTATGATATCTCAAAAATGCCACATTCTTCAAATATCATATTTTGCTTACATTATTAAAAAATACAATCTTTTCAATGACAAATATATTTCAATGTGAGGCAATTCATAGTCACGTATTAATAACTTGGGTCAATTGCCAACCAAAAAATTACAATGTCCATTGCGCTATAGCAATGGACATTGTAATTTTTTTGTCCAGTGACTTATTGTCACATAATTGTAATTTGAAATAATCGTAATTGATATCCTAGTTTGAGTATAACAAATGTATAGTATCGTTTAAGTAAAATGAATTTTAACTCGATAAGCAGGACAACTAAGTAAATGAAATTGTCAATGAGTTTGACTAAGTTTTAAAGGGAAATAGATAGGTGCAGGGTCTGATTTGAGACGGGGCATAAGTTTATTGAAAATACATGTCCAATCATATACCTACTGAAAATATGTGCCCAAAATACACGCCTCATAAAAAATACATAAGCCGAGTAAAAAATTGCACTAAATTACTTTTTATTCAGTTTTTTGTCATTAGAAATGACTTTCATTTCGATGGAGTATAGGGGGTCATTTGGGAGTTTTGTGAGACAGGCAGGTTGCACGACGAGTTTTCGAGATATCGGGCTGAACGTGGTGTCAAAAGACGCAGCTTGGCGAGCTCTACAAGATGGCAAAAGATAATTTGAAAAAAGTTCAAGAACAAAAAAATTATCGGCACGAAACGAAAAAAATCGCAATTTTTTCCCCGATTTTCATTTTGGGAGCCCGATATCTCGAGAACTAGGTCCGCATAAGAAAAAAAATAAAGAAACGGCTCGGGGTAATTAGACGGGGGATCGATTGAGACTAAAATTGTTAGAATCGGACAACCGGAAGTAATGGTTAAGGGTGCCCTTAGTTGGAAGTCGGATATGCGTCGGTGTTACATTTCGAACTAATTCAGTTTGTTCGATCGAAATGTCGTATAGAATGTTATATTTCGAAGTTTTAAGCTTATTCAGATACAGTTCTGTTATTTTTTGCGAAAAAAAATTATTTCGAAAAATATTATCCAAAATATGTGTGTTAACTTTATTCCGTTAGGTTCATTTCCAATGTCATGTCGTAAGAAGTTCGAGCGAAAGCAGGAGATCCGTTGATTTTTTCTTATCATTTGCTCTACATTGCTGTAGGTATGTACGGAGAACGGTGTAGGTGACAAAGCAAGCTATGTAAGCTTGCCTTTGAATGATTAAAAGAGTCTAAACTATTATTTTTAAGAAACGCATTATTTTATCATCAGATAATTTTAATCGTTGACAATAATGATAATCATTGGTTGATACCAATACGTTATTATATAATTGCTAAAATTATCGACATTCATCGTGCTTTGCTACAACAACAGTTCTTATATAAGTAGGTATAGGTACCTACTTCTACATCTGTGTTGAGCATGAACTCTACTGTTATATAGCTATTTCCTTTTGATACGCATGAAGAGTCATAAGAATGAGTAGTGAGAGGATATGTATTTGGTTTTTATTTTATCGCTGTGTCTGGTCCTTTACCCTAGTCTGATAGGTGATAGGTCCTAGGTTCGGACCAATTGTTCCAGGTCTATGCATGCTGTATGCTAATAGGCCAATTATCATAATAGACAGAGTTGCCTTGTATCTTTGTCCATCCCACGGAGTCTAGCTACGAGTAAAAGAGATAGTTGATGTACGTTTAGCAACGTTGGACTGTCAGTGCGAATCATATCAATTCTTGACCGACTATTCGGTCAAAACGTTGCGGTGAAGTGTAGCATTTTATTGAATTTAATAACGGAATTTCGGACTCCGGACGAACGGAATAACGGAACGGAACGGAGTTTTAGCTAAAAGTATTTGAATTTTGAAAGATTGTCGTTTTCAGCTGTGTCTTGTTCGTCAAGAGCAACAAAAGGAGGATTTAAAGACCCGGATTTGTCATTTCATACGTATTTGGCATCATTTTTAATGCTGTAAAATTAGTTCCTTATCCAGAAAAAACGTTTATAAATTCTAAAATATATTATTCGTATGAGATAATGATTACAATCAAATGTAATAACCATTAAATACTGGAAAATTATATCATATAATACAAACACTGACAAAAAACAGACGTGCCTAAAAACAAATGACTGTCCATTGTGATAATTGGTCCGAGGTCCGAGCGTTGAATGGTTGATAGTTATTTTTGCTTTTCAATATTTTTTCTTGGTTACGAAATTTGAAATTGTACTTACTGTACTGGCAACATTACGTGAACTGTCAAAAATTTGTATTATTTATGAACGATTCAATTTTCTCCAGTTTCTATCGGTTTTTATTTTATGGTCGATCGTCGGTCATTTTAATTTCTGAAGTGTTCTGGATCTAAAGAATATCATTATGGATGAGATTGAAAAAGAAAAAATAGCGGTCTTGCCGTCTCAACTACTAATCACTACGGTTTGCTACCCAATGGAGTATGCCAAGGTGTTAATTCAACTAGGGTATGAGCCTCTGGCGCCCCGACGGTCGACGACCCTCTTCGGCCGTCCTGCGATGATATTACCTAACGTTTTCCAATACATAAAGTATATTAAAGCGTCGGACGGCTTTTTCGGGTGCTACAAGGGATTGTCGGCGCGATTACTGGGCATCATAGCTTCTAATCAGCTAACTAACAAAGTGATTGAAGCTTGTGGCCTCGACCTGCCAGAAATTCATGACCCGCCGAATATAGTGACTGACGATGAACCAAAAGCGGATGATTACTACCGTCGTGGCCGTCGAGAAATGGTTCTCCAGTTCGCCTCAGTTATAGTGTCCTATCCTTTCCAAGTCGTGTCTGTCAGAATGATGGCCTCCTTTGTAGGCAAAGAAGAACATTACAGCACTCTGATAGGTGCCATAGTGTCTGTGTACAGAGATGATGGTTTACTTGGATTTTTCCATGGTATAATACCCAAACTACTGGGAGATATGACATGCGTGGCAGTCACACACTTTTTAGCTTACTATGTTAACAAATACTTAGTAAAGAAAAAGGAGCTCCGTTATTACACAGCGCCATTGTTAACATTTGTTGCTAGCACAATTACTTATCCGTTAGTTGTGGTCTCTGCATGCATGGCTGTAGCAGGTAGTAGTTTGAAGGCTGGTAATCCACCTGCTATGCCCTACTATTCAAATTGGCAAGCCTGCTGGCGTGATCTGGTGCGTAACAAACAACACAAACGTGGTTCCTCCATTATCTTCAGGTACTACATCGCACCAGTTGCCGCACTTCAATAAAATAGTTATTAAAATGAAAGAATTGCATTTATTTTTCTTATTTGTCGAATTATTAACTAAGTGTTATTCCATCACCAAAGTAAAAAATTGACTAAAAGTTGAAATTGTTGATTATGTACAGTTACCATGTAAATATGTAGTGTAATCAGTGTACTATTGAATATTGGTTTTTGCTAGATTATTGCATCAAGGTGTGGTTATTAAATGATTGTTCCTCTTATCTGAATTATTGCTTAAAACCTCAACTCCAAAAAAAAATATTTCTTCTATTTTATAATAAAATGTCTTAAGATATACAGATTAGATAGAAAATACATTCAAACAATGATAGTGATAAATACTTGAATATGATGCGATATCACATCGTAAAGAATTTATTGATAAGGTATTTTTAGGAATAAATACAATAAAACAAATATTTATAATGTGCTAGTTTAATTTTTCTAATGTATGCGCTCTGATAAATTCATCAACTAAACTCTTATCCAATATAGCAACAGCACGTCTGTAAATAGCTGGTATCAAAACAGGACTACCATAGTCACTTTCAAATTTCATGTAATCGAGCCAAATTTGATAGTTATTTTGACCATGGTGTAGAACCATTAACTCGTGACATTTTCTTGTTTGCTTTACATTTATTTTATCCTGAGACTTTTCTATATCCAACATGTTTTTTTGTACTTCTAACTGAATAGGTGGCATTCTTACAAATTCATCGTACAGATCTCGAGCTGCTCTCAATCCACAGTGTTCATACATTTTCTGTAACAGCTTTGGTTTCACTGATAAAAGCACTGAACTCTCACAGCTTTGGAACATTTTGTATAGATCATTAATCTGGAAACAAATTATTAATTGATTCGTTAATTTAGTTCAATAGTAGGAAGTGTTTGGTTATGGTAGTCAGTATTCATAGTGATTACACAAATAAAAGAAATTTGTGAAATAAATACAGATACATTAGTGTTTATCAACTATAATAATATTTGAAACATCTCACACATTGACCTCTAGCCCCAAATTAGGTAGTACTTGTATTATGGGTACTACACAATTGATATACATTCTTAAATATTTTTTTTATAATACATACTCATTACTCGTACATAAATAGAGATTTTACACACACAGAACAAATAGACATGTTAAACTAACCTAGTAGATTGCAAATTTCTGTCTGTTTACAATGGGACGATGGTGACATTTATTAAGCTTCACATACATACTACACTATAAACTAAATATGTCACTTTCTAGGTTTGTAATATTGTCTTTATATTCATCACTAATAGGACAAAGTCTACATTTTCTTAAATATTTACATAACATGAAATAATTTTTTTACTTGTGAACCGATCGGGCGATTCATTTTTAGATACAAATACAGTGTATGTGTCTGATGTTGGCAACATGTTCTAAAATAATAAAAGTCATTTTGGTAATTCCCTCGCATACCTGAAGCATTTCTCTAATCTGAACACTCTACAAAGCTATCACATTAACTTGTGTACTTTTGTAATTATATAACTATTTTATAAAATGAAACCCTCACCACAACATTTGATTCTACAATGTCCAGCATCTTGTTCCATAAATACACTTGATCTTGGTTTGTAAGATGTTTTTTGGTCTCTAACAAAATTGATTGTACCATTTTGTAGTCATTTTTACTCAGCAATAATTTTTGCTCCCATAAACATTTAGCTGCTGGATTCCTTTTACATGCAACATCTAAAATCTGGAATTATTAGATTTTTCTAAAATAAAAGAATTTCCTGACTGCTTTATTTATTATACTTATTTATGCTGACAAGTTTGTTACTTGAAAATTGCTTAAATCATAAGTAAATTAAAATCTAGGTTGCATTTGTGCATTTGATTTCAATTCTAAGCAGCACCTCTGCAGACAGAAAGCAATAGAGCACATCTGACATTTTTCCCAATATTGAGTTGCATACATTTATTTGGAATTACCAAAAAAATGGACATCTGTAATTAGTTCTTAGATTTATTTGTAAGTTTTGATTGAATTAATAAGGGTGAATTTATAAAATCAATGGATATAAAGTTATAAATGTGATGTGACGTGACTTTGAAAGAGTACTAAATATAGAGCTTATGACATCTGCTTAATCATTTTTCATATTTTCTTTTTACTGCTTTACTTTAAGAGAAATAATAGTTGTTAAAACAGGTGCAACTGAATTACATTTTTTTTTCTAATTTTGAAATAATTAGATTTATTTTTTGTTTAACCAATTAATATTTCATTATTTTCTTTTTCTTCTAATAGGCCTTTTATTACCATCATATCAGCATTCATAGATAATAGTCACAATATTTGAAAATTACTTTATTATTAATGCTAGTAAAAATTTTAAACCTTCTTTCCCAAAATCAGTTTTATGTCTGATGCCCCTATATTGCTTTGAAACCCGGACACTAGTTTCCGCTTATATTTTTACTCTATCAAAGTGACTCAGTCCAAATAAAGACTATTACAGTTATTATTTAATATGTTATATATTTAAAACCTACATAATATTAAATCTATCTCTTAAAAGAATTACCTTATTTCTATTTCTAATGGTGATCAAATAAAACTAATCTAATAATCCACCCCTCGTCGCCCCCGACGCAAATGTGCCCACGATGCTCATCGCATTGCCGCGCTGAATTGCAATGGCAATTCTTTGCCCCAGGAAGGAGCCGGAACGGGGGTCGAATCCCCTTTCTCTCAGACGACGGCCGATGCCCGCGACGAAACGTTTGGCTTCACTCCCCCAACAGCCAGCATCTTCCACCGCAAGAGAGACGAACAAGTATTTACTCTCCAGAGTAGAGTATTTGACTCGTTTTCTGGCGGCTGTAGACTCCGCAGCGGCTCCGGCCGTTCTCACGGTGCGACCAAGGTGAGAGGCGGCAAATGTGCTGACACACGTGGCGTCCCAGAGTAGTCACCTGCCCTTCTCCCACGACACCAAAGTCATACCATCGGATCTTTTCCCATCGGAACGGCTAAGGCCAGGAGGCTCCAACACGCATGGAACATTGGCCGAAATTAAAGCCCTACAAACTATGTCGTTAAGAGCGTGGTGTCGCGGAAATCTCCCCGAGCAGCGACGACAACTCAACGCGTGGTGTCCGTCGGCCTACACCATGAAACCGCAGATGCATAGGTGTCGTTCACAACCATCGCAGCCCAGGCGGAGTCCCACTGCCACACGCACAGACTCGCCGTCCAGTAGGGTACCCATGTGCGGGGAGGGAAGAGCGTTTAGCCAGGCTCCGGACTCAGCCCGTGACACCGCTCGCAGCCTCGCTAAGTCCACCCCTGCCGCCTGGTCCAAGAGACTGTTAAAAATCCTTTCAGCTCCCGTTTCATCTCATGCGTGCTGGTTATGTAGAATCGCCGTCAACGGCGCGCCCGGGTTGAGAGCCACCCAAGAGGCTAAAGCATCGGTTACGTAGGGTATGTTCGCCTTGCCACCTTTACAGGATAGGATATCAGTGACAAGGTCGGCAACCCCATGCACCGACGCCAAGAAGGCCGGCAGGTCAACACCCCGCACGCACCGAACCCTCAGCCATCCATGTCGGATTGGTAAGGTGGCTTGAAGCCACTGGTTCGACTCGAGACGGACGTTCAAAATCTCTTCCAGGAGATGCTTCAAGTCGTCATCGAAACAGTCAACCTCCTCAGGGAAAAGCCAGCTAGGAGACGTCCTCAAAAGGTAAGTAACTCTGGGAGCAGCGAAGCACATCCGCAAAAGGACAAGAGCAATGTGGGCAGAAAGGTCTTTCAGCCGAGCCTGTGCGATAAGAAGTCTTTTCCTTGCAGCAATGGCCATAGGGATGGCTTCTAGGAATATCGGCGAGCCTAGAAGGTTAAAAGCTAAGGGGGACAGTTCGTTGAGGCCAGGGAGAAAAGAGGAAAACAAGGGGAAAGAAGAACGGGATTCACGGCAGCAAGGGAAAAGTCACACTTGCTGGCATTAATCTCCAGCCCCAGCTCCTTCAGAAGCGGTACTAGATAGCGTAAATCCTGCTCAACCACTTCAGGTCTGCCTCCGATGGTCTCGTCATCCAGGTACCAAATATTGAATGGGGCTTTGAGCTCTTGTATCACTTTCTGGATTGCAAGGCAGAAAAGTAGAGGCCCCAATGGATCCCCTGCTGCACGCCAACTTGAGAAAGAATGAGCGAGCCGTCATGATATAGATTTGAAGGAGAGTGGTAGACTTGGAAAAGAAAGGGGTAAAGGGAAGGGACTTTTTCTTTAATTTCGCTCAGAAGCGTGTCCCTCTCGACGGTGTTAAAGGCATTCTTCAAATCTAGCTTTATTATAACATTAAATTATGATATTAAATATATTGTAGTCCTTAAGATTCATTCATAGGCTAACCTCTATTAATTCTTCCGTTGTCTTTTCATTGTCCATTTGCAGGAATTGTATACCAAAAGGGTACATATTGGCTTGCATAACATTATTTTCATGACAAAATATCCAAGCACGCTTTACCAAGTCTATCTTTACTGTAGGTGTGCATATACTGTCACTCATACCAAGTAACTCGTGAATGTATCTAGTGCCCAGTTTATCATCTGTGAACTGTAAAAATATTTTAATATAATTTAGTCAAATATATTTATACGGATGAAATAGTTTAACATGCATAGGAAAGAAATATACTAGACTGGTGTTAAACTGTTGCTTAAAATTATTGTAAAAAATAATAAGTTAAAATTAATACACAGTTTTAGTATTAAAATCATAATAGAAAAAAGTAATGCATATTATGATTTGTTCAACAATAATTTTAGCATTTTAATTTTATGTAAACTTTTTTTTTTAACTACATTATGGGTGCACATAAAAAACTATATACAATAGAAATTCATTAAAAAAAAATACAAGTCTTCCTGAAATCGCCAATGATGTATATCATCTAATACAACAAGTTAAACAGCACGCGTTGTTCCCCACTTGTTGCACACATTTCCGTCGCATTCGCGATATGTGTGCAAGTAAGAAGACGCGCGCGGTATTTAATTTGTTAGATGACATATCATTGATTGATACACATCATTGGTGACTACAAGAAGACTTATAATTATTTATGTATTTATAATTATTTTCGTTTTGTTATTTGTAATTACCGTCGCAATCATAAAATTTGTCCCAAAAATACCGCATACCGATACCTAAAACTACACCCTACATGCCTAACCTAGGTACAACCACATGATGATGTTGTAAATTAAGCACACTTTTAATTCTGACCTCAGTTTAAATTTTTTGAGACAAAACCATCTGAAAATGACACCTCTTAAATGTAAGTACAAAATTCATTTGCAGTTTTCCTGATTTTATATTACCAAATGCTGCTAACAGAGAGCTAAGATGCTACACATTAAAAAGAAGTTGTTAAAACTAGAAAAAAGTTAGTAGTATCACCTTTAATAAGGCTTCTTCGTAGATAGATATGAAATTGTTTACAATATCTGGAAGATCATTTTCATCGCCTACAAATTCTTCGATCTCTTGCCAATGATAGCCCTAAAAAAGAAAATCAAATTAATATACTTAACCACACAGTAAATTGCTTATAATATTGTTATTGATTAATACCAGAAGTGCCAAACAAGCCTTCAAGTTTCACCGAATCTTTAAATTTAAGGTATTTTACTTCATTGATTGTTTGGGGCCGACTCAAAATTACTTAGGTATAAGTACATTAGTTTAAGAACTTAGTTTCTAAGATTAAATAATAAAAAAGGTTTATTATTTTTTGCTTTTTTGTTTTTTCGGCAGTTTATTTTTTTGTTAAAATGTTTTAATTTAATAAAATAATTTTTGAAATAAATATTTAAAAATAATTAATTTAAAATGTTTAAAAAATTTTGTAACTATAATCCACTAACTACATGCTTAATTGTTGATTACGTTTAAATTAGCTACCTTCATGCATGGTCAGACATTACAATCAGTGAGTGAACAATCAATCAGTCAATCAAAACAGGCCATGACGGATTTTTTTTTTCAAAATTATATCGGATTATCTATAATATTCAAAATTATATTACAGAATATACCTTTTCTAATAAAATAAAAAATTATCAAAATCAGACTACTGTGTAAAAAAGTTATTATTATTAATAGTATTATTATTAGTAATTTTTTTTTAAATTCATACAGGACCAACTTTGGGATATACCCTTTCTAATATAAAAAGAATTATCAAAATCGGACTGCTCTGCAAAAAGTTATTATTATTAATACTTTTTTTTTTTTAAATTTATATGGGACCAACTTCGGTATATACCCTTATACTTAATATTCCTCATTCCCTTTCAATATAGTGTACATTATTCTACTAGTCAAGCCCTTTCATTTGCTACCCATATTGAGGGATTTGTTAAAAAAATAATTAATTCGCCATTTTGTAGTGGCGGCCATCGTGGATTTGAAATTTGTCATAGTGTATAGTATTCTACTAATCAAGCCCTTTCAATTGATGCCCATATTGATCGAGTAGCAAAAAAATATGATATCCGCTTTGTGGAGGCGGCCATCTTGGACTGATTTTCATCAAACATAGCTAAGAACACTCTCCACTAATTCACCTTTCATATAAAAAAAAACCCGCATCCAAATCGGTTCATCCGTTTAGAAGCTATGATGCCATGGAACGTCAAACTTATAACACCCCTTTTTTTGCGTCGAAGGTTAAAAAAAGAAGTATCAAAATCGGACTACTCTGCAAAAAGTTATTATTGATAATATTATCATTATTAATATTTTTTTTTTTATTTTATATGGGACCAAGTTCGGGATATACCCTTTCTGATAAAAAAAGAATTATCCAAATCGAAATACTCTGCAAAAAGTTATGTGTGGTCATACATAAAAAAAATATACGCGTCGAATTGAGAACCTCCTCCGTTTTTTTTTCGTCGGGAAAAAACATAAAGTATTTCATATCATCGTAAATTCAATAAGGTGTTTTCTTTATTTCTAGCACTCCTGTCTTGTAGACAGAGATGGGAAGAGAACTAAAGTTGCAAACCCTGTAATCCAAATAAGCAAAACGATAGCTAGGCTGGGGCAATTTGATTAATGTAATACTGTGGGACACAAGAACTAAATTAGTGGGAGAAGAAGGCTGTGATATATTAAGAAAAATTATATGCTATCAATATATACAAGAGCTACTTTAATTACCCGTAACTCATTTGTAGCAATGTAACACCAAACATCTTTTTGGCTACGTTTAGACCATATCTCTGTTTTTATGTTTTGTGTAATATTTTCAGCTACATCAAAAGTCATAGAGATGTCGCAGAGTTTAAATAAAAATGATATTTCTTTAATAGCATTAAATCCATTTTTCCATACAACATCTGCTCTTCTAATTTGTTTTTCCTGCAAGACAGAAATCTTAAAACATTTGATCAACAGAATTGGTTAGTTATTATTATTAATAACTTGAATGAATAATGTGTTTAATTATATATACAAAAACATTACGGGCTTAAAATATTATTAGGTTTATTTAAAACAATAAATCATGAAAAGACCAATATGTCCTTATAAATTCAATGAAAAAAAGAACAAAAATTTATGTTATAACAAATAAGTTACCTTTACTTCATCATTTTCAGCTTGATATGCAAGTGTGAGTTCAATTTTGAACAAATCCAAATATAAAATATCTGATTCTGGATGACGTTTGATCCCTTTCAAGAGAAATTCACGAGCATTGTCAACATTTTTCTGTTCCTCATATTCCCACTTGCCAGCTAATTGCCACATTCGAGGTTTGTCACCATGCAACTTGGAAATTCAAAACAATTTAAAAATAAAATCTGTATAGCAGGCTAATAATAAATACATTTATGTATATCTAGCGGTTTGTCAAGAAAAGTCATATATTATACATTTAATTGTTGGTCTTATGAATTTTTGAAACAATCTTTCTTTTTTTTTTTAGCGGTCTGTACCTTAAAAGGAAAAGAAACGGAACCTTTATAAGATTACTTTGTTGTTCATCTGTCCATCTGTTAGTCGAGACTCTTTTTCTCAAAAATAGTTTGAGGTATGAAGCTAAAAGCAATATTAAATACTAAGGTCAAAAGTCCTTTGGAGGTATAGAAAATTCAAGCTGCTAAGTCAATACCTACAATAAAAAATATGGCTAAAATGTCACATATTTTGATACTTGCAAACTTTTATCACTCTGCCCCACTCAACTTTCACAAGCTAAACCCAACTTAATCTATTTTTAGAATTTGTAATTGATCATTGATATGAATCAAGCAGGTTTGGAAAGCCGACCCTGAACATAAAAAAAATGACTGAATACTTTTGGCTTCTGATTCCCTCAATATAGCAAATAGAAACATAAGGTTTCAAAACATCAATAGAACAAAAAGTCATTCACCACACCATCACCTTCTACAAAAATCTTTTTTGTTGCTTATTACTCTAAAAACAATATATTGTGCAATTCAAATATATTTTTAAAAAACATTTAAACAATACATTGATAACTGCTAGTAGTGGCGATTCTACACGACATAAAAACGCAATATACGGCGTTTCGTGAACAAAAGATTTCCTTTGGCAGGTTTGATCTGTAAGTCCCAAGGATGGATTTAAGAAGGGGAGCCACCTGGATTTTTGATGCTGGTTAAAGAGAGGGTGGGGGGGTAAAGTATGCACCCGCCGCGCTTCGGATAAAAAAATGTAACTGATCCAGTTATGATACTATGGCGTGTTTGGTATCGTTTTCGTATAAAAGAAATATGAGGAATCCATTTTTAAAATTATTTAGGAACACTTTCATACAAAAAGTCTAAAATTTTGGTAAAAAAGTAAATTTATTAAGTTTTAACTTTAACTTCAATTGTATTCAACTTTTAAAATAAACAGTTTCTGTGATGAAAAAAAATAATGCGATTGAGCTCATACTGTGTAGTTTTTAGAAATATATACTGTACATATACTTGTCACTTAATAAGAACCAAAAAAAAATGCCGTGTGAATCGAGCGACGTACTGAAAGTAATAAAATTTCATTCTCAGGAAGTTATAGGCCTCTCGTCGATTTAATGATGTACAAAACATTCGTTGAAGAAAGGCTGGTTTAAAAAACCTCTACTCTATTTGAACCAATAAAAAAAAGAGAAAACTAGAATTTTTGCTACTCACAAGCCAAAAAATTCAAAACAATTTGAAACAGTCAAGATTCTAAAGTGCGACATTAATTTATTTTCGAAACTTTTAATTTCATCTCATAATAGACATTTGGACCTAGATATCTTCTTTGCTTACGAAAATCAGACTTGTCCACCATCTTGATCGTCTATGGGAAGTATGCGAACGTGCCAAAAGTCTGATGTCATCACGGTTTTGAAGAAAATAATTGAGAACAACACGCCTCCCGAATCTTGCAACAGAAATATATTTGACGGTGCTGCTTTCGTTCATAGTCATCCTCTACATATCTCCAAGACATTTGGGGAGTACTGCCGCAAGGAGTTCCGTCAACGCATCATGGAAAATGCAGAGAACACGGAGGCGAGGAGAGTCGACATTGTCTGGGATATTTACTCCGATATGTCTCTCAAGAAACAGGTTCGTGACAATAGGGGTCAAGGAGTTCGTCGTCAAGTACACGAAGACCACAAATTACCGGCCAATTGGTCTAACTTCCTGAAGAATGCTCAGAATAAAGAAGAACTTTTTAAACTTATCGGGTGCTATGCGCTTCAAGAGAACATTGGAGTGCATATAGTGACCAATATGAGTCCTACAATCAAATCATCCAAACCAACGGAGACGCTGATAGCAAGGCTTAACGTGAATTCCGAGGAGGCTGATGGTCGCATTATTCTGCACGCAAAAGATATGGTCATCAACGGAGCAACAAGAATTATTATACACACTGTTGATTCCGATGTTGTCATAATTGCCATATCCTACTACTTCGTCCTCAAGCAGTTGGGTCTCCAAGAGCTTTGGATATCATTCGGTACAGGCAAACACCACAGCTACATACCTGTACATGACCTGGCGCAGCGTCTGGGTGTAGACAAAGCAGAAGCTATCAGATGATACTATGCTTTTACAGGCTGTGACACCGTTTCAGCGTTTTATTCGAAAGGCAAAACATTAACCTGGAAGGCGTGGCAGCAATGTCCTGAGACCACATCTGCTTTTAAAGAACTTTCTAACCCATTAAAAGAAGTGAGAGAGGATTTATTAATTAGATTAGAAAAGTACGTCATCATGTTATACTGTGGTGAAACCGAAATTCTTTCGGTTAATGAAGCTCGCAAGTTTTTATTTGCAAAAAATAAGTGCTTGCAAAATATCCGCCCTACGAGGGATGCTCTAAGGATGCACACATTGAGGGCAGCTTATCAAGCAGGTCACGGATGGGGACAAGCTCTTGATTCCTCAGGCGTTATACCCTCCCCAGCTGACTAGGGATGGTTTCAAACTGAAGCAGAATGGCAGCCCTGGAATGGTTGTCCAACCCAGCCCAGTATCTGGGAGGCGGCGCGAGAGCTTGTGAAGTGTGGATGCAAAAACAGCTGTAGGGGTCGATGTTCTTGCAGGCGAGAGGGAATGCCATGCACACTGCTGTGTAAGAGCTGTAACGGAAACTGCGATAACTCCAGGTATGTTTATGTTAGATAACTATGTCTGCTGAATTTGGTATCATTGAAATTGTAAATTGAATACTAAATTTCTATTTTTTTACAGTGTTATAGACCGCGAGGCCTTCATTGAAGATGCCATTGATATGGTCCCGGAGGAATTTGAACACACAAACGGCTTTACCACTTTGCCGACTACTGTATAAGTGCTGTAACAGAAACAGTGATAATTTTAGGTATATTTATGATGTTAGATATCTTTATCTACTGAATTTGTTATCATTGAACATTTTAATATTATTTCTATTTTTTTTTACAGTATTATAGACTGCGAGGCCTTCGTTGAAGATGCCATTGAAGTGGTTCCAAAGGAATTCGAAGATTTTGGTTTAGTTAACCTTTATTTTTGTAAACCCAAAAGTAAAAAATAATAATTAAGTAATTTAAGTTTAAGTTGAATATTTTACCGACGTGACGTCAAATTATGTATTTCTTAAATGGTTTTCTGAAAAGAGTAGCGAAAAACTAAATTTACTTAATAAATATGCCGCGTGACTCGAGTGAAGTATTTTAATTTCGTCACTCGATTCGCACGGCACTTTTTTTTGTTACTTATTGTATGATAAGTATGCATAAAGTATATATTTCTAAAAACTAAATAGTATGAGCTCAATTGTAATATTTTTTTTCATCACAGAAACTGTTTATTTTAAAAGTTGAACACAATTGAAGTTAAAGTTAAAATTTAATAAATTTACTTTTTACCAAAATTTTAGACTTTTTGTATGAAAGTGTCCCTAAATAATTTCAAAAATGGATTCCTCATATTTCTTTTATATGAAAACGATACCAAACACGCCATAGTATCATAACTGGATCAGTTACATTTTTTTATCCGAAGCGCGGCGGGTGCATACTTTACCCCCCCACCCTCTCTTTAACCAGCATCAAAAATCCAGGTGGCTCCCCTTCTTAAATCCATCCTTGGGACTTACAGATCAAATCTTCCAAAGGAAATCTTTTGTTCACGAAACGCCGTATAGTTTCTCATAGAACGTCAACTATAGGGTCTAATTAACGTTATAATATGTATGTTAACTCACTTGTAACATTTGGCCAATAATCGCAGAAACTGCATGATCAAAACCAACACTCACACAGAACTTTATGTACTGAAAATATATCTCTATATCGTTTTGAAAACGATTAATGAATTGTTTAAATGTTCTGTTTAACCTCTTGGCTATAGCATATTCTATGTCATTCCTCTTTGCGTTAACATTTGTTTGTATTCTACGTAGAGCTATATCTTCAAGTAGGATCATTTCATAGGCGATGTAATGTACATAATCATCTTTTTGTTTGTTAGGTCTTTGGATTCTATATTCAAATTCTTTCCGTTTTCGAGATATCTCTCTGTGAAATAAAAGAAAAGTTATTTAACCTATTCGTTATAACCATATTTGGTCAGATTGAAGGTCACGTCCCATTTAATTAACAGAGACAATTGATGATGACTAGTTAAAAGGTTAATGACCTTATCCTAAACTAATGCTACTTCGTTGATTAATGAATCGTAGAGAAATCTTAAATCGGGCCACATGAGTTAAGGGATCAGCGGGAGGTGGAGAGGGCAGGAGTTCCTTCTCATACCATTCCTCACACACGGAAACGCAAGGTTACTGAGAAATATGAATTAAAATTTTCTTATCTTAAAATAAAATGTTCTTGTTTTATTTAAGTAACTTAAAAGTATGATTTATCTTAAAGATAATTTATGAATGCAATTACTCTATACCATCAACCTATTTTGGTCAAATTTAAAATAAATAGAAAAACTTTTCAGTGCCTCGTTCTGCTCCATTTCACTCCTCGCTTTGTCATAAACAGACCTAACCTAATTTATTGATTTAGAAATGATGGTCCATTAACCTATCTTAATCCAATTTCAAATAAATCAAAAAGCTTATGAAAGGTGCAATTATTTTTTGTATCTTACAAACTAAAAAACAAAACAAATATCCAAACATGGGCTAAATACAATCTATTCCACAGCAACAAATTCCCAACTATTAAACAAAATATTTGTAGATACTTTGAGAAATGCAATATTATGTTGAAAATTACTCCAAAATAATACAATTATTTTTCATTAGAGCCACAAAAATAACCAAGCTAAATAATTTTTAAAGAGTAAAATAACTTTTCTTTTTATGCATACTAATAATTAATGAAAATTTAAAAAACACTTTTCCGCGGAGGTTGAAGCTGCCGTTCGAAAGGAGGAATCAACCTAACATCCTTATAATTATACAGCCAACCCATTAACCCATTGCAAAATACAATAGCTTTTAACTACCACAGTATTTCTAACCTTATTTCCTCCATGGTATATAGAGTTAATCTTTGCATTTGCTCCAACTCATTTATCATATCCTCAATACGCTGGTTTACAAATTCAGCCATTTTTGCGTATTTTCCTTGTTTAGTTCACAAACTAAAAGCAATATTTACTCAGTTTACAACTTTGTTTAATCGACAACGAAAACCACGACGATTATGATTATGACCACAACTACACTCAACCGCTCTCAACAATCAATTGTTATCAGACGTGACAATTGATGAAAAATGACACAGACACGTAGACCACAGCCTACTATAATTACATTTTTACCGATTCCTGCTTTTACCAAATATATCAAACTTTGAAACTATCGATAAATCCGAACAAAATAACGGACTCGAGAGATTATATATAATAAAAAAGATAAAGAATATTCAGAATAATATCTTTATATGAATGTTCTAATCTACATCTCAGAGTATTGCATATTGTTCTGCCTCATTGACAGCTTACCTACAGTTATAATTAGAGGACTCATGAATGTTATAAGGTTTTCATATAAAATCAATAAGTTGCTGATAGCAAAATAGCAGCATTTGATAGCATTTGTTATAAGGTGACCTGGGGGAATTCCGAAGTTGGGTATATTCCGAATTTTTGAAAGTTCTACCAAATGCGGCGATATTTGTATAATGGCAACATTCATCTAGAAACCAACATGAAGTTCCCACCGATTTAGCTGATGTAAATAGCTATCAGTGACTGGACGCATGCAGCATCCCCGTACAAAAAAAAAATTTAAAAATTCAATTTTTTTTCGGGGTAATTCCGATTGGAGAGCGGAAAGCGTAGCTATTCTTTGAAGGAATGCAACAGTATTTTAGTGAGAGGGGTAATTGCGATTGAAAAAGAAATGTGAACTTTAAGTTCAGATGTAATAGAACTCCTTTGTGAATATTTTTAATGTTATTCGGAATTACACCAGCATGTTTCGGAATTCCCCTTGTACAAGAAATTAATAAATATACTTTTTTGATACTTGTATTTATGGAACCAAACGATATTACAGAGATTTATTGATACAAAGCACATGTTCGTTTCTTAAATAAACAGAAGTAGTATAAAGTTGATAGAAAAATTGATAGGCATTTAGTAACTGACCGAAATAGAAACCCTCTGTCAATCTCATTGAAAATCCTGCCGGAATTCCCCCAGTTCACCTTATGGTAATATGATCCTGATGAACCATTCATTGACGATGAACCTGATGATCCATTTAAATTTAAAACACTAGAACAAATAGTTCAGTAATTTTACAATTACGATTGTTTGTGGGTTTTAATGACTAGCGAGCAAGGCGAAAAAGCGAAAAGCCGCGGAATAGCAAGCAATTTTTCGTGTGGAGCCCCACAGGGACGCGCGCGTGAATTTTAATCTATTTTCTGCATTTTAATGTATGAAACGTTATTGAGTGTTATATATTGCTGAAAACTAGATTAAATTTGCTAAAAAGTTATCTATATTTCAAATCGTTTGGCTCAGAAACAAATACACAGCTGTTTGTTAAAAAAAGTAGGGGAAAATCGCGAAAATAAAAAAAAAATTATAAACAATTTTGCTGTCGGAATTGTGTTATATTTGTAGTTTTAGCTATGTTTAAAATTATACCTTTAACTATGTTTTAAAAACATAAAATAGAAAGCAATAGAAAGTTTACCATACAATTTTTTTTACAAGAAAACAAAAAAATCGCAAAAAAAAAAAAAAAAAAAACGTCGACGGTCCTCCTGAAATATATAAGTGAAATATGGCAAGTATTTTATCATACCTTCTGTTGAAACCACTCTGTAACATCTACCATCATCTACAATGACATTGGCATTTCAAAATGCTTGAAGCGCAAGCACCCATAAAACCCTATACTATATAATGTGCATAAAACCTTGATTACACGTACCGAGTATATTGGCGAGACAATATTCTCAGCCGAGTACTCGGTCGGTACGTATGAACACATCACCGAGTGCTCGGCCGAGACAGTCACTCGACCCTAATCTTTTTATTAGACCGAGTGCCCACCCCCGCGGTCCCCGCACTGACTCTCTCGCTCGCTCGCCATGTATAAACATGCACTCGCCACTCGGCACAATTAATTAATTTTTTTAAAGGTCTATGTTGTGAGCATGCTTCAAAGGTGAAATGACTCGTTTCCAAAAAATAAAATACGTGTAAACACTACTCGAACGTCGCTGCTGTCTCGGCCAAGTACAATTTCACTGTCTCTCTCGTTTACTCGGTACGTGTAATCAAGGCCTAAAAATATTCGAAATTGTCCCAAAAAGGGACGCTTGCTATTCCGGGCCAAAACGCATCATCCCAAATAGGGTTGGTTGCTATTCAAGGGGTTTAAAACTGAACTACTAAAATCTCTATTTTTTTTTTTAACTTTCTGAGATTTTAAATATCTACGATATCCTAATAATCTGAATCCCCTTAATTTATTATAAGGGAAAAATTAAACATGTATAGTAGTTATTATTTATTTATTTATGAATAAGACACAAATGTATGTCTAAATTACACCCGGAGCACCATACACACATATTGCCATACACTCGGGGAAATACATTTCACAAATACACATACCTAATTTAAGAATTGTACAAAGATTTACTTTTTAGCTAAGAACTGGCAATGAAAACGTATTTTTTAAGAGTTTAAATTGTACAGTAACACTTCTCTATCTCAAAAAAGAATTTGCGACATTGTACCTCAACAACTAACTCTTTGCTTCGTATGGACTTTTTTGCTGTTGTTTTTGAATATTAAAAGTTAAATAAACCCCTTACAAACATAGCTAGTTCTTAGACTAATGTACCTACTTATATAAGTAAATCAAATTAGAAGAGTTTATTTATTTATATTATAACAAAATAATACATTTCTATAAGAGCAATTCATGGCAGTGGTATAAATATTATAAACTCAAAATAAACAAATGCATTCACATACTTTGTTAACAAACACAAAGTAAATAAATCTGCATAATCGTGAGCAAATAAATGTGTATAACTAATAACGTTTAGATGACTCAACATGTTGGAAAAAAAATATTATTAATATGCATACGTAATTTAAAAAAAAATTCTATTAAAATATAACATCAAATATTAAAACTATAACATAACTCAAAACCGTTATTTGCTTATTTCTTAAACTTATGGTAAAGCATTTATTATAACCGTGTTAAATGATTAAAATATGTTTTAATAATAGTCAAAAGTTTAAGGAATAGTTTAAATGCATAGGATAAAATACAAAATCACTTTCTTATTACACATAGTTATCTTATTTTCTAAATTACAATGAATATAAAAATTTCATACTTACTTCATATTTCATATAACCAATAATTTTATCAATAAATTGATTATACGCGTCAATTATACCATAGGACCATTTGGCACTAGTAAGACACAATCATGAGGGTACATTGGTTACATTAATGTAGTCAATTTATACTACTACACACTACAATATCGCTTTGTGACTAAAAATTAAAGTAATAAGAAGACGAAAATATACAATAGTTTTAAATAAAGTTGATGCATGCATTAAAATTACAATTTATGTACGTAAAATATCTTATTCTAATAATGTACATACAAGAAACTAAACTAGTTAAACTATAACATAAATTATACAAAGATATTAAAATTGTGTGGTGTATTATTGGGCTATATAAATGAATAGAAAACAACAGTAGCAGCCTACACCATTGATACCATGATAAAAAATATATAACAATATCCTCTCAAACAGACTATCTCTTACCAAAATCAGACTTATTTGTATTGCAATAACAAAAATTTTAATTCATACATATGTTTTTTAAACGGCTTTCACGCGTCTACGGGTGGAATACAGCCCTACCGAAAGCTTTTAATTAAAAAAAAAAATACACGTAAATTATAACGAATTATGGCGGTCTTATTGACAGAAAAAATAATGACGTATTTTGACCGAAGCATTAAATTGCAATTATTATGTTTTGTGACATAAATTGAGTTCATTCGGTATCAACAATCTGCTGAAATCATAACGTTACTATTTTTTATGATACAAACTAGTGACAAACACTGCAACATCAAATGTTTACTGTACTTACTAGAGCTCAATATAATTTTCAATTCCTTCTGGATATGACTTGGAAACTAGACATCTGGCTGTCTGTTTTGTCTGCAAGACAGTTACAAAGTTTTGGTAGTAAAAAGATGGGTGATAGTATTTACAGAGCCCATTCAGGTACATGCGGTCAATCTGTTATAAAACCTCATTTTTTGTATACTGCTAGTTTTCACAGAGTATGAGTATCAGTCAGTCAACTATATTTTGATGTTTATTTGGTGGTGGTCTATATGTTGGCGTGTCAGCAACCATGCAAATATACAATAAAACACAGGGCATTAACAATGTTTTCCTAAAAGTTGGTACTGGTACTGTGGCTTTCCGTTTGCATAACTAGATGTATACAATAAATTTTGTTATACAATATTGCTACTTGTTTTTAAATTTATCGATAACTAGCGACCGCCCGCGGCTTAGCCCGCGTGGACTACATGTCTGTACATATAATCAAAATTAAAGTTTTACTTTCATTTCCTATTGTCCACTCTTATAATTATCACTTTGTTCTCCCTTGTATTTCCAAACAATCCATGTTTTGAAATCACAAACAAACACATCAAATTTATTTATGTGTATGAATAAAAACTAAATTAGATAACTCTCCAAAAAGTCCTCTATCGTCAATGAAAGTCCCATAGAAATCAGATTAGCCCAGGCGCGATAATGTGTAGCCTATTTCTGTTCTGAAGGTCCATTCTAAATATTGATAATTTTCGAAATAAGATTCGAAATAAGATTCGAAATAAGCTTCGAAGAGTACCTCCCACATGCAAACAAATTTACAAATCCTGTTTAGTAGTGTAGATAAAATAAGTTCTGTGCCTTGACGCACCCATATCCATCTGACTGATTACAAATACATAAATGACCTCTGTAAGTACTATACCTGTCAATAGCAGATATTAGAAACTCGTAACCATTTATAGTCACGGCCTCCCCGACTAGTTATTCTTAGAACTTAGATGCATTGATAAGAAACTTTGTATGAAATGAATTCTGCATGCTATTAGCTCAATGTAAATAAATCTTGATCAATTGCATACAATTGTTGATACAAAATTAATATGCTCATAAAACTTATGAGACAATGGTTCTACTTTATTTACTTATGCATTAAGAAGTTTGAAACATCCATTAGATTTATCTTCATTTGTGCTCATGTTTGTTCTTGACAACAGGATCGTTGGTTTTTCTGGAACAATAAAATATTATCTTCATGCTATCAATATGCTTATCAATCTTATATAATACTTCGAGATATTATAAAGAATAAATGATATGTAGTAAATTCGTAGTTAATTGTTCCACGTAATAGGTAAAAGTAGTAAAATATTTAAAACATTGGTATTAGCAATTTTTTATATTAAACAATTATTATCTAATAAATGCCATCATGACTTATTCTGTTACCTCTTGCTATGGTTATGAAAATTATATTTTATAAAGGCATTAAAAAAAACGTCTTTATTGTGAAATTCATTAAAAATGACACTAGACAGTAAAACTTATTATTTATATACATTCAGAATGAGATTAAATTCTCATTGTGAATATAAAGCATTATTATTCATAGGTATTTTTCAAAAACCTTGTTTATGGAATTGGTCTTACAGCCAAAACCCACCGTTACATGTATAGTAAATTATTCCAAAAAAGGATATTCATTTATTCTACAAAATAAAAACTACGTAAATCGGAAAAAGTAGAAGTATTGACATTTGCTACAGTCTCCTCTAAGAACGTTTTATAGTTACATTGGTTTAATAAGGGGCAGGACGCGAGAACGCCCATACAAACGCTTTTAAACGATTATGTGGTTGATATGCATTTTAATCTAAGTTTTTCTTAAATTTAAAACTTCTTAAAAAATATGAAACTTCCTAGTTATATAAATTACGTAATAGATCCATGTAATAGATAAATAAAAATACGAAATTTCTGTAACTAGTATCTTTATAGAAATTTCGAAGTTTTAGCTCTATACAAACCTAGTTCTCACTCAAGTGACACTAAATTTAAAAAAAAAAAAAAAAACAAGATTAATATGAGCAATAAAAATGTAATCGTTTAAGAGCGTCTGTATGGGCGTTCACGCGTCCTAACTCTTCTTACGTAGCTGTCCTTGTTGACCCGACTCAAATTACCAACCTGTATGTTGAGATGGCGATGACAAAAATTATTTGATAAGATTATGAGTTTCCACTTGTGGGATAGGCTAAAAAAATAATTAACAAGGATTTATTTTTTTACCGCTGACGGTATTTTTGATATAGCCTTAGCTCCTCAACTTTCCTAAACGGAAAGAAAGACGCGCATTCGAAGGGCTTTTACAATATGCCGTATTACGTCATTAAGCGCGACACGATATATTAGAATAAGTAAGTAGAATAAGAAACCTATTACGGTTCAGACGATACAGCCTTTGACAGACGGACAGACAACGGTGCCTTAGTACTAGGGTTCATGTTAGTGGCCCTCGGGTATGGAATCCTAAAAACGGTCTCAGCCGACGGTCTAATAGGTTTTAGCAATTACACTTACGATTCAATTAGATTTAACACGACTTACACGGCAACAGCTCTACGTAGTTCGCTGGGAAAAGGCCGAAAACGCCGCTCGGCCCGAGACCCTGCCACCAGCCCTCGTCGATCTGGTCTATGTGCGTGATTATATCGCCTGGGTCGAAGGTTATCTCTGTCTCATCCGCTGTGAATATAAAATATTTTTTATGTAATATATAATTACTTAAATTTCATTTAATAGTATATACTTTGTGATGTTAACGGTCACCGATGCCCATACTTGGTTACTCCGTCAACCATCAAGTAGATATATTCCTTTGAGTAGTTATTCAGTGTCGACGGGTAAGCGATATGCGTGATTGTTTTGCTTTATATTGACTGATATGACCCTGCAATATGGTGTTACAAAAACTTTGTTGGTCAATATGTTAAGGAACTAATATTTCTTGAGGTTTAGTGAATACAATTCCATTATATGAGAGTCCGAACATCAATTGTCGCTATACAAAATCGATTTGGACCTTTAATGCTGAGTTTAAGAAAAAACTTACCTCAAGCACCCAAGAATACCACTAATTAGTTGCTTATAATGTTTTTGTTATTCCACAATGATGATAATAATAATGAACACTCACCAGCCTGGTAGTCATACAGCGCCCTCGCTGTTAAACCAGGATCATCATCTAAATCCTGGTATATACCATCTTCGTCGAGGCCCTCAGGGGAAACTTCTAGAAATACAATCAATACCTGTCAGTTTAAGGAGTATTTAAGTGGTGTTGCATTGTTGTCGGTTTACCTACATTTATACTGTAATGAAATTTATTGTAATCACCGAATTAGACATAGCGGGCCCAAATTTTTAATAATATTTATTGGGGAGCTTATAAAATCAAGAACCACTAAGCTAATTTTGATGAAACTTACAAAATCTGTGAAATAATGATGCAACATGTATGTGTGTATCCTCAGTCATCATACTGGTATTTTCAGAAACAGATCAGTATGATAAAAATATTACAGAGTGAGGTTTCCCAAAATAGAGCGGTTGTGCAAAAAACAGGTTACCTCAAATAAGCATTGATGAAGATTAAAAAGTAAAAAAATGCGAATAATAAAACCATGCAGGTGACGCTAATACAAGCTAGTATGTTAACAATTTCCGTGTATCATATCAATACCAGAAAATCCAAATTGTCGTAAGGAACACTTTTTCAATAATGACTTTTCAATTAATTCAGTTTTTCTAGCTCTATTAAATGGTAATAATATACTTGGGACATCCTACACAGCGCCATCTAATCCCAAACTAAGCAAAGCTTGTATTACTGGGTACCAGATAACTGGTATACATACTTAAATATTCTTTATAATATATACATATGTAGATATTTCACACCCAGACACAGAACCAATAGACAAGTTCACGCACACAAATATTGGTCCCGGGCAGAAATAACTCGCGACCCTTGGCTCCGCAGCTAAGGTCTCTAACCACTCGGCCAATCGGTCAGTCATCTGCCGATTAATATACTCAATAATAATATACCTAGGACATCCTACACAGCGCCATCTAGTCTCAAAATAAGCAAGTATTATGCTTGCATTATAGGTTACTAAACAACTGATATACATACTTTAATATCCTTTATAGTATGTACATATAGATATTTTACAACCAGACACAAAATAAATACACACGTTCATGCATACAAATATTTACTCGGGCGGGAATCTAACCCGCGACCTTTGGTTCTGAAGTTCTGAAGTCACTTGGCCAATCGGTCAGTCAATGGTATATTTATAATTTTTGTATCTTCAATCTTCAGTGCTTGACCAATTTTTTTGTAAATTGGTAATAATGGACATTAAGGATATGGGGTGCATCACCGCCCTTTTTTCGCGCCAGGTGGCGCATGAGCGACGGTACTAAATCGACTGTCAATTACATACGAAAGTTGGAAGTGTTATATACATATTCACAAAATGTCAAAATACGTAAAGAAGGTACCTTCGCCGAGAGCGCCATCTACAAAAGTTTTGCGTGACACATCCCATTGAGAGTTATATTACACGCAAATAAATTTAAACATAGTCCTATAATGACCCATAATCTTTTTTATTTAGGTAAGGCTTTTACACATATATCAAGTGTAAAAAACAAAACTGTGACCCTTATAAACATACTATTACTAATTTTGTTAAAGCATAATGGACAGGAATCTCAATATAAACAGGCTGTAACAATAATTTCCTAAGTACTTAAGTGATTGTGAAAAACTATGACATTTGTGGACAAATTGTGATATGTCTTACACTCACTGAAATTTTCAATGTCGATACATCCGATTCTATATACTTGAGATATTTCAACATACCTTCTGAAGTAGTGCCATTTTGTTCCTTTTTGTAATTTACATTCTCTATAACAGTGTTCTGTCTACTCAATTCACCTGTTTCCGCTTCTTCAGCTATATTACTCTTACTATATGGCGAACGTTTAATTGTGCTAAATTTGCTATCACTATCGTCATCATCATTCTCATTTCCACTAGAATATGATGCATCAAACATGTCATTTTCCAGAATATTCTGTTTTATCATCGGTTCGATTTGTTTCATGGAATTCTCTTTGGTGTCTATATTTCTATATTCTTGTCTATTGTTCTGAGTGTATTCTGAGTAGTTTATTGCACTGAAGGAACCGGGTTCTGTTTCCGTACTGGGACTGAGATCAACCGAAGGATCAATTATCGGTTCATATTGTATCTGCGAAGGGCTTTCGAGGCTCATTTTTATTTTATCTATATTACGTATCGGGCTGGTTTTTTGTGCTTCGATTGGTTTTTGTTGGAGTATATATTGTTCTGTAGTTGGTGTTGTCGGTGTTTTGACTGGGGAAGCGGGCGGAGGAGAGCTCTGTGATTGAGCCTGTTGTGTCAGACTGTTTATTCTTTGGGCTATCACTGAGCTACGGATCGGTTTTTCTGGTACGCTGTTGCTAGGCCTGGAAACAAGTGCAAAGATATTTAGCATATTATATCATTAGATCTTTTTCTCCGCATTCTAAAGAGCTTTGCGAAATCCTCATCCCGGTACGCTTCTGCATAACTATAAGCATTCCAGGTACCCATCGCACAGATATCTTTTCCATCCCCAAAGAGTCACCACTTTTTATAGGATAAAAAGTAGCCTCTCTTCAGCTCATAAACTATATCTATGCAAGAAATTATAGCGGTCCCGGTACAACTGTGCAGTCCACACGAGCGGCAGCCGCGGGCGGAAAGCTACATTGAAAATAAAATATAACAAATGTTATTCGCTGATAATACGCTTTATATAGGTTAAAGAATTTTTTAAATCAGTATACAACTGTGTACTTCACGCGAACGGAACCGCGGTCGGAAAGCTGTTTTAAAATAAAATATAGCTCCTGTTACCTAATAATGTTCCTTTAGAATTTTTAAAATCAGTTAAGTAGTTTTTGAGCTTACCTGTAATAAACCAAAAATCTAATCTTTCCTATTTGTAGTAATAGTACAGATAACTAATGAAAATGTTTTTTTCACCTTCTGTTATTCATCTGTCCTTGAGCAAGGTTTTGTTCGAAGAGCGCCCGCGCATTAGAAGTGGAATGGCCAATAAGTTGCTTGGCTTCTGCCGAGCGCTGCCGGCGTAAGGTTTCACTCACGCTCATGCCCGAAGTAAGACTAGTAACTTGGACTGGAGACCTGTAAATTAAAATTAAAATATGTTTTAATTTTTAGATCTTTTCCCTATTATTACATAGTCGATTTGACTCACTTCTGCTGTTCAACCTTGGCCCTCCGCGCTGTATCTAATTGATCTCTTTTTCGCACTTCCTCCTCAGTCTTTTTCTTTTCCTGTACATCGAGAAATAAAAAGATATATAATAGGGTTTTTGCGTTTATGAAACATAAACTAATAAATTATGGTAATTTATCTAATGAGAAACCAGAATCAATTTATGCACACAAAAACACGAGATTCACTTCAATATTATTGGTTTATTTCAATTTTAGGTTTTTTTTTAGTCTGTTAACGACATGTCACAAAACACTACCGGCCATGATGTGACGTCACTTTTTGTTGTAAAATTAACCTATGCTTATCTAACTCTAATACGACTATGATTGTGACTACTTATTTTTTATTCTTACAGTTTGGCATGAAATAACATATTTATAGCATATTTCAATCGGCACCAAAACAAGAGCCATTGTTTTTTTAAGTGTTTTCACATAAACCAGTAACCTGTTTTATGTAAATAAATTTTAAAAAAAAGATTGTTATTTGCGCTAGTTTATTTGAAATGGGGCAACGGCTCATATTTTGTTGTTAATTCATTTTGTTCAAACTTTGAATACACCTGGATACTATAAATCAATATCATTTAAACCACATATAAAATTCATGTTATTTAATATTAACTACATAGAATATGAACATTTAAGAAAATTTGTAAATAATCTAAGAGCATATTTTCCATTTACATGTTTCATTATACCCAGTCAAAAAAAATAAATTATAAATTGAGAAATTAAATTAAATTACATGTTTCAATTACTAGTAATGAAACAACATTGCCCCAACTTGTGTTTGATGTGCAACTAGGCATGACTGTGTTAAGTAATGAATAATTGATATCCAAAGCATACTAATGATTCAATAAAGATTATAATGAATCAACTATTTGTGATGTTATCAGTGACTCTATTTTATTCGTAGTTTATTGTAATTTATTTTATAATTTCCTTTATCATGCACTAACATACCGGAACAAATATAATAACCACAAAAAAATAAAGTCTAAAATTACAATAGTTCTAGCTATTTTAGTCACGACTGCACTTCAAATTGTACTCAAAGACCAAATGTAGTAATTATGTCTCCAGCTTAAAAGCCCCTCCCGCGACACCGCACCGCACGCGCCGCTTCGTATATGTAAACCCTTACAGTATTCAGAACCCCAGTAGTTCTGCGTTGCAGGAGGGTTTACGAGCATTAATTCACAGAAAGTTACCTAAAATCATTCCACTACTCAGCGTTGCAAGCAATCTGGATTCGGGTATGGTTTCCGGTGTAGTATTCAATACTTTCTTACTTTTTGTAATTTTTCACTCCTTATTGTGTTACACATGTCATTTATCAATGGTCTATTTAGATGTCTGTTAATTAATTTCCAATTAAGTTAATTTAGGTTAATGGTTTATTTTTTGAAATCAGGTTAGGTTAGGTTGGTTTATGTCAGTGTGAGGAGCGAAGCGGAGCAGAGTGACGAGCCATTCAAAAGCCTATTCATCAATTTCGAATTAGTTTTGTTTAGGTTAATGGTCTATTTAGAAATCTGTTGATCAATTTCGAAAACAAAACTAATTCGAAATTGATGAATAAGCTTCTGGATGATTTGAAAATATTTGCAGTTCATTTTAAATTTAAATGTGGCTAATATTTTGGTGGTCATTAACTATTTTTGGGTTAACAATGATTTGTTTGGAGTCATTTGCTTTAATAGGATAGCAAGATGTAAAAACTTTGGTTATAATTTCACATTAAAATGTGTTGAATTTTATTAGATGTACTGTAAAATGATCATCATTTTGGTGATCATTTACTATTTGTGGGTTAACAATGATTTTTTGGAGTCATTTGCTTTAATAGGATAGCAAGATGTAAAAACTTTGGTCATAATTTCACATTAAAATGTGATTTTAATTTTGGTGGTCATTTACTATTTTTGACGTAATATTTTATTACATCTGGTGATAAGTTAAACATAAGCCCTAATATACTATACCTCTTCTCGTCTCTTTCTCTCGGCTTCTACTCGCCTTTTCTCTTCTTGCTCTTCCCTTAACCAAAACTGATCTCTTTCCTGGGAGTTGATTTCCTTACCTGTTAAAAATATGCTGTTAATTTTTTTTAATTTGTTAAGAATAGACAAAATTCATAAAAATCATATGCTGTGTTTTTAAACATTCCTGAAATCAAATAACTGATTTTACTGTCAGAAGATTTTATGTTTCATTTGGCTCTCTGTTTGTTAATACATATATTTTTTTAAATTAGATTTACTGTAAACAATAAATAAGTTTCAAAGTCATACTAAGTATACTTCAAGAATTTATGCTAGTTTTTGAAAGAAGAAAAAATCAAACATCATTTAACCATGCATTACAGAACTTACACATAGCCTAGAACTATTTAGGACTCGTGAATTTACGAAACACACTTATTCTTCTGTAAAACCAAATTAATAACCAATTCTACTGCTCTAAAAAGAATCATTTTCAATAAATCACGATGATATTCTCTACAATGATAGAATGTTGAACGTCACCTGGATTTACTTTCTGATACGCAGTACCAACTGGTCCGCTTGCAGGTAATTCTTCTGTTCTGGACGATTTAAAATTGAACGCTGATCCAGCTTTAGATAGGCTGTCGAATATTAATTTCTCATCTAGATCATCTTCAGTTCTAGCATGCATCGTCAAATGGAAACCAGAAAAGAATTGAGTAATATGTTTAATATGGTTGGCACAAGTGCCTTTGCGAACTGTCGGTGCTCCTTCGCCCTGTAAAAACATACATAAATATGAAATATCAAATGAATTCATTGTTTCTGATGACTGAGTTTAAAGCCAAGCCAATATTGACACCAGTTTTTAATTATAATTGTTTTCTTCATATTAACAAGGTAAATATGAATACAGTTGACTAAAATGGATAAATTTAATAATATTATTTTGATTTATTTAATAATAAATTTGTAATAACTAATTAGAAATTAATATTAGTATAGTTTTCCCATGCTGACTTAATCACTGATATTCTTTTTCAATCTACCCAAGGTGTTGTTGCACTTTATTGTAGTTATTAATAACATCAATTTAGAATATTTTTAGCATGGGAATACATTAAATGTTTGAAATTATGTTACATAATTAATACTGAAGAGACATCTAATCTGAAATACTAAACCTAAATGCGAACCCAATGGAACTCCAGAAGCAATATCTAGAAAAGGTTTCAGAATTTGATAATCTACCTAATAAAATTGTATTAAAAAATGTCTGTCTGTATGCTTAATAACTCAAAAAACATGTATATTGATGCTACATTTTGGGTAGGTAAAGGTAGCCCAAGGAACCCTGGCACAATTCACTAATAAATATACAATTATATGTGCATAAAAGAAACTAACGATGTCTTTTGTAAATGCATATGTTAGTAAAACGGTTGTGCCAGTAATCTTTGGATTACCTACGATTGTATACATAAGTCGTATATCTGAGTCCATATGAAAATATCCACCACAGATCTTCCTTGTTTCAGGACACATGAGAACAAACAAATAACTTAAATGGGAAATGAAGGGCTTGTATGTCATTGAAATTCATAATGGGGTAGATGACTATTTTTTTAAATTTTTTTTATGAGAGTTTTCTAAATATATCATAACAATGAAATAATTTTAAAAAATAAATCATTAAAATGTCCTGTTAGACAGAGAGAGCAATACCGCACGGCGTATTTAGTAGTAACGTCAAGCCATTCAAAATAATGTTAAATTATGTGTTGCAAGAAAGAGACAGAGATAAGATTTTAATAGCCTATAAGTTCCATAGTCTTCAACCGAATATAATATTAAGAATTTTGTTATTGTACTAAGTCTGTTTCTATATTTTCTTGATAAATATATTTTAATATTAGTCACATTCCCTATTTAAAAATCAAGTAAGCATACAGGTGAGATTTTAGAAATTTGGTTACCTTCTACTTACATAGAGCGAAAGGGTGGAGCATGGGGCCAGTGGCGTGGGGGGGGGGGGCACGTGCGCTGGTGCCCTCGTGAAGAATGACTACTAGTATATTAATAGTTTTGGGAAAGGTTTATGTACTCTTAACTGCATATTTTCCTATTGAACGATACTAAAAAGGAACAAGACGGCCAACTAAAATTAAAACTTGGCTGATCATTAAAACCTCATCCTGTATAATAATACAGTAGTATAATAAAAACAATGCAATTAATATTTTATCAGTCAGAAAGCACAAAGTCAATTTGAGCCTAAAATAGTATGTAAATTGTTTTTATGAGTATGTTGACGGATGCGTCACCATTATGTGTTAATTGGCTACATTTAAATACAGCAGTCAATTATGTTACCAGATGGTTACCAGTAAAGCAAACTGACATATTCAATTGACGTTTTCAAGGAAAACTATATGCATATATCCACTAAATACATTCTACTAAATTAGATAATATGGGTGCTAATTTAGAATATTTTGGCTTTTATAATACAATTTCATATTTATTTGAATTTAATTTGATATAATAATACATTTTATTATGGCCGGGCTACACAAATGAAAAATTTCCATAATTTATGTAGTTACACCTGTACAATACCCCACAATTAATGCAATAACTAATGGCTTTACAAGTTAGTGCGACCCCAACTTTAGATGGAAAAGTAAATTCAGGAGCGAATATCCTGAGTACATGCAAAACCTTTACATTCAGTTTTCTAATTAACTTATTAGATTAAAACGACACTAATAATTTACTGATTTTCCCAAATTGTTTTCGGGAGTAACTAGTGGGTAAGTATGATGTATTCTTTTTCATATTAAAACTAAGTTAGATAATGGTGATGTAAACTAATCAGAGTTCTTTGTGAATTAGTAAAGAAATAATGATGTGTTATATTACTGTTGTTAGTCACACGTGAATACCATAAAGTAAAATATTTTCATCAGAAATCTTAAACGTTATCTAATCTTTATCACTATGGATGCCTTTATACATACCTGCCAATTGATAAGGACATATTTAGGTATACTGCCATTTGGAATGTCGACTTTTAAAAAAGCATACATTATTTTACCGCTGTTCATTTCATCTAATAATTCAGTGAGGCCACCATCTCCTTTACTAACAAACTTCAAATCATTCGTTAATCCTTCATAGCCGAATAGAGCCCTAAAATTAGAAAAAAATCATTATTAATTCTCTAACATTAATATATATTTAGGTAGATACTTTGTTTTACAATGAATGTATCCAACTTATTTATATAAATATATAATAAAAATAAAATTACATGGGACATCCTACAAAGCACTATCTAGTCCCAAAGTAAGCAAGTATTATGCTTGTGTTATGGGGTACTAGACAATTGATATACATACTTTATTCTTTTTTTTTAATAATAATATATATGTTATAAATATTTGAAACGCAGACCTGGAACGAAATAAATATATTCATGCACACAAATATTTGTCCCAGGCGGGAATCAAACCGTTAGGGCCGCAGTTAGGGTCTCTAACCACTTGGCCAATCGGTCAGTCAATACTATTGATATTGAGAACCACATAATAAAATGCCTCTTAGCTTTGCTAGCACTGATAACAACCAATGTATTATAAAATTTATCTCTGTTTGTTTTTTTTTTTTAACTAAAGAACTAGAAACAAATTTTAAATTTTAATTATGTGGTTATTGCTGTAGAACACATAATTTATATCAGCTAGTTTGCACATTTATGATCACACATCCATAACAAGATGCAGAACAGTAAAAAAAAAACATTGCATTACACATACACAAGCAAAGGTTCGATTAATACAATCTTATCAACTAGATAATTAAAATCTTTATTGTCAGGTTTAGTTATATGTATGTACTTTTTTTTAAAGTGAGATCTAGACACCAAGTTCTAGAGGAGTTACTTTCCTTAAATCATTGCTACAGAAATACATTATGTTCTTCAATTACTTTAAAGCGGAATCTGTTATGTTTTATGCGGTGCGAATCCGCAAGTTTTAATAGTAGATTAAGTAGGTATTCAACTAAATTACATTCTAAAAAAAACGTACTAAACTTGCTAATTTATACCATTTAGTAGAACAGAACATAAATTTTGTTTTAAAGAAACTTGAAAATGTAATGTATTCCTGTAGCTATGATCTAAGGAAAGTAACTCCTCTAGAACTTGATATCTACTTATCACCTACCTATATTTTAATGGTAAAACCGCTAGCAGACTATCTTGCATGTCTTTGTATCGAACTTAGCTCCTTTTCATGCTTTCCCTTTTGTTTTAGGTGGAATTTAATTAATCACAACAAACACTGAATCACATTTTATATTTATAGGTATATTGTCGAGTTGTTGAAGATATACCTAACTAAAAGGGGGTCAACACTGCATTGCATATTCTTTTTGTTTGGGTTATATTCTTTCATTTACGGAAATGATATAGATACAGTAATTACAGTCCATGGACTAAACATTTATTAAATTAATATATCGGCAAGTAGGTCGTTGAACGTAAGCCCACGTAAATAACTACATACCAGTCGGTATCGGTTTTCTCATCCAGTACGTCCCTCCAAGCAGCTAAAAGGGCTTCCTTGTGTTTGATAAGATTTATGGCCATTTTTACATTGTTTTTTTAAGCTAATAAATATTAAAGTACATGAAAAATACACAAAAATAAATAAGTATTGGCGCCGTACACCTTTGCAACAATTTTGTGAAACGAACAGAACAGTGTTTCCACTTATATAATTTCATTTCCCTTCTGTTTCCCATGGTTTCCCTTGGCCTCAGTATCGCCTTGTCGCCTTATCCGTTTTTCCTTTAGAATTATACAGTCAGTTGTGTGAGCGTTATTTACTTCGGTTTAAAATTAAAAAAAATTAGGTACCTATTAAACGTATTGACGATAAATTCCCTAATTTGTTATTTACACATAAATAATTATTGTGTCGTGATAGCCAAGTGGTAGCGAGCCCGCTTCTTGTTTAGAAGGCCGTGGTTTGAATCTCAATTAAGCTATGTACCAATTAGTTTTTTTTAACTGGTGTACATAAATATTAAATCACTGACTCTGTGCCTCTGAGAGCCTGAGAGCACGTTCGCAATTCAATCAATTCGTTTGACCTTCAGCCAGACGCAATGTCTGAAAGGGACAATGGGAATCAAAGGGCACATAAGATGGAGTGTAGGTTATAATCTGCATTGGGAGTAACGGGAGTGAGATTAGCCGGTATTCGTGCAACCTCTAGCCAGAAAATAGAGTCAGGTCGAGAGATAATCAATATTATAGTGATTTCATTAGTTTTATTAGTTTTTCTGCCTCGTCAGAGTCTATTTTCCCTTCAAAGAAGGAATTTCTCTTCAATGTGGAACGTGCCAGTATAACCTGTACGAAAATTTATTTCATAAAGTATTTACTTTAAAAATCGAATAATGAAGATTTTCTTAATCAAATTACGTAAATTAAATATTATTCATTAGAAAATTATACAATGCATTAATTTTTACTTGTTATATTAATTTTAAAAAATAAGACACCATTTTAATTACTTTTAATTCAGGTAGTACATGGCAGCACTGATTACACCCGCCACTCACTTTCCCGCCACTATTTGATAAACTTTCAGCAACCAAACGGTTTGACGACGACTCTCAGACATCCAGACAGGTATATTGTGAGTATTGTGACGTTTATAATTACCAGAGAACTACATACGTGTATTAAATACTATTTATATATAGAAGCACGCCAGTGTTTTAGAAGTACTCGAAACGAAAGATCACGCGCTTTTACAATGCAAACACATCAAAGGTCGAATACGGCAAAATACGAGAAAAAAATAAATTAGAGATTAAATCATATTTGTGAGGTGGTAGATGTCAAAGGATAAAGCACCGACGACGTTGGAAACGAGACTTTCCGGGCGGGTTTTCGGCGCATTATGGAGTTCGGGCGCCGGCACTAACTAGTCAGTTCAGTTTTTTTGGAAGAGTCAAGGAGTGAACTTTACCTGCGAACAAGTATACGAGTGCGATAACAAACAGTTTGTGATTTTGTTAAGTAAAAGGAATAAGTACAACTTAAATCGGTGTTTTCGTGTAAGTATATATAAATGAATATCGGCTACAAGCCCGTAACGTAATCAAACTTTAAATCCTAAAGTTATTCAACTGATCATTCCAATATTACTGCTCTTTCCTGACTCTTTTCATGGAAACAATTAATTTTTTATAACGCCACGCCAATCACACCTAAATATAGTGCTAAGTAAATGCTTCAGGAGATTCAAAAAATTTACGGATTAAAATTAACACAAATGGTTATGCAGTGATTATCCATAGTTTTCTGTAATAGCCATGTATTGTAATAGCATTTTCTTTAATTAATTTCTAAAGAGATGCGCGCGCATTTGTGCCCTTCCTTAGTTATAGTATATACATACCTATTGCTCTAAGTTGTTGGCACTTTCTATTCCCCCTGACGCACAGCCCTGGCGTATGTCCCAGTCAGCGTGAAGACAGCGAACTGCTTTAACGTTCAATTGTTTCACCATGTTTGTTTTGTTTACATACCGTAATACAAAGCGGGGCAATTTTAAATGAAAAATGTGGGTTGACGTCAACGCGCGAGAAAGACAGAATTATTTCAAGCAAGCTGATGGCTCATTCATACCGGGGTGAGTGCACTTGATACATGGAATAATGAAAGGACAAAACTTAGGGGAAATAGGGCAAGAGGGCGAGGGCTATCACATTTATTGTAGGTACGACAACAAAGATTTATGTTGAGATACTTTTACCTATTGTGTTAATGTGTTTGTGCTTTGTATTTGCTATATTGGGCCAAAATCAGTTTTAGAAGCGTCAATTGTTAAGGACTATGAAAAAGTTTTTTAATTGTTTTTTTTTTAAACGTTAAAACACAAAATCAACTGTCTAAGTACCTAATTGATTATGATATATTTTTTTTATAATCTTCATCTTTCACAGAATTTATTTCGCGTTCCACTAAATTTATAATAAATTGCTAAATTAGTCTACAACTCATATTAACCTAGGCCAGGGGTCGGCAATCTTTTGAGACGAAAGAACCAAAAGTTACAATTTACAAAATTTTCCAGTTATTAAAGAACCACTAAAAAATAATTTCAATAGCATTTGCTTGTAATATTATATATTTGATTTAAATTTAAAATACACTACTTTAAATATGAAATAATGTTTACTAATACAAGAACATACAAATGTTTTTAGCACACTGCATATTAAAGTATTTTCAATTTGTTATGTTGTGGGAATCGAACCTTCGACCGGGAAAAACGACCTGCTACGCATCCTGCTCGTTACGTCCCTGGGAAAAATCACGTTATTTCGTTGCTCAATTACGTTGTAAAGAAAAAGAATTCGTATAAGTATTCCACAGAAAATTTCGACAGTTAATAAACAATCTCACAGCCTCTTATAAGGCTGTGAGGTCATGGTTCGAATCCGGGCGTGTACCTAACAATTAGTTTTTTCTGACTTATAAGTACATTAACTATCGCTGACTCCGTGCCTCGGAGGGCACGTTAAGCAGTCGGTCCCGGTTGCTGTCAATAGATGGCGGTCGTTACAATCCGCCAACCCGCATTGGAGCAGCGTGGTGGATTTAAGCTCCAAGCCCCTCATCTTGAGGGGAGGCATAAGCCCCTGCAGTGGGGTATAAAAAGGGCTGATGGAATGGAATGGAATGGAAAGTCACTCTTCGCTTCTTGAACTACATTCTTACCAAACATCAGTTGCGTAGTATTCAGAGGGGTAGCCGTGGGAGTCCCCCCCCCCCTCCCAAACACAATGACATATATTATGTTCAATATATATCTCCAAGAAGATCTACGCTGTAACTGGAAAATCATACATTTCTATTTAATACTCAGTAAAATAGTAAATTATTCACATCACCAAAGTACCTAATATAATTAAATATGTATAGTGTTTATTGAATGGTGACCATATTTTACGTAACTGTATCTATTCAAACATGGCATTTTTAGGGTTGCGGGCTCTCAACTGATTTCGGATCTGAAAACCGAAAAATGCTGTTTTTCAAGTTAAATTTCTTAATAACCATTAAGATATTCGATATTTTTTAATGTGTAGTCATACATCACCTATTTATCTAGTAAATCTACAAAATTTCATTTAGATAACAACATAATATAAATAAGTAAGTAAATAAGTAATGTAAAAAGTAAAAAATAAATTCAGCTGTACGTTTTTGAGTAAACACGATACAACAGATTTTTCAGGTTTTTTTACGGAACTGGTAGCGAATACCAATCACAAAAAAATCATACGCACGAGGCACATAGTATATTTGTAAGTGTACAAAAAACTTTCTTAAAATTTATATAATAAGTACTGTAAAAAAATGTGTTCCATGCTGAATAACCGCAAAAAAGTTGTGCGCAAAATCGTTGTCTATGCGTTAAAATTTAATGAAAATAACATGAAAATCTATACAAATTAACATTTAGAAGTGTTATCTTCCAAAACTGTTATATTTTATTTTTGTTTGCAAATTTGTTTGTAATAAAATTTTGAAAATTACCTATTAACCTATGTAAACGTTCGCAGTATCCAATCGGGCTCAAAGTCTTTGGCCGAAGGCGAAGGCTTCACTAGGCAAATTTAACTTATTAGTTCTCAGTAAAATTTTACATCACATTTCATATTTATAAATTTTTTCTTCATGACTATTGCCCATTTCCTGCGGGAATAAAAAAACTTTATTTTCCTGTAAGCTATGAATGAGGACACATTTTCCGGATTTTTTTATTTAATTCTAGGCTTAGTAGTTTCTGAGATAAAGGAAGCAATTGGAGCTTACCATTTTTTTTTAACATCGAATAAACTATGCATTTTAAAATTATATACATTTATATAATAAACAATATATACAAATTATCTAACGCGATTTTCATTTGATATGAACCATGATACTCACTTGAGATTTCTTTAAATTATGTAATTTGCCCCCAAAGTCATAATTTAATTGGTTTATCGTTTAGTTATTTCTATAAAATATAAATGAAGGTCGACAATCTGTATTTTTTTCAACATTTTAAACACCACAGTTTCGGTGATAAGGAAGATAATCAATTTTCTTTAAAATCTTTGAAACCCTTAATATTAAAATTATAAATAAAATGTCCTTGTACTTTTTAGATATAATATTTTCATTTGACATGTCGCCCTTAGCAAAGTTCTTTTTTTTTAAATTTTCTACTTTGCTCCCCAAAATGGAAATCTTTCATTTACGCTATACGTTTGTTATGCGTCGCTAAACTGTACATGTATCGAATTTCAACTTTTTCATCGAGTAGATTCGGAGAAAGTACACTACTGTGACAGATGGACAGACAGGCGGATACCGGAATGACCCTATACGGGTTCCTTTTTTTCATTTTTAATGTATGGGATCCTAAAAAGGTATCGTTCCGTTGTCCGTCTGTATGTCTATTGCTCTGTCACCGCAACGCGTGGAGGTATCAAGTTGAAATTAGTATCAAATACTGAGCTTTTATGAAATAATTATATGGGATGTCTTTATGAATTGACGAAAATTTCCGAGCTTCCGTATTAAGATCGTAGAACGTACCTTGCATGTATAGCACTAATGTAGGTTTTTAAGTCAATTGAAAAATATGGGTTATAATATAAACATTAATATCGGATCAAGAATTCCGCGAAAAGGTACCTACCTAGTATAGTAACTAACATTCACACTGACAGACACACTTTACATTTTATAATATTTGTTTGGATAGTGTGAAACAGCGTTACCTATACATGTTTGTCCCTATACAAGCTATGCAAAACTTACTGCATGAAAACTGGTGAGAGATACATTATTATAAGATAATATATATGAGATAAAATCTCTATACCTATATTATAAAATCGATTTAATTAACTTGGACTTTCATGAGATACTTAGTAGGTAACTTGGAGGCATATTACCTATACCTAACATAAAAAAATTGCCAATGAAGAGCCGTGCCCGTATCTAATAAATTATAGTAGGTAGGTAAATCAAAAGATTATACATTATAACAGTAGGTACCTAATACTTTATTTTTGCTCCCTTTTGCCACAAAACAAATAAGCCATATCTCATTTGATTAACTTTGTACAAACGTATATTTGCCAAAACGTATATTTCTCGTTTTCATTCTATTTTGTTATCTTGATTGGGTAGCTCGCACCGACATGACACAATGAGATTGCGTCAGAGATTCCGTTGTTACGCTAGCCATGGTAATTTGTAGGTAACACAAACTTTCTTCTATAGTCATCGCAAAAATACTTCCTTCCTACGATTATGCTGCTAGTTGAAAATGAGATAAAGTAAACATAAAAGTACAGCGTATAATTCGCTGTTTTACAAAATGCCTGGCAGTATTAAAAAACAACGCTGTACCTAATATTGTTTTAGTGCTGTAATCAGTTTTTTTTTAATACTTAACCAAAAGTGAACAATTTTGTAATATTGCTAAGTAGGTATGTAATATGGCTAGAACAAAATAATTTGAAAAAACGACAAGAGTATTCCAATGCGGCTGATCTGCGCGTCGCGTCGCATCGTCACTTTTGTCATGGTTAGTTCTAAATTCTAAATTGTTCCGTTAGCAGTTCGGCTACCGAATAAATTATTCAAAAAGTTCAACTTTTTATTGCAACAGAACAGACAAATCTGATTTTCATGATGTTATCGCGTGACAGCTAAGACAAGAAAATAACAAAAATACTTAGTGGAAGTTATAGTACCTATAATATATGGAAATTTTCTTGGCAAACCTTAGGTACTGAATTGACGGAGGAACGGATATAACCGATTTAACCTTGAATAAACCTTACCGTCGTCGTTCCATTAACTCATTTGGTATTCTGCTAAAATAAAAATCAAAAGCTTCGAAGAATTTGCGTACGGGGTGAATACGACGAATATCAAATATGAAATACCTATATATCGTATTATTGCTCAAACTATGATCGCGCGAATTTCCAAATGACACTCTACTTCTGGCATTATTATAGTTTACCTTCAAAAATAAATATGAAATATTTCTTTTTATCATTAGGTACTACATATTATAAAACTAAGTTCCCCGCCGCGTCTCTCTATCTGTCTGCACGCGATAAATTCAATAACTATCGAACGGATTTTCATTAGATTTTAATTAGAATACGTTGAGTAAAATCGGTTTTAATTATATTATGTTGAGTAGTTTTTAAGATGTTTGTTTTTAAAGTTATTATCTGTATTTTAACCATGAACGTACATCCCGACTACCTACTGAACCCTTTACTATGCGTGGTTCAACACACACTAGGCCGGCTTTTTTTGAACATTAAGTAGGTATTATTTTGGTTAAATCGGACGAGGCTATTTTTTGCTCATGTCTTACATGCCCTTAAGATAATTTCGAATAAATGTATTTTTATATTATAATCAATAACAAATGCCAATAATGCAAGTGTATTGAGCCCCAAATAGTTTATACTCCAATGTTTAAAAATAAAGAAAAAAAAATTTTGTGCATATTTTTTTTTGTGTTATTAAACCGAAAAAAAGTTATCGCCGTCAATAGGTCATTACCCGACTACAGCGAAGCCAAAAGGGCTTCGCCGTTTATTTTGTCTAAGTAATTATTGAAAATCCTAGAAACAACTAGCGATAACATTTTGCAAAGCAATTCAATATGCGCGCTATAATGACTTTTGCTCACGAATCGCAAATATTCTAAAGGTGAGATAGGTACCCTACTATGAATTGATTGCAATCAATTCGACATAGCGAGGCCGCACACAGAGCGCTCGGTGCCAGGACCTGAGGCGCACAACGGTATCTCTTTAGTTAGCGGCCTGCATGCATATCTACTTTCATAATTACCTTCTTACTTATATCTTATACCTACGAAGTTCCGGGTTCGTGATTAAACTTCGCAAAACTCTGAAAACGGCTGTTAGATACCTATTATACTTACGAAGTTATAAATTAATAATCATAAAGAAAACTTTTAATAGCTACTTCGTTAGTTTTAATCTAATAAATAAGTTAGTTAAACAAGATACTTTCATTTCATTGAGTACAAAATTAATACATGTTTTGTCGTCCTTTTAATAGTAAAGTAAGATTTTTTTAGTAATATATTTTATTTGTATTATAAATATTATAATGCGACAGAGACAAAGCTGTGTAGGTAGGTAGTTATATCGTTGTACAAAAAAATGGTTGTGGAAAGGGGATGTTAATGTTCAGTGGTAGACGTTTAGCAGCTGAAATGATGGTGAATTTTCACAGTAGATACCTACTTAATATAATAATTTTATGCAAACAAACAACCCTCATCGAATAACAATTTCGTTCATTATATTTATTAGATAAATGTCCTGACAGGTAATCTGAAAAGCTAAAAGTAGATGTCACTAAAGTCTATCCATTATATTAGACCTCAGACGCCGGCGTCGGTATCCTTTGAGGCGGCAGCCAAGTGCCGGCGGCTTTCTTTGTGAACTTTTGTCGGTATGCGGTGTCCACGTGTCAAAGGGTGTGGGTTAATATAATGGACAAACTATACTGACTCTGGCTACCTTATCCGCTGTGAAACTGAATATACCTACATATATGACTGGTTCGCAAGTTGAATGACGTTACTAGTTGGCGAAAATTGAACCGTCCTGTCCGTCTGTTCGTATGTCACAACTATTGTTTTATTCACATAAAATTAACTTTGTCTCGGAGACCATTGGCGCTATAATTATATATGTTAGCGGTATATCCTGAAAACTGATAACGTTAACTTCACGTAAGTAATGTCGATATTATCTGAATCAGTTCGTTGAATTGCGAAATGGCAAAAATTTCAGACTTTACTTAATGTGAACAATAACGGGTCGCTGTTAGTTAAACAGCTGGAGTTGCGCGCTTTTTCAGACTTTCGTCAAATAACCGAGCTCAAACTGAAAGTAAATATTACTTATCTAAATAAAATAATTATAAATATTTTTAACAGTATTGGATTCTATTACTCAATGTAATTTTTGTAATTATCTTTAATAATAAATACTTATTTGTGTATCATTATCGCCCCATTTATTTACAAAACCCCTGTACGAGGCAATATTTAATAGAATGGCAACATTCACTAACCAGACATATTAAAAAAAGTATTAAGAGAGTCAACACAAACTCCTCTTTCCGGTCATTTCCGGTGTGGTATCTGCATTTTAGTTTATGTGAATAAATAGTACTCATAGGTAGCATTGCAAAAAGATTTTCCATATCCACTAAAAGGTTCCAAATCGGTAGGTAATTGTCATTCACCGAATTGTAATCTATCATAACCGGAAAAAAATACAGGTACCATCAAAGCATCTGCAGATCGGACTGTACAATACATGATCATACAACAGATTACACACAACCATCAATTTTTTTTTAATGTATAGATTTAAATTAGGCTCAGCTACACTTGCTTCAACTGTAAAGCCGCCACTGGATTTAGATTTAGATACATTAAAAGTTTAATCTACAGCTTCGACTTTTATTAGTGACTTTTGCATTATTAAATGTAGGGTAGCTATTTATAAAGTTTCATATGATTGAAACGAACTTGAAAATAATTCTATGGTGTCTTTGTTCCAGATACACCGGACACTGTCCAATGCTGAAATTTCGTTTCGGTAAATGCTACGGAGATAACACTAGACAGATTCTACGAGAAATACGTTCGAAAGGCCTATTTAAGTACGATTTTAAATCTAATTTATGTCAGTTTAATGAATCATCAAAGTGCTTAGATATTTTCTGCTTAGGTACAAAAGGCAGCCCACCGATACGGCTACACAGAAAAAAATTAATACTTGATTCTAGAAAAATTAGTTACTTGAATGAAAAAGAAAAATTTATTCAAGAGCGTATTCTTAAATCAAAGAAAGAATAAATCTCTTCAGGTTCAAATCAGTTCCGTACCGAAAGGGTACCAACGGGAACCCTATTATTATTAAGACTCCGTTGTTCATCTGTCCGTCACATGGCTGTATCGTTTAAACCGTTTTAGGTGGACACTTGAAATTTTCATAGTTGTATTACCATGGCCGCTATAACGACAAATACTAAAAATAAAATAATGTTAAAAATTTAAGAGGTCTCCATACAAGAAACGTGTTTTTTTGACTTGGCCGCTATTTTTTAGTTATTTTACTTGTGCCAAGGAAATTTATTCAACAGAAGAATACAGCTTACGGCATGGAAGAACGTTTCTTAAACCTTCACAGAGAAGATATCCGTAAGTACTTCTTATAAATGAAAATATTTCTTGAAAGAAATAAGAAACAAAATCCATTAGTATCTATGTTCACAACTAGCGGCCCGCCCCGGCTTCGCACGGGTAGCAAAGCATATAAGCCGTAGTGTATTTTCTATCGTAGTGTCTCCTACCAACATGTTGCGTCGAACATGTGGATTGGATTCAATTAGATTTAAACGTAACGTAATTACTTGGACTATTTTTAATGTATTTTATTTTCAATTTGAAATATTTGAAAAAGTAAAGAATAAATACATAAAAACAAACTACAATATTTCTTTGTATATAATATTGATAACTTCTGCCTAATTTACATCATGTGAGTCGCGTGGGCGGGCGCCACCGACCACCCTGTTTTATTTCTCCATAACTCCAAAAATATTAATTTAAATTGTATGATGTAAAGGGCAATCATAATGTGCATGAAATGCTGAAGGTAAATAACATATTTAATTTGATAAGGATTAATACTGTATCCGTATAAATTGCTTACCTATTACCTCATCATACGACACTATTTTCTTAAACATAAAAATAGGTATAGTAATATATCCATAAAAGATAGACATATGCCATCGCGGACTTTTATATAGTCCCGTTAAAGAGGAACGGTTCCTCCATACGTTATTTTGTTATATCTCAAAGAGATTAGGCACCGTTTTCGATGAAAGCTCCCAGCTGGCTTGACTTTTTCCGACTTCTTTAACAATAATCGTAATATTTCAACGAATTTGCACAGAACAATAATAAATTATATACATAAACCTTCCTCTTGAATCACTCCGTCCATTGGTGTCACCCATATGCCAATCTGTTCGGCAAGTAGTTTTCGAGTTTATCGCGTGCAGACAGACAGACAGATGCGGCGGGGGACTTTATTTTATAATATGCAGGAATAAGACAACAGGTAAGTAAGACAATATTGTGATGATGGCCCTGTGATGGCGAGTCACCTCCTGTTTAGAATGTCGTGGTTCGAATCCCAGAGACGGGCATGTACCAATGCGTTTTTTTCTGACTTTAGTAGATACATAATTATCAGCAACTCCGTGTGCCTCGGAGAGCACGTTAAGCCGTCGGTCCCGGTCGCCAGATGGTAGTCCTTAAAATCCATTAACCCGCACTGTAGCAGCGTGGCGGATTAAACTCCAAGCACCCTCATCCCGATGGGAGGCGGGAGGCTTAAGCCCACTGGGGCATAATGGGCTGATATGGTAGGTATAGATGTACCTATATGAGGAGGTCAAACGAAAACCCTTGAAAATTAATATAAAGCATGTCTTTCACAGCAAACCTCTGGAATATCGTCCTGGAGATAACTACGAACTAGCACACATGCCGCCCGTACGCGACATCTATGAACCTTTACACCAACGCACACCGCGACACATGGCCGGCTACACTGGTTACATTCCTGGAATGGGTTTCAGGTAAATTAAAACAGCGACCGACCTATTTGGCATTTATATGTCAAAGTCCTATTGGTATCGTAAATATGCCCAAACTTAGGGCCAGTTGCCATGCAAGAAAGCTATTTAAAGTCGGTGAGTAGTGAACTGATGATGTAGCCAGGATTGTCTCCACACGAGGGAACTCCTCGACGGTTAATCGAGTCGAATTCATATTTTACAGATATGCATAATTTCGATGACAATCGATTCTTATGGTAACATCAAGCCGATCCGATGATGGAGCTGAAAGGTGGATAACAGAACCCTTCAATGGCTTCTAGTAACCCACCGAGTATGGACTCATTAGATTTGTCTTCACGAGCACTTTTCATAGCCCATGGTGACTATAGGGAAGGGTGGGGTCATTGACATAAATGGGTGGGGTACATGCAGAGAGCTGGATAATAGCTAGGGTTAGCAAACATAGTATTCCACTAAAGTACCAACCTCTGGATATTAAACACATAACACGTATAAGCACGTATAAGGTAGTCTAATACTACAAAGTCGAAAATAAAATAAATACCTGTATATTAAAAAACTATTTAAAAATAAGCTTTTATTTAAAAAAAAAAAAAAACTAACAAAATCAGTGTTTAAATGTTAAAATTACGGTTAAAATATGAAATATGGATCATAAGAACTTGAGGCGTCAAACGTATATTATCTAATAAACACTAGTTCGATAAACTTCTGTTTGAAATGAAGCTTCATGCATTTAATATAGGTAGGTATATTTCAGATTTTAATAGCTAAGTATATTTATAGGATTTAAACGCTGATGATTATTGTTATATTTTTTTACACTGCTTTCTAAATAAAGCTTGTTTTTAAAAAGGTTTTTGAATATTTTTTCTACTGCGACGCCATTCGCTCCCTCCGACTTCAGAGCGAACAAAAAGTTTGGAGCTAGCTATACAGACCTAATATATTATTTCTTTGACAGGTACGGTAAATCATACGGACGCACCGCTGACGATTGTATAGACGATTTCGATGCGCAACAGAGAGATTTAAGACGACGAGCTGAAAACGTAAGATCCCGAAGTGCGCCGCGTGAGACCATACGATCTCGGGACGAAGTGAGGCGAGAATTGGGCAAATTTAGAGAAATCAATAAGTACAGAGGTGAGGGAAATGTCGAATTAATATTAAACGGCGATAAAAACGGTCAAGGAGTTTGGCCAACAGTTTTCCAAATCTAAAAATTGTGGAATTATCTGCCCTACCGAGGCGAAAATGCGCCACCAACAGTTAGACTACACGTTAGGCGTCGTAAGACAAACAGTAGTTTCACGTTCAAGCCGTAGCGAATGCGATCGATGGCATCAACACTCGTCTGTCGTTGCATTCGAGCCGCGCTGGACAACGGTGACCGATAGCGTCGGTATAAGGTGCGCAATTCTAAAAAAAAACCAAAGTGCACAGTTTTGTCCACTGATCAATCGCCATATGTGCCGCAGGATCTATAAGGGCGTGTGAATGTCGTCGTGCTATTTTTAACAGTCTACATTGTAAACTGTCAAAAAATACCAAGTTTCGGTATCTTGTAGACTACAAGATACTTAGTGTAAAGTCATGAATATAAAAAAATATTGAGAGGTGCTGGGAGGATGAAAATTTGGGATTATGGTTTTTTTTGATAAACCCAAAAAAATGCATATAGAAAAAATGATCGGAAAACACACCGCAATTTTCTATACAAAGATATCTTAATGCGAATACACGCTCAGTTCAACTTTTCAAGTCAGCTTCTGCCCTATAGATGCGCCTTTATGGGAAGACCTGAGCGTGTTTACTTTTAATAACTTTTTCTAATAAATGCTACAATATACAACCATATCTCGTGCAACCTTCTTTGGGATAAATCATACTTCGATACAGGACCAAAAAGTGTCCCGCAATGTTTTACTATTATAGGCGTGCTCGAGCGGTCGAATATATAATTTGAAAATGGAACGAACTCTTTTAAACCCGAACTTTGATAACTAAAGAGATAACTCGTCCAAGTTTTAATTAAATTTCGAACTGGCACGATAAAGAAAAAGCGCCCTTAAATGGATTTAAAAAAAAACAAATCGATATCGGAACGCGCCGATTTGGCGGCAAAATTACCTGAACTGTTTTTATTATTATAATACAAATGTCAATATAGTTAGTTTATGTTAATTTTCCCTACTATAATAATTCAAAATGAGTTCTACGAGTGATGAAGACATTTTAACACCACCTGAAATACAAGAAGCTGCAAAAGCTATTATTGAAAATCGTTTACCACCGAAAGCGAAGGTCAGATGCCTACATGAAAACGTATGAAATTTTTAATTAATTTAAACGCATCTTTGAGAAAAGCACAATACAAGCCTTGGCCACAACTGTGCATAACCGGACTCTGTGCTTTGCCTCGGCCCGCATACTCACGATCGTTCAATTATGTTGCAATTGCGGGCCGCGGCAGTAATCTATACTAATATTATAAAGCTGAAGAGTTTGTTTGTTTGTTTGTTTGTTTGAACGCGCAAATCTCAGGAACTACTGGTTCAAATTGAAAAATTATGATTGTGTTGGATAGTCCATTTATCGAGGAAGGCTATAGGCTATACTACATCACGCTACAACCAATAGGAGTGGAGCATCAATGAAAAATGTTGCAAAAACGGGAAAAATTATTCCTTTTGAGAGCTTCCGTCGCGCGCGCTGCGTAAACGGTTGATGTTAAGCAAAAATCATGTACTACGGAATTGTACCCCTTTAAAAGTTCTAACCAAAAATTTGCGACAGCATATGTGTATCTTTTAAGGTTAACTTACTATAACCTTTTTTATGACAATCAAATTTGTTCAACATAATGTATTATTTGCGAAGATGTTTTTTAAACGTGATATTAATCCTTATCAAATTAAATACGTTAGTTGTCTTAAGCATTTCATGCGTATTATAATTGCCCTTTACATCATACAATTTAAATTAATATCTTAACAGTTTTTATTAAAATTTAAAAACTATAGCGGGCGAAAATAAATTCGCTGTCTGCCTCTGTTCGTTAACTTTTTACTTCCAAACCAATAGACTTTGATACGGTTTTTAGTAATATCTTATTTTCTTATTATCTTATAATCTATATAATAGAAATACTTATTATAAAGCTGAAGAGTTTGTTTGTTTGTTTGTTTGATAGATTGATTTTTTGATTGATTGATTGTTTGATTGATTGATTGTTTGTTTGTTTGTTTGTTTGTTGGTTGGTTGGTTGGTTTGTTCGTTCGTTCGTTTGTTCGTTTGTTTGTTTAAACACGCAAATCTCAGGAACTACTGGTTCAAATTGAAAAATTATTTTTGTATTGGATAGTCCATTTATCGAGGAAGGCTATAGGCTATATTACATCACGCTACGACCAATAGGAGTGGAGCATCAATGAAAAATGTTGCAAAAACGGGAAAAATTATTCCTTTTGAGAGCTTCCGTCGCGCGCGCTGATTGATTTGATGATTGATTGATTGAATGATTGAATGATTGATTTATTGATTGATTGATTGTTTGTTTGTTTGTTTGGTTGTTTGTTTGTTGGTTGGTTGGTTGGTTGATTCGTTTGTTCGTTTGTTTGTTTGTTTGTTTGAATTTGTTTATCTCTGAAACTACCAGTCGGATTTGAAAAATTCTTTTTGCCTTTGATAGCCTGATTCTAGCAGAGAGTTATAGGTTATATACATGAAAACGAACTGTCTGTCTATTCGAGCAAATCGGCTTCGGCCAAAACGGCTTAACCGATTTTGATAAAACTTTACACATATGAAAAGTATGTAGTCAAAAGTGACATACAGAACTTTTTGTATGTCTGTCTGTACGTCCATCTGTCTAAACCAATTTTAATGAAACATCACAAGTATGAAAAGAAGGTCGTCAAAACTAACAAATGTTGCTTTTTGTCCGTCTGTCAGTCTGTACGTGTATCTGTCTATTTGAGCTAATCTCCAAAACGGCTAAACATATTTTAAGGAAACTTTACAGACAGGAATGAAGGTTGTCAAGATATTTGACATTAACTACTTTTTGTCTGTCTGTTTGTCTGTACGTCTATTCAATTCAATTTTATCTATTCGAGCTAATTTCCAATACGGCTGAACAGATTTTAATGAAACTTTGCAGACGTGAAAGAAGGTTGTCAAGAGTGTGATAAGCTACTTTTTGTGTTTGTCTGTCTGTCTATCTGTCTGTCGTTTGTCCTCACTGATCTAACAACGTACAGCCGAAAGTACTAAGTCTAGGAAGCTTAAATTTGGAACATAAGTTTATTTTATAACGTGAGCATTATAAAGTTAAGAAAGGCTTTTTTAGAAATTTCAAACTTAAGGATGGGAATGGAGGGACTTAAATAATGACGTGTTTCAGGGTTTTTAGATTTTCACATTTTAAGAGTGGGAAACGGGAGATGAAAAATTGTATCGATTTTTTAAAGGGTGGAAGGGGAATGAAGATTGAAAGTTTGAATGGGTGTGACCAAAATTGGTTCCAGCAAAAAGTACGTATAAACCATCTCGAACGTTAATAGTACCTATAACAGGAATTTGTAGTCTACGCAAGCGAAGCTGCGGGCGGTCGCTAGTCTTCTATATAGGCTCCTTCGTTTGCGTTGTAGTCAAAATACACATTTTCGTTTGATTCCTGGATATTCATATTCATGCTCACCCTTCGCATTTTTTTTGTTATACCCTTCTTGTACGCAGTCATCATTCTCGCCAAAAACCTTGTATGTATTCTCTAAGGTTCTTGGCGAGAACGATGACTGTGTACAAGAAGGGTCCAATCAAATTATACACTTTACTATAAGAAATAATCTGTTCAGTATATTATCGTTATTAATAATAAATTAATGTAATACCTAACTACAATTTAAATTATTGGAACTACAGATTGGAACATATCTAGGTGGATGATAATCAGTGACAAACATTTTAAAGAAGTATTTTATAGATTGAAGTTGGATACTATAAATTAAAAACTTCATAGCTCTGCCTGTCGGACTTTAGTTTTAATACTCTGACCTGACATGGTTCCAGATCATCTATTTTGATATATACAACACATGCAAAAGTGAGTATACTAGGCGCGTTTTCACAACTTTTAAACTATTCAACTGATTTTGATGAAATTTAGCACTTTAACTCGAACCCTGGAGAAAAAACATATGGTATGTGACGTCATAAGTATTATGATTCTTTTTCTTCATAAAAATAAAGCAATTCATTTTATTCCACATGTACTATGAACACAATATGTAGTCGAAATGGACTAAACCCCAGGCCGCAGCTAGTATAAGTTATATGGTTTTCAACTTCAATGTTCGTAAATTCAACATGAATAATTTGAATTGAACTATGAACACTTCCCTGTATTTCAAACTTTTTAGTGTTTATAACTTTAACAATAATTTACTACCTTCCTTTTAAAATATTCAATATTTTGTTTTGTCTCCAATATTAACTTATATATACCTATTTACAGATAATCACATATCACCGGAATTTCCGCCTATCGCCGGATATACCGGCCATATACCCAGAATCAAAGGGTCCGAAGCGTCGCTGAGTCAAAGGTACCATTGTGCAGCCAAAAGAGGTTTAGAGTTAATACGCTTGGAAAGGGACAAGAGAAAAGAACTACAAAACGCCGATAAAAGAATAAAATATATTCTCAAAGAAGAAGGAAAAAAATATTCATATTGGAATTGGGGATAGCACACAGGCAGAAGAATGTTTTTCGGCAAATGTCGGTGAACGTTCTTCTTAACATAATGAGTATTTTGTCAATAAGATATTGAGTACGAAATGTTCTTAAATTAAAACTAAGTAGAAAAATTGTGCTCTAGTAGATCTAGAATTCGTTAATCAACGTAAACATAAAATAGACATGCAACAAATAAAACAAAAAGATAATAAAATATTTCCAAATAAATATGAAAAAGCTCTATTTTTAATGTTTAATTATTTGAAAATACAGAGATCAAATATTAATTTGAAAATACAGAGACCTCATTACAGATTTTAGAATAAACGGTAGATATGCGACGGCTATTACACAAGCGAGTTCACGTGTCGCCAGGACACATAAGCTCCATATAAGTACAATGCTCGTAGCGAATCGCCCTCATAACTCTCTCCGCCGACCTGCCTATACCAATAGGCAGGTCACAAAACGTAGAAATTAGCTTCAAGTACCTAGACACAAACATGAATAATATAGTGAAAACATGCTCCGAATCCGTCCAGCAGTTTTTGTTTAATGCAGAAATGAATAGGTAGATAAGTAGACAAATAAACGGATAGGCAAACATTTAAAAAAACCTTAAATGTATATAGGTAGTTTAAATTTAGATTCATATTCAAACACTGAAAATTCATACACTAAAGATTAATATTATCTGATAGCATTCAAAGAATATCTTTTGATATTTCAAATTTGCAATGCTCCTATTGTTTATCAAAAAATCTACCAATATGAATTATTGGTTTGGATATTTAAAAATCTTTAAAAAACTTATTTTTCAATAAATAGACTGGTTTAAAATTAAACATTGTTTTATTTCAATTAAAAGAAACAATTTTTAATAATTATATCATTGTAAGAAATGCAATTTGTTTTAAATACAATCGTTTTTATATTTTAAATGAATACTGAGTTAAACTAATAATTAAAGCAATATTACATAGTACATACAATATTCCTTACTTTGTGTTATTTTTACCTATACAACAATTCGTAAAACTTAAGTAAAACGAAGGCACTGATTTTCACAAGTATTGCATATGACAATTTACATACCAACTCCGAAAGGTCTCTACGGATTAGTAGGTACATTTCAACTCAACTCATACTAATAAGAATACTACCAAATTTAATGTACCCGTGGCACTGACTAATATGGCAAACTACAATACTATAACAGGGAAATGGTACATTGCTCCATATTATACACTGTTGTTTAACATGTAAAAAAATTTTTGTATTTTGCACGTCTTTTTAAATATTTTTAGATTTTTGTTACATAAATATCATACGACTTTACAATAAATATTTCATCCGCATGACTAAACCCAATGGTGAAACTTTCTTTAAAGACGGCTACGCATGTTGATCACAACGTGTCCACCACGGCGATCAACATCTATACTAATATTATAAAGCTGAAGAGTTTGTTTGTTTGTTTGTTTGTTTGTTTGAACGCGCAAATCTCAGGAACTACTGGTTCGAATTGAAAAATTCTTTTTGTGTTGGATAGTTTATTTATTGAGAAAGGCTATAGGCTATATGTATAAAATAATACTATCTGTCCGTCTGTCTATTCGAGCAAATCTCCAAAACGGCTATACTGATTTTGATGAAACTTCATAGATATGGAAAGAAAGTGGCCAAAAGTGACGTACACTACTTTTTGTATGTCTGTATGTACGTCCATCTGTCTATTCGAGCCAATCTCCAAAACGGCTTAACCGATTTTAATGAAATTTCACGGGTATGAAAACGAGGTGTTTAAAAGTGACATACGCTACTTTTTGTTCGTCTGTCTGTCTGTACGTCTATGTGTCTATTCGAACTAATCTCCAAAACGGCTGAACAGATTTTAATGAAACTTTGCGGACGTGAAAGAAGGTTGTCAAGAGTGACATCAGTTACTTTTTGTGGCTGTCTGTCGTTTGTCCTCACTGATCTATCGGCGTAGATAAAGCCGAAACTACTAAGTCTAGGAAGCCAAAATTTGAAACAGTAGTTTACTTTATAAAGTGAGTATTAATTTTTAAGAAAGGAATATTTGGAAATTTCAAATTTAAGGAGGGAGGGATGGAGAGGCTTTGTATGAGAGTCTTTGTTCTTTAAAGTTAGAATCATAAAAATTTTAACATAAATAAATAATGACGTGTTTCAGGGTTTTTGGATTTCCACATTTTAAGGGTGGGAAACGGGAGGTGAAAAGTATGGGAGTATCGGTTTTCTTAAAGGAGTGGGGAGAGTGAAGATTTAAAGTTTGAATGGGTGTACCCAATATTAGTTTCAGCAAAAAGTATGTATAAACTATTTCGAATGTTAATACTACCTAAAACAGGAATGTGTAGTCTACGCAAGCGAAGCTGCGGGCGCTCGCTAGTGTTAATAATAATTGTAGTAGAATCTAAGGTACCTAAATCTAATTGTCATATACATTGCTTAAATTCTTACTGGCCTATTCAATTTGTTAATGTAAATAAATTCGTTTCGAGTATCAATACATTCGTTGTTTTACATAAAAAGTTATTTTATAAACAACTTGTTTGGTCATTGTCTTAAATCCTAATATGCGCCCAGTTCATCACTTAGTCTATGCTGTTGTATATATAGACTGTGATGAAAAAAAAAAATTATGCATAAACAATAATGTAAAAACGAAATGTAATGTTGATCAGAAATGTTGCTAATAATGGTTATACATAGAATATTCTATACTTACAGGTTGTCCTAAAAACAGTGTCAAGTGGAAGTTTCGAGGTAGAACACTATCCGGGGTCCTCTATTCAACCCCTCGTTAGTTCCATTCAAACTTTATGGCGGATCGCAACACAACGCTATAAGCATGCTTGCGCAGGTTCAGTCATATGCCCCTCGCTCCACTATGTCCCGTTACACCTAAAATTGGTTAATGCGATGCGATTTGTGCCTATGTTCACATCCGCTATAAAGGTTGATTGGAACTGTATGTACCGCGATTTTCGGTAGTATAGTAGTTACAATTATTTTGGAAATAAATAATGTCTGATTGTTTGGCCAATTTAAGTGAATGTCAGGTGTAGGTATCCAACATAAAAATATTTATCTTTATAGCGTAATAAAAACTTTACATTTTCATAAAGTAAACAAAAACTAAACTTTACCAAACTTATGGATGATTTAAAAAATCATATGATTTTTTTACCCAAACTAATTCTGAAAACTTACTTGTTTCATTCACTATTTACCCTGTAAGTTTTATTGAGCTATCTTCATGTCATACTCAAAATTTTATGTTTGCAAAGAAATGCTGATCTTTGAGTTCAATTATTTAACACCAATGAAAAGTATTGTCCTATACTTGAAAAAAAGCCCTGTCCTGTGTCTTATAATTGTCTTTTCCACTTTTCATACTTTTTGTGCAACTCACCCAAGATGTTTTGTTTAAAAAAAATGCATGAAAGCAAAAAGAACGTGCATCTGTTAATAGAAAATCTCAAGGGATATGGTATATTATTAAAAAAATAATAAATATGTAACTGGATTAGACGCAGCAGGTCCATCGTGAGCCCTTCGGCTTTTTTTAATTAAATCGAATACTTAATACCAGGAAACGCAGAATATACCATTTTTTAAAAAAAAGGGGACAAGACCTTTTGTGCAAAGAACATTTTTTCTACTTGTGTTAAATGATTGACCACAAAGGTCATTTTCATTATGTTTTTTGTAACATAAAACATTTAAAAACAATTTTTAATTTATTTTAAACCGTTTATTCATTAATAACCAATACCAACCAATACTAATAATAATACTATACCAATAAGCTCGACCTTCCTATCCCATGCGGCGGCATAGTTATAGACCGTAGTGTTATTTGATTATTCGGTGGGTACCCCCACGCTCCGCGGTGCCGGTGGGAATAGAATGGTCGAGCTTAGAGAGGTTGATCTATAATATCAAACTTTACATGAAGGATGAAATTTTAAGTATGATGCCATAAAGGTTGCCTAAGGTAAATGGGCAATGAAATGAAATGAGAAAGTCTTTCGAATTTCTTTGTATAGTTAAAAAAAGAAGCAAATTTTTTTAAATCACCCTCAAAGATTTTGGTAATTATTGAACTTTGCCAAATATAAAAATTTCTTTTGAATCATTGGAATCAAATCTATTTGCGTTGAATAGGGATTACATTTAGCTGAATTGGTACTATGGAGTGTGCATAACTTTAGATTTCCGTTTGACACTATTTTTAATCTAGGACAGCTGTTTACATTAGTAATTCATTAAATATTAAAAGTAATGAAATAGCAAGCATTCCGAAGCATTGTGTACAATTTTATTTAAAAACTAAGTTTTCAAGTTTCCAAACTATTTATTAACTTGCAAACTTATGCATTTTACTTAATAATGTATTGCTATTTATAGCTTACAATAAAAATTTTTATTGAATATACACAGGCAGCAATTTATTTGTCTTAAGTACCTACATCAGAAAGTCAATGTACGCATCAACTACAAGTATATAGGTACATTATAAAGTTATAAATTTTGGTTAAAATTAAAAAATATATAATTTCACTTAAAAACAGCCCGTGCACTGTTTAACCTATATTCATGAACACAAATATTTGTCCCGCGAATAGATTGAACCCGCGACCTTTGAGTGTGCAGTCTGCTTCTGCTACCATTAGACCAATCGGTCAGCCTAAGTAATGAGATGGTAATATTTTTATTTTGATATATATATATTTAATTTTAGATAGATTTGTAATAAACAATATTAATACAGTATATAATATATATGGGTATTTAGCACTGGTTAGATTAACTCTAACTTGTTTTTGTATGACAAATAAAATGGCAGTCAACATAATTATTGGGAAATACATAGGAAGAAAAATATATATTTTATTTATATTTAAAATTATATGCTAATTCACATTATATTAACTGACAAGAAGGTAAAAAGTTTTATCAAAATAGTCATTTGTAGTACCTACAAATAAGAATGGGCTGTTAGTTATAGCGAACTACCCATTTTGTTAAAAAAGGTAAAATATGATTATAAAATTTATGATACTTTGTAGTGATATATAAAATATACTTAGTATTTTTTCAATATATAATATCACTCCATATATTTTGTATGCTAACGACAATGTATATTCTTAGTGAAATAAATATTTACTCTTCATTCACTTTAAAAAAACCTATGTATCATATAAATATAAAAATGTTAATAATTTACTAAATAATATAAGTTACGCTTGTGTAATTTTATTATAGTCGATACTGTTTAAACATAAATAATTTTTATTATAATAATTACTTAATAACAAGTACAAATCGGCAAAACTTTATGGCCATCCACACATAGTGTCGTGTAGCATCGTATTAACATCAAACTTGCATTTGTCTAGTGTCCAGAGGGGACATAAAGTTAAGCTCGAATGACAGTTCTACTCATTTGGCAATAGGTATTTTGTTTTATCTTATTAAGTATGCAGGCACAATTAGCATAATGTGAAATATGAATTAATAATTTGCATTATTGAAGTTTAGAGTAATTTGGTTTAGCTATTTTTTCTATATGAGAAGCATACTCTTGCTAATTTCACTTCAATTATCAGGGTCCATTTCCACAATTTTGCCAGTTCTTTCGTCAACTCCGTCAACAATCACTGGTGCATCTGTAGAATCAGAAATACTGATATCATCTTCTATTATACCATCAGAGGTCAATTGTCGCATAAGAATTTCAAGTTTCTTAGCCTTTCGTGTTTCATTGTGGGTAATTAAAGCACATAAGTGTTCTGTCAATAATTCTTTATGTTCTTTCTGTTTTTGAAGTTGCAACTTCGCTTGAAGAAACTCATTCTCCACTTTCAAGTAATGCTTTCTGAAATTTAAAAAAAATATATATATATATTGTGATTAAAAAAATTACAATTTATGGTTTAATTTATTTCTATCCCTATATATTATTTCTCAAGATGTTTTTCGTGCATACACAATATTCTCACTTCATACTTCATCAAAACCTCATAATTTTGAAGGTTATCTTCAAAGCCAATGACAAAAAATAAACAGGAGTGGGAACAGAACTGGAAACTGCGGAACTCAGATATTTTTTAAATACGATTTCAATACAACGTTAAATGCAATACACAATTTAAGAACCCAATATTATTTGACAAAAATGTTTTTTTTTACTATTTTCAAGATTACCTTCACCGCTGATTGAGGAAAAATTAATGGATAATTCAAAATGAACATTTCTTTTAAAATTCACAAATAATGCAAACAAATTTAGTTATAAAAACCAAATTTTGTCATATTAATAAGCACCATCTATTGACATTGTTTAATATGTACGGACACCACAGAACAGACATAACCAACCTATCAGACATCAATCCTCAAGTTAATCACAGACTCTGCACTCAGATATTGTTCTGTGTCACAGATAATATAGCAACAGAGAAAAAATTGTGTAAAAGCACATTTGATCAATTAGCAAAATCATATAGCAAACCAATTGCAACTAAGGTGATGGGGCATCTATGTTTCATTTCATTTTTTTTTCATTTCATTTATTTAACTCCACAAAAACGGTAAATTAACAATTTATAAATATGATTAACAGGAGTGAAAAGGAAAATGGAGGATCTCTGTGTCTGAACCTGGAAAACCTGTGCTTCAGACAACAGAGCTCTCCGTGACAATTGTATTAAATTAATTATTTACACTTATACTAGACATAAAATTAGAACTATTATAAAATGTTAGCTACCTATTACTAATCTAGAAGTCTATAATGCTTCAATCAATACACATACAATAAAAGTTCATTACTTCAAACAAAGTACAACCAAAGTAAATCAATGTTTCTCATAAAAGTACTGTATACTTTTGTTATTTTATTTTTAACTTCATTTTTATCCACAATGTGACAATGATACACTTTAGGCGTTTAGGATAAGAGGTTGTGTGTTTGTGTGTACCTTATATGTCTGTTATCATTTTCCTCCAATAATATTTGACTAATTTTGAAAACAGAAGAACGTTATTAAAAAAAAATCTTTATAAATTTAAAAAAAAAAAACTTTGAATTGGTCCTTAATATTGCCCATTGAAACTTTTATGCTCAAGTGTTAAAAAAAAAATTATATTAAATTCAAATGTGTCAACCTAGTGGTTATACAGTATATGTTCACTAACTATTTTCTTTTCAATATGTTGCCCTGCTTGATTTGTAATGGAATTAGGCACACTGTTAGGTGAAACCAGGAAAGATATATTATTTTCAAAGTGTTCATTCAAATAGGTCTAATATAATAGGAATTGATTAATACAATTTTTATTTGCATTTTTCTAATATGTACTAATTTTAATTGTACTATATCTATCGAAAATTGTTGTAAAATAAACTACAGTCAATCATAATACAGCCATTAAGTTGTACTTTCCTAGTTTTAAAAATTACTTAGTCATTTCCCTTAGAAAAAAGAGGCCATCATCATAACAATTCTTTATGATTAAAAAAGATATAGAGGTACTAATATCTTCTGTATCAATTACTATCAGCCTCCTATACATCTTTGAATAGATAACAATTATGAGCTTTTATTGGGGACCCTTTGAAATTTTTATTAACATGCATGAGCCATAGACTACATAGATAAGCCTTAGTTATTGTTATCATGCACAATGGATGATTGATGATTGATCTTTAATTGTTATAATATATTTTATAATATAATTTTAAGACAGGGAAGTAACACAAACAGTATTCAACTATTGCCCTCTTTTTATAGTCAAGTACTTAAAAACAATAATAAACACAACACTACTGATTCTCAAATTAAAATACCTTTCATTAATAAATATCTGCATTTACTTATTTCCATACTATATGACCATTCAGTGACTGACCAATGTATCATATGAATTATTCACACAGATCACCTAGTATTATTTATAATAGACTAGCGACCCGCCCCGGCTTCGCACAGGTAGCAGAGCATATGAGCCATAATATTTTTTCTGTCGTAGTGTCGTATCAACTTGTTGTGTCGAACATGAGGACTGGATTTAATAGATTTATTTATCTACAATATATCTTTGTCTACAACACTGATAACTTCAGCCTACCCACGCGTGTCGCTTCGTCCGGCATGGCCGGCCGGCGCGCCGGCAGCGGCGCTGCGCCTAGCTTCTCCCCGTGGGATAGCTGGCGCGCGATAATTATATTTCGCGATAGCTCCTAAGATATTGATTTAAATTGTATAGTCTAAAGGGCAATCATATTGTGCATGAAATGCTGAAGGTAAATAATGTATTTAATTTGATAAAGATTAATACTGTAAATTGCTTACCAATTACCTCATTATATAACATCATTCATTTAAACATAAAAAAATGTATAGTAAGCTATCCATAAAAGATAGAAATATGGGTGAATATATGGTATTGTGATTTCGATGGTCTATGGCTAAATTGTGTTCAAAATGAAAGATATTATTTAAGTATAACTCTGAAGTTATTAAAAATAACACCTAATTGGATCATATACAAAAAATACCATAACTATTTCACTTTACGCTATAATGTGAAAAAACTTTAAAAATTTATACTCCCCTGGCATGCTCCATTTCTATTTTGTACTATAATTTTTAACACATATATTTTTATTTAACCAATAGATTAATATTTTCATTGTCGTCTTATAACTAAATAAATAACAAATATTATTTACCCTAATTCAGTAGTGAAAATATTTATTGACATAAAAAATAATCACTGCCATTTATGTGTCCCGTAAAAAGTTGTCACCCTCCCTTGGCGACATTAAAACATACAATATTCGCGAAAAAATTTAAATCACGCGAACTGTACTTTGAGCGATCTCTGTTGGGTAGAGTAAGGTTTGCAACAAGCCAACATCCATGCACAATTTTAAAAGCGTCAGTTACCAGTGTATGGTACTTTTGCGAGCTTGTGCCAGTAGGTCCCATATTTCCCCTAGTAAGTATAACTTTTTATAGTTTCTCGTTATGTATTATTTAATTGGCAAAAAGCAACATATAGTGTGGAAAGCTGATATGAATTACATTTAATTTTGGTAAGAACTACAAATATAAGTATATTTCAATGTTATGTGCGAATTGGTCACTTCTTTGGCAGTTTTACATATAAAACTTTAAAAAATAGCTATATCTTACAAATATGAATACAAATGTCAACTTGTGATATAATGAATGTCAAATTATTTGGGTAAATTTTTCCTAGTTGACATCAGAAACACATTTAGCATATATTCACCCATATGCCATCGCAGACTTTACTTTAGTCCAAATAAAAGAGATACAATTCAAATATTTCAACAAATTTCCACAAAACAGTAATAATCATACACATAAATCTTCCTCTTGAATCACTCTGTCCATTGCTGTCAAAAATATGCCAATCCGTTTGGTAGTTTTTGAGTTTATCACGTTCAGACAGACAGACAGGCGTGGTGGGGGACTTTATTTTATAATATGTAATGAAGGACTGCTTGGTAATATGCTTATAAATAATGTTGCATTTAGTTAATTATTAAACATCTAGATATATTAAAATATAAAACAATTATGTCATAGTTGAACTATTCCTTTACTTTGTTTGATGCTTATTTAATAATTAAGACACAAAACTTAATATCATAATCATAATAAGACCAGCACTGTGATATGAATTACTAGAAAAATTATCTTACTCAGCATCTGCATAGGCAAGGCAAGCTTGATCAATTTTTTTCCTTAAAACAGCCACATCCTGTGATAACTGCCCATCAAGTACTTGTAGTTCTCTTTTAATTTTTTCCAATTTTAAAGTCTCTTCTACAGTTTGTTTGGTCCTTAAAAATAAATCAAAAATATATATATATTTTACATTAACTCAATAAAACATCAATACTAAATAATTACCTGTCAGCTAGCGCTTTTGCTAACATTTCTTTGCGTTTTTTATTTTGCTCCTCCATAATCTTTTGTCTCAATTGTAGTTCTTCTAATTTAACTTTATGCAAAGCCAATTCATTTTCTGTATAATTATCAGCAATAGATTGACAAATTTCCGGTGTAGCAGCACAGCTACTTTTTCTACTTCTACTATTCAACACAGATAAATTTTCAATTTCTTCCACAGGTGATTGTTTTCTACTAAAGTTTAAATTTTCTGCGCTGCTTAAATTAATTTTCTCTAAGACGCTCTCATCCTTATTATTATTATTTAATGCATCTGTGGATTCCGGTTTAAAACTAAGCTTGCATTTTGCAAAATCCATATCATCTATGGAATCGCCCAAACTCATGTTATCTGTTTGTGATAAGTTATAGTTAGATAAAACTTTTTTTGGTTTCGCACCTATTTTAGAAATCTTCTTTGCATTTCCATCATTAACAATTGCTGTAAAAATATTGATGAAGAAATCAAATGTTTAGGTACAGATAAATTAATAAATCAAATGTTTTGCAATTTTAGTCCATTAGAGACTAAATATCTTTTATTATTAAGCCAATTGTATAAAACTTATTGAAACCAAACAGAAATAGGTACATATTTCATTTTATGTATAGACTGTGTTTATTTATACATACCATTTGCAACTTTTGGTTCACCAGACTTTATTCGCTGCAAATCTTCTTCACTAAATCCGACAAAAGTAGAAGTCATCTTAAAATTTTATGCTTAAAGTGTGCTTGAATAATTTTTGGAATTCACATTCTTTAAAACTACGTTAATAACCGTACAGTAAAAATTATTGTGTAACCACAAGAAAATTAGTTCTTCTTGGGGTGTTGTTGGTTCAGCCGAGCTGAGCCGAGCCAGAGCCTTTGGACCCTTAGGTTCAGCCCATCCATATATAGAAATTATAGACGAAGTATTCCGTTCCTAATTTCTTGTTTCCCTTATTCGAATTCACAGCACAGGTGCACACAGGTGGTTTTGTTGACGTGGGCAAATGCAGGCAAATGATCAACCACCAATCAACCACAGCGTTCAACCACGATCAACTGCTCAATCAAAAATGTCAACCACAACCACAGATTACATCAAAGCTAACCTCGATTGCCGTACATTTGTGCCAGCGTAAAATCAAAAAGAAAACAAACTTTCTACTGTACCAGGGCAGCGTTTCGAATTTTCAATAGGTAACTCAATAAGAGGGCGTGCAAATTAAACTCGCAAATAACTACATATGTATAAAATAATGTACAACCTCTAATTATGTGCATGATGCTGGCTTAAATAAACAAAAATAACATCATTCTTGTGGTATTAGACCTCTTTGCATAATGCAGAGGTTGCCACATAAATTGACGACTATAAAATACATGTCATATGTCTATATTTTACATGGCTAATATTTTGTTGAATAAAACCTTTAATACAAGGTTTTGTCTATCATTACAATTTATTCAACAAAATTAAAAGAAAGATAGATAAATACTTAAGGCCCGAAAGGTTTAATATCAGCCCATCCCAAAGTTCAGCATCGAAGGAATGGGAACATTGGAAGAAGACATTCGAAAATTTCATTGTGGCGAAACAATCACAAATATCTTCAACGTCTTCAACCGAATTTTCAACGGCTCAGTTACAATTACTTATAAATCATGTGTCTCCGACTGTGTACTCCTACATAAGTGAGTGTACAATGGTGTACAAATTTTGATGAGGCAATGCGTGTCCTAAATAACATATACCTAAAACCTAAAAATAGTCGATATGCCAGACATATTCTAGCGACCAGGAAACAGCATGGTGATGAAACTATTGATACTTACTTACAAGTATTAAAACAATTATCAAAAGATTGTAATTTTGTTAGCGTAAATGCAGAAACTAATAAGGACGATAACATACGAGATGCTTTTATCGCCGGTATCATGTCCAACAAAATCAGACAGAGACTACTTGAAAACTTAACATTAACTCTAGATGAAGCGTACAACCAAGCATTATCTTTGGAAATGGCCGAAGTAAGCACACAAAATTTTAACAATGCGTTTGTTAACGTTATTCATGAAAATTTAAATTCAAATGATTCTGCAGCCTGCAGATTCTGCAAAAAAGGGCATTACGCCACTGTCTGCCGCAGCAAGAATCTTATTAATCATTCCAGTGCAGCTAACACAGCGTGTGGCGATGAACAGCTATCTGCTTGTATTATAGCTGCTTCTCCTTCCTCTCTAAGAAAAGCTACCCTCCCTGCTTTTATAAAAGGAATACGAGCAGAAGCATTATTGGATACAGGTAGTTCTGTCAGTTTTATAAATTATGACTTTTATAAACTATGTCAATTAAAGAAGAAGCCTTGCAACCAAACTATATATATGGCCTCTTTGAATCATACGTCTCAAGTAGAAGGAATAACAAGTCCAGCTATTAAAATCGATGACCATACTTATGACTCTGTAAACTTACTCATAGTTAAAAATCTATGCGCTGATATAATTATTGGCCACGACGTGCTAGAAAAACATTCCTCTCTTGAATTCGCTTTCGGTGGATCAAAAGAGCCACTCAGAGTATGCAACGTCGCTGAAGCGTCCGTTCCAGCTATATCATTATTCGCAAATGTTACTCCTGATTGCAAACCTATCGCCATTAAATCTCGAAGATATAACGACGAAGATACGAAGTTCATAAAGGATGAAGTGCATAGACTTTTGAATGAAGGAATAATTGAAGAAAGTAAATCGCCGTGGCGTGCACAGGTACTTATAACTAAGAATGCAAACCATAAAAAGCGTCTTGTCATAGACTACTCTCAAACAGTGAATCGTTACACATTATTGGACGCATACCCTCTACCAAATATAGAAGACATAGTATCAAAAGTTTCTAAATATTGTTTCTTCAGCACCGTAGATCTCCAGAGTGCATATCATCAAGTACCCATATTACCTGAAGAGCGGGCTTATGGCTTATACTGCTTTTGAAGCGGCGGGTAATCTTTATCAGTTCCGACGAATACCTTTTGGCGTCACAAATGGCGTGTCCAGTTTCCAAAGAACTATTGATTGGGTTATTAATAATGAACATCTTGAAGGAACATTTGCGTACCTTGATGATATTACTATTTGTGGTAAAACGCAAACAGAGCATGACAATAATTTACAGAATTTTTTGAAAGCTGTGGAGAAATATGGTCTAACCTTAAATAAAAATAAATGTACTTTTTCGCAAAAATCTATCAATATATTAGGTTATAATATAAATAACCATATCATAAAACCAGACAATGACCGCCTTCAGCCTTTAATAAACTTACCGCCTCCACATAACATTTCGTCCATGAGAAGAGTTTTAGGTATGTGTGCACACTACGCTAAGTGGATACCTAACTTCTCTGAAAAGATCCATTTTCTTTCTAAAGTACAGAAGTTCCTACTAGATAACGATGTTATCAAATGTTTTGAACAATTAAAGTCTGACATTGTCAAGTCCTGTGTTCATGCTATAGATGATAACATTCCATTTATCGTAGAAACAGATGCGTCTGAACATTCAATAGCAGCTACTTTGTCACAAGCTAATAGACCTGTTGCTTTTTACTCAAGAACTCTCAACAAAAGTGAGCAGAAGCATTCTGCCGTTGCAAAAGAAGCATACGCCATTGTAGAATCCTTAAGAAAGTGGCGACATTTCTTAATCGGTAGACCATTCATTTTAATAACTGATCAGAAATCAATATCTTTTATGTTTGATGCTAAACACGCTTCTAAAATAAAGAACGAAAAAATACAAAGATGGCGTTTAGAATTGTCATCATACAAATATGATATCACTTATCGACCTGGGAAAGATAACAATGTGGCTGACACACTCTCTCGCGTTTGTGCTAGCGTAGATTCACGTGCACCAAAGCTTTTATCGCTACACGAGGCTTTATGTCATCCTGGTGTGACAAGAATGTTTCACTGGGTAAGATCGAAAAATTTACCATACTCAATAGAAGAAGTGAGGACTATTTCAAATTCTTGCCGTATTTGCAGTGAGATTAAGCCTCGATTTTTCAAGAAAGACCCAGAATCACGACCCAAATTAATAAAAGCTACCACACCTTTTGAAAGATTGAGTATTGACTTTAAAGGACCAGTACCATCAAACACTCCTAATAGATACATTCTGACTGTAATCGATGAGTACTCACGTTTTCCATTTGCTTTTCCATGCTCAGATGTAAGCGCTAAAACCGTTATGAAACATCTCAACAATCTTTTCATGATTTTTGGAATGCCGACATACATACATTCGGATCGAGGTACATCATTTCTATCGGCGGAGGTAAAAGAATTTCTCAACGCTCGTGGTATTGCAACCAGCCGAACTACACCTTATAATCCTCAAGGGAATGGCCAGGTAGAAAGATTTAATTCCACTATATGGAAAACTATTCAGTTAGCATTAAGGACTAAAAATCTTTCCATAGAAAACTGGGAGAAAGTTCTGTCTCAGTCCCTACATTCTGTTCGATCGCTTCTTTGTACAGCTATCAACTGCACGCCGCATGAAAGGATGTTCAGACATTCTCGCAGATCAACAAATGGGGATTCCATACCATCATGGCTCAGCAATTCAGAACAAGTCTTATTGCGGAGGTTCAACCGTACAAACAAATATCAACCATTGGTAGAAGAAGTACAATTGCTGGAATCGAACCCCGATTATTCTTACGTGCGCCTTGCTGACGGTCGAGAAACTACTGTTTCGAATCGCCATCTAGCACCGTTAAATAATGACGGAGAGAAGATATGCGAGACAAACAATAATTTACAGTTTAACTCGGAAAGTGACAATGAACACAGCAAGAGCACAGCTACTGATATATCTACTACTCGTGAAGAAATAAATTCTCTTGTTGATGAGTCTAATAATGATCCGGTATCTCCTACCAATACAGATCCAGGAACAAACGCTCCTGTTGAGAACATAGACACAGAAAAATCACTCTCAAATGTAGAGCCTGTGATGGAGCTCCGAAGATCTTGTAGAGAACGAAAGTTGCCGGGATATTTAAAGGATTACTATCTTTAAAAATTAACAGGGAAGAATGTGGTATTAGACCTCTTTGTATAATGCAGAGGTTGCCACATATATTGACGACTATAAAATACATGTCATATGTCTATATTTTACATGGCTAATATTTTGTTGAATAAAACCTTTAATACAAGGTTTTGTCTATCATTACAATTCTTTATAAACATAAGAACGGTTTCGGTTTTTTAGTTTTTTTTTATTCATACAATTCTATAGTACAATATTCTTTCATTATTCTGTTTTGAAATATACCTACTCTGTCTGCTCTGTGGTTAGCTGCAGCGCGGCTAAACAAAAAGACAACAATCCCAACCACAAGCCAATTCAAGCCATGCAAAATCATAATAAAATATTTTTTTAAAAAAAGCGGCTTTAGCGTACGGACGTAATCATCAAGTTTGAGTAACAACACGATAGGTGTGCGTTTGATAGTTACGAAAATATAAGCTTTTAAAAATTTGGTCATGTGGTCACTTATATCTTGTCAAAACATCAAGTTTGAGCATCAACTATAGTATGGCCATAATTATTAAATACCTCAACTTCTCAACTCAACAACAACAACTATTAGCTCAACGCCGAGCTGTCAACTGTCACTTTGATTGTAAACAATCGAAACAATCTGTCTAATATCTGTGTAAAGAAAAGACTTGGTAAAGACAATCAAACAATTGTAAACAAAACAGCTGTCCACAGTTCTCTTTTCTTGTTTCTGTGCCGTGTTTTCTACATATAATATACCAAACGCGCGATGTAAAAGGCCTTTTACATCGGTGGCGCGTATTGTAATTTACTTTCACATAAAACGTCAGCAGACCCTTCGAGAGCAAAATATTGGAACAACCCCTACTGATGCTGCTTTTGCGTGTTATTGGTTTAATCAAATTTTACCTGGGCTAACTAACAATAAAAACAACAGGCAGACCCTAAGATGTTTAACTAGATCGAAATCTCCAGAATTCCGACTAAAAACATACTGCATTTTACTCGTAACTCAGTGATGAAAGTATTTTTAGGTAAGCTGCAATGACTTCTAAATCTAAAAAACAATTATAACCAATGTTTACTTCAGCTCACAGTCGATGGTTAAGTTCAGCTATAGCCAACCTACTGAGCTAAGCCAACCACGTTATGTAGCATATTAGTAGGACATCACCTTAGCCAACACACTTAAACGTCAGATGAAGCGTTTCATACTTCAAGGTGATCAAAAACCCGAGCAAAAGACAGATATTAAACATAACATAGTCATTATCATAGTTATAAACAAATATTTTCTTAAATTACACATGAAATATACTTTCAAAATCTTTATTTTCTTTTCAAGTAAGAATTTCACATGTAGGTCACACAAAATTCTACTTCATAGTGAATATTTCAAAACATCAACTGGCATATTTGGTCTATGGGGTATATTTTTTTGCTCATGTTTCAGTAGGCACAACACATTATCTCTAAGCCTCTAAGGTCATTAACTACTATTATTGTATACTGCTATTATTTGTTTTGTTGGTGCCTAACTGGTAAGTCGCTGCCTGGACCTAATTTAGGCATAGCTTTAGTTGGTAATACATTTTGTTGAATATATCTGTCATTAAGGTTAATTGCATGGCCATTTAAAATATTTTCTAAGCTGGCTGTTAATAAATTCAATCATAAAAAATATTGCAGTTTTATTAGGTGACAACTTTAATTCCCTTCTCACTTTAACTCGAATATATTTTCCAATATTGATTTTATACAGATACATTACTACATTACCTATATAACAAGGACAACAGTTACATAAATACTAAAGTTTTAGTAAACTACTAAAAGGTATTATAGTAATACCAATACAAGTTAGTCAGTATGCAGGTTACGCAGGTAATGTACTGCAACTGGTTGGTGAAAATAATTGATAATGTATTTAAATAGGTGCATAAACCCTGAAAAGGCACATTCTACAATATCCGAATGATGGCTGTGTGAGTTAAGGGAAATATACATGCATACTGATTTATTTATCATTTGAATAGCCACTAACAGTTTAATCCGTTTTATTAGTTTAGGTGTAATACTCGAAACAGGTATGACTATTATATATCATCATAGATGCAACATACATACACAGCAATGAGGTTCCTGAGGAAATATTTAATTCCCCACTGAATGAAAACAGTAATCAAATAATTTACAAAAAAGTAGTATAATAACTGTCAGCATAGTTTCAATCAAACTTTATGGCGGATCGTAATACAACGCTATAAGCGCGCTTGCGCAGGTTCAGTCATATGCCCCTCGCTCCACTGCATCCCGCTCCACCTAAAACTGGTTATTGCGGTGCGACTTGTGCCTATGTTTATATCCGCCATAAAGTTTGATTGAAACTGTACTAACACGTGAAATGTCTCTTCATTTGGGTTATTATTCTAATTCACACCACAATCTAATATAGAACACCACACCATTATAATTGACGAGATTTAATTTATATAATCCAAAATGATTAAAGCGCAAAATAGAAAATAAAAGCTAGATCTTATTTTAACAAGTCGGTAACCGAAAGTAAATGTGTTCAAAGAGGTTTTATGGCAGATTTTGTTGCATTTCTTTTTCGCATATAGGATTTCCGCAAAGAGCTGGATGTCATTCGCACACTGTGTTCCTCTCTTATGCTAGTATACCTTTATGGGTAGGTACTATTATGTCCATGGACTTAGCCAATTTGTTCCGATTTGCAATTTTTAATGAAAAGATTTGTCATTGTTATTGTTTCTACATATAAAATGAAATAATTACATGATCAGTTCTCCACTTTAGTAACATAGCAATTTCATTTATACAAATGTTATTTTGACGCAATTGAAAGTAAGACTCTTATGAATACTATATACCTGTATTTCATTTAAAAATGTTATAGTTAAAAAATATTTCGGAACACGCAGTACTTAATTGTACATCAATGGAATTTACTTGATCTCGACTTATCTACTTTTTAAAGTGCTTTGAGACACCCACTTTGATTAAAATCTCAAAATCAAAATTAAATGTTTTTTTTTGTCACTTAATTTTCGGTATTCGCTTCCTACGGGGTTCTCCTGTTATTTTTATACAAATAATAGTGTGGGCCGATACTGGGCGATCCCCAATTTCATATATTTTTGGTATATTCATATATTAACTTATATCCAACTTATATGTTGGAAGTATTCAGATACTTTTTTTAATAGTATTATAACCTTCCATGAATCTATCTAGCATAACTTTCAAATTTTTACTTTTATTTCTATAACGGTTTTTGTATTATTTTCTTCTTATTTTACAAATCCATTTTATTTTACAACAAAGTATTTTTTGGTTCCTAACAATATTATCAGACTTTTATTTTCGAATTTAATATTTTTTTGGAATAGGTATTCAGAACGTTTTTTAATTTCCTATGTTTATTACGCATTTTAACATAGCCTTTCAATGCCCAAATAACAAACTAAATGAGTTTGCTGTGCCAACACTGCATATTCCATGTACCTATATTCAAATAGATACCCTTTAATTTTTTTATTTATTTGTGTACCTACCTACCTATAGTGTTCACATTTAAATATGTATTATAAAACTGTAATATAATTCTGTCTATACATGAAAGCTTTCATTAAAGATATAGTTCGCCTTATACTTTATGGTGGATCGGAATACAACGCTATAAGCGTGATGCACAGGTACAGTCATATACCCTTTGCTCCACTGCGTCCCGCTACTCCTAGAACTGGTTACTGCGGCGCGATTTGTGCCTTTGTTCACATCCGCTATAAAGTTTAATTGGAACTATATTTTTAAAAAAATGATTCAGATCGACTAAAAATTTTTTTTTTTGTTTAAGAATATGTTTTTTAAACAAAAAATTCAATGAAACTATTACTAATTCAAGCAAACTATTCAATGAAAACTTCATCTAAAAATGAACCAGAATAATATGTCAGTATTATACAAAAATAAAATTAGTTTTTTATTTTATCATACAAATATTTATTCATCGACATTTCATAAAAAAAGATGTAAGCGCAGTACTATTTTGATGCACTGTAGAAATAACGAAACGCGCCCGTCCCGCTCCCCGCGCACGCTATCGAAAGGGCGACCGCATATACCCCGTTAGTAGTGTATGCCACCACCGCACCGGTCGTTAGTCGGCAAATGCCCGTTAGCAAGTATCTCGTCGTGATGTAATAGGCTGAGCGTCGCGAACCTGTTTCTAATTGTTTCAAAGACCGAGAGGCTGTGGTTCGAATCCGGGCGATCCGGATCGGATACCAATGAGTATTTGTGACTTAAATTCATAACTATAAATCACTGACTCCGTGCCTCGGAGCGCACGTTAAACAGTCGGTCGCAGATGCTGGCAATAGATGGCGGTCGTTACAATCCACCAATCCGCATTGGAGCAGCGTAGTAGATTTAAGCTCCAAACCTCCCTAGGGGAGGCCTAAGCCCCTGCAGTGGAGTAAAATAAGCTGATGGAAGTATTTCTTCGCGAAAATGCCGAAAAATGTTGCAAAACAAAAATACATGCAAAAAAAAACATCGTTAAGTGATGTACTGTTTCATATGTAAGTATGAAATAGTGTGGGCCCCCGGTTCCCCCCGGCAAACGCGTCTCACACCCCCGCTGAATGGGACGCTTCGTCTTGTACAGTAAACGTTTTACCGTGTCTACTTGGGAGGCGGCGGGGAGCTTCGCTATTTTTATGATTTACTCACAATCGTACAAGCATATAAAAGTTGCTCCTTTTTTGTTGGCCTTGTATTTATGTGGCTCTCTAGCCTTAAATAATCAAAGATGTCATTATAAAATTACAGAATGAACGCGCTTCTAATAGCTGATGAGATACGACGCTCGGTCGCGATCGACGTCGGCCTCGGTATACCGAAAATTGACGACGCGACTTGCTCGGGTTTTGAATAGCCACCTTTTGATTTTGGGTGGAGTTTGGCCGAAGTGCTGAACGTCAATGAAAACGAGAAATCGGAGAAGAAGAAAGAGTTAGAAGACGTGAACAGACAAGCGATAAAAGAAGAATAGGTAGAAAGTTTGAGAAGAGAAAAAAACATCGAGCCGGTTGAGGTGAAGAATAAAACGTTAAATGATATATTGTAAGAGAAGGAAGATGCTGAAAGCGAAAGTGACATAGAAATTTAAATATACGTTATTAATTACGAACCGGTTGACTCAGCGATTGGCTTAGTGGTTGGAGACTGTAACAGCGGAACCAAGGGTCGCGGGTTCGATTCCCGCCCGAGACAAATATTTGTGTGCATGAACATGTGTTTTTGTTTCGTGTCTGGATGTAAAAAAAAAGTATCAATACCAAGTGTTTTTTTTTATCAACAGTTAAATTTTTTCAAGGTTTTAGGTAGCATCTATACATTTAATTTTTGAAAAAAAAAAAAATAGGGCGAATCCCCACCTCTACATTCCACATCAAAAATATTATTATAAAGTATCTATACAGCGTGGTAACTAAGTTAAATATAAATGAAAAAAGTACAATCACGGGTGTAGAGGAAAAAATTATTTCGCCGGCGGCCGCTGATCGATGCAATTACAAGTTACCCGTGCATCTCCACGGTAATTCGACAACTTTGTCGCCCTATATATCAATACTTTTGTACTGAGTGACAAACAAAGAACTCGTGTTTTATTATTTTTATTAAAGATCATATATTAAAACTTGGATAGTGCCAAAATTTGTATGTATATCAATTATCTAGTACCCCATAATACAATTATAATACTTGCTCACTTTGGGACTAGATGGCGCTGTGTGGGATGTCCCATGTATTATTATTTCCGAAAAACGCGGATTACTTGAACACATTCGAATGCAACTGTGTAACATATAAAGATGGCGCCACATATATATTTTAATGTTTGTCTCAAAAACTTAATTTTGTTGAAAATTCTTTTAGCTAGGGTCTCTAACCACCCGCCCAATCGACCAGTCAATCTGTTAATAGATAAAATCGTGGTTCAATAGTAAGACGAAAAGTATACCACGCGGATCAAGTCGCGGTCGGAAACTAATATTATTTCTTTATTCCAGGGTTTTGAGATTAGCACGTGGAGCAAAGACATGGCGTCGTCCTTACCCACTGCTACAGAGTATGATGAATATACCGAACCACGGCCACCTAATCTTACGTTGTATGCCTTGGCTTCTGGTAAGAATTTTTTTTTTAAGTTTTGTAATCGTTTAGAATGACGCTGTATAATAATAACGTATACATCACAACAACGTCTAGGCCCCAAACTAAACATTAGCTTGTGTTTTGGGTACCAAGCAAAACACCACATACATATAACAACAAAGACCCATAACCAGTATCAATATTCATCATATAAATACTGACCCGACCTGGGATTCGAACGCGGGACCTCTAGCTTCGTAGGCAGTGTCGCTACCCATTAGGCTCAGCGGTTGTCAATGTATGCTCAATGTCGGTAGTGTATGGAATATGAGATTAGCATTGAAGCAAATGTCACCAGTTTATTTTTTATTGGTTTGTTAAAATGTATGCCAAAGGCTTAAAATAAGTATTTGAAAAACCCTTGAAATATAATTTAATTAAAAATGTTTTCGGATAAATCAAAGTTACCTTGGCGGTCGGTTTTACTCAATAGGGTAGATTAATAATTTTTTTTTAACTTATTTCATATGAAAGAGTTTTCTAAATATATCATAACATAAAATAAAATCATCGATTATGAGAAAATTATGAATGTTTAAGCGTACATACTTGTGACGTCAGACCATTTAAAATAATGTTAAATGTATTTAATTAAAAAATATTAATAAAACTATCTTAGGAGTGTTACAAAAATAATAATAATAATAAAAAATAAAACTAATCCAATAATCCACCCCTTGTCGCCCCCGACGCAAATGTGCCCATGACGCTCATCGCATTGCCGCGCTGAATTGCAATGGCAATTCTTTGCACCAGGAAGGTACCGGAACGGGGGTCGAGTCCCCTTTCTTTTAGACGACGGCCGATGCTCGCGACGAAACGTTTATTACGTTTACGAAATGTTAAATTATATTTTGCAAGAAAAAGATAGAGATATAGTTTTAACAGCTTAAAATTTCCATATTCTTCAACCGAATATAATTTTGTTTGTAAATTTTGTTATCGTATAAAATCTGTTTTTATATTTTCTTGATAAATATAATATTGTGAAAATTAGTCACATACTCTATTGCGCACGTCATCATGACAGCGCGTCACGAGAATATTAAACAAAAGCGTCAAGCGCGACAGCATTACTGATTTAGCCATAGTCTTAATACTATTGGTCGTTCGGACACATGTTCGGGTATGTGACGTGAGTGTCGCCTCTACGTAGTTATAAAGTAATTTAATGGTCTTACACTTTTTTTAGGAGGAACCAACTGGTGTGACCCGGTACCAAGGCCCGTGAACAATTTCAACCCGACGCGTACTTTCTTGGTTGCTGACAGCGATCGCTCATATTTGTCTAGGTAATCTATATTTTATACACATATTAACATTGTCTAGGGATATTTTTAAGTGGTATACCACAAAAGCTAAACGAAAGACGCAAAATTGATGCCCTTGAAATGTGATGCTGGAGACGAATGCTCAGGATCCCGTGGACAGCGCACAGGACTAACATTTTCATTCTGAAGGAGCTTCATATGTGGGGCGCATTAACACTTTTTGAAGTGAATGAGAAAAAATTACTATGAATGGTCAAAAGAATTTATTGTTTCTCCAAATATTCTACGCTAGCATAAAATACAGCTCGCGTCAAACTTTATGGCGTATCTGAATACAACGCTTTAAGCAAGCTTGCGCAGGTACAGTCGTATACCCTTCGCTCCACTGCGTCCCGCTATACCTAAACCTGGTTATTTTATCGCGACTTATGCCTTATTTTCACATCTGCCATAAAGTTTGATTGTAACTGTACAATTGTGATATAAGTTCAGTCACGTTGTTTAGTAGCAGTCGCCTTTTTGGCGTAGTTCAGGAAAAAAAATACGAAGCCCCCCTATAATGTAGGGCATTAATGGGGTGATCGTATGATATGGTAAGTAAGGCTTAAATTTTACTTTGCGTTTCCAACACGAAGAGGGCGTATAACATGTCTATCTAAAAACTATATGTAATGTCATTGTGGTAAAATAATTAATTTCTTTTCATCGGTATATTTTTAATCTTTTGCGAATTCAATTTATTCGCGTTTCAGCTAGCGTGCGGAGACGTCTTAAATAATTTTCTTTGTTAACGATTTCAGTGACTTCGACACGGACGATTCAGATCTCGACTCGGACATAACTGATGATGACATTGATACAGATGGTTTCAGCAGCAGCAAAAATACCAACGGTAAGTGTCGTAGCTTCATGAATTCGCTTAGATAGGTATTGAACAAAAAACATTGCAAGGTGAATTCCACATTGCGCAAACAAAATTCTATAAATTTTGTTTAATATGATATGAAAACTTATTATGATAATCATTATGATCATCTGTAGTATCAAGGATTGTATTACGACTAACTTACTACTCTAGCATATCTACATCTCTACGAGGAGATCGTCGTAGAGATATGGTCTAAATTTAGTCATGGGAAAATAAGTTAGTGACGAGAAACATTGAAAATCCATATCGAGGGCATGCACATATCAGTATTTTTTTTTATTTTATAGACAAAAGTCAAGAGACCTCGAACGGAGACCGACATGAGACGTACATTCCGATTGCTCCACTTCAGATGACGAGGGCTATGACCAAGTGAGTAAACTTCTCGCGACTGGGTTCTAAAAGTATAGGATAATTGAAATTGGGGCGACGCCTGTCTAGTATGGCTATCTAATAATAGATGGAGCCACCACATTATTATAAACAAATTATTTTTATTTTTTCATAATCACATTTCTAGGTTTCAATTGGTAAAACATGACACGCGACTATAAAAAAATTGTTTTTTTAATGTTTTTAACTGAATTTATTGATTGTTTCAACAGTTTCGAAGCATTTGTACCAAAATCTAATATTAGTGTAAAATTAGGTTTTTTTCGACTGATTTCTATAATGTTTTTTTCAATAGTTTCGAAGCGTTTGTTGACAAACCTTATTTTCCACTTTAATTGCAATATGTATACAAACTTAAGATATATAGTTTTTTAGCTATTTTCTCTTAAACTTTTTTTGGCAACGTTGCGTAGTTCGAGCCTTGGTATCAGTTAGGCTATTAGTTGGCGTTTTCTTCAATTTAAACATTATGTAAACAGAGATATTCATTGCAAATAATAAGTCTGTGTTAAAAACTACTTGTTGCGTCGTGTTTATTTGTAAGTAGCAAGGTAAGTTGATATTTTCACCATAATAGGTACTCTTATTTCTATTTTCTACTAAATACTATCTATAATTTTATATTTATTATTATAATATATATTTATTATTAATTATTTAAATCCCATATTTTCAATTATTAAATCATGACATCTTGTCAGCTGACGAAATAAATCGGTCTACATGTGACAGATAATGCAACATTGCTAAATCTAATAGCGTGGCTTGTAACTATAGAAGGCAGTGGTTAAGTACGTACATTTATTTTGTAGTACTGGATAATGTGATATTAATATTGTTTAATTAAATATGTTAAATAATAACCAGCAAACCGCACTGGAGCAATCCCTCTACCCGCACTGGAGCAGCGTGGTAGATCGGGCTCCAAGCCCTCTCACCCTGAATGGAGGCCTAAGCCCCTGCAGTGGGGCATAATTGTTTACTTTAAACAAATTCTGAAGAATGGGTGATAGAGAACCAAATTAATTTTAGACCATGGTATGGAGAATGTTTTGGTACCGGGTCTTGGTTGTTATATGTATGTGGTGTCTTTGCTTGGTACTCAAAACACAAGCTAATGCTTAGTTTGGGGCCTAGACATTGTTGTGATGTATACATTGTTATTATTATATAATTATTATTTTGGTAAAGCAGGTGCCACAGGTTAATTTTGATAATTAGATACATATTACTACAAGATTTACTTCACTTACAAAGTGTTAATTTTGTTTTAAATTTTATTTGATATAAACAACAAATCAAAGAGTAATCATATTTAATTTTATATTTTTAATTTTCAGAGGAGAACAGGCTAAGAAGCATTAAAACAATTGGAAGCTCAAACGGCGCAACAAGCGGCTAGGTCGGCCATTGAAGCTGAAAATAAAAAGGTACATAATAATTATCATGGATGTTCATAAGGACAGCGCGTAGTGACAACGAAAATATACGCCATCGATCAAATATGCACCAGTTGTGTGACACATGTGCGATTCGTACTGGACTCGAAAATAAACATTCTTAAATTACATTTTATAAGTAATTTAACAAAACGTTTTAATGATAATATCTAACCACTGAGTCTGACTTTTTCCATCTTATCCTTTTTTTATTTTTGTGTATACTTTTTATTTATTTATTTCTTGGATAACAAACGGCATTAGATTAGAAGTACGTTTAGTGCTCTCTAAGATAATAATATAAACACGCTAACGCCCGCCGCACATGCTGACACTCGCATTGGTCGTCACGAGCCGCGCGCGAACGGTGGTGTTCAAAACCTATGCAGTAGCGAACTCTGCATTGGTATACGTGTATACGTCCGGGCCGTGCAAGTGCTCTAGGTAGCCGAGACACGTTTTTCGAATGACAGTGGCGCGAGTTTGTCTCCAGTACTTATTCTTTCATGACCATCCACCAGTCGTACGTACGGCTCGTGGGAACAAATGTAGACAGGTGTCGACCAATCAGTGTCCATCAGTGCAGTGTCGTGAACGAGTGCGAGTTCTAGCATGTGCGCCGGGCGTAATGATCGTCCGACGCTCGTCCACATGGACTACATGTTTGTATAATATCGTAATTGAAAATTACTCCTTTAGGACGACAGGAGATCCATTTACTATCGTTCTCCCTTCTACTTATTACTGTGGTCTCCGCTTTCCGCTTGTTTGTTATTTTCGCTTATTGGTTATAATATATATTCCAACTAGCACTAAGAACTATACAATGACTCTGTAGTGACAAGTAAGAACAGTTGAGCAGCTTTGCAACAACTGCATAACGCCATTTAAGCCCAACTTAGGCATCCTTTGTCACAGTAGCTGTACAGTAGCAGCATAGTAGTAATCATCCATAACGCACTCTAACTGCAAAACCAAAGTTAGAGGGTTTGATTCCCGTCAGGAATAAATATTTTTAAAATTCGTATGTATATGACTATACTGTGTATATATATGCATATGTACAAATGAAATTTTCATCAAGAAACAAATATGTCTCGAAATCAAGTTCTTAAATCTAAAAATACATATTTTCTATCAAATCAAATCAAAAGTAAATTACTTCACACAAATTACTCCTTAAATGCATTAAAAATGAGTTAATGCTTCTTAATGCAGTTTTCTCGTATCACTTGCTGTTTGGTATATGTCCATACTGTCCCATTTTAGAAAAACATATTAGAATATTCAAATGGAGTACCTCATTTTACAGGTGGATAATAGACAAGTACCGATATTGGCGCGGTGGTAGCGCGATTACACCATCAAGACGGTGCTGCAGGAGCTACGGCGCCTGATGACGCTCAAGGAGAACATGAAGCTATCGCAGCCCCCGGAGGGCAGCACTTTCTAGGTTTTCCCCGCAACGAATTCCCATCTCACCTCACCTGATCTACCTAATTGAATCATTTTTTGATAAATTAAAGCTATATCAATAATTTTGTTACTTTTCAGTTATAAGGTCTGACACTGCACTGTGTAGGCAGTGTCAGACAAATTAATGGAAATAATATTTTCTCTAGTGAAGAAATTTAGTTTTTCCTTATACACAGAACAGAAATATTTTGTTTGAAGTAAACTCATTTGGTTGAAGTAATTATTGAAAAATTATTTTGTATTATTAAAAAAAATACATGTAGGTATGTATATCAGTTGTCTAATACCCATAATACAGCTTGTGTCTAGTTTAGCTCTAGATAGTCGTGTGTTAGATGCCTCAGGTATAATAATTTTTTTCAGCAAGCGGTACAGGATCCAGCGCAATCGGCTGTATCTCAAGTGGATTCGTCACAATACACGCGCCGTGCCGTCTCGTTTTTGGCGAGGAACTTCTACAACCTTGAATACGTCGCTCTCGTTCTGGCCTTTTGCATAATCTTCGCATTACTGTTCTACAAGGTACGTATCGAGATAATGAGGTATATCTATGGTCATAGTAGTTAGTCCCCAGGAGAGAACGCGTTCTTGACAATTTTTTATGAGTCCTGAGAAGAGGAAACGTCTAGTGAACTTCGAGGAGAAAACACATTTCTGGCAGTTCCTAGTTATGAGACGCGTTTTGCTCATAATTTGATACCAACCTATTTAAAACTATTTTAAACTAAGTGCAAGTGAATTTTTTTTTGTTTTTATATGTAACGACTTCACAAAGGTTGTGATTTTTACCCCTCTTATCACACCATGGCACACATTCTGGATCCCTTCCAATCTTGACATGTGACATACTTATGGACGGCTCCGAAGTTAGTACAAAATACCTAATACCTAAGTGCCCACAAGTGTCCCCGCTGCTGCCTGTGTACTGATAGCGACCAGCGGTCGATTTGAGCTGTGTTCGCGTGGTGAAAGGTCGGCCGCACCAGATTCCTTTTGGCGTACTACGTTTGCCCTCGCCACTCTGAACGTCTGGCCTCTCACCAAATTGACAAAGGGGTGCGGGAGGGGGGGGGGATAGTTCTTACTACCCACATACAAAACTTTTTCTCATTCTTCGGCGAGAGTGCAGTACTCGAAATTTCGATTAATACAATAATGATTACATTTTTTTATCAAATTGTAGATTTAATATTATAGATATTGTGTCGAAATCGTCACGAAAATGCGTTTCACTCCCTAACGTCGCAAGTATAAAGTATTGTATAAGTTTTACAGACGGACGGACGGCCGGACAGTGGAGGCTTAGTAATAGGGTTCCCATTCTGCAATATCCAAACAGCAGCACACATCCAACAACATAATGAAAGAGGTTTTTATTCTTTTTCAGCTCGTCTTGACGATGATGTTGCTGACAATCATTGCGTACATTTCCACAGTGATAGCTTTCAACTTCTTCCACAAGTTCTATGTACAAGAATAAGATGATGAAGTCAATAAGAATTGTCACGACATGCTTACGGTAAGAAACTACACGATTCTTAACTACCTGTGTATGAGGCCATATCTTAACTATGTTTCCGTGAAAACGTATGTTTGTTGTAATTTATAATACCTGGGACATACCACACAGCGCCATCTGATCCCAAAGTAAGTAAATATAATGCTTGTATTATGGGGTATACAATTGGTATACATACTTCAATATTCTTTTTTGTAATATTTAGATACTTTTTTTTTATACCAAGCATAGAGTAAATTAATTTGACAGCAGCGTTTGGTTATAATAGAGTCATAAATTTCAGTTTACAGTATCGAGGTATCGTTACGCAATTTCGGGGGGTTGAAACCGGCGCGCGGGGATTTTGGGGTGAAGAGTGGCGCGCGGGACCCTTGCGCACTGAAACTTAGACTTAAACTTGCCATCTTACTCCAGCTAGCTATTGTATGAGTGGTTAGACGGTAAACGCAGAAAAGGTCTTCTAGTCAATTCATACTTTTATGGTACTAAGACATGGAACAAAGAGACATGTTCATGCACAGAAATATTTGTCCCGGTCGGGGATCGAACCCGCGACCTTCGGCTCCGCAGTTTGGGTCTTTGGCCACTCGGCCGATCGGTCAGTCGATTGTTTGAATAAAAACAAAAATGAAGATGATGATAGCCAGTGATTGTGTCTAATCCAGCCATGATCTAAAAATGTTGTATACTAATTTATCTGTACTATTATTATGAAGATATAGTCTATTTTTATTTGAGTGTTGAAGGTAATCTCCGAAATTAGTAATACAATTTCAAAAATTCCCTTTACAATAATTAAAGTAGACCTTCAAGATAAACGTAAGCTATTATATTATCGTGTCTGTCTGTCTATTTGTTCGGGCTGATCTCCGGAACGGATGAACCGGTTTTGATAGGTTCTTTACTGGCAGATAGAAGACTTTTAGGAGAGCAACCTAGTTTACCCTATTTTAGATTAGACAGCTATACATATAAATAAAATATAATTGTGATTTCGAAATGAAGGATTTTTTAAATATAAGCTTTTTTATCACGTGATTCTCACTTCAGTTATGAAATGACAAGTGAATAGTGGAAAGGAAAGGATCTCCCCTTTATCCTAATAAGAAGTGTCTATGTAATTATATATATATATGTATATATTAATACAATGTAGTGAACGTTGACGACGCGGTAGGTCGCTAGTTACGAAGACAATTTGTGTCTGATTTGTACAGCCATAGGAAATACGTACTGATAAAGTGATTTTGATGTGAAACGGGTGAACAATATAACTGCCTCCGCGCAAACCTGTGGCTTGTGTGGATTGAGAAGAAAAAAGATGATTGATAGAAGCCGGTTGTAGATGACGTAGTTGCTCACTCGAGTTTACGTGATGTGCAATGAACGAAGTACCTTTGGATTTTAGTACATAGAAACGGATTTTATTTTCTCCAGTTTAACAGTACAGAGCATAACAATCTATATCAAGTAGACGGTTTGCTCAAGATTGAGTTTAAAATGTGCAGACCTACACGTTATCTACGTTTGCGCGGGCCCGCTCGGAATTGACCGGCAAGTCCCACTCTATGGAGCACGCGTGCTGCACATCCGGAGATAACAATCATATATTATACAACATCACATGTCAGATGGAGTCAAGGGCATTTCAAACCTATCTGCAACTTAGTAGGTTACTGTCTGCTGACATCGCATTGGCAGACAATAAGCATCTCCTCCTCGTCGTCGGCTATATCTGAATACGCCTGTTACGAACCTAATTGCGGAGCCAAGGTTCGTGGGTTCGATCCCCGCTCGGAACAAAGATTTGTGTGCATGAACATATCTATTTGTTCCGTGTTTGGGTGTAAAATATTTATGTATGTATATATTATAAAAAAATATTTAAGTATGTAAAGCAGTTGTCTAGTACCTATAACACAAGCTTTGTATAGTTTCGGACTAAATGACACTGTGTGAGATGTCCCAGGTTATCATTATTTAACACGCTTATCTAACTTGATAACTTTTTTTTCATTTACAGTGTTTCGTGGTCAACTTGTATAAAGGCGTGAGAGCCGGCGGTGGGATAGGAGACGAGTTGGAGTCTTTCGACGGAGGTGATTCTGAAGTGTACAGAATCATTTTCGATATATGCTACTTCTTCTTCATCATCGTCATCCTACTGGCTATCTTGAAGGGTGAGTTGGATATACGATGGCTAGTGGATAGAGTTTAACGCCGAAGTTCTGTTATTCCAATCCAATGGCATTAAACAATCTTGGTGAGTGGTTAAAATTATACTTCCATTCTGTCAGCCCATTATACCCTACTGCAGGGGGTTAGGTCTCACCCCAGGGCGAGGGGTGCTTGGAGCTTAATCCACCACGCTGTTCCAGTGCGGGTTGGTGGGTGAGTGGTAAATTATACTTATCGATGCCAGAAAATAGGACTGCTGCTCTTGGAATAAATTCTTATAATGCGTAGAATCTGTATAAAGCGGCGAAAACTGTACTACTGCACTGGAAGTCGGCTTATTTATTGCTCTTGATAGTCTATGCCATGTTTTGGCTGTTCTTATCTCTTTATAGGGTTCTGTAGTAACTAACTAGAAACTCTTATAGTTTCTCCAAGTCTGTCTGTCTATCCGTCTGTCCGCGATTTAACTCGGAGAGTCCATATTATATTAATCAAGCCTACGAAGTTGTGAAGAAAAAATTGAAAACAATATTTGTTTTTGGGTACCACACCTAAAGCGGGTATGTTCTTCTTGCTTGTCTATTAACATTTTTTCGATTCCGGGATCCAGTTGCGAATTATCAAGCTATGTTCTGAGATTACATGTCTATATTATATATATTGTCACTTGAGAGCACGTTAAGCTGTCGGTCCCAGTTGGTGATGGCAGTCGTTAAACTCCACCAAAGCGCACTGGAGCAGCGTGGTGGATTAAGCTTTAGGCACTCTTATCCCATACCCTCTGCAGTGGGGCACAATAGCTTGATATATTTGCTACTTAGATTAGATTGCCAACTATCTCAATGATCCTGCTTAGGCAGGAAAGCGCCGCTGAGTAATGAAATAAAAATTAAACTATATTTGTTTAATTTCCAGGTTCCACACGGTTTCGACACGCACGTCCAGAGAGAGCATAATTTAGCCACCTACATGTTCTTCTTGATGCATCTGATTAATAAACTGCACCCTGAATATACTGGTAATTTAAATATATATGAAATATACTAAAAACCTATCGGCTAGTGAACTTGTTTTAAATTAGCTGATTTGAAAGATGCTGGTAATAATACTGGCCGATAATAACCCTACTTGCTCTATATAAGGAAACGTACCCATAGTATGTGACCCATTTTTAACAATTTTAACCCTCCCTCCCCCCTCGGTGACCTTCCGTAGTATATGGCAAGATCCCTTCCCCCTCTCATATTTTTCACGTAATAGTTCATCAATATGAAATCATTTTTTGCAAACATATAGTTTAAAAAAATCAATTAACTTATACTTGCCTTTATTAATACGGCACTTGTCACGTGACGCCAAGAGTGCGTGCATGCCTTTAGTTACAAGTGAAAAATATATGTGAAAACATATTTTAACAGGAGCTTAATTTACCAAAACAAGTCTTATTGTCTTTTCTTAGAGGATATTGACTACGTGACGAAGGCCTAAACCTCTCCCCCATCTTTGTGACCAAGCGTGGTATTTTGAAGACCCCTTCCCCCCCCAACGGGTCATGTAGTATGGGTACGTCAAATATATCTTCACGTTTAATATTGAGCGGACTATCAGACGAATATGAAAATGAAAAAATCTGATTAAAAACAAAATTGTATATGTAACAAGTATTCTAAATAATAAATGTAAGACAATAATAAAATTGAAATAAAAGATATACAATTAAAATATTTAAAATGACCATTCTCTGTTTAACCCAGTTGAAAGGTCTCCATAATGCTCGCGACATTACCGCGTCGGATCGCTATGGCGAGCCTCTGCGCCAGAAACGACCCAGAGCTAGGGTCACAACCCTTCTTTCTCAAGTCGGCAGCCCGTCATCTTACAGCAAAGGGAACGAATATTAGGATTGTTTAAATTATTTCTCTTCATGCAGGTTGTCCCAGAAGTGAACGTCAAGCCGAAAACAGGCGAAGAGGAAAGTGGTGACAGTTATCAGAAAAATTAAAAATAAATCTTAGTTATGCACTTTTAAAATTATAAGCACCAAAAAAAAAATCGATAAAACTGAAACTCTAATTATTTTACAAAAACTATGACTACAAATCTTTTACTTTTTATTCGTTTTTTTTTAGCGATGTAACCCTGCATATTCCTTCCGTAAATTACAGTCTAAAATTAAAACGTAACCGCCATAAATCATCACAGAGTGTCAGTTTTCCCGTTTTTGTTTTTGGTGTCTATAAATTTAAAAGCGCATGACTAAGATTTTTTTTTATATTTTTCTGATAATTGTCACCACTTGCCTCAATACTTGTTTCCGGGTCGACGTTGATTTTGGGACACCCGATAGAATTAATTATTACTTTAAAAGTATTGAGATTTATTATAGTAATAGAAAGTTAATTAAATGTATATTACCAAAAGCTGCAGCGCCGAAAATTCTGAAGTGGGAATAATGTACAAAACCAATTAGCTTTGTTTATAATTTTTTAGGTCAAGAAACATACGTGTGGAACATGCACACCCAAAGATGTTGGGATTTCTTCCCGGTCGATGATCACTTCAGGAAACAATATGAAGACATGTTGGGAGAATAAATAAAGATATTTATTAAAGTCACTCGATTATCGCAACAATACTATGTTCAAAGGCAACACCAAAGTTAGCGACCTAATTTTTTTTACTCAAGATGTAAATATTATACTTAAGTAATAGAATATTAGCTAAGAACATTTTTTTATCGGTTGTTTCTATTATTTTTTAAAAGTTAAAAATAATAGAAACAAATTAAGGTGACCTTTAAATTTTTGATATAGTTTATATATTTAAACTCGTTAATGAAAACATTTCAATAAATTAAATTATTGTATGTGTGTGTTTTATTTGGACTTATACAAAGATTTTTAAATATTATACAAGGGCAGTCACTGGCTAAAGAAACGATTTGTTTATTTTCTAAGTGTTGTCATCTAACATTCATAAGATACAACAGTTGTCACGTAGTACACTTACAATCAAATTTTATGGTGGATCCGAAAGTAAGAACAAGTCGAATCGCAATAACCAGTTTTAGGTCTTAGCGGGACGCAGTGGAGTGAGGGGTATATGACTACCTGCGCACGTACGCTTATAGCGTTTTATTCAGATCCGCCATAAAGTTTGTCGCGATCTATATATACTACAATTGAACAACAGAGCGTAACTCATTACATAGTTCTGCTGAAAATGTGTATTTTTTTGTAAAATATATAGATATTGATTATATTGCGACGAGTAATATTTATTCATGAATGATATTTAAAACCTACTTTTATTAGTTTAATTATACACAAGAATTGCTAGGAATATCTGTATTTCAAAATAAAAGTTTAATTGTTTACATTCGTATATGTTATATTCCCATCTAATATTTATTTATTTATTTTGATAACAATAATAATATTACATTACATGTATAATAATATTACACCATAGATATATTACATGGATTACGGTGTCACGGTAGTTAGGCATGGTCCGCAATTATAAGATACAGTTATTCGAAATAAAAGTCACCACGAAGCAGCCGATGCATGTGTAACGTATGAAAATTTACATTCATATTACTGTTTCTCAATGCCATCTTCCGTGATGCCAAAGTTTAAAAACTGTTCCTTGAAGGATAATAAGAATCACGGAGTAATTCGTAATAGAATAATATCAAAGTCGAGCTATCACTACACAGCTCGTGTTACCTCAACTTTGATATTAGTGTGATCATGTAATTGTGTCGTGATAGCCCGAGCGCAGCGAACCTGTTTCAAATTTATAAGGCCATGTGGCCGCGGTTCAAGGTTCAGGTACTTACATTACCTACCACTGACTCCGTGCCTCGGAGAACAAGTTAAGGAGTCGGTCCCGTTTGCTGTCAATAGATGGCAGCCGTTATAATCTGCCAATCCGCATTGGAGCAGTGTGGTGGATTTAAGCTCTAAGCCACATCTTGAGGGGAGGCCTAAGCCCCTGCAGTGGGGTATAAAAAAGGACTGATGGAATGGAATGGAAAGTCGAGTATTGCCATCACTATAAATTAATATGGTTGAAACTTTCGTGGTCGTAAATCAGTCTATTTCAAACATCGATGCCTGGGCGTGTCTACTTTACTCAGGTATACACAAAAAATGGTTTGACATTAATATGCTCTCGAAGTGTTTAGAAAAGGAAGGCATTTCATTACGTAATAAGTAGCTATACGTCTATTCATTGAATATAGGTGTGTTTCATGTCTACGGGTCTCTTGCTATCGTCACGTACAATTTTTCGTTCAGTTCGAGCATGACCCTCATATCGTGAAATCAGGCTAAATTAAAAAAAAAAAAAATATTTATTATTAATATATTGTCTCAGAGATGGCAGGGCGAAAAAAATGTGTACGATACTATTGGAAAAGGCTTATGGTCATATGAGTTCTAAAATTTGTTGTACCACGAGCAACCAAATCAACTAAGAGTGAAAAGTGGTGTTGAAATTTCTATAAAAAAGACTATAAATAACGTACGTATCAACTTAATACTTTAGACAGGTCAAAGAAAGGAAAATGAGAGTTAATAGAATTAATAATTCAACCAAAACTGCGGGAGATCACTATAAAGCATTGCCGGGGGCAAATGATAGAATAAATCAAACGGCATATATTTATTATGTGGCGTATATTTACGCTGTGGCGTATATTTACTTTGTGGCGCATATTTGATTGCTTACAATTTTGGGGCCACGTTGCGGTATCTCTATGTACAGTTATACGTTTTATTTGACAGGATTATTGGCAGAACTCGGATGTATTCGTGAAATCATTGAAGTGAACTAGTGAATGATATATTTTAATTTTCAATGAAATTATATAATTTCTCGATTGATTATTGACGGTTTTGTTTGTTCGCGAAACTCTTTTCCTTGCGTTACAGTATGTAAATTTTAACATAGGTAGGTACCAAATAGAAATTAATTTCGATCAAATCTTTCCATATGTTAACGGATTTTATGGGCACACTACGCGTGCGAGCGATTCGTTTTACCTCACGCCATGACCACGCTATAGTTCGCCTCAAACTTTATGGTGGATCGGAATACAACGCTATAAGCTATAAGCGCGCCTGCGTAGCTACAGTCGTATACCCTTCGCTCCACTGCGTCCCACTACACCTAAAACTGATTACTGCGACGCGACTTGTGCCTATGTTCACATCCGCCATAAAGTTGGATTGGAACTGTACCTACCTAGCGACGGCCTATGTTCGTGCTGAGGTCTCTCGGATGTGGGGCGCAGCCAGGAAACGTATCAAAACAAGTGGCGTCCCACATCAGCGACCTCCCCTGTCTCTTGGAAACGACGGTCATGCTGACGGGTCTCTTGCCATCGTCACGTACAATTTTTCGTTCAGTTCGAGCATGACTCTCATATCTTGAAACCAGGCCCCAGGCTAAATTTAAAAAAAGTAAATATTTATGATTAATATATTAAGTACTTTTCACAAGCTTCATAAAAATTTTGTAAACAATCTTAAAATTGTTTTCCAACCGCTTATGGTTATGGTTTTGCGAGCCCCTGTATATTATTGGAAGCTTTATTACATTAGGAAAGGTTTTTTTTACAAAAAAAAAACCGGTTATTATAACAAAATCATTTATTAAACAGTAAGTAATAATAAACTATTTGTTTGAAAAATTTTATAAGGATATTTTGAGAGAGAAAATATAAACATAAATGGAGAGAACATCAGAAAATTAAATACTTCTTTATACCATAAATATTATTTGTTCCGTACAGCGACGTCTGGAATCCAATAAGTGAGAACACCACGTTCTTAAATCAACTCCGTTTCCGCCGATTGTACTTACGTGGCGTCACGCCACTTTCGTCCTCACTTCCGCCTACATCTCATTGGTCACAGGAAGTTGATATGCTATGGTTAAATTGGTAGTAAATCAAGGTTTATAAAAGAGGCTCAAAATGGCTGCTAGTATCACTTTTGCGTCACATGTCATTGGGAAAAGACCTGAAGAGCAGACGAGAGCCTATCGTGCAGTAACTTACCTATAGGTAAGTTGATATTAGCCTTAGTAATTTATAACGTGCCTACAATTGTCCTTAATTCCATGTGATTTTCTAATGATATCTTTGAACCATATTAATGGTTGAATAATATGATTTTCAACGTGAAATAGAAATAGAAATTGTACCTAAAGGTTATAAAACTATGTGTTGGGTTTATTGTTATAGAATCACATGTTAAGTTCATTAATTGAATAATATGACTCTTTATTAACATAGAATGGAATAGAAAGTATTATTAAGGCAATGAAATCGCGTGTCGAGTATAATTATGAAATTACGTGACAAATTTAATGCATAGTTTCCAGTAAACTTAAGGATAAGCGCTTAACCTTAGGTAGATTGGGTAATTCCTATTCATATATGTTACGATGGGTCATTATAGGCATGCTGGTGCTATTGCAGAGAACATGAATTGCTGACCATGTCTGTCATTCTAGGTGTAGGGAGGAATATAGATTTATACAGAATATTAGAATTCGCTAAACAAAGAATATTAAAGGTAGAACAGCTGATGTTTCTATAATAATTATAAATTGTGGTTGTACCTACTCGCGGTCGCCTGCAGACATTGTCTTATGACAGTGTTTGCCCGGTTTATTATTTCAGCTCGGGCATGCCAATACTATCAGCCAATATGACTGGTGTACTTATGCGAATGCGAAGCAGTAGTAATCCACAAAACTCCCATATCATGAAATAGATATTATATGGTAGGTAATTCAAATACCTAACCTGGACATCGGTAGGTAAGCATATTTATAGTTCCCTTGAAGTAGTTCTAACAGTAGCAAATCACGGAAGTGATGTTATTCATAAAGAAATTAATTATAATTACAAACACCCCATAACACACTTTGTGACATGGTGGAGAAATAAGCTGCGATTTTCAGTGCGCAAGGAGATCCCAGTTCCTTTTAAATCATAATATTTGGAGTGAACAAAGGGAACAATAAATTTGCAAAAATATAATAAATAATTAGCAGGTAGAAAGAAACCAGTCATGTTTGTTATGAATAAGCAATTATTACGTCTAAGCAATCTAAGCGAAATATTTGCCCAAAATTTATGAAACTATGTTCTGATTATCATTCATTTAAATATCTTGGGCTATTGCGATCTATCGATGCAAAGAGAAAATGCTGTTCGCGCAATGTAACGTAATCAAGAGTTTAGATATATGTAGGTATTTATGAAATATTTAAACTATCTTACCACGTGTACAAAGTTTTGGGCAAATATACCTAAGCTATGAAGCATCGTATCGTCGGAACGGTTCATGCATAATATGACCGACCAAAAGAATGACGATTATACAACGATGTGAAACCAACCAAGGTTGTCGTGTTGTATCATAGTAATTTTTGGTATGTAGGTACATTATTTTTTCGTTTTACACTTCAACTTTTTACACAACTTCATTTTTATAAACACATTTATTTTTTAATACGTTACCTCTGGCGCCCGAATATATATACCTATCTGTGCTCTTAGGTCAGTTTGAGAGATGAAATAGAACCTAAATTTAATATAAGTAAATTTTTGTGACATGTTGAACTTCATCGTTTCTTAAACTGTTCAGCTTTTAATCGTAAATATTTCAATTTATATTATGTCATTAATTTGAAAATTTTAATCTTTTATAATTTTTTTTAAACATTTTAAAAATTTTATAATTTTGTTCATTAATATCTATTTGTATTATTTTAAGCGTTAACGAAATTTCACAGAATTTTACAGACTCGCACAACCTGTGTAGCCTCGGTTGTTGATGTTTTTCCTTACTTATTTATTCGTTAATATTTTTAAATTTCACAACGCTTACAGTGATAGTAGGTAATAAGCATGTAATGGGCTTTCATTGGAATTATTTTATTTCCGTTACATAAGTAATCGATGTAATCCATTTAAGTGTCGTGATAGCCCAGAGCGCAACGAACCTGTCTCAAATTTATATGACCCCATAGGGCCATGGTTCGAATCCGGGCGTGTACCAATGAGTTTTTCTGACTTAAGTACACAATATCACTGACACCGTGCTTCGGAGGGCACGTTAAGCAGTCGGTCCCGGACGCTGTCAATAGATGGCGGTCGTTACAGTTCCCAACCCGCAGTGGAGCAGCGTGGTGGACTTAAGCTCCAAGCCCTCCCTCCTCACCCTGGGGGAGGCCTAAGCTCCTGCAGTGGGGTAAAAATGGGCTGATGATGATGATGAAGTAATCGATGAGCAGGCAGTCACTAACGAGTTTAGTGTTGATAACGTTTGACCTACAAGTGCTTAAGTTAACAGTTGCTTCATAAATTTAACCAAAATTTCACCATGGAAAGCATAATGATTACTCGGTTGAGCTCAATAATAGAACAAATTAAGAACCACTTTACTAAAGCTGAGCAGTTACAAATAATTTTGTACCCTATATTTAAATTCACAAAGGTTTTACCACTAAATCATTTTGTGGTTGTTTGGTAGATTAATATATTAGTAACATAAGAATATTAACTCTGGACGTAATATTTTAAGTTCAAGGAATATCGCTATACAAATCTAGGAATGACTTTGAGATTTATTTTTTATTATTTATTTATTATACATATATATATATCTTTACGTCCACGCAACGCCGAGGGTTCGAGGACGGACGCGCGGTCCAGCGTGGCGTCTTGCGGCCGAGGGCGGGATCTTCGTTTCATTTATTTTTAATAAGTAACCTTTGGCGCCCGAAAATATATACCTATCTCTGTGCTCTTAGGTCAGTTTGAGAGATGAATTATACTTACCTAAATTTCATAGTAGACGTAAATTTTTATTAAATGTTGAACGTAATCTTTTCTTAAAGTTTTTAGCTTTTAATCGTAACTATTTCAATTTATATAGCGTTATGTCATTAATTCGTTATGTCATTAATTAATTAATCTTTTATAATTTTCTTTACACTATCTGTTATATGTGTTCATTAATATCTATTCGTATTAATTTTTGGTGTTAACGAAATTTTACAGAATCATTAACAAAGTGAACACATACGGAATTTTTACACAGACTTGTACAACCTACTTACCCTGTGTTGTTAATATTTTTTCTTACTTATTTATTCGTTTATTTTGAGTTGTTACGTATTTAATTTCTTATTCGTTAAAACAACAGAGTTTCTTTTTATAGTACGTTTCCAAATTTATTTATAATATTTATATGAAATATTAAATTTAAACATTTTGTATATTTTTTTTTCAATTCAAACTAGAAGGCAGGATAATTATTATAGGTATTTTTATTTTGTTAGCCCCTCGGTACTATTTCGATTTATAATTCCTTTTGATCGATTAACAGACATTCTGTAGTCACATAGTTTTGCTCAGATAATTACCATAACAAGCAGTTTATACATTTTGTTTTTGTAATGTTTATTTTTAATATTAGCTAATTTTTGTTTTGTGTTAATTTATATAATCTGTTAATTATTATTTTTTCTTTAATTTCACTAATACACGTGCAAAAACGTTTCAGTGAAATATCTGTACATCGAGGGACCATACCATTGCAACCATACCGAGTATAAGATATTTCCTGTAACTTCTGGAGAGATTGTAAGCAGATCGGCGGTAGATCGAGGCGAGCGACATCTTCCGGCTTCCTAGATCAACAACCACAATCCGTATCGTTATATTTCTTTTATTTGTCAATCTACTCATAGCGAGATTATTTAATTTATTAAAGTTAAGCATTATATTTTAACATACTCGCACTTAAATTATAACAAACAATTTCTTTTTAGATTTTTAGACCTATTTTTAGTTTACGAGCCGATTATTGTTTTTTTCTTTGGAACATTTTCTTTTTAACTTGGTAACGTGTTCGCTGGCAGTTATTTTAATACAATTCGTTGGGCATAATGCTTAATACTAATAGTTATTTATTACCCCACCGAACATAATAATTTTATTTCCTCGTTATCAATCAAAATTAATTTCATTAGTTTACGAAATAAGTTTTGACTTGTTAAGATTCGTTATTAGATTAGCTGTTTATTTATTTATTTTTTCTTTTCTCGACACGAATTTGATTATCATTCAATCATTTTCATTTATCGGACACTTAGATTTTACAGCTTCGAGTTTTAAGATTTTGCCAACTAACAACAACTTAGAATTTTTTTTTCGTATAAACCTGATCGTCATTCATTCATTTTCCGCTATGGAGAACTTAAGCGTTGTGACATACTGACTAAAAATATTTTTTTTGAGTCGTAACATAAAAAATAATATTTTTTTTTTACATATACTCATGCACTTACTTTGGCACATACACTTATAGACATACACTTAATTATACACATACACTTAGATAGACACATACACTTAGATAGACACATACACTTAGATAGACACATACACTTAGATAGACACATACACTTAGATAGACACATACACTTAGATAGACACATACACTTAGATAGACACATACACTAAGATAGATACATACACTTAGATAGACACATACACTTAGATAGACACATACACTTAGATAGACACATACACTTAGATAGACACATACACTTAGATAGACACATACACTAAGATAGATACATACACTTAGATAGACACATACACTTAGATAGACACATACACTTACTTGTAGACATACACTTACTTGTAGACATACACTTACTTGTAGACATACACTTACTTGTAGACATACACTTACTTGTAGACATACACTTACTTGTAGACATACACTTACTTGTAGACATACACTTACTTGTAGACATACACTTACTTGTAGACATACACTTACTTGTAGACATACACTTACATGTAGACATACACTTACTTATACACATAATTTTGTTATTCGAACCTGATCTTCACTCAATCAGTGTCATATATCGCGAACTTATGCTTTGCGACATAGATTCAATTTTTTTTTCCGAGTCACAACTTAAATTTTTTACGTTGACACTCACAGATACTTAAGGCACCTTAACAACAACAGCAACAGTCGTGTCCATATTTTGTTCATGAGGTATAATTTCCTAATGAACTGGTATATAGTGCTAAGCCAGTATTTACTGCTAGCCCACCCGATTTAAAGATTACGTTTCATAACTACAAAATATAGATATTTTGATTTGATTTGATACAATCTTATTTTCTGTATACTAATTTATGTTTGTAAATTTTTTTTATTTATTTTCTCTCGCACTTTTCTTTTTCACACACTTATGAACACGGGTCATTCGCCAACCGAATCACGGCGCTTAGTGAATATTCAGACAATGCCTCAAACATTACATTAGGTCCGGAACATTACGTACCGATCGACACAGCTAACACCAGGCGCAGATTCGTCCTCACAACTAATAACTCGGTCACACTTCCTACCTCCAGATACTAATAGCAGCCATAAGCAGGGCACTTGCGTCACCGGTATCTACACACACCGAGGGTGAGACCCACTAAGACCCGAGCATGAGTCAATAGGTACCAAATTCGATCTGGTTCAATCACACTATGGTATCTGATAAAAGCGAAACCCGTAGTAATATCTTGGTCCTGAAAGAAAACAATTTAAGGAATTGGAACTTGAAATATAACGTTGACTCAAGCATTGACGAATTACCAATTACCAAGTGCATCGAGGAAAATCACGATAACATCGACGCTGTCCATCCAGGTATATTCAAAACCTATCAAAAAATAAGACATTATTATTGGACAAATATGCTGAAGAACATAAAAAAAATTATATCATAGAGAGGTTATAACCAAACAGTGCAAACATGCTTGTTGATTTTAGTTAAAAAAGACCATAGAAGCTGGAGCAAACACTTATCTAAAGTCCAGATATATCTCAACAGTACGGTCACTCTGGCCACAGGGTACACTTCTTACTTCCTAATGACAGGCCGCGAAATAGTAGTGGACGGAGTTTTCACAAGTTACTCAAACTACCAAATCCGCGCGACGCCAAAGAAGCGAGTAATGACCTCTCTGCTATATTCCGGCGCGTCGATAAAGCACTGTTAGAAGCGTACAAGAAAAACGCCCAGCTCTATAATGCTTGCCGAATAAAGCTATCACTACAAGTCGGGGACAAAGTGTAGAGGCCGAAACTTCCCGCAATCGAACGCTAGTAAATTCTTCTCGGCCAAACTTACACCAAGGTTTGTAAAGTGTTCGGTCGTCAATAAACTCTCCGACGTGATATATGAATTGAAGGACGAGGCTAAAGGTAGTCTAAGGAAAAAACATGGCAAGGACATAATTAAAACCACTTAGCACCATCATGTCATATAGCGACCAATCTACAGTATAAACACAAACGATCACAAGCGTGTCTGTATTTGAAACAACCCTACGATCTATTATTTTTAGTATTTCATTTTTATCGAAATATTGAAAATATCCTACTTCGTGGCTACATTTCTTTTCGCTACAATCGTATATCAAACACCGATCCCGCCGGTTAAAAAAATCTTTTAACACGCATTGTTATTACTGTAGTATCGAGAAACGTCTCGCCATAGCTCAATTATCTAGAATAGGAACCACCAAACGGTCCGTAGTCTGACATGGCGATCACGTAAAGCGAGGTATGAAGTGGGAAGGATGTAAAGACTAAAATCGATTAATTTTCAAAAGGTATGATAGGATATGCTAGTTTTGGTGAAGAAGGAATGAAAGCGAACGAAACCTAGTTTTGATAAAGAAGGAATGAAAGTGAACGAAATTGGAATTTCTGAACGAAAGTTTACCTGAATGAGATCGTTAATGTCAGATCCACCGACTACGTAAGGTTACCTACCTTTTTATCTTTTTATAATGTTAAATTCTGTCCATTTGAAGAGCCGATTTTAGGATTTCCCACGGTGTTAGGGAGGGCTCGTTTCACGTTGTAGTTTCTTTCTTTTTCGTCGGTTTCCCCGACTGTTCTGCCACTTCGTGGCTTCGTTTTAGCTAGGTGGGTTATTGTATCGAGAATATTCCTTGCTACTTTACAAATTATCCGACATACGAGCGGAAGCGCTAAATTCGTAGAAGCCAGATACTTATATCGATTGTCTAAACGAATCCGTATAAAAACAGTAGTATGATTTAGGCACGAACAAAAGTATGTGCGGCAAGCTAAAGAGAGTAGAACAAGAAAAAATGGAATACTTAACACACACAATTTTGGTCGCGCTCAACTTGCTGAATGCGCGAACACGTTCCAAGAATAACATAATAGAGAACTATCATCGTTTCGTATAATGACACGTGCGCGATTTAACTGCACTCTCTTTGTGCTCGAAATCTATAACATTCCGTTTAGCCAATGGACGGTCCCGGCTACGCCATTTGATTCGAATTCAGAGACCTTACATCAGTGCGAGTCTGTTCAAGGTTTTCGTTTTGTTTGATATCATAAAATCGTTTAAGATTTCACTATTTTAATTGGTAGAAGTAACAGTATCCGAACAGAGATTTCGCTAGATTGCCGCAGATTAGTAGTCCCAGTCGCGAGCCACGGCCCACTGCAGCTAAAATAGTCTCCCAAGGCACCGAACATAATGTAAAGTATTCGACGAAGCTCGTCTTTATTATTAATATATATATATATATCTTTACATGCACGCAACGCCGAGGGGTCGAAGACAGACGTGCGGTCCAGCGCGTCTCCACATCGGCCGGCCACCGCCGGTTGCAGCTAGGTCGGCGCCCGCTGATCCGTCCGCCACGCAGCTCGGCAGCGCTTGCGAGCCAGCATCACGACCAGATCGAACACGAGAAACGGTACGATCTTTCGTCGATAAGTGTAAAACCAAAGACCTCGCGTAGTACCGTAGTACTATCAGATCGCGCGATAGACCCCGCCGGTTCCATACGAACCTTAAGTTATAAGATTTAGTCATTACGTTATGTACATTGTGATAAACGATTAAAGATTGTAAAATACAAAGCCGCATCTCTACAACCTTAGTAGTAAACGGTCCTTGAACCGAAGGTCCGGCCTCCGCTGCTGAGCCCATCTGGCACACTATATATTGCTTTGTTACTAAAAGTCAATGTAACGATTTTTTTCCATTTTTAGCATTCCACATAGAGGATCAGCGGTCTTCAACCGTCCCCTTCGTTTTGCATCGACCTTAACTTCATTTTTATAAAAACATTTTGATAAACGATTAGACGACCGCTTAGCCTAGTGGGTAGCGACCCTGCCTACGAAACTAGAGGTCCCGGGTTCGAATCCCAGGTCGGGTCAGTATTAATATGATGAATATTGATACTGGTACCGGGTCTTGGTTGTTATATATAAAAAAAAAAAATTATATATGTATATATTATAAAGAATATTTAAGTATGTTTATCAGTTGTCTAGTAACCCATAACACAAGCACAATACTTGCTTACTTTGGGACTAGATGGCGCTGTGTGGGAAGTCCCATGTATTATTATTATTATATTTATTTTTAATACGTTACCTCTGGCGCCTGAAAATATAAACCTATCTCTGCTCTTAGGTCAGTTTGAGAGATGAAATAGATAGATCCTAAATTTAATAGGAGACGTAATTCTTTATTACATGTTGAACTTCATCTTTCCTTAAACTTTTCAGCTTTTAATCCTAAATATTTCAATTTACATATCCTAATGTCATTAATTCAAAAATTTTAATCTTTTATAATTTCTTTACACTATTTGTGATATGTGTTCATTAATATCTATTCGTATTAATTTTTTGCGTTAACGAAATTTTACAGAATCATTAACAAAGTTAGAACACATAGGGAATTTTTACGGACTCGCTCAACCTTACCTACACTGTGTTGTTAATATAATTTTCTTGCTTATTTATTCGTTAAAAATGAGTTGTTAGATATTTTATTTCTTATTCGTTAAAACAAGAGTGCGTATTTTCTTTTTACAGTACTTTTCAAAATTCATTTATAAAATAATTTATTTCAATTCAAACCAGAAGGCAGGATAATTATTACAGGTATTTTTATTTTGTTAGCCTCCCGATATTGTTTCGATATATAATTCCTTTTTATCGATTAACAGACATTATGTAGTCATATAGTTTCGCTCAGATAATTACCATAACAAGCAGTTTATACATTTTGTTTTTGTAATGTTTTTTTTTTTTAATATTCGCTAATTTTTGTTTTGTGTTAATTTATATAATCTGTTAATATTTTTATTTTTTTATTTTACTAATACACGTGCAAAAACGTTTCAGTGAAATATCTGTACATCGATGGAGCATACATTCCTTCTGGAGAGATTGTAAGCAGATCGGCGGTAGATCGAGGCGAGCGACATCTTCCGGCTTCCTAGATCAACAACCACAATCCGTATCATATCATTCGTCTATCACTGCAAGTCGGCGACATAGTTTGGAGGCCGAAACTTCACGCAATCGGACGCTAGTAAATTCTTCTCGGCCAAACTTACACCAAGGTTTGTAAAGTGTTCGGTCGTCAATAAACTCTCCGACGTGATATATGAATTGAAGGACGAGGCTAAAGGTAGTCTAAGGAAAAAACATGGCAAGGACATAATTAAAACCACTTAGAACCATCATGTCATATAGCGACCAATCTACAGTATAAACACAAACGATCACAAGCGTGTCTGTATTTAACACAACCCTACGATCTATTATTTTTAGTATTTCATTTTTATCGAAATATTGAAAATATCCTACTTCGTGGCTACATTTCTTTTCGCTACAATCGTATATCAAACACCGATCCCGCCGGTTAAAAAAATCTTTTAACACGCATTGTTATTACTGTAGTATCGAGAAACGTCTCGCCATAGCTCAATTATCTAGAATAGGAACCACCAAACGGTCCGTAGTCTGACATGGCGATCACGTAAAGCGAGGTATGAAGTGGGAAGGATCTAAAGACTAAAATCGATTAATTTTCAAAAAGTATGATAGGATATACTAGTTTTGGTGAAGAAGGAATGAAAGTGAACGAAACCTAGTTTTGATAAAGAAGGAATGAAAGTGAACGAAATTGGAATTTCTGAACGAAAGTTTACCTGAATGAGATCGTCAATGTCAGATCCACCGACTACGTAAGGTTACCTACCTTTTTATCTTTTTATAATGTTAAATTCTGTCCATTTGAAGAGCCGATTTTAGGATTTCCCACGGTGTTAGGGAGGCTCGTTTCGCGTTGTAGTTCCTTTCTTTTTCGTCGGTTTCCCCGACTGTTCTGCCACTTCGTGGCTTCGTTTTAGCTAGGTAGGTTATTGTAGCGAGAATATTCCTTGCTACTTTACAAATTATCCGACATACGAGCGGAAGCGCTAAATTCATAGAAGCCAGATACTTATATCGATTGTTTAAACGAATCCGTATAAAAACAGTAGTATGATTTAGGCACGAACAAAAGTATGTGCGGCAAGCTAAAGAGAGTAGAACAAGAAAAAATGGAATACTTAACACACACAATTTTGGTCGCGCTCAACTTGCTGAATGCGTGAACACGTTCCAAGAATAACATAATAGAGAACTATCATCGTTCCGTATAATGACACGTGCGCGATTTAACTGCACTCTCTTTGTGCTCGAAATCTATGACATACCGTTTAGCCAATGGACGGTCTCGGCTACGCCATTTGATTCGAATTCAGAGACCTTACATCAGTGCGAGTCTGTTCAAGTTTTTTGTTTTGTTTGTATCATAAAATCGTTTAAGATTTCACTATTTTAATTGGTAGAAGTAACAGTATCCGAACAGAGATTTCGCTAGATTGCCGCAGATTAGTAGGTAGTCCCAGTCGCGAGCCACGGCCCACTGCAGCTAAAATAGCCTCCCAAGGCACTGAACATATGTAAAGTATTCGACGAAGCTTCGTCTTTATTACTAATATATATATATATATATATATATATATATCTTTACATGCACGCAACGCCGAGGGGTCGAAGACAGACGCGCGGTCCAGGGCGGCTCCACATCGGCCGGCCACCGCCGCTTGCAGCCAGGTCGGCGCCCGCTGATCCGTCCGCCGCGCAGCCCGGCAGCGCTTGCGAGCCAGCATCATCACGACCAGATCGAACACGAGAAACGGTACGATCTTTCGTCGATAAGTGTAAAACCAAAGACCTCGCGTAGTGCCGTGTAGTACCATCAGATCGCGCGATAGACCCCGCCGGTTCCATACGAACCTTATGTTATAAGATTTAGTCATTACGTTATGTACATTGTGATAAACGATTAAAGATTGTAAATACAAAGCTGCATCTCGACAACCTTAGTAGTAACAGGCCTCGCACTAGGTAAATATACGGAACGGTCCTTGAACCGAAGGTCCGGCCTCCGCTGCTGAGCTCATCTGGCACACTATATATATTGCTTTGTTACTAAAAGTCAATGTTACGATTTTTTTCCATTTTTAACATTCCACATAGAGGATCAGCGGTCTTCAACCGTCCCCTTCGTTTTGCATCGACCTTAACTTCATTTTTATGAACACATTCATTTTTAATATGTTACCTCTGGCGCCTGAAAATATAAACCTATCTGTGCTCTTAGGTCAGTTTGAGAATTGAAATAGATAGAACCTAAATTTAATAGGAGACGTAAATTTTTATTACATGTTGAAAGTCATTCTTCCTTAAACTTTTCAACTTTTAATCTTAAATATTTCAATTTATATATCGTAATGCCATTAATTCAAAAATTTTAATCTTTTATAATTTTCTTAACACTATTTGTGATTATGTGTTTATTAATATCTATTCGTATTAATTTTTTGCGTTAACGAGATTTCACAGAATCATTAACAAAGTTAGAACACATAGGGAATTTTTACAGACTCGCTCAACCTACCTACACTGTGTTGTTAATATAATTTTTTCTTGCTTATTTATTCATTAATAATGAGTTGTTGGATAATATTTAATTTCTTATTCGTTAAAACAAGAGTGCGTATTTTCTTTTTATAGTACTTTTCAGAATTCATTTATAATATTTATACGAAATATTAAATTTAAACATTTTGTATTATTTATTTTCAATTCAAACCAGAAGGCAGGATAATTATTACAGGTATTTTTATTTTGTTAGCCTCCCGATATTGTTTCGATATATGATTCCTTTTTATCGATTATTAGACATTCTGTAATCACATAGTTTTGCTCAGATAATTACCATAACAAGCAGTTTATACATTTTGTTTTTGTAATGTTTTTTTTTTAATATTTGCTAATTTTTGTTTTGTGTTAATTTATATAATCTGTTAATTTTTATTTTTTTATTTTACTAATACACGTGCAAAAACGTTTCAGTGAAATATCTGTACATCGAGGGAGCATAAATTCCTGTAACTTCCGGAGAAATTGTAAGCAGATCGGCGGTAGATCGAGGCGAGCGACATCTTCCGGCTTCCTAGATCAACAACCACAATCCGTATCATATCATTCGTCTATCACTGCAAGTCGGCGACATAGTTTGGAGGCCGAAACTTCACGCAATCGGACGCTAGTAAATTCTTCTCGGCCAAACTTACACCAAGGTTTGTAAAGTGTTCGGTCGTGAATAAACTCTCCGACGTGGTATATGAATTGAAGGAAGAGGCTAAAGGTAGTCTAAGGGAAAACCATGGCAAGGACATAATTAAAACCACTTAGCACCATCATGTCATATAGCGACCAATCTACAGTATAAACACAAACGATCACAAGCGTGTCTGTATTTGAAACAACCCTACGATCTATTATTTTTAGTATTTCATTTTTATCGAAATATTGAAAATATCCTACTTCGTGGCTACATTTCTTTTCGCTACAATCGTATATCAAACACCGATCCCGCCGGTTAAAAAAATCTTTTAACACGCATTGTTATTACTGTAGTATCGAGAAACGTCTCGCCATAGCTCAATTATCTAGAATAGGAACCACCAAACGGTCCGTAGTCTGACATGGCGATCACGTAAAGCGAGGTATGAAGTGAGAAGGATGTAAAGACTAAAATCGATTAATTTTCAAAAGGTATGATAGGATATACTAGTTTTGGTGAAGAAGGAATGAAAGCGAACGAAACCCAGTTTTGGTAAAGAAGGAATGAAAGTGAACGAAATTGGAATTTCTGAACGAAAGTGTACCTGAATGAGATCGTCAATGTCAGATCCACCGACTACGTAAGGTTACCTTTTTATCTTTTTATAATGTTAGATTCTGTCCATTTGAAAAACCGAATTTAGGATTTCCCACTGTGTTAAGGAGGGCTCGTTTCACGTTGTAGTTTCTTTCTTTTTCGTCGGTTTCCCGGACTGTTCTGCCACTTCGTGGCTTCGTTTTAGCTAGGTGGGGTTATTGTAGCGAGAATATTCCTTGCTACTTTACAAATTATCCGACATACGATCGGAAGCGCTAAATTCATAGAAGCCAGATACTTATATCGATTGTCTAAACGAATCCGTATAAAAACAGTAGTATGATTTAGGCACGAACAAAAGTATGTGCGGCAAGCTAAAGAGAGTAGAACAAGAAAAAATGGAATACTTAACACACACAATTTTGGTCGCGCTCAACTTGCTGAATGCGTGAACACGTTCCAAGAATAACATAATAGAGAACTATCATCGTTCCGTATAATGACACGTGCGCGATTTAACTGCACTCTCTTTGTGCTCGAAATCTATGACATACCGTTTAGCCAATGGACGGTCCCGGCTACGCCATTTGATTCGAATTCAGAGACCTTACATCAGTGCGAGTCTGTTCAAGTTTTTCGTTTTGTTTGTATGATAAAATCGTTTAAGATTTCACTATTTTAATTGGTAGAAGTAACAGTATCCGAACAGAGATTTCGCTAGATTGCCGCAGATTAGTAGGTAGTCCCAGTCGCGAGCCACGGCCCACTGCAGCTAAAATAGCCTCCCAAGGCACTGAACATATGTAAAGTATTCGACGAAGCTTCGTCTTTATTACTAATATATATATATATATATATATATATATATATCTTTACATGCACGCAACGCCGAGGGGTCGAAGACAGACGCGCGGTCCAGGGCGGCTCCACATCGGCCGGCCACCGCCGCTTGCAGCCAGGTCGGCGCCCGCTGATCCGTCCGCCGCGCAGCCCGGCAGCGCTTGCGAGCCAGCATCATCACGACCAGATCGAACACGAGAAACGGTACGATCTTTCGTCGATAAGTGTAAAACCAAAGACCTCGCGTAGTGCCGTGTAGTACCATCAGATCGCGCGATAGACCCCGCCGGTTCCATACGAACCTTATGTTATAAGATTTAGTCATTACGTTATGTACATTGTGATAAACGATTAAAGATTGTAAATACAAAGCCGCATCTCGACAACCTTAGTAGCAACAGGCCTCGCACTAGGTAAATATACGGAACGGTCCTTGAACCGAAGGTCCGGCCTCCGCTGCTGAGCTCATCTGGCACACTATATATATTGCTTTGTTACTAAAAGTCAATGTTACGATTTTTTTCCATTTTTAACATTCCACATAGAGGATCAGCGGTCTTCAACCGTCCCCTTCGTTTTGCATCGACCTTAACTTCATTTTTATGAACACATTCATTTTTAATATGTTACCTCTGGCGCCTGAAAATATAAACCTATCTGTGCTCTTAGGTCAGTTTGAGAATTGAAATAGATAGAACCTAAATTTAATAGGAGACGTAAATTTTTATTACATGTTGAAAGTCATTCTTCCTTAAACTTTTCAACTTTTAATATTAAATATTTCAATTTATATATATTGTAATGCCATTAATTCAAAAATTTTAATCTTTTATAATTTTCTTAACACTATTTGTGTTTATGTGTTTATTAATATCTATTCGTATTAATTTTTTGCGTTAACGAGATTTCACAGAATCATTAACAAAGTTAGAACACATAGGGAATTTTTACAGACTCGCTCAACCTACCTACACTGTGTTGTTAATATAATTCTTTCTTGCTTATTTATTCATTAATAATGAGTTGTTAGATAATATTTAATTTCTTATTCGTTAAAACAAGAGTGCGTATTTTCTTTTTTTAGTACTTTTTAAAATTCATTTATAAAATCATTATACGAAATATTAAATTTAAACATTTTGTATTATTTATTTTCAATTCAAACCAGAAGGCAGGATAATTATTACAGGTATTTTTATTTTGTTAGCCTCCCGATATTGTTTCGATATATAATTCCTTTTTATCGATTAGCAGACATTCTGTAATCACATAGTTTTGCTCAGATAATTACCATCACAAGCAGTTCATACATTTTGTTTTTGAAATGTTTTTTTTTAAATATTCGCTAATTTTTGTTTTGTGTTAATTTATATAATCTGTTAATATTTTTTTTTTATGTTACTAATACACGTGCAAAAACGTTTCAGTGAAATATCTGTACATCGAGGGAGCATAAATTCCTGTAACTTCCGGAGAAATTGTAAGCAGATCGGCGGTAGATCGAGGCGAGCGACATCTTCCGGCTTCCTAGATCAACAACCACAATCCGTATCATATCATTCGTCTATCACTGCAAGTCGGCGACATAGTTTGGAGGCCGAAACTTCACGCAATCGGACGCTAGTAAATTCTTCTCGGCCAAACTTACACCAAGGTTTGTAAAGTGTTCGGTCGTGAATAAACTCTCCGACGTGGTATATGAATTGAAGGACGTGGCTGAAGGTAGTCTAAGGGAAAACCATGGCAAGGACATAATTTAAACCACTTAGCACAATCATGTTATATAGCGACCAATCCACAGTATAAACACAAACGATCACAAGCGTGTCTGTATTTGAAACAACCCTACGATCTATTATTTTTAGTATTTCATTTTTATGGAAATATTGAAAATATCCTACATTGTCGCTACATTTCTTTTCGCTACAATAGTACATCAAACCCGATCCCGCCGGTTAAAAAAATCTTTTAAAACGCATTGTTATTACTGTAGTATCGAGAAACGTCTCGCCATAGCTCAATTAAGTAGAATAGGAACCACCAAACGGTCCGTAGTCTGACATGGCGATCACGTAAAGCGAGGTATGAAGTGGGAAGGATCTAAAGACTAAAATCGATTAATTTTCAAAAAGTATGATAGGATATACTAGTTTTGGTGAAGAAGGAATGAAAGTGAACGAAACCTAGTTTTGATAAAGAAGGAATGAAAGTGAACGAAATTGGAATTTCTGAACGAAAGTTTACCTGAATGAGATCGTCAATGTCAGATCCACCGACTACGTAAGGTTACCTACCTTTTTATCTTTTTATAATGTTAAATTCTGTCCATTTGAAGAGCCGATTTTAGGATTTCCCACGGTGTTAGGGAGGGCTCGTTTCACGTTGTAGTTTCTTTCTTTTTCGTCGGTTTCCCGGACTGTTCTGCCACTTCGTGGCTTCGTTTTAGCTAGGTGGGTTATTGTAGCGAGAATATTTCTTGCTACTTTACAAATTATCCGACTTACGAGCGGAAGCGCTAAGTTCGTAGAAGCCGGATACTTATATCGATTGTCTAAACGAATCCGTATAAAAACAGTAGTATGATTTAGGCACGAACAAAAGTATGTGCGGCAAGCTAAAGAGAGTAGAACAAGAAAAAATGGAATACTTAACACACACAATTTTGGTCGCGCTCAACTTGCTGAATGCGCTAACACGTTCCAAGAATAACTTAATAGAAAATTATCATCGTTTCGTATAATGACACGTGCGCGATTTAACTGCACTCTCTTTGTGCTCGAAATCTATGACATACCGTTTAGCCAATGGACGGTCTCGGCTACGCCATTTGATTCGAATTCAGAGACCTTACATCAGTGCGAGTCTGTTCAAGTTTTTCGTTTTGTTTGTATCATAAAATCGTTTAAGATTTCACTATTTTAATTGGTAGAAGTAACAGTATCCGAACAGAGATTTCGCTAGATTGCCGCAGATTAGTAGTCCCAGTCGTGATCTACGATCCACTGCAGCTAAAATAGCCTCCCAAGGCACCGAACATATGTAAAGTATTCGACGAAGCTCGTCTTTATTACTAATATATATATATTTATTGCTTTACATGCACGCAACGCCGAGGGGTCGAAGACAGACGCGCGGTCCAGCGCGTCTCCACATCGGCCGGCCACCGCCGGTTGCAGCCAGGTCGGCGCCCGCTGATCCGTCCGCCGCGCAGCCCGGCAGCGCTCGCGAGCCAGCATCACGACCAGATCGAACACGAGAAACGGTACGATCTTTCGTCGATAAGTGTAAAACCAAAGACCTCGCGTAGTGCCGTAGTACCATCAGATCGCGCGATAGACCCCGCCGGTTCCATACGAACTTTAAGTTATAAGATTTAGTCATTACGTTATGTACATTCCGATAAACGATTGAAGATTGTAAATACAAAGCCGTATCTCGACGACCTTAGTAGCAACAGACCTTGCAGTAGGTAAATATACGGAACGGTCCTTGAACCGAATGTCCGACCTCCGCTGCTGAGCCCATCTGGCACACTATTTAATGCTTTATTACAAGAACTCAATGTAAAGATTTTTTTTCCATTTTTAACATTCTACATTTAGGTCAGCAGTCTTCAACCGTCCCCTTTGTTTTGCATCGACTATAACTTCATTTTTATTAACACTTTTATTTTTAATACCTTACAAGTATTAGGCTTAGGTTATATGAACTGAGAGTACTTTTAGCTATTTTTAATCATTATAATATTAAGAATAATAATAATATTCTTTTATTTACGTTAACAAATTGTTTACATAACTGTACTAATGATTGGAGGCTCCTTTTTAACCTCCGACGAAAAAAGAGGGGTGCTATAAATTTGACGTGTGTTTGTAATCTGTGTATCTGTCTGTGGCATCATAGCGCCCAAACAGATCAACCCATTTTGTTGCGAATTTTTTATATGAAAAGTGAAGCAGTCGGAGTGTTTTTAGCTATGTTTGATGAAAATAAATTCAAGTTGGCCACCGCCACAAAATGGCGGACATCATATTTTTTGACTTCATCAATATGGGTATCACATGAAAGAGCTTGACGAGTAGAATACGTTAGGGACCTCTAAGTAAACTTAAAATACCTAATAATTAGCGGTCCCCGACGCTTTTAAGGATCAAAAATCACCAGGCAATGAATAAACTTGTATTATTTCACATTTTTTAAAGGTTAGTTTTTTGTGTCGGGGGTTCTTTAAATTTTTAATATAATTTTTATTTCAAAATTTTTAAATTTTTATTTTAAGCATGTAATGTCTGTGTCAGAAAAGAATATATCGTCATGTGTTCAATGTGTACGATCTCAGTTTCAGATTCAGTTACGTGTTCAGCGATGGTTTGGGCCAGTACACGGGCGGCACGGTCGGCCTGTGCTTTTGCGTGCGACAAGGTGCCACGCCGGTATTCCTTCGGACGCATCCTTTCGCTTATGCTTTGCGCGAACCGGTGGAACACACTCTCAACGCACTGGTACGCGACGGAGTTATCACACTGGTCGATTCGTCGGATTTGGCCACGCTGATTGTATCGGTAATCAAATGCAGATGGTACTATTTGCGATAATTTTAAATTGACATTAAATAAAAGTTTAAGATTGACCGTTTTCTGATACTTCGGGAGGACGATTTATTAACAAAATTGAACGGGGGTCAGCGATTCAGTAAAATCGACTTATCACAAGCTTATACACAGTTAGTATTAGATGAAAAGTCGTGAAAATATACAGTAATTAACACTCATAAAGGTCTGTCTGTTTAGGTATGATAGATTAATCTATGGGTTGTCTTCAAGTCCGGGAATATTTCAAAGAAAGCCATAACAGATGTTTAATATTATCATATGGAATTTAATATTACGTATGGACTCACACTATGATGTGTACAAGGATAAGGGGGACTTGCCGGTTTATCGATGCCTTACGCAAATTTACTAAATCAGTTACTTTTTTTCTTTATATTAAACTATATTTATCTGCCAGCTTTGAAAAGGAGAAGACATAATTAAATATTTTGTGTATTTTTAAGTTATAGGTATATTTCAATTTTGCTCATTGGTTTTTTATTATTATTTTAATTGTTGTTTTGGGCGTTTATGTCTTGTAATGTTTTATTGTTTAGAAATCATTCATTGCAAGCATCATTCTTTTGTAATAAGAAGTTACTATGGTCACGAACTACGTTCACAGAGATAATGCTGAGGTGTTAGATTCTATGTGCCACTAATATCTGTAAGGCTAAACGTACTTTAAAATTAATGCTGTTTGTTCTTAAAGAAATAAATAAATCACTGAAATGCGATAATGATAGCAGAGATTCAATGGGGGATATCACAGCAAATAAATCTCTGACTTCAGTACTTTTATACAGATCCAGAAAGTGAAGATAGGGATATCATTTTATTTTTTCTTAGACTGATCTTAATATTTCTTTCAGTGAACTTCATAAAATACCAGATGTTCCACACAAATGAGTAAGGAGGCAGCCAAAGCGTTAAGTTTACTTGAACATATGCACCAAGTTGAGTCCTGATGCGACGAGTGATCCCATCAGTATCCGAGAAGCCCAGGAAAGTCCAGTAGATACCTTCAGATAAAACTTTAGTGGGTACAAGTGGGTGTATAAAATAAAAAGAAAGTCAATAGTGATAACAGTGTGCAGTGCAGAGCGTGTTTAGTGGCTAAAGGCTTCATGCAGAGGCCAGGTATTGATTATAAAGATACTTTCTCACTTATTGTAAGACATTCTACGCTCAAACTGTTGTTTGCTTTATCTGCAAAATTTTGATATTACTCGTTTAGATGTGAAAACGCTTTTTTAAATGGCTATCTCAAAGAGGACGTTTACATGACTCAACCTGATGTCAATAAGAAAAAGGTAATTTTTAAATTAAACAAAGCAATATATGGGTTAAAGCACTCTTCTTGGTCTCGGTATGAGAAAGTGGAGCAATGCCTATATGAATTAGGATTCGAAAGGAGTCTCTTAGAGCCATGCGTTTTTACAAAAATGAATGATAATGTTAAGATTATTATTCCTTTATACGTCGATGATTTCTTTATTTACTCTAATAATAATAACAGAGAAGAGACTGCAAAATAAATATCTGCATTGTTTTAAGATAAAAAAATTAGGACAGATTTAACAATGTTCAGGTATGAGATTAAAATTGATAAAAATTATAATGGTATTACCTTCGATCTGGAGCAATATGTAGAGCAGTTGCTGAATAAGTTTAATATATTAATTATATTATTAATTAATTATAAAGTCGCTTACACTCCTATGAATGTAAATTTGGCATTAATAATGCTGAAAATAATGTTGGAATTCCATATCAATAATTGATTTATCATGTATTTATCTGTACTTACTAGATTTTATATATTTTTTGTGTAAGTTTCATTGGTAAATTCATAATTGTCACATAAATGCTCATTAGAATTATGCAAAATGAATAGTTGCGTACTTAGAAACCTTAAATATACTAAACATTATTGTTTGAAATATGTAAAGAAAAAATCTTGTGAAATCTTTTTGTGAACTTACAAGTAATCTATTATATACTGTGCGTCTATTTCATGACAGTCCAAGTACGCAGAAGTTGGTGGCAAATTATGTTTGTAATAGACAAAGTGAACACCTAGATGTTAGGTATCATTTTATAAAAGATGCTGTCAATGATAAAATCATTAATTTGTAGTATTTGCCTACAACTGCTACGCCAGTTGATGTGCTAACCAAAGCCTTTTAATACTAAGAAGCATTATAAATGTATTGAGGGTATGGGTATAAGTCAGATAGTGTCCTTTATTTACTGTAGTTGGGGTGTAATATATTTTTAAAATAATAAACATCAAATAGGACTGTGTTTTATGACTGTTTAGAGTTTGCAGTTGCTTACGTGTTTATCACACACTGAAGATTATCGTACTAATAATATGTTCGAGTCGTGTTTGTGTTTATGTTCGTGTTACTTTTGATTTTTGTGATGTTAGAGTTGATGTGCGATAACGCGACAACTGCAATATTTGCGATAAATGCAAAAACTGCGATTACAACGCTAATGCAATTATGCGATAACTACGATAATTGCGATAAATGCAATAACTGCGATGATGTGATGACTGCGATAAAGCGGCAATTCAATCACTGCTATGACTAGGTTAATGCCTCAAGGTGTACCACAAGGGTATTTATTAGGGCCCCTGCTTTTTACTTAGGATATATTTATAAATGTATATAAGTAGCTGCTTTTCGTCACTCGAAGTTCTTATTATGTAATAATGACATGAAAATATTCAAGATAATTATTTGCGATTACGAGTCTTAACTTCTGCACAATTATTTGAAACAATTTGAAAAGTACAGTGACTTGAATGGACTCGATCTTAACGTTTCGAAATGTTACTCTATTACATTTACCCGCAAAACTAATAGTGCATACAAATTATTTTTTATAAGACATCTACCGTCATAGGGTACTACTATAAATTTTCTAATGGTGTCACTGAGCACCACCTAATTAGAAAAGTATATAAATCGTAAAAGTCTTGTTCAATTGAACCCTGTATCGGGCCGGATGAAGAATAGTTCGAACACCGAGGCTTCCAGGTGTTCCGTAAGATACGGATACTAATAACGCCGTGCCGGGCCAGGTAAAGTAGGTATAGTTCGACCACCGAGGCTACCAGGTGATCCGTAAGAGGCGAATATAGAAATAACCCCGTATCGGGCCGACACACACACACACGTACGAACACACTCACACGTACTCACACACTCACGTCACACACACACGTACTCACACACTCACGTCACACACACACGTACTCACACATACTCACACACACACATACACGCACACACACACTCACACATACATACACACACACATACACGCGCACACACTCACATACACGCACACACACACTCACACATACATACACACACACATACACGCACACACACTCACATACTCATGCACACATACATACACACACTCACATACACGCGCACACACTCACATACTCATGCACACACACACACATACACGCGCACACATACATACACACACTCACATACACGCGCACACATACACACACACATACACACACTCACATACTCATGCACACGCACACACACACTATACACACACACACACGTACTCGCACACACACACACACACACGCGCACGCACACACTCTCACACACACACACACGGATCATTACAAATTATTGGTTATTTCTACGAGATTGCGTTTCTATTTAATTGTGGAAATATTTATTTTCCCTTCTTTTCCTTGTATTGCGTTAAATTCTTTATTATTGGGGTGTATAAGCACTCAAATGAATTATATTATTATAATTTTATATACAAGGCAACATCGAATACGGTTCTATTCTTAATTTTATAATAAATAAATTAGTACCTAATCTTGTCAACGTTTGTAATTTTAAAATTTCGAATTAATTCTAGGCACAGTTAAACTCGTATTTTCTTTTAGTTTATGAAAGCAAAAATAATAAAAGAAATAAATAGGTTGTTAAGAGTATGAACGCGAACAGTTATTGAAGTAGTAGTTATGTAGCTTCGCGTTCCGTATTGCTTACCCACGGCGGCCTATAATTAAAAATCGGTGAAAATCGGAAAATCGGAGCGCGTTTATAAGGTCCATACTGTTACGTTACGAAACAACCTAACCTAAAATCGAGTGTAGATCGGGTAGGTAATCTCTGTAAATATAATAGACTGTAAAACTTAACCGTAACTCTACTCTGTAAATTTGAGTGCGCTACGTGTTGAAGCCTTAAACAATTTTAGTATTTATAAACGAGTAGAAAAAACAAAACTTGTAAATAAAGTTCTTTTAGGTTAGTTAATAATCAAAGATATTTTAGTACCCCCTCATTGCGAGTACTAGTAATGCAAATTAGGGTAAATTCCTGATATTAGTTGTAAATAAAGTCATTTTAGTATCTCTTCGTAACGAGTGCTGTTAAAGCAAGTAAGGTTAAGTTTCAAAATGTTAGTTATAGTCAACGAAGTCATTTTAGTATTTCCTTCAAAGAGGGCTAATTATGCAAATTTACATTGGTAATTTTTTTTAGCCATTCAGTTTTAACAATAACAAATATTTAAACACGTAATAATAATAATAAAAATAGTTTTAGGTATAAATTATAAAGTAGGCAGACAAATACGTAACTTTTATTCAGTAAGTATTAATAATAGTATTTTTTTCGTTTTTCATTCTCTTATCTCTTTTATAGTAAGTAAACTTTTAGTTAGGATAAATTCTGCTCATATAAATAAATAAAAAAAGAAGTTTTGGTTGGTTGTGCAGTTTTTTTGCATTGGAGTCTCGTCTTGTTAGCCATGCTGGCATTAGATAATGACAAACGTAGCGGTAGACTCGTTTGATCAAATAAAATATGGTGTTCTTATATAGATTTCCTATAAAAAATTTATAGGTACCAATATCTTGAACCACTTTTGGTGTTCACAAGAAAACAATTAGAAGGAAGGCCTTCCCCAAAGTTTAAATACTGGAACCTTCTGTTCTAATTGGGTACTTGCACTAGCGGCCTGGGTAAATCATACATAATAGCTTACGTAATTCTGTTTCAAAGACGCGCTTGCCTTGTCATAACATTTGGCGCAAAACTTTAGTTGTACCTATACCTCACCTCATCATCAAATTGAGAAAATTATGTAGGTTGCTGTGTCCGCGCGTCCGCCACCGAAACACTTTTAAAAAACTACTGTTAAAATTACCCGGTTCTTAATATGTTTGTTGTTTTTCATAATTTTCTTTTTTTTATATTTTGCAAAGGGCGTATTGTAGTGGTATTTTCGTATAAAATACCATACACTTTTAGTTTCATGGTTCTATAATCTAACATAGTTTTAAGTAAATCATAATCTTTGTTTGTAACCTATGTGTGTGGTCATGATAATATAAATTAATATATAGTATTTGTGTGAACCCACGTACGTTGTTTAATTTTGACGAACCCAAGAAACATCCTTAGAGAGCTTAGCAACTATACCTATATAGATTGGTTTGATTTTACGCAATCATACTCGGTCAGCTCTCGAACCCGAAACCCTGAGATCATAGAGTCATCAACAGCTGAAGGTCGCTAAAATTGACACTCACTTCGGGGCACCGCGAGTTCAGCCAGGGTAGGCTTTTTCTTGTATTTGTATATAGACACTTGAAATCGTTACAATTTGTTTAGAGAGACTTAATCGTTACAATATTCACATGTCAAATTAAAATTGTATTGTATTTAAATGCACATTATAAAAAGAAAAGATTGATTTTTCGTATGTTTGTTGGTTTGTAACGGATAGGTACACTAAAAACTACTTAACTGACATTAAAATCTCTTTCACTTATAAAGAACTACATTATCAGCAAGTAGATGACATGAGCTATATATAGGTATATAATTTTTTAATTACACTATGCTATAGTTAACTCACACTTAACTATTATAATTAAGTCACAACAATTGGTTTTTGTTCAGATTAGTCAATCATAACACCCCTTTCTTTTCGTCGGGGGTTAAAAACTCGATTAGAGTCGAAAGATCGACACCTCCTACGTACCTACCTATACTATGCTAACTCACAATCTTACCGCGTCGGTCGTAAAGTGTTTTATGTGCTTTATTAGAAAAACTAAATAAGTATGTATTTTTAATCTTGATTTATTGACAAGGTAGTTTTTACTACAAAAAGCTATTTTGTGAAAATACAGTAATATTGGGTTATAAATGTAAATTTTTTGACACAAATAAACTTCAAAGTGCTGTACTGTAAAGTTACGATTTTGCAGTTAGCATAGTATACGTAGGAGTGGTCGAGATGGCAATCTTATGATATTACTTTATCCATAACCAACTAAATAGTTCGTTTAGAAGTTACGATGGGTGTGAAAATTAAAATTGTTAACAAGGAGTTGTTATCTTCTATTTGTCTAAATAAAGTAATAATTCAAAATACTAATTTGTTTTTTTATCTATCTGTTCTTTCGAAACCTGAGCGGGTCGCTAGTAATATATAATTTTATTGTTTGTGTTAAGTCATTGAAGAAGAGCAATTTTTTGGGTTTTGGCGGCATAAAGTTGATTTAGATGGTACTTATGTTGAAACAACTCAGAAATTATTACATGTATTAAAACTATAGAAGGACTCTTATAAAGGTGCTAAAATCTATATTTTGTTACTTAAATTGCGCTACTATTAGCGCCAGTGGTCTGTATATATGAGATTTTGTTTGTTAGAATGTGAATGTTGAAATTTGGGACTAGATGCGAAAACCAAAGTTCGCGCAAAGGCGAAAAATTCAGTACTTACGCTATAAAATCTTGATGTCATGGTATTCTGCTGTGAGGACACGCTGCTTGCTAGTGTAAATAAAATTTTCCTGCTGCAGTAGCGGGCTGTTCGAGCAATTTACCTATAAACGAAGCCCTTTACCTACGTAGAGACAAATTTAAGGAACACTATGAAATTGCTGTCTCAATATATATTTGAAAACATAATCTATATAAAAAAATAGTCTAATTTAAAAAAAAAATTGGGATCGGGATCAGCATCATGATAATACAAGAAGCAAAGTTAAACTTGCTGTACACGTTAGCCGCCTTGATAAAATCACAAAATGTTTTAAAGGCAATGTGTACGTTTTTACAAGACCCTACAAGATCCTAGTTGACATTCAAGATCTACCCCATAATAAGTTTATAAGTACAATGAAACGAAAGCTTCATGCAAAAGCTTATAAAGTATCGGACTACTTAGATGATAAAAATCCATGGGTGTAGACCGCTCGCCTATCGGTTTGTTTCAATAATATATGAGTACTTAGGTACCTATTGTTAAAAGTGTGTTAAGGTGACCTGGGGGAATTCCGAAGTTGGGTATATTCCGAATTTTTGAAAGTTCTACCAAATGCGGTGATATTTGTATAATGGCAACATTCATCTAGAAACCATCATGAAGTTCCCACCAATTTAGCTGATGTAAATAGATATCAGTGATTGGACGCATGCAGCATCCCCGTAAAAAAAAAATTAAAAATTCAATTTTTTTTCCGGGTAATTCCGATTGGAGAGCAGAAAGCGTAGCTATTCTTTGAAGGAATGCAACAGTATTTTAGTGAGAGGGGTAATTGCGATTGAAAAAGAAATGTGAACTTTAAGTTCAGATGTAATAGAACTCCTTTGTGAAAATTTTTAATATTAGGTATTCGGAATTACACCAGCATGTTTCGGAATTCCCCTTGTACAAGAAATTAATAAATATACTTTTTTGATACTTGTATTTATGGAACCCAACGATATTACAGAGATTTATTGATACAAAGCACATGTTCGTTTCTTAAATAAACAGAAGTAATATAAAGTTGATAGAAAAATTGATAGGCATTTAGTAATTGACCGAAATAGAAACCCCCTGTCAATCTCATTGAAAATCCTGCCGGAATTCCCCCAAGTCACCTTAATTGTTTGTGTTTTTCTTTTAAAAAAGACCGTTCCTGAGTTTTTTGTATATTCTTCTGAGAGGAACCAGCACTTTTTAAATGAGCCTTTGTGAGGACGTTCTCCCATAAAGTAATAAATTCACTTTCGTGACGTATTTCAAGATTATGTTACATAATTACGGTAGGTATAAAGATAATATTTGATTTGACGTAAAATACGCACTCATGTGATATTAACACGTCAAGATACGTTTGTATTATAATATAACAACAAAATACCTTTACATACTAGCATTTAGTCATTTATATGTGGAAACATTTAAATGGTGATTAGATTTAATTATTTTAATGTCTTGTGTTAGGTACATTGATCGTTAGGTAGGAAGACTGGGTACGGTTGTAACGGGGTACGGTTGGAAGAGCTCAAATATATCCGAAACTGTACGCGGTGCGGGAAGAGAGTCAAGGAGAAAAAGACGCGGCTTACTAATCCGGACCCACTTCCAGTGTTATGTCGCGATCTGTGCAAGGAGTACGTTTGCAGAGGGGCTTATTGTGTTTTGTCAACCAAAAGTAAGTTTATTTAACTTCTTTATATACGATATAGCTTCAATGTTATTAATAAGTAATACCGATATATACAAGGTGAGATTTTATCAACCGGCCAAAATTTTTCTAGGTGTTAGGTATCACCAATAGACCTCATTGCGTAAATAAAAAATATGGGTTACATTTTCAAAATAAATTATTTTTTTCTACAGTTTATTTTATAACGTTTGGTTGCCTTCTTAACGCTATAGTAAACGTACGCGCCCGAGGCCTTTGAAACGGAATGATGCGGCCGGCAAGAATGGTAACTAGAGTTTTTGGTTTTTTCGGGAAAGGTTTATGTAGTCATATCTCAATATTTTTCTATAGAACGATACTAAAAGGAAACAAGACGGCTATAGGTTTTCTACCAAAGATCATTATATTTAAATTTGGCTGGTCATGAAAATCTCACCCTGTATATATATATATATATATATATATATATATATATATATATATATATATATATATATAATAAGAAATACCGATTGATTTCAGTGTAGGTTCTTCTATCAAATCATAACGACCAGTTATTTTAAAAAAGTGGGTGTGGGGACAGTTCTAAAATTTTTTGTGGGGACGGTTGTAACATTAAATAAATTATATTTCATTAATTGCAGATGCCTAGAATCCGCACTAGAAAGTCTTCAAGAGGTGAAATCGATGTACCAGTATGCTCACGATGATTTAAATATAATATGGTCACACTCTGCATGTACTGATGGGAATAGTTATTGTATGTGCTACCATTGCAACGATTCTGATTGGATAAAAAAAAATTTTCGTTTTTAATAACTCATCTTTTATTTTATGTTGATCAGTTTTGTTTCATTTATATTTCAGAAGTTACATAGTTTATGTTTGCTATCGATATGATCATTATATTAATATTTATAGTACGAGAGACTGCTTAAAATGTTCTTAACATGTTATAGTAATGGTACACTTTTGTAGGTTTTTTGTAAGAGTTTTGTAAGAATATAAAACACATCTGAATGCATAATTTAACTGGTTACGCCTGTCCCCCACCGCTGTTACAACCGCCCCTGGTATGTGGTCGGTTGTAACAGTTTCTCACAGTTAGTGTTATTGCTCATATCTGCTGTACATAGGCTTCCGATTATAATATTAATTTAAAGGTAAAGGTTGAGGCTCTCATTTCATATGCCTTTCTTATGGATTATTGCTATATGACAGCGCTTAGGGGCGATTAAAGCAAATTTGTTACAACCATACCCAGTCTCCCCTATATAAGCACTGTATGTTTTCCAAATAAAGTAAAATAACTGTATGGAACCCTCAGGGTGCGAGTGCGAGACTCGCACTTGTTTAAGTGTTTGTATAATACAACGTGAGTAGAAATCGTGAAACATGCACAATATTGTTGACGTAGAGACTTGATTTTTTACAGTTCTAAGGGAACGTAGAAGAGTTTTTTTTTTTTCTCGAAATAGTGTATGTGAGGTAACGTAACTTCTAAGGGAATTTGGATAATTTCCATGTCAACCGCACAACGTTGCTTTTTATTATCATTTTATTATTCATACATTTCGTAATGAAAATATGTCGTGTTAGCCCGAACGCAGCGAACCTGTTTCAAATTTATAAAGCCATGTAGCCGTGATTCGAATCCGGGCGTTTATACCAACGAGTTTTTTCTAACTTAAGTACATTAACTATCACTTACTCCGTGCCTCAGAAAGCACGTTATAAACAGTCGGTCCGGTAGCTGTCAATAGATGGCGGTCGTTACAATCCGCCAACCCGCATTAGAACAGCGTAGTGGTTTTAAGCTCCAAGCCCCCTCATCTTGAGTGGAGGCCTAAGCCCCTGCAGTGGGGGATAAAAAGGGTTGATGGATGGATAATGAAAATAGTTAAACTAGGCACTAGCAAATCGCTTAAACCAAGTTAGTTTTTAATATTCACTTCAACTTCATACGGAAAAGTGTCTTGACAGACAGACAAACGAACTGTTTTTTATAATGGTTCGTTGAGGTACTGATTTAAAAAAATACTAAATGAAGTAAGTGTATCATTCAAAACAGTACGTTTTTATTAATTTAGATCGATGCAAATTGTACCTAAATTTAATTAAAACAGGAAACCCTTAAATCAGTTAGTTTAAGCATTTGTTCCTCTTATTTTTTTTTTTGTATCGCCTTTGTGAAACGTAGCGAGGTCCATGTTTCTGGTTGCTGATTGGTGCTGTCGCGTTGCGGTACGGTGCTGTCATTTCATCTATGGTCATTTCTTTTCATCATTTTTTGTTTGTGGTTGTTTGACAGTTGTTTGATTTGAGCGGATTTGAGGTTAGATTAGGTTAAGTGAAGCCGAATTCTGCAAATATTTCCCATCTACAATTATCGCTATATTAAGGTATTTAAATGAAAAAGAGAGTTACTTGTATATAGTTATATATAAGAGATATATATGTTTCGCATATTTTCACAGATTTTGTACAATCGAGCAAAATGGCGGCGTCTATGCCAGTAAACCCTAAACCTTTTCTGAACAACCTGACAGGAAAAGCCGTTCTTGTTAAATTAAAATGGGGACACGAATACAAAGGACTTCTGGTGTCTGTAGACGGTTATATGAATCTACAATTAGCAAATACTGAAGAACATGTTGATGGACAAAATACAGGTTAACTTTACGAATAATATGCTCTTCAATTATTTTTTTAATTTACTACATCGAACAATATATTGTACTATATGTTTGATGTGACATAATTAGAGTTGCCAACTTTTTTTAAAGAAAATTCCGTATAATTGGAATGGGGCCTCCACTACTGTAAGTACAGTCCGTCCTCAATATTGATTCTAGCAGTTTGGATCCTAAGCCCACCACGCTGGTCTAGTGCGAGTGGGGGGCTGTTAACTATCACATCACAGTCACAAAAAACATCAATATCGGAATCGGTCAATATACATAGCATGGGAAATTGAACCCCATACATTTCTGTCAAAGGTGGAGTGCTTAACCACTCGGCCACCACAACTCACCTTAATTAGAGTTGTCAAATCATATAATTTGTACTATTTACAATGAAAGGCTGGTTATTTTCAGGTAATCTCGGTGAGGTGTTAATAAGATGTAACAATGTTCTATACATTAGAGGAGCTGAGGAAGAAGATGAAGAGGGTGAAATGAAAGAATAGCTACTAATTTAGAAATACTCTTAAGTTTAAATTTACTATAATAGTGCCAGATTTTTCTTAAATATTGTCATCAGGTGACATGTAATGATTTTCTATTATTATCCATGCACAAATTTCACAATAAGGATAGACTAAATCCTTTTAGAACTGTGAAATTTTTTATATTGCCAATTTTATGTTTTGAAGTAATTACAGAAGAATAAAAAAATATGATTACCACTTACAAACAAATTCTTACACTGGTAGATAACAAGTGCAAGAAGGAAGTGAGTGGTTAGAAATGAGTAATAATTCGAGTGGATAACACCGTGTGACCACATCACATAGAATGACCTATTTAGTTGGGTTACTATCATGAGGCTATAACAGTTTTAGTACCACTGTGGAGGTAACATGAATAACATATAAAAATACCGACTGCCAATCTCGGCAAAGGTTAAGTATGCCTTGGGACACCATCTTATGACAAAGCCCTCCTATTGCTGTCGTCGCGGGCTGTAGGGGGAGGTGCACGTGTGGCGTAAAGTCTTTTGTAAAATGTCTCTAACTCAGCGAGTATCTCTGGTCTGCCAAAAACAAAAAGCATCGTAACATAATTTGAGTAAGGGAGATTTAAGTGACATTATCACAGTGCAAATTGTCACTGGAACAGTACAGCAATAGACTAGCTTTTGCTGTTTTTTCAAATAGCAAGAGCTAACACCAAAGCAGTGCATTGATATGTTAAGGAAAAAGCATCTTATTTTTGCACTTGGATCAGTGTAGCATGAAGCATTAATTTTTTTCTTATGCATTCATGTCTAAAGATCAATTTCAAGATGGTTATAGTTGTGCCTTTTTCATCCCAGTCGGTCGCGCCAGCTGGTATATAACTCTGTGTAACTTTTTATGGGGAGAGATTGAACAGCGAGTTTATGTGAAAGAGGCCCAAAGCCTCAAGGGTTTAAAACTAGACATTGTGCATGCATTTAATAAAGTGAAAAATAACACTCGTGCATTGTAAATTACAAGACAATGTACAAAAACGTGCTAGACTCTGGAGAGAAATGTCTTACATTTTGAACAATTATTAAAGTACACTTGAAAAACTGTAGGTACTGTACTTTAAGTTGATTACCAACTATTTTGACATGATAAGTGGATTTTAAGTAGATTTTTTAATGATGTATGCTCATTAAAAACTTGACAATTTTTTTTTAAATATGCCTGATTGCGAAAGGAATTGCCTTTGCAACAAATTCACTGAGATCCAAGGTTAGTCCTTACTCCTTACAACTTATGTTCGATTCAAAGTACTTTCGATGTTACTTCCAATACGTTACAGTACCTACGCGACACGATGGGACAGGGTGGAGCGTGCGCAGCGGCTCCCATGAATGATATTGGTTGTTTTGGGAAAGTTTTGTGTAGTCATATCTCAATATTTTCCTATTAAACGATACCGAAAGGGAAAAAGACGTCCATCCGTTTTTTACCAAACATTATATTAAAATTTGGATGGTGATAAAAATTTCAGTATTTTTTTTATTTGAAAGGTTAACTTTTTCCATGTTAAATGTACTAATTTAACGCATACTTATTGTAATTTTTTCATAATACCAGTTGTTTATTATATGTTACTCAGTTCTAAAAAAATTTAGTCAATTCTCATTGCAATATGGATAATATTACTGGAAACTGGACTGAAAACTATGCTTAGTAATTTAATTCCAGACCCATTATGTTGAATTTGGAAAATGTACAGTCCAAGAATGTTGTATTTTTCAAATGAGTTTAGTATATCCAAAATATTGAAATAAAAAATAATAATGGATGCTTTTATATATCTTTTAAATATTGGCTTTTGAATGTACTTTAGTATATCCTATTTGGCGATGGACTGGCAACCTTTCATCAGTGTTTTTTTTTATGCAGCATTAGAGCAACAGTGAAAAAGTCGCATTATTCTTGCAAAGCCATGGGCAAAAGCCAATAATATATAATGTTTATTTTATTTACTACTATAATAAAGCCATCTTTTAAATTTCAGTAGGTCTGGAATATACATTTTCTAAATTCAGTATTTTAGGAATTTAACATAATAGTTTAAAAGGAATAATTTAACATAAGGTATGATTAAAAAATAACATGCAAGAATTTAATTTCCTATTACTTTCATGTACTGATGTGTAATAACTCTAATTTCATTCCTGGAAAATGTGTGAATGGGTGTCGAAGTGTATGAAGTAATAAATTACTACATAAAAATAATTTCAAGCATTTCATTTAAATTACTCTTACCTATATCGACAACTCGTAAGAAATGTTGCAACTTATTTATTTTACAAAAGGTTGTAATTTGAGTTAAGCCAGTGGACAGCTACCTAAATCATTGTAGCTACAGGAAAACTTTCATAACAGATTGTCCTTAACTTTCGGAATTATTTCCCAGATTTGTAAAAAAAACTATAATAGTCAAATACAAAAAGGACAGTGCTTATGTTTTGTTTTTTTTGGTGTCTATTGATCCTGTTTCTTAAAAGACTAATATGCTTCCAACCGACGACGTTAGAGTATATAAGCATTTAGTTTATGGCCTTCTGAATTTTAATTTCTTTTTTTTGCTTTTTCTAATATTCAGACTTAATTTGGTTCCATAGGGTTTTGAACCTTACAAAGAAACATGACTGATGGACAACTTATATAAAGAAAATGTGAAAATATACACCCTTATTAAAAAATTTTTAGCAGTTGACCTAGTTAAAGTTATTGGCTCGATTTTGATTTTAATATAATAGTTTTTAGGACTATCACTTTAGGTTTTAGTTACTTAGAAAATTTAATTACCAATACAAAACATGAAGAAATCCTTTTTTTTTGGTTCTCATTACACAAACTGTTCCAAAGTTGTAATTATAGTGACACCCCCCCTACTACTATTTTAATTTTATAGTTTATTAGAAGTATTCGGCGTTTATTTTAAAGATTTTAAGCTGCGGCCATATTAGCTCATAATCAACGGCTTACTAAAAGCCACAGCCAATCATATCCAAAACAGTTGACTGTAATGTACTGTTGTAGTGAATGAAACTGGAACCGCTATGCAGGTAAAATTTTCACATTAACCCACTTTGGCGACCGCTTAGCCTAGTGGGTAGCGACCCTGCCTACGAAGCTGGAGGTCCCGGGTTCAAATCCCAGGTCAGGTCAGTATGATGAATATTGATACTGATACCGGGTCTTGGCTGTTATATGTATGTGTTGTCTTCGCTTGGTACCCAAAACACAAGCTAATGCTTAGTTTGGGGCCTAGACGTTGTCATGTATACGTTATTTATTTATTATTATTATTACTTTTTTAGAAAGAATTACCAGATCCAGCGTGGTTATGAAATCGAATACAAATACTACGCACGAGACAGGTCATGGGGCAATGGAGAGGGATATTCCGCTGGCGGCCGCTGATCAAGGCAACTGTAATTCGCCGCTTATCGCCACAGTAATTTGATAACCTGTGGCGCCGTATCTCAATACTTTAGTACTTTAGTGAGTGAAATTAAAAGAAAAAAATCGCATTTCATTATTTTCACCAAAGATATTATATTAAATTTGGCATCTGATGAAAAAATCAGTTGGTATATATTTTGTCAAGTCGCTCGAGAGGATTCAAAGTAGGTATATGTAATGGGAGAAAAAATATAAGTCGCAATTTGGTTTATGTTTTTTATTCTTTCACACACATTACAATATATACAGAAATCACCACAACACGAAAAGAACAACTTTTTTCATATTAGAGAATCAAGTTGTGTAACTTTTAAATATTCATTAACTGTATGTAGTAATCGTTGCACAACTTTTTATTACATATATTTGAGATCTATAATGATTATATTAGTTGTTAACCTTTTTTATTTTGCACACATTCACGTAAACGTTAAATATCTATTATTTTGATTTAATAAAGTATGACAATTTTTTCAAATCTCAAGGCTTATTTAAAAGGAAGTTATAAAAAACCAAAAATTTAAAAAAAGGGTATGCTGATACCAAATATTTCGTCTGAAATGATGTTCATTGTTGTATTCCAAGAAAAATATTATTACAAGTAACTGTTGAATATTTATTTAGCTATAGGTACATTTCACAAATTTTAAATGATTTTATAATATAATTTAGGACTGTTCTTTCACACAGGAAGAATATTTCCTCAATGTCTATTGACCATAAATTCTTAGTATATAAACTGACCAACTTACAATATTTATTTTTGGTTAGTTAAAATTCTTAAAATATCTTTTTTTTTTCTTGAAAAATTTTGGATGTGCACTTCGATTATTAATCCAAGTGAAATACAACTATAATGGAATCAATGTGCTAGGTACTTTAACCAATCAGAATGTATTGTTCCATAAAGTGATTTGGCCTATATGCATATTTGTTTAAGAGCTACAGATAGAGACACGAAAAGGTCGCATCGGGTTTCTTTGTAGATTGACCGTGTGGTCAAACGATTCTGACTTTAATGTGAGCACCATAGAGTTTATATGAAACGTTCGGACATGCGGTTAATAAATAAGCGATGATATTACGTTCCTTTTTTTTGTTAATTTTTGCCGTTATATTTGTAATCTGGTTGGGGTAACACGATGTGTCTATCTGGAATTTGCGAAAATAAATTACCATTCAATAAACGACAGACAAACTGTGGATGACGGCCATTTTGTATCTAAAGCTGGCATTTCACGCTCGCCGAGCGAAGACGAGCGGCAGTAACAGCATAAAAACTAGCGCGCATAAGTGATATTTGTCACTGACAGTTTTTTCACTCACATAAAATCTATGGATTATATATATGCATTTGTCATGTCGTGACTTGCGCACACTTCCATCTGATATAACTACTTAAATATTCTTTATAGTACACACATATATAAATATTATACACTATGAAAGCGACGTATAGTAGATGCTAATAACCATTTGTTATCTTTCCAGCTAAAACATTTTGAAATAAAATGTCAAATATGGTTTTCTCAATAACAGAAGATATAAAAAAATATGATTATAAAAATTGTGTACTTGAATGATTTCATATGAAACATATGTCCTGCAGTCCCTTTTCAACCCATATAAATATGTTTGAATTTCCTTATGAGTCAAAAGCTTTCATTTTCAATAACTTGTTTGGAGCTATTCTGATTTGGGTTCCAAAATTTATAACAGGCCTAGGTATACCTTTAGATGTAATTTACCGTACCGTACTGTACCGAAGATGTCACTGTGACAAAAGCAACGCTAACTAGTCGTGCGCGCTAGCTTTTAAAGTGAGTGCACATTTTTTTTGCGAAAATCACAATTTTTTTCTCCTTTGGCCAGCTACGAAGTACTAGGCAATTGTGGATTCCATTAGATACAAAATAACGTCGCCCACCGTATGTCAATCATTTTTGTTAATCCCAAATAAACGCAAAGTCTCACTACAGCCTAACCGCCAGTGAAGTTGTAAGAACATTAAAAATAGGCAATGCGTGATAAAAGCATGTAAAATCAGATGACTTAACACCTTAGTAGCTTTCACTCCATATTTTCTATTGATTAACTGGCTACAGACCCAGCGATTTTATCAGTTATGTTTGAGTTCCAATATACAATTATAAAATTGAAATGTACGAAATTACAGTTGTAAAACTTTTACATTGTTACGTACGGATCTTTGCCGCTCTGAGTCGCCTGAGAATGACTCAATGCGCAGGTACAGCCGCGCGGGCAGCAAGGTGTAAAAGTGGAAGGCCGACGTCGTGCATGCGAGTGAATAGCACGAGCTATCCGACCTCTCCTTCATCTCCGCGCACCTATTTTATGATACTGCGATTCTTTCTGTAAATAACTTCACAGCAGTAAAGATCTTTGCGTAATTTCTCGATATTAAGGAGAACCAACAGTTATATACAAATTAAAATAATTAGCAGTGAGTGGTTAACAGTCAACCATTTACATGTTCCCACTAATAGATAATACTTTAATACTGTAATGTTTGATAGGCTTAGAACCAGTTTCACAAGTTCCCACTATCTGGCAACTGACAAATAAAATAAAAGTGTTTTTATTATTTTAACCTCTGCCTTCTATAGTTACAAGCCATGCTATTAGATTTGGCAATGTCGCATTATCTGCCACGTGTAGACCGATTTATTTCGTCAGCTGACAAGATGTCATGATTTAATAATTGTAAAAATGGGATTTAAATAACTAAATATGAAATTATAGATAGTATTTAGTAGAAAATATAAATAAGAGTACATATTATATGATACTAGTACCTGCCGGCGACTTTGTTCGCGTGTTATAAGTGGCTTTTATGAATAGAATGAATGTGTATTATATCTCATTTCGGTCAGTGTTATTGTGGTTTTGTGCATTTATTACAATCTTACAAGCTAGTTTTATTTTATAATGTTCTACGGGGATATATGTTCCCTTGCAGTTTCTTCCTCTCCCTGGATTCTACGTAATCAAGATCGCCGGACCTGCTAGTGGCTAAAATGTGATTAAAAGGACCATGACAGGTATACATATAGTTACCCTAGATCCTCTAGACTCCATATCCTCAAATCGACTCGAAAAATGATCAAAATTTAATGTAATTTCCACCCAAACGTGTCAAGATTGTGACGTGAAACGAAAAACGAATATATGGTGAAAATATCAATTTACTTTGCTAATTACGAATAAACACAATGCAACAAGTAGTTTTTAACAATGACTTATTATTTTCAATCTTACATAACGTTTAAATGGAAGAAAACGCCAACTAATAGCCTAACTGATACCAAGGCTTGGACTAAACGCAACGTTGCCAAATTTCAATAGCATGGCTTGTAACTTTAGAAGGCAGTGTTTTAACTGAAGTATAGACACTTATGGGAACCTGTGAGTCTGCTCCTTAATATATAGTATTACATTTTTCAAAGAAAATATTAGTACTATAAAAGGAAACAGTTTATACAAACAATATCAAAAACAAGTTTCCTTACTTTCAATTAGGTGTGTGAACTATTTACAATGTGATGCTAATTCGAAAACCGTTTGAGACATTTTTCTATTTCATTGGTTATGTGTCAAAGAATTATAAGATTGTATTTAAAAAAAAGTACTGTTGGCCTTTATTTAACTTTTGTGACGTCAGAAGATAGACTGTCGCTTAATTCAGCATAATCCGTCAATTATTTAAAAAAAAAACCGTGACTATTCAGACTTGTTAATGACATCTAGAAAGACATCATTTACTCAACTTTTTTTCCTGGCAAACGCATTACATACAGCAATTTGAAATATTTATTTGCGCAGTATTTATTGAATAGAACAATTAAATATTGAAATCAGTTTCTTAAAAAAATAACCCACAGTTTAAGAATAAAATTGTCCAAAAATATCTTAAATATACTTCACATACCTAATTTCGAACTTATAGTAACGAGATTACTAGTAGCCACAGACAAGTCAACCTTTAGACCACGCTTTAACAGGGAGTAGCATTCACCAAGGCTATGTAGTGACACTACATAACTACGTCACTAGCGAGCGGTCAGTTGGAAGCACGTCGGAAGCCATTAAATTGTCAATTTTGAACGAGCCAATGACAACTAGCCGACCTCTCCCCGCAACCCGCCACTTTTTGGCGATTTCGTTTTCGTACTGACTTTTATTAAAGCGTGGTCTAAAGATTGACTCGTCTGTGCTAGTAGCATATAATTACATCAGAGGTTGCATTTTAGCCATTCCGTTCAACCGCCTAAACACTAGTTTACCTACTGCTTTAAACGTTGCCGTTTGTAGGCGAAAAAGGTGACAACAACCATCCGCGGACACCCGCGCAACTGCTACTGCCACTTGTGTTCACGTTCGATACAAAGAATGTACACTCTGACTTAATTAAGTACACGCGTCATTTTCGTTCCTTTATAGATTCGAGTTACCAATGTCGGCGTTTTAAATGCCTGAAATATCAAGATGGAGCGAAACGACCAAAAACCCGAGTAAAATGACAGATTCATGGATTAGATAGATCATACGTCTATCTTTATTTGTTTTAAGCATTTTGTTAAATTACACATAAATATTGTTTCTGAATTTTCGTTTGTTTCTCCGTGTGTCACACTAAATTTAACTTAACGGTGCTATGTAAAAACATTAAGTGACATACTTTTATTGCTTACATTTTTAGTTACTTCATAGTATCTTTATATATATTCAAGGCCTGAGTACACATAAATTGAAAATAAAGTTTTGTTATGAGAGATTATTATTATTTTTTTTAATTTCAATTATAGAATTATTTCTGACACATCGATTTTCACATAAGTAATACGATATCACTAATATAATAGTATTTCTTATAACCATTCATACTTACCAAAAGTTAATGATAATTAATATTCATTGCTTTAGTTACCTTTTAATCAAATTCGCACATAAAATGAAATTAAGCTTAAGTTTAAAATAATTATGTACTAATTATAAATGTTTAATATAACTAATGTTAAAGCTAAAATATTTTTGACCTTTAAATGAAAATCAAAACTTACTCAAACTGAGTATTTATAATATAGTATATCAGTAATTGACTAACTCCCCATAATAAGCTGATAGGGCGATAAATCGCCTTCCCAAATAATTTTGTTCTATTTCGACAGCTCCGCTCGATTTGGCGAGTGATACCAGCTGAAAAAAGGAAGAGAGAGCATACTATTGAAAATGAAAAATGACAGTAAAGCCTACTAAAATTGTAAATACCTATCTCAAGAAGGTTGGGCATTAGAAGTTGGGACATCCAGAATACATGGCCAAAAACAAGACGCTTCTAAGTTGGGATTCCACTACTTTTTAGGATACGAACCCTCAAAAGAAACCCATAAAAGATCACTTGGTTGTCCGTCTGTCTGTCTGTCAAAAGCTTTTTGTCGGGAACGCGTAGAGATGTTAAGTTGAAATCAATACCAAATACTTAAGACGGCAGTCTCTGAAGCTGTAAAAACAATAAAGCTACTAAGTCAACGCAATAAAAAAACACGATCTATTATGTCGCATATTTTGACGTTTGCAAGTACGTCAAAACCTAAAGGGTACTTCTCGTTGACGTAGTATCATGTTGGCAAGAAGCAAGATCTAGGGAATGGTGCACCGATGAGTTTTTAAGACTCAAGTACATTAATTATCACTGACTCCGTGCCTCAGAGAGCATGTTAAGCAATCAGTCCCGGTTGCAATAGGTGGCAGCCGTTCCGATCCGCCTACCCGCATTGGAGCAGCGTGGTAGCTTTAAGTTCTAAGCACCCTCATTTTAAGGGGAGGCCTAAGCCCCTGCAGTGGGGTATAAAAAGGGCTGATGTGAAAAAAAGGTGTCTAGGGAGTAACAGTAAAGGGATAAATCCGAAAAGCGTTCATTTATTGTTACATTACAAAAAAAATATTTGCGATTATCATTATCATAATGATGAAGCTAGGGCGTTACCCTTAGAAATCACTTTGATTCTAAAAAACAGTGTAATGCAGCTAAAACAAATGTAAAACATATTAAAGGGATTACAATCACATGTTTGCATGCATGCGCGTTTACCGTGGCGCATTGAAATTAAAATTTATATTTATACTCCGGAAGCGGGAAGAGAGCAATATAAAGAGATTGGAGGGGTCGAACTTGCATCAAAATATGTATACATTAGTAATACCTATTGATTGTATGTTTTGTACTACATCAATGATATAAAGAAAATAGAAACTGAAGAAATAGCGGAATAAACGCTGATTGGATTCACTGATCAGCAAAAAAACACTCACTAGCAGGAATATAAACACAGAAGTTATATACTGAGCAAAGGCGTCCATTTTTACCATCAGAATCATGAAAACAAATAGTAAATAGTGCAAATAGTAGTACAACAATAAAAAGTGCGTATACTAAATGGCATAAAATAGTATGGTGACTGAATAGAAAATCCGTTTTTTATTCGCTAGTCTGTCTCTATATAATAATAATAATACTTGGGACATCCCACACAGCGCCATCTAGACCCAAAGTAAGCAAGTATTATGCTTGTGCTATGGGTTACTCGATGACTGATATACATACTTAAATATTATTTATAATATATACATACATAAATATTTTACACCCGGACACGGAACAAATAGACATGTTCATGGACACAAATATTTGTCCCGGCCGGGAATCGAATCCGCGACCCTTGGCTCTGCAGTTAGGGTCTCTAACCACTCGACCAACCGGTCAATCAAAGGTCTATATGAACTCATCATTTTGTACTACTACAAACTCTGCCGTGCTGTATAAACATGTTGAGCAAAAACAATCCTTTTCATATTACCTGTTCGGATCTGCTATTCCTGGGTACATATAGAGCGATATTCTGTGAAATATTTTGTGCTGCAGCCATTAGTTCTGTAGATGGTTTTGGTAGTAACATTGTTTCCAAGTCGTAATGTGTATTCTGAAAATGAAAATAATATCATTGAGACAAGACATGGTTGATCTAGTGGGTTTGGGTGGCGTAATACAATTAAAAAGAAATGCCTAATTTTGAAATAGTGTCTCTAGCCACATTAATTTCAAGTAGTCCTATTTATGCAAGTTTATATAAATAATGTATAAAAATTCCCACATTTTTTTTTAAATTTACATATATGCAAATAAATAGTAAGTTGATTATAAAAGATACTTTGAAAAATTTATTACAGAGTGATACACATGTCACCAGCCTGTCAAGTCAACTGATAATAAAAGGTGTGATATAAAAGATAGCACATACCATTTCTTTTACAATTCTGAGATGAGACGTTGCATTTATGTTGTGGATTTGAGAAAATAAATCAAGGAGAAACGCCTAACAAAGTATGGGCGACTCCGTTTTCACTTTTGCCATTCTGAGGGTAACGCCATTGTCTATGCCATATCCATTGAAATGAAATCAACATTTTAAGAGGAAATTCAATAGGTACAATTTGTTCAAAATAAAGTTACTCGAGAGTAGCGCAGAACGAGATGGATGCGTCTGGCTGCCATAAGAGCGATGAAGTCAGTGCACCTAGTGGGAAGCCATCTCACGCTACGAATTCATGGTCGCCACTCAAAAACTGTTTTCCCGGGCGGTTATCGGTTCTGCAAGCGATGCCCGCTGCCACTTCAACTTGCTAATTCTATAAGCTAAATCGGCCACCCCAGTTCTTATAACTTCTTTGTTACGAATTCTATCCCACATAGAAACGAAAGAAAGAATGGGAATATAACTAAAACGGGAATTTTTCAGCATTGTCTGGTGAATTTTGCAGTCTGCAAATCTGGTAATTTTTTTTTATAATTGGTCAGCAGCAAAATTTCGATTGTCGATGGAAAAAAACGCGTACTAGTTTTTAGTAAAAGTGCGTAAGGCTGAACCCTATCACCCGTATCATGCTGTTTGACAGTTTTCCTCAGACACTTGACAGTTCATTTCAGTAGAATTTTTGTGCAATAGGCATATTTGATCGCATTCGAGGTCACATGTGTCAAGTAGACGTGACATATCTAACATATTCTAATTTCTGTGAGTTTTACTTTACTATACTTTCAGCGATCCTATCTATATAAAGATGCGAATCAATATTTAACATCCCATAAAAAATATACATGCCTATGTGTAAGTTCAGTAGTGTATTACTATTTAAAAGTTTTGATTTTAAACTTTTTCTTCCATAAAATAGGTGCGGCTGTAAGGCTTTAAAGGCACAAGTTTCTACCACTGCCTAGATACAACTGCGAGACACGCACGACGCGACGACGAGGCAGCGTAGCTTATTAGGCAATTAGAATTGGTTCAACGTATCAGCACTAGCTAGTGATTCGTAAAAGATTTGTATGGACAGCGCCTCTAGCGGTACCGAGAAGAACTAACATTCACGTACAAATCTTTTACGAGTCGCTAGCGAATGTCGATACGTTAAACTAATTCAAATTCATGGTAACCGCGCTGGTCGCAGGCTGTGCGGACATTGCGCAACGCGAAGACGTCGTTATTTGAGCTCGCTGATTCAACATCTTTATGAGTATAAAGTTCTCTATACATTACAAATTTAAAGATTCTTGTTATTTACATCAAGTATATCAGGTTCTACCAACATATTAATCAACTCATTGTAATTAATGTACTACTAACTTTGGAGTACTGTGGTCCACCCCACGGCGGACTTAAGAACACAACGTCAGCGCTGAGACGAGGCGCGAGGTCAAAGAAATCTCCAACTATGAATTCAATTCTGTCAGCCACGCCGTACACAGTCGCGTTGTGCTGAGCCAATTCGATCTTTTTTGGATCGATGTCTATTGCTATCACTGTTGAAATTAACAAAAAGAACTGATTAAAAATTAATTAAATTCAATTTCTATTGAACAGAAAGTTTACCCGGAAATTTTATTATTGTTAAAATATTAACACTAACCAAGTTTGTGTTAATATTTTGAAAACGACGAAAAAACTGATTATCTTTAATAGAAACAGGTAATTATAAGAATGAACCATACAATACATTTATCATTTGCGCATGGAGTACAAATATAAGCGGAAAGAAATAATTTTATTCAACATATAAGTTTTAATGAATTATGCCTTTTGGCAGATATATTGGTAATTTTAAAACATGCTCAAGATAATTTTATTATTTTAGTTAAATTGATTCAATCATTGTTTTTAAATAAAAAGCTATCCTATGAGTAATAGATATATGAGAGTGCTTGGTAATATTATCGTTTGTTAAAAGTTATAGACCGACATGACCAATTTGGTCTAGGTCATAAATTAAGATTTAATTTGGTCTAGGTCATAAATAAAGATTAAAAAAAAACCTTATAAATACTTCTTTATATCTCACCTCTTTCACAAGTCCAAGCGAATTGTATGGCGTTGCCGCCTGCGCCACAGAACGCGTCCACAATCAAGTCGCAACGGCACCGCTCAGCGAGATGTCGAGCCACCTTCTCAGGAGTAACACTGAACCAACTTTCCATGTCTAATTTTATACCTTCATCGAACCTAGAAAAAAAAAATATAAATGATACGGTATAGTTGAACACAGAGAAAAATATACCACCATTAACAAAGACAGGTGGAAATCATCATCTGAGCTGGTAACCATAAAAACAAAATACTCTGTGTATTTCTATAGTCAACATAATTCAAATATTAAGTGCTCATCTGCAAGCAGGACTTTTTTAATTTACAACTAAGTTTGCCCTGGCTTTTTCGAATCATATGAAAGTTGATTATAAATTTATTTTGCAATCAATTTTGAACAAATACACTGTTTACCGCGTTTCTTTCTGGCCACATTTCATAGGACGATAGTATTTTTTTTTTGCATTTTCAGAGCAAATAAAAAAAAATGGCGTCATGTTCACACTCACTGTGTTGTGGCAGAACGCCGATATTTATAATTTTTTGATTCTTTATTTGCTCAGGGATCATATAATACTATTCATAATTTAATAATGAAACAAGACTTTGTCTCAGAACTAACCTATGAAACAATGAGTGTCTTTTCTTCCAATACTTTTTGATTCTAGGATCATCCACCAACTCTGGTGGTAAATCTGACCCTCGCGTGACAGGGCTGCGGCGGCGCTTACGTCTGCGCCTCTTACCGAAATCTGTGATCTGTATATTTCCTAAATATACACATAAATTAAAAACACAAAATATTATACAGTATATTCAAATATTCTTGAAACAAATGAGTGGTTTCTATTCATTTAATTCAATTTTCAATTCTACTTAATTTACAAGTGTAGAATAGAAAAATCTGAACCAAAATGGCCAATTAAGTAATTTTATTATTCAAATTCAAATATATAAATGTATGCAGTGAATTAGTACATGGCAGTCAAATTTAAATGGTGAATTGATATGTACTTTTAGTTAATATAGTAACAAAATTGTACTTCATCAAATATATCATAATTAGCCTCAATACAATCTCAACTTTGTTAAATGTTTGATGAATTAACTTTGCATATGTTTCATTTGAGTCTGATTGAAATGCTTGTGAATGTTGATAAACTTGATACTCATTATACTGGAAATTTCACATTACCTGAATCCCCAGTAGATACATCGGCTTTGTTGAAGACATCTTCATCAGTTTCATCAGCTACATCACTGAAAGATGCATCTAAGTTGGGTGGCAGAGGAGCAGCCAGAGCTTCTGCAGTTATATTTTTGTCCAATTTAGATATTTCTGTGAAAGTGATGGGTTTCATTTCCATAGCATATGTCGCCATCAATTCCATATTTATTGTTTCCTTATCTGCATCATCAGATTTGACTTCTGGACAATCGTCGTCTGTTTGCATTTCTCTTTCATCATTTGATTCCTATTTAATGCATTGACTACTTTTAGTATCAAATTGAAAGTCTATTAAATAATAATGAATGATTTTATATTCAATAAAAACATTCTTTCTTTCAATATCAAATTATCCAACTAGCAAAATTGTCACATTATGAGAGCTAAATTCTCTAATTACATGACAATTTCGCTAGTTACTAGTCATATTACATGTTACAGTATTTTTATGGATTATACCCAGCCCACTATGTGCTCTAGGTTCATGTTGTATTTGCTAAATGCTCCGAGTGGCTAAGTCATGTTTTTAAAAATATAAAAAAAAATTTCACTCTTATTAGTTTGGACTATAGGAATGTACAATTCGCGCCAAACTTCTAATTCACTGTGAAGTTGAAACGAGTAACGTCGCAGTAGGAAAAATATCTTTTATGTACACAAAATTCTATATATAAAAAATAATTTTCTGTAAAGACCTCATAATTTAAAAAATCGAATGACCTCGTTATATGGAAAACGGGGGATTTTCTTTGAAGTGTCACATCTGTCCAGGATCTTGCAACTAGGATTGCCAACAATACTGTTAAAAACAGTACTATACTTGTTTTTGGCCTTTAATACTGTTTACTGTTCACTAAAAATAAAGTATCCAAAATACTGTTTTTACAACACTCAAAAATACTAATATCCAAAGCCAAAATCATTCAAACTACAGAGTAAGTTGCAACACAATCAGTCGTTGCGTTTCTGTACGGGCTCGGACAGCAGAAATATATAGAGTTTAATTAAAAATGAGCTTTTCGTTTACTTTAGTAATGTGCCGAGGTTTACATACCTTTCAAAAATAATATTTTTATAAGTTACTCAAAAAAATCCATAAAAGTACGTATTTAAAACAATTTAAAAATAAATACTGTTTGTTTCTTCTAAATACTGTTCATTTTTCTCCTCCGACCTAATTACACTGTATTTTCTTTAAAAACAGCCCTACCCTACTTGCAACCCACACCATATTTTAATAGTCATTATACATAGGGTCCTATTACAGGCAATATCCTTTTAATGATTTAAATATAAAAAGGAAAATATATATGTAACAGGGTTATAAATATGAAATTGCCATTCTAGCTACTGGCCACTTTGACTGGAAAAAGACTTACCTACGTATTTTCTAGATGGTAACATCTTACGTTTAAATTAAATTCACTACATAAAAAAATCATTTCCTATAGACAGTTTATAATTTAAAAATGTTTATAATTATTATAAGTATATACATTTTTCCTTTTAATATTTCATTGACAATTGTTTTGCAATAGAAGAAAGTAAGTATGAACTCAAGCTAAAAACTGTAGATAATCACATCATGTACCTAATCTAAAAAACAAATGTATTTTGAATATCTTATTTTTTTTTTTAATGTATGCGTTGTACAGAATGAAACGATTAAACAATACTGAATACGCTATATGTCAACAATACGGGGCTGAGGCATGATTATAAAGCGAGCTAATGTGCAGTGGCTGTTTTTATGCAATTTGAACTTATTACTGCAGTTTGATGAACAAATTTTAATTTATGTTGGTACATAGTATATTATTTTCATACTTTATTATTAATTTTTAGGTTTACTTACAACATGCTATCGGATATCAAGGTACAAAGGAACAGATTGGCACAACAACAACAACAATTTTATTACACCAAATGATTATGATTAATATTATAACAAAAAAATAGTATAGGTACATAGTACGTATAATATCTACCTACGGTGTCTATGCTTCATTGTGCATGCACCTATATTCTATATTGCTTTTGTTTACTGGAACTAGGCATATAAAACTGAGTCAAATTCATTCATTCATTTCAAGGCCGCGCATGCCGCCGACTCGAGGTGACTCGGGTCACATATTATTAACAAATTATCAGTTGTACATAATTTTAACTTTATTTGGTGGATAAATTATTAATATTTTATTATTTATTAGATAATTTTATTTAAAACTAGCGGTCGTATCCGGCTTCGCCCAGATGGACTAGGGAAACGTTCCTCTTTCCGTTCCACGAATTAGAACATAGCACCCGTGCGAAGTCGGGGTGGGTAGCTAGTCCAACCATATAGTATCATTACACATTACACTATGGTATCATGGTCATCATCCAAACAAAGAAATTCTATGGCGCGTCTACAACAAATTTGATTGCCATAAAAAGGATAGTAAGTCAATCTTAAAAGATACACATATGCTGTCGCGGACTTTTGGTTAGAATTTTTAAAGGGGAACAATTCCGTAATACATGATTTTTGCTTAACATCAACCGTTTACGCTGCGCGCGTAACGGAAGCTCTCAAAAAGAATAATTTTTCACGTTTTTGCAACATTTTTCATTGATGCTCCGCTCCTATTGGACGTAGCATAATGTAATAATAACCTATAGCCTTCCTCGATAAATGGACTACCCAACACAAAAAGAATTTCTCAATTCGAACCAGTAGTTCCTGAGATTTGCGCGTTTAAACAAACAAACAAACTCTTCAGCTTCATAATATTATAGTATAAGTATAATAGTGTTACGAACGGACAGAGTAATGACCGCCATCTAGCGTCAACCAGTAAAACCACTTTGTAGAAGGGTTTTACAACAAGGACAACATGAAACCCCTACTCAATACTAGATGGCGTTAGAGGAAAGAATCGCGGGGCTTTCTGGAATTATCTAATCCAGTCGATTGCGTTCGAGCGAGTGGAGTAATTTCTAGAAAGTTCTCGAGACTCGTTCCGACCCATATAAATACCCGCAGGAAGGCGAGCGAGTTCAGTTCAATTTTGGGCTACTTTCGACGCGACTTCGAAGCGAAACTAGTGATACAAGTGAAATCTACGACTTGGCTGCGATCTAGGAACATCGTTAGTGCTTAGTGTTTGGACTTAGTGCTTTGTGTTGGACCTAGTGTTAGTGAATAAATTCTTCAAAAGAGTCAGCAAGTCTTTCTCTCCAAATTATTCGAACCCTAACACGTAACAATAGTATACCGTATAGTATAGATTTTATAGGGTATCTACATATATAAATACCTGATATGTGTTGCAATAAAAACAACAATGATATTTTTTTTGAATCAGTACATGACATGCTACATACAGTTTTCGGTTTGAATCTATACTTACGGGACACCATGTGTAAAAATAATGTTGCAAGCCAACTTTCATATGATGGCTAATCAACTAATTTGTTATAATGACAACTTTAAGAAGACCTCTATATGATGAAGTAGAACAATATGACGTTTATTATGGCGTAAACTATTGTCGTAACAAAACAACGTCTATAAAATGGTATTTGGCTAGTTGGATTGTTATTCCCAATTGGAAATATCTAATTTTACAGAGAATATTTGAAAATATCTTGTCTTATATCTTTTATGGCAACAAATTCTAGTCAATAGCTTCATATACCTCAAAATAGTTATTTGTGCACCACATGAGCAAAGTTTGTTATGAGCAAGCAAAAGATTTTATGATAGATTCATGAGAAGATAGTTTTTTAAATTCAAATACTTTTCCTCTGAGTGACCATAAAGCCCACTTTTTGAGCTAGTGAGTTGAAATTTTTTTTAATTACTAAGTCAGAACTTTCAAGCAAAGTATCGTTCGCCTCAAATTTTATGGCGGATCGGAATACAACGCTTTAAGCGTTCTAGCGCAAGTACAATCATATACCCCTCGCTCCACTGCGTCCCGCTACATCTAAAACTGGTTACTGCGACGCGACTTGTGCTTATGTTCAGATCATAGACATATATATACTAGCGTAGGAGACCAACTGACATCTAAACATCGCATGACCGAAACGGAAATGAGTATGTGTGCAAAATTCACATGTGGTTGAGCCAGTTTTAGTGATGTGCATGGGTGTTTTTTATATTATCGATAGCACGTAGTACTTTCATGATAATGTGTCGTTGAAATTACCGCGTTATCATAAGTCGCAATCGGCAATGCTATTTATTATTTTGAATCTGCTATACTACATAATTTTTGTTTTGAGTTACTTTTCCTAACTTTCAGTTTTTTAAAATGACAAATCATCAATCAGTCAATTCAAATGCCATTTCCTTTACTCCAATAAATTTTTTTTTTTTGTTAACAGTTGATAATAAAAAATTTGCAGAAGTAAAGAAAGCGTTAACATCATTATGGAAATTTTAATATTTAGTTGAATACAAGCCACGTAATAAATAAAACAATATAAATAAACGATTTTTATTTTTAATGACAATACGTCACGTTGCAACGCATAACAACAAAATTTTAACTCTTTGTAAACAAAAAAATGAGAATGTACAAAACAAAAACATTTACAATGGAGAAGTTCATGATGTTCAAAATATACAATTTAACTCGATAGAATTGAAAGATAAACCAAAACTAATAAAACAGTGAAAGTTTTTTTTTTTTAAATTTGTCAATAAATGACTGAGAAATAAATTATTGATATTTATTAATTTGACGACCGCTTAGCCTAGTGGGTAGCGACCCTGCCTACGAAGCTGGAGGTCCCGGGTTCGAATCCTAGGTCGGGTCAGTATTTATATGATGAATATCGATACTGGTACCGGGTCTTGGTTGTTATATGTATGTGGTGTCTTCGCTTGGTACCCAAAACACAAGCTAATGTTTAGTTTGGGGCCACGACGTTGTAATGTGCACGTTATTATTATTATTATGTATTTTCGTGCGGTTTGACTGGTGGCTTCTTACTGCCCATGACGTCACATTGTCTACTCGATTGAGTGTCGCGTCGTCTCACTGCACCACAAATTATGCCTTGGATGCCTTGGACTAGTCTATAATATCTTTTGTTTCTTTATGTAATAGGTAATTAAGTTTTATTTAAATATAAAGGAACAAGTTTCTGTAAAAGACAAAGTGATAATTTGCCTAAAATTGATATTTTCACTGTGATGGACTTTTTCTTCAAATCAATTTTATATTAGTGCTGAAATAAAGGTTTAGGCTCTAAAGTTGAAGGTCCTGGTGATATATCCCGGTAAACGTACGCTGACACTGATCGCTTGGTCTTCAGATTGACCTGTACAGAAATTACAGTTGGCATAAATGCTCTGACTTTAGATATTAAGTATTATTAGTATATTACTTAATATACTTAGAAGCACATATGAAAAAAAAGAAACCCCTAACGGCACAAATTCAGTAGGTATAGATCCTTTCTTCAAAAGTCGTCGGTGATTTAGTTAGACAAAACAGTTATCCGTAAAATGTCTACTGCAAACCAAAGAATGTTTTCGAGGAGTCCCACCTGTTCTATTTAACATTTTTTCCATTGTTCTATGCTAACCGTGTTTACAGGAAACCTGGATATTATGAAAGAGTCATCATTATCAGGAAGCATTTTTTAACACCGCAGTTTCTTGGAGGAAAATGAGAAACTATTGTATACAGTAGTTTTGTCATTCAAAGTTAAATTATTTACGACGTTCATAATCAGAGAACAGATAGAACGTCAGACTTTAAATCATAAATAAATAACGATTAAAATTAATTGTGTATATATCTTATATTTTCATTTGAAAAACTCTTGTATTTACATATATACCCTATATGTAGTATATATGTATAGATGTCATACTTTCTTTTACAATGTGCTGCCAGGCTAAATAAACCTCACAATATGTTTAAAAACAGTTAACGACATCATTCCAGTGGAACAGGTGCAATTAGGTAATATCAAATTTACAAAATATTTATATTTGAAAATATCGACATATTGATAGATTTTGTGCAATCCCTATGCTTAATTGTTTGATTGTAATTTTACACAATATTTTTGTATCGTACACATAATTGTTTAAAATAACAAATTATTTACAAAATAAAGTATTTACCGTATACTACTCATGTATAACCAAGTAAATTTAGGATCGCTTTTTATAAAAATAAGCATTAAGATAACAATATGTTATTGGCAGTACTTACCGGTGAAATGTCTCTTTATTTGGATTATTAACATATGTTACAGTGCAATTTAAAACTGAACACTACACCATTTTTATCACAAGAATTAATTTTCGTAGAATTCAAAACGATTATAACACAAAATAGAAAACAAAGCTGGACCTTATTTTGACAAGTGAGTAAAGAAGACTAAATGTGTTCAAAGAGGTTTTACGTCAGATTTTCTTGCATTTCTTTCTCGCATGTAGGATTTCCGCAAAGAGCTGGATGTCATTCGCACACTGTGTTCCTCTCTTACGCTAGTATATATACCTTTATGGTTCAGATCTGCCATAAAGCTTGATTGAAACTATATTAAAATATAAATCTTAATCCGATTTGGTGATATGGTAATATAATGGTACTAACCTTATCTATAGTAACAGGGTTACCATCATCATCAAAGTATGTTTTCCTCGGTGCCTCGAACCTTTTTGGCCTGGGTGGACGTAGCCGAGATAAACGTTTCTGATAAACTAGCTGTCCTTTTGGCATTGCATCAGATTGTAAACACAGACCCATAATTTCGAGAGCCTTTTTAATTTTTTCTCTATCATCCACGTCTTCTTCATGGCTATGGAATATTAATTTAACTAAGTAATAATAATAATAAATGGGGCATAGCCATCTTGTCTCAAACTAGGTAGTATATATATTATGGGTACTTGTATTACATACTTAAATAATACATACTGTTATATTAATGAAATTAAACCTTTGTTGTAAATTGATTACGACAGCACTATTTTTAGGTACATCACTTATGTAGAAAACTCACAGAATTTTGTCTTTGAATATACTTGTCTGTGGTGATAAACTCGATACCTACAGTGCTCTAATTTTCTTTTAATTTTATTATTATGTAATAAAAACAATGCGTGGATAAACACCTTATAATGAATTTTTTTTAAATTTGATTTGAGTGTACATTTTAAATTTAAAGTCAAGTCGAACATTGTTTACTAATAATATATATATACTCAGACCAGAATGCATTGAAGCCGTGCAATTAAATGTCTGAGTGACTTTAAAGGCAAACACGTTGAGGGTTTGACATAAAATAAGTCAGCTACATTGCCCTCTGCACCTTACCACCTCTCGCACGCGCCATCAGTTCAAGGAGTATCACTCAACCATCAGCGACTTCGAGATGCAGTCTATATCTACACCCTTCAAGACCTAGTTTGAAGGATGCAGATTACATAAATAACATTAATTTAGACAAATGACATCTTAACTGACAGATTGAGCTATCAATAGAAAAATGGGCCATAGTGCTTATTTTCGGGGTTTTAGAGAAGCTGATTACGATACTGACATTAATGTCTGCCGTCACCCTTCACTTATCTTTTAAGTTAATTTGCTTTGAATGAATTTTTGACATGGTTTAAAAATTTTAGTTTTCTTATCACAGCAAAGAAGACTTCTAATGCATGTACATAAGTACATTACTATGCACAGATCTTTACCGCTTTGAGTTGCCTACGAATGACTCAATACGCGGGCAGTGAGGGGTAGTAGTGGGAGGCGGACGCAGCGCGTGCGAACGAGTAGCCCAAACTATCCGACCTTTTCTGCTTCTCCATTTAATGCTACTGCAACACTTTCTGTAAATAACTTCACAGCGGCATAAATCCGTGCATAATACTGTAAGTTCACAAGCAATTGTTTATATTCTGTGTCATAGATAAAATTAATATATGCAACTGCACATAAGTTAGTCATTTTAACACTCGTTCTTTCTCATTTTGATATTCAGTCTCACCTTATATAAAAAAATAGCATGTTAAAATGACCCTCATTACGTAACAGTTTCATTAAAAGCTAAAATAATGCACTACCTGATGACATTAAGAAGTCTAACATCATATTTATATTTAAAAATAAAATTCAAATGACATTAAAATAGTCATGCTAATAAATTGTAAGCTAGAAAAAAATCTTTATAACTATTTTAAATTTTAAGTTGTTTTATAAAAACTACAATTAGACTTAGATTCAACAGTAAATATTAATAATTACTTTCTTTATTAAGTGAAATATAAATGCTTTTATTGAGAAACTCAATTATTTGTCCTTAAATTCAAAGTAAAATTAGAGCTTCTTTCTGAAAATATTAAAAATTATAATTAAAAAAAATCTTTGAGTAATACCTTTTTTTTAAATTAACTGGTTTATCTTCAGGAGGTTCATCACCACCATCACCTACATGAGTTGGACTAGAATTATTTTGTGACAGATTTTGTGGATGTACTCTTTGAGTCATTGAACCATCTACTGTATCAGTGCTAGAGGAATTTTTTTTACCATCAGTATTATCTGCAGCTTCTGTTATCTCATTCATGTCACTGTTGCTAACTTCTTTGCGTATATTTTGTAAAAGAACACCAACTGAACATGCATATTTATTAGAGGTTTTTCCTTTTCTCTTTTTGAAATTATTTTCTTTGTCATCTAGTTTGATCTTGTCCACTTTGGTTTGAACTTCTATAACAGATGGTATTTCTTGTGAATTGCCTTCACTGTTTTCACATTCAAATTCAATACTTTTATCAGATATCTTTTGTGTTTCAATTTTATTTTCGGTAGATACAGGCGCCTGGCTTTGTTTATTTTTAGCCGAATTATTTTCTGCGTAGTTGGCGAAATGTAAAGCATACTGTTCACCGAAATGTTTCTTCCATAGAAATTGCCAATACTGGTCTGTATCCATTTCTTCCATTGGCATTTGATCCAAACTTTCATCAATATTGCATAGACGAGTTTGGTCATTAGACTGGTCATCTGAAGTTGATGATGAAACACTATTATCAGAAGCTTCTGATGTCACATGGCTTGATGTGATATCATAACTGGAGATTGTCATTTTAGTAACATTTGTCATTGAGTCAGTTGTAGCTAGAGTCCGAGGGCTCAACATTCTGTCATGTTCTGAACAAGATCTTGTGCGTCCTATTAGTGGCCAATATTCTTTGCTTGAACAATCATTTAAAGGTTTATCTATAGTTTTTTGTAAAATAGATTCTTGTTGAGGTTTTCTTTTATATGGATTGACTTTTGAATCATAAGAAAACTTCCTCTCCCTAATAGCTTCATTCTCTTTAGGATAGATTGGATCAGCTGAGTGTTCTTTCGGGATGTGGTATTCGTCCATACATAACTCATTGTTCTTATCTAAATAGGCTGGATTAATATAATTACTGTATTTTTTAATCCATGAAGCCCATATTATGCGTTCTCCATTAACAGCCCAAAATTTCTGCCAAGTGAGTTCACTGAAATAATTTTCTTTATATTCACTACTAATATCCGAGGACAAATCTTCATCCATTTCTAGTTTATCTTTGTCTAAATTTTGAATTATGGCTACAGGTGCATTGATATCAGAATGATTGTCCTGGTAAGTGAGGTCAGCTCCACTATCACTGGGTTGTAACGCATGATACACAGAGCTGTGTGCCTGGACAGGGTCATGTTCATCAGTGGAACAATAGTTGTCTGTATGTGAGGCACTGCAGTAACAGCTTGCTCCTTCATCTTTCTGCAACATTGTTTATAATGCAAATTTTATTGGTTTACTAAAAAAGTAATTTGAGTCCTTCCTGAATGTATGTTTGGCAATGAAAATTCAGCTTGTAACAAGCTCTCATTCCATTATTATGTAAATTATGACTTTTTTAGTATATACCTACTATCTACTACCAAACTACCTACCCAAACTTTACAAAACTCAGCTATTTGTCAATATAGTAGCAAATTTTACATTTTAGTAACAAAAGAATAATCAATATACTTATACCTAATAATAATTACTTATCGTAATAAACATAAGCCTAGACCAAACAAAGCACAGATAACTGTTAACAAATGAAATATATGCACATTAGTAACCTCATATTTTGCTTTATTGGAAGTGTCTACAGAGAAATGTACATGAGAGTAGGCATCCCCAATTTGGGATTTAGAATCAGTTATAACTTCTACATCACTCTCACTGCCAATTTCCTTTTCAACATAATACAGTTTGATACCATCTCTGAAACAAAAAATAGAAACTAAGTGAAGCAGATTTTGAAACTCTTGAAGATCAGCTATTTAACTCTCAGTCTAGTTACTACAACATAAGAAACAGCATAATTATTTGTGAATTTTCAAGAAATCAACATTTTCACATATTAAAAATTATTATTATTATTAACAATAATCACAGTTTAACTAACTTTGTTTTCATAAAATATTGTTATATTTCATAGAAGCATAGCTAACGGCTTTCTAAAACTGCCACCCTAGAAGTATTTATAATAATTTAGGGGATGGTGGGATGAGGACAAAAAAACTATCTTTCTGATTTTTTAAAAATGCAATAATGTGAAAAAAAATATAAATGAAAAATACACACCCATTACTACCGACATGAATTCACTCCTTGCATTGACATTTTTAAACGTTTGCACGCGTTTTTAAAGTTCCTAGTGGGTTGGAACCATCGATTGATGGAACAGTAGTCCGGAGTGCCCATATTTTCAGTTTTTTTGTATTTTTGTTTTTAACCAACCTACCTACTGATTGAGAAACGGTAGAAAAGCAACCTACCTTGACCAAATTTCTTTTAAAAATTCTTTTATGTACCAAACCTAAATAGTTGAGGCTTATCAGAATAGTGGCTGGCCATTTAGTGTTAGTTTCAAGCACCTAAGTAAGTGTTTTGAGTTTGAAGGCTTTCAAAAATGTCTTATCAGGTATGAATAACTTATTTTTAATTTAGTTTTTTTCGTATGTTCACCTCATCCTCCCCCTCCCCCCCCCCTGTCTTCACTCTTTTTTATTATTAATAATCTTAAGGTGGTAGTTTTGGAAAGCCAACTCAAGCATAGTCTTGTGCAAAATGGAAACTAGCAGTTTCCATTTCTGAAAGGGGTTAGAAAAAAAAAATTTTTAATGCAATTGCGTTGAAAAAAAACGGGGAACAAATAAATTAAACATGCTCTTTACTTGTATATGTACACATTTTACTCTTACTAAGGTTAAAGTAGCATTACCTTAAAAACACTCTACTGCAAAGGCAATATATGTAATTTTCGTCAGCATATTCGTCATCGACGCTGAAGTGGATTTCTGCCAGAGACTCCCAACGATGATCGTAATCATCCATCATTGTGTAAATCTAGGTGAAATCTAGTTTAATTTCACACTATTCTAAACAAAACAGTTGCATTTATTTCTCCACTATGAAACACGTGTGCTTTTAACTCAAAGACCTTTAAAGACTATTTTCTCTGTGTTATAACTAAAGTGTTGTGTTTTAACATGCTTTTAACTGCAGTTCCAACCTAATTTTTATTAGGTAAATAAAATGCAGCACATTTTACTATGTTAACTTGTTAAATTAGTCTGCAAAACTTCAACTTTAGACACAAATTAATTTTGATAATTATTTTATTTTGTCAAAAGTTTATTATGGTAAAACGACAGATGGGACAGATGGGTATAAAAAAATTGGATGATTTTCTCTCTCCCACAGATTCTTTCTCCCTACTATTTTATTTTGTGTCCCTACCACAATCAGTGTTTCTACCTCCTGAGAACCTTTACCTTAGTTTATGCAAAAAATTACTCTCGAATGACCAAAATAACTAAAATAAAAATACCCTAAACTTTAAAAATATTTTAATAACTAGCGGTGGTATTTGACATCATCCGAGTAAAATTTTAAATAAAAGTGTTTCAATTTCATGTCGACAACAGATAATGTATAGAATAGGAATTTTAACTTAACCTGTAACTGCTTCGCTATTTACGTTAATTTATCCATCTCAACAGAAAGCTGAGCAATTAGTTAATTGAATTAATTACCTAACCTTTTGATTTAATTAACAAATCGTGAGCGTTTTATTTTTTCTAAAACATAGATTAAAATATTACTGTCATAATGACATCATGACAGCATTTCTGTGAAGAGATGATATACCTACTTCATGACTGCTTCATGACCGACCTCTTTACTATATCTAAGGGCTACTGACGGTCATGTTGCTATAGTAACGTTTTTCTGTTATTCTAAAATATAAAATATGTCTGTCACATGAATATAAAACTCGTATTGATATTTTTCCTATTTACTTGCTCTTAATTATTTATTCCACTGTAAAGGCATTATTATTAATAATTTCGTTTTGGACTTTATCTGCTAAAATAATTAAAGTTCCTTACTTTTTATTTACATAATTTTATGTAAATAAAAAAGTAAGGAACTTAATCCTTAATTCTAATTTAGTTTAATTCTAATCTAATTTAACTTAATCCTATTTTTTGACGACCGCCAGAGGTTGAGGGCGTGAGGGCAGAGTTTGAGGTCCTGGGTTCGAATCCCAGGTCGGGTCAGTATTTATATGATGAATATTAATACTGGCACCGGGTCTTGGTTGTTATATGTACCTATGTGGTGTGTTCGCTTAGTACCCAAAATACAGGCTAATGCTTAGTTTGGGACCTAGACGTTGTTGTGATTGTATGTGTTATTATTATTGTTAATATAACTTTCAAACCTTAAGAAACACCCTAGTGACAAAAAATACTCTGAATTTGAGGTACATAACCGTTATGTGGGAACACTGCCTACAACTAGCCACGTAGCCACAGCTCGTATTCAGTAGTCATGGCTATGGATGTAATACTAGGTTCAGGACTGTGCACTCCCGAAATTTCATAATACAAAAATGAAATCTTTGAGTTATGTATAAGGTTTACTTTATATTAGAACACGTAAGAAGGCAAAATAACTGTGAGGGAAACAGCTACCGAGGAGTATCTTTGTCCCTTTCGAACACTTGCCTTTAGAAAAAAAAAATTTCATCTAGTAGGTTCTTTATTGATTTTTGTAACTACGGTAACTACGAATACTCGTCTAATATGTTCACCCGGTCCCCAAAAATGGCAACAGAGACGTTATCGGTAACTACAGACCTATCTCGGTAGTGTTGACTGTAGTCTCAAAGATCCTTGAAAAACTACTTAATACTAGACTTATTGACTTTCTAGAAAAGAATAAGATAATTGCTCAAAACCAATATGGTTTTCAAAAAGGTAAGTCTACAGAAGATACTACTTACTGAGACTATAGTGAAACATCTTGATAGCAAACACAAACTCGTCGGGGTATTTTATAAATACGAATATACGTTTAATATCTGATTTCTGTGACTTCTAGTTTTTAATATGTCTATTCGAATGATAATAGTATTTTTGAAAGTTACGATTAATTTTACAAACTTAAAATTTTAAGTTGCATTTAAAAAGGATGTCGTAATATATGGTTTTATACTGGCAACGAAAACGAGAATTTAAGGAATTTTGATGTGTGTTTTGTCAAAGATGAATTTTTTGACGTTATATTACTAAAGTGTCCATAATAATCCTATAAGTTAATATGACTTCTTTGCTAGATGCTTATAATTGTTTTGATTGTGATTCGATGAATAGAAAAGATGGAAACCGATATATATATTTATAAAGAGAACTTTTTTTGTCAAAATAGGAAAATAATTTAGTACATTTCTGACGTCACGTCATACATGCATTCGAGAGACTTTGGTGTGTGATTTCGATGGGGAAGGGGTTCAAGATTTTCTATCTATTCGTATCTTCAACATCCTATTTTTATGGAATTTTCTGGTGCCAATCGTAAGAAAGGAGTCTACATTTCCCCACTAAACTAATATTTCTTACTTCTAGTTCCCGCACCGGCGCTTAAGTGCAAGACATTTTGGACTTAGAAATACTGTTTCAGAACCTAGAGTATTTCAAATCCGTTTTCGTTCGCCAGAACATTGAGGATTTTTGGGATAATTGGTTTTTTTGGAAAGGAAAGAAGCTTGGTCACGTCTACAAAATTATATTTTTGGGTTCCTACCTTCACGTAAGGCGCTAAAGCATGACGAAATTTCTACGAAAAATATCTGAAACAATTGTATTTAGAAAAGTTTCTAATCTTGTGTTTATGCTCATTAGGACAGTTATGACTAGATATTTTTTGAGTGATGGGTCCTGGGGGCCCGGCCGTACAAAAATATGTATTTCTCTGAGACTTAATCACTTTGTAATTAGAGGCGGTCAGCCATCCAATTATAAAATACAATCGAGGTAGGTAGCGTTATTTCTGTGATCGAATCGAAGATTTGTATTCAAAGCGGTATTATATATAAAGGGGGCCCTGCCGCTAATTCATCAAGGCGATTAAGGTACCTATGATATATATCTATGATGCTTTAATTTTTAAGGGTCCTAACTGCTTCACAATTTATTTTTGAGTCGATAACCCTACACCAACGGATCATTTTTTAAGCGGATTACCGCTTTTAGTGACTAGCTTTCTTGAACTTATGTTTTGAAAACAATAAAAAAAGTTTTCTAATAATAATAGAAAATAGCGTAAATTCTATGTAGATAAATCGTACGTTTCATCATAGTTATTTATTGCTGATTTTTTTTGATTACGCACTTGACTTGACTTGATGTATTTTTTGATGACTTTACGATTAGTTTTTGTTTTCGGTACGACTACGGCACCACGTGATTCGACACGCAATTAGGAAGATGTAAATGAAAATTAATCGCGATTTTTTAAGCTTAAAAAAATCTCTTAATATTTATAATATAAATCCCGAAAATATTTTGTCGATATATTGAATAATGAATTTTTTAGAAATAATTTAATTTTGTAAGTTGCAAACACTTCCTACGCCGTCCGAGTAACCGCTGTGACGTCACATCGCCGGTTCGCTCGGTGTGCACCTCGCCATGTAGCGCAGACGAGGACGCAAGGTACTTCAAGACATGCTTGTTCTCGCCCGCTCATTCATTTATTCTGTTTACATCGTTCGTACAGATAGTACTCGTACACTTGTACCTATATTATTGGTCCATTTCCAAACCACAGAATGGAACCAGGATTTGTTTGTGGACAATCAGATAATCTATCTACAGTTGATTTTTTCATGGTCGGAGCGTTTTTTATAAATTACGTAAAGTACATCAGTGCGGAAATTCAAGGAGAAAAACTGGCAAAGTATATATCTACCTACCTAGGTAAATATACTACAATTACTAAAAGTGCAAATATTAAATTAGGGTTTATCATTTATTTTGTAAAGCGTTATTACAATTAGTATATATTAACGTCTGCCATATCTATACAAGCTGTTACCTACTTGTTTTCCGAAAAAACAGAAATACCTATTAGGTACCTATCGACAGGAATTTCTTTAATACGTATAATGCTTCATTTTTAAAAATGTGGTCGCACAGTCATATTCCGTCCCTCGTAAACCGCGCACTTTCCGCGCGGCCCTGGAGTACAATCGTGCACTTCAGAAAAAAGTATGTATTTTTTTCTTAATATTTTACTAAATTCTTATTTCTTTAACTGTTAAATTTCATTATATCTAGCGACCACTTTCCACACCACTGTTGTTCAAGAAATACAAAAACTTGAAAGATGATCTAATATTAAGCATATGATAATTTTGGTTCAACAGGGTATACTCATTTTTTTATAAATCTACTCCATTAATCCACCTCGAAAAAAAAAATGTCTATACCTATATTATAATTTCCCGGGCCGCGCTTGAAATATTCGTTAGTACTATTGTCCGTAACTGTAACTGCACGAACGACCGCCATTCTGATTGAACGTACTCGCTGCGGATTGTACTTTGGTCTGGTCTACCGGTGATCTTAATGTACAAGTTCTGTCCATCTAGTGTTATTACAGTATTGTACTTACCTATCGATAAAAATTTTTTTTTATCAACAGGTCAGGATGCGATAGTTATGGAGATAACGCAATTGGATATTGTTACGTGTTAGGGTTCGAAAGATTTGGAGAGAAAGACCTGCTGATTCTTTTGAAGACTATTCACTAACACTAGGTCCAACGCAAAGCACTAGGTCCAAACACTAAGCACTAACGATGTCCTAGCTCGTAGCCAAGTCGTAGGTTTCACTGGTATCACTCTCGATCACTAGTTTCGCTTCGAAGTCGCCTCGAAGGTAGCACAAAAACTGAACTGAACTCGCTCGCCTCCCTACGGCTATTTATACGGGGCGGAAACGAGCCCCCAGACTATTCCAGAACGCGCGCGGCGAACATGATCGACCGGGTTGGATGATAGAGTGTTTCGTGCATGTGCCCGGTTTTCGAGACTATTCTTTCACAGTAGTTCCTCTAACGCCATCTAGTATTGAGTAAGGGGTTTCGTGTTGTCTTTGTTCTTTGAGTGGTCTTACTGGTTGACGCTAGATGGCGCTAGTTGCTTTGTGTGTTTGTAACAATATGTACAGATAAAAAGGCAAAATGCTCAATGTATAGTAAAAGCAACAGTTACACCTGAGCACAAGGTTTGAGCTACAGCCACAGACAAGTCAACCTTATAGACCACGCTTTGACAGGGAGTAGCATTCGCCAAGGCTATGTAGTGACACTACATAACTACGTCTCTTCTGAGCGGTCAGTTGGAAGCACGTCCGAAGCCATTAAATCGTCAATTTTGAACGAGCCAATGAAAACTAGCAGACCTCTCCCCGCACCCCGCCACTTTTTGGCGATTTCGTTTTCGTACTGACGTTTATTAAAGCGTGGTCTATAGGTTGACTGGTCTGTGGCTACAGCCTATCACTGTACATTTATTTGTAATGAAAGTACAAATTACATTGAATCTGTCGAATGTGAAGGCAGTGCGGCAACCAAAGGAGGATGCAAACATACAATGGTGTTAGTTATGTGGTTACATAGACGTAGTGAGGATCCTGCTTGTACTGAAGTAGCCTGTTATTGGAAGAAACCAAAACTGTCAGAAGTCGGACCAGAATCACAAGCCGACTGTCGATTGTGGTATGTATGAGATACGCGCGTATTACAGCTTCAAAAGCTCACGAATCTACTCAGTGTAGCACACCAGATGGAGTTTTGGTGGAATATCTTTTAGATTCCTATAAATTTAAACAAATGTTTGCAATTAAAAGAAGTAAACTTTTAGAAAAGTCTGTGTGTGAAGAAGTCGCCATCATAAAGAACCTCAAATTCCAAAGAGTGAGTCTTCTTCTGTCTCAAGATTTTCCCTCTGTGGGCGCTTCTCCAGATAGTATTCTAGCTGAGGAATGTATACTAGAAATAAAGTGCCCAGTATCTAATGTGAATTTCAAACACTATGTTAAAGATAATGGTGTCATAGCAAAAACAAAAATATTATGCACAACCGCAAACGCAAATGTTTTTTACAAAAAAAAGAGAAATGCCTCTTTTGTATCGCTCACGAAAATTTCAAGACGACAAAAAACATTGATATACATGAAATAAGTTATGATAAAGATTATTGTGAAGATTTATTTGAAAAATGCAAAAAGTTGTAGAAGGAAAATATATTTAAAGAACTGTTGCATTAAAATTTGGTAACTATAATACTGTATTTGTTGATTAAATAAAATACAATGCAGACACTGCCATATTTCTTTCGGTTTTATTTACTTGAAACTCATAAATTTATTTAAACTATTTTGTTTTGTAAGTTTATTAACCCACATGCGATTATAACAACATCACCCATCATGTCGATTGCTTTTGTGTCAATACATACATGAGGTGAAGTCAGTCTTTGTTGTATTAGCTCATAAAGGTACTATATAGTATCTATAAGGTATTCTATTTTCCATATTATTATCCATAATAAAAAGATAAAACACGAAATAACATAAAAAACTGTGTCCCATAGTACATGCGGATGCGCGAGCAATTCGATTGTGTCGAGAATCGAGATGGTTTCCAGCATAGTTTGTTTCCAGTGAGCGAAATGACGTCATGCATTGAGGCGGGTCGCGGCGGATGATTTTTATGAATTCATAACTTTGAAAATTTGTCAAAAATTGAGTTTTCAAGCTATCGCTTAATTTCTTTCACTAGTATTTTTTTTATTTTTTGTTCTATTTTTCTAGCTATTAAAATTTTCATGCTCATTTTCCTCATTGTTGTTCTTTGGCTGTTTCTTAAGGTGTCGCTTATTTGATTTTAATTTAGATTTTCTTCAAGCGCCCCTTACCTGCAAACTTTTCCATCACACACATCCACTATTTAGAATTTTGTAATTTTTTCTTGTTTTTTTGTCCTTTTAGTCAGTAAACTTGTTATTATAGAACACTAGCAACAAAAGTCAAGATGACAGAAGAAATAATAAAAATGGAAATAAATTATTGTCACCCTAGACGAAAGGAGACAAAGGGACTTGGAGTTCGCTATTTCATCTCCTCGTTTCAAAATGCCGAGTGCACTGTCCTGAATCTAGTATTACGTCCATGCGTGTATTGACAGACTACAGATCTGTCAGTTCAGTTATTCTGTGCATCACTGTGCACAATCTGTGCACTGTGCATTCTATGTATATTCCACATATTCTATGTTTACGTGTGTTTACGGTGTTTCACGTGTATACGATTTCGTTGTGTTTCGCATGTTTTTCAGCAGTTTTCAGCGTTAATATGTATATTTCAACTAATATAGAAGAGTAAACGTGGATTTTTAAAAATATATTTAATTAAATTAATGTACTGACTTATTTATTTAATTTTTTTGAGTTAACCTAGCGTATAGAATGGGTAAGAAAAACAAAGACTCGCTTGGAAGAGCGTTAATAAAGGACCGATATAGTAAAAACCGGCACCGCAAACATGTAGAAGATAATTCTTTGGTTAGTAGAAGTCATATAAATTTTCTTTAAGAAAACTACAATCATAATTCCATGCGTGTTGAAGCCTCCTAGTCTTAGCCGTTCCGAGGGCAAAAGACCCGATGGTATGACTTTGGTTTCGTGGGAGAAGTGTAGGTGTCTACTTTGGGACGCCACGTGTGTCAGCACATTTGCCGCCTCTCACCTTGGAACCAAGGTGAGAGGCGGCAAATGTGCTGTGGGCCGGAGCCGTTGCGGAGTCTGCAGCCGCCAGAAAACGAGTCAAATACTCTACTCTGGGGAGTAAATACTTGTTAGCCCTTCTTGCGGTGGAAGATGCTGGCTGTTGGGGGAGTGAAGCCAAACCTTTCGTCGCGGGCATCGGTCGTCGTCTGAGAGAAAGGGGACTCGACCCCCGCTCCGGTTCGTCCCTGGTGCAAAGAATTGCCGTTGCAATTCAGCGCGGCAATGCGATGAGCATCATGGGCACCTTTGCGTCGGGGTGACGAGGAGTTGATTATTGGATTAATTTTATTTTCTATGTATAATTTCATATTTCGTGCTTTATACATACTATCGTAATTGTATTATTTACAAACTAAAATTAACTACTTATAAAAATATGCATTATAATATACAAATTGAAAATATTATTAAATTATATTATTACTAATATTTAAACTAATAACCCACCCCTTGTTGTCCCCGGCACAAAGGTACGCAAGATACTGGTCGCAATGCCACGTGGAATGGCAAACATCTCTATGGTATTATCCCTTCTCACAGCGCCTTTATAAACCATTAAATCTGTTTATCAGCTAGTATTTTCCTATTCCGGTTGCGCTTTACAATGTAGCCTAACAAAAAGTTTAAAAATATTTAATCTAGCCTAAAGGGGAGAGGAGTAGGAAGTTCCTTTTTTAAATATGCAGTAAATATCTTGTAACGAAAACGCAAAATAAATATAGGGCTCCTTGGTGGCTCGTCACTCCACTTTGCACCTTGCATAATCACAAGCAATACCTGACATAACCTATTTTGGGGCTGCTTTATAAAAAGAGAATAATATTTATGTTTTAGTAATATCTTTATCTATGTCTTGACCAGAGTTATATCGCCTTAATAATATTTTTTGGAGAGGAAAGTCTTCTTTATTAAAAAAAAAAACAAACATGAAAAAAAATAACTTATGTAGTCCCTAATACCCGAGTAAAATAAAAATAAAATACAATGTGAACTGAATATATAGGCACTCTGACTACTGTTCCAATCCACTAGGAACATAATTGAATCACACTAAAAATATGCGCAAATCAAATTTTTGCCTGTTACTACAGTAAGGTAGGTTAGGAAATTGGAGATTCCTTTTAATTTTAATTACAGTAGGTATAATAAACAACGTTAAATATGTTGTTTTTGTTGTGATAGTGTTATCTTGTTATTATAATGTTCATTTTATGTATTGTTGGCCTTGTAAGTTATTGTTCGTGTTTAAAATTGATTTTAAGTATCTAGTAATTTGATTTTCTTATGCTATTTGTTGGAGTAATATTAGTTCCTTCATGGTAATTTCTTCATTAAACTGTGTCTTTTAGCATATTTAACTGGTTTCATTTTGCTATAATTCTGAAGTCCCATTCCCCCTTTATAAAGCTGACCCCTTATTTTTTTGAAATGAAGGAGTGTTAACCTATCTTAACCGAATTTCAAATTGATCATTGTTGTGAACACTATTTTCATCAGGCAGCATTGGAAAGCCGACCCTCTATTCCTCTATGATGATTTACTGGTGCAGCATATTAGTATGTTATCTGCTAAGACTGTGTTTTATTCCCAGTTTAGTTAAGTTGTCGGAGTTGATATATTCTGAGTATGGGTTTCCGATCAGACATCATTTATGGAACTATTATTCTATGTTTCGATGATTGAAAAAGATGATAAGCGAGCTCTATCTGTAGACTTGTTTCAAAGGAGTGGAGCTCTTTCCCCCAAGACCTTATTTGTAAACTTCTATTACTTGACAATTAATATTTAATAAATATTTATATTTACTAACTGTGCACTTCTTCAAAAAATTTTTGTTATAAAGATCTTCATGAAATATAAAGATTATGATTCCTTTCATAGGAAATTTGGTAGCGGTGATGTAAACCCTTTTCTGAGTATGCCATGATTAAAGTGTATGCAGAGTTAAGAATCTTCGAGTTTAATAACAGTAGGTATAACAAAATTATATCCCCCAAGAAATATCATTATGGATAGCTACATTTAGTCAAAAGTGCTGATAATCGGAACTACTAGCAAGCTCCATTCGATTCTCAGTTTTGTTAATTAACATTGACTTTGTTATAAAGTTGTATAGTTATTAAAAAAAAAACCGGTCAAGTGCAAGTTGTAATCGCACACGAAGGGTTCTATACCATACCATCAGCCCGTTAATGCCCCACTGCAGGGGCTTAGGCCTCCTCTTGCGATGAGTAGACTTGGAGCTTGATTCACCAGGCTGCTCCTGTGCGGATTGGTGGATTTTAACGACTATTGATGGCAACTGTACCACCATACAATATAAAAAAATATGTTTCTTAACAAATATTAAGAATCAAAAATGCAAATTTTTGAGGGTCTCAGGAAATTCAAGGCCCCCTTGCTTATGTATTTTTTCTATTCTATATATAAGATAGAATAGAAATTAAATTATCTAACTTATTAAAAACGCTACAGGTTTGATTGGTTCAAAAAATGTTATAAACACTTAGATTGGATTGCATAATGTTATGTGAAGTCATGTTTGTATGTAATGAACAATCAATCCATACACAATATATGTAATCAATGTGTTAAGAGAGAAGGATCAGAAACGTTTAAATTGATCACATGTGTCTCCTCTACTTGGCTGTAGTAACTCTTGAATTCACGAAAGTTTACTCTTTTGCAGTTACACACAACGGAGGTAAACGATGGTTATGATTGGGGCCGACTTAATTTACAATCAGTAACAGCTGAATCATCATTACAAGAATTTCTATCTACTGCTGAACTTGCGCAAAGAGAATTTGCAGCTGAAAAACTAAATATCAGATATGTTAAATCTGCACCTACTGAAGTATCTGTAGTTACATCACAGCCAAATTTCGATGAACCTCTTACAGTTCCTAGGAGGTAAGTAAATTGTGATGTGTGTCTATTTGTCAAAAAATTTGTTTACAATCAAACATATATATTTTTAGGTTCCTATAACTTCCTCAAAAGGAATAAAGGGAACCCTTATCTCGTGTCCATCGTCTGACGACCGCTTAGCCTAGTGCGTAGCGACCCTGCCTACGAAGCTAGAGGACCCGGGTTCGAATCCCAGGTCGGGACAGTGTTTATATGATGAATATTGATACTGATACCGGGTCTTGGTTGTTATATGTATGTGGTGTCTTCGCTTGGTACCCAAAACACAAGCTAATGCTTAGTTTGGGCCCTAGACGTTGTTGTGATGTATTCGTTATTATTATTATTATCTCTTTTGTCACAAAGTGTTTTATTTCAAAACCACACAACTTAGAGATTTGAAATTTGCTTTATACGAGGCATGTTTTTTAAGTAAGTACCGTTTTGGAATTAAAAAAAGACGTGCAAAGATATGGCAATAATTTAATTTTTACATGGAAGCCTGTACCTTAATCTACTTTTCTACATAATTTCCGTGAATATTGAGGCACTTGTCATAACGTGGCACCAGTTTTTGAATACCCTCCTCATAAAATTCTGCCGCCTGACAACCACGGTATCACAACTGTTTTGACTTCGTTATCGTCTTGAAGACGCTGACCGCCTAGGTGTTTCTTCAAGTGCAGGAACAAATGGTAGTCGGTGGACGCCAGATCAGGGCTGTATGGAGGATAATCTAGAGTTTCCCATTGAAAATCTTCATTAAGGACCGAAGGACGCCCACTCCGTTCTTCATCGTGCACATTTGTGCAGCCATCTTTAAATGCTCTCACCCATTTCCTTACCATTCCTTCACTCATAATGTTTTGTCCGTAAACTTCACAGATCTGACGATGAATATCGATCGATTTTACGCCCTTAGCACTAAGAAATCTTATAACAGCCCGTACTTCACAATCGGCGGGACTCACGATTGTCGGAGGCATCTTAAATACTCAGTAAACAACGCATAACAATGAAGAATCAGACTGTAATGGCGTCAGTGCGTAGACAAGAGATGTAGGTAACCAGTGCGTATGCGCGGAACGCCGACCGTAGCGCTGCGGCGGCGGAATCGCAAAACGGTACTTACTTAAAAAACATGCCTCGTATTAAGACTTTGTGCGTGTACATATTTCAACACTCAAACTTCATGAAATAGTTTTTAGATTTACTCCTTCCAAGGATAAGAAAAATATTTTTTTCAAAATATATGGCCCCATTGTTTTAATGGTATATTTAAAAATTTGAAAGAATACCACTTCTCTTATTTTTTACATTTCTAAATTCGAAATTTTGATATTTCGAAAGTTAGTAGGTGTTAGGTCATAGATAAAAAGAAAACAGCAACTTTTTTGGTATCTTAGTCACTAAAAAAATATTTAAAAAATACTCAAATGTCCTTAAATAGTGTGCAAGTTGATAGCGACTGGTTTTTTGATAATGTAGTGATGGTAAGAAACCTAATATTTGGAGCCCGACTATCTCTTGACAGGCTTCTTTTTCTGAGTGCTGTCATCAGTTATTATTTTTTGTTTTGCAGGGCTGGAAAATTTTAATTAATTAACTAAACACAATTTGATATGCAAATATAATATACAGAAAAGTATTTATTTTCTAAATTAAAATGCCCTTTTTTCTGTTTTTTGTTAGTGAATTTACATTATTTTAAATATTTTCCAGACCTCAGTGGCAACCGGGTGTAACTGCTGAAGAACAATTGGATAAAGAAAGAGAGTCATTTTTGGACTGGAGAAGAAACCTTAATGATTTACAAGTAGATATTATTATTTTTTTGTTTAATAGATATATTCCTAACATTCTGATCCATATTTATTTCTGAAATAACATATATCTGTATTATAATTTCAAATTTTAGTACATACTAGTTTTCCGCCCGCGGCTTGACTCGCGTGGACTACACTCTTGTACCGGGACAGTTAAAGGAATGCGACGCTCCAGAACATTGTAACGCTTTCTAGAACATTTTGAAACTTAACTACCTAAGAAATCTCTATACCTAATTTCATAAAAATCCATTTAGCCATTTTAGCATGAAGAATAGCTATTCCACAAGTCAGTCCCAAAATCAGTCATTTTGGAGATTAGCCGGAACAGACAAACAGACTTAAGACATTACGATTTTTATTTGTTTATAAAAAAATACTCTTTATTCCTGACTATGCCCTCTTTATGTTTGCAAAATTTCAGTCAAATCGGATCAGCTGTTTCGAAGATTAGCCCTAACAGACAGACAAACACACAGAGAAAAACCAACTTATGTCACTCCTGATTACCTCCTTTTTATGTCTGCGAAAGTTTTATGGAAATGGTTTAGTCGTTTTGGAAATTATCCGGAACAAAAAGACAGACAGACAACCGCACGGACAAAAAGTTACCTATAACACTCCTGACAACCAATTTTTAATGTCTGTGTAGTTTTATTAAAATATTTAAAAGTTTAGCTCCAACATACATATAGACAGACAAACAGACAAACGAAAAGTGGCGCATGTCACTCCTTACACCTATCTTTTCACGTCTACGAAGTTTAATTAAAATCGGTTTAAATGTTATAGAGTTTAGCTCGAATATATATATATAGTATATACATATATATAGACTGGAATGAAGCTCAAGGGCAAGTACATGCCAAAATTTTCCTAAAGGAACACAAACCTGCTAAGGCTAGGCAACTTCTAGAACTAGACAGGAAGCGACTAAGATTGGTCACAGAAGCGCTGTCTGGGCACTTCACCACCAACAGGCTCTTGCAACACATGAGACTCACAGAAACAGCACTGTGCAGGGCATGTGGTATTACGGAGGAAACAATGTTACACATTCTCTGTGAATGTGATGCACTAGGGGCATCACGTATGAAGCATCTAGGGGTATGCTATCCCAAACCGGATGAGTTCTGTGACATGCAAATTGGTCAAATCATACAATACATGAAATGCGTATTTGAGAATGACAATTAGTAGGGTCGAAGGATGGGGACACAATAGATCTAAATAGGTCGCAGTGTAGGGTAAGCCCACCCCAATTAAATAAGATAAGATAAGAAGATAGCTCGAATAGACAGAGAGACAGCCAGACAGACAAACAAAAACTATTGTATGTCACTCCTGACAATCTTCTAATCAAATCTGTGAAGATTCATTGAAATCAGTTCATCCCTTTCGTAGATCAGTTTGAACAAACACATGAATGGACAGAAAGACAAACAAAAAGTATTGTATGTCACTCCTGACAATCTTTTTATCATACCTTTGAAGTTTCATTGAAATCGGTTCAGACGTTTCGGAGATCAGCTCGAACATACAAATAGACAGACAAAAAGTAGTCTATGTCACCCCCGATAATTCCTTCTGCACGTCTGCAAAGTTTCATTGAAATCGGTTTAGCCGTTTCGGAGATTAGCCGGAACAAACAGACAGACAGACAGACAAAAATGTTATTTTGGTGTATGTACCGTATATATATTCATATGCATGTAATAAAAACGGTGATTTCAATATTACAAACAAACACTCCAATTTTATTTATCTGTATAGATATGCGAATACTACAATTGAAATGATTTCAGGCAAAATTAGGCGCTGCCCTTACGCCGTATGAAAGAAACCTGGAACTCTGGCGACAGTTATGGAGGACTTTAGAGAAATCTGACATTGTGCTCATACTTTTGGATGCGAGGAACCCGTTACTGTTCAGGTAAATAAATTTACACACAAACATTGTCTGGCTTGAGTATTCACTATCTGATAGTGTACTGTGAACATATATTTTTATGTATACCTACTTCATAATTTTTCGTATGCTTACAAACTGTGAAACCCGATTAGAAAATTATTTGAAATTCCATTTACCACATAATTTATAATGTTCTTGATTAGGTATTTGTTTTTTATTCGACTACGGCGCCGCCAAAAGAAGGAAATAAAAGTTTCGTGGGTATGTGAAAATTCCGGGCGTATATAGGTGTTCATATTGGTATATATGGATGTAAGAATGGATGGTAATATTTTTCGTGGACATATATTACATGCATACAGGTTACATACAGTACTCGGCCATAAGTTATGCACACGATGTAGAAAGCGGCTAAGTAAAAACAAGTTTAAAAATCAAATGATAGGTAATCCTATCATTTTTATATTCAATTACAAAACGACATTGTTTTACTTTATTGTAATTAAACAAAAATTGTAAGATTACCTATAGTTTTATTTGTAAACTTGTTTTTACTTACCTGATTTGAGATTTCTAGAACTTGTGTGCATTACTTACTGCCAGGCACTGTACCTCTGACCAATTTTATTGAATGAGGTGTTGATAAATTTGTATTAACTGTGTGAGTTAAATTATAACTTAAAATGTATTAATAAAAATTATAATTACAAAAGTCCGACTATAATATAAAACCTCATTATAAAGTCAAAGTCAAGTTAAAAAAAATAAACTATAAAAAGTTAAAAATAAGAAATTAAGAAATACCTTATGTTTCTTTTACAAAACCTTAGCCAAAGATGGAGGCTCCACAGGGTGCAGAATGCAGATAACATGACTCATCATCAATTTCGATTTAAAATAATACCCGCACTTGATTTGAAGGTTTTAAATATGACTATGGCTTAGATTTTATTAAATAAAGCAATTTATAACTAGATGCTATACTTTGAATTCTTATAATAGTATCCCAACCTCTTTAATCAAGGTGTTTTAGCCAGGCACAAATTTTTTTGCAATCACATTAGGTCTTAATCTATGAAGTTGTCATTTTGTATGAAATAAGTTAAAGTATTTTTTCTTTGTTTCTGTTATTCAAAGTAATTACCCGTGCAATCAATGCATCTTTGCCAACGCAGTGGCAGTTTATTGATGCCCTTCTTGTAAAAATCAACTGGACGGGAGGCAACAAACTCGTCAAAAACATTTTGTACTGACTCTCAGGAATTGAATTTTTGAAAAGTTGTCCAAATTTTGAAAAAAGTAATAGTCGGTAGGTGCAGGGTCTGGTGACTATGGCGGCTATAATGAGGCTATGACGTGCCATCAAAGAACTTTGGTTTAGTGATTAATGAGGGAAAAAATAAAACTAAATTTTTTCTATCATTTAATTTCCTCTCTCCTTTCTTTTCCTCTAATAACCACGTCCACCTCTCCACCTCTAGATTTTATTTTATCCTCAAACCGTGCCACTCTCTATTTTATTTTATCCTCAAACCGTGCCACTCTCTTTTCTACCCTAACTCGCATTTTGTTCCCTTCGATTCCTCTGTAAACTATATGGGATGTTCGGCTGAACATAGTCCACACATAGAGCGTGTAGAGCTTACCGGACTAATAAAAAATTTCATAAAAATAGATTATAAAAAATGAAACTTTAAACATGTTTTCCACGGTAACCGTAGTTTGCGCCATCTGTATACTTGAAACTTTTTGTTTAATATGGTAAGCACTACACGCTCTATAAGTTTGTACTAGATTCACCTGAACAGCCCATATAGTCTTTTAATTCTTGCTCTTATTTCTCCTACCAGCCCTTAAACTCTTTATCCATATAAATAAATTAAAAAGTACAAAAACAATATAATTCAAATAATTAAACCATAAAACTTTTTATTGGCACCCAGACATATACATTTTGTACAGCAATAATAACATACTGTCTTATTTATTGAAAAAAAAATTGTGGGAATTTTGGATTTCAAAATTAAATACCAGATAAATTATATTATGTTTCTACTTTTTTACATTTGAAAATATTGTTAAGATAGCAAATGCTTCCTAATCATTGAGATAGCAAATGCTTCATAATCAGTCACCTAAATGTGTCTGGAATTGAATCCTACATTTCCATAACTATGGTATTAGCCTTTTTGCCCATACTAGATAGGTACTTTGTTTTGATTTTTTGAAAACATATTTAACTAGAGTTGAAATTAATCAGTTGTATTTTTTTTTTCAATTTGCCACTGATCAACTTATTCTATTAACTAAATTTCTGAATTAATCTTGTGCCCGAATTATTTTCATTCCATTCCAGCAGCCCGTTTATACCTCACTGCAGGGGCCTAGGCCTCCCCTCAAGATGAGAGGCTTTGGAGCTTAAATCCCCCACGCTGCTCCAATGCGGGTTGGCGGATTGTAACGACCGCCATCTATTGACAGCAACCGGGACCGATTGCTTAACGTGCTCTCCGAGGCACGGGGTCGGTAATAGTTAATGTACTTAAGTCAGAAAAACTCATTGGTACACGCCCGGATTTTAACCATGGCCACAGATTACTTATAAGACATGAAACAGGTTTGCTGCATTCGGGCTTTCACGACACCTTCCCAATTATTTACTCCCATACCATCAATGGCACGCATACCACTGGTTTGTTATTGCTGAAGGTTTACAGTACATGATTTTTAGTAAGGATCGCTGTCCACCTTCTAGTACAGGAAATTTAACCTTGGATGCACCACCTAATTAGAGGATAATTTGAATTAATTCACATTATTAATATTATAAAATAAAAAGAATTATTTCTCTACATGTTTTAATATTTTCATATGCTTATAATTGCAGATGTGCAGATTTAGAGAAATATGCTGCTGAACAAAAGTGCAAATGTATATTATTATTGAATAAAGCTGACCTAATCACAGAATATGAAAGAAAATGCTGGGCACAATATTTTAACAAGCAGGTAACCTTTACACAACTTTTATAAAAAATGAAAGAATAGTTCCATTCACATTCCATCAGCCCTTTTTATACCCCATTGCAGGGGCTTAGGCCTCCCCTCAAGATGATAGAGCTTGGAGCTTAAATCTACCACGCTGGTCCAATGCGGGTTGGCGGATTGTACCGACTGTCATTTATTGACAGCAACCGGGACCGACTGCTTAACGTGCTCTCCGAGACACGAAGTCAGTGATAGTTAATGTATATAATGAAGTAGGGCAAACTTATTGGTGCATGTCCGGATTCGAAACACGGCCACATGGCCTGATAGATTTGAAACAGGTTTGCTGCGTTCGGGCTATCACGACATGACACGACACGACAAAGAAAAGTTCACTCAGTAACATTGTCAAGTTATGAAAGTAGTAATAAAACATCAAAATTTAATAATTCATAGCAAAAGTCAAATAATATTGTAAACTATTTTAATTTTTGACCATGCCTTGTCCATTCTAAGGAATTTTATTATTTGGATTTTAAGCATTTCTATTCAATTAATATTCATTGATTTTCAGAACATTCCTATAATATTTTTCTCAGCTGCTAAAAGTACTAAAGAAAAAAATATATCGGAAGAAAATGAAAAGGCTTCGACTGAGTCTACAACCACAGAAAATTCTGACAGTGATACTGAAAAGGGAAATATAGGAGAAAATTTTAGTAAAAGAGATGAGTTGACAGACACGGAAAATGATATTGAACGATTTAAACGGCAGTTAGGAGATTTGGACAAAGCTGTATCCAATACGGAGGGTAAAATAGATAAAATACAGGAGGCCCTGGACAATATTCTTGAAAACTTGAAACTAGGGATCCCTATTGTTTCACTTGAAGAAGAAAAACCTCCAATTGAACCCCGTAAGATCAGCGATGTGACAGCAACGGTATCAGAAGAAGAATTTTCTATGTTAAATTCACATGAAATATTTGATAGAATGAAATTAATAGACGTCTTAAAGAAACAACGAAAAATAGACAACTTAAAAAATCCACTGAGATTAACAGTTGGAATGATTGGTTATCCAAATGTTGGAAAGTCTAGTACTGTGAATGTGTTAATGCAAACTAAAAAGGTATGTTAATTCGGTATGTTTGTCAATCCTTTGTATAGTTATCAAACTTTATGGCGGATCGGAATACAACGCTTTATGCATGCTTGCGCAGGTTCAGTCATTTGCCCCTCGCTCCACTGCGTCCCGCTACACCTAAAACTGGTTACTGCGACGCGACTTGTGCCTATGTTCACATAATAATAATAATAATAATAATAATAATAACACACACAATCACAACAACGCCTAAGTCCCAAACTAAGCATTAGCTTGTATTTTGGGTACCAAGGGAAGACACCACATACATGTAACAACCAAGACCCGGTGCCAGTATTAATATTCATCATATAAATACTGACCCGACCTGGGATTCGAACCCGGGACCTCTAGCTTCGCAGGCAGGCTTCGCTAACATCCGCCATAAGGTTTGATTGGAACTATAGCTATCTTTATAGACATGTGAAAAATGAAGTATTGGATTTCTGGTATTAAAACGTTTGACACATAATGGCTCAAGCATGATTTTCATCAGCTGGTAGTTTGTAAGACCATTTAATATATATTAAGCTTCTTGAACTTCTGCAAATGACGTCGTAAGTGTCGTAACACATTAACGGTAACGCTATGTCCGACACTAACGTCTGACGAAATCGCTGTTCATTGGACCCATGTTAGATGAGATATTGTTTATTGTGCATTAATTTACATCAAAATTGCTAACTAGTCTATATCTGGTGATTTTTATCACAAACAACTGATACTGTCTTCTGTAGTAAAATCTTAATCCATATTTTTGTTTAGTTTGTTTAACGATGTCTAACGGTAGGGCCATAGGGGCTTCCCAGCAAAGTGTTTTGCATATGATATAATGCAAAATTGAAAATAAAGTAATAAAAATATCTTAGATTATAAATAATATTTTTTTAAAGCTGAAATTATAGAAACAACATTAATAACATAGAGTTTATTTGCTAAATATTAATGTTAATTAGATAAAATTTATTTACTTGAAATTTTGTCATAAACCATATGACAAAATGTCACTTAATAATGTAACTTAGAAAAAAATTATAAAATAAAACATATTGATCAAAAGATTTAGTCTTTTCCTAGTGTATATTTATATAGAGTGCATTTCCATTGTTTACCAAGTATACAAAGAATATCCAAATCATGTAATTTTTTTATAGGTCAGTGTCAGCACCATGCCTGGTCACACTCGACACGTCCAGTCATTGATATTGGATGAAGAGGTTGAAATCCTGGATTGTCCTGGTTTGGTGTTACCAGCTTATGCGGTTTCTCCCGATTTATTATTGACTGCAGTTCTACCTATAGATCAAGTGAGTTTTGATTTAATTTAATTATATTTTAATTATATTGAATTGCTTTCTTAATCTAGACATAATAATTTGATACAAATTAATTTGGTTCTGGTTCTCAAACGTTAATATAGTTGTCATTACTAAAAATATCTAATGCAATCATTTTATAAGTATTTTTAATATTTTTGTTATTATTCAATTATGTTTAACAAGATAACATTGTTACATATTACAAGTTTGACATCAATAGGAAAAAAAATATACATCAATCAAAGTATTTCATTCTCATATTACATATTTAATGAACATGAAACATAAAAAGGAATTGCTTACTATACATAGTACATAATATTTTGAAATATTTGGAACCTTGTAGTAGGTAACTTGTAAATATTTTGTCTTTAATTAGCATTTACAGCAATTAATATCTATCAACAAAATAAGATATGTGCCGTGATAGCCCAAAGCGAAACGAACCTGTCTCAAATTTATAAGGCCATAGGGCCATGGTTTGAATCCGGGCATATACCAATGAGTTTTTTCTAACTTAAGTACATTAATTGTCACTGAGTCCGTGCCTCGGAGAGCACGTTAAGTAGTCAGTCCTGGGCGCTGTCAATAGATGGCGGTCTTTACAATCCCCAACCCGCAGTGGCGCAGCGTGGTAAATTTAAGCTTCAAGCCCCCTCTTACTGAGGGAGGCTTAAGCCCCTGGAGTGGGGTGAAAATTGGCTGATATATAACAAAATAAGTCTTTATATCCATATCGTCCAGAGCAGTAAAATGTCAAGTGTATCAAAATGTTCATTTATGCAAAACCAGCCAGTATCAAAATGTCCAGTGTCACAAAATGACTGGAGTATCATAAAAGTATGTTTGTAATAAAAGTGTGCTTTTTAACTAAAGGCTTATAATAGAATCAAGCTAACAAGGTGCTCTCTCCATACTATAACTGGCTGATAAAAAATTTGTGCACAAAAGAAATGTCCTTAGCTTAATTATACTTGACGTCATTTATAAAGTTAGTTTTGAAATATGAAATTTCAAGTTTGTAGACATTACTATAAAATAATAAGACTAAGAAAATAATGCTTTACACTTGAATCAAAACATATTCATGAGTACAGAAAGGGTATAGTGAAGTGGCCAGTATGATTCATTTATTCAAAGAGGTTTATAGACCCAACATACTGTAATGGACACATCAATCCATTAATTTCACTCATGGTACAGATTGCGTCAAACTTTATGGCGGACCGGAATACAACGCTTTACGCTGGCTTGCGCAGGTAAAGTCTTATACCCCTCACTCCACTGCGTCCCGCTACACCTAAAACTAGTTCCTGCAACACGACTTGTGCCTACATTTGGATCCACCATGAAGGTTGATTGTAACTGTATCGATATAAAATTTTTGAGTTGACAAGCATTTTATTCAAACTGGAGATTTTGATACTCTGGACATTTTGACACTCAGGACATTTTCATACACTGGACATTTCGACAATATTAACTTTCTAAAACTTTCTACAAATAAAACCTCTAAGGTTCGTTGTTGCCGACGAATATTAACGCGGCAACACTGAGCGGAAGTACCGCCTTGAAATGTGGAAAAAATATAGGAATTTAACCTTCCTCGCGAGTAATAGGTACTCATATAACATTAGGCCTAGGGGCCTAGACGTTGTTGTGATTGCATACGTTATTATTATTATTAATTATTATAGTATATGTATTAACACGTATATTTTGTACAATATTATTTGGTGCGGGTATTAGCTTATTCTTTACACATACATTATCCATTGTCATATGTTAAAATAAAAGTGTATAATATATAAAACTATTTGCTACAACAAAATTGTCATAAATTTTTGCGTCTGAAGTTAGTCACAAAAACCTCGTAGTGACACAACCTCATAGAAACGTTACGACGAGAAGTATGGTGCACCTGCGCTGCACAATAGGGCATACCACTGAACTTTGAATCATTACAGAAATATGTAGCAGTGATTTGTAAAATAATAACTTCAGGTGGAGATTTTCATTGACCTATTAGCTTGTCATCAGTCATTATCAATCAATTGTCTGTCGATCAAATTGCTCGTGACCTTTGATCTAACCCAAATGGGTTAGTGCGTAGTATCTAGGTTAAGTTATAATTTTAATAATTCAAACACTATCAGGTGTTTAATAAAGTCAATTATCGTTATTCTGTTCAGTCCTGATTCGTTTTTGGGACATCCTGTACATGTAGATATCTAATGTTGATCTAGTGAACACACGCGTTCAGAGATAAGTATACCACTCATTACAAAGGCCAGCAAAAAGCAAAAAGAGATCACATTGGATTGTATCCAGGTCGTTACTTATCTCTGAACGCGTTTGTATTGTAGCCGTTAAACGCGCCTTTTTTAGTTTTATTGTTTATAACTATACTACACTAGCTTATTAGAACCCGGTTGTACGCAAATAATACAGTCGAAATAGTAGTTTTAATCGCCTCAAAACTTTCCGGTCAGCTGTTTGTATTTTTTCTCTGATAGGTTTTTGTAACTTTATCATTTAGTATACTACTAGCGACCCCCCTGGCTTCGCCCGCGTAGACTACATTTTTATATAATTTCTGCTTATGGAATAATGCTACAAGGCCATCAAGTAACAATAAAGTGGATACCGCGAAAATCTTTTCTGTACTCGAATACTTATTTCCACCAATTTTTGGATAAAAAATGGTTGTTGTAGATTATCCCTAAGAGATAGACATCGCGCACTTTTATCTCTTAGGTTTCAGCCAGCGTCTGCAATGTAAGCGCAAAAAATGTGTTTATTTACGACATCACATTAGAGACCTCTAAAATTATCAGTGTTTCTAAAACCCGCATCCAAATCCGTTGCGTAGTTTTAAAGATCTAAGCCTACATAGGCACAGACAGACGGAAAGCGACTTTGTTTTATACTATGTAGTGATTGCAGTTATTCAAGAAGACTTATGTATTATAATAATACTACAAACTGCAAATTGTTCTCTCCAGCTCTCTGAATGTTGTCGTGGAACAAAACAAGTTTTTAAGATGACATACATAATATTTTTGTCAGATGAGAAGTCACGAGGGGGCAACGGCGCGACTGTGTCAGCTAGTCTCCAAACAAACGTTCGAAGAAAAATATGGACTGTTGCTGCCCCATGATGAAAATGAAACGGAACATATCAGTTACAAACAAGTGCTGACTGCTCATGCGTGTATGTATTAGTTTTTAACCCCCGACGAAAAAAGAGCGGTGTTATAAGTTTGACGTGTGTGTGTATCTGTCCGTGGCATCGAAGCTCCCAAACGGATGAACCGATTTGGATGCGGATTTTTTTATATGAAAGGTGAATTAGTCGGGATCGTTCTTAGTTATGTTTGATGAAAATCAGTCCAAGATGGCCGGCACCACAAAATGGCGAATTACATTTTTTTTCACTACTCCATCAATATGGATATCAAATGAAAAGACTTGACTAGTAGAATGCTATGCACAATGACAAATTTCAAATCCAAAATGGCGAATAACATTTTTTTTCACTACTTCATCAATATGGGTATCAAATGAAATGACTTGACTAGTGAAATACTATACACTATGACAAATTTAAAATCCAAGATGGCCGTCACTACAAAATGGCGAATTCCATTTTTTTCACAAATCCCTCAATGTGGGTAGAAAATGAAAGGGCTTGAGTAGTAACATATAGTACACTATATTGAAAGGGAATGAGGAATACTAACTAACGAAATAAAAACTAAAAACTTGAAAATTATTTTTTTTGTCTGATCATGTATGAATTGGTTTAACTAAATAAAAGTAAAAATTTTGAAATTATTAGATTATTTAATTATTAGGTATTTTAAGTTTACTTAGCGGTCCCAGACGCTTTTAAGAATCAAAAATCATTAGACAATGAACAAACTTGTATTATTTTACACTTTTTAAAGGTTAGTTTTTTTTTTTGTGACGGGGGTTTTTTAAATTTTAAATTTAATTTTTATTTCAAAATTTTTAAACTTTTATTTAGTTAAACTAATTCATACATGATCAGACAAAAAAATTTTTTTCAAGTTTTTAGTTTTTATTTTGTAATATTGCCTGCCAAACCATAGTACAGAAACAAATTTTTTAAGTGACTAATTTAGAAACTTTCAAATATAATAAAAATACATAGGACATCCCACAAACGCCTATGACATATATGAAAAGTAAATAAAATGAAGTGCTTAATCACGATCGACATCGCAGCAACACTAATCGCTTTGAAGTTGTGGCCAATTACGCCAATGACTTCGAAGTACCGGCGACTGAGAGTGTGTACCTACCATTACAGGCGACAAACGAGTAGCGATAAAATGAAATAGTAAAAAAGAAATATTAAATTATTTGTTTCAATAATAATGTTCTTTAAGCACTTATTGTTAATTTTTTTTTTATGATTTTGTTAAAAAGAGCGTCCCTCAGTTTCTTGCGTATTCTTCTGAGAGGAACCAGCATTTTTGAATGCGCCTTTGTGGTGACGTTCTTCCACAAAGTAATAAAATTCACTTTTATGACGTATTTCAAGATTATGTTACATAACTACGAAATAAAGATAATTTGATTTGATTAAATAATATTCTAGTCTATCGAATCCTCTTCAGTGATTGGATATATAATTGTTCAGGTAATAAATATGTACCTGTTCAGTGAGTATATATTTATATAGTTAACATTGGCTGATAAATCGTTTTGTGTCGTGATAGCCCAAAGCGCAACTAGCCTGTCTGAAATTTATAGGGCCATGGTTCGAATTCGGTTGTGTACCAATGAGTTTTTTTGACTTAAGTACATTAATTATCACTGACTCCGTGCCTCGGAGAGCACGTTAAGCAGACGGTTCCGGACGCTGTTAATAGATGGCGGTTGTTACAATCCCCAACCCGCAGTGGAGTAGCGTGGTGAATTTAAGCTCCAAACCCCCATCACCCTGGGGGAGGCCTAAGCTCCTGCAATGGGGTAAAAATGGACTGATAACGTGAAGTGAATATAACTCGTTTTTAGTTTCTACTTGTAATTGGTCCACATAGATTGACTGACCGATTGGCCGAGTGGTTAGAGACCCTAACTGCAGAACCACAGGTCACGGATTTGAATCCCACCCCAGACAAATATTTGTGTCCATGAACATGTCTATTTGTTTCATGTCTGGGTGTAAAATGGTTACATATATATATTATAAAGAATATTTAAGTATGTAAATTAAATGTCTAGTACCCATAATATTACTTTGAGACTAGAGGACACTGTGGGATGTCCCAGATATTGTTATTATTCTTATTTCCTTACTAAGACCAAAAGTTGTCGTGACTATGGACCAATTGACACTTGTTTATGGTAATTTCGTCGTTACTCTGCGAGTGGGTGAAAAAGAGTGAGTACTCAAGCGTTACCATTGTCAGCGATTTCACTGCATCCATACCATAGAAATAATAATAGAAGGTCTATATAACCAACGGCTTAATCTAGTGTAGCTACAAGGATGTTCGTTGTAGAGATAGCCCTTATTAAGGAATACACTATTAAGACAGAGAGCTGTTTGGTTAGGAATTTCATAAGTAAAAGTAACTATTGATTTACTAAGATTCTGCAGATTGTGGTTGATTTTTAAAAAGCAAAAGAAAATTCAATAACAGTTTGAAAAGAGGGGTTCGTGTTTAATATGGTTCGTCGAACATTTGAGAATAGATGATTATTTCTGAATTCCGGTTCTTTTTTCTTGTCGACATTTTTTTCAGATTCATATTTTGTTTTAACTGGCTAATTTCGATTTTATATTGTGAAAAAAACAATGGTTGACGCTAAAAATTTTTAATATCTTTTAGGGTTCGATTTTCGTCTGAGACAGATATTTGTGTGCATGAACATATCTATTTGTTCCGTGTCTGGGTATAAAACTATATATATGGATATATTATAAAAAATAGTATTTAAGTATGTATATCAGTTGTCTAGTACCCCATAATACAAGCATAATACTTGCTTACTTTAGTTCTAGATGGCGCTGTGTGGGATGTCCCAGGTATTATTATTAATATGGCTAGTTATTTTAAATCATTGCTCATTTATTGTAGTTATTTTATTTTATTATATATTATATATTTTAGAAAAAAGAATATTTGAACATTTAAATATGAACTTTGACACCATATTAATGAATGAATGTTGCTGGCAATGCAGTACATATTCCTAATTATAGGAATAACACTCCTTTTGCAGTAAAAAAGTATGTGTAGAAGTATTTGTATTGTGTTACTTTAGAAATAATGTATTTTTCTAAAGTAACATGACAAATAAATGCTGTTTTCAAAACTACATTTCTAAAACTACAGCAAATGAGCAATGTTTTAAGGTAATTGCTACTTTGGCGTTGTACGAAATTAGGTGATAAATTAATAATATCTGGGACATCCCACACAGCGCCATCTAGCTCAAAGTAAAGATACTTTCACACCCAGCCACAGAACAAATAGACATGTTCATACAAACAAATATTTGTCCCGGGTGGGAATCGAACCCGCGACTATCGGCTCCGCAGTTAGAGTCTCTAACCACTCGGCCAGTCAATAACTCATGAATTGGGAGATTGTTTTCGAAGAACAATGGTTCTTATTAAGAATTACATTAAGAGGTATCATATTACTTCTCGATATAAGTTTAGACTGAGACTGATAGGATTCAACATAATTAATTTTGACAATAATGTGATATCATTTAAATCATCAACAGACAATCGTGGCTTCATGACCGCAGCTGGTCAGCCGGATCAATCGCGTTCTGCGAGACTACTGCTCAAAGACGCTGCGACCGGGCGTCTGCGATGGGCAGTGTTACCTCCTGGTGCAGCACCCTGTAATACCCAAGAACAACGAGTTATTAAAAGCGGAGATAGGAGAAAACCCACGCCCAGGGAAACCAGGATGGTCGAGGTATGAAGAGAATGCAGGATATTTACACATGTTAGAGGTATATCATAGAACAGTGCCTGGCTGAAATATATACACTTCGAACTTTAAAAAGACACTTATCGACCATGATCAACTTACTTCGGTTTTGTAGAGCGTCATCCACGTCATTCGTACATGTGTGGCGTTTTATGGGAATAAAATGAAGATTCATTCATTTTCAAGTAGGACACCTTGCTGTCATTTTTTAACATCCCAAAGCTATGTTTATGCAGGTTCATATGCGACCACGCGAACACTGCACAAAATTTTGAATGTTTTTTTTATTGATGGTGTTACAAACCATTTTCTTAAAAACCAAGCAGATTAGAGCAATTGAATCCCAAGGATTTTTATAATTTATATATTCTTTTACATTGTAACATCCTTAGACATAAGTTGTTATTGTACATAGTTTTTGAATAAATTGATTTATTGACGAGTCCATTAAATTGCTAGGGAGTTCAATATAACATCTTACACAATTATCCTTGAATGAATTATTTATATTATAGAGCTTTGTAGTGGGCACTGCTAGTCATTATGTCTAGTGTTAAAACTGTGTATATCACGTTTCTTTTTTTTTGGCACCTAATATTTTTGTAGACATATAATGTATTTTCATAAATATACTGACTATACTATCATCATCATCATCATCAGCCCATTTTTACCCCACTGCAGGGGCTTAGGCCTCCCCCAGGGCGAGGAGGGGGGGCTTGGAGCTTAAGTCCACCACGCTGCTCCACTGCGGGTTGGGGACTGTAACGACCGCCATCTATTGACAGCATCCGGGACCGACTGCTTAACGTGCCCTCCGAAGCACGGTGTCAGTGATATTGTGTACTTAAGTCAGAAAAACTCAGTGGTACACGCCCGGATTCGAACCATGGCCCTATAAATTTGAGACAGGTTCGTTGCGCTCTGGGCTGACTATACTATACACTGTTATTACATTAATTTCTTCGAACTTATCTTGAAGTGAATGTCTAGGGACCATTTTATTGTATATAGCATGAATAGCCCTCTTCTGTAGAACCACAATATCATTGATATCAGCAGCAGTGCACATTTTATATTACACTGTGGGAGTAACTGAAATAAACTAATGCTGTCGCTATATTTGTCAACCGACGAATTTTATTTACTGCAACAACTACCGAACTAGTGTAATTGAAAGACGCACTGCATAGGTATATGAGGACCGCTGAAACACTCTAGTATCTACCATATCCATTTCTTCATTCTCAATTGCTATGTTTGTTTTGATGTGTTTCACATTAAATGTAATGAATTTAATAGATTTAGTCTTTTTTTCGTTTAGTAATAAGTTATTTACACTGATCTAGTTTACTACTTTTATTATAGCACTATTTACATCATTAGAAACCACTTGTTGCTGTTTAGTTTTAAACAAAAGTCAGGAATCAGCTGTAAAGTAATTTACGTAGATGAGGAACAGGAAAGGCTCCAATATCGAACCCTGCATAACGCCAGTTGTAACCAATGACCTGTGACAGAGACAACTCTAGAAAACCGAATCTCTCGGAATTGGGAATGGATCATGGCCGTAATTTATTTCTAAAGCTTATAGTGTATTCATTACTTTTAGGCAGGTATTGTATATTTATGAGGACTGAGTATGATGAACAGGAGTATATCACACAGTTGTTTTGTTAACTTCTGTCTCTGCATCCTGGACTGCTAAAATTCTCATTGCTGCTTACCAGTTATATTTGTTAAATATGTTTCTTGATGTTGCAAGCTATTATTGGGCGAATCGAGTCGAGTGGCATATGCCAAACTCTATAATAATTATATCTGGGTCATTTCACACATGGTCATCTAGTACCATACAAGACAGAACCTGTATTATGGATACTAAATGACCGATATACATACTTCAATATTTTCTTTATAATATATATACATATACAAATATTTCACACCCATACACAGAACAAATAGTATTTACATACACATATTTATCCCGGGCGGGAATGGAACCCACGTCTTTTAGGCCTGCAGTCGGCACCTTCGACCATTCAAGCGATTGGTCAGTCATATACAGAATATATATGGCTTTCCTCTCACTTCTCTATAGGTCGAAAACTGAATTCATCTGTTGCTCCATGTGCTTACTTTGTTGTTTTCGCAGCCACTTTCCACCTCGACCGCATTAATTTTCCAGTCGACGTCAAAAACCCGTTGCTTTGATCTCTATAAGAAACTAAATCAGAAATAAAGTGACAATGAAAATGTAAAATACTTTATTATGATTACACACCACCTATGCAGTTTTACATGAAATGTTTATTTTTTGTATTATGCAATTAGCTTGAAAGGAGATAAAATAATTTGTTATTATACCAACAATTTTTCAGGGTTGGCTCAATAAATCAGCTGAAATAGACAAGGCATTCTTTGCAATGAACAAAAGCACAGCCCATACCAAGGGAAAACCAATAATGGGGTATGTATTAAATTCCTACTAAAATTAAGTTTAGTGTACAATTCGAGACACGGATCTACTGAGGGAAGTAACACATGCATAATTATAATCTTTTGGTCACTGTAAAATGACGCACGTGTGAACTGACCAATCGGGGAACGCGACAGCATCTGATAGCCAATCAGATCAGACATAACATTAATCGGTCCGTCAAGCTTCACTTTATACCGCTAAACAACCTCAAAATTAGACCTCTGCGCTGATTATCCTGAGAATACAAGATCCCTTTCGCGAATTGCATTTAAATATGTTATACTATATTTTGTATATGTATATTTTATACCCATATCTTAAACATTGCAAAATATAACCCAAGGAATAACACTTCGAAAAAATTGGGAGTTAGCTGTTTTTTTGGCATAAACCTAGATATTGCGATTCTTAACAAAGTAGCAAGCCCCGATCCTAAGGTAGCTAAAACATTTAGGCGGCTCAAAGGTCTCAAAAACGGTTCTTCATAAATGTCTCGCTAACGATCTTTTTTGCAAAAAAAGTATTGACCACATTTATACTAGCGACCCGCCCCGGCTTTACACGGGTAGCGGAGGTATTTATGCCTATCTTGCTGTGATAAGGATTTATGCTGTATTGCTTAAAATCGCTTCGTAAATAAGCCATTATTTCTCGTAAAAAGAATGGGGTAAAAAATGGTTATTGTGGGTTATCCCTATAAGAAATAGACATATACCATTGAGGACTTTTTTGTAGATGTAGACCTTTTTAAAGTGTACAATACTGTAGTACATTATTTTAATCTATCTCGTAGGGTTCAGCCAGCGTTTACAATGTAAGCACAAAAAAATGTGTTTATTTACATCACATTAAAAACCTCTAAAATTATCAGTGTTTCTCTACTATGTTATGCATCTTATATACATATAAACCTCTCCCTTGAATCACTCGATCTATTTAAAAAATCCGCATCGAAATCCGTTGCGTAGTTTTAAAGATCAAAGCATACATAGGGGCAGACAGACAGCGGGAAGCGACTTTGTTTTATACTATGTGGTAAAGAAACCTACAATAATGACATCATAACTTTATTTGTGATGAGAACCGTTTTGAAGATAGTTCGATTTACATGTATTTGTACTCGGTCCATGACTCTTGTGTACAGTTGACACAAGTTACTCTTCACTTCATCAGCCTATTTTACCCCACTGCAGGGGCTTAGGCCTCCCCTGGGGTGAGGGGGCTTGGAGCTTAAATCCACCACACTGCTCCACTGCGGGTTGGGCATTGTAACGACCGCCATATGTTGACAGCGTCCGGGACCGACTGCTTAACGTGCTCTCCGAGGCACAGAGTCAGTGATAGTTATCTACTTAAGTCAGAAAAACTCATTGGTACACGCCCGGATTAGAACCATGGCCCAATGGCCTTATAAATTTGAGACAGGTTCGTTGCGCTTTAGGCTATTATCACCACTCTCAAGATCAAGTTACTCTGCCACGGCATATCAACCGCGTGGGGTGTGTGTGTGCGTCATGTCAATTTTAGTGTTTACGTCGCGTTTTGTTGTTTTAAAATGCCATTATTTAGGAAGCGTAATTGAAATACAGGAGTCACTTTACATTTGAAAGAAAATACACATTTTAACAGTTCTGTTATTAGGCCATTTGCATAACGAAGCCGCCGACGCGACACGCCGCGAAACGCGATATCACTGAGATAAAGTCTCCTTTTGGGTGAAGTGTGGCGTGGGTGCAGCGTGAGGCTTAGGGTTTAGACGTCGAAAGAAGCAACTCCGCAGAGTGGAACGAGACGTTGAACTGTGTAACGAGGTCTCGGCGGTCAAGATTATTTGACTCGCTTACTGCACGCTGCTGCACGCTCTGTTTAAATGACTCGCTTTACACGCCGATACAAGACTCGGCGACCATTGCCTGCACGCTGTACGACTTCAATTGAACGGAATCGAACCGTGAAGGCTCGTGAAAGCTCCCTGGCTTGAACTTCACGAGCCCGGTTCAACTTCACTTCGGCTCCTAGATGAACTTTACCTAATTGACTTGTTCAGCATACTAGCGTTTTAGTGAATCCCAATTCTAATTCAGCAGGAATCGGACTGGAGCCAAATTTGAACCTTAGAGGTTACTGCAATTAGAACCGACCGCGAAGTAATCAAACGACTCTTGTAAAGTTACAACTCATGCCAAACTTGAAGTTCGCTCTGAAGTGGATGCGAGTAGTGTCACAGTAGGAAAAATGGGTATCAGAGAATTGAGAGTAGGCCTCGCACCCGCCCAAAACGTACCTACATTAACTTCAAACCGAACTAGAAGCTTGGCGCAAACTGTACGCTTGTAAACGCAGCACGCTCCACGCTACGATTTTACTAAATCATAGAGAAGAACACTCGATCAAGTCACCTTTCAAACCAAAAATATTATAAATGAAAATCGGTTCATCCGTTTGGGAGCTATACAATGCCACAGACAGACATACAAATACGTTACACTTTTAACACCCCTCTGTTTGCGTCGCGGCTGATATGCGGTGCGGTGACGTCGTTGACGACGGAGGCGGAGTAACTCGTGCCAATCGATGCACATAATATTCGCGAACCAAGTGCAAAATACATATTGTTGAGAAGTGCATACTTTTTTTGTGAGCAATCGTTTTGGAGAATACGATTTACAATAAGTTGTAACGATAAGTACGCACTTCTCAACAATATGTATTTTGCACTTAGTTCGCGAATATTATGTGCATCCATTGGCACGAGTTACTCCGTCATGTCAAGTATAATTTTCTGATGTACACAAATCGTTAACCAGATTTACGAAAGAGTGTTTTTTGTCAATGGTTTTTTGTGACCTTTGACCTCTAGTAAATTTTTTAGTTTCCTTTAAATCGTTGGGGTCTTTTGATATTTTGTTTAGAAGCACAATACCTATGGTCCATACCACAAACCGACGGCCGTATTCTGGTAAATTAACGCAGCGCCGAAGTAGCGCCGGATACGCTACTTTAAGAAAATCCGTACTTCTAGTCCATAGTCCTAGCAACCAGATTTTTAAACGAAGTGTATTCGGCGCTATTTCGGCGCCGCGTTAACAGTCAGAGCAGGGTCGCAACTTTGCCTTAATTTTTTTTGTATTTATTCCTCCGGCTATAATAGTTTTTTTCAAATATTTGTGTTTAAATATTATTTCAACTCTTCCTGCTTATACATATCAGTAATAATCAAATAATTTTATTCTTCTTTCTCAAAAAGTCTACCTATATACCCAATCATAAAATGAGATCCGAAACGCTAAACGACGACGACTAAACGCATTAATTCACATCATAATTATTTCGTATAAAACGGGAGATGAAAGAAATTCTCGAAACATCTATCAAAAGGAAAGGAGAATCCAAATAAACGTTGCATATTTTGCGCTCTGTAATGGGTACTCTGGCTGTCGGCCAAGTATTAATTCATAAAGTTTCGTATCTTTACGAGCGGGTCACATTTTCGAGACTTAACGATCTTCAAAATTGTCTCAAGCGATAATGTCCGTAGCTAGTGGGCCAGACGGCCATTTTGTAATCGGAACTGGAAAATATACAGGTTGTTCGGCAGACGGTTGAACATACGAAAATGGCGGATCCGTGGGGCCGTCTGCTATGTATTTAGGACCAATAACAAGACCCAGGCTACTTGGTTTTTTTTAATGATTTTTTTTATTTCATTCGAAAATTGTCTTTACTCAAACTTCAAACGTCAATAATATTATTTAAAAATAATAAAAATTACAACATTTTTTTTTAAATTTTCATCTAGAATAACTACAGAATCTTATAATATTCGTATTTGACGAAGATGATAGCTAGAAAATTAAATATGAGCCCTTAAACTACTAACAAATTAAAAAAAATAATTATTAATAGCCCAACTTTGAACTGCGTTTAAAAAAAAAATTAAGAGTGATAGAGTAGTTATAATTATAAGAAAACATCATTGGTTCATGCCCGTTCTAACGGTATGTAATATGTACAATTTTTTTTAAACAACTGGAGTTATTCGTCAATTTTCACTACCCGGGCCTTTTTTTCCCTGAATTCTAATTTGCGGAAAGTGAAAAAAATTACATGCAAAGCTGTCAAAATGTTTTAAGGTGTGTGAGGTGTGACGTAATTAAAGTGCATAGCTTAATAAATATGTGTAAAGTAGTTAAAAATAAAAGTGGATTCAAATAAGTTATCTACAAGGATACATAAAGAAAACAGCCAAGAAGATAATCAATTTTCATCACTTATTTATAACAATTGTTCAAAGTGATGCCCTTGATTTGCTATGCATGCTTGGCACCGTTTTCGTATTTCGACCGTTGTAGTTCGTAGCAACATCTCCGCTTTAATTTTTTCAAATGCTGCAATTATTCGATTTATTAACTCTTCTCGACTGGAAACTTCGGATGCGTATACCAGGTCTTTGGCTCTACCCCATACGTAGTAGTCGATCGGGGTGAGGTCTGGCGACCGCGGAGGCCGGGAAACAAAACCATCCCGACCGATCTTCAAGATCTCTTGGAGAGAGATCTCCAAGAGAGAACTTTGGTGAGCCCTGATTCATGATCTCTCATTATACGGCAGAAAAGCGTAGAGAATACGGGTAATTATTTTCAGGGGTTTCAGTTAAAACATTTTTTCTTGTTTAGTTTTTTTTCTATATCAAACGGAATTTCATACTCATTTTACCGCCGGATATGAATTTAATTTCACTTGAGAAAATGTTTACTCGCATAAAAAATTATATGAAGGAATGAATCCATAATCATCTTCATTATTATCAAACCAATTTCACGTTCCCACCATCAAGTGGTAACTACCGCTTCATCGTTGCCAAGGGTAAGCCACGCGAGGATTGTAGTATACGACTTTTGAGAACATATAATGACGTTTTCGTTAGAGAAACTTAATTTTTGTTGAAATTTTTAATGGTAGGTACTTGACACCAATTTATGTGCTATGAAAGCAGGGGTGAAGTATGCGTTTGAGTGTGACGCAACGGGACATAATCGAGACAAACCGAGACAGCTGGCATAAAACTTACTGAATTTATTTTACGCGTATGCTACTTCTATAGACGGTGATGCGAGGAAGCAACGTTGATATCTCCATGACGAGGATAGTATATCATAGGTGACGCTGAGCTCGGCTGGCGCGATATCTTGTATTAATAGAATAAATTAGCGTTAGGTGGATCTAACAAAATAATATTTTATTCATAGTTTCCGAATCGCCTGTTAATGTACCTACATTTCAAAAAAAAAATGTATCCTATAACTTTCCATACTGGAAACGAATGAACGATTCGCCAATGGACCATCTGCAACCATTTTTATTATTCATATTTATCGTAATAATAAGTCTCAACTTATGAAATTGCCATTTTGTATGAAATAAGTTAAAGTATTTTTTTGTTTCAAACATCTCTATTTCTGTTATTCAAAGTAATCACCCGTGCAATCGATGCATCTTTGCCAACGCAGTGGCAGTTTATTGATGCCCTTCTTGTAAAAAGCAATTGGACGGGAGGCAATAAACTCTTTAAATGCATTTTGTACTGTCGAGGACTGAATTTTTGACCAAAGTGTCCGGACGACTACGAGGTTCATTATTCAAGTCATAATTTCCAGAACGGAAGCGGGCAAACCAATAATGGGTTGTGCGTTCGTTTGTTAAGTTCTCTCCGTAAATGTTGTTGATGTTACGTGCCGTTTGTGCGGTATTAGTGCCACGACGGAACTAATATTCCACAATTACACGAATGTTTAAAGTGTCCATTATGAAGAAAAATGTTCAAATGTAATTAAAACACAACGCTAATCAATAAACAAAAGATTGACTTTGTAAAATGAAAGTCATTTTTTTAAAACAAAATTAATTTGAATTTAGTTCACACAGTTTAGTTTAGTAGAATTCACAGCCAATCAAAATTTTTTTTTTTGTTAGACATGCCCTGTACTGAAGAACGGCAACTTCATAGGTTAAGACCTAATATTTCAAGGGAAATTTTGATAGTTACATGTTCCTCAAAGAAATATCTCATTGATAGTACTTTGTCTCCTCAGAACGAGATATATGCGACCAACTACCATACGGGCAATGAATTTTTTATCCATTGGAAACGTAGCGCAATTTATTCTCATTGATAAAATAATTTTAATAAGTTTCTGCATAACAGGCTACACTACACTAGTGAACGATGTTTCTGCTAGAATGTTTTTATTTTCTGTTCTGTTATTTTATTCTATGGCATATATCAGCACTATCCCAAAATTTTATAACTATTGTGAAGTAAATAACATTTGTATTTATTGAGGCGGCCATGGAGTTGTATGCGTCAGGAATCATTTCGAACGAGCACAGCACACTGGGTTCACGGTTTTATTACGCATGCGGTGTGCCTCCTTACACGCTTGCCTCCGTAGTGGTACAACTCGATAAATCGTGATGCTGCCTCCATATTATTATATTTAATTTTAATTTAATCTCTCTCATTAATTTTATTTAAATAAAATTTACCCTAAAGTCGGAAATAAACGCCATTGTTGATATTATTATTATATACATAGTAATCAAATTACCATATTTTTTTCTAATATAAAAAAAGTTAAAAACATTAGACAGGTACCAACATTATTATAAAAAGGAAATTTATTCAGTATTGTTCGAGAAATTTTCAAGTCTGTCTTGGACTCCATCGTCGGCTATTGCTCTTTATAAATGAATATTCGTAAAATGATGTTTTATAAAAAAAAGAACTGCGTGCTAACTTTCGGAACGCTCACGGGTGACTTTTGTCACAGTGACAGTTTCGTCACAAAAAGAAATGTACAAGTTAAGGTACTTATTTATACCTAGACCAAGCATAAGCCTGCCATAATTTTTGAAATACAAACCCGAATACCCCCACCGGGTAGTACACATTATTTAAAAAAAAAACTATATAATTGTAAGCTTAAATTAATGAATATCGTTTTGGTTATCAACATAAAACTTTTTTATGTTACCCTACCTATAATACCTACAGTTTATAAATACCATTCATGTCTTTTTGCAGCATCACAAGCTCAACGACACCTCAGGATGCATCTGGCAAGCCTTGGAAGTTAGAGAAACGGCACGCCAACAAAAACAAACGCGAGAAACTGCGTCGGGTGTATGCGCATCTGGATGAACATTAAACTGTCTTATATCTTTCTTACAATATGTTTATATTGGAAAAGTTTTAGTTTTCTTTCGTTTAAGTATATGTTATTTTTCAAGATTCAGATGAAATATTAATTGAACCCTCTTTGCCGTGTATAGAACTGCAACGCATACAGAGTGACTTACATATTACAAAATGCAGATTTGAGAATTTGTAACGTAAATACAGAATCTACATTTTTAAGGTTATGTCTTGACTGGTGATTGAGTATTGATTAACAAAAAAGATATTATTTTGTTTGGAATAAGAAATAAGATATTTTTCTTTTGAGTTTTTGTCGAAATGACGTTTCGTTGTTACTATTGTCTTAGTAAGGCGGGCAGTCGTGTAGCGTTGGTAATTGACACAATAATGTATGGTAATTCAAGTAAGGTCGACGACCCTTGTCTGTCTATATTATATTGATTGTTACCGTCGCGCCACCGGTGTCACCCACCGTTCAAAAACATTATTATTCACAAATAGTCGTTATTTCGAAAAAAAATCATGTCATTCTAAAAAAAAAATTAATTTTTAATATTTTTTGTTACAATAGATATCCTACTTAAAACACAACAAAAAAAAAATAATCCCATTTCTGCCTACTCAAACATGGTACTCTTGATCTGTTACTATTTAAGCAAAATCGGAGTAGATCAGAAAAGTTTAAGAATTATCTGAATGTCAAATAAAAAATATTGTATGTACATTTTTTTGTCTTTTTTGAAACAAACATGGTTTTTAATATTTGTGATAGAAATTGTTATTAGTATGAGCAAATATAAATACAGTTTCTATATTTTCAGTGAATCTGCATTTCTTGTATATCTGATAAAAGTTGTAATCTTCTCTTTATCCTATTTAAAAATTATAAAAACAATCTATAAGTATAATAAAATATTTTTTTATTAAAAAGATACTTGTGCTAAGCAATAAAAGTAAGTAATAAAGATGAAGTTGTTTAAATATGATGATGCAGTTTTAGTAATAAATGCTGTTTTTCATATAATTACTTTGTCTTATTGTACTGACGGTCTATAAACTTAAAAAAGTGCGGCAGACATCATACCAATACCAAATTGATTCCAACATTTACTATCGATTATTAAAATAGTTTGATACCATTCCTATAGGCACACAATCATTTTAATTCGCCGCGACCATAAAATCGCGCGGTCTAGAATTGAAATACATATGTATAGGTCATGCATGTACTACATAGAGATACCGCACTGTGACAACAAAAATGTGAGCAAAAAATATACGCTAGTTTACGTATAGAAATATATTCATCGTGAAGTAATGTTTTATGTAATCCTCGTGTAACATGCATACTGAAAAACAAAATAAAGATTCTCAAAATTATATTTAATGTGTAATTTAACAAAATGTTGAATTATGACGTACGGTCTGTATATTCACTGGGTCTGTCATTTTATTCACGTTTTCAATAGTTCCGAAGCATGAGATGCTTCATCTTGACGATTATGCTATCTAAGGTATCTACCCATAGGTAGGTAAGTACATTTGTTTACAACTTATAGTAAATATTACTTATTCATCCAAAATGAAGTTTATATTCCTTATAGAAAATACACGCTGTATCTTTCAGGTGGCGCCCACTCGATTACTGGCACAATAAAGTAGCTCAATGCAATCGTTGATCTTGTTTAACCTAGATGATGATCTAGGATCTCGCCGTTCTGGTGTTCATCTTCTTTTTTTCGCTACATGTAAAGGAATGTAGAAAGGAAGTTCATTTTAGATTGAATAATTTTTGTAATTACCTATTATGGGTTGAAACAGTTCATACATAATATTAACCACAAATAGTCGTTATTCAGAAGAAAAAGTAGGTCGTGTTTGTTTAAATGTTTAATTCTTTTAAAAAAAATGTAATGCCATTGATTTAACAATTTAATAATAAGGATTTGTTGTCGGTAAACAAAAGCGTAATAAAAGCGTCCGCAACGTGCGTGGGCTGATACGGCCGCGGCTCGGCTCCGTTGTGTGCGTCAGTGCATGCAATTACTTATTACAGGTCGGACGTGTCACACTGTTAACGGGAATGTGACGAGAATTAAATCGTGATAATGTTCAAATTAAATTAAAAATAATAGAATAACCGTCTGCAGACGTAAATTAATGTTAAATTATTATGTTTACTTACCGCAAATACGATATTCAGCTCTTTTTTGCGTCTATGACGAGTAGTTTTACAAATTTTTACGACACAAGTCGGCATCGTGCACGTTTATTCGGCGCTAACCCATTACACTGACTAAAAGCCGGTTGGTGAACTTATTGCGTTTTGGATGACTTTCTGCGCGGACACTTTAGAACGCGGACAACCCTTCCAGTTATATTATTGGTACATCAATGTTTTATACGTATTTTTTATATTTATGCTTATCAAAACCTACATAAAAATTTCTATCAATTTGTTCCTAACATAACAGAGAGAGTATGTACATAACAAAATGTGTAGCATAGCTGTAAGGAGGGACTTCATTCTTTTCCAGCAGTGTCATTTTCTGTCGTCTTCTCGTGCTTCTTCTATTCTTCTTCTTCGAACGCGTGCGATACACGGAGTACGTTCTCATAAAGGAGACCTTTTCACTTTGCCGTTGGCGCTATTTGAGTACAGCAGCAGCAAAGCGGAAAAAGACAAATTTATGCAGAACTGTAGCTTCTTGTTCATGTTCTCTTCTGTCCTTGTAGCATTAGATATAAAAAGTAAAAGTTGAATAACAGAATTCAAACTTAAAAATCTATGTGAATGAGCAAAATACATAATAGATAATGGCTTACTACGCTTACTACAGAACATTTGAAGAACGTTCATACTGCCATCGGATAGCAAATTTTTAGATATTACTGAAACGTAGTTTTGCTGTTTAGATTACGTGAAAACGGTAAAAAGGCGATCGCCCTAAATCCACAAATTAAAAGATATGTATAGTTAAAAACCGGACAAGTGCGAATCGGACTCTCTCATCGAGAGTTCCTTACAAATTTGTAGATACATATTACCGCTTAACCGTTGCTTAAGCTCGATGACTGATTAAATACGTACTTTAAATAAAGACTATATTTTTTTATGATTTAATTACAAATGTATAGTTTTCAGATTTTACCAATACTTGTAGTAAAAGATGGTATTACGGTATTAGCTCGCTCCCATGCACACATGTGCCAAACATTGCCACGCATGTGTGGGAAGCCATCCGTATTCGGTAATACCTTGTATGGCAAACATTTGTTATACGTCATAGCGTGTCGGTTTTCTTGCGTACTTCAAAATGGCCGTACGGAAAAGAAACATTTGCCAAGTATTGTAGAAAGTGCAATTTCGACAAACATTTGCCGATTTTAAGGCCTAATGTTTGTCCACACGTGTGGGACCGCCTTTACTTGCCTAATTTCCTAGTTATAGATCAACGGAAAGTACCAGCCCTGTAAATTTTTATTCCGTTGATAGTGTCGAAATATGTGGTTTTTTTTTTGCGGCATAAACGGCCGTATCTTTTTTTACATTAACTTAGAAGTTTGATTTTTTCACAGTTTCAAGGGACTGTAGACCTGAGTATATGGTTTTAATTTCAACTCGATACTTCCATGTATTCCCGAGATGAACTGTCTTGACAGACAGACGGACAACACGCCATAAGGGTCCTGTTCTTTCCTTTTGAGATATGGAACCCTAAAAATACATTTTTTTTGTGTAGGGATTCCTTTTCATTTTTAACATTCTATTTTTATTATTTGTTGTTAAAGCGGACGTAGCAGTACACACTTCATGAAAATTTAAAGTATAAGAAATGATCTCATATCACACCCAACAATTACCTACCCAAAACGTCGATAAATATACTTTTCTTTAAACCCCCTTTAATTTTTAAGTTTATTTTATTTTTATTATTTGTTGTAGAGGCCATAATAATCATACTTCATGAAAATTTCAATTATTAGCAATCTTCTCAATGCCACCAATCACCAAAAACGTTGAAAAAAAAAAACACGTTTCTTGTTTAGGGACCCCCTTTAATTTATAACTTTATTTTATTTGTATTATTTGAGCGGTCATAGTAATACACACTATGAAAATTTCAAGTGTCTTACCCTGTGACAGACGGACGGACGGATGGAGAATTTCATGGAGCCTTAGTAATAGGGTTCCCGTAGATACCCTTAGGGTGCGGAACCCTAAAAATGAAACTTCAAACATGTTTTCTTTGGTGACCGTTAGTTTGCGCCATCTGCTCACTTGAAGCTTTTGGTTAAGTTCGGTAAGCTCTATACATTCTCTATAAGTTTGGACTACGTTCAGCCGAAGACCCCGTATATATTGTTAATAGTTCTTTGTCATATTAGAATAATTAACACATTTGTTTGAAATATTTTGTTACATTACACTGAAATGTAATTATAGAATTTTCTTTTCTTTTCCAATACGAATTTCACTCGTGGGTTACACTAAACTCTACAATGAATATGTCAAAACATCAAATGGCGTATAATCTCACATTTTTCTGGTTACAGTGCGGCATATCTATGTATGTCCATGTTCAAAACATACCTATGGGGCCTGGCTCAAGAACAAAATAAGACGACGAATTCTCTATTGTTTTGAGATTCCTCGCTCTAATGATAAACTGGCTCGGCTTGTAGGTACTTATATTTTTCCTTGTGTAAATAATAATGGCTAATACAAATAACATTGATATTACAATCTCAAATGAAATTGATAACATATCCGTTGCCTCCTCCTGTATCTGTCCACCTGAACAGTATTTGAACATTATTGGTACAGATCGCGTCAAACTTTGTGGCCAATCTGAATACAACGCTATAAGCGTGCCTGCGCAGGCAGTCATATACCCCTAACTCCACTGCGTCCCGCTACACCTAAAACTGGTTATTGCGACGCGACTTGCGCCTACTTTCGGATCCGCCATAAAATTTGATTGTAACTTATAAAATAATGCAAAATAGTAGATTGATATCAGATAAATTAATATAATATTCGTAGATCAAATATTTTTTTTAAATATTTTTCAACAGTAGGTATAGTTCCAATCAAACTTTATGGCGGATGTGAACATAGGCACAAGTTGCGTCGCGGTGACCAGTTCTAGGTGTAGCGGGCCGCAGTGAAGCGAGGGGCTTAAGACTGTACCTGCGCAAGCACGCTTATGGCGTTATATTCCGATCCGCCATAAAGTTTTAGGCGAACTATAAGTATTATCTTGTTTATCAAGTTAATAGTTTACCAAATTAGCGTTGTTTTTTATTCTTCAGGATTTTGGTATGGGTTCATTTCTGGTACTGCTAAGGGGTACCACTCTATCAACAATAACGTTTTTCAAAACAATGGTGTTGTCTTGTTAGGGTACGTTTAAAAAGTCGCCGTGATAAAACCTGACTCCCAAGAAATTAAATATCTTGTCTATAAGGTAGAAAACACTACAATCATATCGATCTACCGTCCACCTTCCTATTTAGATCTGACGTGAATCTTACAAAGTTATACCAGTTTGCATAAAGTATAGACATTATAAAAAAAAAATTTAAGACGTTATTTTAAATATTAACGAATATATAACCAAACAATATGGGGTCGAACTACGACGTCTATTTAAATTTGACTGTATCACTAGGGCTTCTACCAGGGCATGTACTTCTACGAGACTATAAAACTGTCTTGATCACGTAATGTTAAAATCTAATAATCAAATTAAACTTATAATTATATATAACACGTCAATCACTGATCACTTACCAGCAGCGGTTATTATTTAGCTTAACTCCAAAATCAAAGCAACATTGTTCCGTATAACATCACGTATCGATTAGGTACATAGTTATGAAAAAGGAAATTAATACTACTGCCTTCTCTCCAATACTGATTCAAAATGACTCAAATGCAGCTACAAATAACCTACTGGCGTGCATCCAAGATATTGTCACCAGGTCTACTAGGCTAACTAAGTTGTCTTACAAAGTTGCATGAGTGCAACTTTGTAAGAGCTTGATAGGTCAAACCTCGAGTGAGTCCTGAATCGGAACGCTGTCTCCTAAACTGAAATCGAATGCACTGTAAGTTACAGAAGTATCAAAACAAAAAAAATCTCGAGACTACATATAAGCATTTCCGTAACTTTTATAATAAGCTGCTTAGAAAACTAAAAAGCTGCTATGAGAAAGTGTACTTTGAAAGCCGGCAAAAATAACATTCGAGCAACTTGGAAGGCAATAAAGTCTACCACTAGGTAACACTAACCTTCAAAAGCAATCACCAATTGAACTTCTAAACATATTAAGAAGAATCTAATTTCTAAAATACTTGCCTCACCCAAGCCTCCTAACTCGTCTCTGTCAATAAACTTGCTCAAAATTCGCCTTGCAACTACCTCATTATACTTCTGTTGATGAGCAAGCGAAATGCCAAATACCATTACTAAGAGCAAACTGTGCGACGGACTGGGGTGATATTCTTGCTAAAGGTCCTAAGAGACTCGTACGAGCCACTTGCCCTGGTTACAGCACACATTTGTAATCTTCCCATCAGTAGGTACGAGCACATCAGAAAACCATCAAAAACAAATCATTTAGCACTTTGTTAATATTCTAAACAAACATTGTATTACTAAATACTAGGCTGTATGACATAATGTCAGGCCTTTCTTTGTTGATATATAAATTTAAAAAAGAAATCTCAATCCCCATTACTTTATTGAAATTGGAACAAATAGGTGGTAGGAGCCTAACGCTCGATATTTTTAAAGATTATCTTACGCATCGTTGTCAACAAGTAAAATTTGTTGTTATGTCAGCACAAAAGTTACAATTAAGTTGAATATCTCTCATGGAAGTATTTTAGAGCCTATCGTCTTTCTCATATAGGTACATCTATGATCTGTGTCTAATATTAAATATATCTAACTCTTTAAGACACGGTACTAAATAACGTAAATCCTGCTGAACCACTTCAGGACTTCCTCCGATGGCCCGGTCATCTAAATGCCAGATGTTTAATGGAGATTTGAGCTATAATATCACTTTGTGAATTGTGAGACAAAAAACAAGAGGTCCTAGTGGATGACCCTGCTATGCACCAACCCCAGACAGGATGAAGGAGCCAGCATGATAAAGATTTGATGGAGTATGATAGACTTGAAAAGGCAAGGTTGAGGGAGTAGCGCTAAGTCGGAAAGCCCTTGCAAAACGTAAACCTGGCCGAATGGCAAGAGGCAAGGTTATATAATTTGTAGTTGTGTGTCGTCTAGAACATAATGTCGTCGTAAATAATGATTATCAAAATCCTTTGGCACTTAGTCAGCACAAAAACAAGGAAAATCACACTAACCGATATATTGTACTTAACGGTACATAGACACGATGATCCCTACCCTAAACATTGTACGTCGCATGGAATGCAAGCGAGAATGGCTGAACGCATCCGCAGATAACCGATTGCAATTTTGTTGCAATTTATCCACCAGGGCCGTATTGCAACAGTCATTGAAATGAATGGTTTTTGATGTGAATTCGATAAAGATAAGATAAATTTACTTCTGCATAAAAAATTGATGAACGTCTCACTTGACGGCTAGGCGGCCACGTCAGAACCATTGCGACACAAAAACATTACTTTCAAGAGATTAAAACAGAATCAATCGTCGTACCCGTAACTTATTCAATGCTAAAAATACTTCTATAAAAAAATAGAAGTTTTAAATTGTTTTAAACGAAAATTATAAGTGAAACAGTTTCATTAAACTTTAAAAATCTATTTGGAATCGATTAGTAATTTATTTTATGTTTAGTCCGCCATGATAAAGTTTTAAAAAGGACCGCATTTAAGTTTTAACAGTACCTATGAGTGAAGTCTCATCCTCTCGAGTTATTCTTCAATCTTTGATCGGTAATTACTATTCATCATTTTGTTCTATTTGAACTATGCTCGTACGTACGTTATCCACGTTTGTCCTCTAATTGCTTGACTTGAGAACCGTAAAAGAAAATTAAAATTATTATTTAATAATTAATAATAATGACGTACACATCACAACCACGTCTAGGGCTTGAGCCCAAATACAAATATAATACAATACAAATCAAATACAAAATACAAGCCAATGCTTAGTTTGAACTAAGCATTGGCTTGTATTTTGGGTACCAAACGAAGACACCACATACATATAACAACCAAGACCCGGTACCAGTATTTGATTCATCATATAAATACTGATCCGACCTGGGATTCGAACCCGGGACCCCCAGTTTCGTAAGCAGGGTCGCTACCCACTTGGCCAAGCGGTCGTCGTTGATTATTAACTTTCATATGTCACATGCATTGATATAACATGTTTAGTATTTTACCTTGTATAAAAATAATTAAAATTGCTAGTGTGGGTTTTTACCTTTTTACTCGCGTTGGAAATTGTCTTCTTTGACGCGATTGAAAAACTATTATATTATATCTGAAAATTCACAAAAGATAAGGAAAATACATAGAGATGGTAAATAATAACATCAATTTCGTAATTGGCACTCACCAAAACCTAGAAAACCAGTACCATGGCAATTTTATAATTTATTTCATAGGTACCATTTCAATCAGTATAACTACATCTTACTATTTTTGGCTATTTTACACCAATTCTAGCAATTTTATCATTCTATAATAATACCATTGTCTAGCGATTCCCACTATTTCTGCTCTTTTAGCTATTTCATACGATTTTATATTATTTCCGCAATCACCTACGATTTGGTACCATTTTTACATTTCATTTCATACCGGTACCTTTATGTGGCTAACTCCTGCTGTTTTTTTTTACGTTCCCATTTCGTACGTATTGCGTTCCCAAATGTTGAAACAATTTCGTTACACACCGCGTTCCCAAAGGTTGTTTAGATTGTAATCTCTTTCCTAACACTAAACTTTCCATTGAAAATTTTACACAGTATGTAAAATATATAGCCTAACGAATTTAAATAATAAATTAATTATTTCAAATGCGGCCCTGGTCTTTTATACCGCTCGCTGAAAGAAATAGCGAAACGGGTAAGTGCAGAAGCAACAGACTGAAAATAGACGAAGTGACTATCGTTGTTGTGCTTACCACTTACCAACTAATTCAATATATTTAATTTCGGCCAATGTTCCGTGCATGTTGGAGCCTCCTGGTCTTAGCCGATCCGATGGCAAAAGACACGATGGTATGACTTTGGTGCCGTGGGACAAGGGTAGGTGTCTACTTTGGGACGCCACGTGTGTCAGCACATTTGCCGCCTCTCACCTTGGTCGTACCGTGGGAACGGCCGGAGCCGCTGCGGAGTCTACAGCCGCCAGAAAACGAGTCAAATACTCTACTCTGGAGAGTAAATACTTGTTCGTCCCTCTTGCGGTGGAAGATGCTGGCTGTTGGGGGATTGAAGCCAAACGTTTCGTCGCGAGCATCGGCCGTCGTCTAAAAGAAAGGGGACTCGACCCCCGTTCCGGTTCCTTCCTGGTGCAAAGAATTGCCATTGCAATTCAGCGCGGCAATGCGATGAGCGTCATGGGCACATTTACGTCGGGGGCGACGAGGGGTGGATTATTGGATTAGTTTTATTTTTTATTATTATTATTATTTTTAAACAACACAAAAATATAATATTTATTACTTTTTTTTATTAATTTGTGTGATAGGTAAGTTTGTGTATTTTTTATTACCAAAGAATTTATTGTTATATTTATTTTAGAGTGATTCAATATATTATTATACGTTATGCATATGTGCAATTTATAATTTTCACAAATAAAAAACTTTGTATCCCTTTTTAAACATACTACGCACACGAAGGACTGTGAGATTTGGCATAGTTAAGTTTATGTGGAGAAGGAGTACACGAAAGTTAAAAAATTTATATACCTATATATTTCTTTTGTCCGTGTGTATGTCACCGAAATGCTCCTAAACGGCTAAAAATGGGTGGGGGACTATGTTTGTAAGCCTTTTGTATGGGGTATCTATCGGTTTTTTAAAGGTAGAAATTTGAAAATTAAAATTGTAAGTACTTACTATAAATAAATAAATTTACGGATTTTCATAATTTAAGGGCAGAGAGGGGTTAAAATTTGTATGGGATTAGGTACCGATTTTTTAAATAAGAATTTCAAATATGTATTTTATATGATATACCTACGAACGAACGGCATAGAATTGATTTAGTAAGCCCCCATGCCCCATCCCCGTTTACTTTGCTTGGTGAGAATGGAAACAGAAATGAGAAAAGGATGAGGGAGAATGAAATAAGACTAAAACAAAAAAAAACTATTAGTGGTGGTCTCGACAAAGTTAGTATGGTCGGATTTGGACTACTAGGCGACCAATAGTAAAAACTAAATAGATAAAATATTATGAAAAATATTATGATTTAAGACTTAGGTACATATGATAAGTAATCCCATCCGCCTTATTCAAAATCAGGATGTTTCGATAAAAACATTTTTAAAAACAAGTTTTTATTTACAATGTACTAAAAATTTTAAAATAACCATCAGGGTTTAAGTCTCAAAAGTATAGCTATTATAATATGAAATATATAGGTATTATAAAAGCTCGAGATATCAAAGGTCACACGTAATAAATATTAGTTTAATAAACTATTTGAAATTAAGTCTCAAGCTTTTAATATATTATTTATTATTTTAATAGCTATACTTTTGAGATTTGAACGCTGATGGTTATTTTTAAATTTTTCTGTTCTTCTCAGTCATGCACTCTTGCCAGAGTGGTCGTAGTTATGATGAAGTGGAACCATCATTCCTTTCGAGGACGGCCGCTCTTGCAATGCGTCTTCATTAATTTCTGTTGGCGGCACTCTACAATAAAGCGATGTGTCGCCGTTGCTATCAGATCCGCCCGTGTCGTCGGTGAGCGACATCAGGACCGTCTGCCTTCCATTTTGCCCTGTATTACGAGCCTCTCCGTGGAGTCCTCGTCTCCAACAATGTGCGCGAAGGTCTTTCAATTTTTAGTACATTATTTAAAGTTTGCTTTTAAAAAGGTTTTTATCGAAATAGGGACGGGCCGGTCTCTATATAAATATAAAAATATATTCTCAGTCCAGTCGGTCCCGGACGCTGTCAATAGATGGCGGTCGTTACAGTTCCCAACCCGCAGTGGAGCAGCGTGGTGGACTTAAGCTCCAAGCCCCCCTCCTCACCCTGGGGGAGGCCTAAGCCCCTGCAGTGGGGTAAAAAAATGGGCTGATGATGATGATGATGATGATGATGATTCTCAGTCCTCTTCGTCACTTCTTTCTAACAACCAAAACATAAGATAAGGAGGTATGTATGTTATATTGAACTATCGCAATTGAAAAATAGTTGATCTGTGCCGTTGAGTTTATAGTTTAGAAATTAGGTGAATACTAAATATAACTTAGAATTTGGTAGTTCTGGCGTGATCAACATCACTGCTCACATCATTGTACAGAAATGTAAACGTTCAATTCGTGTAAACAATCAAAGAGGAAAGTTTATAGAATCGCGTGGAAATACACCCACTTTACGTATGTTATACGAAATCAATATGTTTAATTCGATACTAGGTCGGCAAAGTGTCGAGTTTTTTTTTTTAAATTTTGATGTTCTACTTGTGTACTTCATAGATGCTGGGCGGAAAATAGGTTCAGGGTACCGTCGGAAGGGGTTCGGGCCAAGGTTTTAACAAAATTACTAAAACTTAAATTTTTAAATGGTAGGTATGGTACGGGTCGGGCCGAACAGGGTAACGCGGCGGACGAACTTAATAGAATCTATGGAGATTCGTTCGCTCTTTTATACCCATTTTGTAAAATAATAATTATGTAAGTGTAAGTACTTATTGTGTAAGTTTCTGTTACATTTCCTGAAACTTTGTGCCCTTTTCAGCCGACAAATCAGAGCCTTTTCTGAAAATCGGTCAGAAGGCAGAGGTTATACTATAATGAGAGCCTCTTTTGACCGCGAGGCACGTCTTTGCGACAGTCGGTCTTTTATACAAAGCACCTATGTATGAAAATCCTATTTTCCTATTTTATTTTCTTTCTTATCTATCTGAGCAAGTACCCACTAGGTTTGGATGCGAAAAACATTCAAAAATCCAACATTTATTCATTTTCTGTACAGTGACATTTATAAGTTAAATATAAGTGCTATAATTTATGACTCTATAATTCTTATTTACCAACATAAATAAGTAAGTACGTTATTACTACAACATACCACCACGGCTATACTCCGAGTATAGCCTAGAGAGCATACTTAATACATTTTTTTTGAACCTCCGTTTTTTATTTTTGAGTAATTGTCAAAAATTTTAATCCTTTTTGCCTTTTTTGTTTTTTGTCAATAAAAATACAATTTTGTCGGCAGAAAAATCATCAAAACGTCTATTTCGGAATATTTTTCCAAATTGAATGAACTTTTGCTCATATTTTTTAAACTCTTGGAATCACCTTTCCGAAGAAACTGACTTCTCAGTTACATTACTTGAATAATGTCATTTGTTAAGTTTTTAACGAAAAACTCTTGCACGATAATGACTTTGTGTAATAATCATTATCACGGCGCAAAATCCTTTGAGTGTCGTTTCACAAATCTGGACATTTTTGACGAATATAATCTCGCGCCTGAATAATTTTTATTATTCTCGGTTGTCCTTCATAATAAATACACCGTGGTAATAATAATATTACCTGGGACTTCCCACACAGCGCCATCAAGTCCGAAAGTAAGCAAGTATTATGCTTGTATTATGGGGTCTAGACAACTAGCAAACGTACTTAGATATTGTTTTTATATACAAATTAAATCCGACTGGTAGTTCCAGAGAACAGCGCGTTCAAACAAACAAACAAACAAACTAACTAACTAACTAACACACAAACAAATGAACCAACAAACTCTTCAGCTTTATATATTATTGGTATAGATTATAATATTATTTTTACCACTTATGATAAGTTATATAACTACTTCTATATAAATTTCCTCGAACATTAGAAAATATTTATTAGTTGATATTCCTACGCACGCACACATAGACGGTTAGGTTGACGTTCCGGAGTGTAAGAACGTAACATCACACACACACACACACACTAGTCCGTCAAAGTTGGCCAGGTAATTTTTTGACGTTGTTTTGCGACGTTTTCTTTATGCGTTATTTCTTTAAGGTCTCTCTTGAGACATGTCGAAAAAATATTTCAAAGAAAACATATTCTTGTTTTTAGTTGATCAGAATAAATTTACCAAGATATCCAATAGTACGCAAAAAGGGTTCTCTTCTACTGGCAGTACTGGAAGCTAACTGGTGTACACGTGTATTGATATGTGCACAAATAAGACATGAATATCGTTCGTCTCCCTTCCAGACTCGCTTCAAAATGTTTTTGTATGTATCCTGTTTCCTTGATATCTCTTGTGGCCTAAACAACTTGACGGATATTGGAATTTAAGGAAAATTATCGACGGCATGTTGGTATTTTGAATGTGAGGTATCCATAGACAGGCTTCATACAGTGCAAGGTCTTTTAAAACATAGAAAATTATATTAAATAATATATGATTTCATTTGCAAAACTATATTGGTAAAATTTAAAGTGTGTTAAATGTTTTAATTTAATGAATTTATATAAGCATCTATTTTTTGTGTAACATTTGGGCTGATGGAGCTTCCAATGCCCTTACAATAAATTTAAAAAAAAACAGGCTTCATTTATTCTGAAATGTCCTATGCTAAATTTTATTTTGATATTTAAGATGGCGGATCCAGAATGGCGGCAAAAATTTAATGATTACCGAATTTTGCAAGAAATATACCTTACCTAGTTATTTTGGGTCGCTGTATTTTTAAACTAATGCGATCTTACATTTTTGTAATTAAATATTGTGGATCGCAAAATGGCGATCAACAATTTAAAAAACTACTTAATTTTGCTGTAAATTAATAAACAAATTCTAATTTAGTCGCTGATTACGAATGTGACTGTAAATTTTTTAATTACGGATATGAATTCCTGATTTTGAAAATTTTAGCATGCAACCGGAGGTTACCTAACTATTTATCCACAAATAGCAAAAACATTTTGTAGCCTCCGACATAGTGTTATTATTTATTTTAGTTTTATTAATATAATTATGATTTATTAGTATCATATTATGTCTTTGCATAAATCTTTTCAGTTCCTTTTACAGGTTTTCCGGTTTTAATGTTTTTATTTTTACCATTTTTACGTTTGCAACCTGTCATTTCCTCTCCAACTACCTTAGTAAAACAGTTGGTATGGAACACTAAGCGCACAACACTCAAGTCGCACTTGACCCGTTTTTCTTTACGTCAGATTGCTCTAAAGTCATAGGGGTGAACGAGATTTGGCAACAATATGCCTCGTTTAACGTCATTAAACGCGTTCTTCAACGCCACGACTGCATCTCAAATTGATGGAATGTTTTTTAATATTTAAAAATGTATAATCAAACAAAACATATAACTATGAGCCGATGGAATACCTCCTAATTTTACTTGATTTTTTAAATATGATAACCATTTGATAACATAAAAACCGTCTATACTTTTTAAATGTGTATTTTATTTTGTTTACTAGGAATTTCTTTTGCAGCAATTGCGGCCAAAGTTAATACCTACGCCAGTACAGATATGAAGTACTTCTCTATTGCTAACGTAATAAAAAAAAATTATAAACCCACCAACGCACAGAAAGTTAGGATAAACTGCCCATGCACAAGTAATTTTCAGATTTTTACAACTAATGGCACCGAAAATCTATTTTTGAGAAACATGTCACTTAGGAGTCATTCGCGCCGCTTAGGACTATAAGATCCTGGACTTTAGACAAATGCTATCAAGCATATTACATAGACGTCATATTATTTATGTATAGTTAAATATCAGTTTATATCGCGAAAACCGCTTAAACATGCTAAGATATGAATTATGAGGACTTTCCTAAGCCATTATACGACAAAGAAAATCCGTATCTCGCGCCAACGACTCAAAAAAAAAATGTTAAAGAAACGACTCGTTCGTGAGCTGTAAAATAAAATGAAGTTGCATATGAAAACTTCTGTTAGATATCATTCGACATGCTTGAAATAGCATTGCTTGTCTTGGTATCGGCATAACGAATTGAATAGTCATCATCATCATCAGCCCATTTTTACCCCACTGCAGGGGCTTAGGCCTCCCCCAGGGTGAGGAGGGGGGCTTGGAGCTTAAGTCCACCACGCTGCTCCACTGCGGGTTGGGAACTGTAACGACCGCCATCTATTGACAGCGTCCGGGACCGACTGCTTAACGTGCCCTCCGAAGCACGGTGTCAGTGATATTGTGTACTTAAGTCAGAAAAACTCATTGGTACACGCCCGGATTCGAACCATAGCCCTATGGGGCCTTATAAATTTGAGACAGGTTCATTGCGCTCGGGGCTATCACGACATCGACACAATAGGCATAAACTAGTGAAATGTGTCTTTGAAAACATTCTAATCAAAAAAGACGCGTTGCATCCTTCTCGTAGTTTGTAAGACCAGCATAAATCTATGTTCTATGCGGATAGTAACGTTCGTATAAGTTTCACGATACGGTGTGTGAATGTCCAAACGCATTTTATAGCTAATATGGCAAGTTTATAGCCATCGAGCTCTGAATTAGTTCAATAGAGGAGTAAATTATCATATTTGAATTATAGGATGAGGAAGGAAGACCGGCGGAACGCGCATATGGCCCACGCTATTGGTTACCTAGATGTTTGTGTTGTGTCTAGGTCTTTGTGTATTACAAGTCACAACTAGTTACATACTGTATTGAATGTAAGGCGATACCAATAAACATTTTTTAAAGTAAATAAAGTAGACAAAATTTATCGGCTTTGAATCGTTGAATTTTGCAAGCGTGCGCCTTCTATATTCAAAATTCAGTGTTTATAGCTGTGTCTGTGCGAGTACGAATGCTTTAATTAAAAAAAAATCTATATATACCAACGTATTATTTTGTAAAGAAAGTTAACGCCAAACCACATTCTGAAAACTTTTACATTTTTTAACTACTTTTGTTTGAACCTCTATATCTGCGAATTTATGTAATTTGATGCTAATTGGCTGACTGTTCCGTAATATTGTATAGTTTAGCCACGTTTTTAATTCTTAAATTCATGTTACCAAAATTTGCTAATTTTCTATTTTCTGTTTAATAGAATTTTTTTGATAAAAATTGTGTATCTAATAGAGTTGTGTTCCCAATCAAAGGATCGGAATCACTTGAAGTATGTTTATTTATTTGCCATTATGATTTTACATCAAAATTTAAATTACTGACCCTCACACTAGGCGTCGCCTGTCCTGTGTGGGTAGGTTTTAATTGTACTTGACTGATGACTGACTGGTTGGCCGAGAGGTTAGAGACCCTAACTGCGGAGCCGAGGGTAGCGGGATCGATCCCCGCCCGGGACAAATATTTGTGTGCATGAACATGTTTATTTATATACGCACACGTATACAAAACACCACGGTTGTTGTGATGCCTTTTGACAAGCTTTTCACTTCAAAAGTACTTACCACGAAACAATACATAGAAACCGCGCACTAAAGTGCGTTCCTACTTTCTCGAGAGAAACAATTTCATCGGACTTTTTTGTAAAACAGTTTATAAACCACATTCTGAACTTCTTTCACGGCTGCGATCTCGCAGGCAGTGAATGCGACTGGCAAGATTTTGAGTTACAATATAGGTATCTAATATATAATATCTTAATAAAAGAACTTCGTCGTGCACTTTTCTTTAGGCTTAGAAGCCTAAAGAAAAGCGCACGAAGGTCTCAAAAAAATTAGTATAATTTTACTCCAAAATTGATTTCATCTGTTTTATGACTGCGCCTTCGCAAGAATGAAAAAGCTTATAAATGAAAGAAGGCAGTGAAGTTATTTAAAAGAACTTTGAACTTAACATTGCTAACAAATATGACCTTTAATACGTAAAGATGTATTCGAGTCAACCCTTTATTAATAGACGCAAGCAATTAATCTTGTAATCCTTGTGCTCTATATATAATTGTAATTTAACATTGAACACATACGTGCTAGGAAATAATAAATTAGTAACTTTTTTATATGTATATTTTTATAACCTTATTTAAACTGCGTCAGTGAGTGCGTTTGTACGTGCGATGACGTCAGAACCTACCGCAAACGTAACGATTTTTGCTCTTGATAGATATTTCGAGAGCGTCCTTGCGCTATTTTACGCTACGATCAAGCGGACAGAAATATATTTTTCATTTTATTTTGAAATCAACGAATAAAACAGCGGAATCGACTGGCGGGTACCACCTGTAGTAAAATGTAACATGCGCTCTGGATTTAAGCCAGACAGCCAGACTGATAACGGCCGGCGGCCGGCATCGGGCCTCTGCGGCACGCGCACTTCCTACGGGTAACCCCGGGCCCTCCGAGCGCTGTGGCTCGTGGCGCGCTCGTGGTATGCTTCTTATTGATTCTATGCATTTACTTTCGCCGCTTACCGCCCGCCGCGCCGCGCACAGGGGTCGGCTGTGGCTACACAAGCCGTTAGGCGCTCTAGTCAGGAAAGATAAGCTGTACCCATCATGATTTTAGACTACATGGATGAATGGCTACAATATATATATATAAAAAGAAGTTATTGTTATAATAAACATTTTAATCATCGATGTCAATATATCGTCTTCATCATCATGATACATCTATTCCCGCTAGCATGATTCCCGCACACATTTCACAGTTACGAGATATCAGTTCCTATAAATAGTAACTTTAGTGTCATTTATAGTTCCAATCAAACTTTATGGCGGATCGGAATACAACGCTTTATGCATGCAGTTTTAAGCCCCTCGCTCCACTGCGTCCCGCTACACCTAAAACTGGTTACTGCGACGCGACTTGTGCCTATGTTCACATCCGCCATAAAGGTTGATTGGAACTGTACCATTTAGACTTTTCAGCTCATCATAAAACTGCAACTTTATTAACGATCAGCGATCTCCCACGGCTTCGCTCGCGTGGAATGCTTATGTTTGTATAGGTTTATATCGTAGCTACTAAGTTAAACATCCATTTCCTATCATCCTCTCTTACATTTATCACTTTGCTCGTCATTTTAAACCTGAAGTGAGAACCTCCAGATAAATATGATTTGGCTTTTAATTAATAAGTAAACTTCTTTCATGTGTCGCCATAGCACAAAGCGAAACGAACCTGTCTCAAATTTATAAGGCCATGGTTCGAATCCGAGCAGGTACCAATGAGTTTTTCTAACTTAAGTACATAACTATTACTGACTCCGTGCCTCGGAGAGCACGTTAAGCAGTCGGTCCCGGGTGCTGTCAATAGATGGCGGTCGTTACAATCCCCAACCCGCAGTGGAGCAGCGGGATGGACTTAAGCTCCAAGTCCCTCTCGCCCTGGGGGAGGCTTAAGCCCCTGTAGTGGGGTAAAAATGAGCTGATGAAGTGAAGTGAAGAAACTTCTTTATTTTCAAATCATAGACAGACAATCGCTGTGGTAGCATCGAAATAGTATTTTATGGAAGTTATAATGATTAGATTGTACTAGCTCATACTTTTAAGGACTAATATTTACTCTATATCCACTTAAAAAGCTTAGATAACATACTCTAAATTAAAAACTGATAAAAAAAACTTAAAATATATTCAAATTAAAAATACTATCTAAAAAAAAATTTTTTTAAACGTTGTAATAAATTCAGATAATATTATGTAATTATTAATTATTATAATGTGTAAGTGCTTATGAACGCCCTTTTAAAAGATAAAATTAAAAACATTCAACAATAATAAAAATATCACAAAAAAATCAATGAAAATTTTGAAATGCTCAAACATCAACCAAATAACGAGATTAAATCAATATTAAACAGCAAAATTCAAAATATATGGAAGCTCAAAACATAAAAAAAAACTACAAAAGATCAATGTCGGTCAATGTATACAAATACAATCCACTCATACGCGGAACAGCAATACAAAGCAAGTAAGCAAGCTGGGGTGTATAAGAAATCTGAATGCTCAAGCAGAAAAAAGTTAGAGAGATGAAAATATTTGGCAACACCCACACTATGAGGTCCGACACTGTGCAAGCCTCGAGCGCTTTACGCTCTCTAGTGTGCATTCCCCGCGGGGCACCGGTCAGGGGAGACACAAAAATTAATAATAATACAAATATTCAATATTTATTACTTTTTTTGAATTTTTATAATCACTCCTCTAATTTTTTTTCCATACCGGGTGCCTATATGCAAATCGATTCTTAAGGAGGTAAACTCCAAAAATGATAAACGAGACAATTTTAAAGAGACAACGGGTCGAGGGTGCCAAGGATGCTTGCCGCGTTGCCACGCTGTATTGCGACAATGATCCTCTGAACAAGATATTTCTTGCTCAAAAGATCCCCTGTCAACAAACACAAATCGTGAACAAGTAACTAGGCATCCTTGGACCAGGGACCCATCGTCTCGACGGCGAAAGGAATAAAGCGGTAACGATTTAAAACTGCTACGTGCTTGGCTATTTTTCTACGAGCTTTTATTTATATGTACTTATAAATAAACAGTAACCTAGATTACTCTCCAAAAGTCCTCTATCTACTAATGAAAGTCCCATCAAAATTGGTTCAACCATTCTGTAGATTAACCCGGACAGACGAACAGACAGATAGACACATTAATATATAGCCCTTGTTTATCCTAAAGATCTATTCTAAAATTCGTTAATCAAATTATAAATCGGATAATTCGTTTCGGAAATATTACCTCCTGCATGCAAACAAACTTACAAATTTTACTTCTTTACACCTATACTAAGTTTGTAAGTTACTATTATATATAAGATACTATTACATTAGTATAGATAGACAATAAATAATCTCTTTTTTAGATAATCCAAGCCAAGTCTTTCATGCGAGGAGTAATGTTTACTCAGAATATTGTTTTTAAGTTTGTCGGGAAGTCAAGAATATTTTTTGCGTAATATTGGCAAACATGCGAGTATCCTAAAAGTAAAATTCTAGTTAGTATATGAAACTAGTACCTACCATTTGGTAGATAATTTTATAAAAACTATTTGCTTTCTTAACTTTAGCGATTACTTATGTAAAGTAAGCCAAAAAATTTCCTATCTGTGTTACTGACTATAGTTAATTTCAAAAACCGCCCAACCAATTTCTGTGCGGTTTCGTCGTTTTATAGCTTGTCTGAGGTAAGCAGTTATCGTTAAGATCAGTTTTACGTTGATTTATTATAAATTCGTAACCCAATGCTAATTTATATTATCGAAGATTCTGATGCAAAGGATTCGGTTAGCTCCAATAATTTTACGTAGGAACCTATAATATTTTCATTTAATAAAAAATAGAATAAACAGTCATTTTTAATATCACGATATTAAAATTTTACCGATTTATTCAGGAATCCAATAATAGGCATTAGATTTTAGAAATATTGTGTTGTAAAGACGTGCTATTTGAAGATTTTATGTGACGTACGTGTCGTGATAGCCCAGAGCGCAACGAACCTGTCGCAAATTTGTAAGGCCATAGGGCCATGGTTCGAATCCGGGCGTGTACCAATGAGTTTTTCTGACTTAAGTACATTAACTATCACTGCCTCGAAGAGCATGTTAAGCTGTCGGTCCCGGTTGCTCTCAATAGGTGGCGGTCGTTACAATCTGCCAACCCGCATTGGAGCAACATGGTGGATTTAAGCTCCAAGCCCCTTCATCTTGAGGGGAGGCCTAAGCCCCTGCAGTATGATATATAAAAGGGCTGATGGAGGGGTGGAATGGACACAGCAAAATCTTTGAAGTATATTTATTTCTTGAAAAATTGCTAATCTGTGTATGGTGGTGGTGAGCCGACATAAAAATGAAAAAAAATATATAGGTAGGTATATTGTTACGCTCGATATATTTTTCAATGGTTTTAATATGAAATACAACAATTTATATACCTGTAAAACGAAATTTAAATAAATAAATATATATATCTATATTTTGTGTTCTAATTTACATGGTTGTGCGGTACAATATATTCATCTTTTTAACAATCACCACAACCAGCGCTACTTTATCTCTCTTGAAAATGGATATTAGATGGGTAAATAGATCTATTTTATACTCTTTAATTATAACTACCAATGAAAACTTCTCTCTCCCCATAAACGGAACAGGAAGCCGAATAAAGTTATTTCTGCCGCCATAACTTTGTGCTTTCACGTCTGCGACCTATTCTGGTACTCAATGATACTGTCTGTAGGTAACACGAATGGCTCGATCCAATTTAAAATCCAACTATAAATATAACAAGACTGAATAAGTTTTGTCTATAGTTTCCTATAAACATTAGTTCAAAACGAATCATAGATATTCCGTAACTGAGATTTTGCTTTTATTTATCTAAAATATTGACTCAAATACCTTCACTACTAAAATGCATTGTGCGTGCAAGGCATAGAGTACAAAAAGACGTGATTTATGCAAGGATATGATTGAAGGGATAGACAGTAAAATAAAAAATAAATAAAATAAACAGGGAGGAGTTTCTTGCCGGTACCTAATCAATTCCTTTTGACTTTCAATAAGTGTGTGTAAACATATTATATTGAATAAAAACTATTTGAATTTGCTAAGTACTGTAGTGTTTATCTCAGTGTAGATTACCATAGGATACAAAAGAAATCAAAATTCTGGATGAATTACTAAATATAGGTGTATATCTTTAGAAGATGGGCTTTATAGGGAGTTAATGTATAATATATGTATAGTATTAGCGAATAGTATTTTTGTTGTTTAGTGTTGTTAACATTGTTATAGTAGTTAAATTTATTTTCTTCAGTTATATATATCTAATTATTTACATGTATGAGAATAAAAGCTAAGTAATTTACAAATTAAAAATAAAAGCTTATACCAAATTAAGCACTAATTAAAAACTAAAAATACCAACAAATGAGAAATATCATCTAAATCAGTGCCATGCGGCAAAGTGCCCAAAAGGCTGGAGCATTACCTCGCTGTATGGCAATACTTATTCGTTAGCCGAGGTAAACGCCAGCCCTCCGGTCACCCGATGTGTCGACCAGGCGCGCCGATAAATCGTGGAAAAACCGACTCGCCTCAGACCCCCACGGCCCCATCGTCTCGACCCCAAACGGCACAAATATTTAAGTACTTCCTAAGGCAGCATATTTACGCCGTTTGATATTTTCAGCAGCGGTCGCGGCCGCGCCAGTGACTGCTGAAGTCGCTTGGATGTGGGACGCAGCCAGCGTATCAACACAAGTGGCGTCCCACACCGACGACCTTCCCTATTTCCAGGGAACGATGGTCATGCCGTCGGGCCTCTTGCCGTCATCACGTACAATTCCGTTCGGTTGTAGTAGAACAGGTACGTTGACGGAGGCAAGGGCCCAACGGATGATGTAAAACTATAAACTATATAAAATAAATGCAAAACTATATAAAATAAAAAAAATATATTAACTTTTTCTCTAATTTTTATAATTATTATTTATCTCAACTTGTATTGTACAGTATGTTAAGAATTCATAATTCACATTAATGTCGACAAAACCACGACGTATTCATCACAAAATAATAATTCCAAGTAATAATAAGTCATCTAATCTAACTTGATTTTATTGGTTAGGTACGTATTACATATTTTTTTCGTTTATTTTAAACCGTTTATATTCAATTTCTAAAAAAAATGTTTATAATAGAGTAATTTACAGAGACAGTAAATTACAAGACATTTCGCAATTTCGGAGGGTTTAAACCGGGGGTGAAGAGCGGCGCACGGGGACCTTATGAACTGAGACTCAGAGTAAAACTCGCCATCTTACACCAGCGAGCTATAATATGAGTGGTTAGATATCTCAACGTGGTTAGACGGTAAACGCAGACGAGGACTTCTAGTCAATTCGTAATTTTATGGTTTACCTAGTTGATTTCTCATATAAATTAAAATATTTATGTATCTCAAAAATAAAAATACTTGGTATTTGATTCGAAAGGATTTTACTGTCTTCGATACCTTGTTTGACAGATGATATAGTTCCAATCAAACTTTATGGCGGATCGGAATACAACGCTATATGCGTGCTTGCGCAGGTACACCTAAAAATGGTTACTGCGACGCGACTTGTGCCTATGTTCACATCCGCCATAAAGTTTGATTGGAACAGTACCTTGTTTATTACTCGACTGCGAAGGGTAATGTTTCTCGCGGTGTATATACTATGTATTCTACATATTTCCTTGTCACTGTAGCCTATACGGCTTGAAGGGTTCGAACATATGAGGTGCAGTTAGTTTCGTCTCAATTGTTTGATTAACGTAGAGCATAATATATTTCAATATGAGGTTTGCGAATCAAAAAAGAGAGGAGGGAGCAAAAAAAATTTTCCGTTATTACAACTACATGGGTATCAAATAAAACTAGTAAATAGATCATTCCCTCTGTATATTCTAACACTTTAATGCTATTATTTTGACATAAACTAAAAAAACTTCTTCTTCACTTTATCAGCCTATTTTTTACACCACTGCAGGGGCTTAGGAGGGGGGCCTGGAGCTTAAATCCACCACGCTGGTCCACTGCGGGTTGGGGACTGTTACGACCGCCATCTATTGACAGCGTCCGGAACCGACCGCTTAACGTGCTCTCCGAGGCACGGAGTCAGTAATAGTTATGTACTTAAGATAGAAAAACTCATTGTTACATGCCCGGATTTGAATAATGCCCTTATGGCCTTATAAATTTGAGACAGGTTCGTTTCGCTTTGGACTATCACAACACATGAAAGAAGTTTACTTATTCATTAAAAGCCAAATAATATTTATCTGGAGATTCTCAATTCGAGGTACGGAGTCAGTGATAGTTGTGTACTTAAGTACTTAAACCAAAAAAACAAGTGTGTTTAACGCACATAGAGTACCTATGTTATATCTTTGTTTGGCCGTAACCAAAACTTAAGAAAGTTAGTAATTTAAAAACCGTAACGATATTACTAAAATTAAAAAGTTTGAAATAAACTAAATTTTTATTATAAATCTTTAATTTTACATAAAGACCATCATTAAACACATTTTGGTTATTGGTATGTTTGTCCCCGCCTGCAATACCATACACCATTCACGTCATATTTACATGATAGTATATTTTAATATCCGCTAAAGTAGATAGGTAATAGTAGTAAATTAGATATAAGAGTATTGTAATTATTTTATAGAGTAACCACCATGATTGAGTCACTCTATACAACAGGTTTTTTAACCCCCGACGTAAAAAGAGGGGTGTTATAAGTTTGACCTGTGTGTGTATCTGTCCGTGGCATCGTAGCTCCCAAACGGATGAACCGATTTGCATGCAGATTTTTTTATATAAAAGGTGAATCAGTCGGGAGGGTTGTCGGATGTCGGATGAAAATCTGTCCAAAATGGCACGCTATCGAGCATGTATCTTTTATAATATTTTTCATGAAAATTTGGTCACCTTAGTTTATGTAACATGTATCTACCATATCTGTATTCAGTTATGAGTGCAGTGCCTAAAATGTAAGATGTCGCGGATCGCCTACAATGTATCGTGACTATAAATACCTACTAAATACCTAAGTAGATTGCTTACAATGTATGGTGATTATAATGTTCGCTGACAACTATCAATTCGATATCTTTAAATATTTAAAATTTCACTACTAGATCTAATATATAATACAAGTTAAATGCAATTTTTTTTAGCGAATATGTTTAATTTCAATAATAACATCGGAATTCCGATATTGGGCGCTAATATCTGAAATAAATCAGTGCCGGAATTGAAAACATTACGATATCACATGCCCCAGTCCAGAGCTAACAAATCTCCTATTGCAAAAAAGAACTGTCACTCTTAAAACATCCATTTAATTTTTTAAATTAAAACATATCTAGTTCTTGAATAAATTTAAAAATAATCTTCACTTAAACACTCCATAAGTACTTAAATCAGGACTATGACGGGCATAAAATGCAAAAAAAATTTCAAACCCGATTCATAAACGAAAACGACCATTACCTAATGCCAAAAAAGAAAGGTATCTATAGAAAATAAGAAATCACAGTAATAATCATGTAATATTTTTTTACTGCAACATATACCTAATTGGCTCTTGATTCTAGAATTAGAAACTTGGGTTTGGTAGATCGTGGAAATGGTGATCTACCAAGCGAAATTTTTGAAGTGAAAACTTCTTGAGCATCGTTGTGATTTGAAAGTCGATGAAACGAAAAAACGACAGTAAAATACGACATAAAATCATAAGATTTAACGTGGGAGAAAATGAGATAGGAAGCATTATACAGTGCTTCTTTAGTGGAAGTTTGCTAGGGCCTCAGCGTTGTACGTGTGTTAATACGTGATTGTGCGCGCATGCGTAGTACAAAGCTTGAGAAAAGGCATCACAACAACCGTGGTGTTTTGTATTCGTGTACGTGTTGTTTATAATACAATTCTTCAAATATGTCGAAAACGAATGCAGAATATTGTCGCGATTATCGAAAAAAAGGGAAAACAAGATTAAAAAAACAGCAAATAGTTCAACGGAACGTGTTCGTGAGTTTCGTGCACGCCGAAAAGCGTTAATGAATGTGAAAAATGATAGTTCTATTACGCATAATAATGATTTTACTGTTCAAAATAGTGAAACTTCCCGAAATTTTACATTCGTCTCATTGTCTTGAAACCAAAATTTTTGGAGGTTTCACTTCTACCACGTGTGAATTGCACACATGCATTTCTTTTATTCTAGAATCAAAAGCCAGTTAGTTACACGGCGTAGCAGAAAAATTATCAGTTTTGTTCTTTGTCTATTTCGGTAATAAAACACGTCTTTATCTTATGAAAATCAACAAACTAAACCGCAAACGCGACATTATCGGCCATTAACGTCGTTTCGGCTCGTGATATTAAAAGAAACCGCTCGTATTTCTATGAACGCACCTATAACTGTCAAGAAAATACGCGACACGCTCTTTTGCTAACCGCTGAATTATAATAATAATAATAATAATAATAATAATCTTTATTGCCAATCACAGTTACAGTTGCATTTAAAAACTAATTCAAGGAACATACAATAAACCTAATGTTACAGTGAAAGGCTACTGGCACCTAAACTAGGACAGCCTGTATTATAGGTACCAGCACCCCTCTCCTGATCTCCGGATTAAACATGGATTACAGTTTTTAGGACAATCATAAATTTAAAAATATAACATAAAAATCAAAAGTATACAATAAAAGTGTGCAACAAAAGTATACACAGTATATAATGCAAATGTAAGTAAAATGATACAAAAATCAATATATGTATATATGAGGGGAATATATATGTAAGGGATTGAAGTGTAGGGAAAGTGTATAAGTCTGTGTGAACATGTTTGGGCATGTGTGTTTATGCACCCATGAGGCACGGTAGTGTTTGAGCGTATAATACGAGTTGTATATATATATTTCTTTTAGAGACAAAAATAAGACGAACAATTAGATTCATAAAGGCTTTAGGAGACACTCAGTAGTTTCATAGTTATTTGTAATAAGCCACTCCGTTACATTGTGTTTACAGGCAAATTTACAAAGTGGGTAAATAGAAAGGATTTTATTTATTCTATTATAAAGGAGGCTGCCAAGATAACAGAAGAATTTGTGAGAGAAAACAGTATTTTGATTGACTTTTTGATTGACTATTGATAATTGACTTCGAACTACTAAAATAGCAAAAAATAAAGTTACGTACGCATGAGCGTACCCACGAGAACGTAATTAATTCATCGTTGTCGTATTGATAAACCGCCCAAAAAGAGTGCAAGCGCTGCTGTATGTACACTTACTCTATGGCACGCTCTATGAATCTACAATCAAAATGTGAAGTTCCTTTCAGTTTGAGGGAGTTATTTACGTAGTAGTCCTATGTCAAATATTATATTATATACTATATACATTATATTATTCATACAATGTGATGTGTTGGAACACTGAAAAGTAATGTTCTGTAGTCAAACCACAAAACAATATTTTACGTGTTTGGTGATGTTTGAATGAGTATTATGGATTACAAATCCACGGTTGTGATCAAGAGTATAATGCTATTTTGTGTTTCAATCTAGCATGATCGAAATAATTTTAAATTAATGTATATAGGTAAGTAAGTAAGTATCCAATTTCTTTTTATTCTTTTAAAAATACAAGAAACATCATATTGCAAATCACATTAAAGTCTAATACCTACTTATTTCGTAAAACAAGGCTTCTGAACAATAAATTAATTATGTTCAGTAATCTCTAAGAGAACTATGACAAACAACTCGGTGGGGTACACAAAAAAATTCTGTTGCATACCTACTTGAATTTCATGTGGATAGATTTAGGATTGTAGAAACTATGATGTCGTGACGAAAGGACAAAGCCCAGCCTAGCTGCGATTGCGCAGCACTTTTAAATGAGTCTACATTTCAATTTAGAGTAAACACCCACTAAGAAAGAAAAAAAGAGGCTAGAAATACCGATGGAAGTAAATAAAATAGATTTTTTTAGAAATAAAGAATAATGCATTTATCTCTTAATAATAATATCTGGGACATCCCACACAGCGCCATCTAGTCCCAAAGTAAGCAAGTATTATGCTTGTATTATGGGGTACTAGACAACTAATATACATACTTAAATATACTTTTTTTTATAATACATACATATATAGATACTTACATACCCAGACACGGGACAAATAGACATGTTTCATGCACACAAATATTTGTCCCGGGCGGGAATCGAACCCGCTACCCTCGGCTCCGCAGTTAGGGTCTCTAACCACTCGGCCAACCGGTTAGCCAAATCTTTTTTCTCCTAAATTGTAAAAAGCTGATGATCGTCGAAAATGTTTCGAGTAATAGAAAGCCGAGACAAATATTGAGCTAGATCTCGTACTTACTCGGACAACAAAAACTCCTGTTAAAAAATCCACGCACCGACGACGATATCTCAGTCCTGGGAAAATATTTCAAAAACTGCGAATAAATGTAAAGAAAATGTAGATAAATGAAGTCGGGCGGCTTGCTATTGTAACTTTTTTTGCTTGTCTATTAGTCTGTCTGTCGCAAGCGCGAGAAATCGACACCACCCTTTTTTGCGACCATATACCTATGTCAGTGAGGTATGTCGAAATTCAGTTTGCTTACAAAACGATGCATATAGGTATTAAAAATATTATACGTCTCTATTCCAGTGCGTTGGATTTTCGTTTCATCCGTAATCGCTCACGGTGTTTACGGATTTATGCATATAAGAAACCGTAGTCGCGTCCGGAATGTTTATAACCGCGCGCCGGCTTTTGCTCCACTTACGAAAATACGCCAACAGGATTCCAGTGAAAAATGAGCTGTTGAAACGGAACGCAACCCGCAACTTTTCACTGTTGATTGAGAAAATCTTGGGTGTTATCTTTACTTTTATATATTTCGTTTTGAGTGTAACTATGACGATTGCTGTGAATAGGTAGCGGCAGAATGCGTTTTGTTTATATTGAACAAGTGATTCATGGTTTAAAATCGGTTAACATCACCGAACTAAAAAAAATATCTCAATAGAGTACACAAGTAACTAGCAAGTAAACAGCGCGTCCAATTTATAATGAAGTTTCTATTTGTATTTATTTATTAAATACAATGTTTTAAACTTAATGAGTAAAATAGGGCATTACAAAGAGATATCTAAAGTATTTTTAAGATTTTTTTAAATATTTTGTTTCTAAAATGAGGGATATTTTAAAAAACTAATTATATTGTTTGGGTAACCATTCAATTCAAAAAGTAATCAGGAAATAAATATCTCAAATTTTAATTTTGATCAAACAGGACACAGGCATGCTGTGCGTGCGCTGCGCGTTTATAAACCGTACTATTTATGCGAAAATAATACCTATATAGCAAAAATGTAGATTATAGAGTTATAAAAAAAGGCCCGACACCACGTATAGTTCAGTAAATCTGTGTGAAAAAGGGTAACTGCATTACAAAAAGTCGGGTATCCGCCATTCTTTGACATGTTATACAGGTAGAGAAGCCTTTATTAAAAATCAAAGTTTACGACCTTGGGGTATTGCCGCAGGCTCCGCCAAATTTCGCTATTTTTTTAGTTTTCGTTAAATAACTTCTAAACTTTGAATTTCACAGGTAAGTTGTTTCCAAAAGAAATTTAAAAGACTGCTATAATTTGGTTTATAAATGATTTTTTTATGATTAATATGATAGTTCCCAAGATACGAAACAGGTCAAATTTCAACAAATGTGGAAAAAAAGATTTTTGAATGAAAACTTATTTTTCACAAAAATTAATATATAATCTGTTCTATCACTGAAAGAATTTTTAGAATCAGTTTAGTAGCTCCAGAGATATACACAAAAATATACAATTTCACTGTTTTAAATCAAATTATAATAATATTTAATTTATAATAATTATATAATATCGCAAAGCTGTTTAGATTTGTTACAGCAAGATCCTGACAGATTTTTGGCTCATCATCATCATCAGCCCGTGTCTCTCCATTGCAGGATATAGGCCTCTCCCAAGGCTCGCCACCACACACGGTCCTCCGCCTTTCGCATCCAACTACGCCCGGCATGGTGCTTCAGGTCATCTGTCCACCTGGCCGGGGGCGTCCAACGCTTCGCTTTCCGGTATGTGGCATCCAATCGAGAACTCGTCTACCCCATCAGTTATCAGTTCTACGGCAAATGTGACAGGCCTATTGCCATTTCAGGTTGCTGATCGCTTCGGCTATGTCGACAACTTTGGTTCTTTGTCGGATTTCAGTGTTTCTGATTTTATCCATCAAAGAAACACTGAGTATAGCCCGCTTCATAGCACGCTCGATTATTAACATTGAATGAAAAATGGTTTTACTATTATGAATTTGGAACTTGAATCGGTGACTTGGAAATAAGATACCGCCATCTCGAGCTTCTTGGAAGAGACCGCCATCTCCAAATTCTAAGAAATTTAAGGCAATTCCATTCGCCCGTAAGATCGATCATGAGCTCTCTTTTCTGGGACAGCTTTTTTTCTGACTTGGTGATGATCTAATATCTCAATCATAGAGCAACTACTACGGAGATTTTATAAAAAAAAACATATTAAGAAATTGCGTAACGAAATACGAGAGAAACTGTGTAGCAAACTCACAAAATTTGTTTTGTTTCAGTAAGACAACGCCTTCGCGCACCCATCCAGAGTTACGATGGCTGCCATTGAAGACACTGACTTTGAATGATAAAACGTCCTCCATATACACCGGACCTCGCCCCTATTTATTACTATCTCTTTCCGCGGTCGAAAGACCACCTCAGAGGTAAAATTTGTAGACGATGATGCAGTGGTCGTCGCAGTACACGACTTTTTAGAGGTTCAGGATAAAGTTTGTAAAGGAAATTTAGGTGTAGAAAAAAGGTGCATTAAGTATATTAAGATAAAAGACGATTACGTTAATATATTAATCGAGTAAATTATTGAAAGAAAATTATTGCGATTCTGCTGTCCCCGCATGCCGGTCTCGAAACTCTATATATTCATAACACCGTTTTGGTCAGTTCTTGCTGAATGATCATATATTCGTTTTTCGAAAAAACAGCTATTGTTAGTGTTTATGTTATTCTCACAATAGACGCTATTTTCTATCTACAATTTTGATTTCATACACTTACGAATTTTAAATTACTTTTCCTCCCTAGGGAACAAGAACACTCGAACCGTTCCCGCCCTCATAGATCAATAATAAGTTTTCAGAGAAGATAGAGTGATAAAAATTTCATTTCTGAAGCATTTCCTGATTCAGTCTTACTGAGGGAATTTTTTAAACTGTTTAATAGTGCTTTAAGAAAATAGCTATAATGACGTAGAACCATACAAGCTGTTAGTGTTATTTTAACTGTCGGTAGTTCGATGCGTTCCATTTGTCGATACATTGACGAGTCCTTTTCGTTCCTTTGAAATACAAGACACATCGTCGCGTCACAGAGATGTAACTCAACGAATTTGGGTTTAGTGTTACTGCGAAGAACATAGAATAAATTATTATACGGCGGAGATATACTGTTGGAACCCGAGCTTATGTTGTCCAAAACATCAAATCCGGTAAGTCCAACTTCGAAAGAGAGGTCAAACGAAAAATCGAAAAAGCTATGTTTCGCGGTTCTCTATAAAATGGATTTCGTAACAAAGAAAACCGCAGAAAAACTGAAGTTCGCCATAGCTAAAGGAATTAGCAAGTTCACTTCACTTTAGTGTAACCTAACAATTTAGTTAAGATTGCATAAGAAATAATTTTTGGGGATGAATGTGAATCTTTTTAATTTTTGTAAGACATAAATAACTTTTGGCCCCATTTTTCCATTCCATCAGCCCTTTTTATACCCGCAGGGGCTTAGGTCTCCTTTCAAGATGAGGGAGCTTGGAGCTTAAATCCACCACGCTGCTCCAATGCGGGTCGGCGGAATGTAACGACCGCCATGTATGCCATGTAACAGCCGGGACTGACTGCTTAACGTGCTCTCCGAGGCATAGACTCAGTGATAGTTAATATACATAAGTCAGAAAAAACTCATTGGTACACGGAAAAAAAAGAAATCTGTTATCAAGAAAGTATAGTCTTCAATATATACAAATACCGCATATTCTTGGACCAATGCAATTTGCATTGATTTAAGAATTATTTTTCTTCTGTGTACACATCAAAAAAAATAGCAGAGTTCTTATATCAATGCAAATGGCATTGGTCCAAGAATATGCGGTGTTTGTATATATTGAAGACTATATTTTTTTGATAACAAAATTCTTTTTTTTCTGTGTACACGCCCGGATTCGAACCACGGCCACATAGCCTTTTAGATTTAAAACAGGTTCGCTGCGTTCGGGCTATCACGACATCAATCGGTCCCTTTGCCGCCCCTGAAATGTGCCGCCCTAGACTCCAGCCTACTCAGCCTACTGGTAAATCCGGTCTATCCCACTAGTCCCAATGCATCCACTACTGCCAATGTCGAACAACGAATATCTGACGGCAGAGAAACTACTTTCCATATGGTTTTATTTTTTGTGCTGCTTTGAACTCTTATAGCATGTGAACTTAAAATGCTGCTTGTCCCTTCGCTGCCATATTTCAAACAAAATTGAATTGTAATTGCACTCAAAATAAACAAAATAAAAAGGAATACCTTTTCCCATGTCTATGGATATGGGAAAAGGTATTCCTTTTTATTTTGTATATCTACGTAATAATTTGCTTTAGTTTGGAATAAATTTTAAATAATACACTGAAATTTTCTTATTTATTATGATGCTGATCGGGTTTGCAGTTTTGAAATGTGCGTTTATAAATTTAGAACTTCATCAAACTGATTGAAAATGACACGACTACTTTTCTAAATTAACGAAAATCTGTGACTTAAATACTACTACACCCGATTTGAAGAAATTTACTAAATTTAGTAAGTATTTCGTTCGTTCGTACTTTATAAGAAAATGAATATATTTATGTATCATTCATGGTTAAAATATAAATTTTTAAATGTTCACATCGACTTATATAAAAAAATACCTATACTAACATTTACATAGATTTTTGGTAATAATTTGAACAATATAAATTATTATGGAATATTTCCAAAATATATTGAATTGAACTATTGTACGTTTATTAAAGATATCTAAATCTGCCTTCAGTCATGGCAATGACGTCATTACAAACCTTAAACTACCAAACGAACCACAGCGTAGGTAACACAACATAAATAGGTGCACATTTTCACACTTACGCTTCTCAGTTGAAAAACGGCCCTTCCTGCGCGATCCGCCCGCCCAAACTATACGGCGTATATTTTATTATTAAAAACCGGGCCGCGCGCCGATCATAAAAATCGGCTCGTCGTATCGATATAATATTATACACGCAGGCGGGAACGCTAACGGGGCGCGGCGAGCTCAACCCGTTGACGCATTCGGACTAATTCCGATTCCGCATTTCTGTAAACATACGACGGTCGACGCGCGCGCGCCGCCGTTCCCGTTTCAGCTTCGAAATGAGTCAGCCGCCTCTAAATCATAGGCACAGTATTTGTGACCAGACCACTTCGTTCACGTTTACGGTGGCTTGCATTACCATAGATCATGTCGGATGTCCGATCGTAAGGTCTATTAGTTACTTGTATGGAAAGGGAAATTGAAAACGTGCTTCGATTAAGAAGTTCGTCTCGATTATGTCTGGTTCGACTTGTAGTTACTTCTTCTATTTCGACTCTTTATAAGAAAGCATGCTAACCAAATTTTTTTCGCCATATTTGTGTCCAAATAGGGAGTCTATGAGGCGTAGCAGCTCTGACCCAACGTTAGACAGGCCAAAGGCCGAAGGCAGCCTTTTGACAGGATGTACCGGTACCGTACTCATCATCCGAGTTGCATAGTAGTATCTGCCAATACGCTGACGATAAATCAATGGACGTCAGGTGTCTAGCGTGGGTTCATTAAGAAACTATATTTCCCAATTTTTACTTAGAAGCCGTTCCCGTAATGTGTTCCCGTTTCCATGTTTATTCCTATAATTTCAGTATGTCGTATCGCCTCTTGTATTATTTATGTGAAGCATTTTCATCACCTACCTATGCGCTCGTAAGTTCCCATTGTATTTTGTAGCACCGTTATCATACTGTTTCTTCATACTGTCTGTTCAAGTAGCTTCACACTGTATATCTTACGTTTTCTCAGCTTTTACTAGAATTCGTCTTTTTAAAATAATATAAAATTTTGTACGTGTTTGCTCTATAAATTAATTAAGGTTTAAGTATACCTAGTGCAACTACAGAGAAATTTCAACCAGAATAAAAAGCAAGGATTATTTTCTAAGTAAGCGATATCTCCCAGGGAAAGTACCATCTTCATTCATTCACGCAAATACTCTGATACATTTAGCGGTTTTTGCGTGTTTAACCGTTTTTTATCTAAACTACCCAAAATTGAAAAGAAAGTGGTACGAGTTTCGGGTACGGGAGCGGGAAATGAAGTTACAGAAAGTCAGCGGGCAACTCCGCCCGCATAGACATACATACCACTTCTATTGAATTTCTTCAGTTGTAAAAATAAATAGAAAAATAATCATCTAAAACTTAATTTCTCTACATTGCTAACTTTAACATAAACAAAGAATGTGGTACCAAACCAATGAATCGTATCTTGGTGTTTGGTGCGTCAGTAGCCTTGCAAGGATACAATAAAATACAGAGCTTTAAACGGTTTTGCGAATACTGCGCTTTTTGTTTAACAATATATCAACAGCATAAAAAAAAATTGGTTACTTATTTTTAGGTAATAAGGAGTGGACTGTATCACAACGCACCATGCGTGAAATAATTCTAGTACATATCATCTGTCAAAAGATCAAATTTTAGAAATTCATGACCATTTTTGTTCACGATTTCCCCGATTTCATCATGCTGCGCTGTGACAAACGAGCAGATATATTTTGTTTTTCGTTTAGATCGTTTTTCTTCAAGTACGCAGTTAACAAATGTGACTGCCATGTAAAAAATCTTTAGCCCCAACTAGCTTCGTGAGAATCTAAAAACTAAAAACATATGATTCTAGAAAGCGTTAAGTGTTACCCTTAACTGTAAAATTAAATTTCATTATTTTTCAAGTTTCTAGATCCTTTAATTTCGGAAAATAGTGATGATCGAAGGAATAAGTGGAAATTTGATTATACATATTATACTAAAATGGAATTTCTAGTTTGAGCTTTCTTTCTTCCATTCGTTCACAATGGTAATCAATTATTTCAATCTCGAATTGTAACAAATATCCATCACCATATCGTTTCATTGTAAAATATTTACTCGTATAGATACTGTTGCGTGGGCACACATTGCATTACATTCCACAAGAATCGTAAGCTTATGACGTGTCGATATGGGCCTCACTTTGGTAGATATTCAGGTTACACTTAAATTTATAAGATGTATTAAGTATTGTAAGTACACGTCTGCAGCGTCGATAATCGACACTTCCCCATCACTAGTTTAGGCAACTTTTGACTTAGAAATCACGAAAATAGCAATAACTACGTTAACTAGATGGAGGTGTCCTGAAAGCGCTAGAACGTCAGAACCTTCTGATATAAAAAATACAGGTGACGACGGTACAAATGACAACGAAGCTGTCAGTCACATTCGAGTGAGTGATGACAAAGAAGCTAAAATCAAAGTTTAGAAGAAAAAAAATCGGCATCTTGTGGGTTTTACGTGGTTTTTATAAATTGTTATTTAAATAAAGTGTAAAGAACTTGCTGTGGGTTATACGTTATACTGTGCATTGCAAAAAAAAATTCGATGTGTCTCAAAGATCACATGTAGTATAAATTAATGCACTAACACTACCTCAGCATTTATGTGACAGCGCCATAATAGGGCTTATCTTTTATTTATCTTTGAGGTACACAATCATTTGGCATCTGGATACAGATATATTTAAAAAAAATTGTCGGTTTTGGTTATGGATCTTTTTAAATAAGTACACGTAAATGCAAATGCAATTCGGTATGTAAAGCTATTTTTAAAATATTTTTTCTGATACAATAAATTGTTTTGAGAAACTGCTTTTTTTTAATTTCTTTCTGATAAATTAAACTATTTTGAGAAATTGATTTCAAAATTTTTGCGTTGCGGCAAGTAACTTTTTTTAAAATAATTTTTCATAATTTTCATAGTGCGTAAACTGTATGGCTTTTTCTCTGTCTGAAGGTAGTCTTCTACTTCTTTTTAGTCAAGTATGGATAAAACCTCAAAACAATTGAAACACAATTTGACGTATGATCTGACGTTTGACGCATGTTTTCATGTGTGAGGATCACAGGCTACGCATATTATTATTTACGTCAGCCATGACGTTTAGTAATACCTATTCATATTACTCTGTGTATTGCCATCCTTTGACAATGACATTTTTTTCCTATTACTTGGATACTAATATCTTACCCACAAACTGTCATAATATAAATGTGAAACAGGGGTTAAACATTTATATTTATTTTTCTTGAAATAATTACAACCTTACTGCTTTAGGAGCTTATAATAGCAAAATATGGCTAAGAAACAATTTATCTCGAAACGGTTTTGGAATCGACCTAATCTATGTTTTACTTTACATACCGAATCGGTGTAAACATATCACAAAATGTCTCGATTTAAATTCTTTTTGCGGTGGTTTCAAGCAAAATATTTGGAATAGCGCCATCCGAAATCATCTATATACATATATATTATTTGGGATATCCGATAGTTTCGGTCACGGAACTCCATAAAATTTTTTTATTTAATTTGTTATTTCAATACAAAATTTTGTTACATTATTTAACACATGCAGATTCTATGTCTACGGATAGGTAGGATTTTACATTATACATTACATTACAAGATAAAACATTACAATTCCATTTTGAAAGGAGTGACTGCACTGTACTCTATTTACTTTTTGCCATAGACTTTTGACCTCCTGTTTTTCAGCTAATACTTTTAATATTACGATTAAAATTTTCTAAAATTACCTACAGCTCTTAACATAAATTACATAGAACATAATGTCTAAAATATACAGTTTAACATAGAAATAAATCACAAGCTAAACAGGGCAGGGAGTGCCGATCTTTTTAAATTGCTACATCACCGATTAGGTAACTGTGGCGCTACATCGACCTGTTTTTTATACTTTTCCCAAAAACCAAGGATAAACATTTGGGTGAAAACGATCATAGCAAACGACTAGTTCTTGTCCGCTGTTTCGCCTGCGCGAAGTACAGAATTTACACTATTTACTTCTCAGTCCCACACTGTCCTGAGAAACCATTAAGAATATCGTGCCTTTTCTAGTCCCTAGGTAACAAAGCGTGATGAATTGTATCTTAGATTCAACCCTGGGTTACGACTAACAAATTACAAAGTTTCATCGAAATCGATTCAGTAGTTTTTGAGTTTATAGTATTCATACAAACAGAAAGTCAATCTAAATTGTATCTTAACACGTTGAACGCCATAGGGCACACCATGTGAGTGACAGTATAATACTTTAGGCCATGACAAAAACAATTTAAATTAATTTCAATTTAAATTTAAGCAGATTTCGCTATAATTTCGAAGAAAACTCACGTCGAGCACATGGTGTTCCCCATGGCCTATGGGAAGAGAAATCTTTATTTACTTCCCGCAGGGCCATGTGGGTCACACCGTCGTCGCGACGCTCACGCACGGACTGGACGCTGGACGGTACGAGAAGATAAAGACCAATGGACGGGTGAAACCGTTGAGACTTGTTTGTTAGTTTGCGTATCACTACATATTATAAAATAAAGTCTCCCACCGCGTCTGTCTATCTGTCTGACTGTCTGAACGCGATAAACTCAAAAACTACCGAACGGATTGCCATATGGGTGACACCTATAGACGGAGTAATTGAAGAGGAAGGTTTACATGTATGAGTTGTTGATGTTTTGTGAAAATTAGTTGAAATATGACGATTATTGTTGAAGCAAATGGAAAAAAATCAAGCCGGCTGGGAGCTTTCATCAGAAACGCTGCCTAATCCCTTTGAGATATAACAAAATAATGTATGGAGGAATCGTTTCTTTTTTATAGGACTAAAGAAAAGTACGCGATGGCATATGTCTATCTTTTATGGATAGCTTACTTACTACTACCATTTCATGCAGATTATGATTGCTCTTTACATACAATTTAAATTAATATCTTAGGAATTATCGCAAAATAAAACCCGGGCATCGTCGTCTCCATACCAATGCGACACGTATGGGAAGGCAGAAATTATCAATGTTGTATATATAAAGAAATATTTTCGTTAGTGTTTATGTATATACTCTTTACTTTTCAAATATTTACAGAATTGGAAATAAAATACATTAAAAATACTCGCAAGTAGGATTAACTTATGTTACATTTAAATCTAATTAAATGAAATCCATTTGTTCGACGCAATAAGCTGATAGGACACTACGACAGAATTTTTTTTTAGTGAGGGCGAATCTGCATACAGACACTTGCGCACCCGATCTAGGTAGTGGCGGATTGGGATTTCCACACAGAAGGTGCAGCCCGACCGGCTAAACGACATCCTCAACCTGTACTCCGGTGGAGCGTGTAGGGTATGAACTGAACGGCGACCGAACGCATTGAGGATGCTTCGGTGCGTTAATGCCTTTGACGGGCGGTGCCTTAAGGGCGCCGTCTCGTCGGAGTATGATTGTACTAGGGATGAGGGCCGACAGGTGTCGTTCCTTACGTGCTCTCCCCTGTTCGAAGGGGACAGTTCGAGCTGGACGGCCCGACTGTGAACAAACAAGGCTAAGATGCCATTCGAACAGATTTATTATGTTAACTAGGTGATTTCGGATAGTAGGTACTGCTCTCTTACGTCAGACTGAAGGTCTGACCTGCCTGAAGTCCTGAGACTCTCAACCTCGGTGATGAAATCGTCAGGTGGATCTATGAGTACATTCCGTGGACGTCTGAGAAAGTGGTTGGCGGGCGGGGGCTAGTAATAGGGCCGCTGCCGAAAGTAACGCAACTACGACAAAAAAAAAAACACTACGGCTTGTATGCTCTGCTACCCGTGCGAAGCAGGGGTGGGTCGTTGTTATATAATTTAGAATCTTATAATATTACTGTTTTCATTTGACACAATAGTGGCAGAAAGTAATAAAGATAAGACATTTTGCATTTTGTGCTTTTATTATTGAAAGAAAAATGCCTCTTGCACGTGTCCTTGCGTTTGTTTGTTTCGGTGTGTAATTTTTGGGTAAAACCTGTCAGTTATTCGTTGAAACAACTTGTGAGATAACGTGAACCGAGTGTTCCTTCATATATTTATGGTTCATGATCTGATTTGCTCGAAACAAAAACCGTACCTATTATTTGTCTTTAACGTTATCCATCGTGTATAGCGGTAGTTTAATATGGATTAGGAAGACTTCGAAATAACACAAGAGGATTTGATAAATATAAAAATGTAGAAGTTTCATCTTATTCTATAATATGAGCAATTCTTGTATATATTTCGGCTATCTCGGAAACCGCTCTAACTAACCGATTTGGATGAAATTTATTATTTACATAGGTATCGTCTCGAAACAGGTTCATAAATAAGTTTTATGATTATTAACCACCAGACTGCGCTGCAGTAGATGTGATCTTTGAAACGCTTAGACTGATTTTGATAGGGTTTTTTGTATTACATAGGTATCACTTACGAGTAGATAATTAAATAAGTTGTGCAGTTATGGGCCACCAGGAGCGTGGCTAATGGATGTCTGAGAGGATCTTGACGTGGTTTTTGGCGTTATATAGATATCACCTAAGAACATGTTCTTAGATTAAGTTTGCGGTCGTTGCCACCACTGGGCGCTGCAATAGATAGATGCCATATGTTTTTCTGAAACGGCTGGAAGGACCTCTACGCGGTTTTTGGCGTTCCATGCGATCACTATAAAGTAAAAGTAAGTCTAACTGTGCAAAAACGATCACAAAAAAATCCACAGATCTTGCAGACCCGCAACCATCGGTTTCATTGAAAATGAACCTACTCAAATCCGATTTTCACAGATTATTTCATTTTATTGCCACGAAATCGTGGCATTGCTATGATTTAAACTGCAGCCTCTGATATCCTTAAACGTTTTGAACTCGATAATGAAGCATTCGAACGAATACAGGCCGAAAGGCGGTGACCGTAATGTTAACAAGTTCCCGAACGTCCATAAAGTCTAACATGTGATGTCAAATTTCTTGTTCGATTTCCAACCGATTTCCAAAATTTCGGTCTCAAACTGTAGCTCCCGACGCCTTCTAACCTTTGGTATAACACTTTGAAGCGATCCGACGAATACCCTCTGAAATATAGTAACAAACACAAGCGATCGACCAAAAAATCTCATCTTTCGGAAATAATTTCTATTACAATTACCAACCGATTTCCAAAAACTTGGTCTCAAATCGTAGCTACGTTAATGGTCGAGATACTATTTATTTTTATTTTCTATATCGGTCCCCGTCCTTGAAATATTTTGGATTTAGTAAAAAAAAATTCCGAAAAAATCCCGATTTTTTTAAATTTTCCAATTTTTTTTCAAAAACTACTTAACCGATTTCCAAAATTTTGATGTCATACAATGCACAACTAATTTCTTAATCTTTTAAAACCTTCAAATCTTGGCTAGACCTCATACCCTCGGAGTTATGGCCAAAAATGCGTATCCCGTGAAATGGATATGATAGTCATTTTCAATGACAACATTTTCAATGACAAAACTCCGAGCGAAACTTTTGTCTCATAAACAGGAGTTTTTATGTCAGCTCGGAAGATGAGCAATTAGATTGTATACGACCAAGTCGACCTAAGCAATGTCGTTTTTAATAGTGAAGAACGTGTCTCCGAAAATCGTGAGGCAGTTCCTAATACTACAGGAAGTACGTCGTCGTTTACAAGTACATGGACACTGGTATTAGGTGATTGACGCCAAGTAATTGCTTTCAGCGAAAATTCTGGCATGCCACGTGAACTTCGTGTCTCTAGGTCTCACAAATCTCCAGCTGCATTTTATTCTCTTTTGGTGCCAGATGAAATTTTCAAGTAAATAGTTAATGACACGAATCAGTTTGCAATCTATAAAACCTCAGAACGAGAAGCTTTAAGGGGAGCACGCATCAGGTAACTGATCGACAACCAATTTTGAGGAGATGAAAAAGCATTTTTCTTTAAGTTTATTTATGGGACTAGTAAAACATCCAAACAAATCGGATTATTGGACGAAAGATAAATAATATATTGGCCATCCTTTTCCGCAAACGATAATGCCACATAATCGATTCGAGGTTCTGTAACAAATGCTACATTTGTCCCAAAACGACAATGCTAATAAATCTGATAGATAACACCGCGTTAGAAATCTACTCAACAGCACGAATGAAAGTTTCAAGAAGTATTATACTCCTGCAGAAGATTTATATGTATTGACGAAAGCGTCGCATTCCTCGGAAGAATATTTCGCCAGTACAATAAACAAAAGCGCCATAAATATAGCATTAAAGAATTTTAACTGCACACTTCATATGCACACTAGGCACATACAAAATCAGTATACCTATATGCGGGGGAAAAAATGACACAGTCAATACTACGGCAGCTCAAGTTATATTATTGTCTAGTGACTTATTGAACAAAGGGCACACAAATGTTGATTTAGAACGAGAACTTGTAAAAAATCAAACACGTCTGGTCAGGACGTTTTGCAAGAACAGAAAAGGTCTTCCTAAAGAAGTCGTCAACGCTAAGCTGAGACTGTGTGAACATGTTGCCAGGGAGTGTTGATGGAATCACTGTCTTGAAGTGGAAGGATAAGCGTGTCCTCCTCGCACTTTCTACAAAACATTCTAGCCGCTTGCAGAGAGTTTTGAAACCAAAAATAGGTCTCGATTACAAAAGCAAAGGCAGCAGTTAATTTGTCTCATCAAATGACCGCTTACTCGACACCCTTGCGAAAGTCAGTGAAATGGTATAAAAAAAGTTGCCATCAATCTGTTACTGAATACTACTGTTGTTAATGCTTGGATTTACTTCATCGCTTCATCGGCAAGTCACTGGAAATAAAACTCAAGTCGTTGATTTCAGGAAAGTGATACTGAAGGGTTTGCTGTCGAAAACACAGTTAGAGACATTTTAAGACCAAAAAGAGTAAAACATAAACTCACTAAGACAGATGTGCCCAAAGAAAAACTCGCCGAACATGCAAGCATCGTTATAAAGAGAATATGAAAGCTCTGGGACGTAAATTGGTCAAAAATAAGGCTAAGAAAATCTCTACTTTTTGTAAAACCTGACTTGAAAAACCTTTTCTTTGCTTCGATTGATTTAACAAATTTCATTTTTGAGATACTAAGTGTTCCCGCGACTTTGCACGTTCCAAATTTACAGTTGATCACATTTTTGAACACTACTCAGCTTCTAGACGATTTTGCATGATAATATATAGCCTATAGCACTCGGGAATAGTGTAGCTTTCTGTCAAATAAACAAAGTCTTAAGCTTTATTATTAGTATTTAATTTCCTTTAATTTTGTGATGAGTAATATATGATTTAAAATATTTGTTTTTTTTGACCTAGCACTAATTTTTACATTTAAAAATTAAGATATCTGTTTAATTTTTTTTTAAATCACATCGAAATCGGTTCAGTCGTTATCGATAAAAATGTTAAAAAATATTCATTCAATTTCAGCTGACGTTATATATTGTAAAGTTTTTTATGCGATATTTTTCTAAGAGAATTAATTATAATTTTTTAAATCAATCAGACTAGACTCGTTTACAAAGCGGCGTATTTCACATTAGAAACAAATTCGTTCGATGTATGTGCCCGATGGCTCAGCAGAAATGTTTGAAATCGTCTCGAGCGCGTGGTCATATGTTGTCCCCCGCGGCCTTGACGAAATCACATCATGTCGACCACAAAAGATGTCTCCCATGACGTAAACAGAAAGATAGGAAATGTGTCTGGCGTATAGACTTTGAGTCAAAATTATAAACAGTTCGTCGATATATGTTCAGTGGTTTTTGAGTTTATCGTATTCATATAAACAAATAGATAAAATGAAGTTTATCTTAAATAGACCCTGTATCAAAATTACAAAAAGTTTCATCGAAATCGGTTCAGTGACTTTTGAATTTATCGTGTTCAATCAAAAAATATCCAATTATTGTTTTGAGTTCACTATCGTCTATATAATAGTCCATGACAATTGATTGTTTTGGAAAAACATCGATGTTAGTACATGTATATAAAAATTACGAAACTTAATCTAGTATGCACCTAGACCCTTGAAAGTATTAGTAGACTAAACCTTTTATACTTACGCTATAAACTTGAACACTCATCTAAAAGAATAGACCAAAATAATGTGACGTGTACGCGTAGAAGCACGTCGATGTGTTATAGAAACTACTCGAATGATCACGCGGCTACACAAACACAATGACCGAATACAGAAATAACTAGAAATCCTAGATCAAAATAAATTGTAAATGAAATTCTATTTTAGAGACCGCATTACTCAAAAGGATTATCGCCGCTCGAAATTACATTTTCGAAACCGCAGTGCGACCCGCTCAAAGTTAGGCGCCGGCGCTATTAAATCTTCCGACGATAAATTGTAATTCGAATTTCAAAAATCGAATGTTCGATCACAGAAATATCGAGATGTTGCGGGGTGGGGATATCGGCGCCTATATAAGGAGACGGGCGCGGTGTCTGGGTTTAGTTTCTTTAAAAGTCAAGAGCGATAAAAGTGTAATAATAATAGTTTTTTATTTTGTTCCGTAATAAAGTATAAGTACAGTTAAAATCGGTGTTTTCGTGCATCCTAAATATCTGAACCACTAGTCCGTAACAATAAAATCTAAGGAAAATGTAATAGAAAATCCGGTTTAAATTTCTAGTGACGTTTTATGTTCATTCTGTGAAGTACTACTTTATACACTGATCCACCTACAGAAAACTGGATGGAATGTCAAAGTTCCAAAGGATGGAACCATGATCTGTGTGGAGATGTAGAGAGGGACCTATTCAATTGTATTAAATGTTCCTAAAACCTAGTTAGTGAATACCGATATATTACGCATTTCCACTTTACCCTCAAAAGCACCTTTGTAAGAGAGTAAAGTAGAATATTAAATACAAAAATATGATGTCTGATTACTTGCGATTCAATTAAAATTATTATAAAATGTTTAGTTAATAAGAAAACTGATTATGTATTATAAAAAACTTTGCAATAAATGTTGTTAAAAAACACAAATTGGCATTTATTTTCATATTTTGAAGTTAAGGGTTCCAATTTACCTCTGCTTCCCTAAAGTTTGAAAGTAAACATATTAACACAAAACTATATATATATATATATATATATATATATATATATATATATATAAATATATATCTATACTAATATTATAAAGAGGAAAGATTTGATTTTTTGTTTGTTATGGATAAACTCAAAAACTTTCACTTATAGAGAGCAACATTATCAGCTAGTAACATGGGTTATACTATATTTTCGAACTAGTTTCTTACCCGCGGCTCCGTTCGTGTGGACCACACAGTTGTACTGGGACCGCTATAATTTTTGCACTAATATAGTTCATATCAGCTGAAGAGTAACATAGACTAACTTCTATCCCGGAAATAGGAATCACGGTACAACTGTGTAGTCCACGTGCTGTGTGAACTGTGTATATATATAGCTGGTCTGTAATTACTAAAAAAAACCAATTGAAGATATTGAAATATTTTACTTATCAAAAATGTTTTTACCATACTTAACAATACAAATTTTGCAACAAGTTGTACTGATATACAAGCAAAACTTAAATGTATCAGGAGTACCGGTTCTTATGGACCGGCTTTCCAAAACTAAAAGCATAATTAATAACCCTAATAGTATAAATAATAATACAGAGGACGCGGAGCGAGAAAGTGGAACGCGTTTTCAAATATTTTTTTTTGCGGAAATGGGAATAAACCAAAAATTTTAAATATATGCCTGCTACAAAGGCATTTCTGTCATTCCTTAACTAACATTAAACAGCCACTTTTTTAACGAGTGTATATTATTTTTGTTTGGTAATCAAAAGAATGTGTTAAAACTGGAATCGGATAATGCATGATTACGCATTAAAATTTTTTATGTGGTCACACTTTTCCAACACACTCATTTAAAAATTACTAGTGCATGTCATGGAAGTAAAAAAAATCTGGACATAGTACTACAGTGAATAATTTTTTCCAGCAAAGAAAACAATGAATTGCCTATAAAATAGCGAAAGTGTATAGATAACAATGGTACATACATTGATTATTTTATTTTAATTCATAATTTATTTTTTTTTACTTTTTCTATATAAAACGCCAAGTTCATATGTAAGGACATAATATAAAACCCGGAAAACTTCGCCGATTGCATTTTGGAATATTTAATGGAACATAGTTTCATGTGCAAAATTGTAACCATTTATGAATGTGGACATTGTTCAATCTGCGTATGGGAATAGTTTTGTTTAGTTTTAATATTTTAGTGTATAGTGTACCTAAATTTTTTTTTTTTCATAATTTTAGTTTCAAGTGTTTTAAGTTTAAGGACTCATAGAAATGCCTTTATAACATGTACATATTTAATATTTTTAATATTAATTGGTTTTTTCGCATTTCTGCAAAAAAATCTGATAGTTCATTGCATCCCCTCGCACTTTCCCCTTGTTTTATTATTTATACCTTGTAGAGAGTGGAAGTTTTGGGAAGCATTATTGTTCTCAGGTTACACAGATTTATACAATAAGTCCTCATGTGTAATTATGTAAAATTAAAACGATATTTTTATTTTCCTTTTAGGCGTATGTCATTTGTGCGGATTCTTAAGTGCTTCGCACGCATCAGTCATTTCCAATCCTTCTAAAATGTACAACAAGTTCTCAACCGATGCATCTTCATCATCGTCAAACCATAATTGCAACATGTTTTTTGCCCTGAGCACATCACTGGCATTTTCCGATTCGAAATATTGTATTTCGTCAGATTTGTAGCCCAACTTGGCGGCAAGTTTCTTCCAGTCGGTAAGCTTGGACGATACAGAGTCGAGTTGCGATGGAGTTATCATAGTGACGCGTGATCGAGTCGATTTATCGTAGTCGTCTTCTCCGACGTGCGTAGAGTCTGGCACCTAGATTAAAAAAAAATCGATTTCAAAGATCTAACTATATGAGCCAGATATGAGCTGGTGGGGAAGAAAACTGAATTTTGTATCGCGACAGAGAGAAATTTTACTACATAAAACGCCCACTAAAAAGGTTTATCTAATGCCGATTTTAAATTATGAATGACACCCAACCAAGAAGTAATATTGCACAAGTTTATTTACTTATATTAGTGAAAACAAAAAAAAGAATGAAATTTCGCTAAAAAAACGACGAATCGTCACATAACTCCATAGATCTAATGTAAATACAAAAATATTACATAATTCAGAAAACAAGTACTATTTACCTGTTCAATATCATTGGTGTCTTCTGATTTTATCAAGTCAGCTTCAATTTGCTCCTCAGTGATTTCTTCTTCTGCCGATTCCTGATAAGATAGAAGCATTAGAATATTTCATAATGAACTAAACAGTACATACATTCTGTAAAAAAAGTACCGGGAAAAGGTTAATAAAACATGAAATGTTAATTATTATTCCAAATTTATTTTATCACCTTCAAAGTATGCCCCTTCCGAAATAATACACTTACGCCAACGAATAATCCAATTATCAAAACATTTTTTAAACGCATTTTCCGGAATCGACTTCAGTTCTCGCCGCGAATTTTCTTTTATGTCTTCTATCGACTGAAAACGGGTGCCTCGAAGTGGTAATTTCAGTTTCGGGAAGAGAAAAAAGTCGGCCGGAGCCATATCCGGTGAATATGGAGGTTGTTCAATGGTATTTGTTGAGTTTTTGGCCAAAAATTCGTTCACAATGATGGCTTTGTGCGATGGCGCGTTGTCATGGGTGCAAAATCCACGAATTTTCTTTCCACAAATCTGGTCTTTTTCGACGAATTTGCTCTCGCAAACGCCGCATAACACTCACATAATATTCTTTATTTACCATCTGACCTTCTGGCAAGAATTCCGAGTGCACAACACCGCGATAGTCAAAGAAAACAGTCAACATGACCTTTACTTTTGATCGACTTCGGCGTGGTTTTTTCGGTTTCGGTTCAGTTGGAAGGCGCCATTCTGAAGCTTGTTGACTAGTTTGCATGTCAAACTCGTAAACCCATGTCTCGTCACCAGTAACAATGCGTTTTATGAATGTAGGGTCGAAACTGACTCGTTCTAGCATGTCTTCGGCGACTTTTACGCGATTGAGTTTTTGAAGAAAATTCAGATCTTTTGGGACTAGCCGAGCGGCAACGTGTTTCATGCTCAAGCGATCGTTTAAAATTATACGAATCGATGAGTGAGACACAGAAAGCTCAGCGGCTATCTCTCTCAAACTTGAATGAGGATTTTCAGTCACCATTTCCTTCACTTTAGCGATATTAACTTTAGTTGAAGACGTTGATGGCCGACCAGAGCGAGGCAAATCTTCCACCACACCCCGACCGCTTTTGAATGCACTGTACCACTCATATGCACGTGTTTTTGATAAAGTCAATTTACCGTAAGCTTTCTGCAACATTTTCAACGACTCGGAACACGAAATTCCATTCGCAATGCAAAATTTGAGACAAACTCTTTGTTCAATGTTTTTATCCATTATAAAAATCGCAAAACACACTTCAAATGACCTAACAAAATCGAGCACTGTACACAAACTAAATGACAGATGGTGCTTAAACTTCGCGCCAATATAGAAGACAGTTGAGGGAACTCACCGACAAAAAAGAATTTTTCAATTGAATTTGGAATTAGAATTAAATGAACAATTCCCGGTACTTTTTTTACAGAGTAGTAAATCATTAATATTATTATCTCAAAATCTGTAGTCACATTGCTTAAGTAACGTGACAGATGTGCTCTGGCAGAGCTCTGCACTAGGCTGCTGTAGGTCAGGGCCTATTCAAGAGACTGGAATGTCCACATAATACGGGCAGTATTGAATAAGACAGTCTTTCCTTTTGTATTTCTATATTTTAACTTTGAATGATACATGACACTTCAGACCAAGCCTATGAGTTGACGGGATCAGGTCGTTGCCAAAAGCAACAATGGACATTGTTTAAAATTTTGTAACATGGTGTATTTATAAGAATATATGTTCTTATCAACAGCAAAAAAATTTAATTTTTTGGAAATGTAATAATAGAGATAAAAAGAAAATGTGAAACATTGATGTGGCATGCAGCAGTCGACAGCCATACAAACAAATACAATATAGAACATTGCAGCTATAATTAGTAGTAGTGACACCCTCAGCTATAAATTTTTAATAATCATTTATTCCTTGAAAATCCATTAATAAATAAAAAAAATACATACTAAAATACTCCAGATTATCTATATTTTCATGAAGATATATTTAAATATAAATTCAAAATTTTTAATCAATGTCAATTGGGATGATTTCAATGGACGTCACATACCACATGCAGGTGAACTCGTATGCCAGGTTCAGATATTTAGAATTCTATATATATTTCGGGTTTTATGGGATACAATGGTTATGTTGACTAAAAAATTGGTGACTTTACTCATTCCATCTGAAATGTGTTAAGCTGTTCACTAAGATAATCCCATCTTTCATGATAGGTCCCATCCCTTTTCGCGTGGTCGTTTCGAACATAGCTCTATATATTTAAATTAAGGTAAAAAACATCTCGAACATTTATATATTTCAAATTTTTTACTTTTTTTAAGTAAAGGTCCGCTATCCCAATTACTTTGATGCTCCTATGTATGTACAGTTACTCAAAATTTGCAAGCATTGAAACACTAGACATGTCTGAATAATTTTTCAGAGTAGTGGCAAACTCAACTAATCTTGATGGAACCATCTTGGACATATTTCCTTTCTGATAACCGAGTCTCATACAATCAAAATCCTCCAAATAAAAACTATAATTTATTTGTTCCATTTATCATCAGGATTTAAAAAATTATACTTGACGAAATAAGGCAATTCAATGTAAGATCTGACATAAAAATAATAATTAAAAGTTCAATAAGTTGTTTTCAAGTTGTCTGGCAACTTTAATCAACAATCTTCTTCATCTTCATCAGCCCATTTTTACCCCACTGCAGGGGCTTAGACCTCCCCCGGGGTGAGGGGGCTTGAAGCTTAAATCCACCACGCTGCTCCACTGCGGGTTGAGGATTGTAACAACCGCCATTTATTGACAGCTACCGGGACCGATTGCTTAACGTGCTCTCCTAGGCACGGAGTCAGTGATAGTTACGTACTTAGGTTAGAAAAACTCATTGGTGCACGCCCGGACACTGGCAGACAATATTTGACTAATATTACACAATGTGTATTAATAAGCAGTGATACCTGTTTGATTGATTTATCGTGTGCATTACTGGTGCCCTCTCCATTGATACCGCCCAGAAACGAGTTTGACTCTCTCGTCACGCGCTTCACCTGTAACATGTAAAGTTATATTTAAACTGATGAAAGTTATAAAATGGTAGTTCTTCCGGGCTGGCTAAATTTGAGCGTTGACAGCTGTATTTGCTATTTTCGAAACGTAATTATTTAATTTTAATAAAATAATTAGAATATACATTAAATTCATCTAAATATGCTAACAGAAAAAGTCCATTTCGTGAAGTTGTAATTTTAAGAAGTAAAAAAAAAATAATCTGCTCATATCAGAAAAATGTTACTGACGGTGGGTAGTACAACTCTAACAAGAAACTCTGTTATCAGCATTTTATTATATAGGGACCATCTTTGTGTAAAAATCCTGTGAAACTAAATTTATTAATAGTACAGTTAATTAAGAAACTTTTTCTGATATAAAAGATATTATGCTTGATAAATAAATAAAAACCGGCCAAGTGCGAGTCGGACGCACACGCGAAGGGTTCCGTACGACTGACCAGTATAAAAAATCAAGTTTGTTGTATGGGAGCCCTCCTTAATTTTTTTTTAGTTTAATTATAGTATTTATTTTTAAAGTGAATATATAACTAAATATACCGTGAATATTTCAAGCGTCTACCTGTTGCCGTTATCAATATCGAGCAAAAAAATCACGTTTATTATATGGGAGTCCCCTTGAATATTTATTTTATTCTGTTTTTATAGTATTAGTCGTTATTATTATGTTAACAGCAACAGAAATACATCATCTGTGAAAATTTCAACTGTCTATCACGATTCATGAGATACAGCCTGGTGACAGATGGACGGACAGTGGAGTCTTAGTAATAGGATCCCATTTTACCCTTTGGGTACGGAACCCTAATTAATACTATTGTACCCTTCTGCATTTCAACCATTTCCTTTTCATAAAGAATTCTGACGAATAAATGCACTGCTATGCAATGCATTTGATAATTATACTTTCATACCATCTCATCGAGGTAGTCAGGCAGCCGTCCTATAGGGTTGTTGCTGTGCGTAAAGAAATGGGGCGAACGGCGTGCTAGCAATCTTAAAGCGCGCCAGCCCCAAGCACCTTCTGCTGTACGCTTCCGCCCGCCGCGGGTGTCCAGTGCCGAACTCATGTAGTTCTCTAGATATAAAATCGCAACAGTTCATAGGGGCTATAATATAATAATAATAGTAATACTGGTTTTAAAATAATATTTTAAGATCGTATAGGTGACAGCACCCGCAACTTTAACTTCCCTACACTCGAAAAACTTCGGTGCGTTACGAACATATTAAACATTATGCACTGTATTGGTTGGTGATAAGTGTAACCAAAAACAAAATGGCATCAGGGTTTGGCTCTGTGAAGTAAGTGTTGCATCTACGTAGTTATTTACTCTAATTGTAATACTTTATTCTTGAAACTTCTAAAACATGTTGAACTCGCGTTACAGAATGTTCGGAAAAAGTATTCTATTTCTCTCTTTCACTTAACTGGACCACCTGTTCATACCACTTCAAAGGTTCTGCCCATTGGTTCTTGCCAACATTTAAATGACATGGCATGGCAGACATGGCATTTAAATTCAATTTATAGTAACGTCGAATAGGTGTTACTTACGTAGCGAAGGCATAAAATCTCTTTCCTTGGTCCGGCAAGCTGTCATATTGTCTGGGCATAAATTCCACAATTTGGTCAATTCGTTACTGGAATAAAAACAACATTATGTTACTGATTTGTAGTTTTCAACTTGTTAAATCTGTAATTTTTTTTCTATTTTGTATTGATAATGTCCACTTTTGATCTACTTGACTGGTTCTGGTCTACTTTTAGTAGAAGAATCTGTAATTGTTTTGACAGTCAATAATCAGAAACAATTTTTTTACTCATACCCAGAATTTATTAATGACACAGCAGATAAAATCAAAGAAATTCCAGATGGGCTAAAGCTGATGGGGATTGCAATACTTCTGCTACAGCAGGAAATAATATAGCTGGCAAAAACCAATGTTATAATTTGACACAGATAAACATCAGAAATGGTTTGCTTCATGTACTCAGACCATTAAATCATTACTCAATGTATATATACAGACTGTCAACTGTTAATTTCCAACTCTTACCTGCCCATGAAAACTTTTCCTTGGCTCTCATACTCTTTGATAATGTCACCAACTGGTCGCCTCCTTTTCTTGGCCTTCTTTACTTCGTCTGGTGAGTCCGCTTGCACAGGTGGTTTTGGTTTTTGGAATTCTAGAAATAAGATTTTTAGGAGATACCTAAGTAAATTTAGAATTTTTAGTACCTAGTTTTAATAAAACCGATGGAAAAATATTTTTTAAACGCAAGCAATGCTTCATGCATTTTTGTAATCATTTTACTTTCGGATATTTTTGTTTAGATCTAAAATTTAAAAAAGGCTCTAAAAACAGAAAATAAAAAAAAATTGCTCTCAAATAGGTAATATAAAGAAGTAACATTTTCATAATTTAGATAATTTTGTAGCAAAAATGTAAACATTTTCCTCTAGCAAGAACTGAAATGATTAAATCTTGAATTTTTTTCTGAAAAGCATTCAAGGCCTCAACAAACAATTTGTTAAACAATTTATAAAAATTATAATACTTTAGCTTCTCGAGTATTATGAAATTGCAGCTGTGATAAATCCTGATTGATTGCTATTTACTGCACGGTTGTTGGCTAGATTACCCACCTGGACATCCCTCATTTTTCCAATTGTTCCAATGCTCCTCTCTCTTCAGTATATGTTTAACACATTCGGCAAACCTCTTGCCATCAGGTGGTGTCTCTGCTAGTAGATTGTATATCAATGTAGTAGTTTTTTTCACCCATTCTGCTTGATCTGACTTTAGTTCTTGTGATTCCCTATAAATATTAAATAGTAGGGTAAGTACATCAATTTAATAATAATTCTTTTTCTGAGATAGTCATTAACATATTTATGCTAGCTGCATATTTTATACAGATACCAAATCCATTTAAATGATGAACTATTGTAAAGTATATTTAATATTCATTAAAAATAAAAAATATTTAGTATACAAAAATGGATAATAATTTGTTTCTTTCTTTTAAATAATTTTAAACCATAAACAATCGTTCTATCAAAAAAAAAACATGTAGAAATTTTCGATTTCTTTTTTTAGGGGCCTGTATTTCAAAAGAAACCCTTGTGGGAACATTTGGTTGTCCGTCTGTCTGTTAAGACACTTTTTCCAGGAATACTTAGAGGTAAAGTTGAAATTAATATCAAATAAGTCTATGATCCCTTGAAACTGTAAAAAAATTAAGCTTCTAATTCAAAGCAATCAAAAAATTAGGGCATTTATGCTGCATACTTTGAAACTCACAGCATAAATCAAAATCTATGTACTTCATATTGATCTAGTAAACGACAAAAAAACCGATAATCGTCGAATTTTAGTTTAGCATAATTTTTTTTAATAAATAACCTTTTTTACAGAAACGCACGAAGGAAAAATCAAATTAATATCAACTATTCAGACCTATGCTTTCATGGAACTATAAAAAAAATCAGGCTTCTAAATCAACGCAATACAAAAAATCGGTTGATCCTGCAGCCATCCCTGAAACTTCCCGCTATTTTCGAGTTCAAAGCGCTTGAAAATTAGAAAGTTACTTAGCTCTTCGAACTTAAAATATCGATGTTCGTGGTTTTTGAGCTCTTTTTGAACACACACACACACACACACGCACGCAAGCAAGCAAGCACGCACGCACGCACGCACGCACATACACACAGCCGAAAATGGTCAGAATGGCTTCCCAGGACCTCAAAATGTGAATATCTGATGAAAACTCGATTTTCGGAAATCTGACCCAAATCAGTAACTTCCCTTGGATAGCGGGAATGTATGGTCAATAAATTATGCTGCATATTTTTCCACTCATAAGTAAAGCGTTAATTTGTTTTTCCACCACATAAAAAAATATTTTTTACCTACAAAGTTTTTTGTTTTTTGGTACACACATAATGAACATAGATATGTATATAAATGTATAGACCGAACCTTCGGTGCGCGAGTCCGCTCGCACTAGGCCGGTTTTTAATTTTAATTTTTAGTATTTGTTTCTATTTTTAGTTTAGTCCCACATAAAACATACAGTGCATATAAGGTATTTTTCCTACAAAATGCATTTTTCTTTTTAGGAGGAAGCATCGTTCTTTGAAACTATGAACTGGTGTGTATCTTTATAACATCATTAACAATTTCATATACCTCATGTACATAAAGAAATATAATAGAATTATGTACTACTATGTTATTACTGCTGGAAAGAGTAAATTATACTATTTAAATAATGCCATTGTGATCTAAAGTCAAACTAGGACAGAGTTTTTAATTGAAAAAATCATTAAAGTTTTACATAGAAAATATAAAATGTAATAATATAAAACTTACATTTTGAATTTGACTGTTGAAGTTAAGTATTGAAACAATATCAGAAATTGTATCAGCACACATCTTCTAAAGTTGGAATCTAACAACTGTAACTCCAAAAGTTTTTGATTTGTCAAAAATTTTGCAAAATAATGTTGCTCCTTGTTTTTTTCTTGCATTTCTACATCTGTATTTACATTCACAGCATGTAGTCTACTCAATTTGACCTTTTGTAATTCAATAGCTTCCAGCTTATATGATCCGAAGGCAGACAAAACACTGCCAGAATGCTGAAAAAATTAAAAATATCATTTTTAGGGTTCCATAGTCTAACAAGGAACCTGTAGACTTTCTTCGTGTCCATTTGTCTGTATATACATAGTCTGGTCATAAATTCTGTCATACGCTTTTTATATCTAATTCTGAGTAATGGCCAAAAAATGTTTTATTAGAGTAAGCTATTTAATTTTTTTTTAATTTTACACGTAAGAGTTTTCTAAATATATCTAAATATACAGTGAAAGAATTTAAAAATATAAATTACTATTAACAAAGTTATGAATGTTTAAATTTTCCTGCTAGATAGAGAGGGCATACCTGTGACATAAGGCCATTTAAAATAATGTTAAATTTCGTTATCAATGTATAAAAAATCTTTGTATACAAAGTTTATTTATTTATTTATTACATAGATACAGCAACAGTTAACAAACTTAGAAATAGGTAAATATATAAAATATACAAAATACAATAGAGGCGAGCCTGTTGACCTTAATAGCTATATACGGCATTGTAAAATAATACATAGTAATAATCAAGTAATAAACACAAAAACGACCAAAATATTTAAAAAGAAAGAAAACATTTATAATTTGGATAAAGCTCTTTTAAATGTTAGCAATATTGTATACAAAGAAATATTGTAGTTTGTTTTATGTATTTATTCTTTACTTTTTCATATATTTATTAAATTGAAAATAAAATACATAAAATAGGATGAATTTACGTTACGTTTGAATCAATTAAATCTAATCCACATGTTAGACGCAACAAGCTGATAGGACTCTACGCAGAAAAAACATTACAGCTTATATGCTCTGCTACCCGTGAGAAGCCAAGACGTGTTGCTAGTATTTAATATTAATCAAATACCCTATTCTTGAGATTTTTAATAACATTTTGTTTCCAATTGCATTCTATTTTAAAAATAAAAAAAAAGAAATGAAACTGAGGTTTATTTATTGTATCATCAAATGTTTTGAGGACAATTCAAGCTTCCAAATCTGAACGAGCAGTGGCTGACATCATGCGGTCATTAAAGTTGTGAAGGTGTGGGTAAATCCAATGAAATCCTGTGCAAAGAAAAATAGTTGCTCTTCAAACGGGGCTAGGCAGAACAACTGTCAAAAGGGTGTTAAATGAGGTCTGGGAATATGGCTGCATCAAAACCAAATGCCTTCTCATGCATGTCTGCAGAATTTCACACTAGAAAGATCTCAAGCCTTGTCAAAGCGATACAGGGGAAAAAGCGGTTTTTCTGCAAGGTGTAAAAACCAGTGCTGTCTTGTATACAGTCCTTATATCCATTGTAGAACCTTCTCCTCAGACAAAATTCAAAAACAGACACTAGCTACTATAACAAAATTTAGTGCAATCTCCTAAATCAATGAGTACACAAAACTGGTTAGCTGCCTATAGAATTGACTTTACCAGGCATGAAAAATGGCCCTCTTAAAGGACTAATCTAGACTTGAATCAGTTGGATTACAAAATATGGCAGTAGTTAGAGGATAAGGTCTGTGCTAAGCCCCACCGCAATTTGGAGTCTCTCAAAGCATCCTTGACTAAAGCAGCTGCTGATATTGATAGACATGAACATTGTAAGTGTTGCAATCGACAACTGGCTGCTCAGGTCATAAATAAAGTATTTGGAATAAATTCTTATAAAATTACAGTCTTTTCTAAATAACCTTCCTTTTTAAATATCCTATTTCTTAAAGGCTCCTGTTTAACTTATCACCAGATGTAGTTAAATATTACATCAAAAATAGTAAATAACCACCAAATTTAAAATCGCATTTTAATGGGAAATGATGACTAAAATTTTTACATCTTGCTATCCTATTAAAGCAAATGACTCCAAATCATTGTTAACCCAAAAATAATAAATGATCACCAAAATTATAACCACATTTTAATGTGAAATTATAATCAAAATTTTTGCATCTTCCTATCCTAATAAAGCAAATGACTTCAAACAAATCATTATTAACCCAAAAATAGTTAATGACCACCAAAATATTAACCACATTTTAATTTAAAATGACATGCAAATATTTTCATGTCACTCAGAAGCTTATTCATCAATTTTGAATTAGTTTTGTTTTCGAAATTGATCAACAGACTTCTAAATAGACCATTAACCTAAAGAAAACTAATTCGAAATTCATGAATAGGCTTCTGAATGGCTCGTCGCTCCGCTCCTCAAATTGACATAAACCAACCTAACCTAACCTAATAATTTCAGAAAATAGACCATTAACCTAAATTAACCTAATTGGAAATTGATTAACAGACTCCTAAATAGACCATTGATAAATGACATGTGTAATACAATAACGAGTGAAAAATTACAAAAAGTCTTGAATACTACACCAGAAACTATACCTGAATCCAGATCGTTCGCAATGCTGAGTAGCGGAATGGTTTTAGGTAACTTTCAGCGAACTAATGCTCGTAAACCCTCCCGCAACTCAGAACTACTTGGGTTCTGAATACTGGATGGGTTTCCATATATGCCGCGGCATGTGGGGTGTGGTGTCGCGGGAAAATCTTTTAAGCTGGAGACATAACTTAATTTGGCATCATTATACCTTATTTGGTAATGTGCCAACATTTTATTGCAATCATACTGATTTATCTTGGCAGAAATAGCGCATTAATTTGCTCGCTAATATTAGGTGATCATTTACTACATTTGGTCTTTGAATACAATATGAAGTGCAGTCGTGACTAAAATAGATAAAACTATTGTAATTTTAGACTTAATTTTTTTGGTGTTTATTATATTTTTTTTGGTAAAAGAGTTAAGGGTAATAAAGTATTTTTTTATGGTCAGAATATTTGTTCCGTTTCTTAAATAAACATCTAAACTTGTTTAATCTATTTCCTAAAACAGTTTTGACATAATTTATGACCAGATTGGGTATCTACCTATGTTACAGCTATTTCACTTATACCTTGATTCTATAAAGCTGAAATTTAGCATGGTTACACATATGTACCTATTAAAATCTTGAAAAAAAAAACATTCCTAGGGTGTCTCCGCTAAATGTAAAGGGCAAAATTTTTTACATAACCCTTCACGTGGGGTCTCATTAGATAGCTATTTTAAATCAATGAGGTTCTATGTAGGTTTTTTAAATTAAGTAATGGGAGTAGCATCGAGCCTGCTTCTTGTTTAGAAGGTCGTGGTTCAAATCCCAGAGTATGAACCAATGAGTTTTTCTAACTTATGTACATAACTGTCACTGACTCTGCGCCTCGGAGAACATGTTAAGCCATTGGTTCCGGTTTCCGTCAATAGATGGCGGTCGTTACTATCCACCAACCCACATTGGAGTAGCATGGTGGATTAAGCTCCAAGCCTGCTCATCCTGACGGGAGTCCTAAGCCCCTGCAGTGGAACATTAATGGGTTGATGGTATGGTATAGTATGGTAAGTAATGTTTATGAAATATTCAACTCATAAATAGCCTTTTTACATGACTTGGCATCCCCCTTTAATTCTTTAATAGCATGAACTTACTAGAAAAATTTTCATAATAATTGTCTACAAAGGGAATAGAGACAAAGCTTCATACAACCGCACTATAATGGGTACGCTCACGCAAGCATGAAAGACCTCTGTACGCTTGAATACTGGGAGAGCGAGTGTCGTGATAGCCCAGAGCACAACGAGCTTGTCTCAAATTTGGCCCCACAGGGCCATGGTTCGAATCCGGGCGTGTACCAATGAGTTTTTCTGACTTAAGTACACAATATCACTGACACCGTGCTTCGGAGGGCACGTTAAGCAGTCGGTCCCGGACGCTGTCAATAGATGGCGGTCGTTACAGTTCCCAACCCGCAGTGGAGCAGCGTGGTGGACTTAAGCTCCAAGCCCCCCTCCTCACCCTGGGGGAGGCCTAAGCCCCTGCAGTGGGGTAAAAATGGGCTGATGATGATGATGATGATGACTATAAACCTGATTCTCTCTGTGGCGACGATGAAGCCGTCAGTCCTCAAGTGTACACTTGCGTGAGTGTACTCATTACAGTGCAGTTGTATGAAGCTTTCTCTGTTCTGGTTCTTCTCATATGGCATGGCTACGGAACCCTAGCATATGCCTGACCTGACACACACTTGATTAGATCTTTTTAAGTTGATACATAGTGTACCTACGTCTGGTAGACATATAAAAACAACACAATAACATGTAATTAATTACCAGTTTCTCATGCTAAGGATAAATTGAAATAACACCAACTAGAACAATTTTAAAATATTCGTTACTCACTGTAACAAAAGTTTTCCATTGAACTTTACTGTAGCATGAATTTGGATTTCTGAAAAAGTCTTGTAGACCCCAAAATTTACAATATAGATTGTAGTCTATTGTCAACTTGCTTTTATCACTATCAACAGCCATTTCTTCATCCAGTGATTCTTTTAATGTACCAGAATTATCACCCCCATATTCCGTAACATTTTCTAGATTGAATTCCGATACTATATTCAAACCAGATCTTTCAGAAAATGGAAAAAATTTTGCCAAGAACAATAATATGCGTCCGCAAAACACAGTATTTTGTGAGCGTGATAAACGTCTCAGTAAATCATTACACATTCTGAGTAAATTATTCTTGCATGCTACAAAAAATAGTTCCTCCTTCCAAATATTAACTCCTTTTTCTACATAAGTGAACATTTTCTCACATTTGTTGATAGTTAAAGCATCAAATATGTCGCCAAGTAAAACTACGGGCATAGTAGGGGTAACCATATGGCGTCTACAAGATTCTATACAGAAACAGACGTAACTCTCTAAGGTATCGGGATCTTCAAGTAAAAGTTCCAACAATTTATCACGAAATGCTTGGTCCATCGCCGCTTTCCTATCGCCTTCATTGGCATTCGATTTTGAATATGAATCCAGCAGTTCAATATTGTTCGTAGCAAAGGCTTTTGAGAGGACATCCTGAAAATGAAATAAATTTAAATTTCTTAATAAAAAACATGATGAATGAATTTTTGATAGATTAGTACGCACGCACCTTATAATTTGCTCTCAATTCTTCAAATCCTAGTTTGTCACACATTTTTTATTATGTACTTTCTTTTTTACTGAGGATCCTTTCTAGAAAAAGTTGAGACAAATAATATTTCACACGACCTTTAACACATTAGGGTGCCTTAAGGTGTTTACACCTCAGTTAACTAAAGTTATAAAATATTAGCGTCGTCGTTGTTTTGTTGTGGAGTAAGTAAACGTTTATCAACATCCTGTAAGAACGTTACCTGTTTCACAACAAAATTCACAAAATTAACATCACACCATGCACCATAAAAATAAACAAAACTGCATGCATATAATTAAAATTAAATCTGTACATTGCTGTAATAAATCAGATTGAATCATGAGATTTTCTCACATTAGTGCTTAGCCACTGTCTAATACTGTCTATGGCCACTGCTCTGCTTAGCTGTGACTTTTCTGATACCATCACAGAATAAACTTTATGTGTGTGACTGTGTGATGATATGTGACTCTCTGATGTGACCACAGAACAATTAATGTGACTGACTGAACGAGCACTGAACCAATGAACCATCTGCACTAAAAATACTACAATAGTCTTGTGCAGTCTTGTGTAGTACAGTAGTACATGTACGAAGTACTATTATGAAACGTAAGCTGAAGTCTGCTGTGAAATAACAGAAATGTTTCCAGACGTTTTCGGCTTTTCTGACATTCCGTCTATTAGTAACATTACTCTTTGATTTGAATGGGAACGCGAGCGAGTACGAACAACAGTTTAATAATATTTGTTTGATGTTCTGAAAGAATAGGATTCACCCACTTTCTTAAAAAAATTTGAATAACTCAGAATAACTACATTGAGTTATTAATTTTTCAATTAAATTCTTTAGAGTATGAAGACATAAGAATCTCAGTTGACTTTTTTATTAATTTATCATCTCGCATTGTTATACACAATGTAGTTGTGACTGATGCTGACTACACAATTGACTAAATGTGACTGTAAATTGTACAAAAAAATGTAATTGCATTGATTAAAAATATAACTATCACATTGGTTTTTTTTATAAAATTAGCTTTCCGCCTGTGGTTGTGGACTATACAGTTGTACCCGAACAGCTACCTAAAAGGCCTAAAAGAACGCGACGCTTCCGGATATTAGTCGCGTAGCCAGAGAAAAATTACTTACGATAATTCCAAGGATCTTCGTTTTTGGTGAGTGGATAGATAAAGTGCATTCTGAGCTATTGTCAAAAAGTTAGAAGTTTTAGGGCTGTGCTAAGGGTGTGGCTAGGTATTTCTTAATATTTCGTGTAGCACGCTGTATATAGATTTAAAATTTGAAATTTTGATTGGGTCATAATGAGAACTAACTTAACCACGCGTTGTAAAATTTTTAGAAAGATAACATAAGGGATATTACGAAAATTAAATAAAAATAACCGTCTGGTCGTGGGACATTAAATGTCATAAAAAAGTTTTTATAATTCTAAACCTGTTCCTTTTTGGATAAGTGGATAGACAAAGTGGATTGTGAGCTATTCTCAAAAAGTTAGAAGTTTTAGGGCTGTGCTAAGGGTGTAACTAGGTATTTCTTAATATTTCGTGTAACACACTGTATATAGAATTAAAATTTGAAATTTTGATTGGTTTTTAATTAGAACTATCTTAACCTCATATTGTAAAATTTTTAGAAAGATAACATAAGGGATACTACGAAAATTTAAAAAAATAAGTTGGTCGTGGGACATTAAATTTCATAAAAAAGTTTTGATAATTCTAAAGCTGTTCGTTTTTTAATGAGTGGATAGATAAAGTGCATTGTGAGTTAATATTAGTAGGATTAAAATTTCAAATTTTAATTCTATATACAGTGTGTTACACGAAATATTAAGAAAAACCTATGCCATTCCCTTAGCACAGCCCTAAAACTTCTAACTTTTTGACAGTAGCTCACCATGCACTTTATCTATCCACTCACCAAAAACGATCAACTTTAGAATTATCAAAACCTTTTAGTAAAATTTAGTGTCCCACGACTGGACTATATATGAGACTTTCTAAATAGAACAGTCTGAAACTTAACTACCTAAGAAACTTTATCAAGGAATGTAAAACACCAACTCCGACGCAGGCTAACACGGATTCGATACTTCTCCGGACGGGTACTCTTCAATGAAAATAGTGTTCCATCCCATCTAATCACACACTATTATAACATGAAAGTGAATGTCATATCAGAGAAGCAGTTATTCTTCATAATGTCGAATGAGATGCGGATTTGGTAATTATTTCAATCGCTCAATTTTGTTAAAATTTTCCATTAGCTAGAATCAGCTCTAAAATAGTATTTGCGAAATTAGAAGTCAAAGGAACTTCTGTTTAGGGTTCCCGTATAAAATAAAGTGAATGCCTGAATTTAACGATAAAAATACCTGATTTTTGGAAAAATTTCCTGCACATCACATAAATTGTGTAGGTACTCAGAAAAAAAGTAAGTTATTGTAGTATTAAAGGAAAAACGAAAGATTTGTAGGTACCAGTTGTTACTTACTTATAATAAAATATTTATTTAATTGCGCCTTGGTAAGAATCAGCCTTCCCGCCTCGGACAACATAGCAACGTCACATAAAAAAATCACACATGTAATATGCATCGATTTTTTAAATGCCTGAGTTAGAATAATGTCGGCCGAATGCCTAACCAAAAGCCAAAATGCCTACCATATCCGGCAAAAGCCTACCATAAGGGAACCTTACTTCTGTTTCAAGTTCAATCAAACAATCAATCAAATCGTTCAACCTTCAGCCAGACGCAATGTCCGAAAGGGACAAGTCGCGATACACCGAAGGGAACGTAGATAAAGAACGGAGTGTAGGTTATAGTCTGGATAGTGAGTGACGGGAGTAAGAGCCAGCCGGTATTCGTGCAATCTTTAGCCAGAAAAAGGAGCCAGGAAAGGTTATAGATATTATCGTGTGTTTATAAATAACAGTAGGGAGCATAAGTTGTTTTCTCATTTTCTTATTGTGAGCATTGTCGCTTCTTAATTCATTACTTCCTTTTTTCACGTGATGCAGGCTTTCTGTGTCTTTTTCCAGAAGTTCGTATATTTCGTCGGCAGTGTTTTTCATTTCTGTTTTGTTTCGTGCCAGTGTGGCCCACTCTAGGGCCTACTCCTAGTGGTCTCAATTATAATAGCCCGTATCTCGTCTAAGCATAGTATTTTCTGAAGGTGCAATTAGCATATCTTCACCCACTCCTCGCCCCCTAAGCGTTTAGGAGTGCTGACTTGTTCTTGTCAGTTTTAGTGTTCTTGAACGAATTTGGCTAGGTCTTTTCTAACCATTAATATAGTTAAACGTTAGTCCGAGCAGTTCGATCATTTGTCAAACTCATAACTCAAGTATTAAGACGTTTCGGGAACGCTTTTAAGCACATGTGCTCCTTTGTTTAAAGACCCTTTTTTGTCATTGAAAATGACTATCATATCCATTTCACGGGAAACGCATTTTTGGCCATATCTCCGATGGTATGAAGTCTAGCCAAGATTTTAAGGTTTTAAAAGATTAAGAATTTAGTTGTGCATTGTATGACATCAAAATTTTGGAAATAGGTTAAGTAGTTTTTGAAAAAAACTGGAAAATGTAAAAAAATCGGGATTTTTTCGGAATTTTTTTTTACTAAATTCAAGATATTTCAAGAACGGGGACCGATATCGAAAATAAACAAAAATAGTATCTTGGCCATTAACGTAGCTACGATTTGAGACCAAGTTTTTGGAAATCGGTTGGTAATTGTAAGAGAAATTATTTCCGAAAGATGAGATTTTTTGGTCGATCGCTTGTGTTTGTGGATATAAGTTACTATATTTCAGAGGGTATTCGTCGGATCGCTTCAAAGTGTTATACCAAAGGTTAGAAGGCGTCGGTAGCTACAGTTTGAGACCAAAATTTTGGAAATCGGTTGGAAATCGAACAAGAAATTTGACATCACATGTTAGATTTTATGGACGTTCGGGAACTTGTTAACATTACGGTCATCGCCTTTCGGCCTGTATTCGTTCAAATGCTTAATTATCGAGTTCAGAACGTTTAAGGATATCAGAGGCTGCAGTTTAAGACCTAAATGTTTCAAATATGTTGAACTAGCGACCCGCCCCGGCTTCGCACGGGTAGCAGAGAATTTTTTCGTTGATTTATTTCTGAGTTTAAAGAGTTGAAAAGAATAGTGCCACGTTTCCGTGGCAATGCCGCGTTTTCGTGGCAATAAAATAAAATAATCTGTGAAAATCGGGTTTGGGTAGGTTCATTTTCAATGAAACCGATGGTTGCGGGGACTGCAAGATCTGAGTACGTACCACTTGAAACGTGTACAGTTAGCGTCGAATAGATCGAAGCGTTTAAAATAGTCAAAATCATATATTGAGCGTCATTTCAGTTATATGTAGGCAGTCAAAGCAAACATATTGTTTGAGGTATACAAAGTAGTCTGTATATTGTCTGTATACGTATTATCTGTATATTGTCAGAATGTCCATTAATATATTTGCAAATAAATGGTTCACCGGTATCTGTAGAAGCATAGTGGTAATAAGTACTTCTTAACATAAAAATAATCCTTGATCCCTAGTAAGTCATAGGGTATTATTTCAACTGAATATATTTTTTTTAAGTTTAAGTTTTAAGTTGTTTTCATTGTAAACTTTGGAGTGAATTACTCGAAGCGAATAAAGAAATAATTATGACACCTTCTTTGTTATCAATGTCATCTTTGCAACTTTAACGATACTGAATTACTTATCTATCGTTATTGTACAAATTGGCGATTACGTTAAAAAAAAGAAATGTTAAATTTTAACAAGATGTTAATTTAATTCAACCGAAAACGTATCTCAAAATCAAATTTTCTTGTTTTGACTACTATGAATACTTATATAGTATCTTTGAACCATCCACTTGCCAACATAAACTTGAACATGCCGATTGCCTAGACAGAATTGAAAGAAGGAGTGTTCAGGTATTTTGAAGTATTTCGTGCTTAGATCAACATAAAAACTTTGGTTGCCTGGATGAAATTGATTTTTTGTACGTGAGATCTTTTTAGACGCTTTAGGTGCTTAGATGATTATGACGCTGACTGTACCTACATCCTCGCAACTAAAGTTCGCGATAAACGATGACGTAATATATGAGCACAACACATAAAAATAATAAAGCATAAAAACAGAAATGACACTATTCAATTAATTCAAATCACAACATGTTAGGTACACTTCTGCGCTTGAGAAATTTCCGCACAATCGCTCATAGGAAGCATTTAAATTTTTATTTGAATTATAGTCATGTATAATGGAATTTCCTCACCAAATAAATTATTTTCCTGTGCGAAGCGACTTCGATTTGATTTCAGTTTTTCACCACTTTTCGTGAGTATTGACGACCAAATAACTTTCACAGAATTTATTCAAATTGTATGTGAACTTATTAAGTCTATGTTTATGCAGTTTTAATTAACTGAAACATTGTATTCTATCAAATATTTCTCAACCACATCAAACAACCACGTCACATTTTTAAGTATTTCGAAACACAAACACTTGAGTGGTACCTACTCCAAACACGTGCGCATAGGCCAGCCGCGCGCAGGAGACTCCAACCCTACTTCTGTTTCAAGTTTCAAAAAAATCCGTTTTCAAAATAATGAAACCCTCACTTCCTGCATTTGCTCCAACCAGTTTCAAAATGGTACCTACATATACATCTAAAAAAAAGAATAATGGACATGTGAACTACAAACAGGTACACTCAGTGCGAACTGAAATGCTGTAATCATGGAGTAATAGGTACTCGTCCAGTCATCTCATTGATCTAAATGGATTTGACGACGACTTCATTTTATAGATACTTATGGCATAGATGTACATCGAAATTCCGCGTTATCAGCGTTATGACAACCAAACATTGAGCAAATAAATATACGCGCGTACCAAATGTAAACCACTTGAAGTTTAAAAATATTTTCTGTGAAGTTGAATTTTGTGTTTTCCACACGTAACATGCGTACTGTAAAAAAAACTAAGATTCTGAAATTATATTTGATGTTTGTTTGAAACAATCTTAATGATGTATGGTGCTAACGGTCTGTCCAATCATTGAGTATGACCTTTCGCTCACGTTTTTCATCGTTTTGTAGTGTGAGACGTTCTATCTTGCCATTAATTGGTTGAACCTGACTAAGATTGGGCAATATATCAAGTATTTCAATCACCTTTTATCCAAGAATAGTACGGATTTAAATGCGAATGATGCATGTAATGTACACAGTGATACAAAGAGATTGTATTCACTCTGAAAATTGGTAAATTATACTACGCTAAATAGAAAAAAATAATTGGCTACGTTGAAAATTTATCAATATACCTTTTATATTGAAAGACAGTATTGATTTTTCAATCGATGAACAAAATAATTTTTCTCATTATCTCATTGTGCATGTGCATCACTATTTACTTCGTTTATTCGTTCAGTTGGTATGTTTTATACCGGAACGATGACGTTTAGTAAAATTCAATGATTGGCCAGTTTATATAAATCTACATTTTCGTCCAATAGAAAAAACAAATTTCATCAAGTTTTATAACAAATAAAATCATTCAAAACATTTTGATTTTAAGTTTAGTTGTGTGGCGTGGTGTGGCGTCCTATTTATTTAATATTTTTCAATACTTTTGTTCGTATCATAATTATAATAATATAAACATATTTCTTTAGTTTAGAAATGTATTAGAATAATTATTTAGTGTCAGTTTAATTTAATTAGAATAAAATAGCCTTGTAATTTAAATAACTGCTAGTACATACTCTTTAGTAAAATTTTAGAAATGGAGCGAAATATGAGGTATGTTTTTTATTGACAGTTATTTGTGTTTTTTAGATTTTGATTTTCATCTGATTCTGTTTATATTCAGTTTATTGTCATCTCTCATGAAATAAATAGTTATGTTTCTTAAATTAGACGTTTACTGCATGTGACTGTGACGGGTCGAAAGACTGCATTGTGCATATCACCTATTCAATTATTGCATCTAAAAACATTGATATGAGCTGCATGCGTTTATTTTGACCCTACAGAATGTCTTCAATTTAATGGAATTAATTCCTATACTACTGGTTTGCTAATGGCAAGAAAACATTGATTTGCAATTTTACAACTTTATATAGGTATTATATAATTTATGGGTTTTAATTATTAATTTAAAAAAAAAACGCCATGAAAAACAAGAAATAATTACACCAAAAGACTTTTTAATGAAAGGGCTAGAAAAGGAATATTCTTGTACTGTCACCATTTACTCGTTTATAAACTCTTATAAATATCGTTAATGGCCATAGAGGTAACATAACTAGAGCATGCTCCACAAGGCCCTGCATTTAACGGTTGGGCACGGGAAAAGAAAGATGGAAAATAATGGTACCTAGTTGTATCCTTATTTTACTTTTAAGCGCAGTGCTTAGGATACTCATTTTACCGTCACAGCAATCACAGCTATCAACCAAAGAGCTATTAACTGTGGATGCTCCTAGATGCTCAAAATAAAAAGAGATAGACTTTATTTCTATATAAATCAAAGTACTCTTATTCTCTGTCTCTTTCTGTAGAGGCCCACATTTTGGTCTGGCTTGCCTACTGTATTGTATTGTCTCTGTTAATGGCAGTAAATAAGCCTTTTTATTGTTTGATGTACATTAATGCAACACCATTTCAAGATTTTTTAAAGAGTGGTTAGCAGTTTGATTACACAAGGTAGTTTGTTTTAACATTAAATGTCTCTAACCACTCGGCCAATCGGTCATCAAATTATATGTATGTATCATAAAGATATTTAAGTGTGTATATCAGTTGTCTGGTACTGATACACCTATAGTTCAGGCTGTCTAGTTTGGCAACAGATAACCACACGTAAGGTGCCAAGTGTTAATCTTAGTTTATATTTATATTTCATCATTTATAGAAAATGATGAAGTGTTTTGTGATTTGTCTAACTTTACACTTATTAGTATTGTTTAGACACTTAAGATACCTACGAATGTCAGTTAAGTGATTTATAAAGATAATAACTATATTTATTTTAACTCTGGTAGTTCATCTATAAATTACATCATGTTTCTTTGGAATCTGTATTGCACAAAAAAACTTTTCATATTGATAATAGCTATGAACATAAAGTTGTACAAACACTGGTTGTTTTATTACTTCTAAAATGTCATTCTTGTAGTCTGTAATATTTGAAAGTTTGGTCAAATGTGATATAGCTCTAATTGTGAATGACCTCTAATTATTTATTTAATATTAGTGTAAGCATAATCACATAATAGTATAGATACAAAAAGTTAACTCTGCACATACATTTCAATTATAGTGACTTGGCACTACGCAATAAAGTGCAATTCAGCTCGCATAGCGCTATTTGCATAAGAATTTACCTACGAGCTCTTTATGCACCACAAAAACAGCCCACAGATGTGCATATATAACTACTAACTAAAGGTGCGGAGTGCACCAGGCCTGGTATAAGCCATGAATATTAATGTATTCATTTGGGCTTTGTTTTTATTATGAGTCCTCACCTTCTCCACAACAGGAGAATAAAATTGTACTAGATAAAAACTAAATCTCTCCTTGGCATAATTCGTACATTTAAAAATATACAAAAATTACACAAAATACTCATGGAATGCTTTTAATAACATGTGTTATTTAAAACCCTTATAGATCGATGACCCGCAACGTGTATGACAGGAGCTACATGAATGCGCCACGTCCTTTGCCCAGCAAGCGCCATGGAGCCAGGCTCAGCCCACCAGCGCAAGCACAACACAATGCTCACACTCAAAACACTCAGCATGATGATCTCATTCATTATATATATGAATCTTGGAACAAGGTTAGGTTTTAATTTGCATCGGATCGGCACAGAAGTAATGTGACACTCTACAAAACTATACTTTTCCTTTTTCAAGTTTTTTATTTCCGATAATATTCTAGTAAGTTGTAGAACATTCTAAGTACTTCTAATGTGAGGGTATACAAAACCGCCCTCGCAATCAGTTTAGTCAGTTTGAAGAAAAATGGACGAGCGACAAGCTTGAACACTATACTTATACAAGTACTTGTTAGGCCACATTGCGCGGGTTGCAGCTGACAATATCAACACTGCATTGGGCGCAGTGTTGATGTTTTTGTTATTTAAATCACAAGACAGAAGCCTTGAAAGTCAGCCATGCTCAGGACAACCACCCACATTGAATGATGACGATTCACACCTCGAACTGCAGTAAAATCTGGATGCTACCACACGTGAATTAGTGGAAGCACTTAACTGTAGTCACCACACCATGGAATACCATCTGCATGTGCTTGGGTATCGAAAAGTTTTGGCTCGGTGGATACCACACATCCTTCCAGACGCCAGTCGTACAGTTCATGTCGCTATCTGTCAATCACTTCTGCTGAGACCTCGACGTAGAGAGTTTTTGTATGATCTGATTACTGGAAATGAATCATGAATTCATTACAAGAATGATACATGTCATGCTTTTTGGCTGTCTCGAGAAGAAACGCCACCAACTCAACCGAAGCCAAGTCAAAAGAACCGCTTAAAAGTTCTGCTCTGCTGTTTCTGGGACGAGCAAGGCATAAATATATGATATGATATATGTAATATATAATAAAACATTATGAACTATTACACAATGAAACTATTCACTTCATCAGCCCATTTTTACTCCACTGCAGGGCTTAGGCCTCCCCCAGGGTCAGGAGGGAGGCTTGGAGCTTAAATCCACCACACTGCTCCACTGCGGGTTGAGGACTGTAACGACCGCCATCTATTGCCAGCGTCCGGGACCGACTGCTTAACGTACCCTCCAAAGCACGGAGTCAGTGATAGTTATGTACTTAAGTTAGAAAAACTCATTGGTACACGCCCGGATTCGAACCATGGCCTATGGTGCCTAATAAATTTGAGATAGGTTCGTTGCGCTTTGGGCTATCACGACACTATAAATGCTGACAAATATTCAACCCAGCTCACCAAACTATCTGCTGCTATCAAGAAAAAATGATGAAGATGAGTTAATGTAGTTTTACTACACGATAACGCTCGACCTCACGTCGCATCTGCCGTTCGCCAACAGCTGGAGAACTTGGGCTGGGAGACGATACCCCACCCACCTTCCCCAGACCTCGTCCCGTTAGACTGTCATTCGTTTAGACCCCCGAAACAACATTTACGGGGTACACAATTTAGTAATTTCTCTTATGTAGAGGCGGAGTTGAACAACTTTTTCAAGGCACAGCCATCAGAGGTCTGGGCGAAAGGCATCCAAACTTTGGCATATGGATCGTTAGCAAAAAGTCTTAGATGCTAATGGCGATTACATCATTGATTAAGCTTTTTGTATTGTAATAATAATAAAAAATATAAAACCACCAAGTGTCTCATTACTTTTGTGCCAACCCAATATTTCAAATATGTTTGATTACTATGTATAAAGTTGTATTAAACATATGACTCCATATGTTTCATATTGTACATGGTTTACAACATGGAGGTATTAACGTCTTTACGTGTCAAATGTCAAAAGTCAAATTTGATTCTCAATCATGACTTTTCATTAAAGTCAATGTGGGTAACTTTGCCCCACTTTTGTTGAATATCGTTAAGGAAAAGAGAGAGTTAAAACTTGTAATAAACGTTGCCTATGTTTTTGGTGGCATCTAAACGTCTAGATTGTATTGCATCATTCGTATATAGCATCACCCTTATAAAAAATTAAAAAAAAACAATTAAAACTTGTGGGCCAAAGTTATATGGAGACTTGAGGTATAATTGGCCCACCTTTACCCATGTTCAATAATTACGTATTATTTTGAATTCTGAGCTTCTCATAATAACTTTGGCCTCTTGTTTATGCTTATAAACGTACTCAGTGCCGATAGACAACCTATAACCGTCAAAATATTTTTTTTTGTGGAAATTATAGGCAGAATAAAAATGTTGCCATGACACAGGTACTACATTTGTTCTCAATCAAGATTTTTCAAATTACACTTGTAATATTACAATACTTGATATAAAATACAATTAAAAATGAGTCTTACAAAGTATTATAACAGGCAAATATACTACACTGTTTCAAGATCCAGATCATATGATAGCAATATATAAGCACTTTAATCGCCCCACTCCATAGACAGAAAGTCGTCTTTTATCAGAGTAGCTTTGGTTCATATCTATAGCGTTCTTTTCACGCACTTTCATGATGTTCTTCTTTGTACATTTCCACACATCAACCTGTTTTGGCCATACCCATGCTTCTTCAGCCTTTTGCTTATGTGATATTTCGTAGTTTGGAGCTTGAACACATCTGATTTGCCCAGGAAACAAGCTTCCCTCGCAAGTGCTTTGGTAAGCAACCGGCAATCTTTCATCTCCTAGTTTGTCTTCAGCAATTGACAGCAATTCATAAACGATACTGGTAATTTTCGCCCGGGCCAATGTTAGACGTATTTCACCGGCGGCAAAACGGTTTTGAACAAATCATACAATTTCGCTGTAACTTTGTAGATATTTTAAATTATACTTGCATATGTGTCAACACTAATAAACAACAAATACAATTTAAGCGCTATATACCTGTTAAAATTATCCAGACACTGCGTAAAAAATAACTTTGTTGCTTAATCTTTTCGACGACACAATCACGCTGCGGACAAAATAGTCTGTGATTTTAAATCTATTGCCAGTATCAATGTCACTGAGTTATGTATGCATTCAGGATATACTAAGGTACAAAATAACTTAAGAAACATTTGTTTATTTTTAAATGAATCGTAAAGTAAAATAAAATAATGCAATAGTGAAGAGTGGGCCAATGTTATATTGAAAGCTTAAGTTACCCGCATTGACTGTACCACTGTCTCGTTTTGTAATGTAATAAATGGAAAGAAGTTAGCCACGACATGAACGAACTTCTGCCATTATGAACTAAGCCTTTTAGAACGAAGTTACATAAAAAATGGGTGCAATCCATTTCGAAAATCTTTGAATGGCATTTGTTCCTATTTATATGGGGTGTTATTTTGAGATGATATTGTCACAAAAACTTGGATTCGAAGTTAGAATTAAATGTGGTCACCAGGTTGAAAATCTTCAAATAGCATTTGCGTCTAGGTATGTGGGGTATCATTTTCAGACGGTTTTTACGAGAAAGTGAAAACAAAAAAAAAAAACTATATTCTGTGAAAATTTCAACCTGTTACCTCATACAGTTTGTCTTAATAACTTTAATCTGAATCAAAATAGAAAATGCTCACCATTTTAAAAATCTTTAAATTGCTTTTTCTCCTGGGCATGTGGGGGGTGTCATTTTCAGACGATTTTGTCTTAAAAACTTGAATATAAAGTCGAAATTATAAATAAACACTATTTAAAATATTTCAAATGGCAATTTCTCCTAGGTATGTGCTGTGTCATTTTCAGACAGTTTTTATGATAGAGCAAAAAAACCCATATCTTGTGAAAATTTCAACCTGCAACCTCATACAGTTTAAAAACACAAACAAAAAAAAAAACAAAATGCTCACCATTTTGATAATCTTCAAATGGGATTTGTACCTAGGCATGTCATTTTCAGATGATTTTCCCTCAAAAACTTGATCATGAAGTCTAAATTTAAAAAATGGGTCATTTTGAAAATTGTTAAATGACAATTGTACTTATGCATGTAGGGTGCATTTGCAGATTTTGTCTTAATTAAGAATCTAAACTAAAAATTAAAAATGGCTTGAACATTCTAATTTTATTGTTTTTTTCAAGTTATGTTCCTTAGATGCATTGGGTTGTAATTTCCTATAGTGTTAATAAAAGAGTTTGCACGATTTTAACGACCTTTGGAAATACAATTTCTGTTTCTCCACATATTGAAATGGAATGGAAATAGGACACCGAAAGTTAGCCACCGCATGAACAAACGCCACACTACAAACGAAGCCTTTTGACACGAAATTAGGCAAGTAGGTGTACATACACATGGTAAATAACTATAGTGATGATAGCATCATAGGATGTATGTAGTATGGAAAGTCCATGTGGTGCTTACTTACTTGGTTTTCATTTCCTAGGTTTTGAGGGTTTGAAAAACTATGTGACCAATATGACATATAGAACTGTCAACAACAAAATAGTAATTGCCTTGTTCTTACAATTTGGATGGAAAAATAAGATTTTTTTTTAATAATAACCCTCTTCAGTCAAGCCAAAGTGCCTAAGTTTAAAACTCTAAGACACTGTAAAACTCGTTTGACAAATCTGGAGAAGGCCACATGCTCAAACACAGGATTAGTTGTTAATCTGTGGTGAAATGTGATTTTCGGAAAGCTATGTAGGTGGATAGCGATGTCCAGTTAAAAATGGCTTAGGTAAATGTAGTACAATGACCATTGTAAAGATTACATCTGTGGTTTCCAGGTAACACGCGAGTTAGAACGTGGCAGCGATGACGCAAAGTACTATCAAGATGTACCGAGACAGCCAGCTAACTTCAGACCTTTTAACCTTGAAGAATGGTGTCAACGGAGACAGCAGCAGAACGTCACACGCAAACTGCGCTCTTAGTTTAATTATTAATGTTTCTCACTGTCAGCTTTTAGACAACCCAATTCTCAATTGTTGTTGCGACTAATATAATGTTGATTACTCGAGATTAAAGAGACAACAATGTGCAAAGATGTTGATGCAAATTAAACATATTGTCATTGTTGTCTCTATTGCTACATTGTAATAGTGGCACTGAAAATTGAGCCTTTTTATTTATATAGTCTGTATCAAATTGAATTCAATAATCTAGTTAGTGTTACATTTTTTGTGAAATATAATTTGCACTTCTCTTAAAATACGATTTCTTCAAAAGCGACAAGTTGATATAGACTATATCAAGTAGTAAAAAATCAATTCCAATGTTCTTTAACATTCGCACGTATGCATATGGGAAACTTTATTTTATAGTATACAAGAGTTTATGTCTAAGTACAAAATTATTCAAACATGAATCGGAAAGGATATTGGAATTGTAGATATGAAATTATAAATGATTACATCTAAAGCAATAATTTACATAGTAGGTCATTTTAAAATTCTAACTGATTGATGATAAAAATACGCAGTATTCATTCAATCGCGAATGTACACTTTTTTCGATAATGTTATTTTTATTTTACAGTGAATAATATTCTGCTTAGAGCATGGCCACACTAAGTTCCCACTAAAATGGCTAAAAGGTTGCCTTATTACAGTCCAAATGGAATCCTACCTAATTGTGTCATCCAAAACAGCAGGATTTCGAATGGGTGTACTGGATGCAAAAAGCATTTCAGATTCTTGATAGCCTGTTCAGTGCAACACATACATGAAATAAAAATAAACTATGTTGGCGATGACTATTTACAATAGCTTTAATTTTAATGACCATCCTGCAACCGTCATACAATCAAGTACTAAGCTCCACGTGGCCATGGCATTAGACCTCTTTTTGAAAACTCTATCCATTTATCCGTGTTTATTATTTTTAATCTTTCACAGCTGTGAAGAACAGTCATGTTTTTACATTTTTTTTAAATTTATTATACTGAATTTTTTAATTTAACAAAATAACCCCATCTACTGAGTGTCAATTGAATCACAAAATTACATTTACACACTAAGATGGTATTGAAGAATTAAAAAAATTACTTCATTTTTATTGTTTTTAAAAATGAACAAATAGTATCACAGTTATAATGGTACCTTATGTAAATAAGTTAGTATGACTTTTAATTTATATTAAGATTGTAATATTTAGTGGTTTTATCTCTTAGAATCTGCTAGACCTTGTCATAGTTTGGGATTTCAAACAAATATAATTGTAACTATCAGATGATGTATGAGAAAATTTTCAAATAGTAATTACAATAATGACTATAAAATGATTGCTACGTTTAAAGTATGACAGCATAGTTAATTTTGCCTCTACTACATTCCAGAATTTTAACTATTTGAAAAGATAATATTGTAAATAGCATATAAGTAAAACACAAAGCTGCCAGTATTTGGATTTGAATAAAATGTTTTTTACTGTAGAGTGGTTTTAGTTTTTGAAGTCCTAATATTCCATATTGAAATATAACATATGTTAGGATTTTTTTATTAAATGATACTTAATACATATAACAAAATGTGCCATGAAAGTTCCCGATCTTTATAAGTGTAATGGAATAATAACAAGATTACTATTTGGAACAAGATGTAATGAGTTTTTTATTTATTTACTTTATTGGAGACAAACAGTAACAAAAGGCATAACAAAGTAAGGACAGTATAAGTATACAAACTTAATTACTTTTTTTCCCTTACATTGTTTCACTGAGAACATAATTTAGTAATGTGTCTTAATTCTAAACAAGGTTATACTTTATACGAATATTTATGTACTAACTGGAGCCGCAACTGCTAGCTAGTCGTGCCTCGAGCTGGCGCTATTTGAATCCCTGAGACAAGGGACAGTATTGAAAGAGAAGATACTTCAAAGGCGAAAACGGACATTGTGACATCGGTGAACACTATGTCGTCGAGCCGGGCCTATTGAAGATTCCGCCAATGGAGATCTACGGTCCAAAGGGATCAGCCAAAGTACTTAGGAGACTTGGTTTTTTGGGATGTTTGATCCGGGTTGTAGGCTTGGTCTTTGTCAGGTATAGTTCCAATCAAACTTTATGGCGGATCGGAATACAACGCTTTATGCATGCTTGCGCAGGTTCAGTTATATGCCCCTCGCTCCACTGCGTCCCGCTACACCTAAAACTGTTTACTGCGACGCGACTTGTGCCTATGTTCACATCCGCCATAAAGGTTGATCGAAACTGTATTTGTGGTTGGAAAAAATTGTGAAATCTCTAATGACAACACATGGAATGAAAATTATGAATTATCAGTTGTCTGGTACTCATAATACAAGCTTTCCTTAGTTTGGGACTAGATGACGCTGCTATGTGGCATGTCCGAGATATTGTTATATTGAGCTAGACGCCTAAGGTACAAAATTGATGGTTTCAGCCGACGCTACATGGTCCAAATTCTTACAACTTAACGCTGTACTCTATGCTTAATGCTTAACTAAAACTATAGATTATTTACAATGTTTTTGGCAGGATTGCCTATAGTTTTTCTAAGTAAGCTGATTGATGTTGGAGCCCATATGTCAATATAAGGAAGTAATCCCATTTATTTTTAGTCAGTGGTGGATTTACCAGCAGGCTGTGAAGCGTAGGGCGGCAGATTTTAGGGGCGGCTTTGAAGTAATTTTTTTAAAATGTTTTACAGAAATCAAAAAGATTCATAGTTATATAAGTGTAATTAGATCCACACCATAAATTCAGCATGTAATAATTAATATGTTTCACCACAGATAATTCTTTTCTACAATTTGCGTAGTTCGCACTGCATGGCTCTCTGTACATTAACGACAAATTGTTCGAATGAAGAACCTTTCTTGTTTAAAATGAGGGAAAAATTTATCTAAGACCTTCCTGCCGAGAAAAGCTAAACGCCTTAAGCTCTTTTATTTATGCATAGGGTCCGAACTAATAAGATTCCATACGACGTTATACCGTCGTATCAAAAAGTACAGTATTACTTTCCTAACTTAATTGACTTGGCTAACCATTTGTCCGAGTGGAAGCCCTAATTGCGGTGCTAAGTGTCGTAGGTACGATTACCGCCCGGGACAAATATTTGTGTGCATGAACATGTCTATTCGTTCCATGTCTGGGTGTATAATATTTATGAGTAGGTATGTAGGTATTATAAAGAATATTTAATATCAGTTGTCTAGTACCTACCCCATGACACTTGCTTACTTTGGGACTAGATGGCGCTGTATGGAATGTCCCAGGTATTATTATTATTAAATAATTGCATATCACCGTTGTCTTCAGCCAGATTGTTACTAGATAATTGAATAGACCTGTTGTAAAATACCTATATATTTGGGTTGTAAAAAATTTCTAGGCACTGACAAACTAAGTCACCATCACTACCAATTTCGGGAAAAAGATGAATTAGGACAGTTGATTGGGCACAAATCATAAAATTACATTTCATTGAAAAAAATAAATTGATATGGTTTTGAACTAGAGCATCGAATTGTGAATTATAGAGGAGAGGAATATCATGGCGTCATTTATGTCAATGCATGGCGGTATAAGTATCTAAATTGTTCTAAATAATTAAATCAAGAGCAAAGACATAGTAGTTCTTTTCGCATCGATATTATCACAGTACCTATATTTATTAATCAATGTACCTATGTCGTCGCGGAATCTCTTTGGTCGCGGAAGAAGACTGTAGCGACCGAAATGGCGCCATAATGCTCAGTTTAATATGTGCTTGCTAAAGCTTGAGCCTGCTAATGAAGATTGGCCAGTAATCAAAATAAAGCGGCGTTTCTTTGAAACTGGTAAGTAGGTACCTGACCTGAAAACATGTTCATAGATACAGAGTTGTGATATGGAAGATGTGAGCAAAAAATATACCGAGTAGACCATTTAAACACCAGTTGAGGTTTCGAAATATTCGCTGTAAAGTAGGTAGAACTATGTGTGATCCAGTTGCAGGGTTATAAATCAACCAATAGGTACCTACATATCATGATATATACCTTGATAATAATAATTTTCATTTAAAGTTTAAGTTGCTATTAGAAAGAGAGATAGAAAACGATATAAAGGTTTGGCTGAAACATGCTCCTCAAAGATTTTCCATGGAAGAAAAAAAATTGAAAATGCTTTATGGCAAAATAAAGGAACAGGTTAAGTATTCAAGATGTCTTAGAACTCTGTCGTCTTAGGATGTCTGTCGTAAGTAGAGGACAGATGACAGTTTTAGATCACAAAATGATGAAGACCATCATATTAGAAATTCACCAATGGCTGATCTACCAAGCGGCTTGGTATTGTAGCGTATATAGCTGGCCACTTAAGGTACTGGCCATACACATGTATAATGGTTCTAGAATGTATTTTCAAAAATGTAAATTTACATAAACAGAATGAATAGAATAAAGGACAGTTGGGGTTGAGAAATAGACGAAAATCGATGTACGCGAGTAGTGAGCCAGGCAATAGCGAAGTATTGTTAATATATTTAATAATCGTTAATAATAAACGTGAAAGTCTGTGAAGTGATTTTATTAATCTACGCTCCCGATAGGAACCAATCCTACACTGGTAGTTACATCCAAGTTAAATTACTGACCGGCGAAGTGACAGCTTTACTGGACAGTGGAGCTGAGGTTTCGGGCATAAGTTCAAATCTTGTTAATGAAGAAGAGATATGTCGCTCCGATACTATTAAAGTAACTTTAAAGTAAATTTAATAGCAGTAGATGGTACACCTTTAGATTTTATAGGTTTTGTCAATTTACGTTTGCAAATTGCAAATAAGAATGTGATTCATATATTGTACGTATTGAATAATTTTTGTGATAATCTTATACTGGGTATAGACTTTTTTAAGAAACATTCTGCGATATTAAATTTCGCTTCTGGTTGTGTTTTGAAAAGATCGGATTAAAAGTAAATTTAGTAACACCAAGTAAGCCGGTTTTATATGATAAGATTTCTTGCTCAACTATTAAGTTATTTGAAAAGGAAACGTTGAAGCATGAGGGAATGTTGTATGTATGTCAAATAAGTGACTTAGGCGATAATTTAAATACGAGTGAGTTAGATTCAATAGATATAAACGAATGTTTATCGAATTCACGTAGGTCACAATTAATGAAAAAATTACATGAATATAGTGAACGATTTGCATTTATTAATAAGGAGTTAGGTAGATATAACGGGTACAAGTTGAAAATTGAAACTCGAGATGAGATTCCAGAGTGAGATCCCAACCATATCGTTGTTCTGTAGGACAGAAAAAAAATATTGATAAACAGGTAGAAGAGATGTTAGCTAATGGAATAATCGAACATTCGCGTAGCTAGTCCGGTCGTCTTAGTTAAGAAACCATCCGGAGAGTACAGATTTTGCATTGATTTTAGACGTTTAAATAAAAAAATAATTAAGGATAGTTATCCTTTACCTAGAATAGAGGATTTATTGATGTATTTGTCATCTGCTAAATATTTCGCAAAATTCGATTTAATATCGGGTTATTGGCAAATTCCATTGGATGAAGAAACCAAACATAAAACGGCTTTTGTCACCACTGGAGGTTTATATAACTTTCGAGTTCTTCCTTTTGGAATTACATAAGCGGTAAATGCATTTCAAAGGGCAATTGATGAGACATTGATTGGTTTATTATATAATTATGTGGTCTGGTATGTGGATGATGTCATTATTTTTGGTGACACATTTGAGAACTTTTCTGACGCTATAAGTAAGGTGATGGACGGGTTACGTGAAAAAAATTTAACTATCAAACCATCAAAGTGTGCTTTCGGGTAGGTACACTCGGTTGGACATATTAGGATATGAAATATCAGGAAATGGCATACTACCTGATAAGAATAAAATAAAGACAATTAGTGAATTACAAGTTCCTATCAATATAAAGGAAGTAAAATCATTTTTAGGGTTGACTTCTTATTATAGGAAGTTTGTGCCAGATTACGCACAGTATGCCATGCCTTTAACAAGTCAGTTGAAGAATAATATGAAATTTGAGTGGGGTGAAAATCAGAATAAAGCATTTGAGTATCTCAAGAAAACTTTATGTAATCCTCCAATTTTGAGATGTTTTAGTCAGGATCCTAAATATACTACGAGATTATTCGTAGACGCAAGTAATGTAGCGGTAGGTGCAACTCTAACGCAAGGTAATGCCGGTGGCGTATGCTTCGAGACAATTAACCGATTTAGAAAGAAAGTATTCTACTAGCGAAAGAGAATGTCTAGCAGTAATTTGGGGTTTAAATTATTTTAAACATTATTTGTGGGGTATGAAATATGAAGTAGTAACGGACCATAAGGCCCTCTGTTGGTTGCGTGATAATAAAGATTCTAATGGTAGATTAGCAAGATGGGCGTCAAGGCTGCAAGAGCTGTAAAATTGATTTTGCGTATGTAGCTGGCCACTTAAGGTACTGGCCATACACATGTATAATGGTTCTAGAATATATTTTGAAAAATGTAAATTTACATAAATAGAATGAATAGAATAAAAGACAGTCGGGGTTGAGAAATAGACGAAAATCAATGTAGGTACGCGAGTAGTGAGGTAGGCAATATCGAAATATTGTAATTATATTTAATAATCGTCAATAATAAACGTGAAAGTCTGTTAAGTGATTTTATTAATCTACGCTCCCGATAGGAACCGATCCTACACTATCTTCATTTCCTATAGATTTTAAGCACAACATGTGTTTAGGAGTCATAAAAAAATTATTACATACCTGGGTTGAACCCCCCAGGAAATCTGTGGATCTTTTACTATGATTTACAGGGTCAAATCATTGAAATCGGTTCAGCCGTTTCGGAGATTAGCCGGAACAGATAGACAGACAGACAGACAGACGCTTCAATTTTATTAACATAGATAGATTAATTATTTAGTAACGTAAATAATAGAATAAATACTTAATAATAATTAACAATACGTGTCACACACAATGATAGGGAATAAAGATGAAGGTTATAACTAAATTATTTTTTATTGGTTTTCGAAGCATTCTCTAATAAAATTTGGGCACTTATTGCTTTACATAAAATTAATCTTTTGACAAAAGGGCCGATTTGTAATCGTCTATTGATGCTTTTGGGTCTTCAAATGGCTGACCACGTAATAAAGGTCGGGACTGTACGTATAGAGGTTGGATCATGCGTCTTGTAGTGGAATTGTGGTATACGCCGGCACCAATTGACACGAACGCCTTTTGCTCTTCAGACAAATTATGGTGTACCCAGAAAGTATCGGTCGGGGTCTGACACCCAATTCATTGTTCAAAATAGTTTGAATTGAAGGCCATTCCAATAGTTGATTGAATCTGCTCGTAGGTAAGTACGTCACAAGTCCGTTATTTTGTATAATTTTTTTGCACAGCAGCGACGTTTTCAGGTGTTACTGTTGTTTTTGGTTGATTTGAATAAAGCATGGTGCTGAGCGGGGGTGCTGAGAGACCACCGATGAGAAACGCATGACCTTCACACACCGACTTTCCTTGACAGAACTCTACATACCTAGCAACTAGCAGCAATATAGTTGCCTTGACAGAACTCTGCATACCTACCAGCAATATAGTGTTGACTAGTTGACTAGGTGCTTCTACATCATAAATGGAAATAAGACATTCATCTTGAGATGGGTACCTAGATCTGCAAAAGTTATCATCATCATCATCAGCCCATTTTTACCCCACTGCAGGGGCTTAGGCCTCCCCCGGGGTGAGGAGGGGGGCTTGGAGCTTAAGTCCACCACGCTGCTCCACTGCGGGTTAGGAACTGTAACGACCACCATCTATTGACAGCGTCCGGGACCGACTGCTTAACGTACCCTCCGAAGCACGGTGTCAGTGATATTGTGTACTTAAGTCAGAAAAACTCATTGGTACACGCCCGGATTCGAACCATGGCCTTGTGGGGCCTTATAAATTTAAGACAGGTTCGTTGTGCTCTGGGCTATCACGACACTATAGTATAATAAGTGTAATAAACGACATTAAAACGACTTGTCAAAATTAATTCCAAATACATATATATATATACCTATATTAAAGTTTTTCATGATTTAGTATTCAAGTAACAATTTAAAAAGCTTTTACTCTATCTCACTATAAAGTAATGGATTCCCGACCATTTCGGATTTCGGTGTTCCTCTACCTGGAACAGATACAGAGAAGGTCAGCTCCGTAAAGCATTTCAAGTGATCCGACTTTCAGTGGGCTTGAGCACATACAACTATTATTCGCATTTTATAGGTAGGTACCTACAATTCTAGGTAAGAGGATTTTAAAGAGTTTACATCAAATCCTTTTAATTTAAGGTGTATAATAGTTAATTGTTCCGTTAAATCATGTAAAAATACATTATTTAACACAAAACAAAACATCTTAGATTTGCTTTAACCAGTAAGTTGATATATCTATGCTAAAATCAAACTGTATTTATCCAACATGAAAGCAAAAAAAATTCGGTATAAATATTCAAGATAAAAATCGCTCTCCTATTACATACTGATACCCGCACGCTTTCTCGTAAACAACCGACGGAATGTTAACCACCATTTTGTTTGGGCATAACTTTGGTGGGACATTTTCATACATATTGGTGCCTACGTATAGCAATGACCACGTAGGATTGTCTCAAGAGGATATTACATAAATTTTATAGTATTTTCATACATTTAAGTGAAATCGTTCCCGTTGCCTAAAAAGCTTTCTATTTTCACTTCATTATTGCAAAGTCGTTGAACAGAAAGCAGTAAATATCGATGATTCCTCTGTAAAGACATTTTTACGAGCGAATTTCCTTTTGATACGCTTTTTCATTGCAGTTAACTCGATGCTCAAACGACTTTACAGTTATTTTGAACGATACATTATTATAGTAGATAAATAAATATTAATTACTTATTTAAAATTCTTATCAATTTTACGGAACAAGTCCGTTTTTAATTATTATTAGAAAATTAATTAAACAAAATTTTAAACCAATTATAAAATAAAATTAATTAATGATAGATCTTGTAAAGAGGCATCCATTTAGGCTTTTAGTTTGTATATTCGTCAGAACAAGTGTTATTGCAACACCTCGAACGAGTGCGAACGAACTTCACATTACCTTCGACGATGATAGCAGTTCGTTCTTAGATGAGCCGTCAACTGGGTCACAACTCGTTACTCTCTGTCCGTGTTTGCTGACATTGCGTTGTGTAAATTAAAATCTCGATAGAACCTACTATCGAGGTCATAGGAGTAGTCGAGATAGATTCTGAATCGAATCCTACGACTTGCCAGATTTGTCGGCAAGTTTATCCGTGTCTTAGGGTATATTAAGTCGGATAACTTATGAATACGTGGAAAAATTACTAAGAAAAACATCTTGCATTACCTACTTCCTAGTTATGGTAACCTCTGTAGATGGAAGGTGTGAACGGAAATATTTTTTTGCATTCTATCAAGTATGGTGTCGGCGATATGAGAGAGTTGTTATTTGTGCGCTATATATACATATATATTTGCTTGAGTGGGTGAGGGGTACGCTCTAGTAAATCGGTACATAGTAGGAGGTTTATGTAGTGTATTTCTCGATGGTCTGTGATCACGTCGAATTTCGCCACACTTTCACCAGATCAAAAGGTGCGTGTTAACTAACCAGATAACTAAGAATTGTGCAGTAGCTTGTAAACATTAAGTTATGATTTACAGTTTTATAAGTCTTTGACTAGAGTAGGTACGTATATCACTCGTATAGGTATAAATAATACATCGATGGTTGCGACAAGCACTTCAACTTCTTTATATTCTTCTCGATATCAACTTCACACGTGTTCATTTTAGTTGTTATAGGATCAGATTAAATATAACCTATATAAAAAGATATAACCTTTTACACTGTAAAATGTCTTTACTCTTCAAGGCCTTCAAGGCGTACGATAGCTCGATATTCCAGTAATTAATCTTCCCTCCAGCTCCGAACCCGTCTTGATACCGCTCGCTATTAACACTTAATTAGATTTTATACTTTACCGTTTTGTATCTCAAAATCACTATAACTTAATCAGTCAAACGGCCGACAATCTCCGATGATGCTTTCAACACCTACTTCAAAAGGATCCATTCATTTAGTCAAGTATTAGGTACCTAACTTTACATCCAAAAGGCTTCGAATTTGATTACCTACAAGAGATAAAAAGCTTGACGAAACGTTACCCTATAACTTTGACAAACTACAAACATTAGACCTATGCAAACAGTCTTGTTTATTTAAGAATAATATTTTTAAATTATATATATGACTTCGATTGCGTAAATAGTAGAATAGTAAAGAATTAAGAAGGTACTTCTATACCGGCCAGAGTTCTTTTTCTTTAATTACTTCAACGTTTTCTATTTGGGCTCTGATCTTTAGCGTGATAGTAGATATGTCTAAGTTGGCGTAAATAAATCATCTAACCGAATGCGAATAAAGTGTACCTTGCAGTTTTTAAGTTATGTGAAGGGACAGCGGAAAAATGGGAACATGGAAACGCGGAATGCGGGAATTCAGAACGGTATGGAAAGGCAAATTGACGGACAGATAGGTAGAAAAGCGGCAAGGTATTTAAGTGAAAAATGTACCTAAAGACGCAAAACATAGGCGATATATTTATGCAGTAAATAAGGGGCTTCACTTTTAAGTATGTACCACATTAATCTCTATATCTCCACCTCCATAATTAATTACAAGATATGAGATAGGTACGCTTCCTTTTGAATCAAATTGGTAGTTTATATAAAAATTGCATTAATGTTATTTATATAAAAATACCTATCAAACGAAGGACGGGCTCCCACATAATAAAAATGATTTAAATTTTATATCAAATTACCTAAACATGCTGCGATTATGCAATCCTTTTGTTCGATGGAACACAGACGGTATATGCGTTTATGGTAAGAGGTTGTGTGTTTGTGTGTGTGTTTGTATGTCTGTTGTTACCATTTTTTTTACAAAAACTACAGGATCGATTTCGATGCGGATTTTTGTATTACATAGCTGTCACTTTAGAGCAGGCTTTTAGAAATGTTTTACGTATAATCACCAGGCGGCGCTGCAGTAAATGTATTTCTCTAAAACGGCTAGGATTTTGATGCAATTTTTTTGTTACACAGGTATTGATATTTTACAGTAATGGCCACCTGAGGATGCTGCAAGTGGATTTGCATTTCTAAAACGGCTGAGCCGATTTTAATCCGGTATCTGCAATTACATAGCAATTACGTCAGAGCAAGTTTTCAGATATGATTTATATGCTTTATGTAATAAGCATAAAAGCACGAATTGGAAACAAACACTGCTGTCAAATTTAATTGCTCTATGGTAATAAGCCTGCGTGTTTCTCTAAAATAGCTAGTGCAATTTTGATGCAGTTTTTTGTTTTCCATAGGCATCACTTGAGTTTAGGTTATTAGTTATGTAAACCGCTTATGGGCTGGCTACAAAAAGACTCTGTGCTAGATATGGTTACGGCTAAGAACTGCTAAAAAAATAGAATTTAGTGTTTCGCATTTAACAACTTAGCACCAAAGTTTCACATGCAATGTTTCGTAGATGTACTCATAGGTAGGTATTTGTAACATCACCTCAGAACAGGTTTTCAAATAAATTTAAAGTAGATAACTAGATATGTTGATTCAAAAGGGCTTTTTCATGTCATCATAATCTGGTTATAAACATCCCGCTGTTGGGTATAAGCCTACTAATTTTTAAAACAAAATATTCAAAAAAGTAAAATTTAAATTTTTAAAAACCGACCATGAAATTAAGTAAAAAAATTATTAAAAGCGTGGTCCCTTAAAAAAATTGAATAATTAAATATCTGTAGGTATTTAACCTTACTTAAATTTAAGGTGTTAGATATTGATGTGGTTCGTAGACTATATACATTGATAAAATTTAATTGTCATTATTGTCAAACACGCACGACGGTTTATTAATATCTAAAAATTTCTTATTTTAGGTCGATTATAAAGTAAAACATATTATTTAAATATTTCACTCCTTTTAAAGACCCACACTTTTAATATTTTTTTCTTAACGTTTTCTTTGTCGTGGGTTATTACATTTTTTGGCGCTTAATTTTAGTATAAAAGTTGTAAATCTGTAACGTATATTGGGCACAACAAAGTGCTTAACACAAAACGTTCTACTCGTAGGTAAGTGTTGATATTTATGCCCCGAACCCGTGTACATCTTTGGTTGTGTGAGTTATCAATTTTTCCCGGACGGAGCCTTCCACGTAATTAAACTTGTTCGCTGAGCCGGATCCCTCGTTATTTGTGTTCCGAAGTAAACTTTACGAAATTCATTACAACATCAAGGAACTTGTGTCGCTAAGCTTTTGGTATGCGGTCCGCAACACAAATAAAGTTGACATGATCCCACATATTAAGGTTAAACAAAAGTGTATTTTCACGTAAGTCGTCTTAAAAACATAAGCTAGCACTAATAAGTAAATATAGAGAAAAGATACCGGATCTACCAAAAACAGATAGATAGAGATAGAGATATATATATACTCGTATATATATAGAGGTAGAGATAATTTTTTGCGTGGTAATAATAATTGTTTTTGTAGTAGGTACTAATGCGCTAGAGTGTTATACGAATTTAAAAGATGTATTTTTAGCCAACCATGTTGCCAGGCCAGTCATTAGAGCCATTTCTTAAACGTAATATGTTAGGTTTTAACTACATACACGTATTAAAAAGAATATGCATATCATGCCATTAAAAGCATTAAACGTTGACTTTATTTAGTTAAGTAACGATTTAAATATATTTCAGTCCTTGGCCCGGTTGGGCAAGGGACGGATATTTATTAGAAGCTTATCGATTCGATATCCCAAGATTTGTTTCCGCGTTCCAATAGATTTTTTTTTTGTAAGACAATTGGTAATGGACTTTCGCCTCGTTTTCATAGCGGTCGCTTTTTATTTCTTCCTGAGATTGACCTTTATAAAATTAAGAGCTTTTTAGACTTATCAATTTAAGAACGCGTTTGAAAAACCGTTACGTATTAAATTACGGATTAAATAAAGATCGCTTGCTTTAGCTAAAGATAGTAAACAGAATAAGTAGTGGGACAAGTGAATAAAAGGCAAGTTAGAGTAATTACCATGTTGAATATCTATAATTCAAATGAATGAAAATGTTTGTCGAGCAAGAGACTTTCTCGTCCATCAAATGTTTCGTACCCAACCTTATAATGCTTAAACTGCAGGAGTTTTTCATCACCTTCGAAATATTTTGTGTAAAAATTGTTTAGCAAACAGAATATAAATACTGAATACCTGGTTGAAGGGTGCCACCACGAAGGGGTGTAAAACCATGAATTATATTTAAAAAAAATTAAAAAGCCTATTTGCCTTTTTGAAAATATGTTTTTTTTTGTTTACATACCTAGATCTTATTCTGTGCAAGTCTCATCTTGCCTCAAATATATATTTTTCCAAATTAACAACATTCAATTATGACACAGCTAACAACATTTAAGACCCGATTATTATCTGGCTTATTTATTTTGTATTTTATTAAATACTAAAATAAAAATGCAAAATTTTTACAATGCTTTAAGCAAGAACATTAAAGAAAAACGCAATTTCAAAAATTAAGATCTTAAATTTTATGTTGACATTGCAATGTTTTAATTCTATTTATGTATTGTTATAATTTATCTATATTTTATTTTATTTAATAGTACTATTTTGTTTTCATAACAATAATGTGTAAATAACATGTGAAAATCGCTATGGCGCTAGCACCCGATAATAAATGACTTCTTTCTTTCTTCTAAACAAGCTTTAGTGTTGCATACTGCCTCAAATATCTACTCAAAATTACGTTAACAGCTCTCAAAATAACATCACTGCTCTCTCTCTCTCTAGGACGGCGCGGTCTAGTGCCATTGTCCAGTGCAGCGGTGTGGCGTGGCGTTCCATGTGCTCTGCTGGTAAGCGGCTTTGCAGAGCTTCTCCACCTGGAGTTTCACTAGGCACGAGTTGCCGCACTGAGGGACTCGTAGAGTCGCGCCCACGGCTCTAATACTGCTACACACCACTTGCGATTGCGGATCAGACCCTGCAAGCCCCTGCTGTGCGCGCGCGAAAGGCGAGGTGTCCACCGCAGACGACCGCATTTTTACCATAAGCTGGACCTACAAGGCGAGATGAACGCGCCTGCACTCGACGCTGAAAATACTGTATTGTCTGCCGGCCGGTGTAGATGTGTGCGCCCATGCATCACCTACGCAGTGTATCCGTGGGGCCAGTGCTCACTGTGCTCAGCTTTGACAAACGAACGAGAAAGCCGTTGTCGCCGCCCGAACGGGCCCAAGCGACCAGCTCAGCAAAGCCACGTGTTCGTGGTCGATACGTTATGGTCACTCTTATACCACCATCAATGTAATAAGTCCATGTAAGGCTAAGCCTTACAATTTTTGAAGTGAAATTTTTATAATGCCGTCCGTCGTCGTTTTCAATTTCTGTTAATTTCTACTGAATTGTTACACAGGCAGTTAGTAAGAAAAAAAATCGAAACCTAATTTATAATAAAATGATAAGAAAGTTTGGATATATTGAGAGAGGGAGGTAAAATTACTTAAATATAGAATATCGATGGCCCTTCGATAGACAGACGAGTGGCCGTTTTACTAATGTTGTGACAGACAGACATGAAAGTGATTTTGTAATCTTACCTACCCATGTTCGTATCGAACATTCAAAATAGCCTGCTTATTTTATAATGTAGGTATATATGTGTTAGCATCATTGGCGTAAAAGAGCGAGGACTTTAATATTTATATTTTCAGTTTATGATAAGAAATTCTATACCACTTAAAATAAAATTCTTTTTCACATTCGTATATTTATTATTTCATTTCATTTAATTAGATATTATAATAATATTTGGTCGTCGGTTTCAGATCTTTTTTTTTTTACTTTTTAAATGCTTTGTTAAAAAAACTACAAGGTTGCCATGATGACCATGGAACCCAAAAAGTGCTGAGAATTCACAAATCCAAGTCCGAGCGTACGTCGTATTTCGAGCCTTCAATAAATAGGTAGATACTAAACATTTAATTTAAGAAAGTAAACATGACAAAATAAATAATCGAATTCTGAGAATATGCAGTTTGCTTGCTACCTAAACAAGCTTTCTGCATTCCTAGGAGCCTCGAGGCTCGAATTGTGTAAAAAAAAACATAATTTTATAATCGGTGAATTTCAAGCTTCTTGTTCGTTTTGTGGTTGAGTAACGACGCTGGTGGCTGTTGATGTGGTATCGGATTCTGCCTCTCGTACCCCCAGCCAAGGTATTCGCTTTTGTAGTTCCGTCCTATAAAGAAAACACCAAGAAAAATATTTAAAAACTTAACAACTCACTATATTGACCAGTTAATGCATGAGTTCATAATTTATTTTATGAATTTAAATAACATCGAATATAAAATGTGTATACCACGGTAGGCAATTAATGAGAACCCGCCTGCAAAGCTGTGCGGTATAGACAGTAGTAGTTTCTCACACATGTGATGTAAAATGGAATCTGAAACTAAGGCGGCCACTAGCTTCTTAACATGCTTCGTCCGTACGTCCAATACTGCTATCCTGGGCAATCGGCTAGTTTCCGTTCTAGTAGCACAATATACTACATAAGGACATAAGGAAGTTCATATACAGAGGATCGGTTAGGGCCTCCAGAGAGAGCAATGCGTATATCATTATTAATTTTTAAATAAATATTAAGTATTATTGTGTTCACCAAGGCGCCGCCGCCACCGCGCCGGACGGTAAATATACATTGTATAGACGTGCTGCATCAAATTGCAGTTTTTTAAATATGAGCAACGTAGGTATAAAGGATAAAACTTTAAAAAGCTTTTATTTTCGAAATTATTAGTCACAGACCCATCGTGTTGATCAGGGACTAATAGTCCTACTATATGGTATTTATACTATGCTATTATTTAGTTAACTTTTGTAGTAGGTTTTTAAAAAAATTCTAATTTCTGAAGAGTTTTAGTTTAATTTTTTGATACTTAATACGTCGTACGTTTGGTCCTCATAAAAAAACCTTTTAAATTCACGCCTGAATCGTTTGCTTGCGTACAAACCAAGAAAATTTTTATGTTTTCTTTTCAGTTATCTTCTGGTTCATGATTATTTTTAAATCGTAACTGATGTTTTTTCTTTATTAATAGATGTTTGACAACTGTTTAAGGATTGTTACTCAAAAATAACAAAAAAATAACACAACTAAGTTTCTCCTAAATCAAATGCAAAAGTAGATTATTGTGAAAATATTTTTTAAGAATTAAGAGTCGAAGCTTTCAACATTTTTATGTTTGTTTCAGCTCTCCTGAAAAATGAACCAAAATTAGTTAGGTACGTCCTTGTTTGTTGGAGGTGTGGATAATATTGTAGCCCGCACGGACAAAGCCGCTGGTAAACGCTTATTTAGATATAATAGAAAAAAAATCCTGATGGTATTGAGGGCACACATTGCGATGTAAACCTATGGTTATCCACGTATTTTGGTTTTAGAAATTAACCACTGAAAGGATATAACAAACCTGTATCTAGGGTGATTGATAGCATACACCCAAGGATCTATACAAGACACGACTTTAGCGCACACCGCTGGTACCATGGTAGCGACGGGCGTCAGCATCGACCTACAAAATATAATATATTAGTTATGGCTATGAATTAATATGGGTCTCGTGTGCCTGATAGGTACCTAGATAATCAATTAACGACTTTAGAGTCTTTAATATCACCCATTCACAAAAAACACGTTAAAAATAAAAAGGAAGCAGTCACCGTATCGTTCTGCCGTTGAATCTATATGAAATGGTGATTAATAATAAAATTATTCAAAACTTTAGTGGGGTATTCGTTTAGAATATTTATCAAGCAAGCTTAGCTCAGCGATTAAAGCTATATAAAAAATGAAACATTAACTGATTATACAAACAGACAGATTGGTTAACTTTTTTATTTTCATAGTGTATTATTGTATGGGCACTTATTGCGGTGTCTGAGATGTGTTTTATATTACAAAAACATGCTATTCGCACCAAATACTATCTTGGAAGATTTCTCACTCAGGGAAAGAATTAGAAAAATAAATATATCGAAGATTTCATCACAATTTATCTACCACTGTATTATGTATACGATGAGAAATAGTAACGATTCCAGTATAAACAACGAAAGACACAACTGGGTATTTCTACGACCTACACGAAACAGGGTTGCACTGATCTTATTTGAAAAATATGCACTGGAAATTTTATTTCTTTATTGCAAGATGTGTACATAACTGTTTTATTGAATAATTCTAAGATAATTGTTTTAAAATACGTAATTTATAAATTATAATTATATACCATTCAATCATACGTTTTCATGGTATGCGGTGGGTGCGACCACGTTATTTTATTTCGAAAGTCAGACAATATAAAAACACGTATAAAAATGTACTAAACTAATAATAAAGTCAGATCAAACTAACAAATTTCAAATAAGCGCAAGTTATATAAGGAGGTACATGTTTGAGGGCAGAAATTTGTCTTTACCGTCTTTTGAAAGAAAACAGTCTATGTATAGATGTCTCATTCACTCTAGCGAGTCCTTCCACCCGCGAAAGACACGCAAGTCTGCCATTGTGCTTGGAGTAATGCCCGTCAATGGAGGTGTGTTGTTTTATCGACGCATCAACTGTTATACAAACTTAGTTAAAAAGTGTTGTCTTTTTTGTTTTTTTGTCCTTTTCTTGTCCTTACCAGTTTTAATGTGTCTTTACCATTTATACTATTTAACCTTTTATATTTATTTCAAATCCTTAGATTCATATAAAAAAGTTTTCTTTGATAGCCTTGGGGATTTTCTACCATCTAGTATTTAACCTAAGATAGTTTTTTAGGTATTTTCGTGTCTTTAGCCGTTTCTGACGTGTCTTTACCGGTTAATCGTTGCTAATTATTTCTCGAATACATGAACATAATGAGTGCACCATGGCTTAATAATTTTGCAAAATTCATCTAGTATCCATAATGTATACAAATAGTCTGTTATCTGAAAGTTTTTACAAAATTGCATAGTATCCATATTTCTGAGAAATACCTAACTATGCTACTAGGTTTAAAAGACAAATTGATGCTTCTCCGGTATCAATAATTCGTTTGGCTTTGTTCGAGGATTTATGATTACCAAGTTGTTGGAAAACAAGTTTTTAAAAATAAATTTAATTTAGGTCTATTTTTAGTTCATATATTTACCAATTTGTTACAAAGGAATATATGCAGAATCATATTAAAAAAGGTCCTATGCGCTACAGCATGTTCTAAGCTTACACACATTTTAAAAGATACCACAGCCTGATAGGTATGAATTCCTTCTGTTGTTTTGCCTGTTTTGTTGATGTTTTTTTAATGGTATGATTGTTTTAAATTGCTAAATAATGGCAATTATCAATTGTTTTTTCTATTAATTTGATTATATTTTTGTTTTAACCTATTTTGTGATTCTGAAAACATTCAAAAAGCGATTATTGTAAACATAAAAAGTATGAACTGACTAGAAGCCCTCTTCTGCGCTTACCATCTTAACCATTGCTACTCTAGCTAGCTGGTGTACCCGTTTGACGAAATCCTACTATGAATAAAAACATTTTGATTTGTTTTTTTTTTTAATATATAATATGTAATTATATTCTTTACTTTCAGACTAAAGTGACACTGAAAATATTTTAATCTAAATGCCGTCTCGGTTTTAGTTATTATCAAGTGTATTAAGTATTACTCGTAAGACCAATTAAATAAGAAAAATTAATTTTATCACACCTATCTCCAAAAGCTCCTGTCATAGCAACAAAAGCGTAAGGCGTCCAAGAGCAGACGAACAAAAAGAATATAGTAAATGCAACTTTAGCGATACGGATCTCGACGTTTTTATTGGCGTCTTCCTTGTTAGCTGCCAAAGACTTGACGTTCATCTTTTTAGCTTGTTCCTTGAGCATGCGTTCGTGAAGTCGTACCTGGAATAGATTTTTTTTTGTAATGTCTCGTATACCGTCCTTCTTGAGATCCTGATATACATTAGGATTGGGTACGTAGTTATAGCTAATAGGTTAGATAGTACAAGAGCATAGTAAAAACTTTATAAGTTTGTTTGTGCGAATGTTGAACAAAATGAATTGAATAAATACTGCCGAATTATATCTATGTAGTGTACCGTTCTTGAACTATGGATTATATACAATAATAATATAATGTTATATATATTAAAAATATAATATTTTTGTATTTTATCTTTACCTACCTATTTAATTCAGAACTATATTATTATAAGAAAGAAAGAAACACATTTAATCACGGCCACGGATACAGTAGACAAATACAAATTACAAAACACAAATAGAAGTTTTCCGCATAATCTATAAGGACTAGGGAATGCTTGTGGCTTCGCCCGCGTGGACTACATATTTAAATTTAAATAAATCCGTTAAGCCATTTTAGTATGAAGAATAGCTATCCCACAGGAACCGTGTATTTTTCCTGTGTTTATTTTGTGTGTTATTCCAAACCTTAAAATACGTTCGTATCAAACATTAAAAAACATTCATCCTATAGGAACCGTCCCTTTTTATCAGCAATAAAAATTACCCTATGTTATCTTGATGTACAAACCATACACTGTTCATACGAATCCGTTTAGTTTGTATTGTAGAGTAACAAACACCCAAACATGCAAACTTTCACATTTATAATATTAGGTAGGATTAGTAGAATTGTTGAAATCAGACGGCATTTAACCAAGACAAACTGGTCAAGTGCGTAGCGGACACGCATCAAATTAGGATTACCTACGTACCAACTAACTATAAAAGCAATCAACTTACAGTTACCAATTGCAAAAAATTAAGTTTGTTAGTTACTTACGCTTAAGTAATAATAATAATTTTTGGAACATCACACACACGGTTATCTAGACCCAAATTAGGCAGTGTCTGCATTTTGGGTACTAGGTAACTGATATACATACTTAAACATATAAATATATATTTTTTAAAGATAATACGTGCATACATATATTGTACACCCGAACACGGAACAGATATGTAGCACATAAATATTATTTGTCCCAGGCGGGGATCGAACTCGGGACCTTTGGGTCTACAGTCGGCGTCTTCGACCTAGTGGTCGAAGACGCCGACTAATCGGTCAGTCAAATGTTACTTTATCTTCAATGTTTCAGATGTGGTGGAGATATCATTCTATAACATACGGACGGATGAACGGACGGACGCACAGACATATGGATAATATATGACGAAATTTTAATAGCTCCGTTTCAGCCATTTGGCTACAGGACTCTAAAGAGTAATATTTGATTCTGCGATTAAGGTATATTTATTTCATGATGTTTAAAACAGTTTAAATACAAATACCAGCATTTTACAATACAATTTATGAATATTTTGTAGGTGTGCATATAGAGAAATCAATATTGAGTAAACAATTGCTAACCATGAAACTTTACCAAACGGAAATCTCACATTTAACAATTTAATGCTAGAGGACAAAATAATGCTCACACGTCGTCGTAGAGTCCATAATTATACTTCGGCAGACCCAGATTTTCTCAAAAGCGCCCCAGTTTCCGGCCCACTTAATTTCTCACTCAAATTGAACGCGAAAAAGTGAACCTTTCTCAAGCTCATAGCGGTGCGTCAGCGATGAGATACATGTATAATAGATAGTAACATTTTCAAATAATTGAAATCGATGGAAATTCCTATTTTCCTATCTCGGTAACTACATCAGCTAGTAATAAGATTAGACTGATTGAAGATGGTGTAGGTACACAAAGGTTTGATTTAAAAAAAAAATGAAATTAATATAATTTTTGTATTTTAAATTAAAAATCTTCAGCGACGTTACTTAAAAACAAACACCTTACGTGATAAATGAACGCCCCTAAGAGTTGAGTCATTATTAAGTACCGCTAAGGTGCTTAATAATGACCCCACTGTTAATACTATTTTAGAGCAGATTGGAGCAGATAGAGCCTGTAAGGATTTTCTTATTTTGAAACGATTTTTTTTTAAATTCAACACATAGATTCCAATTGACTTTTAGTTTTGTGAATAAGAGTTTGGAGCTGATTGGAGCAAATGGAGCAAGTAAAAGTTTTGTTGTTATCCATGGGATTTTTTTGAAACTTTCAAACTTTGAAACTCACAGCAGTTCTTTCATGACCTCTCTTAACATTTCATGAGAATTCATTACCCTTCATAAGCTTTCATGAACTTTTGTCACCTTTCGTGACATTCCGTGACATGTCATGATCTTTCTTAACATTTCAGATTTCAGATTTACATGAGTTTTCGTGATATTTTGTGACATGCCGTGAAATTTATTAAATCAGGGTTACTTACCAAATTCTGCGTTAGATTTGTCTTGAGTCAAAATTACGTTTTCGTATGTAGAGTTTGCTTCATCGCATTTAAACTTAATAAAAATATTTCTAAACATTTACAAAAAGAAAAGAAAACTGTCAAACTGACAAGTTTGAAAAAAATTCGCTCCGTATATATTTTATTTAAAATAATAAACAATTCAAAAATTAAATACAATTTTCATCATTATAAGAAAAAGTAACTTCTAAATTTTGTTGAAACAGTTTAATACCTCAGTGGCGTAACATGGAATCCAATCAATCTTAAATAGTACTGATATGTCAAAGTGTAAATATAAACTGAAAAATGTTCAAGAAAGGTTTATTATATCCACACATCTCCTTATGGAGAAAAAGTAATGATGTCGGGCTCTTTTTCCTTAATTCTACGACATAGCGCCTATTTTGCGCCTATTAAGAAAAAGTGATCACCTGGAACTATAAAACATGAAGAAGATGTCAAAAAGTCTTTAGATTTCACCAAAGAGAAGTTTGATCGTTTGGATTGTGTGATAATTTGTGTTGGAAACTCTCGAGCATATCCTGTCCTTCATTGTCTATAACAATCGATCACATCTTTTGGATGATTGTGCTTCTGCACAATAATTGATGTTAAAAAAAAAAATCAATACGAACATTTAACATGTTAAGGTTGTCAGTAGTTATGACAGCTGAAAATCCACCAAATGACGATGGATAAAAAGGCTTGTTATTGAACACTACTTCAACATCAGTGTATGAAGGTGATATAGGGCATGTTGCATATGTTGCTTCTACTTTTGGCATTATTGGTATGACTTTATCTATAGCAAGAGTTTTGTGATCACAGGGCATCAGGATCGTCACTATAGCGTCAGGCTATTTTGACACACCATTAATTTAATCTTTTTTTATTTAGATTTAATATTAAATTTGTAATTATTTAGTTTTTATTTATTATTTAGTTTTTAATTATTTAGTTTTTAATTATTTAGTTTATATATATTTATATAATAATTTTAATATTATGCAAAGTTCTATGTGCTTGTGCGGTAATTTGGCCCTAAATTCGATCGATGACTGTATCATTTGTTGCGGTTGCAATACATGGTTTCATATAAATTGCGTTTGCAGTTCACAGGCCACAATTCCGTTGGACACCTCCACTACGAACTGGTTTTGTGCGGGTTGTTCGCATTTAGATGAGTCACAAACATGTTCTCAAACACAACTCAATCAGTGTTCAATCTGTTCAAAATGTTTCAAAAGTTTTACAGGACTACGTATTCATTTCGGTCGTAAACACAAGGGTCAGCAATTACCCCCTAGACTTTTAACTAGTGCTTGTGACATTCCATTGAACCATGGTATTCCGTTCGAAGAATTTCTCACTGGACGTCGTCGGTCCATAAAAGTTCTAAAAAGAGTTCCAAAAGGTGCACGTCGTTGCGCAGCAATTAAGCTTTCACAATTAATTTCTAGGTGTATTGAAGACAACTCTACCCAAGCTTGGGAAAACCTTTTTTTATTTTCTTATTCAGCTCTTAAGGTTCCAGATAAATCAAATAAATCATTAACTACAGCAATAAAAATTAACTTAGAGAAATCGGAACTACCTGTCCAAAGTAATATAATTACCAAACCTATTATTAATAAATATTCTAGACGCATTGAGATGAAATTAGCTGACTATGACATAAAAGGTGCAATACGTTTGTTGTTATCCAACGATGACTTTGCTCTTTGTGACGAATCAACTTTGAAAACTCTTCGTACCAAACACCCTTCCCCGTCTAGGTTGTTATGCTTCCCAGATCCACCAGTTCCGGGTGACACGTGTCTATCCACTAACCCAAAAGATATAATTGATGCCATAAGGAGCTTTCCAAATGGTTCCGCTGGTGGTCTTGATGGTATCAGACCTCAAGTTTTGAAAGATTTAATTTCTTTTTCCGCAGGAGACGCCGGGATCAAACTTGTAGATATGATCTGTGGTTTAATCAATATGATGTTATCTGGTTCTGTAAATGAAAATTTTTCTAAATACCTTTTTGGCGCAAGTTTATGTGCTTTAAAAAAGAAAGATGGCGGTTTACGTCCAATTGCAGTTGGCAGTGTTTTTCGACGTATAGCTTCCAAATTAGCTTGCTCCAGTGTCACCAACTCTCTAAGCAACCTTTTTAAACCAACTCAAGTTGGATTTGCAGTTCGTAACGGTTGTGAAGCAGCCGTTCACGCTACACGTCATTTTGTGAATTCCAATAGCTCCACCTCCAAAGTAATACTGAAAATAGATTATAAAAACGCCTTCAACTGTATCGAAAGAGACATTTTGCTTTCTGAAATTAAATCCAATTGTCCAAGTATCTTTCCATATATGTGGCAAAGTTACTACTCCTCGTCATCATTGATATTTGAAGATCAAATAATTAATTCTAGCGTAGGTTGTCAACAAGGTGATCCCATGGGTCCAGCCGCCTTCTCACTTACTATCAATCCATTAATTACTCAACTTTCATCTGAGCTTAATGTTTGGTACTTAGACGATGGCACTATTGGGGGTGAACCCGATTCTGTATTAGCTGATCTTTCTAAATTAATTTCTTTTTCAAAACACTTAGGCCTCGAAATTAACACCAACAAGTGTGAACTATATTTTCTTTCAAATACAGATAACAGCGTTTTCGAGTCCTTTAATAATTTAGCTCCTGGCATTCGTTTAATCTCCAATGAAAACTTCTCCTTGTTAGGCGCCCCAATTAAGGATGAAGGTATACCATCGACCTTAGAATCAAAGCTAGTTTTATTGAAGCACGCTTGTTCCAGACTTGAGAAGATAGATCCTCATGTTGCCCTTTTTTTATTAAAAAATTGTATTTCTTCTCCACGATTTGTTTACGCACTTCGCACTGCTCCAACCTGGGACTGTAATATTCTCCACGATATCGACAATGTTCTCAAGTCATCTCTTGAATCTATAATTAATATACAACTTGATTCTAACAAGTTCACACAGGCTTCCCTTCCAGTTCGTCTCGGTGGTCTGGGAGTGAGAAAAACTTTAGATTTAGCAATCCCTGCATATATTAGTTTCTTGAGTGTCACTAAACCTTTATGCAACGCTTTACTTTCGAGAACTTCTCTCTCTATTTCTCATTTCTATAGAGAACTAGAGGGTTTAACTCTCTGGAAATCCGCTTCTTCAGCTGATTATCCTCTTTCTCCATGTACTCAAAAGGCCTGGGACCTCCCTATAGTGAAAAATATCTTTAACACACTTCCAAGATCATCAATCACTGATGAAGCGCGTCTCCTGGCTTCATGTGAAAGTGAGTCCGGTGCCTGGCTGCGAGCTATTCCCTCTCCTAATTTGGGCTCGTTGCTTGACCCGGCCTCCTTACGCATCGCCGTCTCTTTGAGATTAGGTCTCAATATTTACCGATCTCACCGTTGTGCTTGTGGGGAAAATGCAGATACTTATGGTCTCCATGGGCTCTCCTGCATAAAAAATGCTGGTCGCTTTTCCAGGCATTATCGTCTCAACAACATTTTAAAAGACGCTCTATCCTCTGCACAGATACCTTGCTGTCTTGAGCCTCAAGGTATCTTTCGGGGTGACGGCAAGAGACCTGATGGTGTCACGATGGTTCCATACAAAAGTGGTAAAGCTCTTGTTTGGGATGTAACTTGCGTAGATACATTGTGTCAAAGTTACATAAAAAATACATCAAAAAAAACTGGAGCAGCTGCTGAGACAGCAGCTCGCAGGAAAACAGCCAAGCACATGGAACTTTTAAATCGTTACCATTTCATCCCTTTTGCTGTCGAGACGATGGGTCCCTGGTCCAAGGATACCAAATCATTTGTCCACGATTTGGGTGTCGCGCTGTGTCTGTTGACAGGGGATCCTTTGAGCAAGGAGTACTTTGTTCAGAGGATCAGTGTCGCAATACAGCGCGGCAACGCGGCAAGCATCCTTGGTACCCTGAACCCATCGTCTCTTTAAAATTTTGTCATTCATCATAATTTACATAGTATTTTTTAATTTGTAAATACTTTTAGTTTTACTTTTTACTCTATTCTTAAGGAAGTTTAGATCTGACAGCGACATCTCAAATAAAAGTATTTTTGAATTGGTTAATGCAAAATTTGCTGCTGGTTTGCCGCGTCGCCTCCGCTCTCGGTCGCACCAAGCATGGAGACGACACGGAGTTAAATGGGCGGAGAGGGGGGATTCAGATTGATGAAAATCAGTTTTAAAGTTCCTCTGGCCGATTTTACCGAGTTACCGAACTTGTTTACAAATAAACGGGAGCGTCTAAAAGAAACGCTCTTAACGAGGAAAAAGAAAAATAAAGATTTATTTGTTTTACCGGTAAACAAAAAATATGGTAAGTAACGTTGCTGTATTATTTGCACTAAATGGAGACTTTGGATTGCTTTTTGAGAGTCACAGCGATTTTACTCCTAGACAATTAATTGCTGTGAAACTGAAATTTGGCGTAAAATAATAACATAATAATTTGTGGGACTTCTCATACACGATTATCTAGTCCCAAACTGGGCAGAACCAGTTTCCTGGTATACTTCACTTCACTTCATTTCATCAGCCCATCTTTACCCCACTGCAGGGGCTTAGGCCTCTCCCAGGGTGAGGAGAGGGGCTTGGAGCTTAAATGTGCTAAATGCAGTGGAGCAGTGTGGTGGCTGCTCCACTGCGGGTTGGGGACTGTAACGACCGCCATCTATTGACAGCGTCCGGGATCGACTGCTTAACGTGCCCTCCGAAGCACGGAGTCAGTGATAGTTGTGTACTTGAGTCAGAAAAACTCATTGGTACACGCCCGGATTCGAACCACGGCCCTATGGGGCCATATAAATTTGAGACAGGTTCGTTGCGCTTTGGGCTATCATGACACATTTCCTGATATACATACACGTTTAAATATCTTTATAATAAATACATATTTGGATATAAAGAAATATTTGACCTGGGCGGGAATCGAACCCGCAATTGATCGAATCGAATCTCCGACCACTAGTACTTACTATCCGATCGCTCAGTGATCGCCATATTTACACAACTAGACTGTCGGGCCGAGGCCGTTTTTTCAACTTATCATATCGTGGCTAATGACGTAATACGACAGATTTGAAAAGCCTGCATGTTATAAAATGTGCCTGTTTTTTGTCAATTTATGTTGATTTGGGAAGTTATGTCTATGTCAAAAATGCCGTATGGAGCAAAAACAAAAAAGTAATTTCTTCTGGACACCACTGTTACTGTCGGTGGCCACTATGAAACCAGTTAAGACAAAGTATACGTATAAGACGATTTGAAGGAAGCTATGGTCAGAACAGACCTGAAAGTCTCAATTTCCGAAGAGAAAAAATGGTTCGAATTTGTTTTCGATTTCGAGTATCGATTCGTGTAATCGAGTCAGAGAGCTAAGGAATGATCGTTTTACAAAGTTTTAGTTTTATTCCGGTGGCGACATTTTTTATTTAGCGTTATTTCCCAAATCTTACTAAATGGAGAGAAGAGCGTATTTGATGACAGGGAGGTTTTCAGATCTGCCGTAGGTATGTCATTAGACGCGATACGATACATTGGAAAAATGACCTTGGCCGACGGTTTTTAATATACGTAACCGCTACTTAGTATCTACTATATCCTGTACATTTGAAGTGAGGGTAAAAAGATTACAACTCCTTCGAGTGAGAATTCGCTAAACAGCTGTGTCGAAATCATTATAGGACAATGACAGCTTTTCGAAATCCTTTCCTGTTTTTGAAATATTCGGCCCTAAATGGCATTTAGATGTGGAATGTGGCTCTGATTCTTCATACAGTAGCGAAGAATCTGGAAAAAACTAATACTATCACATAAGTTATTTAAGGTCAACTACAGTTCAACGTCAACTATGACGACCGCTTAGCCTTGACCCTGGGTGACCCTGCCTACGAAGCTGGAGGTCTCGGGTTCGAATCCCAGATCGGATCAGAATTTATATGATGAATATTGATACTAGTACTGGGTCTCGGTTGTTATATGTATGTGGTGTCTTCGCTTGGTACCCAAAATACAAGTTAATGCTTAGTTTGGGGCCTAGACGTTGTGGGGCCTAGTTAGGTATCTGTACCTATAGCCGATCAAATTAAAACGTAGTTCAACTATGAGCTAATCCATGATTTTGTTTACGATATGAAAAGAAAGAAAGAAACGAAATATTTATTTTAGCACACACAAACTCAATCCACATAAATGTATATAAAACAAAACATTGTGTCTGCGTAGTGACCCGCAAAGAAATCCCGGTATCCCATCGTTTACTCAAAGTACTTCTATATTATATCAAGTGAATTTAATTATTATTATCACCCTTTATTTTTTTATTTTATTTTATTATTTCATTATTATTGACACAAGACCACAGCACTGATTTTCAGTGGGATCCTTACAGGCTAACCCTTATGTGTATAGTATATGTTCATGTTGTTGCTGTGGCTATGGAACCCTACTTTCAATTTTCTAATGGCGGCACGCCAAAGAGGGTATCGTATTTGATAGTTCATAATTGCATCAAAGTCTAATATAGTTTACCTATAATATATTTCGAATCGTTCTTAATTATTATTCAACTGCATGGCGTGTTGATGGAATCAAAAAATGTGCATCTCGTATTTAGAATAAATAACTCTTAAAAAGAACTACAAGCACCGACTACAAGTCATGTTTTTAAAATTATTTCTAGATTCATGTGGGTTATAGTTTCATTCTGTAGTACTATCTCGAACAAGCGATAAAATATTCTGTTTGTTTTATGCTAAACGTCATGTAAATATCTCGCATATAACAGTTGAGAAGACTAGCAATCTGACTTAGAAAGATATTCAATAGGTGTGTTCGCTTCCGTGAAGCGAATTCCAATAACAAAGCTTGAATGCCGGCGGCTCTCTCCAAATAAAATATTTATTTTAAAGACTTCTATGCGAGCTTTCTGTGAAAACTATGTGAAGACATTCGTAGGCATTTGTTTTTTAGTTATACAACCTCGCAGTACACAACAGTAGAAGTTTAATAAACGTTAGATTTTTTTATGGAATATATATTTGATTTGATTAAGAAAATAATAATGACATCTGCAGTTTTCAACAGTAGATGGACTATTTCGTAGTTTATCGGTTTAATTTTACATTTTAGGCTATTAAGATTTTAGATATATGTTAAATTCTTCTCAACGATATATAATTCCCTATAAATTTTATCAACACTATTTCGACTATTTCCAATACTGCCTTGAACATCGTCGAGAGGGACATGTTTCTAAACGAAATTAAAGAAAAAGTTCCTTCCCTTTATCCCTTTCTTTTCTAAGTCTATCCTTCTCCTTCAAATATATATCATGACGGCTCTCTCACCCTTTCTCAAGTTAGCGTGCAGGAAGGGGATCCATTGGGGCCTCTACTTTTTTGCATTGCAATCCAGAAAGTGATACAGGAGCTCAAAGCCCCATTAAACATTTGGTACCTGGACCATTGGAAGCAAACCTGAAGTGGTTGAGCAGGATTTACGCCATGTAGTACCTCGTCTAAAAGAGCTGGGGCTGGAGATTAATGCCAGCAAGTGTGAGTTTTTCCCTTGCTGCCGTGAATCCCGTTCTTCTTTCCCTTTGTTTTCCTCTCTTCTTCCTGGCCTCAGGGAACTGTCCCCCTTAACTTTTAACCTTTTAAGCTCGCCGATATTCCCACAAGCCATCCCTATGGCCATTGTTGCAAGGAAACGATTTCTTCTTATCGCCCAAGCACGACTGAAAGACCTTTCTGCACTGCTCATGTCCTTTTGCGGATGTGCTTCGCTGCTCTCAAAGGTACTTACCTTTTGAGGACGTCTCCTAGTTGGCTTTTTTTCTGAAGAGGTTGATTCTTTCAATGACATCTTGAAGTGTCTCCCGAAGGAGATTTTGAACGTCCGTCTCGAGGCGAACCAGTGGATTCAATCTACCTTACCAATCCGACATGGAGGACTGGAGGTTCCGTGCGTGCGGGTTGTTGACTTGCCGGCCTTATTGGCGCCGGTGCATGCGGTTGCCGACCTGTTACTGACATCAGAGTCAAATACCCTACTCTGGAGAGCAAATACTTGTTCGTCCTTCCTGCGGTGAAATACGCTGGCTGTTGGGGGAGTGAAGTCAAACGTTTCGTCACAGGCATCGACCGTCGTCTGAGAGAAAGAGGATTCGACCCCCGTTCCGGTTCCTTCCTGGTGCAAAGAATTACCATTGCAATTCAGCGCGGCAATGCGATCAGCATCATGGACACCTTTGCGTCGGGGGTGACGAGGGGTGGATTATTGGGTTAGTTTTATTTGTTTACGTTTAAATTTTACAAAACACAATACACTTTTCCAATACTCACAAATAGGTAAGAAGCGTTAGTAATTAAAAAACATAATACCTTTATAATATTTGCTCAAAAAATTTAATAGTACTTGTACTATAGAACTTACAGAGAACTTTAAATGTACCAGACTAGAAGGCGCACGCTTGCCTCAACAATTCAAAGCCAACAAATGTTGTCAACTTTATTTACTTTAAATTTTTTTATTGGTATCTGGTTTACATTCAATAGTATGTGACTAGCTGTGACAGGTAATACACAACATAACATCTCGGTTAACAATCGCGTGGTCCATAGGCGCATCTCTCCCGTTTCCCTTCCTCATCCTATAGCTCGAATTTGATAATTTAACCAGCATTGCTCCTCTATTGAACTAATTCAAAGCTCGGTGAGTACTTAGGTATCCTTATAAACACTATAGTACAAATTCGTCTGTAAATACTAGTTAACTACACCTAAAATAGTCTTTAGCGAAAAGGTATCACGAGATCTCTTTGAATGTGAAACTTCGCAAGGCGACATTAATTAATTTCAACTTCAAAGGGCTCAAATGAAACCGGGCACATTCGATCACAGCGCCCGACGACGACGCGACGGTACTAATCAGTTATAACGCAATGAATTCCTTTTTCTATTAGATTTTGAGCGTGGCAACTATAGAATAATTAAAATAATCATGATACAGCTGAAAAATTGTTTATACTACATCTGCCCCGAAATAATTTTTTTAAAGAAGAAGGAGCAAAGCCATTCTTTATTCTTGTGAGAGAAAAAAAATGTATGAAAATCCATTACTTCCGCTGTCTTTTCTGATATTAAAATTCGAATCTTTTGTATGAAGACGTTCGCTTACTATAATTCTGAATGAAAATTTAATAAAAAAAAACTAACTAACGTCCAAGCCGTCAAACTGCGTCAAACTATAAAAAAAGCGAGCGGATTTCTTTTAATGGTATAAAAATTATTTAATTGCCATAATAATTTTACTAAAAATGCCCTCTAGAAGCGATAGTGACGATTTGTTGACTCCAATAGAAGAACTTCAAAAGAAGCTTCTCAAGCTGTTATTGACAACTTGTTGAAACCAGGGAATAGCATTGCTGTAAATTTTTATAATTGCAGTAATTTTAATTGACCACCGCTTAGCCTAGTGGGTAGCGACCCTGCCTACGAAGCTGGAGGTCCCACGTTCGAATCTCAGGTCGGGTCAGTATTTATATGATGAATATTGATACTGGTACCGGGTCCCGGTTGTTATATGTATGTGGTGTCTTCGTTTGGTACCCAAAACACAAGCTAATGCTTAGTTTGGGGCCTAGACGTTGTTGTGATGTATATATTATTATATTTAAAAAATAATAATAATAACTTTAATTCATTAACATTTTATTTGTTTCATATTCCTCGTAGGTGTAGTATTAAGTAGTATGTATCACTTTGGAGAAAGTGCGATTCCGCTTGCGGCGTCGGGCCTCAAATGCACACTCAGTGATAATCAGTTACTTTCTTCCTACGGTGAACAATCTACTATTATTCTATCGTATCGGTAAATATAATATAAAGAGAAAGAAAATTTAAAGTGATGTATTTTTGTAAAAACAAAATAATATGCCACTGCTTCTTGATATGAATAGATTTTTTAAGATTTCGTCTGAAAGTTCAAAAAATCTAATTCAATTCAATTCATGAGAAATAAAGTCTTTTATTAACATTTCAGTGTATAGGCACTATTTCTGTGAATCATTCAAAATTTAAATCGATTCACTTACTGTGTCCCTGAAATGTTTGTACGATAGTAAGAAGATCTTATTGTAGCATTTCATTTGTTTAACCACTCACTCACTAACTACTAAAGGATAATTTCACTAATGAGTATTAGAATGAAATTGTCATCAAATTGGAAATCTAATATTTTGCTCACATTTTCGATCGTTTCAAAGTATGAGACACGCCATTCTGATAATTTAGCCTTCTGAGGTTTTTGTGTGAAAAAAATATGTTAGAACTCGAAAAAAAATCTATTCTATTTCTAATGACTGCATAATTCGTCAGTGAAAGTCCTTTGTGTACCTCATAAGAACACCGTATACACCAATTCAAACACTTCAACACACATTCAAACATACATAAAATCCCGAACAGCACTCAGTAGAACTTGGAATCTTATTACAACTACACAGAAATAATCTAAATCTATTATGTATCTATATTTATGCAGAAGTTCTGCAAACAAAAGAGATGGCTATATGCACAGCCACAAATCATTAATGCAAAGCACTGGGACCAAGCAAGCGTTGAGGACGCCATCACAAACGGAACCCGTTGTTAAAATTAATATACTAACCGCGCCAAAAAGCTGTGAATAGAAATAGCAAATCAACGCCATGGGTATGCAGTAGCTCCACGCGAATATGCAGGCCACGAACACGCGTGTGTCTTGATCGTCCGTGATATAATCGAAGGAGCAAGTAGTCAGGAATCCTTCTGATGAATAAGAAATACATTAATTATTTCCCGGTTTTTATTACGGTCACACAAATAAAGTTATTTAATCGGATAAGTGCTTCTCGAATTACTTTCGTAAAGCATGGTAATCTTTTTTAGTTAGGATTTTTGTAGAAGTGAAATACATAGGTACACTCCTGTCTGATGCACCCACAGAAGTAGAAAAATCATTCCTACTTCTATGATTGCTTCTAACACTAATCATCTGTTAAATTGGTCTGTTGTGGTCTGTTCGATTTTCAAATTACTACAAAACGACCACGGGAGTCAATTCAAGCAACATTATTTATGGTATGGACCAAGTAATTAATCGGACATTATCTATGATGCCCGACATTATGAAAAAATAAATAATCATTGTTGAAAATATTCCGTTACCTATAGAGAATACTCAAAGCTTTTTGTGTAGTGAGCAGTATAAGTAAAACATCACTAAAAACACACTTTTAACATTTTTCTTATCATCCAATACAATAACAAAGAAGTCTAACCAACCTTACTTAACCAGTAAGCTATCTAGATCAAATTTGAAATTGATCAAACGACTTCGTAAGTACGTACCTAGCTCGTCGCTCCGCTCCGTTTTGCTCCTTGCATTGACATAGACAAACTTAACCTTACCAAACAACTTGTGGCACTATTAATAAGGACCGGCAATGGGTTAAATTGTCATTTAAAACTTTACATTTATTATCTGCCAATTTTACTATAGTCGTTATGAATAGTGTTTGGGGCATTATAAATACTGTTCCGATTAGTCTAGTCAATATATTTAGTATATTCATATACATATACATGTAAAAAACACAACGCAAAACAAAAAAAATCAGAAGTTCTCTTATAAAACCGGCCAAGTGCGAGTCAGATTCCGCACCGACGGTTCAGTAGGTACTTGTGTTATGTAATAGAAAAAAAATAAATGCATACGCGGTACATACCAATATCTAAATAAAACCAAATAGTGCGTGTTGGACACGGTAAAGCACTCTTGTTGTTGATAAACAAGTTTAAAATTAACTTCCATCCGCATGAAGAACTATCAGCAACAAAAGTAGATTACCAACCATCTTCAAACTAATACCGTTCGCGTATATCGTACGAATTTACATAGTACTGTACTTGAATCCCATGACGAACTTTAGAGCGGTGATCCACTTTTGTTCCTGATCGTATGCGGAAAAGCGCTTTTTTAATTTATTTAATAATGTATGTTTGTGTACGCTATTTTATTAATACCTTCCCAAAACTATCAAAATGTTTACACGACCGTGCTAGATCTTCTGAAAAGCATCTGAAAACTTTAGCAAAATCATCCCAAATCTATATTAATTCAATCAATGTCTGATAAATCAATATAATTTATCGATAAGTTTCGCCCATTTAGCTCCAAATACTGTTTCAATAGAATTCTTAGTATTACATTTGTAGTTTGCAGTTCAATATTTGGATTTATATCATACCGGAATTTTAGTTTTATTAGTAGAACTAAAAGAACTAATTGTACTTTTTTCCATTTAGTTCTATCGATAGAACTAATAGTAGAACAAACTGGGCTAGATGATATGATCGTCGTCTCATTAATGAACGCCGTACGGATAATGCAAGTATTTCATGCGTGTTTCAGTCCATTGCAGCAGAGGTATATTACACTATAATCACGCCTCTTCTGTCATCGTGGTATCCTAATCCTTTTAAGTTATTGATATATTATTACATGGTTGCGGCATCACTATGGTTGCACATAATCGCTAATTCTTGTGACGAATCGACACGAGATATATACTCCAAATAGTGGTTTTGACACTCTTCAATTTTATTTTAATGAATTTTAGCCCAATTTAGCTATGGTGACACGACCTATATCAAGTGACGAATAACTATAGTTTTTAGATGTTAGTATTTAGTTAGTATTTGGTAGTAGTAGTAGTTAGTTAGTTAGAGTTAGTATTTAGATGTAAATTACTATTTGTAATATATATGACTTGTTGCTTTGTAGTTAATATCCAGTTTTATTTTATAATTTCAGAATATTGTTACAATAATATTAGTTACCTGGTACAAATTTGCCCCATATCCTGAAAGCTGGTAGTAATGTGAAAGGTAATGCCCAGAACCATGTGAATAATATCAGTAAAGCCGCTTGCACTTTGTTTATCCTTCCGTCTAATGGGCATGATATTGTTCTGAAAGAAATCGTATTTGAATCCTATTGAACGTTGTTGGAAAACGAAAAATATTACTGTACTGTCGTATAATAGAAGAATAGACCTTCGACAGAGCGACGCTGTCTGTCGCTTACGTCGGCGACGTAGAGAACTTCATACGAAACGCGCTGCTAATGGTCAGCGGAGCTCTGTGGGGTTGTATTTGATATAAGAAACGCTGACGTACGCGACCGACTTCAACGCCCGTCTGTTGGAAACTTTATATATACCTTTTATTTAATAATAATAATAACGTATACATCACAACAACCGCACTATGCACATGCCGTCTTGGCCCCAAACTAAGCATTAGCTTATGTTTTGGGTACCAAGCCAAGATAAGTACCAGTAGTTTAATTAATTGGTCTTCTTTGCTCATTTTGGGAACTTCAAACATACTAGTTTATCATGATGCAAATTATTTTAAAAATAACTTCAACTACAGTACAAAATTGCCAAGTTCTCCCATTTGAAGTCAATTGTACTAAGTTTCTCGTTGTTATAACAAACTTTGTTAATTATGGGTATAGTATATTTATTTAAGACTTTCAGTATTAGATTTATACTTTATTTATTTTCAAATATAAAACTATTTTACAAGTATTAAAACATTCTTCTATAAACATTCAAATATGCTTTAATTAACTCTATCACACTGAACGTTGGCTTTCTTTAAGATAACTGCGCGGTGCGAGGGAGAGGATTCCGCCCTTTTAATTGGTTCAATAGATAATGCGTGCATGTTAATAAAAAACCGTTGAAATATTTTTCTTTTAACCCACACAGAATCACAAACAGTTAATTTTCTGTTCCGACCCCAAATTTCTAATTTTATTCAACGTATTGAAATGGATTAAAACGGAACGAGGCATTAAAGTTTGTGATGTAGTGACGTTACAACACGACTTTACATTGGGATTTATTATATTCATTCTTTTATTTATTACCAAGCAAAACACATACAAAATGGTTTTTCGAACCGTATATGTAAGTCCTTCTCACCAAAGTTTTCAGTCCTTTAATAAGTTAGCATTTTACGTGAGGGCGACGCGTCCCCACCCATACCGTCGCGATGGTATGGGGGGGCGGCGGCGGCGGTGGTACGTGGTAGGTAAATGCAATTTGATTTTCAATAAGTGCATGTAATACGATATATGTTTTCTATTGCATAAAAAAGTTTGAGTATGGTAGAGGCACTCTTCCGAGAATCCGTGACGTCATCTTATAACGTCGCGAAAGTGGTGGAACTTATAAGTTTCTGCATTTATGTAGGTGTGTATTATATCAAAATTAAAATAGTTTACTAATTATTAATTATTTTTAAGTGTTGTAATAGTAACCTGGTGAGTAGAAAATAAATTAAAAATATGTAGATATATTCCCTATAGACAGAGCAGAAGCATCCCACCTACGCCGCACAGCTACCACACGGAAATTCAACGTTAAGCGGTACATATAGCGCTCGTTTAGCGTGATTGTGGAATAATATAAGCAATATTTACTCACTTATATCTGTCGAATGCAATAACAGCATTAGTAATAGCTCCTCCGATACCAGAAAGAGAGCCAAATACTCCATATATGTCACATCCAAGTTGGTAGCCCAGGGTTCTCTGGTAGAATGAGTTGATGACCAGCATAGGCATTTCCATCATCATCATCAAATCGAATATGGCCAAGTTGATCACGAACATGTTACTAGCGCTTCGCAATGATCGAGACCTGTGCGCGAAATTTTCCATTTAAACTAAACATTTTTCGTATATAGATCGATTCCATAAAAATATCTATCTGCCTTGATTTTAAATGTATTTCTTAAAAAGTAATTTAAGTTTTAAAGCTTTCATAATAACTCAAAAGCTTCTATTGTCATGAAATCTTTATGAGCTTTTATATTGGCAACATTGTATAAGTTGAAAAAAGTGAAAAAAACTATTTAAGAAAGGGTTTTTAATAAACTCAATAATTAATACGTGTATACTCGTCCAAAGATTAGAATTTGAACATTAAGTTATTCAACTTCTGGCTGCTTGTTATTAAAAATACTGTGCATATATTTTTATATCATCAGGTGCTAAAACGAAATCGTGAAAATTGGCCAAGTGGGTGTAGCACCATACGCCGTGTATGATTCCGTAGTGCGATTGGTTATATTCATAGTCGCATGTATGCCATTTTCCCGGTTTTAATGTTTTTTTTCTCGATTATTCCAAAGCTTCTAATTAATATTTAGGTATATGATTATTTTTTTTCAGATTTTTAATGCTTTTGTTTAGAAATGTCAGAAGACACACACGAGAAAACCTACTTTGGTGTTGAATATTTCAGAAATGGAGATTAAAATAAAAACTTGTCTGCATAGAATTCCAATTTGGTTTCAAAAATGCTTTCTATTGGTGATGAGAGACGAAGAAAAAATTAATACTCTATTTCGTTATAAGAGGTACGTTTAAAAAAATATATCTTTTTATTGACTTATAAAATGCCCAATAAATATATTTCTAAAATTTTTTTGCTTCTAAATTCGAAAATTTAATATATAAAAATTACCATCGGCCGATTCGTTAACTCAATAAACAAAAAATGGAATAATGGAAGGAAAATGTTTCACTTCTGAAAGAATCTTTGAAATGCCATTCTCGAAATGTTTCCGTTGAATTTTCACGAAAGCCCTCCAACTTTTAAAACAAGTTACATAAGGGAGGAGGATTGAATGACAAAGTGTACCGCAAATCTCGGTTCGAAAGTTTGAAGGCTGACACTTGGCGCGATCTCACCCTTAATTAATTCCGTATGATATTTAAGCACGATAGCTAGCGACAAAACTACTGACAGATATTGTCTTACTTTAAACAATTATTTGTATTTCATCTGTCTCTTCGGCACATGAATTAATGACAGTTCACTTTGATTATGTTCGAAAAGGATGTTGTCACATAATTAGCTTTTACTGCGGTACTGTTTCAGATTGAACTGTAAGCTCTTCAAGTACAACATAGTTGCCTACATAGGCAACTACCAAACCTGTGTTTAACCAAAGAGTTTATAAACAAAAATATTTGTTTATCCAGTTTCCATAAAACATGAGCAATGATTTTCGAAGGTCATTGTTGCAAAATATGTACCTATATTTTGTTGGTATTTCGAAGTTAATGATATAAAATTTCAAAGAACACCTTTAACATTATATTATCATGAAGGTAATATCACAAATTTAATAAAAACTCTATCGCTGAACCATCAATGAAGCACTGCAATGGCGGCCGCGTAAGAATGTCTGAGTGGAACTTCGCAGCGCACTGGCGCGTCGTCGGTCAGTAGACTTACGCATGAGTGTGTTCAAGTTGATGCGTGCGTATATAGGCAGCCGACTTACTAGGGGTGCGTCGGTAGTTAATCCGCGATGCTACGTCCGGGTATTCCTAGGTTTATGTGTATTATACAAAAATTTTGATTAGAAAGAAAAAGAGAATTTAGAGCTTTAGAGCTTATTAGCTTTATTCAAATTAGTGACTGAAATTCCTTTATTTTTAATAAATTACATTCGCCTTCGTTCCATAAATAATCTAAAAACTTTATACTACTCATCTTATACGATCTAGTTGGTTCGATTTTATGAATATAATAACACCGCAAGTTTTGTAAATTTTATGGAGTTAATTAAATCGCTGCCAACTGACGGCGTTCGCGGCATAATTTCGAAGTATTAACGAGATCGCTCTTAAATGAGATTATAAATATTTATTTATAATACTCGTTTAATCAATTATTGTCGACGAAATTTTCAGAATAGAATAGCGAGCCTATGAAAATCTTCAAATGGTTTTTGTGCCTATAGGCATTTGGGACTTTATTTTCCGACAATTTTGTCTCGGAAATTCGAATCTGATGTCAAAATAAAAAAGAAAATTATTTGTGTAACATTTTAGCCCTCGGTATGCGATATTTAGTAGGACTGATTTGCATACGACGGAAATGAATCACAGGAAAAAGGAAGAAGCGCGCGCTATTCAATTACTGTAGGATTGTAGTGTGGGTACATTTTTGTAGCGCTTGAAAAGATAGAGAGAGAGACAGGGAGATAAAGAACGAAAAGGAAAAAGGCACAACTAATTTAAACCACAATTTCGTTAAAATTTCGTTTAAAACTCACTTAAACTGTGCGACGCGTTACCATGAATGCCGTTTCGTTTTAATATTTGTTATGAGTTGTTTTAAAATACGAATTTTATTAAAACATGTAGTTCGTTCGTTAGTTCGTAGTTCGTTATTAAATTTATTCGTGGGAGTTAATTGTATAAAGTTAATGACAAATGAATGATTTCTCTAATTTACATCATAGTATTGTGTATTACCAAGATTTAGGTTATTTTTCTTAATGGCTCAATAAATTAACAAAGACAAATAATTACCAAATTGTATTAAACCTGTAATGTACTTAAATTAAATAAAATGGTCATAAAATAGGTACTAAATACGTAAAATTAAGGCAATCAATAGACTTTGATACCTATCTTAAAAACAAATCTTGTTTGTTATCGACGTTAGAGTTTACATTGGCGACTGATTGGACTACTATACTTAAATTTAAGAAACGAAAATTAAAAAATCATCTCTCAATCCTTATGATTAATTCTTATTACAAAAATAAATTTTGTAATTTTTGTGTCTGTTGACATGGGATCCTATGTGCAAGGAATACTTTGTTCGCAATACAGCGCGGCAACGCGGCAAGCATCCTTGGTACCCTGAACCCATCGTCTCTTTAAAATTTTGTCATTTATGATAATTTTTGGTTCATTTCATACATTCTCAAATTTGTTTATATATATATTTTTTTCTAAATCTTGTAGTCCTTGTAAAAGATACATACTTTTACACTTCAAGCACTCATACGAATCCAATGCCTAATCCAACAATAACGATGTCCGATGGAAAAAGCGATATTACGGGTTCCGTGTGCGACAAAAAGCCCTTATCACACACCATAAATTATTCATGTCAAACTTGACAGACATTTCATTTCTCTCATCGTTTCGATTTTATCCCCCTAAACACCTAAACCTACCTAAGGTAAACACCTAAAGCTGATAACGGTTTCAAGTTTGCTTTTTTATATACTCACGGTTTGGTTACTCTAGTTGTATCCATAAAATCTCTTAGAATAATAGTAGTTTGTTTGTCACTAAAGAAGCTAGAATTGTTTAGTTATGGGAAAATGAACCAGTGATGGGAATTATCGACAGTCAAAATCGCGGGCGTGTACATAATACTTTTATGGAATTAGACTTAGGATTAGATTAGGATAAAGCGCTAATAAGTAATGATTATACATATTATACATACCAATTACGAATATTTCAATCACAGTAGTGGACAAATGCATGAAAACTATACTAACGTGCTAAAGATCCATATAACGATCCCATTGCCACTTATAGAAGTTACCATCAACCCAGCATATATAAGCGCAAGGCTGTAGTGCCAATATTTGCCTACTGCAGGGAATTGCCTCCAATGGTCATGGACGAACTCCTGATATTCTTCTGGAATGTTCCATCCTAGCATGTGTTCTTCTATCTCTTTCGATGCCCTGTCGTAAATACAAGAATAAAAATGTTAGTTGTCTGAATAAACGGACATTCTTTTTGACATCAACCAGTTTTCCTCTGTATACAACAATACTAATATAAGAATGAAGGCGGTAAATGCTGAAATTTTAAATGGAACAGAATAAAACTCTTTGTTGACGTAATTTTCTAAAAAAAATATTTTCTAAGGGAGCGAATAAAATAAACAATTGTGTTTGTTTTAGGCGTTGGTTACCTACGTCGATGCAAATATGAGTATAATTATTGTAGGTAAATGAAATTCTAGATAACTTGGACGAAATTTCAATATGACAATATATAATCGACGACCGCTTAGCCTAGTGGGTAGCGACCCTGCCTACGAAGCTGGAGGTCCCGGGTTCGAATCCCAGGTCGGGTCAGTATTAATATGATGAATATTGATACTGGTACCGGGTCTTGGCTGTTATATGTGTGTGGTGTCTTCGAAAAAAAATAAATTATATATGTATATATTATAAAGAATATTTAAGTATGTATATCAGTTGTCTAGTAACCCATAACACAAGCATAATACTTGCTTACTTTGGGACTAGATGACGCTGTGTGGGAAGTCCCATGTATTATATTATATATATATTATTATATTATAATAAAACAATCGTGGTAAGAGTTTTTTGTTGATTAGGTACTTACATCCGCAACGGAAGGGCCATCGGGCCAATATCTTCGAGGGTGAAATTTTCCATTTTTCTAATAATGGAATAAGCTAGCTCGTTCAGTTAAATGAGAATCATTTGTGTAGCTTCTATTTCTTTGAGAAGTTAAAAAAATATCGAATCAAAACTAAAATAAAAATATATACAAATATTAACTAAAGATGTTTTGAAAAAAACTGACGAAGTGAGTAGTCCGACGAAACGCTGTCGCTTCTCACTTGTGGTGGGCGCTGCAGAGTTGGTACTTTTATATCGGTCAATCAGTGCGTGATCGAATACGTTTACGTGCTTCTTAATTCCTTAATTAAATCAAATGGTAAGCTCCACATTTGTTCTTCCGAGCGTATTATGCGATTGTAACTGTACAATGTTTTGAAAACTTTGTTTTTTCCTTATTTGATGTTCCTTGAAAAAAGATCATCACATTTTACCGTGTAATGGTCCGTATTATATTAATTAATATTTTCTCGAAAAAATATGAACAACTATGATAACAACGTAGGTCACAGTTTGTTTGTGTGATTTTAACCTTTATTGATTGTCAGAAATTTTATTTTAAGTAATTTTATAAATTAGAAGTAATAGAGTTTGAGCATGTTTGAGTTTATCTTAAATATTAACATTAATATGGTTTACATAACGGAAATATTGGTTCGGAGATATACCAATTTTACAAAAGTAAACGTTTTATCATAATTTATTCTCCGTCAATTTGTCTAAAGAAATCGGGGCCAGAGATATGGCAGAGGCGCTAGATGACGAATCCCTGGCATTACATAGAGTGACGACGTGCTGCGCATGACAATGCTAACCGCGACCTAGCCTGGCATTTCGCCTAAACAATCCTTGTATAACGCTTATTTTTAGTCCATTGATCCTTCTTTGCTTTTTCTCATTTTGTTTTTTTGGGATAGGAAAGTTCCTTGACTCTATGATTTACTTTAGTGAATCACGTTCGTTTCAATATCATTTCAGGATATTATATACATTGTTAATTACGTTTTCTTTCCAATGTAAGTAAATTTCAGCTATCGAGACATTAGAATCAAAAATAAAAATGTGAAAATTGGTTTGTTTATGTCGTTGCGAAGAGCGAAGTGGAGAGCAGTGACGAGCCACCCAGAAGCTTTTTAATCAATTTAGAACTCAGTTAAAATGGTGTATGGTCTATTATTTTATAATTTGTAGTTTATGGTAGGTTGGAATAATATGTTAATGCGTGAAACGAAGCGGAGAGCAGTGACGAGTCACCCAGAAAGCCTTTCGATCAATTCAGTGACCCATTTAATAGATTCATTCAAGATTTTCAGTCAAGTAGTTTTTAAATTTGTACATTAGATTAACTACGCTTATGTCTGTGCGAGGAACGAAGCAAAGTGAGGTGATCACCCACCCAGAAGCTTTTTTTAATTTGAAATTCAACTCATATAGGTTGATAGTTGATCAATGGGAAACTAAGCTGTTAGTTTTCCCGAATTCTGAACAAATACTGCGGAATGGTAAGCGTGTGGTTACCCCTCTCTCTCTCTCTCTCGACATTCACTAACATCAAATCTTGTTGTAATATAATTGTATGAAAGACAGATATGGAACTCTCAACATGCTATTCCGACGACGACGGTTTTTATGGTTCCTTAGCTAAATGGCAAAAAAACGGATCCATTATCATTTCGTACTAGTCTTTCGTCTCTGTCCGTCTGATTCACACAGCTTTTTTGCTTGGAGACTTAAAACAAATAAATAAAATAATACCTGGGACATCCCCCACAGCACCATCTAGTCTTATTGGCACTATATAGATGAAAATTGGAATATAGGCGTGATCTATGAACCGAATGAATTATTTTTTTGGGATAGGCCATTATACATGTAACTGACGAAAACAAATTAGAGCGCACATTAATTATTGGAGTACATATACCAACAAGTCTTTAAAAATGATTTCAAGGTTTCAAATTGACTTGACCGCACTTTGCCAGTTTTTACTTCATAAATTTCGACATAGTTTAGTAACTTGCACAAAATATTGTGGTTATTATTCACGTACAAGCCCCTATAAACTCGGTAAGTCGAGTCACGCTGCGAAAGTAATTGGCGCGCTGAGAGCGCGACGTTTCTGTTTGCAGGAGGGAGGCTGTTTACAGCCGATTCATTTCAAAATTAATTCACTTGTAAACATATGTTATTATAATATAATCGGGCACTTAAAGAAGTTATGTCTATTAACTCAGGTTAACCGAATACATATTTCAATGAATAACAATATAGAATATTCTAAGATTTCTTCTGTACCGAACTTTTCCGAATTATTCGGACGCATTCAGTCTGATTTATACAGAATTCTTGAACTAAGTTAGTGATATTAACTTTTTTATTCCATGCCGATGGAGTTGTAGGTAACTCGTAACATATATTTTTTAGTTATAATAATGTTGAGTGGTGGGCCGTTGCCGTGCCGTGGGTTAATAAGTAGGTAGAGTAAATAGGTAATAAATAAATAAGTGTCGTGATAGCCCAAAGCGCAACAAATCTGTCTCAAATTTATAAGGCCATAGGACCATGGTTCGAATCCGGGTGTGTACCAATGAGTTTTCTGACTTAAGTACATAACTATCACTGACTCCGTGCCTCGGAGAGCACGTTAAGCAGTCGGTCCCGGGCGCTGTCAATAGATGGCGGTCATTACAATCTCCAACCCGCAGTGGAGCAGCGTGGTGGATTTAAGCTTTAAGCCCCCTCTTACCCTGGGAGAGGCCTAAGCCCCTGCAGTGGAGTAAAAATGGGCTGATGAAGTGAAGTGAAGTGAAGAAATAAATAAATAATTACAAAAGTATATTTTTACGAAGAATAATACTGCACTTTTCTTATTGTACCTCGAGTATTTTATTTTAATAAAAATATAATTTTGTTACAGTTCGCAGATATCTCGCTTTCCGAAACCATCAAAGGACATTGGAAATGTACCTATGCATTTTTTGTTTAAAATTCGTGTTGATACATGCACATAAAATAAAAAAATTGGACGTCCATAGTTTTCATTTCAACAAAAAAATACTTGGGTGTGCCTTTTCAATGTCTTTTGATAGTTGCAGGAAACACAAGATCTGTCAGTGCAGCATATCACAGCTTGCACCACCATACCGCACGCTTCAAACACTGCGCACTGGTTTACGAGAGGGGCAGGCCTGCACTCGTCTATTTCAACTCTACATTTATGTTATTGGTCTCAAAATATTCAGCATTTCATCGGTTTGTATGTGTAGGAACAGTTTTATATGGCATAAAAAAGATCATTTTGGAATTTAACGCATTTCCGTCTCAGCCTAAATTTTTTTAAATTTTTTTTATGACCAATACAATAGACATTAAAAATCTGCGTTATAACGTTTTTCTCTAACTCTAACCATTTCGCTACAATAGCCAAAAGACCCGATTTCACGGTTTCCAGGCGTATATACTGCACCGATAGAAAATTCATTTTCAATGACGAATCTATAAAGTGAATTTATATAATTTGGAATATAATCACTTTGCAATTATTTCATTAAATGTAGCAATAATGTGAATATACCTAGTTAGGGTACATATTTCAAAACATGTTTGCCGTCAAAAAAAAATTACTTTCGTGTATTAGTAAGCTGTACTTTTTAGGTAACTGAAACGCTATGTCTCTGTAAATAACACGCGGTACCGGACATCAGACGGGTTGCGTTGGTCCAAAACCAATTATGTGCGCAGCTTGACGCCGATATGGGACCCGGCCACTGAAATTTATGAAGTTTCACGTGCTTATGAGACTCACCAACGTTTGGGATTAATCATAAATTGTATCGCGACCGGCGAACTCGACGTCTCAAATGTATGTTCAGAATGTTGTGTAGTTTCCAAGGGTTAGAAATTTCCAGTTCAATAAGAATTGGGTTTGATATGATAAATTATCGGTGCTCAACTTACAGGGAAAACTGTAGTCGGTTCGCCACCGAAAGCAGTAAACATTTAGTGAAGTTATTGTTTCAGTCAATGTTATCCTAACAGTCAGTACTGAGAATTGACTCAGAAATCTATATTTTGATGTATTGTTCTAATTCACTTCACGAATAAATTTGCATATTTTAATTTATCCAAATTTTAATGTCTCATCTGCATGGGGTTTGCACTTGACATTTTAACTTAAAAAAAAATAATAATAAATAATAATAATAAAAACACTAGTAGCATAACCGAGATGCAACGAACAGCGGCTTTCCTGGCAACATAAAAAAGTAACAAACTTTAAAGTTTTCGTATCCCAGAGCCTTTTTTCGATATTTTGCTAGAACGCTCTTCGTTATTTATATTTAAATGTAATATTAATATCTATCGACAGAAGTATCTTATCAGACGTTAGATCCAATTATACTTATACACCAAAGTCTACAAATTGGTTGTGCATGAACGGAGCAGCTCACGAATATAGATTAGGTACGTACGCGAATCCTCATGCGCCCGCCGTTACATCCGCCATTTTTTTTTAATTTATTTAATTTCGGTTCGCCTACGTTCAATACTTAAATGTTTAAAACCATTGACGTATTATAATCAATTTTGTTGCTCTACTTTTTTTCTACTCTACATTGTATACAATGAATCAATCCCCAAAGTGAAATTTAGGTACATTGTTCGTCTCTGCACGAACGTGAAATATATCAACACTTATATCAGTAGTTTTTCTTATTAATTCATTTTGAGGAAAATTAATTTAAAACACTTCCACTTCGATTAAAAAACCATGATCGGATGCGTTCGCGAGGAAACTTGTAATGACATTTTACTGTCGTCGAGCGGACGACGACGCGACGGGTGTTGGGCGGCCGGTCTGACAGCGGAGGAAATTATCGGGGAATATTTTCAGGATTTTCAGCCATTTGACATGTAATTTACTTGGGCGAGGGTTTCAAATGATTTAAGGGTAAAACGATGCCTACGTGTATAATACACGTTATATTAGTCACTCAATTATTAAATCTTCCTTTGTCATTGTATTCTTTTAAGATTTTGCTTGTACCATACAGTCATAAACGTATATTGCCGTGTTTATTTCATTTTTTTTCAATACATTTGCTATTAATACGATCTTTATGACATCGAAACTTGAATCGTAATGTTGTATTTTACAGTACCTACTAGGCCTTTTTCTACTACTACACCTACAAACATTTGTTTGTGATTGGTGTAAAGTATGCGTTAACATGCGTTAACATGCATTACAAACAGAATATTTATTATGTTTGTAAGGCATGCGTAAACCGCGAAAAGCAACCCGCTCGCGCCCTTAGCTCCGGCCATTATTTCATTTGAAGTATGTACATAATTTTAATCGCAAATGACTTTTGAAAAATGTCGTGTGGTGCTCGTACTCAGTAAGTTGGCTATTATAGTCATCGGCTTCGCCTCGTGCCTATAAACACCTCGACTGTAATATCCCTTACCGTACTTGCATTAGAACGTACTATTAAAAGCTTTAATTTTAGAACTTTTATTCCTTTACAGCTCCAAGGGACCTAGACGTTTCCTTGACGTTTTCCTTGACGTTGAAAAAGAGTCTTGACAGATAGACAGATAGACCGACAGACGTACAGACAGATAGACGGACAAACAGACAAACAAACAAATGATCATAGTTTCATTTCTACTTTTTCACAAATTATATGATTGACTAAAAATTAATGATTTTATTTTCGGATTTATTTCCGTGCTAATGCTGTAGGTAATAAGACTTTGCTTCTAGCCAAATTTTATGTTAATTTAATTGTAGGTCAACGGAAAGTACCCCATAGGTGTACCTATTAATAAATAACCTACTAGCCAGTGTACCCAAGTATTATAGATATGAATTGTAAACTTTTATTGGCACGTTCCTGAGAAAAAGCGTCTTGACATACAGACAGACGGACAGACAGGACAACGAAGTGATTCTTTAAGTGTTCGTTTGTTTTCTTTTGTTTTGAAGTGTGAAACCCTAAAAATCACCAAGAACTTGAAACTTTAGCGAAATCACAAATAAATAAATATCAATTAATACTATTATTATAAATAGGTAAAGGTAATTAATACCTAAAACTGATTAAATTTGACAAAAATGAAATCATCACAGTATCTGTAGGTATACCGTAACGATTTCGAAAAAAAAATCGTGACACTTAATTAAAATAATTGCCACAGAGTATATAAATTTGACAGCAGCGTTTGCTTTTAATAGAGTCAGAAATTACTGAAACTCGCCATCTTGCACCAGCTAGCTAGAGTATGAGTGATTAGACGGTAAATGCAGAAGAGAGCTTCTAGTCAATTCGTACTTTTATGGTAATTTAAAATGTGCATTTCAATAGAAAAAAATAAAAAAAACGTAAGAAATAAATTTTTTTTTTAATGATTTGCAGATTTTTTAAGAATAGGTATGTTATTAATGGATACTTCACGCATTTATCTTATAAAATAAAACCAAACTGTATGGAAAAAGGAATAAGGTCGGGAAAAATATCAACGCTACGGTACAACATCCAATAATATAAATTTTCATAAACATAAAATTTCCGGTCACCATGCAGAAGTAAGTCATGCTAGTTGGAACAGTTATTTAAATTTTTTACGCTTATTAAAACTGCGTCTATATCATTATAATGACAATGTGGCCCCCTCAGAGTGTATTGTGTGCCAATTTACGAAGTTCCATCGAATCCCTTCGACGTAGATCCGATATTGAAAGGAAACGGTATTACCAAAATTGGATATTCAATTTGAATGTTTTATCAGTAAGAGGATTTAGAACGAAATTTTAAATGCGTATTGAGTTGTGCTCTTAGATATTGATAGAAAAGAAAAGACTTTAGATAATAAAAATACGAATTGAATTGAAGCCCTTTTGCGTTTACCGTCTAACCACTCATACTCTAGCTAGTTGGTGTAAGATGGCGAGTTTCAGTCCGCGATGTCCTTGCGCGCCGGTCTTCACCCTCGCGAAGTTGCGTTTGACATTTGCGATACTGTGAAGTGACATTTATGACTCTATTAAAACCAAACGCTGCTGTCAAATGCTGGAACGAATAATAGCGATTTTAAGGGAAAATATGCCAAGCGGCGGCGGCGGGAGGAACATCCTGTATTTGTCATACAGATGTGGGATATCTGTGTGCAAGATAGTGCGTCATTGATCTGCCAGCACAAACAATGGTACAATATTTGAATATTGTAAATATTTTTTTATTACACCACGATAAGGGCGAACGAAATGTAGGTAGATAGAGTAATACGAAATCGTGTTATTCTGTCTGTATTATTCCGTTCTAGTTACAACAGAAGTACAATATAAACTGGCTACGGACTGTTGGTTCAACTGCTTGGTTGTATGAAAACTAGAAAGTCTCACAGAGGAAAAATGTCCTTTTATTTTGGCAAGACAAAAACAGACAGTGTGGTCATATAGAAAACGACACCAAGCGTTCGAAATGATATCATTACAAAGCATGGGAGTGCTTTTCTGGTCATGGAGTTGGACCTGTTAGGTTGATATAAGGATATGGATCAATAAACATGGATCAATTTCAATACAAAATATACTGGAAGAAACAATGTTACACTATGCTGGAGAGACGCACTTCCGGTTATTTGGTTATTTATTTATTATTTATTAGACAATGATTCGAAGCATGCTGTACTGCGTAACCTTTAAGAATTCCTCATATCACAATCAGTTTCTGTCTTAGAATGGCCAACTATAAGCCTAGATCTAAACCCAGCCACAACAACAGTGTGGCTATTTATGAGAGTTGTATGACGTTTTCTTAGAGGGATGGAACTTTATTTCTATTCGAAAAAAGGCGAAAATTTACAGTAACAGTAATTAAAAGCCGGGGATATGCTACTAGCTATAAATTTTAGTATAAAATTTATTTATTTGCCTCTTTTAGAAATAGTTAGTAATTTTACATTTCTATTTTTAATTCTGTTTCCTTTGTCCTTTTGGCCGATCATTACATATCTAATTACTTCTAAGAAGTAACACAAAACATTCAATATCACCATTTTGATATCAAACATTTTTGGAATTACAAATCGTTTTTAATTTCATGACCACCGCTTTACGTGGTAATAGAGTTATATCAGAATTTTTGAGTAAAAAATATGAACAGATTGCTGCTATTTGATGTTGGGAAGAGTCTCTTAGAATTTTCTATGTAATCGGTCTATATGTTCTGGGTGGGTACATAATATACATGAACTTTACGGAAACACAGGTTTATGTATCTAGTTTAAGACCAACCTATTAAAATTTCTGTAAGTTATGAATTATTTGAATGTCTCTTTCAAACCGTTTGTTTGTGGGAATGTCATACGTACACTGCTTGAAATGGGGAACACTCGAGCTAAACGCCGTTGCTTTGCTTCGTCGTATGTCGGTCGGCGGCACATATGCTTCGTTCTTTGTAAAAGCGGACTGACATTTGTGTTATTTTTTTTTGCCACTGTATTTTACGAATTTCTTTTAATTTCTTTTTTTAGGTACGTAGCCTGTACTAGTATGGCGATACCTCATAAATAGAAGTCAAAACAATTGTGCTTAGAACGTTATAGAAAAATTCACAGATCTCGTGCATTACATGACCTTCAGATGACATTGAAAGTGAACTTAGTGAAGTTTAAAAAAAGAATGCAATGTGTTTCTTTTCACCATTGAAGAAATATACAATATTATTAATACAAAATAAGAATGTTATGAAATCTTAATCAAAATTGTATAACGGACGGTAGGTCTTTTTGGTCATATTATCGTCTTTGCCGCTAGATCCTGAAACACTATTGATTATTAATTATCATCGATGGCATTACAGTTTCTCAACTATATACTATTCAAAGGTTGTAACTGAATTGTACAGTGTACATAACTCAGGAATCCCATCCTCATACCGAGAAACATTCCAGTCTGCGTGAATCTGAAGCCAGTAATGGGAACAACCACGAGACCGGATACGTGTGTGGGCTCCAGCAATGGGCTCCAGTACTGTAGATAGTAACATCTATCTAAGCTTCTAATCTTTCATATTGGAACATTTCATCGATTCACCGCCAAATTCAGTCACTTGAATGGGCAATCTTTTGTTAAATACTAATAATATTTTATTTTATTCCACACGTATCTAAAAAATGTTAATATCAGAACTCGCGAGCGTCTCGTTTTAGGAGTTTTCAAGAGTTATTAAGGAGTTTTCAAAATTCAAAAGATGCCCCGAGATATAGCCTCCTTCTATGTTTTGAGACTAGCGAAAAGAAAAAAAAATAATTAAAGACAAGCGAACTTTGTCCTAAAAACCGTTCCCTACGCATTTATATGTAAACCGATCAGTTTTAGCGATTATTTTCAAATTCCAATATTTTTTGGATAAGAGATAAGAAAAAAATATTTGGAAAGTATTCGAACAAGGCAGGGAGGGGCCTCCTCAATGTCGTGCCCTTTTTCAATTTTTTTCACAAAATTTCGCAATACCTCGAAATTCTTGAATAAATAGTTTTGAAGCATTTATTTGCTGAAAAGGCGAAAAAGTTGATCGAAAAGACAAGAAAAAAAATTTTTTCAATCTAAAACCTTAGCATAATAATCAAAGTGTAGAGGCTAATACTTCGATGCGTCGACAACGCAAGCAACACAAGAGATTCATAAATTCATAAACAATATATAAGTAATTATAATTTTTTTAAGCAAATATTTTGTTATATCACACGTGAAATATAATTTCAGAAACTGTATTTTCATTTCCAATACGAATTTAACATGCGAGTCACCATTTCAGATGTTTTACCAATATGACAATTTTTAATGCCAGACGTTTTACTAGTAGGACGTCTTGCTTTTGCGTCGTTCATCTCGCAACTTTTTGCCCTATCTATTTGCTAAATGGATTCAAAGTATTTTGTTACCATGTAAAAAAAATATCCCACGGTATTGGACTTTTTGATAGCGAGTCATACGAAATTCTTAATTTTTGCTCACATTTTAGTTGTCAAAACGCGGTATCTCTACGAACATCCTTGTCTAAAACCTATGTCGAAAAGATTGCATATAGAATTTTCGTACCTACATGCTCTTAAATTGTGCCCGTCGAGTCATTATAATAAAAATAGATTTATTCTGTCGAAACAGTTTGAGTATCACAATACTATCCGCGGCTTACGTAAAGCTGTTTCATTAGTTTATTTGGTTTACAGTTAACATATCGGATTAGTATTATTGTCTTTAAGTTTCGATTCACAAATTGGCTCAGCGTTAAATACTTAATATGTAAGTCCTACATAAGGACGAAGCAGCTATTTGAGACTTAAATGTTGGTTTTGCAGGTTTGAATTTGCTGTGTGATCCGTGTTTATTAATATATTTTTGTCATATCTCATTTGCATGATTGTCAAAAACCTTAAGTAAATTTTCTAAGATTTAAAATATTTATTTGCTCTTATTATGAATATTTTTTCCTAACCGGCACAATAGTTGAACAGTTTAGTTACAAATTTCAAATATCTATGTAAATAAAATGATAAAAGGGTATTTGGCAAATATGTTGAACGAATATTGCACATAAACGTGAAACGAGTAGCGTCTTATTTATCCTTTCATAGCAAAGTACGTAATATTTCAGTTGAGTGTGTGCGTAAGGCTTGTCGGCTGCTGAAGATCAACGGACACGCCTCGGAATTCTTTTAAGATTTTCATCAGTTTTTCCTTGTCGCTTCTCCGTTGGAAATCCTAATTACTTGTTTTTCTTCTTTTGTTTGTTATAATCTAAAGGAAAATCGCTAGATAACTGGATTCGTAAAACCATTTATTTTTCTGATGTAGGAATATTTGAAAGATAAAAAAATATTTATCTAAAAATAGTTTTACATGATGTCTTCGCAGGAGGATTAATACATATATCTGTAATTATTATTTCCGAAATTAGCAAACCGGAAATTCTAAAAAATACTGTTTTATCCAAAATTTTGTAAAAATACGAAGAAATGGAGTCTCAGCTGTCAAGGTGTCAAGTAACCTGATTTTCATTCGAATAAACTAATTCGCTTCCTTTTAAAGTTCCTATTACTATTCTGACAGTCTGGCTGCGGTAGATATTCTGTGAGGGCATTGCCTTTATTATGGAGTCTGCGTAAAGGACAGGTAATGAGAAAAATTATGTTACACAACTATGTGTCACGCCACTCCTTGTTAAACCATTTGTAATATATTAATAGTTAACCAAAATTGAATGTATTTATTTTATACACGGGGTTCAGCACGCGTCCAGTAAGCATGGATTTTAAACCAAAACTATAGTTAAGTATGTCATGCACCGATTTCAAAAAGCATAAATACTTTAAATTATAAAAAAAAAAATAAAAGATAATAATACAACGTACAAATAAAGGTTCATCTAACTATACTTCGTGTACACACAGCTACAATTTCAAATTCACACAAATATAGTCGCCGCACGTGTCCCAACCTCAGATGTCCCAACCTTTGTTATCATACCGCTTTTTACCCGACTGGGGAGGGTAATGCGTTTATCAGCCTATACGGGATGTTCGACTGAACGGATCCAAATTTATAGAGGCTGTAGAGCTTACCGAACTAATCTAAAAATATTTAAAAAGTGATAAAATACAATTGAAACTTTAAACAAGTTTTTCTCGGTAACGGTTTTTGTGCCATCTGCTTACTTGAAAGTTTTTGTTTAGTTGTGTAAAGCTCTACACGGTGTATAAGTTTGGATTATGTTCAGCCAAACATGCAGTATATTATAATATCGGATGTTTGGTTGATCGTAGTCCAAAATTATAGTGTGTAGAGCTTGCCGAACTAAACAAAAACAAAAAAAAATTAAAAGAAGATAAGTGATATAATATATATAAGTTAACAGAGAAGTAGATAAGATTTACCTTCTTATAATTAAAAAGTGAAAAATTAAAATACAAAAAATTGAAAACCCGACTGCGTCTGTATCTTTTTAAGTTTAAGGGTTAAGTTTAAATTTACAGTATGCTGTAAACAACATCATGCAGTTGAAGGCATTAATTATCCCCCTTACACTTAAAAATAAAGTTCATAAAGTTTTTTAGGGTGAAGTCGCGGGTTGTGGGATCGGAAAGGGAATCAGGACATCTTGTTCCCGTATTTTTTTAAATTCGCGTTTTACGCAGTTGGATATTTGATTTTCTTAGTAGAATTTTTACAGCTATGATTCGGTTACTTCGGTACCTCGGCACAAAGGTATTCTAAATTCATATTTCCCACACCATCATCTCTAAAAATCTGTATCAATAATCTTGTTGGCAATGGCTCTAGCCGAAGCTGTGCTGTGCATGAAATTAATAAATCACCAAAAAACTGAATGAATAGAGGGCATAAAAATATATTAAAATGTGTATGGAAAAATGTTAATAACCCGGGTATTATTAACCTGACAGCTGACACTAATACTGCATAATGAATGATTAAATACACATATACGACGACCGCTTAGCCTAGTGGGCAGCGACCCTGCCTGCGAAGCTGGAGGTCCCGGGTTCGAATCCCAGGTCGGGTCAGTATTTATATGATGAATATTAATACTGGTACCGGGTCTTGGTTGTTATATGTATGTGGTGTCTTCGCTTGGTACCCAAAATACAAGCTAATGCTTAGTTTGGGACTTGGGCGTTGTTGTGATTGTGTGTGTTATTATTATTATTATTATTACATATAGCCGATTTTCGAAATTTAATCCTCAAGAGAGTGAAAAATATCGTCAATATTACCCGTTTTCATTATATTCTTTTTGATAGATGTTATTTTTTTCCACGAATTGTCATAGCAGAATAATTTTACTATACCGACGGACATAGGGCTCGGGCTGCAGATGAACACAAAATTGTTGAACTTCAAATATTATTTTAAAAATGATTTATCGCGGGTTTCTCATTGTAATTTTGAAAAGAGTAAATTTTAAAAATTGTGAAGACAAAAAAAATTAAAAGAGGAGTAGGAGAAAATTTTAATCACCATAGAGAACTTACTTTGGATGTTATAAGTATGCGATAATATATTTGGATCAAATCTAAAAATATGTAATAGAAACGTGTGTAATATCTGTGTGTTTGAGTAAAACCATGAGGGATCACTACTTGGGTCAAAGAAGAAATAACACCAATGTGTAGAACACGCGAGCGTAGCCGCGATAAGAAAGCTTGTATGCCATATGCCTAGTAGATACTAGGTAAAATATATATATAATAATATATGAACAGATATTCATCTACGGGCGCACTCAAGAGATAAGCTATTCAACGTCAGATCTGACTGCTCCCAACAGAAGATTAAAGATATTTCATTTTCAAAGACCGACTTTTTTGACGACCATGTCTCTTCTATTATAAGAATCTTATTTTAGACAATAAAAATACAATAGTAGAATGGGACCTGTAATTGTAAGAGCAAAGCTGAAAATATAATAATTTATTCTAAGGACAGCTGTCCTTCGAAAAGGTTTGAAGTTAGGATCTATGTGAGAGTAGCTTGGCCATTTAGACATTTCTTTCATTCTCGATTTGTAAGAAATTCAAATAAATTGTCCAGCATAATATCAATAAAAAAAAATACTAAATTAATTAATTACTTGCATTAATTACACTTACGCATCGCACAGGACGAAATTTTTACTCTAATTATTTCACCGAACGGACAAACTAGGCACAATCGTTCAAGCGTCGATTCAAGCCCATGATCCGTTTTCTGGGCTGTATCTAAGACATACTATTTGTAACCTTTGTAACCTATTTGTTACCTTAGTAATATCCACGACGGTTCTTGAAAACAGTATCAGTATATCTAGGAAGTTTCTAGTAAAGTTTGATTGAAATGTCAAAATCTAATTATGAACTAATATAATTACATTATGGTGGCCACATCGCCTATCGTTGGAAGGAGCGTAGTGAAACTCCCAAGAGAAAACGTCGTCGTCTCGCCGAGCGTCCGCATCAATGACATTATTAAACAGTGTGCCTCATAATAAAATACTGAAACGATAGGGACTGAAACTAGACTTAGATCGTTTTGAACTTTTTAGCACGCTTTTAGCCCCTTATTCATCATTTTAATATAAGTTTCAAAATACCATTGCACAATATACTCTATATAAACAAAAAATATTATGTCGCATAACGTCCTAAAGCGTCACGTCAGCGAGTTATAAGATGATGGTAATCGTTGCCCCTATGGGCCTTCTATTTACCGAAACTGAACCCGTAAAGTGACGCTTAAGAACATTCTGTCTTTCAGAACAAGTCTGTTAAGTCAGTCAATATTATTTTTAACACGCTTTGATTGGGTCGACCTGTATGTTGGTAGGATGTAATGGAATCTTATAATAATAATAATAACACATACAATCACAACAACGCCTAGGTCCCAAACTAAGCATTAGCTTGTATTTTGGGTACCAAGCGAAGACAATACATACATATAACAACCAAGACCCGGTGCCAGTATTAATATTCATCATATGAATACTGACCCGACCTGGGATTCGGACCCGGGACCTCCAGCTTCGCAGGCAGGGTTGCTGCCCACTAGGCTAAGCGGTCGTCTCAGGAAGCGAATTTAACCCACTTCCAATTATCGTCATGAAACTTAGTTGTTGTATGTAATTCTGATGACATATGGCACTGTCGACCTGATCTCATGGTGGAGCCGAAAGGTAGGAACTGGAACTTCGCTACTACGGCACATCGTATCATAGCCGTGTTTTGGCTTGTTAGAGAGGTCTTGCAGTGAACTTCGACAGGGATAGAGATAACTTGAATGATTGTAATTTATTTTTTGCTTTTACGTGCACTTATAAAAGCATGTATTTTTAGTGTTTTTTAAACTATTAATTTTTAACATTGAAAATGTTTATCAGATCGTTTTTGAAGAAGAGTGCAATTCAGCTATTATTCCAAAATTTAGGATGGTAGCATGATGAAAGACAAAAGTCAGTGGTGTCAAAAGATGCAAGGGCTTATGGAGCATAGTACGATACCAAATTTTCTAAAATCGGTCGGTAACTTTTTTCAGAAAATCGAAAAAGTGTGAAAAAAAGACGCAAAAAAAGACGCCGATTTTTTATCATACCATATCTTACGATGGTACCTACCAAACCTATCAGTACCTATCATAGGCTGTACCTACCAAACGTACCAAGGTCATGTCGGCAGACCGACTCCATTCTGTTCACATTAGTGATCTAGACGCTACTGATACAAAGTCAACCATCCTTACGCTAATTTAGCCAATCCGTTGCCACCTCTGGTTATATTTACCGATTGTTTCACGTCAAAGAAATACAATAAAAATACACACACGATTTATTTTTAATTTAACGTACATAATACAACATAAAAGAAACTGGATCATTTATTTATATTTTCAAACGGTTTTGGTTCTGCAGTCCGCTGAGGAGCCGTTCTAGTTTCTTCAAGTTGAACCGTCTATCTGTGCGTCACATGCATTCTATTCAAATGTACCATTAGGAAGACTGTAGAGCTGAAATTAGGAAAATTTATAACCGTTACATAAATGTGTAATAAAACCAAGAATAAAAATGTGCCTGCTCTACATGAAACGCGAGGGTGAACAATATGTTTTTTATTTACCTTCCCCTTAAGTGACTTCTTGTTCTAAACTATTTAAAATCAAATAACGTTTCGTTGGCGGTTTTCAAAGTTATTCTAGATTTACGAAATTATCTACTTTGGAATGTTCTTCTCTCTTACTTTGGAACCTTTGTCCTGTAAAATTTTAAAAATATCTAGAGTTATCTTACAGATTTTTGACGGCCAACGTTTTCTTTATTTATACGTTATAAGTAAATATTCTGATATAATAGATTGAGTCGATTGCAAAAATCGTCTAATGACATCTTAATAACGGCTCATAGTACGAACTTACTATAAAAATTACCACGACTATCTCGAGTTACCTTGTTCATGAGTTATAAGAGACCAAATTAATACGTAATTGAACTCTGAAAATATCTGTGAATTTAATTTTTGAAAAGTTTTTATTGTTGGCAAATGACTATGAAACTCTTTCCTATGCGGGGGACCCCCTTTAATTTTTAACTGTATTTTATTCATATTATTTGTTGTTACAGCGGTCATAATATAACGTACGCCTTGAAAATGTCAAATGTAAACAACGATCTCACAACCACCAATCACGAAAAACGTCGAAAAAGAACACATTTCTTGTATGGGCATATATTTAATGAAAATTTCAAGTATAAGCAATGATCTCACAATGACCTATCACCAAAAACATCGAAAAAAAAAAAACTTTTCTTATATGAGGACCCCCTTTAATTAACTTAACTTTAACTTTATTTCATTTTTATTATTTGTTGTTATAGCGGCCGCGGCTGGTAGCGGCCAGAGTAATTAATACACCCTGTGAAAATGTCAAGTGTTTACCTATTATGGTTAATCAAGACGATACAGCCGGATGGAGAGCGGAGTCTTAGAAATAGGGTTCTCGTTGGTACCCATGGGGACGGAACCCTAAAAAAAGCACTAAACGCTATCCTTTAACTCCTTAGATAGCGCAATAATCAGGATGGAGCGTCTCATACTACGAAACGATCTAAAACGTGAGCAGAATGTCTGGCTTAGTGATTAGACGGACCATACGTCATTGTTATTGTTTTAAACAAACATTTTGTTAAATTACGCATACAATGTAATTTCAGAATATTTTCTTTTATTTATTTTTTTCCAGATTCCAGTAGGTACGAACTTTGGGTCACACAAAATTGTACGTACCTCCTTACTTCAGAACAAATATGTATTGGTAACATGAACTGGTATATAAACCACAACGCCGTATCTCTATGCACGTATTTAACGAATTGTGAACATTGTATATCTAACAAATGTAACAAATACACAGGGAAAATTTATTAAAATAGGTGCCTTTTATTATGTGTAGGTATTATAATGCTGAGCTTTATATCTATGGCTGAGCTGAATATTTGTTTAACGTCATCTAAACAAAGTTTCGTTAAAAAAAATCTACGCAGACAGTTCTGCAATTTATACAATTTTTAAAAGAGAATAGGGGCTACCCACGCCTATGAACGTTGGTCTCTGAAAGCAAATAGGGATAGATCTGATAGCTGGTAGAGTTCGAAACACGAAATAACACCGAGCGAAGTCGACTAAATCGATATGTAATCTAGTATTTAGGCATAAAATACTTATTTGGCCTGGGAATATATTTTTTGGATTTTAATGGTCCATCCAGTTCTATTTTTTTATAAATATAATATGAAATAGGTAATACATATGAAATACGTATTTAACATTATGTTTAGACTTAATTCACAGTTTCCAGATTTTTATATTGTGGCCGTTGACTTAAAAGTATATTATTATACATCTCTTTCAAGCACGTAGTGGTACTCTTCTGTAAATCGAAATCAAAGCTCCTACGATCGGAATGATGTGAAGTTAGCTCGCATCAACTGAAGTTTAGCCGTAAGTCCGGCACGTTCGCAAAGTGTTGAACTCCGTAAAATATGTTGGTTAATTATCTTACAATGTTAATCGCAACTTTTCATATTCTGCGTCGGTAATAGTACCTAATCAAATTTAATTTAAAACTTTTTCACAATCTGAAATCTATCGTTTTTTGGACATCCCCAGTTGCATTGCGTAGACGGCCAAAGTTTTGACGTAGGTATGCTATATTATTTTCATGTATTTGTTTTAGAATTTGTGCTTATAATTTTTATGAATTTCTATGACATATGTAAAATCTTATTTTCGTAGTACATTCTAGTAACAAAGTCAAAAAACATTAACTAATAATTTGTATCGGTAAAAGGGCCTACGCAGAATGTAAATAACTAAGTACGTGTTTTGCAACTATTGCTTTCGGAAATCAATATTTATGTTAAATGGAGAAGTTTCATGATGTTCAAAATATCATATTTAACTTGATAAGATTGAAACATAGACCAAAACAAATAAGACAGTGAAAGTTTTTTTGAAATCCGTCAATAAATGATTGAGAAATAAATTATTTAAATTTATGTATTTTCGCGCGGATTGACTGGTGGCCTCTCACTGCCCGTACGTGACGTCACATTGCCTACTCGATCGAGTGTCGCGTCGTCTCATTGCACCGCAAATTATGCAGTCCTCACTGTTGTTATTATTTTACGAACTAAGTTCCTATGCTTCATCCAATTCTATAATATCTTAAGTTTTTTTATGTAATAGCTAGTTAAGCTTTATTTCATTATAATAAAACAAGTGTAAAAGGACAAATTAATAATTTTAACTGAATAAATTATAAGCATACTATAGGTATCTTTAAATAAAAACTTGTAAGCTAGGATTAGGACATAATTATGTTATGTATGAACGTAATAACAATTTTTATGTACCTAAATATATACATATTACTATTTTTAAGCAATAAATACTAGGTAATTATATGACAACACCATTATGGCAGGTATTGTAAAATTAATAAAAAACGTTACAATTTGTAGGTACCTAATAATTAATATTACCTTTTTACTGTCAGTTATTTTATCAAAGTTGACTTAATACCTATAATTATTATGGCTGTATCGTATAGAACAGACACAAAATGCCGTGTTCACATAGTAAAATCAGCTCATTACATTATATTGGTAATTTTTCTTGCGTTAAGTAAATAGATACCTACCTACTCATAGGTATGATTTATGATAATGGCATGAATTGGCATGAATAGAATTGCAGACTGTGTAATATAAATGCATTTATATTGCCATACTGTCTACTTTCCTGTCTGCCCAAAAGTTTTTTGAGGAAAATCTTATGTACCTACCTAGGTATCTATAATTTTCTAAATCTAATCTATTCATGATTCTAAAACTAAATTGTCAAATTTTTATGCTTTTACAGCAATTGCATTAATTACATATGAAGTAAAAACATCAAGGTATCAAAACAATATTCAAAATAAACGTAATATAAGTATGATTTCATTGCGATTTCCATACATACGCATACGATTCTACTTTATATTTAAATCAAACGAGTGGGTGGACGTTGTGAACGCTGCTGAGGTCGGAGAAGGTTTTTTATTTAAACGTTCCGAACATAGGTGCATATGGCGGATTCACAGTTGTGTTTATGTCAATAGGAAATTGAATTTTATTTTATTATTTTGCGCGGGTGTGAATTTCTGTTTAATGTACGTTGTGAAGTTTTAATAAATATTTTTGTGGCTAACTGTGATAATGATGTTAATTTGTGAACTCTCTTACATTTCTATAACTAAAGTGTTCTTATAAGGGTATGTATCTATTGGTTTATCCTAAATTGTTTATGAACCACACTAAAGTGTAATATGATTATTAAGAAATATTGAAAAGGATTTTAAAAGCTTATATTGAAATAAGTATTTCAGTAAGTAACTATCGAAACCACTCAATTAAAGGCTGAGAAGTAGTAGCATCATTCATAGGTTATCGCCCTAATTGTATGAATTATTTTACATAGTGTTCTTGTATTTCATAAGATATGTATCTGACTGGATAATTACGTGAATATAATAAAGTTAATGTTATGTATTGTCATCCTTCCGAAAGCATATTTTCGAGCTTAATAAAAAAAATGTTATCAAACCCTAAAATTCATTTCTATGAAATCTATTCAATAGAATCTGCACATCTAATACAAAACTACTTAAAGCAAATCCATTGAGTCCTTGAAGTGGCTTTAAATGCCTGGAGTCAAAAACCTACCTTTAGTCGATTAAATTGTAGTACAAATATACCCATAATAATATGTACCAGAGTATAAGTTGGGTCGGCTTTCCATTGTTGCCTGATGAAAATTATGTTCATAAAAATGATTAATTTGAAATCTGGCTAAGATAGGTTGATGGTCCTTCATTTCAAAAAAATAGGTTAGGTTATGGTTTGCTTGTGATAATGCGAGAAGTGAAGCGGAGCCACTAATAAGCCTTATAATTTTTTTCATTTCCTTAAAAAAAATATTTATTCCATGAGGTTTTTACACCCCTCCTCCATAAGCCTGATTAAATATTTTGTAACTTTTCAGCAGGCTACATTGGAAAGTGCTACCTAAAAGTTACGAAATACATAAATTATCTCATCTAAAAAATCATTAATAACCTATGTGATGCCTATAATATTAATTATTTTGCTTACAATACAGTTAACGCAGTAATAATTTGTGTGGCAAAAGAAATAATAATATGATTCATATTATGACATTTCAAAGCTAGTGATTTTTATTTAGATCTTTTATAAAAAGAATGTCAGGCCTATAGCATAATAATCGAAATGCAGTGTCTCATAATTTCAGCACCTTTATTCTCTTTTCCAATAAGATTTTACATGCAGATCACCCAAAATTCCACTTCACAGTAATTATTTCAAAACCTCAGCTGGTGTATATTTGGTCTGTGTGGTATATTTTTTTTTTTGCTCACATTTTTATTGCCACAATGCGATATCTCTATGAACATCCATGGTGTCTGCACATTCTCACAACTGATAATCTTCAAAGCATTTCTGAGTATAGACCTGAGCTTTGGTTTATGTGACTATGTCTGCTTAATAGATGCTTCACATAATGTCAAGTGTGCTGTTTGATGAATTAGATACTTTTTAAATTAGTAAATACTGCAATAACCAGTCCATAAAAAAACCATGTTAGTAACTTTTTATGTTCTTTTTATGTACAGTACCCGGCCATAAGTTATGCACCCAAGTTCTAGAAAGCGGCTAAGTAATAAGAAGTAAAAATAAAACTAGGTATTCTTATCGTTTTTTTATTTAATTATAAAACTACATTTTTGACGTTATTATAATTAAATAAAAAATTACAAGATTACTTATAATTTTTAAACTTGTTTTTACTTAGCCGCTTTTTAGAACTCGGGTGCATGATTTACAGCCGGGTACTCTATATAGTGTTCTTTATAATTTAATGATATAAATAGAGGTTTTATATTTTTATCATGCCTGTCCGTCCATCCATCACACTCTTAATATTTCTACAGGTATAAGAATATTTTTAGGGTCTGAACTGTAGTATCTAAGTAAAAAAATAATACATTTTGAGAACTCAATCCCAAAATGAAAAGCTCAATTTTGCAATTTTAATTTCTGCAATGCCGACAAGAGGCATATCATAGAACATACCTTCAAAACAAAGTGTACATTCCATTTTTCATTTTATGGTTTTAAACTTATCTAGCTTCTAAATGATTGGTCTGCAATAATTATCCCTATCTAATTATACTACCAAAATTAAAATGAACTTGGATCCAATTTTTAAGGTTACACTGGTAGTCATTAAAATTGAAAAGAATAAGGTTCCAGAACAACCATTTAAAATATATTTTTTTTAGTTTTTACAAATTAGCCAGATGTTTATGGAAATTCATCTGACGTTGAAATGATCCCTGTGACATCATAGTACTGGTCCCTGTGACTTGACAGTACAGTTTATTCTGCTGCTTTCCACAATAGGTACAAAACAAAAGCAAAAAGTAAATATGATATTTAGTTTAGTCACTACGTCAAGTGATATTTTATTCCTCGTGAATCAATCAAAATTTTAAGTATTACTAAGTATTTTTTAGCCTTTTACTTGAGCAAGTAGTAAATATCTATCCAGATGACGTCACAGGGATATTTTATCAATCAAATTTTAGGGAATTGAATAAAATATATATAAAAATATAAAATAAAATTGGATACTTAATTTTTTTAATTTGAGGAAAGTTATAGATTGGAATTGATATTTTCAGAAAAAAAAAAATAAAAACAGTATGTTAAAAATTTTGGTCTTAACCCATTGCCCTTCCACTAGTGACAATTAAAAATATAATTAATACTTATAATATCCATACAGATTTATGTAGTCTTCCATGTGGGATAAGTCTCAATTTTCATATAATCATTGTGTCTAGTGTATGCAGTTGAATTTGGCTGTACTAATCCAAATATCAGCTCGTATGTAGGATTCATTTGATTTTTGATACAGTTGTAGTAGCGTACCTATTAATTTGAATTTGGCTGAACTTATTCAAATGATATGTCATAATGTACAATTGGTATGAATTTTCAGTCAACTGCCAATTTATTTGATTTTGGATAAATCATAAAAGTACGAATTGAGTAGAAGCCCTCTTCTGCGTTTACCGTCTAATTACTCATACTCTAACTAGCTAGTCCAAGATGGCGAGTTTCAGTTCGCGAGGTCCCCGCGCACCGGTCTTCATCTCCGCGAATTTGCGTTTGACATTTTCGGTACTATGAAGTGATATTTCTGACTATTAAAGTCAAACGCTGCTGTAAAATTTATTTGTTCTATTGGCTGAACTAATTCAAATAATATCTTGCATGCAGGATTGATCTAAATTTTCATACAGTCATATTATGTCATTCGAATTTGACTGAACTAATTTAAATAATGTGCCATAGGTAGCATGCTCTAATTTTCATACAATCACAGTTGTGTATTCATTTCAATTTTGCATTGGCTAATTAAAATTATATTTTTTGTATTTAGGTTTAATCTGAATTTTCATACAATCGTATTAGGTACCTAAGGTATTAATTTGATTAAAATGTAGGATTGTTTTGATTTTCATACAATCATAGTAGTGACATAATATGAATATCATAAAGTAGGTCGACGCCTTTGATGTTTCGGGAAACGCCGACACAGCGTCTGGACACGACAGTGTATGAGGCACAGATTAACAGGGTCCTCACAAGAAGACATAATTTTACTTTAATATTATTATTTATTGATGTGTAAAAAATATACTATTTAAATTAATATCTTACACCATACTATTTAAATTAATGTCTTTAGAATTATCGCGAAATTAAAACTGTCGCGCGACAATATGAATTGAAGCGGTCTACACCGAGAAATATTTTAGTTTGTTTTTACCATACCATTTAGCCTATTAATGCCCCATTCCAGACCTCCCCTTCAGGACCGTGCTTCAAGATGAGGGGCTTGTTACTTTGAGGGGGCAGTTTGTTTTTTGTTCCTATATATTTTTTATTTTTTCAAATATTTGCAGAATAGGAAATAAAATATATTAAAAATAAACATTCCAAATAGGTTTAATATAATTATGTTACATTTAAATCGAATTAAGTTTAATAGACATGCTGGACGCAATAAGCTGATAATACATTACGACAAAAAAAGGCATATATGCCCTGCTACTCATGCGAAGTCTGGGCGGGTCGCTAGTACTAAATAAATATGCATAGTAATCTCTTATATAATCTCAACTATCTATTAATTGTCTCCTAAATGTTAAGCGCTATGACAAGAACGTCCTTCTAAACCGTCAGTGAAAAATATAAAAGAAAACCGTTAAAGGTTCCATAATTAATAACCATAGTTAAATAACATAATAATTTACTTTTAAATGAACATTCGATGCAACCACAATGATATTCACCAAAAGTATTTAGATAGCACGGCACACGGGTACGACTTTTTACTGTCAGGAAGTTTTGTACATTTTTTTTATCGAAAAGTTCTTCAACTTGAATAGTCTGTAAAATAAAAGCGAAATATATGTTGCGACTTCGGTGTTTAATAAACGTTAGAAAATATCCAGCGACGTCTCTGTGGAGAACGCATTTTTTTTCCTTCAATACATTTCATCTCGTACAATAAGAAATATAGTTTGATTACACGTATGACATCACAACACTATAACCAGACGCCTGTGGAATTTCATTACAAAAGGTCGTAAATCATAGAAACTAAGCCTAAATAGACTAAAGAATGGATGGACAAGCCCTCGAGCAGATATGACGTAGGTATGCAAATATGATTTTTAGTGTTTTTGAACTACAAAACTGTTGATTCATCTCTAACACTTATGTCCATAAAAAACTTTGCTATATATATGTGACCAATTGGTCTAGTGGTTGGAGACGCCGACTACAGGCCAAAGGTTGCGGATTCGATTCCGTCGAACGTATTTGTTCCGTGTCTGGGCGTAAAATATCTATACTATATGTATGTATTGTAAAAAGATATATCAGTAAGTATATTAGTTGTCTAGTAGCCACAAAACCACGTGTGTGATATCGTACATATTATTATTAAAAATACGATGGTAAAAATAATATAGCAACAAAAATATTTAAAAAAATATTATGGTTTTTCCATTTAGCCAATGATTGCTAAACGAATTAGGAATTTATGAAAAGTGCTGTACGTCCTGGAACATATAATATTTGTATATTTCATAATAGGTTTGTGTATTGTTCATGTGACAGTGTGATTCGCGCGGCGCCCTAACATAAAAATCGGTTGCCCCTGCACGCCATCCCTGAAACTTCCCGCTATTTTCGAGATCAAAGCGCTCGAAAATATCCCTATTAGAAAGCTATTGAGCTTGAAAGCGAATGCTCAAGCTCAAAATATCGATGTTCATGGTTTTTTGAGCTCTTCGAGCTCACAATATTTATTTTCTGAGCTCTCCAAGCTCAAAAATTGAATTTCTATAAATTTAGAGTTCTTCGAGCTCAAAAACCAGGGACATATTCAAAGAAAACTTTATTTTGGAAATTTTTGAACTGCGATATCTTTTGAACGCATCGTTTGATTTCAATGCAATTTACGGCATTCTATGCAATTTTGTAAGCATAATTTTTTTGTATAAAATAAAAAAATCGATTCGTCGTAAAATCTCAAATTTATTAAAAAAACATTATTTTCGGAAATTTATAAACTGCGATATTTTTTGAACGCGTCGTTCGATTTTCATTTTTTTACGGCATTCAACGCAGTTTTTTATGCACAAAAACATATGGAAAATTTCAAGTAGATCGGTTGGAAAATCTCAAAGTTATATAAAAAAAACGTAACAAAAATATTTTTGAAACAGCTCGACCGATTGAGTTCAAAATCTAATCAGATCTAAGTCTCGATAAACCCTTTCGAACGCTGTATCGTGGTCGTGGTTCTTAATCGGTTGATCCGTTCTCAAGAAATCGTACAACAAAAAAGTTACACACACATACACACAAACACACCCTCGCGCATACACGCACACACACACACCCTCACACATACGTACATACATACATACGTACGGACGTTCAGCCGGAAGTAGTCAAAATGGCTTCCCAGCACCTCAAAACGTGGAGATCTTTTGAAAACTCGATTTTCGAAAATCGAACCAATACCTTCCCTTGGTATGGATAGCGGGAAGTTATTTATTTTATTTAGATTTTATTATATTCACTGCAATGAGATTTTTAGACGTTACCATCAGCCCATTAATACCCCACTGCAAGAGTTGAGGCCTCTCTTTGGGATGACGGTGCTTGGAGCTTAATCCACCACGCAGCTCCAATACGGGTTGATGGTTTGTGACAACTACCATCTATTAACGGCAACCAGGAGCGACGGCTTAAAGTTCTCTCCGAGGCACAGAGCGAGAGATAGATGTGTACATACGTTAGAAAACTCATTAGTACATGTCCTGAGATTCGAACCACGGCCTTCTAAACAAGAACCGGGCTCGCTACCACTCGGTTATCACGACACGAGATTTTTAGACGTCAGTGTATTATGTAAAATGTTAGGTTTTACGTGTGTTCTAATATGAGTGTGGTTCAGCAAATAAATTATTATGAAAAGCTTCCATTGTCCTGCGCCGCGCCGCCGTCATGTAGAGTGTTGTTCGCGAACAATAACATTTTAACCCAATTACGGAGCAACTGCGCTTATGAAAGTCCACGTTAGCCATGTAAAATTATACAGGGTATATGCATCATAATTATAATTAGCTTGATACAAATTTGTAGGATATTAATTCATAAAATAGGACTACTACAATGTAATGTATGGAAAAGGTGGATTCCTCGTAATGTTGATATGGGACTGGACTGTTGGTTAGCTTATTATCTATTTGTCTGGTGATAACATAGGCTACACTTTATGTAAACCGGTTTAGCATTGAAAAGTTAAATAAAGTAAAAGTTGAAAATCAAAGATGCTGAACAAAGTTTAAAGGTTATATATATTTTCAGCGATATCCTACCGAACGATTGTTTATTTTACACAAAATACTGCTGAAAAGATAGACAAAAATGAACATTAGATTTTGTAAAGATAAAATGGCTTCTACCTTTAAAAAAATGGAAAATATACAGGTGAAACCAATGTGAGAATACACATGATACACACTTTGTAGTCCACGCGAGCGAAACCAACGGAGATTGCTAGTTCTAAATTATAAACAAAAAGATAACTTAGTTGTTAAATAGCTTAGTTCATCTAGTAGAAAAGGAAAATATTTTTCTTACAAGACACAGGCATTTAAAAACAAATCTACCTTTAGGGATAGGCATACTCCGTCTATTCTCCGCATGTAGGTATCTAGGAATATTAGTTGTCTTATGATCTTACATATAAAATCCTCAATAATTTCGAAATTACTTAAGAAACTTTTATACCACCAGCCCATTAATGCCCAACTGCAGGGGTTTAGGCCTCCCCTCGGCATAAGAGGGCTTGGAACTTAATCCACCACACTGCTCCAGTGCGGGTTTGTGGAATTTAACGACTGCGCCATCTATTGATGGCAATTGTTGTAATATTGATCGAATTGTCTTGATAGCCAAGTGGTAATGAGCTGGCTTCTTGTTTAGAAGGCCGTGGTTCGATTCCCAGGGCATGTATAGAATCACTGGCTGTGCCTCGTAGAGCACGTTAAGCCGTCGGTCCCAGTTGCCATCAAACTTTCATACAAGGGTCTTAAAATCTGACCCGAAAATATAGTTACATAAGAAAAGAATAGATACAGTATCATAATAGGTTTAAGAGCGGAAAAACTTGAAATGGCTAACTAATGACAAGTCTTTGCGTAATGACATTTCTCAAAATATTGTTTAAAAAATTGTAAACGTTTCAGGAGTTTCAAACTTGTGTTACCGCCTACTATTTCAAAAACTCTTTTACGTTTATTTCGTATTGTATTATGGGTTACTAGACAACTGATTTACAAACTTAAATATTCTTTATAATACATATATAATTTACACCCAGACACGGAACGAAATAAAATGTTCATGCACACAAATATTTATCCCGGGCGCAAATCGAACCCGCGACCTCAGGCTCCGCAGGTAGGGTCTAACCACTCGGCCATTCCGTCAGTCATTTTGTAGCGATAAAGAAGAGCGTGTGGTACTTTGGGCCTTGAATAGCAAAATTGACAGCGCGGCGCATGCTAAGAGCTTAATAATATAAGTCAATCATGGCTGTGTGACAAGTATAAGTCCCTACATTAATTAAAGTTTAATTTATTTTATATTTTGTACTTATGTACAATTCTGTTTGTGATTTCGCGCGCGTGGTAATTTAGGCTACAATTAAATATATTTTTAAGTTGTAAATGTATTTTATGTAGAAGCCATGGCGTTCTTTTTGTCGGTGTGTTTAATAGTTTTGTTTACAACACACACATGCCGTAAATTAATAGCATGCATATCCATATCTCTTGCTAATACTGTAATCAAGAAAAATAATCGTATCTATACAGCTTGAAAACCTTTCCAATGTATTAACTATCAGAATTACTGACATATTTTTAATTTTGGGATACATTATTTAACTTTGATCCTTCTTTGGCTATTATTTAAAGTATGCATATGAATCGTTACGTTTTGATAATAATTATCATATTGTTATCGTATTCGTCTTCTTGACGTGAATCCTGAAAAAGTTTTGTGACCAGTTTTCCTCCTACTAACCATAAGCTCTGGATGTACCCAGTCTGATTCATTTCACCGCCTTTACGTTTCAAAGGTTTTTGGTGTCCCAGGAGGTCAAAGCTTTGTATGGTTTGTTTATGTCGTCTTAGTTTATGTTAAGGATTTAAACACCCGCATTTTCTGCGGCTATTCCAACTAACATTTTGGGTGCTAATTCTTTTCTCGTATTTAGGTCCATGTCCTGATTTATAACCACTATCATTACTCTTATATATCTTGTTCACTTAGTAGTTTTTCGTTATGTGAATTTGAAGGTAGCATTTGTCGATACTTAATCATTGGCAAATTGGTTATCTCTCGGAAAACTTTATAGCTGATATCTATATAAACTCTTTGAAAAATTTCGACCAAATCAGTACAGTCCGCGAACTGCAAAAAGGTAACAAAACATACCTACAACGTTTCATTTTGAGATATTACCTACTAAGGAAAACTTTCCTGACCCAATGTAAATAGATAGTATCTTGAGAAAGTCATAAATCCGTGGAGACATCTACATCAATCTCATATAAACGGAGAGCAACGAAAATTGATAAACTTGTACACGAGTTTGTTCCTCGTGCCACTTATCGTACGTTACTCTCTATGTGAACACTAAAATACAAACATAAATGGAATATGCTTAGAGTTTTAGGGTACCAACTGTATTTAGTTCAATGCGTTTTGTAGTACATTTAGAACCTATTAGTTCCAATACAATAGGCATTACTTATAAGACGGTGATGATTCATGTATTTTTGGTATAGTAGAATGTAAAGCCAAATTATAAACGTATAGTTTTGAATTTTTTCAATCGATTGCGTTAACTAATACCACTTGTCCCCAGGCAATCTTATGGCAGAAAGCGTCAGTTTCGTCTTCACACAAGTTTATCATAAATTGTCGCATTACTTGTAGTTACAGCGTATGGACCAAGAATGTTTATATTGTAACCATCACTACACACAATGAAAAATTAAAACCGACTTCAAAAACATTATCTAAAACGTTAAAAATAATGTTTTTCCTTTAAATTAAAGAACATTAATAGGGGACAGTTTACGAAGTCTGTGCTAAGCACTTACCAAATCGTCTATTATATTGTGTTCTATATTTGTTATATTGGTAATTTTTCATTGTTGTAATTGTTATTACCTGGCAAATACCCATTTACAGTATCTGAGTTGGCACCGAATTCATAAACTATATGCCCCTCAGTAATGGTCTTTTCTTTAGAGGAAAAATATCATCTTTAACCTTTTGTTATGTTTTTGAAGTAGCTTTTAATTTTATTTGTAAAATTTTATTTTAAATTTTTAGTTACACGTAACTGTAATTTATTTGTATTTAGTGTGAATTGGGCTCCTAAACGCGCTGCTCAAATGAGACATCGCCGTTTGAGGAAAATTGTCGACAAATTGCAGAATTATCCCCTAACTCCTAACTATTAAGGAGTACCGTAGCTTCCATCATCAGCTTAGCAGCATGAAGTGATGACTTTCTGATGTAAACACCCGAATAACTAATGACCGCATCCAAACATTGAAACAACATGCATAATGACATGTTTTAGAATTTCGTTGCTAAGCCAAAAACGACCTGTTTGCCTAGTGACTGATATGCATTTAACTCTCTATCTCAGAAACTACTGGACCGATTTTAATGAAACTTGTACTGTTCCTTAAGTTGATATATACCTATGCCAACTAAAAAATAATTTTTGTAATCTGAATTATAGTTTTTGAGATATGCGCCAACAAACACACATACATACACTTATGAAATTCGGCACACATGTTCTGAAGCTGGTATAAACTAACATATGTATACAAAAACTGTGCAATTCTGACAATATTACATATACATACAGACGGGTCGAATTGATAACCTCCTTTTTTGAAATCGGTTAAAAATGGTTTTAACAAGTTTTGTTACTTTTTAAACACAAGCATTATTCACCAAGAAAATAACTAAAATCAGTTTCCAACCGGAAGCCACATAATAACATATATCACAGATGTACATAAAGATAACGCGTAATGTACATAAAAATGTGAGCAAAAAATATACGCCACAGACTAAATATACACCACTTAATATTTTGAACATACTGTAAAGTAAAATTTAGTATGACACGCATGTAAAATTCTTAGTCGAAAAACGACGGTTCTCAAAATTACATTTTTTATGTAATATAAGAAATATTTAAAAGAAACAATATCTGATCTATATATAAAGATCTGACTAATCTCTGAATTTGTCATTTTGTTCACGTTTTTGATCGTTTCAAGTATGAGACGCTCGATCTTGATGATTCTACTGTCTATCTAAGGCTGATATCGGAGTCAACGAGCCAGGGTCAGTAAGTCGTAAAATAAGCCGATAACTAACGCAGAAGCTTGGAGCGTAAACAACATGCCAGCAACGACTGACATGCCGTGTTCATTCCGTCTGATCACTGTGTTAAAAGCGGCAGGGTAAGGGCCCTGCCCTCCCACTTTCTTCCTTGCTTCCTCGTGGAACCTCTTACACGTGTGTATGCGCAAGTTCACAAAGAATAAGAAAAAATCTTGTTTACGTTAAGATTTTTATGTTTTCTCAATTTTTAAATTGTTTTTGTATATAAATAAGCCAAGACTAAACAATTCAGTACTTTTTCTCTTCTGTTTGTCAATCGATTTTCTTTTATGTTTAGTACTTATTGATGAGCTTTAGTGTTATCAATAAAATGTTTTGGAAACACTAAATTTTTCCCCCCACCTTTAACGTAGAGGCGAAACCTTTGTTCAGAAGTCTCTATTCGTCATACTTTCATACTACTTATTACGTTTTTTACTATTTAGAATCCATTAATATCTGTTATACATATCATTCCCTAAGTATTTTTACACACTTTTAGTATATTAAACAACAAAGAAACGGAAAGAAGAAGGAATTACAAGAACAAAACAGAAGAGAAAATGTAATCCTTCAAATTAATGTCAAAGCAAAATAATACTACTCTTGACGTGTCAGTTAATACATTTTCAAAAATATGATATACCTATGTATGTAAAGTCTATCCGTTATATTAGACCTTATTATTAGACGTTAGAGCAGGAACGAAATGGACTAATTAAAATATATTTATCCGTATCCTTCGAATCACCACCTGTGTTTATAATAAAACGTTCTATTTCGTCTTTTACTTACTCCGTGAAGCGTCGATATAAACTGATAAATTTTCCTTGATACTGTACGCCGCACGCGCAAGCCGTCGATTTCTTTGTTACGGCTGGCACGTACGGCGGTTTTCTTTGTGAATTTTTGTCTGAGTACTTTGGCGGCGTCTCAAAGTGGTTTAAAATAATAGACATACCTACTTTATATATAATATATAGAGTAAATTTGACAGCAGCGTTTGGTTTTAATAGAGGCTTCGCTTGGCACCCAAAACACAAGGTAATAATGCTTAGTTTGGGGCCTAGACGTTGTTGTGAAGTATACGTAAAAAATAAAGTCATAAATGTCACTTCACAGTATCGAAGTGACATTACGCAATTTTGCGAGGTTGAAGACCGGCTAGCGGGAATTTCGTGGGGTGAAGAACGGCGCACTGAAACTCGGACTAAACTCGCCATTTTACACGAGCTAGCTAGAGTATGAGTGGTTAAACGGTAAACGCAGAAGAGGGCTTCTAGTCAATTCGTACTATATAATATAACGTTCAGTACAATGTCAAATAAAATAAATACTTATTTTATTGAACGTGAAGAGAAAACTTTGTATTCCTTTGTAAGGACATCGCGCGCACGTAGGAGCTTGAGATTTAGTATGAAGTGGACGAAATTCGTTGTATATAGACAGTGGACGAGTTAGGAAGTGGACGATTTGAGAAAGTGAACGAATTTGTCCTGAACGATTTAATGTTTATATGGATAAGGAGTGCATAAAGCTAAAAGCTATATATAATTTGTTACAAATACTGTCCATATAATCCTGTGTTACAGCGCCAAAAGCGCAATCTTGAACGTTGCCTGAGTCCATCGTTTGTTCCAATTTGAACTGACTTACTCTCGCCTAATTTTCCTTTCTAAATTTTTTTTTATGCATGTATTAATTGTGTAAACGTCATCACGATTCCAATAAATGACCAGTACAAATGTAACAATGTTTATTTCTAACTCAGACTAAGTAAAAAATATGTAGATTTAGGGTTCTATACAACAAGTTTTCCTTACTTTGCACGAAAAGAAAAGAAAAGATTATTATGATATGATTTGGTTTGTTAAAGCGGGTGATCCTGCTTAATTGAGAGTTAAAGTGCTTGATTCGCCCAATGTTAAATTTAGGAAATATGTTTTGAAATACTTACTAAAATAATAGTTAACAACAATGCAAACGTAAATAAATAATGCCTATTATGTCTTTACAGACGTTATTGTGGTGACTGCCACATCGATGACGAACTCCGAAGACACACCGGTAAGAATATCTACACATTATTTTGTTGTTTTGCAGTTTGTACTTACCTACCACATAATATATTTATTAGGTGCGATCATTACAAAGGATTGTCAATCGTTTTCGTATTAAAAAAAATATTAGATAACTTATTTCCTAAATAACTAGTCAGTGAATTGGTTGATAGAGTTACTTAATATTACACTACAGTCAAAAAGATGCTATAGTATAAATTAGTTTGCGAATTTGATTTAATGACGCTATGGATATATCCGAATTTCATAATCGCCATCTTTATGTTTATATATTTGAATCTTAATGAAAAATTATTTTACAGAGTATATAAATCATAACAATAATAAATTGTTTTTCACAATTTTCTTTTTATATATTATTAGTAGGGTAAGCGCACCAGTGGTCAGCTTTTTAAGGACAAACTGAAATTGTAAAATATATTAATTTAAATGGGATCTATTTTTAGCAACAATTATTTTTTTACTGAAGCAAAATTTTACTTGACTTTATACTCAAAAAGCAAATATATATATAACTAGCTTGTAATATTAATAAATATAGAAAACCAAAAAAAGTCACTTTTCCCCAGTGTTCAGCCATCAAAATCCAGTAATCAGCCATATTGGTGCCAGTGATCAGCCTGCATGATTTTCAAAAAACAAAAGTTTTTTTTTTATTTCAACCACTTAGTTGGGGTACAGATAGAAAATAAGGAGTGAAATCCAAGTATTATTTATAAATTTTAATCAAATAATAAGTACTTTTCAATTAACAAAATGTAAGTAAGTAGTCAACTTCAAATCCAATCAATACGTATTCATTTTTAATTAGAGCAGTTTTGACAAACAAATTTGAGATTCAGTACTTCTTCATAAATTTTACCAACAAATTTTGTGCATTTGAGATGATACCAGGCTGGGCATACATCACATCCTAAATTTTTCAAATCATTGTCCTCTGTATCGCTTTTCATTTCTTCATCACAATTTTGACATTTTATTTTAGTAACTGTACAATTTTTTACTCTTTTATGTTGAACTTTTCTCTTTTTCGCCATCATATTAGTCAAACGCTCTTGTTTTCGTTTCAGAACTTGTTGCTCTTTATCTTGTTTGATTTTTTCCCGTAACAATTTTCTCCTCAATATTTCATCTTTCTTATTTTGCTTTTTCTCTTCTTTCTCTTTTTCAAAATTTCTCTACTCATCTGAAGAAACAGCCCTCTGTTGATCGCTTGGTTTGACCTATCTGGTTTTTTTATTGGCGAAGGTATTTTCAAATGCTTTTTTAAAACGGGGGAAACTCTAACAGGTAGCTGCATTACATGAGAAGTGATTTGAGAGTTGGCACTCCTATTTTCCTTTCCTTTTTTTCCGTCCTGATCAATTGAAATCAACACATTGTTATGCATGCACTTCAAATGTATTAATTTCACTTTCTAGATTATTAAACAATTCATTGTCAAATTTAGAAAAATCTAGATTTCCGGTATCTCTAATAATGGCAGATAAGACACTACTGCTAGCACTTGGAAGAAAACTTGACATTGACATCGCAGTCTCATCACATATATTATCAATCAATTTAGTTTGATCAGAAGGACAGGATGCGTTTGTGGTTAACGTTACATTATCTAAACTATTCTTGTAAGGAATCAACAACACGTCTGAACACGTCACGTCTGAATGATCAAGACCAGGCTTGGCATTTGATTTATTTATGTTTAAATCAGCTGTTAGTATGATCGGTGATGTGATAATTTCATTACTTGTACTCAATGTGGTTTGATGTCCAGGATTAGGAAGGTTAGCACGAGAAGTAGATAAACTACATCTTCCTTTTGCATCTTCAATAATTTTTAACAAAATTACAGTGTTGACTCCGGAATTGACTAATTCTTCAAGCAATTGGTTTATAACCCTTACAGCAGTCGCATAGTCTTTTCTTTTTAACGAATTCGACGATGGAGAAGTTACTGATCGTTCTGTGCTTTTATCTTTTAAACTTTCGCGTTTGTTTTGGATACATTTCGTGTAGTCAACTGCGTCATAATTGAATGGGTAAATACCACACTTACGGAAACCGTTTTTAATGGAGTTCGCTAAATTATCCTTAGTTAAGACATTCTCTAAAAGTGGACAAAATGTAGATTTTGTGAGCATTTTATTGATACTTTCCAGTTGTGTGCACCAATCATGAACTGTGAGTTTCCAGTTTGATTTTAGTGCCTTAAAAACGCCAACATCGGCCGGCTGCATTATGTGGGTGGTGTTGGGTGGAAGAGAATATAAAATAATGTCTTGATTAGAACAATATTCGCTTAAATTCATAGTTAAATGGCTTTTGTGTCCATCAACCAACACCAAAATGGGCTTCTTAATATGGTTATCCTGTATCCACTTATTTAACTCTTTTGACATGTAGTCATAAAATATTTCTGCCTTCATCCACCCTGAGTCCGATTTCCCTAAAAACCAAGCTTCAGATACACTATTCACAACTTCCTTTGGTGGCCTTATATAAGGAAAAACAACGCATGGTGGTAAATATTTGCCATTAGCCGTAAAAAATAGCAAAACCGTGATAGCGTCTTTTTCTTTTCCTTGCGATACCTTATATACATTTTTATATCCTCGTGGTGCTATTACTCGTCCAGTTTTTGGGCAAATAATAAAGCTAGTTTCATCCCCGTTCAGAACTCGTTCTGGGTCATCAAGAATGTCACAAGCGTTTATTGACGTCAAATACTCTTTTAAATCTTTGAACCATTTTTGAATAGCTTCTTTGGTAATTACAGCTCTTCCTTTGGAAACATGTTCAGGTGTTCTGTGTGTTAATGTGGGATTTCGCCTAAGGAATGCTTTGTACCATTTTTTACCAGGGCGTCCATTTTTAAACGGATTTACTCTACCATCTTCTTTGATTATATTCTGGACAGTATTCAAAAGATCATCTGTTTTCAGGGGAAACCCGCATTGTGCCAGTTCGGAGCACCATTTTACTAAGGCAGCTTCTTCGTCTGCAGTTAAAATAGTCGATGGGCCCATTTTTCTAGGACCTTCAGGCACTTTCAAGTGTAGTCGATCCTGCAAGTTACCTCGTGGAACACCATACGTGCGGCTAGCCGCCCTTATCTTCATACCATCTCTTATGGCATTCATTGCCTCTGTGAATTTCTCTTCTGCATATTGTTTCCTTAGCCCCAGAGGCATGATGAATTAATCCTAGGGAAACAAAATTAAATAAATTATAATAAATTATAATAAACTAAATAAACAAATAAAATAAAAATAATTAAACTAATAACATACAGTTTTAAATAAAAAGGCTGATTACTGGCTCTACTGAGCCAGTAATCAGCCCTATTATTTAAAAGCGGCTGACCACTGGGTAAATCATTAACAATTGAGCCCATATTTATGTAAGATAAAAAAGGACTGTATAATTTATTTATGACTCTAAAATGAACTTTATTTACAAAACTGATCAAAGAACCAATGTCCAGCCGGGGCTGGCTGACCACTAGCAAAACTGAATTTTATTGGATCCAATGTCCAGCCATCCCTATATTACTCGTTTTATGAATTATTTAAAACTTTCATTGCATTTCAAATGCTCTAAATACACCAATTAAATAAAAAAACCATAACATATAAAATATAGTTGAAAATAAATGTGAAAATACTTACGTAGTATGTGTACACTTCTCCTTATAGTAGAGGAGACCGTGGGAGATCGACCTTCACCGATCTGATAACCAGATGAGACATATTTTTTATCAAATATAATTTATAAACAAATATGCCTATAATTACTTGCCTATCTGAAAGTGCTCATGGCTATTTTTAATTAAATTAATTTTAATCGATTTTTTTTCATCACTTTCATTCTTTTGATAACCAAATGAATTTTATTTCACTGTTATTTTTTAACACACAAAATATGCCTCAGTAGGCTTGCCTACTCATTTTTGTGTATAGCTACCTGGCAAGCCGATGTGAACAGGTAAGTCAAAATAGGTGACTCCATCGTTCTGCTAACTTATCGAAAGTTATATCAAATTTTAGATTATTTTATTACAAAATCAGTCATATAGACTTGCCTGCAAAAAATCATACTTAAAGCACTGTTGCCTAGCTAAAAACTTTTAGAGTTTTAGCCATCTGATAGGTGCGAGAGAGAAAGTAGAGCGTCCGAAGTCCGTGTGGTAGAACAGGACACAACATTGCAGCTGCAAGCTACCCACAGACCAGTCAACCTATAGACCACGCTTTAATAAACGTCAGTATGAAAACGAAATCGCCAAAAAGTGGCGGGGTGCGGGGAGAAGTCGGCTAGTTTTCATTGGCTCGTTCAAAATTGACAATTTAATGGCTTCCGACGTGCTTACAACTGACCGCTCACAAGATACGTAGTTAAGTAGTGTCACTACTTAGCCTTGGCGAATGCTACTCCCTGTCAAAGCGTGGTCTATAGGTTGACTGGTCTGTGAAGCTACCTGACCGTTGAATGTATCCGAGTGCGCATGCTCGTGTACATGTGAGTGACAGAGACAGCATTTATTTACACTTGTCATTAATTTTGAACTCCAATTTATTATCACTAATTTCGATCACAATTTTTATATGATTTCACACTATACGTACTTACAGCTATGCAAAACTCAAAAATAAATAAATTAATGTATTAATATTTTATTATATTAATATATTAATAAATAAATTAAAAAAAAACTAAATCAACAAAACTTTTTATCATTTTAAAGCTAAATTGTAAAATTAAAAAATTATAAAAAAATCTATATTTTTTATTTAAGATTAAATAGAGAATAATTTATTTATTATTTTAAATGAAATAAATGCCGTAAAGCGGGAAAGAATAAGTGTTACTTTTAAAATATTGGTATAAAAAATAAAAAAAATTAATCTATATAGAAAAAAAAATTTAATACATTTATCTTATTAGAACCGTTTATTACAAAACATAAAGAATACATAAAAAAATGATATTGAAATATTTATTGTTATTTTTATTATTCATTATCTGAATCATCGGAAGTTGAATACTGATTATCAGATTCTAATTCTTCTCCATCTTCATTATCCATGACTTGCGCGATGTCATCAATTTTCAAGGGTGTTTGGTTCCCAACAAATCCAATTGGTTTAAAATGATCATCTTCTATGAGCCAACCACAGTTTTCAGGGCGCAATTTTAAGCAATCTTGATCAGTCGCAAGAAGCCACATAGAACTGACATAAATGGTTCGTAAATTTTTTTGAGTTAAAGAAGACCAGCATGGTGGCCAATTGTTAGAGTCATAGCTTTTTACTTTTTTCAGAAAGTGCTCATTATCTTCTTTTGCGGAATATTTTTTCATAAAAATGCGATACCTGGCGTTATTCACACTAGTGCAATTTTTTATACTATACATTTGAGCGGTAAACTCTTGAACAGCCTGCATTTTTTCATTTATGAAAATATCCGCTTCATCTAATAATGACGCAAATATGATTTGGTATGATTCATTTTTGGAGAACAGTTTTAATGGTCGAACTTTACCTTTCTGATAAAATGCCGCTGTGTAATCACAGCCAGTATACGCATGGAAAGCTGGTAGGCTTCGGCATAGTGTTGTTCCTAATTTTTTGGTCAGTTCCGTTCTCTCTCGCACCTATCGGATGGCTAAAACTCAAAGTTTTTAGCTAGGCAACAGTGCTTTAAGTATGATTTTTTGCAGGCAAGTCTATATGACCGATTTTGTAATAAAATAACCTAAAATTTGATATAACTTTCGATAAGTTAGCAGAACGATGGAGTCAGTCACCTATATTGACTTACCTGTTCACATCGGCTTGCCAGGTAGCTATACACAAAAATGAGTAGGCAAGCCTACTGAGGCATATTCTGTGTGTTAAAAACTAACAGTGAAATAAAATTCATTTGGTTATCAAAAGAATGAAAGTAATGAAAAAAAATCGATTAAAATTAATTTAATTAAAAATAGCCATGAGCACTTTCAGATAGGCAAGTAATTATAGGCATATTTGTTTATAAATTATATTTGATAAAAAATATGTCTCAACTGGTTATCAGATCGGTGAAGGTCGATCTCCCACCGGCTCTTAGACTATTACAAAAAAAATTGCACCGGCTTGACGTCTACACATCGCAGCGCTAAGAGCGGGTTTGGCGATGAATTAAACTTACTAACAGTGGTGTGATCATGACGTTTGTGATGGAATTAACCAATCAGAATACGAGGAATGAGTTGGCGCTCTTTTCGTTTATTTATTCTATTCTAAATCTTAGTAATATCGAAATAAAGGCTACAAAGGCTGACCACTGGCTTGAGGCTGACCACTGGTGCGCTTACCCCTATCACCCATTGATTCCTAACTAAGATTTCTTTTATATCAGAGACCTATACTAAGGTGGCTGCTTCTTTATCGTTGCGGGGAACGAAAAGTGTTATCGGTTATTGTCCGGTATCGTTAATTGGTACACTTTAAAACGCGCAGTGGCTGGTAATAAAAAGCCCTTTTTGCTCCTTACAAAGATGAAGGAGCCGTTAGAATTGAATTGACTATTCCCAAGTTTTTGAACTAATGTCCGTTATATTTTTTTTTTCGAAAGAATAGACAATTTTAAGAAACGAATATGAAAATATTTTTTTTAAGATCGGTATTTACTTACGTAGATATAGAATATTGAAAATTCTTATACCGTGATGTCGCGTGTGGAATTATAACTTCAGCCATTGCCGTTACATATTTATAAAAACAACACTATTACATTGACCGTTCTGAAACTAGTTGTAATACAATAAATCAATACATATGTAAAATAGTTTACATATTTTGTCATGTTGCCATTAAAACGAATTTTTATTGCTTTTGTTATTTATTACGGGGTATATATGACGCTTTATATTTTGATGATAATATGTAATAGACCCCTTTATACTATACAGCCAAAAAGATTTATATATACTTAACTGATGGATGCTGAACACCTCAGCGTTACTGTGCAATATTTCCATCGGAAACCGATACAAATTATACATTACCTATAACAATACCCTATGAAAAAATTTCATCAACCTTCATTTAACAAGCGATAGCATCGTTGAATATTTACGCGCTGCGAATTTTTTCGTAATGATGTCCAACAATCCTTTGTAACGATCGCAGCGACTGTACTTAAATGTGCCGTAAATAGTAAATTATGATGGAGTGCTATACATATCACAACCGTTTAAATGCGCCATCTAGTGTATAACAGCGCTAACAATCTGAACGAGTTCGAGAGAAGTTTCGTTTGGTGTGTTCGTTTAATAAGGTTTTAAGTTTAGCTGCAAGATGGCGTGGCGAACGTCCATGTTCGGATTTCTAAACGAACCTTCAAAAAGTGCTGAGGAACGACCTCAGGTGGCGTTTCACTTCATAATCATACACAGCTATCAAAATGTGATTGATGAACACTTCCGTTGGATGGTGTACTTAATGGAATTCTAAAAGTAGGTATGTAAAAATAGTAATATCGAGAAATATTGACTATAAGTACCTATTGACGTTTATAAAATTTTGGAAAGAAATACTAATTATTGATTTTGAACCTATGCAGCATATAAGAGATAAGAAAGGACCTAAGGTCCCGGATATTTGCGACTTAGATTTTCGATAAACATATGTTGCTCTTTTCGTACTATACGTGGCTGAACGACACGTAATTTCTTTGAAAATAAGAAAACGCTGTCTGTGACACCTTAATAACACCATTTTTTGCCCGTTTTTTGACGAACAATCGTAGTGTTGTTCTCATTTCTATGATAACACCTATTTATTGCCGATGTTATATCTATACTTATCCCAAAAAAATATTATAAGATTATATAAAAAGAGATTTCCATAGTTATGTAACATAATCATGAAATACGTCACAAGAGTGAATTTATGACTTTGTGGGAGAACGTCACCACAAAGGCATTAAAAAAGTACTGATTCCTCTCAGAAGAATACGCAAGAAACTGAGGGACGCTCTTTTTAACAAAATTATAAACAATGTTTTAACAATAAGTGCTTGTTACTATTGAAACAAACTGATAGGCGAGCGGCTTACACCCATGGATATTTATCATCTAAGTAGTCCGATACATTATAATAAGCTTTTGCATAAAGCTTTCGTTTTATTGTTGTTTTACACTTGTTAAAGGTAGAACTTGAATGTCAATTGGGATCTTATTATAAAAACGTACACATTGCCCTCAACCTTTTACATAAACCTTTTATGCCAATCTTCTTTAAATCTTAAAAACATACTTAAATAAAATAAAAATAAACAAACTCCTTGTTTAAATAGCTCACTTGCGTTAATCGTAATGTTTGATATCCACTTTTCTTTAAGAACGTACGAAATATACAACTGCAAAAAATATTACCGAAAGCAAACAGTCGTACGAAGCGGCTTAGTCTATGAAATTTCTGCCAGGCAAAGAGACTAAAATATTATATACTAGAGCGGTCACTGCCTAAGGAATATATTTATATATTATCTGGGTACAGCCATTTAACGTTTATGGGCTAAAAGACTTGGTTACGTAGTATCAGAGCACACTCATTACATAGTTATATTGAAAATATTATCATTATTTTTGAATGATTTACCGAGATCGTTTAGTATTATTTGTTTTTAAAACGTTATGATCAAATGAAATATAGAAACGATAAGGAATGTCTGTATTTCAAAATAAAAGCTTTAATTGAGTTTCATTAAATTACTAGAATTTAATTATCAAAACGCAAGTTTTAATGCGTGAATTGATATTTCTTAAATGGGTGTTTTCTTGATAATAACAATCAAAACAATAAAAATCAAGCCGTTTTATCTACAAAATAATATGTTTTTAATTTGTAGTGGTCACAAATTCTTACAGTTTTATAATTGAAAAAAAGTTTTTTTCCAATTTCTTCAGAACTGCGTCACGAGTTTTTAGTTTTCGTTCTAAATTAAAATTAGGTAGAAGTTAGAGGCGTGTTTCTTTGTTAGTCTGTGCCTTCTCCAGACGGATACACGCACGAGTTGGATCGATAGTTTTGTTTACTATATTTTTAGGGTACACGACTAGAAAAATTACAGAAACGCTTTTTCTATTAGCTACTTTATTAAATTTTATTTTTCAATTGAATATTATTATTAAATTATAGCGGAAGTGCAGCACATTTGAAATACTGCAGATAATTCGGAATACTCGGATGTCTCAATAGTGTCAACGCCAACGGCATATGAAGTCAATGAGTACTAAAACAAACAGTCATCTTAACACTTCTGTTGATGGCCACACAAGAACGATAACGTTTCCTTTGAAAACTTTTTCGATAAGAAAGCAATCCTTGACAATTTATTGCTATAATATACCAAATGATCTTATTAGGTGATCTTATTACCAAGGTGATCTTATTAGTTCATAATTCTGTTTTGATTTTGTGAATGTTTCTAAAATTAAAAACGTGACATGGAATTTCAGGTAACAAGTCATGTTGTTAATTTGGAATACCGATAGCGAAAATAATTTGGAATATATATATATATATATATATAATAGCGAGGATAAGAGAGGCGAAGAATGGGTTCAATGCTTAATGTGCGAATTGTGGGTTCATAGTGCTTGTGGTGGTTATGAATCCGGTTAATACATCTGTGATTACTGCAAGAATCAATATTTAGGAGTTCAAACTAGACACCTGTCTGTGATTATTGCGACTGATTACAAAGTATTCTAAAAAGTATTAAAATTTAAGATTTCCTAAAGATAGATTACGAACATAAAAACTGTAGAACAGTACAATTATAATATAAATTCCAAAATACCTGCACCCTAAGTGCAACAACCAATTTGGAGATTTCTTTGGAGTTTAATTTAATTTTTGAGAAGGTTCCTATTTTTTGATTTGTTTGATTGTTTGAATTATTATGATTATTAAACTAAATGATTTTCTAATAATTTGAAGCAGTTTTTATTTTGCTAACCCGTTTCCGTTTCTACTTATTTCCAAAAAACAAACTAGTATTCCAAATTAGCTGCACTTCTTTTACTATTTGTTAAATTCTAAATGGAAGCTAAAATTTGTTTTGTGTTTACAATGGAATTAAGAAATTAATAGTACTCATATTAGCTATCAGTACCTCGCTTGTAGACATTATTAATTGAATAAATCGTATATTTTGACACAAATCTATCAGACACGCTGTTTATTTTTCGATTTATGATTTTAAAATTATATAAAAATGATATAGTTACAAAAAAAGCTTAAAGCAACATGGTAAACGCACTGACACAATCCAATATATGGCTTGGTTCGAATTCGGTAAATTCACAGATGGCCAACCGGAGCTCGAGCTTTAATATTGTAAGTAGTAGATTGACGTCGGTACACTGTGTGTTGGCTTCAGTTGATCTGTATGCATACAGATTCAGACATAGATAGTCATTTTGAAATACATCTTTTGTGATGAAACAGGCAGCCTCATAGGTTTAGATGGACAGCTAAATGGAATTTAGTCCCTGATGAGCTTTTACATGTTACTATTATAGTATTTTAACATGTATTCAGTAATGTCACGTGTTAAAGTAAGAACAATATCGTAAGCAAAAAATTTATCTTAATTTTGTTTTGTTGTTATTAAACTTGCATGTTTGAAAAATGTTATTGAGAACATTTTAAATTCAAACTTAACCTTTATAAGAAGCATTGTAATACGTACGTATATGTGTTAACTTGTAATATTTGTTTTATCTAAATAAAATCTGTTGTATTACACGACTGCTGAGATGGGTACTAAGCATTGGAATATACTCATTCGCTGGCGTTTCAAGGAAATTTCGTATAAAGGGGAAAATGGAACGTTTCACCGTCTGAACAAAGCGTCGACGCTGGCTGGCAAGCGAGCCGAGCCACGCCTCCGGCGAGTTGCGACGGCTCCACGCCTGTTCCGGATATTCAGTGTTACGAATGGCTTTATTAAGACTAAGTATTACAATTTCCGAGGCAACTATTGCGACGGTTAGAATTGCTAATGCACCCCAAGGAGAGTGCAGTGAAAAGATGCGATTGCGTCCTGGCACAACGCCGTTCCGCCACTGCCGGCGCCTGCTTCGTGGTTTATGAGCGGCGAAACTGCAGTTTTGCACCAATTTCCCCACCGCCTGTTATGATGTTTCACGTATAATTATGTACTCGTTTCACAATCGTAGGGAACATGGACACTGTATGATTAGAACAATTATTTTTTTACAGAGAAAAAGGGAATTTCAGATCAAAAATGGAAAAAATTTTGTAGTCAAATATTTAAACCAAAACATAAATTTCTTAATTCAAACGATGTACTTGAATTAAGAATTAAAAGCATATTCGTCGAAGTAATTAGAATTCTTGACGTCACTTATTTGGTCTAAGAAAGTTAATTTGTTCCAAATATCAGGAAATTTTAAATTGAGAAACAAGACTTTCTTGCCATCACTTCACTTCATCAGCCCATTTTTTACCCCACTGCAGGGGCTTAGGCCTCCCCCAGGGAGAGGGGGGCTTGGAGCTTAAATCCACCACGCTGCTCCACTGCGGGTTGGGGATTGTAACTACCGCCATCTATTGACAGCGTCCGGGACCGACTGCTTAACGCACACTGTTTCATTTCACTAAAAAAAATTCCCTATGCTTTTTATCGCATAAATCGATTAAGAAATGCATTTTAAATGCAAGAGTAAAACATGTCGTGTCTATTTAATATACTTTTTTTTTTTAAATAATTTGTGTTTCGTGACCTCGACGTAAAAAAAGATTAAATAAATTCTGTAAGCGTGTCTGATCAAAATATATCTTTTTGATTAATATGGTTTGATGAAGGACCTTTAGGCGCATATTTTCCAGTTTTTATTTTTTGAAGATCACTTTTGGTTACTGAGTTATTAATTTTTATTCAGATTTTTGTTTTTATTTTTTTGCTCCCAAAAAACTCAAAAGTGCGACTTGTGACTGGCACTGAAAGATTCCTCATAAATGCGTCTATCATGCGAAATACAAATCAAATGCAGCACATTTGATTTGTATTTCTAAAATGACTTGGTCGACTTTGATTCGGCTTCTGATATTCCATAAGTAAGTTCTCTGACATTTTTTAGAAGTTGTAAGCTACTAGATGGCGCTTAAATAAATAAAATATACAAATAAAAAGATTAAAATAAAATGAAATAAAATTAAACAATTTTCATTTATTTCTTAATATAATTAAAGTTTCCCTGAAACAGGGTTCATTTACTAAATAATGTCATTTTAAAGGCTGTTTCCTCGTGGTCCTACTGATTTGTCCTACTAGTAGGACCACGAGGAACTAGGCATCCTCGTGGTCCTACTACGGAAATAAAATAATGAAATATATTTTGTTCATGATCCCGTATGTATAAAAGTACAATCGCCCCCGAAATTTCTATAAAATATTTCTGAACACAAAAACTTTTTGGTCTATTTATGTTTTATAATTAACTAGCGACCCGCCCTGGCTTCGCACGGGTAGCACAGCATAGAAGCCGTAATGTTTTTTCTGTCGGTGTGTAGTATCAGCCTGTTGCGTTGAATATGCGGATCGCATTTAATTAAATTTAAATGTAATATAAGTTCATCCTACTTGGAGTATTTTTAAAGTATTTTATTTCCATTTCTATAAATATTTGAAAAAATAAAGAATAAATTCATAAGAACTACAATATTTCTTTGTATGCAACATTGATAACTTCAGCCTAAAGACGCGTGTCGCAATGTCCGGTATGGGCGGCCGGGCGGCGCGACACGCAGCGTTCGCTTGCTTGTCGTGCGATATTTTTATTTCGCGATAGATATAAATATAATACGCGATAAAAATAGATAGATAGATATAAATATAATACGCGATAAGGTTTAGCTATCCACAAAAGATAGACATATGCCATGGCGGACTTTTCTTTAGTTCTATAAAAGAGAAACAGTTCCTCCATACATTATTTTGTTATATCTCAAAGGGATTAAGCCGCGTTTTCAAAAAAAGCTCCCAGCCATCTTGATTTTTTTTTCGACTTCTTCAACTATAATCGTCATATTTCAACAAATTTGCACAAAACTTTGATAAATTATTCACTTGCACCTTCTTTTTGAATTACTCTGCTCATTGGTGTCAATCATATGCCAATCCGTTTGGTATTTTTTGAGTTCATCGCGTTTAGACAGACAGACAGTGCAACGGGTGACTTTATTTTATTATATGTAGTGATTATTTGAAATGAAATAAAATATTTAAATATTTAGTTATTGGTTCTTTGTTCGTACTTCGAATTTAATTTTTAGTATGATTGTACTTTCAGTTTACATATAAGCGGGGCGACAGACTGATAATGATAGGACCACGAGGACGCCTAGTTCCTCGTGGTCCTACTAATAGGACAAATCAGTAGGACCACGAGGAAACAGCCATTTTAAATAACAGATTGCAGCCCGTGGAGTTTTGTTTTTCTTACTATTCGTATTTCGAATTATGATTTTATTAATAATGGACTCAGTAAAGATTAATTCATCATATCGGACGAAAAAACCGTTAATGCGCGAGTTGAACTCGCACTTGGCCAGTTTCTTATATGAATATAAAAAGTATGCCACTAGGTTACAGTTTAATTACGATTGTTGCAGTAAAATGTAAGCTATGCTTATTGAACACATAGGTAACGTAGGTGACAACAATATCTTAAATATTTATATGTATGAAAGGTATATATTTAAATAGAGATTATTTTTTTTCATATAAAATATATTCTCATCTAAATCAGAATGGATTTTAAAAAAAGGTTATTTTTAAATTTTTTTTAGAATGTTACTCTTAACCAAAAATTAAAATAGGTACCTATACCAAAAAATGTTAAAAAAAATGTTTCTTAAAAAAATGTACCTAAGAAAGGTTTTCTTTATTTCCTTTGGTTTACAATTTTTCACATACCCCAACGAAAAAAACACACTAAATAGTCAAAAAATTCCAAAAATTCCCTTGGTCCAGATGAAATAATTAACTATAAAATAATTATAATGATTCATAATAATATTTGAAAACTTTGAGAAAAAAAATGTGAAACAAAAACTAATAAAATAAATATATTAAAAATGCCATTCCATTAGTTTAGAACAGAACTCATTTATTATGCGACCAAATATTTTGGGAACACAAAACGTACGAGCCTAGTCATAATTAAGTGCATTTGATAATTGGTCGATTTATATCTCAACCGTTATTGTTAATTATTATGAAAATCATAGATTATGGAGACTGAACCGTTCAGATTGGATACGTTGGTATTAAATGTTAGGAAACTATATGACTTAAGTATAACCGATTATTTTTTGAGTTTCTTTATTACTTAATCTATGCCATCTGTCTGTCTGTCAAAGCGTTGTAGGTATCTTAATAATCGTCATAAATAGCTATTTGAAATGTTCACAGAAAACGTGTAACTAGGGCCTTTGCCTATGTTGTTTAAATAAAATATCTATTTCTTACAATAAAAATCGGCTAAGGACGTGTTGGACACAATCATGTATATGAGATTCCGTAGCCATTTTATTCATACAACGTGTTAAGGAAATACCGCTACATAGGTAATAGTGAATGTTATCTTTTAGGTTTTAGAGAATCATGGATCAGAATGGTCCAAAAAAATCGCAATGAAAGTGTCGGGTCTAGTTAGTGCAAGCGAATATTCTAGTACCTACCTACATTCAGTACCTATTACAGTTTAATGTATAATTATTTTACTTGTATGAGGAAATATGTACACACAGTATTAATTAAAATAGACATTGTAATTAAAACCATCAGTTTTGCTTTTTTAATTTATTTTACAACGTTCCTTTATATTACCCAATTCAATAGACAGAATATAAACAAAGTTTCGCATGTCGCCTCTTTGACGGTGACATTGTATATCTATGACTTATTAGCACGGCTAATTACCCATCTCGTGTGCGCCCCGCACTGCTCAGTGCTGCACACGTATGCAGAAATTTCGTTCGCGGCGTCTATTCCATGTAATGTTTCTATGGTGTCTAGTCAGAAAATTACTACGATTTAATATCGCATGCTTATCTGAGGGTCGCTAATTTGTTAGCTTTGCTGCAGAGGTGGTAGGCGGTCCCGTATCGCCATTGTTACGAATGTGCCTTTTGTTCTTCCCCGTGATCGTGCGATAACATCTTGAGTTATTGCGATTAGCATTCATCGCAAGTGACGCGAATACGCTAATTCGAGCACTGCGTAATATTGCGAATTATCCCTTTGTTATAAAGTAACTTAATATTATCATTCGGTTGTGTTCTGTGTGTGAGCGACATTGCTCACAGAATTCGCAAGTTGAAGTGATAATGGGCAGCCACATCGCTCGCAGTATCGACAACAGGAGCAATGGTTCTCGAATGACGACCACGAACTGAAGGTTACAACGTGGCGCAGCCCCTCACTGCGTGAATACAGGTGGCGGGCCGCCATCGGTTACATGCAGTCTAAGACCATATGTTGTAGAGATCTAGGGAGAGACAATTTCAGAATTCCGGGGCGGTTGAAATGATAATGTCAATGTGTTTATTAAGTCGATCCTCAAAAACACTGAGGGTAAATCGAATCGAAATTGCAAAATCGTCAAGTTATACCTACTTGTACATATCTTGATATTGTATGTCCAAGAAGCGACTATGCATTTTTTGTGGTTCCTTGAGCATTTCATTAGTTTTGATCTTATATAAATCTTAAACTTGTCCAATATTTTCTTTTCCAATGACTGGCCAAAGGAGCTCAAAATGTTCAAACAGAAAATGTGCCTAGTTCGGATAAAAGGGAAATATAATTATTGTCGGTATATTGGATATATGAGTTTAGGCGGAAGGAGGAACGTGCGCTTTGATGTCGATCCGTGCACTCAAGAGATATTTCGGGACGTTGATATCTCAGTGCTTTTATATATTTAGTTGTAACCGAATTTTGACTTACTTGATACGAAAGACTAAATCGAAAATACGTTTAAATTAAGCCCGATAATACTTGCTGTTTTATTTCAGCTTTTCGCAGTTGATGGACATAAAAATCATAAATGACTAATATTTATTAAAATATTCTCGAAAATACGTATAAAATTATTTGTAACAAGTTACGATACGCCACGTATAGATTCTACTGTGTTAATAAAAATCACCGCTACATATAATATTTATTAAAATATTCTCGAAAATACGTGTTAAATTATTTTAAGCAAGTTATGGTACGCCACGTATGGATTCAATTGTGTTAATAAAAGGCACCGCTAACTATAAAAGCAACAGAGTTAATAAGTCACTCGTCGCTGCCCTGGTTCCGATAGGCGACCGGACCTTTTCATTTCATATAGTGCCTCTAAATGAACGGGCACGTACGTGCGGCTTTTTCAATTAGCGAAAAAATTCGATTGTCGTTGAGTTTACAGTGTAATTGCCGTATTGTTACCCATCCATCTTGACCGGTTTAATGTGGACCCATCAGGGAAATGAATCGTCCGGTTGTCCGGTCGAACGGAATGAGAGGGCTATATGTACAGCCCGCCTCCTACTCACTGTTCGAAATTGCTTTCCGTTTAATGTCTGAGGCATCAACGGAAGTGGTGTGTTTCCGACTCTATTGCAGACTTTTATTGTTACATGTATATCGCATTCCTAGTGTGATACTTGTACGCTTAAAAGTGCATGGGGTGTGGTAAAACTTGAAATCTTTGTTTCAACCAACATATAAAACTACAAGATGAAAAGTAGGTTTATTTTACAATAGATAATGTATTAAACATAAAACTATTTAAAAATTAAAAATAAATTAGTCTTATTGGCTCATTGAAATACCTGTTGTTATATACGCTAATTAAGAGCATCTTTTAGGAATTTACCTCCGTATATATTCCTGTATATGCGTTTGACTGTGATATGTTGGTTGAACCTAAAGTTTTAATTAATTAAATATGTAATACCTTGAGAAGTAGGTATATTAAAAAAAAAATGTTTTTTGTACAAATTTACCTACATTTGACATTATTTAGAATAGAACTAAAACAACACGCACTTAAGAAATTTTGAATATTTAAGTATTCTGAGTTAACAAAGTTTTTGATACGTATTAAACATTGATAACTGCTAAGAACTTTTTTAATAATTTTACAAATTCTGTTCCCGTATCACTGGCTCTTTCCCAACGTTGAGTGAAGTAGTTTTGTCCGGTGCGAGGGGTGGGGGCGGCGGGGTTTCATCATTTAAGTTTATATCATCAATAATTTGATGATAAAAGTCTGTGAGTTATCATTTTGTTTTATTTAGAATATAGAACTATCGCCCGTTTTACTATGATGCTAGGTCCACTAGGTCACGAATAAATAATCGTTACTTTTTATACATGTAAATTACCATATCGATAAAATAAACTCGAGAGTCTGACAAACTTCGGCCGTAGGTACAGCGGATTACAAAATTGAGTTTCGCAAATGGAGAAGAAATATATCCAAAGAGTCCCGGAGTTGCGATAGGTTCCGCTCGAGTGATTTCAGAGCACCTGCGGCCTGAGTCATCCGTATCGAAACTATTACATGGAAAGAATTTTACTTTATACATACATTGTATCTACATGTATTATATTCTGATATCCAGATCAAAACGTTAATATACTGTATATTAACGCTTTGAATGAACGATGAACCATGGTTATAGAATCATACTTGATTCTTATATTTCTTTATTTTACTTTTTTCAATGGAATTATATAAAAATTGGAATATGGGTTCAGCCCCATCATCAGGGGACATACTGTATACAATAATTTGCACGTTATTAAGTATTTTTGAATTATATTTAGTTTTTGTGATTATGTTATATAGGTAAACATTACATTAGTTATTAAATTATTATCTACCATAAAAGTACGAATTGACTGGAAGCACTGCGCTTACCGTCTAATCACTCTCCCGGTTTCAGTCCGCAAGGTCCCCGCGCACCAGCCTTTACCCCCGCGACATTGCGTTTGACAGTTTCGATACTGTGACGTGACATATATCAGTCTCTATTAAAACCATACGCTGCTGTCAAATTTATTTATTCTATGGTATCTACCATCAATAGCAGTAATTAATAATATTATTTGATACAAAATAAAAAGCAACACTTATTTGATGAAGAATGTCCCAGGTATTATAATTATTATGTTTCTAATACTAAAAGAAAGATTGAAATGGATGTAAACTATAGTTTCACCGGTTCCCATAAATTAAAAATAATGTTGAAATAAGTACCATATTTTTGTAAAGATTTTCGATTTCGTTAAGTTTACCTAACATAATACTCGCATTAAAATATTTTTAGTTGGCTTTCTAAATCTACGTCAGAAATACAGAATGGCTATATTGTTTTGTATATTAAATATTTTTTAAATGATTTTCCAAAACCGCAGTGTTCTTATGATTCGTAATGTTTTTTTTAAACACAACTTAATTGAATGTTTTAAACTAAGTGGAAAGAGATGTGTGCAAATCGACTCTGGTTTGGCCTTTAGTCTGCCGTCGCTATCCAGCGCATCGGAAGCCCGCGGCATGTCTGTCGGTAATTCAATACTACGTTCTATATTTACTTCTTGAAATTATCCGATACGGATAAACAATGCTAGTTAAACGTTTTAATATCGACTGTATATACGACTTCGCCTGCGTCGCTTTATTGGCGATGACATAGCGGTCAGAACCAGCATGATTAGTTTTCTTTTTCGTTTCCTATATAGTATAAGGTAGGTAAATGTTACGCTAGAACTAACTTCTCTGACAAAATCTATGTAGTCGTTTCCATGTAGTATTTAAACTAAAAGACTGAAGAGAAACAAATTATCCTAAAAAAATAACTTATAACGATTCTCATAATATTTCAATTAATTAAATTTCGGTTGGTATACTAAATAAAAGGTGTTATATTATTGAAATATTGCATTGTATTATTTTAATTAAAACAAAAACTTTATAACTTTGTATATAAATTACTGAATAAACGAAACTGTGTAGTTCAGGCGAATCGGCCGCTGATATAATTTATAAAATTATTATTACTATGAGACATGTCTTACGTTTATCAGCCTGAAGATTCGTGATGAGTCTTTGTAATACATTTTATTTCTTTAAATTATTATTAATAAACTGAAGAACATTTTTAAGGTAACTTAGGTTGTTGAATTAATTTCCTTAATACATTCTTTTTTAATTCCGACTATTGTACGACAATAAAAAAATTAATTTTAATTGTTGTGCAATGGTCAGAACACTACAATATGAAGAATATACAGATTAATGGTACAATACAAATAAATTAATCTGCCTTTTGAGTATTTATTACTCAAAAGGCAGCTCAATTATAATTGTTTTCTCATAATGAAAAGACAGATTCTATGGACTTGTCATTGACTCGTGAGTTCTCACATTTCTTTGTTGTTATTGTAAATTAGTAGATATGTATTACTTGTTGTTGTGAAAGGAAAGTAATTCTCTACGGGCAGAACCTTTACGGGTAGCATCTTTAATGTTAATAATTTGTATAATGGAAACTCCAGGTCAGTTCAGTGCCATGTAAAATTTAATATTGTTTGTATGTGACTGTTTGTTTCAAAATAAAAAAAAATCATTTTCCTTCGATTTTGATGAACCTAGGCGATACGTAAAAAATATGACAATTACATATAACTGAACGTATTTTTCCGGAAAGGTAGAAAATTTAATTCAAATCCTTGTCATGCCTGCCGGTACAAACAGCGCTTAGGTTTTTTTTAAATATTTTTTAATATTCGCTTGCGGACGCTTACTGCTAGAACCGAATGCCTCGTTTAGTATTCAAATTTTAATGGAAAATCGTTGTATCTGTGACATCCCTCAACGAATGTATATGAAAATGTTTGGATTGTTGATAATTTTTGTTGTACGAATTAATATCACGAATCGGTTCGATTTCGCGACTCAAATGAGTGATAAAAATATTTTTATTCATCGGGCATGTTAATTTTGTGTCAGCTGAGACAAGTCAAATCTAATTTAAAAATAAATACCTGAATTTGTTGTTGATACAGAAAAGATAAAAACGCCCTTAAATACATTTCTGTAGTATAACATCGCCATTATAGCAATGGATGATGTGTTGATGGCATATGACAGTATCATTAAATTCTTAAGAAACCTTCGTTGACTCGAGAGTTATAAAGACATGATATTTTCACTTCGTAAACGTATTATTTATTTTTTGTTTTTCATAACTCTTGATGAAGGCAAGCTTAATAGTTAATTTCTTTGCGGATATTTCCTTATACTTCTTAAAATGCTTTTTTATTAGTAAACGTTACGATCACGCTCTCGATGAGTTTTATGCGTGTCGAATATTAAGTATCAGAAAATCGCATTCATTTAGCCTTATCGAAGTGTATAGAAATAAGACCTGAAATCATGTTAATTAAATACAATTTTTTTTTCTGTAATCGCTGGAGGGAGATTGTCGTTAAAATTCTGTCAGAACTTCGACCGTTTTGTTCTGTTCATCGATCGACCATTGATGCTGAATTTAACATTTCTTACATTTTTAACTTACGACTTAATATTATCAGAACTTGTTTATGAAATTCATTTTTCTCTAAAACTGTGATCCAAACGATTATTGTCTGCGATTTTATTTTCTCACTTACCCCTAAATAAAAGGGCGAAATGAAATGCTATTTATTATCTCAAATTTGAAATTTGGCAGACTATCGATCGATGAATAATCGACTATCGATAGATCGATTTTATTCATTTTGTTTCCTACAAGTTTGTGTATATTGATTAATGCGGTGAAATTCAAAATAATCGAAGTCATACAATAATTATATATCGTCCATAGTTAATTGTAAATCAGATAATCATAGACAAAAAAATCTTCGGGATCATAGTTATAAAGAATTGAATTTTCTACCACTTTGGTCCCGATCCCTTTTAGTCGTAAGTTAAAAATTTACGAGTCATTTAACATGAACGTAGGAAAACCTGGACGTGGCATCGCGAATAATTTACTGATGCATCCCTAGTATGTCAGCTAGCTGTGTACGCACGCGTCAGATTATAACCATACTCATACCATATGTCTACCGACCGCCAATATACTCGGAAGTTCCACTCACATATACTTACGCGGCCGCCATTGCAATGCTTCGTTGGTTGTTCAGTGACAGGGAGTCTGGAGTTTAGAGATAGCGGTCGATGTACTGGCTGAATTTCGACGAAAATCTCCATACATACTACTCTCTCTCCCCTCTCCCCCAACCCCCTAACAACGAATACAAAGGACATTGTGGTATTCACCTAATTAATGCAATGTCGTATTGTAAAGTGCGATAGCAATATTTGGGTGTATATGTGATATTTTAATTGTGTATTAATGATTAAATTCGTTGATTGATCACGTTTAAAGGTGATTTTACGCAATCAAAATATTCATCAATTGAACCCAGATTAAAGTAAATATTTGTTGGCCGAAAATTAACGTTTATTTTACTAAACACAGATTTTGCAATGTTGATCTGCGATGGTTCGTGCTTATGTGCAGCAGATAAAAAATTACAGTACATTACCTATTGTTTATTTACTTTTTGTTATCTAATGGAAAAATTAAGACAAACTTGCCTAATAGAAATGTCTAGATAATCCATCTTTTACTTGAAATAACAGGGTTTACAGGTAACTCTTTCGTATGTAGAGAGAGAGAGCCCTTCGATACTAAGTTGTATTGAAGGGAGCTTTCATAATGTCCGAAAATACTAAATATATTATGCCATATTTAATATTTCAATGCCATTTCTAAGATTGTCAAGGTGCTAATATATTGTAATAGTGATTATATTCAGTCAATCGTAATGACTCGTAATCGTAATCGTCAATGATTTTCTGTTCAAGTAGGTTATCTGTCGTATTTATAACTTCAGGTGTGGAATTATGATTGGTTCGACGCGTTTGCCAAGGAGAATTATATATCCCGCGGCGCCTCGGAGCCAATAGATAAATTATCCGGCACGCGACACAGCCGCCGCTATACCCGGCCCCTACCCTCTTATTTTATCGTTATTGAAATTTACCGTTTCATATATCATTCTCTTTCGCCTTGAAATACTTAGACGTTGGATAGGCTCACTTGTATGCAGATTACATCTACGCCTTAGTAAATTGAATGGGGTGCGCGTTATTAATTTGTTACTTGATGGTGTCAATGATTAAGACTAACTTACCTGTATTAATTTATTAATGACTTTTTAGAACCCATTAAAAATGCAAAGGTATAAGAAATTTATTGGGGGAACATCATCCCCTCATGTTAGTGTTCAATCGCTAATGTATTCCTTTTGGTTAAATATTTTTAGCCCGTAGAATTTCAGCTCCGACAGCCATATAAGCATAGAGTAAATAAAGACAACAGCGTTTGGTTTTAATAGAGTCAGAAATGTTACTTCACAGTATCGAAAACTCACCAAACGGATACACCAGCTAGCTAGAGTAGGAGTGGCTAGACGGTAAGCGCAGAAGACGGCTTCTAGTCAATTCGTATTTTTATGCATAGATATATATGTCTCTGAAGAGAATCGATTGATTCGTAACCTTATCATTTCACTTATTAAGATTTTACTTGAGAGCTTTTAATAGATGAATGATGGTATTAATTAGAAGCTGTTTGAATATTATTTTAATTAATGTTTATTAATTCAACACTTTAGATTATTATTCAACAGCGTATCTTTAAAATTATAATTTCTTATACATTTTTAGAGTTTAATCCTCTGCGTTAGGTTTTCAATCTATATTCAATACAAATATTTCGATATCTAAAACAATAGTATTTATATGTGCTGTATTTAATAATATGGTCTTGTAGAGATATAAATAAATGTTGATTCTAAAAATTCTAAAAAAAACTTGCTTATATTGACAACGCAGCACAGTTTATAATGTCCATAGAAACAGTAGCGTGTATCTTTGACCTACTCTCTTTGATGTAGCGATTTTCAAATGGAATCAACTCGTGTATGGTGGCCGGACAGCATCGAGTTAGATTGTCGCGCAGTCAGTAGTAACGCGACGTTTAAAAGCGTTTTTACGCTCGCCCTCTAATAGACGGGACGTTCGGTCTCCCCTGCAGGGGCGCTGGCCCACGACCCGCAATAAATCGCGACGGCTTTTATATATACACAACGCATCGTACATATTATGAACCTATAAAATGATCACACCACAAAACACTATTGCGGTTCGAAAAAAATGATAGCTTGAACTGTAAACGTCGATTGTTACAACAATATTACCCGCGTTCTGAAACGCCGGTCAAATCATTGATTTGTTAACCGGCTTTTAATTTTGATGGGAGTGCCGTTCATTACACTAAAATTAATTAACAGGCGAGTTGTCAATTTAATCGATTAAGTCGTTCGATCATTTGCTATAACATCCAGGTCTTATTTTTTGGTATGTTGATGATTAGTAAACTTGATAACTACGGTAATACCTTGACGTTACTCAAATAAAAAAAAAGACGATCAACTGGACTAGCGTTTCAGAACATGGATGAACAAATGCTAAATTTCGATACACTGACCTTCAAAAAGTAAAATTAATAACACGGAACTTGAAGCGACCTTCGTGGTATTTAAAAACGGGTTTCTAACTATAAATAATTATTTGTGAGCATTATTCTTGTATCAATTTGGTAATTCATCTTCATTTTGATTTGCTTGTTGTACTTGATACCTATATTTCTCTTTTATTACCCGATTACGGCGCCAAAGGAGCGTCTATGATTTTAGCGTGTCACTTGTTCCCGCATGTCTTCTAAATTACCTGTCATATAATTTGACAAATAAGGTATCGTTGAAAGCGTCTTGAGTGTCCGCTGCTTATTGGCTATGTTGCGTCACACCAAGTTCAGTAAAGCGCCCTCTAGAGGAGCTAATGTATTATTCTATTGTATGTATTATTATTATTTTTTAATGTGCACATTTAAATGGACACATTTAAATATATATTATTAGCTGTGCTCGCTACTTTATTTGCATTAACTCGATAATTTATGTTTAATTCATTTAAAAACTAAAACCCGACCACAGCTATGTCTCAAATATAAGCTCAGGCGTTGTTTTCAGCCGGAAATGTCTTGTTTCATGTTTTTCAGTTTGTTTTTTTTTCGTAGTCGGGTTTTAGTTTAAGAACTTTTTTTAATATACTGTGCGTGTTCTTGTAATAAAGCAAATTATCGCAAATGGAGTACATTGCATTCGTAATCATGATAAGCATCCAGTAACTATGTTTGAATGTTTCAGGCAAATTGTTATCATCAATCAATTAAAACTCGTAAACGAACTAAGATAACTTTTTGTTATATTGATGAGACAAATCAAATAAATATATAATAATCTGACTTCGGTCGGCCCCCCTTCATTCGAAATTCATGTCCCCGTAATAGAGGTTCGTTGTGAATGTCCTAAAACGTCTATGGAACGCAATCGCCATCTGTTGCGCTATTTGGGCCTTTATGTATATAACGAGGGTAGTTTTAAATACCTTCTGTAGGGATGATCCACTACCTTATATGCCTAAATTGTCTGGACATTTAAAGGTATCGTGGTAGGAATTAATAGGGTTAAAGAAGATTAAATTGAATGTTAAAGTAGTAACTTACAGTAAATGGTACAAAAATTAATATATACGATCATTTTCGTGATTTGTTAAAAAATTTTTCTTATTAAATATACTTACCAGTTGGAAAGATGTGAACCTAAAATTATAAAATTAAAAGAATAATCAATCTTATACCTACACAATATTTGGTACGGCAGTCGTATATATATATATTTTTTCATATACGAGTGGCATTAGTTCGGAAATTTTGGAATCCATCGAAGGCAACATAACTTATGTGCAAAGTCTCACGTATTCTTTTTAAATCGCGTTTCTTGCGAACTTTTTTTTAAAGTAACTTCATGTAAAAATATTTACTACGAAAATTTATAATTGTTTTCTTTTTTTGATGTAGATAGTTACTTAATATTTCTCATTATATTTAGTTCATCTCTTTGTTTTGATAAGATACATTTGATAAGATCAGTTTGAATATATTGACTGTCTAACTCTGTGATTCGCTATTTCGTTTTGGACGCCATTTTGAATTAGGATTTTTTTTCTAATGTATACGGTGTTGATGTGTTCTAATTGTCAAGCCCGGTTATTTGATACCCATATTGAGGAGGTTGAAAAAAAAAATGTAAGTACTTAATCCGTCATTTTGTGGTGGCGACCATATAGGATTTGGGTTTTTTCCATAATGTATAGTATTCTACCAGTCAAGCCCTTTCATTCGATGCCCATATTAATGGGTTTGAAAAAAGATGGCTTTCGCCATTTTGTTGCAGCGGCCATAATGGACAACTTCGGTAGTGGTACTATTATCATTTTTTTCGTTAAAAAAATTCTTACTAATGTATTAAGTAATATACTTTTTATTTCATTCAAATTCGCCTCTTAGTTTTTGCGTGGTAAGCAGTTAAACTTTCAAAACCTTTTAACGGTCCGCAGCCGCCCGCGAACTGGCGGTGACGTCACCGCACCCTACTGTGTTCGAACGCGCAATCGTTTAATACCGGCAAATAATACATTTCTGTGATTTGCATTGACTATAAGTTAAATTAAACAAATCTATAAGTTAAATTTGAGATCTCAAATTTATAAGGCCATAGGGCCATGGTTCGAATCCGGGCGTGTACGAATGTGTTTTTCTGACTTAAGTACATTAACTATTACAAACGCCGTGCCTCGGAAAGCACGTTAAGCAGTCGGTCCCGGACGCTGTCAATAGATGGCGGTCGTTACAATCCCCAACCCTCAGTGGAGTAGCGTGGTGGATTTAAGCTCCAAACCCCCTCCTTACCCTGGGGGAGGCCTAAGCCCCTACTGTGGTGTAACATGGGCTGATGATGATGATAAGTTAAATTAAGAAATTAATATTTTACATAAACGATTAAATGTAACTACCTAGTTTGCAGTTCAAATATAACTAGAAAAATGACCGACGAAGGATTTAATAAAGCACAATCTGATAAACTATCTCGCATGGATTCATTCATGGTGGTTAATTATTTATCAAAAAACCCATGCTATATCAATGCTGAGATCCGAGGATTCCAAACTAAAAGGTATGTGTTTTTATCAATATTATTATTATACTTGGTAGAAAAATCAATGTGGTAGAAAAAGGGTGATAGTGCCGCGCGCACAGATTTTGTTCGTGCTGTCTGTTCTACTACTATTTAGTTCAGTGGAATAAATAGCTTCGTTGGTATCGCGATTGTTGCACTTTTGTACATGGGTACTATGCAGTATTTGTAGCTAGTTCGTGTTCCATTTTAGTTTAAAAAAAATCAATAATTAACGTAAACGTAGCGATATACGAAGGATTCGCGCAGATCCTTCAGCCGCCCGCGACAAGTAGCGTGTGATGACGTAGGTAATCTTACCGCTGAGCATCGCGAGCGATATAATTCAAACTGATTTCAAATAGCTGTAAGTCTGTTATTTTTCAAAATATTTTAATTTTGATTTCACTGTTATTTTTTATTTATTTGTAGGAGATTTTTTTACGCTAATAAAAAAAATATACGAAAGTTGTCCATTGTATTGTCTTCAGAACTAAAGGTGTGTACCAAATTTAAAAACCTAATCACAACGTAGCATCCGAATAGTGTATGTATTGATACGTAAGTACAGTACACAGTATGAATATATATTATTTTAATAAATTTAACCAATCCGCCATTTTGTCTCATATTTAGTTGTGCTGACAACCGATCTATACGTCGGTCGTAATGTATATATATGTTTCAGCCTACATAAAATAAAAGTTTGAATGACCTGTGTTGTCTCATTTCTGTACCAAATCATATTGCGTTTAAAAACCGTAGAACTTTTCACCCGAGTACGTTAGCTTCGGTGAATTCGAAACAAGTGAAACAAAAAGTATATTAATTGCCGTATTAGGTATGTACGAGTATCATGTTTATACAGGAACAAGAAAAATTCAATACAAAACCTTAAATAATAAAGATGGAATGTCTCGTACTTCGAAACGACCGAAAACGTGAGCAAAATGTCACTCAGTATTCGGAGAGACCACGCGTCATTATCTTTTAAACAAACATTTTGTTAAATTATGCATGAATGTAATTTCAGAACCTTTGTTTTCTTTTGCAGTACGAATTTTACATGTTTTTCCAGTACGCACAAAATTCTACTTCACCGTCAAAATTCCAAAACATCAAATGACGTATATTTGGTCTCGTTACGGTGTATATTTTTTTGTTCACGTTTTTGTTGTCACAACGCGGAATTTCTATGTACATCCTTGTATAAAAGAACCAATTTCAAATTCTTATCAAATAAAAACTTGACGCTCTGTCGTGACTATCAATAAAGTAAGTAGATAGTAAGCGTTTCCCTTAATGTCACGGTTACATGGAAAAGAACATTGTTCAAATACATAAATATTAACTCGTGTACATTGCCGATTTTGAGCTTCATCATCATCATCAGCCCATTTTTACCCCACTGCAGGGGCTTAGGCCTCCCCCAGGGTGAGGAGGGGGGCTTGGAGCTTAAGTCCACCACGCTGCTCCACTGCGGGTTGGGAACTGTAACGACCGCCATCTATTGACAACGTCCGGGACCGACTGCTTAACGTGCCCACCGAAGCACGGTGTCAGTGATATTGTGTACTTAAGTCAGAAAAACTCATTGGTACACGCCCGGATTCGAACCATGGCCCTATGGGGCCTTATAAATTTGAGACAGGTTCGTTGCGCTCTGGGCAATCACGACACTTGATGACACGACATTTTGAGCTTACGATCTATGTAAATTCTACGAAATGTGAATTTGTTGTCTCTCGTGTTAATATTTATCAAATGGTTGGGTGTTTACGTAGACTTGACAGTTCGTGTAGGGGGATGTAACCGACTTCAAGTTGTTTCTATGTTCGACGCACATGGTTTTAAAAAATGTGTTTATAAAGTGTGTGTACGATTTCTCGGAATAGGCTACACCTGAGGGCCAAGTGTGAGTTTTTTACTATTAACTATGTAGTTTGCGTTTTTTATAATTTGTATGGAAACTCGTACAGCACATCTAGCGGTCGTTTTAGGTAACTACGAGTTTCCATACAAATTACGGAAAACGCAAACTACACAGTTAATAGTAAAAGAACTCGCACTTGGCCCTCTGTTTGGAAAGTTTAAACTGTTTTCTATTCAAGTAGATCCCGAGTAGTCCTATATAGTTTCTATGACGTAGAACGTATTGTATTTTAGCAAATAAAAAAAAAACAGACATGTTTTTTATGTATGTTCACCGATCGGAAATGGTTTAGCCAATTTAGATAATAAACTGAATTGTATTCTGTTAACATACCGTTTTCTCAAAAATTTTGAAAATAACCATGCTTATAAGATTATCATCGATTTATGGTTTTTACGCATTTTGTGTTATTTCTCAAACACTCATACATATAAGTGGGGTTATTTTGCGCATCCCATCATATAAGGTATCATTAGGAAGCTCTTTTAAAATAAAATAAATCTGTAGACCTTCTGAGCTATATGCTGCTATTGCATAAATAAAGCTGTACCTGCTGACTATTAAACCCTATACAGCGCGTGGACAGACACACACTTACTTGGCCAGTATTCTGAACACATTAAAGTTGCTGGAAACTTTGGAGTTGATATTCCAGAAACGGGGGCCAAACTAAATAGCGGTCTATAGAGCCTCTAGTTTTTCTTTTCTAAATTTTTCAACATTTTATTGATAGCGGCAAAGTCGCGTTGTTAGCAAACAGTTGATTCCAAGTTTTAATTAAATAATTTTCTCACTAATTGTTATAGCAAAGCTAGAGCTTTGTGATATTTACGCGTGTTAGTCTGGGTCGTGTAAGAGGATAGTTACTGCAGAGTTCACGCCTCTACAACTTATGAAAATTGTTTACAATAAAATCTCTTTGTAAATCGGGACACTTTTTGCTTAGATGGCTGCTTCATCTGAGAGGGCAATTCGAAGTACCTACTTAAGTTGTTCCAAAATTGTCATTGTTTTGTCTATATTGCATTTTTTGTGCGTTTGTTGAATTATTTTGACTTAGTTCTTACGTTATCCATGCAAAACGTAGACAACCGAATGTTAACGATTCTGCTAAGAAATTCATAGCGTCCTACGAAAGTTCTACGAAAATAAGCGATCCCTCCACTGTATAGGTAGAATAGATACCAAGATATATCTCAAGAGACAAGGTTTCTTTTTATAAGCTTTTTATTTAGCTTCGTATGTATGTTTTGGGAAAAGCTTGCAAGTTAATTTAGATCCACTTCCTCTAGACTTGCGAGGTTGAAATTTTGCATAGGTATAAATGTGGTTCCGCAGACGATACATTTATCTACTGACCAGGTCCTGTTGATGCAGCTAGGATAGTCTCTTCACGAAAGAATCCCTCAACTGTTATTCGTAAGTTTTATTTTAAGTCATGTGTCGCCTTGATATGGTATATTTTTGTTTCAAATACATTCTTTAAAATTTTCAACAATATGACAGTGGAATTACGTTTGTAGGGAAAAATCTCGGAACACATCGCCACAATTTTTTGTGTCATTTCTCCTTTTGTTACACAATAAGCACATTCAGTAGACAAACACTTTTCATTCTCAATAGGCATTGTTTGAAGTAACCAAAGTAGCCAAAAGTTTACATCACAATACAGTCATTGCTTTGTTTGTTTTGTTATATATACTTACCAAATGGTTGAGTAAACTTTTTTTAATTGTTATTATTGCGCATTGGCACGTGCATGAAAACGGGACTATTCACTCGCTAAAAAATAAAAATGTAACAAAAGAAACACGAGGAATTTGAAAACATGAATGTAAATTGTTGTTATTGTACTTACGAGTTTCACTTATCTAAAAAAAAATGTTCGATTATGAAGGTTAGTATATTATGACCTGCTAAAAATGATGAACTACGGCGTGCTATAGGGCCGCGTACGTAAAAATGCATAATTATTTGTTTAATAAAATTTCAGTGTACCGATTCAGTGATACGTCCTCAATTTAAAACTTGGTGTTGCAAATCTACATCAAAAATTTTAAAATTTTGAGAAACTTACCTAAGAAACTTATTTTTATGATTTTTCTACGCTTATTAGTCTAGCTCTAAGTTTAATTTTATTGTTACTTGTAACTACCTGTTAACGATTACGACACCCTAATAACGATTAAAAATCCATTTTAAATTAATTAGCTTTTAATTTCATCTCTCACTATATTGATCACTAGCGGGCGGCCTCGTCTTCACTTATTAGTTGCCTCCAAAGCAAGTATTTTTTAACAAAATTACAGTTTATTCCTGTCCCTTTCCCATTCTCTTATCTGATTTTTATGACTTTCTTCCCCTTTCAAAAATGATTCGCTTACTGATCTAGGCGCCAGTTTCATTTATGATCCCCATGCTAATCGCGATCTTGAATACGTTCTCAACCCCAATTCGATTCGTGTCCGAGGTTTCAATCCTCTGGCACCTCCCTTTCTTCTTTACTCCTCTCTTCTCCTTTCTTTTTATTTTTTGTACGTATTTTTATAGCAACCCTATTTAGACGAACCCTTATGGCGATGACGAAAATTTCATTAACCTTTAAACCTGACCGATCATTTTCAAACTTTCCAACATACTTCATTTAACTTTTGAACTCCTGAATTCACGTAGGCTGTATGAAATATAGCCTATAGTCAATAATGAATAGCTTAATGCCTTTGAAATTGATTAAGCCGTTCCCGAGCTTTATGCTTTTGTACACATACATACGTATTAGTATTATATACGTATATAGATATATAGATACGTATTATTTATGGTCTGCCATATTTATAGATGCATATTATACGTTCAAACCAGATAAATAAGCTATCCAATATTTATATTTCATCTAAATCAGTTAAGGCGTTCTTGAGTTTTGCATGTTCGAACATATTCGTACAAATGAAGAATTTTATATGTAAGAGTATAGATTTCGCAAAACCATTTGTTGCGTATTCGTCACGTTATTGTCGTATACATTACCGATTTAATATACGTTTCTTAGTGTTAAGTTGGGCGTATTTTTTTTTTTGCACGTTGGTATGGCATCATTAGTCCCACTTGTCAACGTCAATTTGTTATTTACCTTTTGATGCTGGGAAGTTCTTTTAGCCGGTGATTTACGGCGTGCTGAGCCATATTTTATTACCTTGTTCGGTTAATATAGAAGTTAGCGAACATTCTGCCATCGATTAATATTACAAAGTTCACGAAATTTTAGGAGCTTTAATAAGTTTAGCATGAAATTATGTCGGTTGGCTGCGGTGCCTCAGCGGCGTCCCACGGCGGCGTAAATAAATATTGTTTCCAACAGCTTAAGACGTTCTAGGGAATTATTATGACATTCGAAAACTTCCCGATGGACGGCAAGGGCGACTCCATTAATTTGTTATTATTGGTAGGACTTAAATTGGCAATATTTTACGTTATTTTAAATTCTTTAGTTGAAGGTATCGCGTATCAGAAAAAGCTGAAGTAGATATATCCAATTTCTTTGTTTCGTGATCTCGTTGCCGAAGGAGGTAATGTAAAGAAGGTATTGTCGCCGTCGGCGAGTATGGTACAAAATCAATTTTGACTCCTTGGTTTCCGCCAACCTCTCAAGACAGTTGTTTTCTTTGTTCTCACATTATTTATTTTTGCGAACCGGGGTAATAGACAGCGCACTCGGTCCCGCATAATGGCGTTCGCCGAGAAAAAACAAAGATCGGACGACGAAAGCCACGCGGTACACCTGCCGCCCTCTTTCCTCTTTCTCCTCTTTAGCACGGTTGTGGTATATTGCAGACTGGATAGCATAAATCAATTATCTATGCGTGTTCCTGTTATTCATGCCTAGGTATAATAATAATTCAGTTTATGTCATAGAGTATTATTACCAGCCTAAAGGATTGTATTTCTATGTGTGGGTAGGTATCGGATGTTTGTGAACGTTTGAAGTCTAAGAATAGGTTACTCTAATTAGATATTGATTTATCGCAAGTCTTTCGGTTGGAAATGGAGTTACTGTGTTGTCTATTCGTATGTATAATTTTTATGAATATTTCATCAACTTTCGTTTCTATACTGTTAACTTATAAGTTATAGTGAATTTCCTTCAGGCGATGTCAGTTACTTACCGTAAGAAGCTACCGGCACCCCGTGAGCACTTAAGGCCCCGCCGCCCCGTCCCCATGCAGATTGGATGACGCCTTATGATTTACGCTCCGGGCAAGGCGGGCAAAGCTCGCACATACTTTCAGGATCAGAGGAGTAATGTACACGTTAACGTTGTGTAAATATGTCTTCGAACTGAAGTTGAATCGAATATAGGCAGTAGTTATTTTTTTTATATGACACTGTACTGTTTTTATATTTAAAATAATTGATTTATAATCGTATTTATTATAATTCGATTCGATTGGTGTAAAAAATTCACGAATTTCACGACTTATCTAGTAAAGATCGCACTTGATCAAAAAACTAAACATAAAATTATCATTTTATATTTTATGTTAATATGCGGTGTTAAATTTTGGTTCATTATTGCTGTGTGCAACTATTGGTAAATATTTTAATTTTCTTTAATAGAATATGTCTCCAAGAATGTGTAAATTAGGTCCAAACAAGTTTTGCTATGCTTGTGGTAAAATAATCATGCTAAAAAAGAGACAAATCATTGAAGTTGTAAAACAGGCACAACTTTAATATTTTCAAATTCCCAGAAGAAATCTAGAAAAAAAAGGATTCATCGAGTGGTATGTGAAAATTGAAGAAGTATTTTAACAAAATGGGTTGTAGGAAAACATAAATACCTACAATTTGGGGTACCAATGTTGTAGATAGAACCATTAAATCACACTACCGACTGTTACTTTTGCCTTAAAAAACTTGGGCGTCATAATATAAGCAGTAAATATATACGTACCTAATCTCAATTGGCTATCCTAAGATAAATTGGCACAAGTCTGTACAAAAAAAAAGAGTAATCTGTGACATTATTTTTTTAATGTATAAATATTTGAGTAAATAAGTACATATAATAAATATTTATAAAATTTCACGTCCTAATTTTTTCTTTAACTTCAGACTTATTTATAATAAAATTTCGTATCAAATATCCTATCGATTCAAATTGCTTTCATATATGGGTAAAAAACTTTGTAATGTAGTGTAATTAAAACGAGAGGTCTTTTTGGATAGATGAACAAAATTATTTCTGAGACAGAATCCTAAGAATTACTAGCAAATATGTATATAATAGTGATAACATAAAGTTTTTTTTTTTAATTTAACAATGCTTATAGAATACACAAGGCACAATATACACAAGTACATAATAGCTGACAATTATTATTCTTTTAGTTCACGCTTGTTATTCATTCGAGTTGAATCGTAGGGATGTGACGTGTCGATGACTTTGTACCGCATTACATCGTTACACCTCAAACGTTAGTAAAAAGATTAATGAATATTTAGTATATCGGCAGCTAGTATCTGTCGGAGCTTATGAAATATCTATTGACTTTTGGTGTCTGTGACCTCAGATAAACTAAGTATATGCGAATACGTCACCGGAAAGCGGTGTATGTGTGAGCGAATGTTGCCATCCTATTAAATATTTCCTCATACAGTAGTATTGTGAAGAATGTGGGAATATAATAAAACACAACTAGGGACTTATTATTAAAGATAATCATAAAAACTATATTCACCAAATCCGAAACTGTTAAGAATGATATTAATTGTAATTATTTATTTATATAGGTAATTTTTAGTTTGAATTTGGTTATTTTGCGCGCGAATCTGATAAAGCGCGTGCAAGTCTAAAAAAAAAACGCGCGTAAGTGTGAAAAAGTGTGCGCAAATCTGAAAAAAGCGCACGAGTCTCAAAAAATGCACGCAAATCTGAGAAAATGCACGCGAGTGTGAAAAACCGCGCACGATTCTGTTAACTGACATTGATCTGTCATTGGTCACAATAATTAAGTAAAGTCCGAAATATTCATTGTTTCGCACTTTAACTTGATAATGAATTCAGATAATGTTAACAATACCTAGGTAAAGTTAACGGTAACGGGTTTCAGGCTCTACCACTACCCTTTAGAGCATGTTATTTTTTGTCGTAATATATATGTTGTATAACATATAGTTTATAAAAAAAAAAATTTAGACATTTCAAAGGGAATTCAGTAGAGGTCAGTCATCATTCTACCGTACACGGAAAAAAAGGATTTGTTAATCTAAAGCAAATATTATTGAGTCAAGAATATTCTGATTTCCATATAAGGAAGACAATTAATGTGTTAGAAGTAAATAAAATATTGTTGAAAGTATATTATTGAAATAAAATATTTTTAATTTTATCCAAAATGTTTATTGATTTAAATGAACAGATTCCAAATTCTTTAAGTAACAATGTGTTATTGTTGCATAGTAAACTAACGTTCTAAATTTGACAATATTCATGTCTTGCTTTAAGCATTTATCATTCGGTTGAAGAATGTGACAGCTCATTCAGAAAATTATGTTATGCTCTATGAAGAATTATGTATTCATTTCAAAAGATATATTTTTTATTCAATAATATTTTTCTCTATTGTCGAGAATAATTTGATTTCAGTTAAAATATGATATACTTTTTATAACAATCTGTAATTGTTGTTTGACTAAATATCTTGTTTATATTGATAATATATAATTATTGGTATAAAAATTATCTTATTGCATATATGAATATCTTGCTTAAGTCAAGTAAATTTGTAGTTGAGCGAACAATATATAGTCTTTGTCTAAAATTGTATTTCTCTTAAGAAAAATGCCATTATTAAATCAATAATGTGATGATTGTTCTTTTAATATTTTGTTTACTTAGGTAAAGCATATTCTTATTTAAGGTGACGTGACATTGTCTTGAAAGTTACCTTACGTCTACGGCCACATTAGCGCACAGTCACTGACTTTACAATCAGACCAGCTAATCATGTCACACCACGTAACAGTAGAGCTGATTGTTTACGTGGCATAATGTGATTGGCTGGAGTGATTGAAAAGCCACTAACTGTGGGCTAATGTAGCCGTAAACTTAAGGTATCTTTCAAGACAATGTCACATCACCTTAAATAAGAATATGCTTTACATAAGTAAACAAAATATTAAAAGAACGATCACCATATTGTTGATTTAATAATGGCATTTTTCTTCAGATGGACAATGTTATTAAAGCTATGTTGAAAATTTATTTTCTTACTTGATGTAATACATTTTAGATAAATAAACAAATATATATTAAAGTATATTTATGTACATCTAAAATTTATTATGAATCAAGTAATAAAATAAATTTACAACATACCTAAAAAACATTATTCATCTATGAAAGTAATTTTCAAGACAATATCAAGCCACCTGAAACAAATAAGTGTCTTTAGTATGCATGTATATATATATTCGTATGACTCTACTAGTAATCAAAACTATTTAAGGGAGAAATAAAAATTAACACATATTTGGAAGTAAATAGGTAAGCAGTAAAAACCAATATTCTATTTCTAATTAATTTATTGAAATGACAGTAATTCTAAGTTTAAACTTTAAATTTAAACACAATTTCATCAATACAACTATGATAATATTTGAATTGCAGCTAATTGCAATTTGCAGGTTTTTCAAAGCACTGTAAGATTGGCTGAATTTGTGCATTGTAGCTGATGCAAACATTGATCTACAAATAAATATCTAAAATCAGATCAAAATAAATAGTGTCCTTATATAAGAATTTAGCTTAAATATGACAATCTTCTCCTTCTAGTTGATCAAAACTATGGTTTTACAAATATTCTGTATCGGCTGTGGACTCCAAGTATTCCTGTATTTTTTCTTTTAATTCAATTCTAAGTCGTAACACAGGACAAAGTTCTTTTAATGCGTCTTCTGATATTTTTGATATATACCGCGGTTTCATTTGATGTTCTGAAAAAGTAAAATAGCAAACTGAATCAAATGATAATGATTTTAAAACAGTATGTTCCAAACAAGTTCTCTATTGAATGAATGGTTGTTAACATACTATATAAATAATATAGGTACAAGTTAGGTATTAGAATTATGTAGGTATTTTTTACTGCATGAGTATAAAAAAGTGCATAATTATTCAGTGCCTTGGTGACGCAAGTTAAATTGAACGCCATTATTAAGTTTTAAATAGGCCAGATTTATAAGTACGTATATCATGGGTACATAATATTTTTATACGTGTACCTGATCTGATAAGAATAATAACCCAAATTACAATATTCTATTCAAATATGTAAGATTTTTGGTAAGATCAAAACGACAAAAACTGCACAACTTACTGTTTGTACTTACGCATAAAGTTTTTTTGAACATCATTCGGTACTGACCACTGTATAAGTAACTGAAGCATTTCCTGTTCTTCGTCCATTTTTGAATAGGCAATAAACAATAAAATACGAAACTAGGAATAGGACAGTAATAATAGTATGGGTAGTATATTACACTGAACAATGCAACGTACACGCACAGCCCACAAGTCATGAATAAAGCAATATTATAAAGGGAAGCAAATGTTATCAGAATGGAGACACATCAAGTGGAATCAACGGTTCACAAACAATTTAATTATTGTCTAAGTCACAACACAACAGGTTACAAATGGTCGCAGTAGCAGCACCACACCATAAACAAAATATCTCAAGTCTCAACTAGGGCAGGATTGCCAGATCGGACAAATCAGAATGCCAGCAACGTAACTTAAAAAACGAAATTATATGATCAGAATCGTAAATAATAATTATTAATAATAATAATATTCATTTATTTCTCTCTCACATAATATGATACATTAATGTATATTTAATTAATTAATTATTATTCAATATTTAATGTATAATTAATTATGCATATTTAAGAGCAATAATTATAATTTTAATACATTTACCTAATATATTATTACAATAGGGTATAATTCATTTTTTCAATATTTATTTTATTAATCCTTTACAGCAGTTAAAGCAGAAAACTTTACTCACCTAGATACTATAAAATATCGTTGATTAAAACTGGAACTTTTTAAGTAGATGACCTACGTAATGAAGTTATATCAAGCCATAAACTAAGACCAAAAAGCCTTTAACAGCTTTTTTAAACATTTTTATTTTTCAATTGATTTTGTTTCAGATTATGCTATCGTATCATATCAGTCAACTACGTATTCTTTAGTTTACATTCATTTACGTAATAAATGTATTTAGGTATTATAGTCTCGTAGTACTATGATCGAGCACAATATATTTTAGATATAAAATAGAACAAGATACTTTAGCGTAGGTAAATAAAAAAAAATCGTAACTACAACAAAATTAAGCAAAACAAAAGAGTGTTTGTGAATATAAGACCACGTAATATAAGTGAAAAACTGATATAAATAAACTATTAGTTAAACGCACAAATATACAACAGCATACGCGTATCACCTTAACTACTCTTAAATAAAGTATTAAATACCAATTGCGTACTCACAAATTATATATAATTGAGATATTACACTGATTATGCATAAAACATACGCGAATTACATAACGAGTATACGTGATTCAACGTCACCCACCAGAACGTGACGCGTGATGATTCAGTTTCGTTCACTGCTCAGTATGTCTTGTCTAAAGAAGTTTTAAAAAATACAGCTACGTCGTGGATGTACGTACAGATACCGCGTTGTGACAACAAAAACGTGACCAACAAAAATATTTGATGCAAGACGAAATACGGAATCATGGTCGAAATATTTATTTGCATACGCTTTATTTGTATATGCTATATCTCGATGTAAGTACATCTATGGTTACTATCTAAACTAGTTCAAACGATAAATCAAAGTGATAAAAAAAAAATTTAAAAAGTAGTAGAGGGATATTCTCCGTTAATATTTTTATATTTATTGCTGTTACAGAAATCATTTATTTTACTTTCCCTGCACTAATGAATTTTGCAGTAAGTGGGCAACACTTACCCTCAATAAAGGGAATACTTGACGGTAGGACCAATTCTAACACGTCGAAATTCAACAGTTCAATTCTTAAACAGAATAAAGGTGTAATATTAAATTAAGATAAAGATATTGCTATTGGAAGTAATTTTTCTATTGTTTTAACAATGTATTGCACACGTACGAAGAAGTAAATAAATTTGAACAAAGAATTCACGTTGAATTTCAACCAACAATACAGTTGTCATAACTTTACAATTCGTATTGTCATATTGAAATTAGTTATCTTCAATATAAAATTTCTCAGCCAATGCTTGCAGTAACTCGGACCGAGTGTCATATGCTTGTTTTAACAATTTAAATTTTTAATGCGACTCAATATGATGTTCTAACAAAGAAAAATATTATTTTGAGGTAACAATTGCAAATTTGTTATAGCAAGAATAAATTATTCGTGTAAGAATAAAACTCAACGATATAATATTTTATAATTGACAAAAAAAAATTCTTAATAAAAAGATGATATTATTGTTTTGATACAATATTTACTATATCCTGGCTTTATTCAATTTATGAGAGTCCGTGACGTGTCTGGTATCTTTAGAAGTAGAGAACCGGTCTAGCAATATCGATACGGTTTTCCCAATAGTGTAGACCTCAAAGCGGAAGAAGTTTGAACTTAATAATAATAATGTATCCATCATCACACCACCTCATAACAATGCAAATCATTAAAGTGTGCTATACCTACTTTATTTCACTCGCATAGTCGGACAATCAGAAGAACGGACTTGCAGGTACGGCTAGTAATTAGTAAGGAAGCCTTCCTAAAGGCTAATTAGCCTTTGTTTTAATTACGTGAATCGCGCAGTTAATTGTGAGCGAAAACATAGTGGGGAGTACGTTGGTGTAATCGTCACTGAAAGCGCAATTAGCGGTAAGGTTTCGGCCGAAGGGAAGGAACTTTTCATTAATTAGTAGGATGCCACGCGCCGCTGTGAAGTGTCGTTAGACACGCGACCGAATTATTGTCGCGCGGCCATTCAGTCTGCTTTCAATAGATGTATGAAGCTTACTCATCGCGTTCCATATGTGGGTTGCTTTGCTGGAAACTTTAACAAATGTCTTATTACCGTACCCAATACTCATGAGATTTTAATTAAATAAAAAATATCGGCTAAAGGAGGCTGAATCCAGAAGGCAAACTTTTAATAGTTTTTGGCAATTTAAGTTTTGTAGTATGTAACATGTAAAAAAAAATTTGGTGCCAATTTTTTAGATTCCGGGGGCTGACGTTCACGCGTTTCCGTTGAACTGTGGTATCACACTTTTGTAACGATCACAGGAAGACCGGAGCGTAAAAGAAGCAAGCGCGTCTCGCTTGTGTAGTTTACGATGTGATATAATCACTTATTAACCTATACACACTGCACATTAACCAAATATGGTCAGATTGAAAGTCACGAGCCATTTAATTAACAGAGACAATTGATTGATAATGATTGATGACAAATTAAAAGGTTAAACATCAAAATATGTTTCGATGGTCATAATGATCATACTCTTTACTTCTTTGGGGGAAAAGCTTTAATGTATATAATGTGTATACCGTAAAGTATCGAATCGCGGACTCGCTGCGTACAATATATTTATTATTGTAATAAAAGAAGCTTAAATTGCAGAATTATCAAGATGGAGCTTTTCATTTTTCAAAACGATCGTAAACTCGAGTAAAATAACAGACTCAAAGATTAGACAAATCAGACGTCATTATTATTGATTGTGTTAAAAAAAAAATCTGAATTCAATTTCACAGTGAATAAGCCAAAACATCAAATAACTATATATAGTCTGTAGCGCATATTTTTGCTCACATTTTTGTGGCCACGCCGCGGTCCATGTAAAGAAGATAACAGTTATTGTCAGTTTTAAATATGTAAACATCAGGGTACTAAACAAATAGTAGCCCCCTGCTTGATCCAACTTTGGTCAGACCACATAATTTCCATGTTTGTTTTCAGGTAGAAGTTACGTTATATTTCGTTATAGGAATCAGTTAATTGATGTGGTGGAAGTGGGGGGTGTAGGCGAGAATGTTCGAACGGCATCGTGTCACGCGATTGAGGTGTCGACGTGACGTTTGTATTTTTTGAGGTCGTATATAAACGTATTGATTTCTTGTAACATTGTTATTAACCCTTCAGACGCGTATGGTCACGTGATCATCGTATAAATACATTACGGTTGTGATACAGATGCTGTACCATGCGCGTCTGAAGAGTTGATAGACAATCATACCATTTTAGTTTCAGGTATTAAAATATCAGTATTTAGTAATTTAGCACCTAGGCTTTTATGTAGAATTAATTTTTAATTCTTGCAAAAATTTGACGTGACATTTAAAAAAAATTGTGAGACGTTTGTCCCCTTCAATCCGACTTTTAGTAATAAGGTGTTGACGTGACAGGTGCTGGAGAAGGAGAAGGGGTAGTAAGTACATTGAGTAGTAAATTAAGTCAAATGAAAAAGAACTGAAGGTCGCATAAAGCTTATAATTTCATTGTTACGACCGAAACAAACTTAATTGTGGCGCAATTTATTTGTTAATACAAGAAAAATGGCTGCCTTTTTTAATAACAGGTTAGCTTCTAGTTGCGACTTATTACGTATTCATTTCGGCATACGGTAGATTTTTTTTAACTTTTGATAGTTTTCAAGGAAACAGTAACTAGTTATGTAAGAAAGTTCCTTTTTCAATAACGTTGTTGATATATTTATTATCCGTGCCAAACGAGTATAGTTATTACCTTTTAGAACTGAATCGCGTGTGACATTAGCAAATATTCAGTGTGGCAGCTCACTGATAAAAAGTTACCACATGTGTAAGCTTTTAGTGACTTCGCGCTCTTGTTATTTGACTATAATATTTAAATTTATTATTATTATTTTGATTTGTGTATAACTGTGGTTTTTCGAAAACAGAAACACATGTTTTGTATGGTTATTTGCAAAATATTTGACCACGACCATGACCAAATATTTTTTCTAGAAACCATCAACTGTTTGCAGAACTGTGCTGCGCCAGAGGTTGATGAAATTTTATTATACAACAAAGTTCTTTGCATACGACACCTTGTTGCTGGAAGGAAACTATATGTATATATTTTGGTGATCTTTGTTATCTTGTATTTATTGCTCGCAATAATAGTTTGTTTCCATGATTAATTTACATGTTTATTAAAATATTATTTCATGTTGCATTGCATTTGCATATCTGGACTATATCTTGGGGTTTCTTAATTCTATAAATAAAACACACAGGACTAAAAATTGTTTATGAAGAAAGAAAAAAATGCATTCAAGTGTTCTCAGTGTGCATATTAGTTATTATAATTACAATTTCCCCCTCTGTTAGTTATAATAAACACAATTTCTTTTGAACCGGTAAACATTTTAACAACGAAACGGAATATGAACGTTCTTTTCCACACGATAAGTTTTAATTTCGCATGCAACTAGGTGACGACCGTAAGAGTAGGCAAATTTTTGCACCTAAACTCGATTTTTGTTCGAGACTGATAATAATATCTCTCAAAATATTTGTATCCAACTTATACAGACAGAACCAGAAAGTCGAAATATTTTTTTTTAAATAGCAAATTTTAATAAAAATGTCAGTTAGGACCATGGTGCGATTGATTGGCCGGAAAGGCAAAGGCGCTAGTGAAAAAGACCGCGAATCTGCCGGTCGATATAAATTACCCAAAATTCAAACAAACGTTTCCGAACCTTTCGTTAACTTATTACGTTTTATACCACACAGTCCTAGAATCAATTCCAAGATTTTCTACCTAAGTCGAAATAATATTTATTTATTATTGTAGAATTTAAAAAAAAAGGTAAATGGCTGCACCGAAAATTGTTTAGTTCCAAAAGGTATTATACTATACTCATTGGGCACGGATAACAATTGTAAAGTTGCCAATTCTCCATGCTAGTTCGATAAAGATTTAAGCATCGCATTAGGATACAATTTAATGACCGGGTTACCCAATTATTTTCGGATAGAGGCTTCGCACTGTCGTTTCTTACATAGGATGGTATAATCGTAGTTATGTTAGAAACGAAACAAACCCATGTTACTAATTAGACGTATATGTCGGAGCACGCAGCAGGAACGCGTCGTAAGTAAATTACCTACTTGAGTGCGAGTGAATTACCTACCTGTTACGCGGGGCGCGGTAGGGCGGGGACGCGCTGCGAGGTGGCTAACAAAGATTCCAAGGCGAAGGCATCCTTTTACGTCGCTGTCGGCTTGTAAATAGGCGTAGAGGTTTGCTAACAACTGTCGATTATTTCCCAGCCGCGAAGCCTCCTCTCATCCATTAGGCGGCCTCCCTTCGCTTTTCCGGTTCCCCCCCTACCTTTTACGCTCGCAGCTGGGGAACCTTCTCTGTAATATATCTGTCGAGGATCTAATTTTTGCTTGTATGCAATGAACTGAACACAACGGGCCGTTACTCGTTTCGCGTAAAATCTAGCGACTTTTTTTGTATATCAGCATTATTGGGCGCACTCAACGCTTCTCGTGCGTACTTTTCGCAAGCGGTTGAAACTCGGAAACGGTTGACGCTATTTTAGTGTCGTAACTCTAAATTTTCACTTTTATGGTATTTGGTAAAATATGTGAAGTGTGAGTCAATTTTTTTTTTATAATGGTAAGATGTTGTAGCAACTCAGGTATACGGTGGTATTTTCTATCTTGACGGATATTCGCCGTGACGGCCCCGGCTCTGCATTTCTTTCCGATCACGTCCGCGTCCTAATGATGTCGCTGATCAAGAAGCGCCTTAATTTGACGCTTTGGGCGGACTCAACGGAAGCTTTACAAATCTTGAAGCTATATGCAATATACACCCCGTTGTGTACCAGTGAAACGTACTTGTAAAATATTACATAAGTTAGACTTTAAGTACTTCGTTAGATTTAGTGCCAAATCTATTCCAGAATAACAATGACGTGCTCTCACAAATATTTCAACAGTCACTAAGTTCGAAATTTTGTAGGCAAACTTAACTCTTACCAAATTGGTGTATAACGACATAGCGTCGAATTGTCTTCTCAGATAAATATCTTTAGATTCATCTTCTAAGCTATAGTTATCCGATCCTTGATTTTGTATAGATCATAAACAAATACGAGGCGAATGATATAATTTCCCTTAGAACCTTGTTTTCACATAACATATATAGGTACTGAAACGAAAGGAAATCGTAAATATAAGAAATGTATACATCTAGCATTGGCTTCTTAGACCTACCAAATAATATACTCAAGTTAAACCAGATGCATTGCAGAAGGATGCACGTTACCGAACGCATGGATTGCACTGCAAAATCCATTACTGTGATGAGTTGCTTTCGCTAGACAAAATAAAAATGTATTTATACTTCATTCATTCTTTTTTTACTTTTAATGTCCTGTTCGTCACACAATGGGAAGTTTAAAAAAAAAAAAATTATTGGCGTCGTTAGGTGGCATCGGTTGGTTGAAATTTTGTCTGTGGTTGTTCGTTTTGGTTAAATACGTAGTGAAGTCCTGTTTTGCGAGTTTTGATATAGGAGAGTTTTAATGTACTTTTAATTGTTTTTTTAAAGATCTTGTTGTTATTAAGTTACGTTTATAACAAGTTTTTGTTACTGTAGTTTCATGTAGCGTGGTATTTAATATTAAGTAACAAACAATACCATACAATTTTTTGGTGACGTCTTGTGGTGATAACCAAAGAGAATATAGATATAAGTAAGTAGGTATCGTATTTGACACTGACAACCAAGTTGACCTGCAATACCATCTACTTTCCACATTATGAAAAACATCACGTGAAATTCATTGTTATAAATTCTAATCAAAAATATGTCAATCTGAAATAATGTTATTTGAAAATCGTAAAATATATTCAAAGTATTTTACTCTTTTTACGGCACTGACTTAAGAAGCTCTTAATATGTAAGGGACATCATAATTTTAGGTTGCGTAATTTTTTTTTTTTTAAATGTATTGCCTTTAAGTTGGTATTTCGGGATTTAATTTAACGTATAAACTAATGTGTAAGCTTTTTTCATTTCTTTCGTTAATGAACAATTAAGATTAGTGAGGACTTTATTTCATTTTCCATACTACTTCTCTTACAATACTTTATCGGCGGTGGTTGTCGTCTTCAGTATCCATACTGTGTATTCTGAAAAAATCTGTTATATTCGGAAAGCTTTCAGACCACGCCATAGTTGTTAACTACTTAACATCGTTACGAGTTGTTGAGTTGTTTCCGAACGGGCCGCGACGGCTGCGTATGAGTTATTCTGCTGTTTTATTGTCGTTATTTATCAACGTCGTTATTCCGTAGCCAATTGGCTTTGTTACTCGTCTACCTATGTCCCTGGCAATACTTACAGCGATGAAGATTTTGTAGAGGCGTATTTCTACTGGCCAGCGTTTCGCGTCGCTATCTCGTCACCTTCGCTATATGTGTAGCCATTGCTTTGAGTTTCTAAGTTTATTTCGGAGTAGGTCTCGCCTCCGCTGACATCCCGTTATTTATTTGTTTAGTTTGACACGTACGTAGTTTCTAGTTTCGGGAGATCGGGAGTGGCCTGTCGTATTCGATATTCTGTTCTGAAAGTGTTCGGGAAGTCTTACGCTGCTAAAATACTATACGCTTCGGGACCTTCACTTTACGACAAAGTAGACGTAAACGTATATTTACATGCATTTGCGCAAACATTGCATTCGTCATAGAAATCAGTTAATTGATGTGGTAATAGCAATCGCAAATGATGCTGGTTATAGTGTTGATCGTTTGAAAAAGATAATAGAGATGGATTCGTGGTTAATAACAATATTATCATAAACAGTAGAATGTTTAAACCCAACGATAGGAGATACCCATCTATAATGTTTGATAAATACGTTAAGTGTGGTCCATCTCTTAGTTTTACTAGATTGTATTATATATAGCCTGTCAGCTAGTATACCATACAAGGACGAGCCTCAAATTAATGCGATTCTTGATCAGAACTGTCATTACATTCAGGCGCGTGCCCATAAAAGCCACTCGCACTAACAACGAATGTGTTATTTCCTCTGTCGCAATAAAAAGTTAAAATGTTTTCATTCGTGATGAGAACAACCGTCCAATGCAAGTGCGAGAACCGTCGCCGCACCGTTTAATTATAAGTAGTGTGTTAAATAATAAGTTTCAATGAAATTATCTTGCTCACTCACACGCAAGACGATCAGAGATAAAGGTGAGTGGGATGCCGAATGTCGTCTAGGCGCGCGAAATCTAAAACTCGTAGTTTTTTTTATATTATCACATAATATCTGTTAAGTGTTTTTTTCTATATGACCATCGAAGCATTTGACTTATCAATGGCCTATCAACGGACATATTTTTCATTACGTAATAATTATTACGGTGGGTGTAAAACTTATTTTAAATCTTCAATCACCAATGTGTTTGAAAAATTATTGGATCTGATGAAGTTATTTAAATCATGTTTTCAACGAACAAAAAATTTAGTCAAAGAACTGAAGAATATAATACCTATACATATTTCAGAAATTTTGCATCGAATGTATATGCTGAAAAATTGATTTAAAAACGTCATATAGTAAATTTTGAATAGGTACCTACTGTTTTATCTCAATTTGAAAGTCCAAAATCCTATATTTATAATTCCCAAGTTACCGCAGTTATAGACTTACAACTTTCTCATACATCGCATTCACGAAAACCTTCCACGTCGAAGATGCAAATCATCCTGCTTATATGACGAGCGTTCGACAGGCACATACATATCTATGCGTAAAGCGATGTTCTGTCTGTGAGGGTACTCGACATTTTGCGATGCACTGCACTGTCGTTGATAAGTGGGTATTATATCAATGTCCTTGCAGTTTCCATGCCCAAAATATTAGTTGAAAATCGACCACAAAACGATTTAATAACTTCTGAAAATTACTGTATTTGCTATTTGGAAATTTGAACTTACAACTAGAACAATTTGAAAATTTCTGGATAAACCCAACTTCTTTTACTCGGTAGATTGTAACTGCTATACGTAGAGTTCCCTGTTTATAGATTAGCGATGGATGCTCTTAGGCCACCGGAAGGTAACGGCGGTTCATGATGTCGTTAGCCAGCGTTATTCTTGATACGACAGTTGCCGTAATATACAGCTTTATGCATAAATTAATTTGACAGCAGTCATAAATGTTATTTGACAGTATGGAAGTGACATTACGCAATTTTGCGGGGTTGAAGACTGTCGGCGCGGGGATTTCACGGGGGTGCTGAACGACGCGCGAGGACCTTGCGTACTGAAACTTGTCATCTTGCACCAGTTAGCTAGAGTATGAGTGGTTAGACGGTAAACGCAGGGCTTCTAGTCAATTCTTACTTTTATGGCTTTCTGGCATTCTAGGCATCAAAAATCGGTGTCAAACTGCTATTTGATTATCGTATTAAAATATACGGCACTTGACGAATTCAAATAAAAAACTTTTTTTCCTGTGACGGAACGCACCAACTTGCGCACCAAAGATACAGTGGAGTATTCCCTCGCTACTACAGCTATTATAATACGAACACGTTCCGATCTAAAGAGAACCCCAGAACATATGTGCTGTATTATGTCACAATAATTGCAAAAAGTACTGAAGATTTTGATGATCTTGACGGTATTCAAAAACCATATATTTTTATTAATTCTTACTTAAAAGTATATATTTCTTACAAAACGGCATTTTTTTTATTTTCCCTAAAATACGGTAATTTACGATTTTGAATACGGCAACCCTAAATTTACGTTCGTCGTTCGTCCACGAGTCCACGTAGTATAGGTCGTCCTGTGCTATACGACCGACGCCCGATTAGGAGGCTTAACTCAAGAACCTTTCTTCTTCAGCGGTCATCGGTTCTATGACTGACGTGGTTTACCTATTGCCAATTAAAATTGCTAATTGTCACTTCTTTTGCACCTTTTTCCGTTACGAAGACTATTTCGCAGAGAGCGTTTATGAAATCTAGGTATATAATTTTACAGGAGCATAAATAAATTATTAATTTTGTTGTCGTCTTGGGATAATGGTTCTGACAAAATTTATTTCTATTTTTTGTCATTGAAGCCAGAGATTTGTTAGATCGTTCTACCCCTTCGAATACAGAAACAATAAAAATGGGGAACATACAAACGTTTAGGTAAAGGTACAACACACGACCTTTTTATATATGATCGAATATGGCGAGGTTCTCTTCTAATGAGAATTTTTCACTATACGTCCGAAAGGCTCCGACGTTTGTCGGTTTGCATTTCGTAATGAAAGTGGCGAAACGCTTTTAATTGTCAACTCGCACGCGACCAGAAATTGTCACTTAACCGTTTTGACGGCTTAAAGAATTAGATTTTAGAATTAACACGGGGAATTGGGGCAATGCGGCTATTGTGTTGGCTTGAAATTGTAAATATTTCCACAGGTAATCATAATTATTGACGTATTTTTATTAGTTCTGCTTTTGATTGTTAAAATGGTGTATTAACGATTCTGTCGATTGAAAAAATAATTCCTGTTGGATTAACGCAGTTTTGTATTTATAACATTTTTAACCCTTTGATGATGCAATAATGTTTAGAAGTTCGTGGATGGCGTACACTATGTGTTGCTATTAGTACATCATTTTCACATATTTACTCGTACATACTCTCTTATTTCCATTTTCGCTACATCCCTTTCCTCTCTTTCGATTACTCGCTCTCCTCTTCACTTGAATAAAAATATAAAATACGTATTAAGATAAAAAAAAAGTTTTTGTAAACGAATCATATCGCGACATATACAAGATGTGATCGGTGAGCAAACTCTAGTTACGAATGACATTTACATATACATTAAAACTGAACTAATCGCTTTCCACTATTTAATGTGTGCACTGTTAAAAAAATAATATTTTTTCAATACATAGGTAATGTCAATGCTATAATATATACTAGAAACGAGGTGACCGTTTTTGGCCGCAAGCTTTTCAGTGACAAGTGTCGCAATATGATAGGTAAATACCTTGAATATTCGCACGATGTTTCGCATTCAGTAATTATTTGCCATTATTTTAAACATAAGTAACCAAGGTTGACATTTTTTTAATTGATATTAGAAACTCCAGGAAAACATGCTATTTTCGAGACGGAAACAATGTTTTCCGAAGATACACGAGTTTTACCGATGGCAAAAGTTTTCGTGCAACGTCTAAAACAATGGGGAACAAATGGCTTCACTCAATTATAATTATATGTTCTAAATAGAAATCGTAGAGTTTCGTGTTTTTAAAGATTGACGAGCGACGACGCGCCGCCATTACGTGGAGTGCTCGGAAGGTCGCGGCCGTCCGCGGAATATGAATAAACGCCACACGGCCCAGCTTCCCTGCATTAATCATCTACGCGCGACTGATGTACTGACTGAGTGAGCACACCGGCAGAGGAGGCGTTCCGACTTCTTCGTATCATCCCTTTTGTGACAATGTTTCTTAAGTTCTAGCTTGCGTTACGTAAACCTGTCAACGAGCTGTTCCAATCTTTGTATACGTTAAAGTTTCATGTAAAATTCCATTTATAAGCACACACTTCGATCATAGATTAGCTGTATCATTAATAAAATATGTTGCAAAATATTTTTGGTGCATGTACGATTTAGACGAACAATTGTTATACACCAGATCTAGTCATACAAGGGTGGGTGACATGATAGTTTTTATTGAGTGCAATAGTATAGGAACTATAGTATAGAAAGATCTAATCTAATAGTTTAAAAATCAACGGATCTCCTGCTTTCGCACGAACTTCTTACGACGTTGGAAATGAACTTAATGGAATAAAGCAAACACACATATTTTGGATAATATATTTGAAATAAATTTTTTTCGCAAAAAAAAAATAGCACAGCTGTATCTGAATAAGCTTAAAACTTCGAAATATAACATTCTGTACGATATTTCGATCGAACAAACAGAATTATTACGAAATGTAACACCGATGCATATCCGACTTCCAACTAAGCACCCTTAACTACTACTTCCGGTTGTCCGATTCTAACAATTTTAGTCTCAATCGATCCCCCGTCTAATTACCCCGAGCCGGTTTTTTATTTTTTTCTTATTCGGACCTAGTTCTCGAGACATCGGGCTCCCAAAATGAAAATCGGGGAAAAAGATTGCGATTTTTTTTTCGTATTTTGCCGATATTTTTATTGTTTTTGATCTTTTTCCAAATTGTCTTTTGGCATCTTGTAGAGCTCGCCGAGCTGCGTCTTTTGACACCACGTTCTTCCCGATATCTGGAAAACTCTTCTTGCAATCTGCCTGTCGCACAAAACTCCCAAATGACCCCCTATATTCCAACGAAATGAAAGTCATTTCCAATGACAATATATGTTAACTACGGTCACATATAAAATGTTATTTACCTGAGGTTTGGTAATTTGCTAGTGTGCCTTGAATTTGTTACTGAGGTAATCAGCAGTGATATTTTAAATATTTTACCGTATCCAGTCTAAGATACAGTATTTTCATATTCTATGGTAAATTTTTCCCCAACTTAAATTAGTTTTATTCAATCATCTTTATCAAGTCCGCAGTGCGACCAGAGTGTCCTCTTGGAGTCCAACGTAATCATGTCGCTAAAGTCAATCTGAAATTCATATACAGGATGGAAATAAAAGACGGGAGTTTGAGGGGAAGTGCCCAAAGTATTGATGATAGCAAATTTTACTGCAAGGAAATATGTTTTTATTTTAAAAAATAAGTAAAACTGCATTCAAAGATTTTTGATGAATGACCTGTTTGAGTCGGGAATGACAAATGTGAAATATGGTCGAAAATCAACAACAGGAAGAACAACATTAGTTCTAACAACATTAGTAGTATAAGCTAAAGTAAATAGTTTACTTAATTAATATTAATACAAAACGGAGAATAACAAGAGAAGAACGAAGTATTGGTTTCAACTGAAAACTTTCATTCAAAATATCTAAAACGTAGCATTAATTTCATTCTATAGTGGTGCTATTTTAAAAAGCCTCATTTGACACTTCATCAAAGTTTAACAACGTAACCTTGTAAAGACCATAATTATGTCAATATCATGGTTTGTTTTGAACATTTCGTAAAATGTTACTTCAAAATCTTTTCCAATAAGAGTTTTACTTAGCGTTTGTTATTTTTTTTGTTTTTTTTCTGACATCGTTTTTAGTCATAATGCTGCATTACACAACATTCACATTATTCCATTGCTTATTGACGACGAAGTTCTAACTGAGAATAAGCGATAGCGGTAGCGATCTTAGTCCACCATTCGCATTAGTCAAATGTTCTCTAAACCATATCCTTAGGTATATAAATCAGTTATTATTATTGATTTTTTTTTCACAATAACTGCATTCGATTCACTGATGTTTGAAAACCAAATCGATTCATTAAGTGTGATCGAGAGATTTAAGCAGGTCATCTTACTATAAAGTTGAAACTGACAAATTTCAAATGTAGCCTATTAAAATCCCCACAATGCATATTGTTACATGAATAAAAATGTTAAGTGATTGTTTAAAAGGCTTTAGAAATAACTGATATTGCAGATCAGTGTTATTAGTGAAAACAAAGTATTTACTTATTGCTGATATTGTTTATTTTCCTTGGTCTTACTTCTATTTGAGATACTGTCTAATTTTGAAGAAATGATATGATTGAACCTATCGATTGGTCCTATACAATTACAAAATGTTATTTATTTCACATTTCACTGTTCAATTTGAATGCAGTTTTACTTATTTTCACTTATTTTTTATATAAACGAATGTTTCCTTTCTTTTAAATTTACTATCACTAATAATTAGAGTAGGTACCTATTTTACCTCCGATTATCGTCTTTTATTTCCATCCTGTATATACCAGGCTGAAGAAAATAAATATGCAAATTTATTCATCCTTACTAATGATGTTTCTAATGTATCCAAGCCTGTTTTTTTATTTATTTATTGTTAGCATCTTGCTTCTTGCCAAATTTCATGATTCTAGGTCAACGGGAAGTAACTTTTGGTTTATTTACCGGAGGTTTTGATTTATGTATGTTTGTTTTGATGGCGTTTACTTACAAGATGGATTTTTCTACAGCTCCAAAGAATCATAGACCTACTTAAAACCTGCACGCTTTCCCAAAAAAATAATCTTGTCAGACAGATAGACAGACAGACGGACAACCAAATGATCCTATAAGAGTTCCTTTTTTTCTTCTTTTTTCAGGTACTTAACCTTAAAAACTATCAATTGACTATTAGAAAGATGTGAAAACCATCAAGAATAAAACATGAGAACGGGACTTGAAGTAGCACCGGTGACATATAATATTATTAGCGAAGACAATAGTGACAGCAGTAAATTAAATAAAGTTAAAACTGAATCCACTCGGGCGTAGCCGGGTCGATCTTTAGAACTGTACCATTAAAAAAAAATGCGGAATCAACAGAACACGCGATGGGATTAAAATTACCGTTCTTATAAAAGGCTATTGATAATAATAAAGAATTTAAATAGTGTAAATTTCACGTATTCAATGTGCAACATAACGAGTAGATTTCACATTTTCCGCTCTTTGTCACTGTACTCATTACTCCGGATGTCAACTCTAGGTAATGAAGCGGCGCGTGCCTGACACGTCTAGATAAAGAATTAACACGTGAAGATAGTTATTTCACGAAACAAATTTTTAATACTGTCACTAGCATTAGGATTCGAGAAGCTTCTAGTATATAAAGGAATTTGCATATGTATTTAAAAAGGTTCTCTTCTTACATCATAAAAAATTTATGCGGTTCAGTAGGACTAGATAACGTAAATTAAAGTACTCAAATGACTTCCCATGACCAATTAAAAAGTTAGAATAATTAACGGAGATAAGAATTAAGTAGTATTTAAGATCGTAAAGATTATAAAATCCGCAAAAATCTCACAAATCACTCTCGTAACGGAATCAAGCTGACGAGCGGAGATTGCCCGCTGAAAGTTAGTTATTTACAACCATTTCTAGTTGGCTGAATACCACTGAATATCTAGGTTTAAAGAAAACAGGAGTAATTTGACTTCTGGAAATGTGAGATAAGTTTGCCCGTCCTTGAGGTTAACATTAGGAGTGATAGGTAAATAAATAAACATTCATTTCAGACTAGGGTCCATAGTTAGTGAATTACAATGATTTTAAAGCTAAAGTAAACACACAATGAAATAAAATTATCTGATACCACAAAATAAAACGAAACAAATTTGCCTAATACTAATAATAAGAACATCTGGGACATCCCACAGTGCCATCTAGTCCCAAAGTAAGCAAGTATTATGCTTGTATTATGGGATACTAGACGACTGATATACATACTTAAATATTCTAAATTTTTTTTTATAATATACACATATATAGATACTTGTATATCCACACACGGAACAAATAGACTGTTCATGTATACAAATATTTGTCCCGGGCGGGACTCTTAAATAGCACAGATTTGTTAGAAGTTATGCGATGTGGAGGCATGTAAGTAAATACATGTATCTAACGAACTAAGTATAATATATTTTGGAATTAATTATGCTTGTACCATGAATTTATTTCAATTTATAGGAATGATAAAAATCGACATAAAGAGGCGAAATCTCTTTTTTTTGTAATTGCATTGATTGTTTTTGATTTTGCGCCTGAAAAAGTTTTACTAAATCTGTGTATAGTAACAGTCTTTTATCTCAATGATTACTGATAAGTGTAGAAAAAAAACTTACACTGTATCTAAAACTTTCGCATACCACAAAGATTTTCTTATACTATTTTAAAATGTTAACAATTTTTCGGTATTGAAATATTTTATAGATTTACATATGTTTATATTGTTAAGTAAGTGTTGTACATACTGTACTTGTAAATGTCGAGAAACAAGTGTAAGTAGGAAGGAGCAAGTGTGCATCACAATAAGTTAGGGCGGCATTATCGGCCGGCCGCCGCGGCTGAGTGAAACCGTCCCCATATTTCACGCCACCACGCCGCAATTTACATAATTAACTAACTTTTCCAACGTTACCGTATCAACTTTGGGGTCTATGCATATTTATCTGATTATTGCTTTATGGTTGCTTCGAATGAATGCGCCTGGCTCTCATAGTTCGTATGTATGTAGAAATTAAAAACTTTAAATTATATTTGCCTTCTACGTACCTACTTCAATAATATAAATAACAATTTAACATATATATATATATATATATATATATTTTATTTAACATATAGACATAACATATACTTTTTTAACATATAGACATTTATATCTGACATCCGTTTAAAAAAAAAAAGAAATTATCTAACATGAATCGGATTCGCGAGTCGAGAATTTCATGGAACATTTATTGATTCTAGTATCGCCGCCATTATAATTTTCGACGTCTTACAATATTTAAGCAACTTTTCCAAATTTGTCCCAGTTACCAGAATATAAACTATTATTAGGATTCGTGAATGTACCTTAAAGTAATCGTGTCAAGTATGAAGGAAAGTGTATATACATTTAACAAAGGAACAGAGAAACACACACAATCAAACCACGACGTTAAGATTTTCTGTTATAAAATGTCAATAAAGGACATAATCAGGATCATGAATCCTATTGTTATAATACACTTGAACGTTATCATTAAAGTTTATAAACAACTCGTCGCAGATCGTAAACAATACGTAATATTCATTTAATTTAGGGTTGAACGTCCGAAAGTGGGCGTTAAATTATGACAGAGTAGGCGGAAGCTCGCTGCTATCCGACAGAATGGACAGTTAACATATCTCGCTTACATAAATTTCACGATGATACAAGTTACGGGAATCAAGTTTTCAGTTACAATCGAAACTGAAGAAACTTTGTTCAAAGTGTAAGTAAAGTACAAGTAATATAATAATAAATATTTAATACGACGCTTTAAATCTAACGAGACGCATATAAGCATTTCGCCAATATTATATAATAAAAATATTGAAATGCGTGATTGTATATTACAATTGTAGTTAGCAGCGAATAAGATTGTATGAAATATATTTTAGCCTCTTTGTATGGTTTGTGCGCAATTCCTTATACTGTGCTTCGTGCTCCGTTCTTTCGACAATGAACGGGCGAAGTTGCCTCTCATTTACAATTTATGCGCTCGTGAAAAATATATTTTAAATACAGTTTTTGATATACTGCGTTTGTAGGAGGTTTGCGGTCGAAGTTTCTCTAGCCAGTTTTAAGTAATACGAAAATGTAAGTATCCTAGTGACTCATGGCCGAAAAATAATTTCACAAGTTAGCTTAAAATGTCAAAATCTTAGTTCATTTTTCATTTTAAAAATTAAAATCCCATCTCATGTTGTTCGGTGCGAGGGTGAATTAGTTTCGAACTTTTGATTAATGACTGAAATTTTTGTCAAATTCTTTGTGACTTGTACAAGTTTATTAATATTAAAACGAAATGCCCCTTGACACGATAAAATCGCGGCTCGTAAATAAGACGAAATGAATTTAAATTGCGTCATCTACACTAAAAGCTTTCTTTAAATTTAATATTAAGATGATTCATTTTCAATAGAGCAATGGAAGACCAAGATCATCATAAAATACAAGGAATATGAGAAAAAAAAGTCGTCAGCATAATTTTACGTTACAAGGATATAACAGGATCAATAAATTGCGCTGACGCCTATTTTTAGGGTTAGGAACCTCAAAAAGAAAAAAATGGAACCCTTATAGGATCACTTTGTTGTTCGTCTGTCTGTCTGTGTGTCAAGACCCTTTTTCGCAGGAACGCGTGAAGGTATCACGCTGAAATTCATATCAAATACTCAGGCCTATTGTCCTTTGGAGCTGTGAAAAAATCAAACTTCTAAGCCAACGGAATCAAAAGATACAGAAGCAACGTCTTATAGCACAGGTAAAGGAAAAATTGCGAAAAGCATAAATTTTTAGTTACGTCATATAATAAAAATATTTTGAATAATTTTAAACTTACTACCCCTTTTGCTCATGAACGCGTAGAGTATTAAATTAAAATTCATATCAAATACACAGGTCTATAATAACTTTAAGCTGTAACAAAATCAAACTTACTTTTACTTATATACCTACACGTTTTTTTTCTTTTCATATTCCTCGTGAGTGTACCATCAACACATTGGTGTAACTTTAGCTACAAAGAAAATAAAAAAAATATTAGTGTGAGCTGGATCCGTACGAAGCTGTGTTGAACAAATCACTGCGTAAATATTTTTGTATAATGTGGGCTTCATTTATTATTTATCAGGTTGTTTTGTTCTTATATTTACAAGACACAACAGTCGAAAAACAATTTTGTGATTTTAGAAATTACGTTATACTATGGAAATGTGAACAGAACAGTCTCTCCGCCTGTTTCTTCTGTCGACAGGGCGAGCATTACAACCACCGCAACAAGCGTGAATGTGATTGTTGCAATATCACTTGGGCCAGAAATAGAATTGAAAATTTATACGTGTTAAATAAATATAGTGTTTTCTTCTGACGTACCAAAATATGATTAGCAAAATATTGAACAAATTATTCTTATATATAACAACGGCCATTGACCAAAATTTTTTCCATTTTTTACAAAAATATAGAAAATCTGGAGCACTTAAAAATTTTTTTTTAAAAGTCTTTGTATGGATTTTGAAATAATCGATAGTTAAAAATTTATAGCTGATGACGTCATTAGTACTAATTTTAGATATGATATTCTACGTATTACATTTATATGGGCGACGACCTCTGTATGTAGTAGTGACTTCACATTTATGTTTGATGTTTTCTTTTTATATCTCAGATAATAAGCTTCCGTGAAATTTCGTATTTTTTCTGTTGAATGAGGACATGATGAATGAGACAATCCTATAAATACAATTTTTTTTTGGACAACTTTGCAAAATTTTGAATAATGCCCATTGTGTTCGTTATGTCAATGGAAAGACCATGTTTTCTAAGACGAAAAATCTTGCAGATGAAATGTTCTTTATTATTTTGGTTCCGTAGCCAAATGGCAAAAAAAACCCTTATAGTTTTTTTTTGATACAGATCACTAAAAATACTTTTTTACGGAACCGAAAGCATACAGCGCGAATCACGATAAAAGGACCAAACACTAAAAGCTATTTAAGTAGATACATTGGACCTTATAACATCACCCTAACACAACGTTATGAAGAGGGTAATGAAAGGGCTATTATTAATGGTAACCAAATACACGGTTACATTATTATTATCTATCTAGTCGGGTCATAATTTCTGTCACTACTATTTTGGTGAATAAATCATAGAGGTTTAGACGTTTACTAAATCGAAATACTTATTTAAAAAAAGGTTATTTACTGCAAAATTTTATTTTACAAAAACATCTTCAGAATACCCTAACTTAGTTTTAATGCAGGCTTCTGACCCGTGAGACTAGTCGTCGATTACAGCTCATAAGACGTCGTTCATGTCTATATCAGCTGCTGCTTTAATCAAGGATACTTTGAGAGACTCCGAATGCAGGTGGGGTTTAGAGCAGATCTTTTCCTCTAAATCCTGCATAGTTTATAATCCACCGGATTCAAGTCTGGGCTAGATGAAAGTCATTCTTCGTGCCTGATGAAGCCAGTTCTATGGACGACTTTTTACGTTTCGTGTGTTTTTTTTTGTATGAGTAATGTACAGTGTGGGTTCTAAATTAGTATTAAAATCAGACGCTAATACGATAGAATTCCGAAAAAAAAAAATAAGTATTAGATTCAGAAAAATATCAATAATTACATTTCCTTACATGCACACTAGACTCACAAAATATTTTTGTGGATAAGCTGATGTAGCTCGTATTTAGATTGTATATTCTTCTGAATCTGTAGTAGGTACCTATTTTTTGGACAAATTTTTTTTTTCTGATTTTCCGAAAAAATATTTTAAACAAAATTTTAAAGAATTAGTTATAGTATCTTTTTAATTTTTAGTTTATGTTTTCATTATGACATGTATTGATGATTTCACAATAGATTTAATTTTCCCTATTACATTTATAATCATAATAACCGTCGGTTTGTGGCCGAAAACGAAGGTATAATTTTTATTTTTGAGTATAATGACCTGTGCAGCGGTGCAACATATTACCGCGATGCTATCGTCCTTTGCGTCAACTTCATGTTTAATAAAATTCAATAAGTTGTTATTTTTAGAAACCTCAAGAAATATAAATTGAAATACAAAATCTATTTCTAGCCAATATTCAAAATTTGAAATAAAAAGCGCACAGCAAATATAAAAAAATAACCGCGCTTACAATGCCAATGCCAATACTCTTCGACTACTGAGAAATTGGCGTTTCGATATTATTTAGTAATGGAATAATAAGCGTTAAATGATCGCCACTTCTATTGATTTGATCTACTTAGAGAATGGATAATTAAAATATAATTTAATTCTACTTTTACGATAGCATCTAGCACCGTGTTGAGTGAAAACATAAAGAAACAGGCTCCAGTATAGCTGAGGTAGTATTTCGGTCATTCCGCCCAACTACATGTCATATGCCCTAATTTTGTGGCGTATAAGTTTCCGGGGTAGAGACGAAACAGCTGAAGATTGGAAACGACCGTGCGCGGACCCTCGTGAACCCGCCTTCACACCCGCCATTTTGATTAACGTTTTTTCCATAATTAAAACTGATATGGCACGCTCTACTGCATCTTATACTGGTGTTAATTTTGTTACTGTAAGAGTTAAACGAATTCATTTTAAATTTCTTTCAAATTTTATTCCGTCGGATATACCTACAGCCTACAAAGTATTTTCCAAAGTAACTTAGTGTGAGCTTCTATAGCTTATAAAATCGTATTTTTTGCATTACTATTGTACAATAATTACAGAAAATTTTAGTCATCCGATGGCATGTTATGATAGGAATTTGCGAACTTTCAGAGTTTGTCTAAACTAAAATTGCGCGCCCCTCCATTAAATGCGATTTTGCTAAAATGTTATAAATGTCATTTTATTACAATTTAGACGTTTCATAGCATCGACAACTTAATATTATTTAAGTTCATTTGTTATGGAAACGATTTTTTCTCCGAAAAGAGGTAAGGATCGCTTCAAAGTTTAATACTTATTTAATTATATAAAAAAAAAAAATTCTCAATTCTCTCAATTAAGGAACAATTATAGAACCCTCATTACATTGAGTAGTTTTTAAAGCCACACGCTCTAAAAAAAACGAATTATCTTTTGCGTAGTATTTTTATTATTTTCCACGGTACTTCCAATTCCAATTGAACAGAATGATGGCGCCCTAAAAAAACGGACGCAACTCGTGTGCCCTTGCGACAGATTTAATTAATTTTTGACACGGATTCATTACGTAGATGGGCTTTCGATAAACTTTGGATTTGGCAAACGATGGGTGTGTGTTGACGGCCACCGACGACGACGTCCGTACGTCCCGTCAAGTGTTCCATGAATCATTCGATTAATTATAAAACATGGCACAAAAAAGTATTTAATTATAAAAATAATCAATACTCACAAAAAAAAAATGATATGACTACAAATTAACGATTTTCGGATTTTTTTCTTTAGGTACTTGTCTTCTTGACAGACGGACGGATAACGAAGTTGTCTTAAAAAAAGTTCCTTCTTTCTTTTTGAAGTACGAAACCCTAAAAATAGGTGTTTAATTGAAGTCTTTTGAATTGAGATCACATGTTGCCCACATTAACCATATTGGTTATACACGGTAATCGTGCCTTGCATTGCGCGATCGCTGATTGTACAGCAATCTAAAGAAATTAGTTTATATATTTTTTTTCATATTTTGACTCGATCCTAATAGTGATGCATAAAGACAAATGAACAACTACAAACCTAGTTAGTGACATTTATAATTTTTATTACATAACATTTTTTTTAAATATTATTAAAAACAAAAAAAGTAACAAGCAAACATTCCAACGTGCTTATTACAGTTGCGTTAAATAGAGTCTATATGTTTGGGGTCTTATTACCGCGTGTTATGACTATTATATTACCTCGCTCAGTGCTTACTTAACGAGTACTCGACAAACAGCTACAAACATGCAAGTAGATGTGAAATCATGATATGCAGAGGTAAAGATTCGTTGTCCAAATAATAAGACCAATAATACTAAAAACAAACAAAAACATGTATAGGTTATGTCGCATACATATGTATTTTATAGTAAAAAAATATATTTGTACTCGATGTCTTTTTTTAATTGTCTAATTGTAACGTTTGACTCAAACATGTCTTATGTACCATCGATATTAATAAATAAAATTCAAGAGTCTGTTTGTTATCTACAAATACTTTTTGATGTGCTTATATATTTATATGTACGTAACCAAAACCCGAATACGCGTTTTTAAAATGTTTATGTGTTTGTCCGGGGTTAACCTCCGAAACCGCTAAACAATTTTAACGGGACTTCACTGGCAGGTAGAGAATTATTTAGACTGTATTCTTAGATAGCATAATAATCAGGATGGAATATCTCGTACTTAGAAACGATCGGAAACGTGAGCAAAATATCAGACTCTTTAACCATGTGTCTTTAATCATTGTTCTATATAAATATTTGATTAAATTACACGTGAAATGTAATTTCCGAATCATAATTTTCTTTTGGAGTACGAATACGTGAGTCACACAGAATTCTATATTTGTTTTGCTTGGTATATTTTGCTGCTCACATTTTTGTTGTCACAACGCGGTATCTGTATGAGCATCTATTAATATATTGTATATAGGCTACAGTTTGATGTCGCACACGTTTAGGGTTACTACGGAAACTTGAATGACTATAGAAATTATAAATATATATATGTATATATATATATATAAAATAATGGATGAAGACACAGGTGTTGGCTAGTTAGAAATAAAACCCGTCGAAAGTTAACTACTGTGACATGAAAGCGTAGGTAATCATACTTTTTACTTCCATACATGACAAACCGATGGTAACTTTTTTATTTGACGGCAATGATGATTACGAAGTGATAAACCGGACAGTTCGTTTGTTTTGAAATGACATGTACCATAGATTAATCTCTTGATGGCTCATCGCTCATCAACAGTGGAGTACGTGATAACAATCATTCTGATATCACAAATTAAAGTGTACCCAAAACGTGTCGAGTGTTACAATCACTAATCTATCTAATGGATTGCCTTTTCTACCGAGTAATAGAGTGAGAGGTCAAAACAAGCAATTACTTCCCACTTGAACATGTTTAAGGTTATTTTTTTAAACGAAGTAATTATCGTTTCATTTCGTTTGTTGTACGTTTGAATTTTATAAGCTGCGACATTGTTTCCAAGAAAAGCTGAAATTATAATTAAATCGTTACGTTTGTATGATTCTACAGTAGGTAGGTACTTATCGCGTGCACATGAATTTAAATATCTTTATGTATTTGAAAAGAAACCAAACTAAAATTAAAATTTGCGTAAAATATTTTATTCCACGTTTTGTTTTAGGTATCGCCAACTTTGGTAGCAACTTTTCTAGCAATAAATTGCTAACTATGCCAACTCCTAAGATTAAAGCAATTAATCAAATGGACCTTTATTTCAGTTTATACATTTCAGAAATTAAAATACCAAGAATTACTCACGACAAATTGTAAACAAGTACCAAACATATCAATAGATCACTTTGCAGCCAACTATACGCCTAAATTTACAAACACCTTTGTGGTATACCAGCATTCCTATTCAAAAATGGACCTCGGACACTTGTTTGCTGGCGATATACACTCTTGAGTGTTTGTGAATTCAGGAATGGACAAGCGAAACGCACACACACGTAAACTGGAGTATCGTTTCTCTTGTAGATATCCGGAGCTCAGAGCTCTCAACGTCGGCAACCGCAGAAACAATGGTGGCTAACACGCCCCGTTTACGATTCATAAATCACGAGGTAATTAATGAGGCACCCGGGACTTTCGGGTTTCTAATAATATAGCAACGACGCACTAGCCGAAGAAAAGTATTGTTAAGTCGATATTTGTAACATAAAAATAATACCAAGTATTAATAGAGGTTTAAGGTTTCAATTACCGTTCAAGCTACTGGGGCCATTTTGAATAAAATAAAACCTGAATGAAAAATTGTTTAATTTGGGACTTTTTTTCCAAATATAAGTCACTTGTGTTCTAAACTCAAAATCAGTAAAACAATTTGATATTGTTTTCACAATTTTATTGTATATATACACTTAAGTATGGACACGTCGTAAATTGGAATATTTTTTAAATATTAGTTCCGCTGTGGCCCTAACGCAGCAGACACAACTCGTCACATCAATGTTCTTTTTAAAGGAAACATGACTAAAGAACGCGTCGTACATTTCTGGTTCAATCGCTTTCGCAGTAGAAATGTTGATTTGCAAATTGAACCAAAAGGTAGGCCATTAAACTCAATAATGATGAATTATTGCAAACCTTGAAGGAATATGATCCGTTCGATCTATTTCATAATTAACAGTATGCTTTGAGGTTAGCACCCTCACAATGTTAAAACATTTGCGCCAAATTCGTAAAATTAAAAAAAAAAATGCTGTCCCACAACCTATCTTTATCGTCATTACTTCACAATAACGTAAAACCAAATATTGCATTGCTTAAGAAATCGTTTCAACGCTACGGGAGTTACACTTAGAACCTTTTCGTCGCTCTCCATGCTTATCGCACGTGGCATTCCCAATACTTACTACCATTTTCATCGCAAGTAGGATAACTTTCTCTATGAAAAAATTGTTTTGCTCTGAGTAACAGAGAAATAGAAATCGCCTTTACGAATTTTGCTGAGACATGATCTCTGGAGTTCTATTTATTGCAAAGGCATTCATGATCTCGTTATTAGCTGGCAGAAACGCGTAAATTATACGGGTATTTTTGATTACATAATATTTTTTCTTAGTAATTTCTAGCTGCATTTTTTCTTACATTAAACGGCAATCAATTCGTATGTCGGTACGATGTTGTAATAAATCTCCTGATACGTAACAAGGGGCATCTTAGATTAATACCTTTATCTTTGTGTTATATTTGATCAGGCATAAGACATTATATTACAACTACGAAGCCTAGAAATTCCAAAATTTGCAGTTAGATGAACCGCATCCCGTTAGTAAATTAAGAGTGTATGGGTCATCCTAGTTTCAATTGTATAAAGTATCGAACGAGAAACGATCTGGAATGTAACGAACACGTTACGAACGGGAAATATAAGGCTTCGTTCATATTAGTTCTAAAACAACGACTTTTTCAAATGACTGTTTTTACAAAGGAAGATGTTGTGTTTAAGTTTACATAGCTTTTACTCATAAATAATAATACATTATTGATTATAGTGTAGCATATTTTAGCGCACGAGTTCCATATATTATTTGGTCAAAATGAAAAAATCATATTTTTATACCTATATATTTAAAAATATTTAATTTGTTGGAAATAGCGTATTTAGTCACAAAATACACGTACGAGAAAAATTTATCTCATTAAGAAAAAACTGCGACCCGTTTGAAACAATGTGTCAATATATATTTTTCAAATTACTGCTACATTGATACGTTTAGGAATAGCGAGTAATAGGAAGCAATTTTTGGCCAAATAGTTTTGTAACTTATGCTCTAACCTAATTAAATAAATAAAAATTAAGCTATGTGCGAGACTGCTTATTAAAAATCATAAATTTCTAGATGTTGCAAGTGTAAAGAGAATAATATACCTAATCATCTAAACTAATTGTAAGGTATAATTAATAAAAGAGAATTACATTAAAAAAAGGTTTTATTTATTTAAAAAGCTATTAAAACGACAAAATAACACACATAAGCCACATTATTAAAAAAAAAATAAAAAAAAATGTCCAAAAAATAAAAAAATAAAATGTTGGGGTGGGCCCTCCTTACCACTTAGGGGTATGAAAAATAGATGTTAGCCGATTCACAGACCTACTCGATAAGCACACACAATTTCATCATAATCGGTCCAGCCGTTTCGGAGGAGTTCAATTACGTACACCGTGACACGAGAATATTATAAATTAGATTTATACTATGTATTAACTTGTACGGGACTTCTGTGAAATCAATTTGACGAAAACTTAGTTACCCGTATCTCCTGAAGTTGCTACTGCACGTTACTCAAAACAATTTCTGTGGAGAGTTTTTATTAAATGCTGATATCTAGATATCTTTTTAGATAATTAGATAGTGTGGTTTGGACGTTTGGAAAATGACACCCTCCGATATTCGAATTAATAAACAGACAGACTGACCAACGGGCAGACAGAAATATTTTATAAGGGTTCAGTTTTTGCCATTTGGCTACGAAACCATAATGAATCCTGACATTTTCTTCTGTTTAGAAATTTAGAAATAGCATTCAAAGAGTACATATTTAAAAGGTAATCTTATTTACTTTACTTATTTACTTAATTTGTTGAATTTTTATGAAAATATATATAAATTCAAATGAAGAACGTTAATAAATAGATGTAATAACTTAACGATATATTTATGGTATGTAACTAATGAGAAAATAATAATACGTAAATAACGATTTGCTCTCACATAGACCTCTATTTTTTAACGAACGGGAAATAACAGCTCGTCGCTGTCAATCGTATTTGACAGCACAGTATTGCCTACACAAAAAATTAAAAGCGCGTTCTATTTATTCATAGTTTTTATCTCTTTATCAACGTAACGAACGCAAATGTAACGAACGAGAAGAAAAATACGGGACACAACTTTTAATTTTGTAAAAAAATTGAATAAGAAGCTAAACATCAAATCCGATTTAGAATTATAAATTTAAAGCTAATTGTTTACATAAGTCAATAATTAGAAAAATTGAAAGGCGTTAAATACATTTATTACAAATTTTCAAAGATGTCAAAGCCATAGTGAGACATTATAATTTTGTTTGAAATAAAAATGTACTCGAAACTTTTTTTTATTCTTTAACCTTGAATAATCTAAAAAACACTTAAGATTCGGATTTCAATCATAAAATAGGCAATAATGAATCCAATTAATCATGTAAAATCCAGAAGATTTATAAGAAATTGTCATCAAAAATAATTCTAAAGTAAGAGGACATTTTGTAACATAAAATAAACATTTGAAAATAGGATGACCCGTATATTCCTCCGTTATTATTTTTTGACATTACTTTCAATATTAGGTTAAAAGACCGATTTTTGAAAAGGTCACTATACCTCTATTTGACAAATTAGCGAGTCACTCAAAAGGTTGATTAAATAAAATGACAGCTAGTCATAACCACTGCAAAAATATACGTACAAGACATACCATTCCATTTTTTGGCAAGTATATTGGTAGATATATCTATAGAATCTATAATTTATTGCATACGTTATATTTACGACTTTTTATGGCTATACCCATAGAGTAAAAAAATTTTATAGCAGCGTTTGGTTTTAATAGAGTCCGAAATGTCACTTCACAGTATCGAACATGTCAAACGCAATTTCGCAGGGGTGGAGGCCGGCGCGCGGTGATCTCACAGACTAAACTCGGACTGAAATTCGCCATCTCGCAACGGGTACACACCAGCTAGGTAGAGTAGTTAGACGGTAAACGTAGAAGATGACTTTTAGTTGTACTTTTATGGTTATACACGTTAAAATTCTCAGCACAGTTCATTACCTCGTTAAAAGTTCATTTGACCACCCATAACTCGAAAACTATTGAAGAATTATTATCATTAGAATATAGTTTAAATAATTTGTGGAGAATTGACATAAAAAATTTAGAGAGTTGAGAAAGTTTCAAGAAATTCATCTTCATTTAACGCGGTGCTGAGCAGTAAACCGAGATGTTTAAGGTATTTTATTCATTTTTATTTGTGTTTCTTTGATTCACCTTCATACAGTGCAACATTTACGGTAACAGAACCCTAATTACAGTAAACATATGCATAAAACTGACGAAACAATTCTTCTTATAAACCACTTGTAATGTAAATATAATTGTAGTTATGACACATAAATTAATAAACTGTATAAAATTATTTTAACAACATTAAAAATATCATGCTCTAAAATCACAATACTAGGTGTATTTATAGTTTTGAAGCATATCTCTTATTTAAGAATGTATCGTTGGAGGAATTTTTAGTGAGCTGTGGACTAAGTTTAGAAATTTCTGTATCGATCCCAGTGCTCATCGTAAATAATATCGTATCTTCTGACAAGTAAATGTTAAGCATCAACTCGTTTCTTAGTACAATGTATACGTAAAATATTTATTTAAATATTGAAGCTTTACATTTGTCTACGTTGTTTTATAGATATTCGGAAATGGACTACCATTCGGCCATAGAATATAATTAGTATTTAAAAATGTAACACACATATTTTTATTTTATATGAATGTTTAATGAAACTGGATAAAGTTATATGGCTAATCTCTGTTATCAAAACTCATGTAGCTAACACAATTATTAGTGTTGTTACGTGTACGCCTCGATGTCGATTCTTGATATGTCACAACACTGATGGGGCACCTTTCCCTTCATTAAATCTTTTCAATTTGTTAAGTGAAAAACAAAAGAAAAACACATATTTAACTGAACGGGTCCTTTCGTATGCGACAATAAAGAATATCGCATACGGAAGAACCTGTCGAAACGTAACACTAGAACCCGGAAACCCCCCAGACAACTATTTTGAAAAGAATTGGATCATAAATGATAAAAGTCATCCACCAAATTCGTGTCACTATATTTTTAATAAATAGTGTCTGAAAGTATTGTCTCGGGAACCATAATACAATAGCAATTTTCACGTTGTACGCATACAGGAATTACGTGAAAATTAGATTTTGTTACATACGCGTACGTGGGACTCATTGAAAGTTTCTGGAATGAATATATAGAAACTACAATCACTGACCAAAAATGAATTTGTTGTTTCTCAAAATATTCTCCGTGAGCATTAATAATACACTTTTACATACAATATTTTTTCTACCCCTCCGCAGCTCCGTGCTGACCTCGAAAATATGTTTTTCATAGTTTTTAACAGCCTCTTCTGAGAATATCGTCAAGTGCGTAATTGATCCTTGATTTTTGGGAGCTAGCGAACATCACAAGGTGCCAGATCGGGGCTTCATGCAGAATTGCTCAGAAGTTTTTCGTTTTCAAATATTCGTTTATTTGTCTGACCGTATGAGGACTGGAATACATGGTCATGGTGTAATATGATGTGATGTTTACGGTTGTTTTAACAGAGATTACCAATAATTTCCAGCAAGCAAATGGTCACGTATTAATCAGCATTCACGATGGATCAACTCTCCATATCAATAGTAGCTACATGTCCAATTTTGCTTAAAAACGATGATTATATGTTTCACGGCACTTTGCGCAAGCACCACTTTTGTTGGTTTCGGCGGATCTTGAAAGTGACGCTTTCAAGATTAGCCGAATGGTCGATTGCTGCTTTATTTCGGGGTCGTAATTGGTAATTCATGTTTCTAGACCTGTTACTATTTACCCTATCAAATTGGGCGCCCCTTTGTTACGTATACACCGTAGACAAAATATACACCTGTTCTGTTCATACCATGTTCTGAAATATTAGCTGTTATGTAGAATTTTGTGTGATCCACACGTAAGATTCGTACTGGAAAACAAAGATTGTGTACTTACACTTCATGTATAATCAAACAAAGTGTTTGTGTTTAAAAACAATGATAATTACGTATTGTCTGTCTTATGACTGAGTATGACAGTCTGACATTTTGTTCACGTTCTCGATCTTTCGAAGTATGAGACGCTCAATCTTAATTTTTATGCAATCTAAAATTACGAAGTAAATAATTTAAATAATTGTAGTCTTAAAAATTACAACGTCTGTCGTAAATGGCAGAGCATTTACTGTGTATCTGTTTTCTTGAATTGTTGTATATTTAAACACACCTACGGGATATTCGCATTTAGTCGCGGGCAAGGCGATCCTTCTTCGGCTAACTTACGTAATTAGGTGAAATAAGGCGGCCATTACACGACTCATTTGCTGTACTAGTAGAGTGTGAGTGCTAGTGCAAATGTTAAGGGAACAACTCCTCTAACAGAGCGCGCTTTCACTAAACTCGGGCACGATGTGTTAATATTTTTATAGCTTTTCCCCAATGATGCTTAATTTTTAACCGATAAGAAAAGGAGGCGGTTCTAAAGTCTACGCGTATATTTAAATATACGTGTGTATGAACACTCATAATTTTTTATAGAATAGTCTGATTTTGATGATTCCTTTTTTTTATTGGAAACGGTATACCTATATATCCACCCCAAAGGGTAGAAAACAAACGAACTTTTATACAGTAGTCCGATTTGGATAATTCTTTTTTTATAGGATAGGGTAAACCTCGAAGTTAAGGAATAATGAATTAAACGCCGAAAAAATTAAAAGCGAAAAATAATCTTTTTTCGTCAGTTTAATTTTTTTAGATACGTTACGCTGTTACCAAACACTAGTAAACGATGTCGTCTTGGACTAAGTAGTTCAGACAAGCGTACTAAAGCGTCACCTACTAGTTAGAACGACGAGAATCTCTGCTATATTAGTGAAATTTACAATTGTCGCCTAAAAGTTTAGTTTTAACGAAAAATAAGTTTGCCCCCTACATTAGCTATGTCTGTGATCATATTATGGAATCAGTTTAAAATCTCATATATCCGATGATTCTGAAATTCACTGACAATAACAATAAACCAGAGTGCAAGCCCAAAGTTACTTCAATAAAAATACCAGGCTAAGAGGCAACGATAGCTGTCAATAACGTAGTCGAGTTCGATTCCCAACTGCGTGTGTCAGGTGACAAACATCGCCGGAACCAACGGATATTCCCAATTTCCGTGTGCTCGGCGACATGACGCGCACGAATTTACATCACAGACTTAGATGGATACACTAACCGCCAGTCTGTTAAATTATTGTGATTTTTTTAGTCCTTAAAACGTAAGTTTCAAAAACCACCATGTAGTGATAATTATAATTAAAATAAAAATTAAACTAACCTTTTTTTTAACTGATTCATATATTTAACAAATTGACTGAAAATTAAAATGGGCAACACGTAAATCATTTGTGGAAGCCGCATTAGTTATTGTTGTGCTATTTTAAAAAATATTATTAGAAGTAATTTCTACACACCGAAACCTTTTCTTAACTAGTAACTTGAAAATGAAGGTATTACAATTTCAGCTAAATTTAATATTTAAAACTTTAGTAAAACTTGTACGAAATGCGTCAATATAAAATTAATAAACAACAAAAACACAGTGATAAAGCGCTAATATTAAAAAGAAAAATATTAGAAGCTTCATAAAATTGTTCACTTGTTTTTAATGAATTAATAATTAAAGTCTGGTTAAAACCATTTCGCGGTGCAACAACCCTGATTCATCTTGCAACAGCTAGTTAGAGTATGAGAGGAGGAGAGGAGACTACTTCTCCTTCTCTCTCTTTCTACGTAAACGTAGTTTACGTTTTAGTCCTTAAAGACGGTAAACCGTCTAATTTGTCTAATACCGTCAATTCAATTCGTACTTTTACGGGGAAACAAAACAATAAAATCCATGCTAACGATCTAGTATCAGTCAATAATAGGCCAACCGCAATAAAGAAACGAAAGCTAAAATGTTAATTTTCCTACGTTTAAATGGATACTTAACTATAACTATGTGAACAAAAAACTCGTCATAAACATATTCCCAGGAGTTCATTCAAGTATTAAATAATCGATACGATTGCATACCAAATAATCTAAGAATGAGAGGTAAATCTAGTTGTAAGCAAAAAACTATATCCCATCAAAAACAATACTTGTCAAAAAAAACCAAGTCTCGCAACTCAGTTGTTCTGCGGTAAAAAGTTGTGAGATCCATGTAATACCAAGTCGGTTATTAATTTATTCGGTTATAAATATATTGAGACTTGGCCATCGCCTGAAAACACGTGTAAATTCAATCGCCTGAAAACACATGTAAATTCAATTATTTAGTGCGATGGCCAAGTCTCAATATATTTATAACCGAATAAATTAATAACCGACTTGGTATTACATGGATCTCACAACTTTTTACCGCAGAACAACTGAGTTGCGAGACTTGGTTTTTTTGACAAGTATTGTTTTTGATGGGATCTCATTTCTTTTTGTATTTTGTAGACAGTTCTATTTTTTTCCTTTTCGGTACCTTCTGCTTATTGTATATATGTATATCTATATGTATATAGTTTTTCTAAGATATATTATACAACCTTACGCACTCGTAATAAGTACGAATACGCACGTAGGTACGTTTTTTGCATTAATAAATAATTTAATACACGTGTTTTCATGACGGGAATGACCATTTTTTGCTCGATTTGGCAGGGGCACTACCATGCGCCTATATTTATATGGGACTAGCTTAAACCCGCGGCTTCGCACGCAATATAATAATAACTGCCGTAATAAAACATCGTTACGAATAAAGCCAATATTGAAAAATTTAACTGAAGACTTGGCTGTATGGGCTTAATTTTTTTTTTGCGGTCTTTTCTAGATTTTTTAGTTTTTCCTTGATTCATACACCAAACACTACTTATATTCCAAATTTGAAGCTTCTAGGTCTGCTAGAAGTGCCTTAGAATTTTGATGATCGGTGAGTGAGTGAGTGACAAAATGAAGAAATTTGACCCGTTATAATTTCTTAAAAATACTGGTTTCAATTGAATGAAATTTGAAAATATGCTTATATAATATGCCTGCATGGTTACTGAAAATTTCAGTCTTCTAGTTTTATCCACAACGAAGTTACAGAGGGTCGAAAATGGTCTGAATTGCTTCGAGAAAAGGATGGTACGGCCGTGACGCTTTTTCGCTCGACTTGGTGGGGGCACGGCCGTGCCCCCAGATCGTTTGAATATAACTGTAATAATAATATAGGTCAGTGTTATATGATTGCAGCTCAGATAGCGATCCACAAACGTTTGGATTAAACAATTCAGCGCTATCGATGTACCAATTGAGGCGTGATTATGTTGAACAGACAAACAAAGAACAAAAATAGATTTTATAAAATAGGTAATGTGCAAAGAAAAATCCATTAATATCGCTCTGTAATTATTTGCGTATCATAAGCATTCGAAACAATTTTACATCGATTCAGATGTAGGTGTAAATACGTCGGAGCGGTACAAATACACATTAAGTTTGCATTGCACGAGAGGGCTGTTCCATTAATAAAGCACACATATTACGTGCGCGCGTCAATATTTGCGATAGTGGCGGCACGCGAGAGTAAAAACAACGTGGGCGAAAAAACAACAATAAACATGAAGACGCTGTTCAGTTAAAAATGTTGAATACAGAGTATCGATAACGATCGTTACATGTACCTAATGAGTGTTAAAATGTTTGTAAATTTATTTAGGCTGTACCAACAACCGGAGAAATGACACAGGTATCACAACTTTCTGTACAGATACTGAGAACAAATTTATATTTAATTTTTTTTTAGTTGTAGTAATTAATTATAATTGATAAGAACTATATTAAAAAAACAACAAATTATTTATTAATTTATTTATTTTCGTAGTAACAAATCAAAATAAAAGTAACGATTCGCCGATAGAGCCTTTATTGTGCTAGTTTTCATAACCTTCAAAATCTAATGCACACCGCTCAAAATCTCGACGCATTGTCTCGTGCGTCGAGATCTCTATGTGCGTTGACAAAATTTTGTCCGCGTTGTGCATGTTAGCCCTCGCGATCACGTAAAATTAAATAACATCAAACAATTAGGTATGTGAAATATTTACAAAGTAATTATAGTTTCAAAGTATTTATTTAAAATACACGAGTTTATTTTATTAGTAACGCTTCGAAAAGTCTACGATTGTGTGTATTTTCAATAATATATCGGCGACCTCTATTTAATATTTAGGTCGTAAGAAGACATGCTGACTTTGAATCCAATTTAATTATTTAATTTTAAAAAATATGACAGATTAGACGTATCCATGGCATTTAGAACACCATCTGCTCAACTTTTTTAGCAGGCAAACAATTCGTATACAGCTTACCATGTAAAGTAATCAATCTGAAATTTGAACGATTTATTTACTCGATGTTTATATGAACACCTTTAGAACAACAACTCCAGAATTGTTTAGGTAGACAAATTAAATAATGTAATTTGGTTCTTAGAATAAAAAATGAAATAATAAAAAAAAAAATTAAATAAAAGTGTCATAAAAATATTTCTAATAATAATTATTGTTGTGTAGCAGAACACCGTCTTTATCCAAACTTATTATTTGACAAGATTCCTTAACTCTAAAAGGCCTGATTAAGTACTATTTGTTGCACAAATCACAAAACCATTTACAATGATGTTCAACACTTAAGGGGATAGTGTTTCAATCCGCGGGTTCGAATTAGCATCGCTATCTCCGTTTCAATCCCTCTTCCCCGACCTATTCCTGAGTGACAGAGATGATAAGAACAAAATCTCAAAAATACCTATAAAATAACCGTCGAAACGGTATGTTTTCCGAAATTAATTCTAACACAATAACAGCATTTCTCCTATTACATATATTTTTTCTGGAAATATTGATACAGATACAGCGGGGAAAGCCTACCCCCTTAACGGCTTAATCATTTTTTTTTAATTACATTGAAGAGTCGGATTTCGATTCGAGCTGGCTAAAACATAAACTAATAAAACTTAAACATCAAAGTTTGGATTTCTATGCTCAGGATAGGCTATGTTAATAACGCTACACTATTGTTCTATATGTCGTAAGTAAACATTTGTCCATTCATAAACATAATTAATAATAATATTGAATAAAAAAAAAAATCGTTTCAATTCATACGATTTTTTTATGACTGCGTTCAAATTACTGCAATTAGCATATACCATACGAAATATCTGGTCGCGGCAATCCGTTGGTCGCTAAAGTATTTTTAATTTTCCCTCTTCGGTGGATTTCTCCTTTGCTGATGTCAGATTAACTTTATTTCTTTTACGGTTCTATCGTTTGTATATTTTATGACATAACTAGTAAGTATGTGTCTGTCGTCCACGAATTGTTGCCGACTTGGTCAATGTATTATAGAACTATTAATCATGGATAATTAATTATCTGTAGTACTATGGAGAGACAAATATTGATGATACTGAAATGTAGATATTTATTAGAAAATACAATACACAGTATTTATGGTAAGAAAGAATCTTGTAAATTTTTCCTTATTAATACTTAGCATTTGAAAGATTGTATGGGTATTTGATTTTTTTTTAAATATGTCAAATGTATGTATTAGACTAGAAATTAATGAGTATAAATAATAAACAAAAGTCGTTTTCATTAATATTCATAATCCCCTATCATAGTATTCTTTGTATCTACGTTTTAGCGTCCCGTATAGTCTAGTTACGCTCAGCGTTATGCAGAAAATCATAAAATAATTCCGGGCGTCCTGAACGAGTTTTTATTGCTCGAGGCTAGGGAGTCGTTATCCCAACGGCTATAGCTCCACAGTAATGCTGTTTGCGTGTATCTTTTAATGCAGTTTTTTCCTAATACTGCGCTCATCTTCGTTATGAAGGAGCCTAGTTTTCTTACTTAATATTTTTATTTTCTCCGTTACAGTTGCTTTTTCATTTTCACATGTTTGTTGTTTCACGTACAGGATATGTGATTTTGTAAATCCTTGTCCATATCCGTACTACCACGTTAATTTGTAAAACTTAGAGAATTATTCGATATTTGCTATTCAGTTATATATGTATTATGAAGTCGAAGAATTGATTTAAGTTTGTTTGCCAGTAAATCAGTCGTGTATTCGACTACATTCAAATACTTTGTATTTATATAATACATAACACATGGAACAACCCACACACCGCCATATAGTCCCAAAGTAAGCAAGTATTATGCTTGTGTTATGGGTTACTAGACAACTGATATATATACTTAAATACTTTTTTTAATAATATATACATAGATAAATATTATACACCCAGACCCGGAACGAAATAAACATGTTCATGCACACAAATATTTGTCCCGGGCGGGAATCGAACCCGCGACCGTTGGCTCCGCAGTTAGGGTCTCTAACCACTCGGCCATTCGGTCGTCAATAATATACAAATATTTATCAGTGAATTTACAGTTATTACAAGATCCATAACTATTTATTAGTGGAGGTTGACACCGGTTGCTTCTGACTTCGGTTACATTTATTTTACCACACTAGCTATGAAAAGAATCACATCCGAGAAAGAACAGAGTGATGCGATAGCGTATTGTTAAGCTGTATGTACACAATTAAAATGAAATTTAATTTTCGCAGTAGATATAGTCGTTTAATTTGCTAAAGGGCGTAGACCTAACATGATCTCGTGTTTATGTGGCGTGACAAACGCCTCATGTGACGACTTCACACGCGGTTGCAGACCGTTTAACATACATTATACGATCATCTCTGTATTCGAATATAGTACTTACAAGAATACTCCAGTAATGGAGGTGTGACTCATATTGAATTGTTAAAAAATAAAAAAAAATTGCTGACATTGACATTGCGCACTGACAGGAAAAAAAATAATCTAACCGAACCAGCTATACGCTTGAATAAAAATATGTTCCAATAGGGTACGTTTTGTTTGTGTCGTATTACAGACAAAGCCAGAAGCAGGAAGAATGCTGATCATTGATATACCTACTGTGATTGGTAATTATAATCATTTCAACCGTCAACGCCATACAAACCTGTCACTCGACTATTCGTTACCGTGTTTTGTGGTATGGGACAAAGGGAGTAACGTGCATGATCGATAGAGATAACACACCTCGGCACCTTCAGCCCGCACCTACGTCGCCGACGGTGTACGACGTGCCAACGCGACGATTATATAAGTTTTTATATAATCAGCAATATTTGCAGACTTGAAAAATCTTGTGAAAAACTGCAGTCGTCACTAAGTTTTACTTCAGCAAAAGACGGAACGGTAGATTCTCAGTAAGTTTGGAAAGGTTAAGAATTTTTCTTCATACTGCGCTATTGTTAATCGAAATTTTTATTTATCTTTTACCTAGCAAAGCTAACACACGCACCGGTCTAACATTTCCTTTAGTTTTCATCACATTTATTTGAGAACCCTTAATATTTTTTTTCCTGAAATGCTCATATATCAAAATAACATGTCGATAACCACAAAATGGTAAATGTTTATGTTTTCCATAGATAAATAAGAGTTTGTTCTCTAATCTTCCCTTTGAATATTTTCCGAAATTTCGTCTGCGTAATGGTGTTTTTATTATAATATTATTGTTTCGATTCTAACCTTATTTTACAATTGGCCATTGCATCAATTCAAACCGATATATATGAACTTTAACAACTTTTTTGCTATCCATCAAAGGCCTACAATCTTAGGTGTTATTTGTTAACGTAAATCTATTGTATAAGTAAAATTTTTATATTGAATAGACTGAAAGGCACACTTAGGTTAGCGTGTGGCCCCTCGCGCTAATAAAAAGCTTTTTATTTCTGTTTTACTACTGAACAGTGCGGCGACTAATCGGACGTTGACCTTGAGCGAAGCAGAGAAATAAAATGATTTAAAAAATTTACTGTTCATAATTTTTTAATAGGTATGCTGTGTTTTTACAGTCGGCCTCATTTTCAAACGCAAGCACAATAAGATTCCGTTGCCGATAATCTGATAAGACTTTGAAAAGTGTGTTCCATGTGACTTGACATGACCCACGAGCGTTCATATGACAAGTGTTCAGTTGTTTTCTAAGGTTCGTGCGCTAATCGTGATACGCTCCGTCACCTGTACCTTTTACTCGTCGGGGACGAATCGTTCCCTTAATACAATGGAGTTGATACAATTTTGGCATTTGATGAGTATATATTGTAAGTACAACAACGATTTCTAGATATTAGGTTTCTTTTTTCAGTAACAGAAAATTTATGCATATTGGACTGTAAAAAAATATCAGTTTTCACATCGCTGTTGTGCTTTTTTTTAATGTAAACTTCCCATGTTTTTCAATAAAAACGGACGTGTTTGAGGAAAGTGATCAGTTGTAGATTCAGCACCTTAACAAAATTTATGAAAAAAAATCCATGCAGCGGCAAAAAATTTTTTTGCTTCATATGTAAAACTGTAAGACAAATCTTATTAGTATTGAGTCCGTAAAATGTGGTCATTATTTGACTACATGATATGTGGTACATTGAAAACGTATTCTAAATAAATAATAAAATTGTAATCGATGCCTGACTAATAAAATGGTATTTATAATGTTTATCTGCTCAACAGTTCTGGGTGTATAGGTAATACAAGTAAAGCTGGCTCATGTCTTTCACTAACACCTATGCATTGCTATGTGCATAAAAGAGATAACCGATATTTTTTCGTTTTTCTTACGCATATGTAAAGGTACAGACAGGTGTTAGTCCATTACTTGTGCCAGCTTTCTTTAGACTTCAGAAAAGAAACTAAATATGTCGTGTTTCAGGATTTTAAAATTCAACCCTTAAGAAGGAAAAATAGGGGATGAAAGTGTGTATTGGAATTAAGCCATTTTTAAATAGGTGCTGCTGAAGCGCATTACACTACCTTTTGACATCAGGTTTTTTTTCTGATGTAAGGTTTGCTAAAAAAAGGATTATGCGAAATTCTAAAAAAATAAGGAACGTAAGTTGGTGTGAAAACGTCACTTATTTGGTGAAATTACAATGTTGTGAAATGCATGACAATAAGTCTTTGCCCTTTGGATCAGAAACTTAATACACGACGGCCATCTATTGACAGCGTCCGAGACCGACTGCTTAACGTGCTCGAGTATATCGTGTTTCAAGACTTCAAAGTATAAAAACAAGAAATGAAACTTTGTATGGGATTACCATCAATCTTAAAATTGAACTTATAATATTTATTATTTGGCTTTATAGTTAGAAATAAAAAACACTGTTTTAATTTTTCTAGAAAAACCTTTAAGGATATTTATTTATTTTATTAATTGCCTTTTAACCTTTTGGTTGAAAATTAAAACTTAAATGTTTCACTGTTTTTGTAAAATTGTGAAATATCTATTAAGAAATGCTAATACACGAGTGTAATCCATGCGAGTGAAGCCGCGGGTGGTCGCTAGTTGTCAATAATATCCAAATTCACTTGTCCGCTTGGAAATAATGTAGCTTTTTTCAATTAATTTATCATTCTCACACGGCTTTCAACCATAAAACATGTTGAAATTTCTTGATTTTTTTCTCTTATTCGAAGTCTGTAATGAATATAGAATAACAATCCAACATAAATTCTCAATTACCAATAAGTATCTTTGCTTGTAATTTTTTTCGTCTATGGTAATCGTCGATCAGCATAAACGTAGTCTTATTTTAACTCTCTGTCCCTTTAACTACCACCGTGCAAAAGATTACGTCGTCGATTTGTTGTACCGTTACGATGTTTAGAAAAATGAAACGTATCGCGTAGAAATCTTCGACCGAGATCGAACCAGTAAATTATATTACTTTCCATTACTTCAACTCTCTATGCGAAGAATCACATCGTTTCGTTGCTTCGTTACAACGTGAAGAAGTAACAAACAAGTGAACTTACTTTCGCATTTGTGATATTAGTGTAGATAACAGCGCAGGTACGGAATGTATAATACACCATAATTCACTAGCTGTTCATCTACGCTACGCCTAGGTACAAGTTATTTTTCCGTTAGAACACTGGTCGGTAGTTTCGTAATTGTATTGAGGTAGATTAAATCTAGGTTGAGTCCGGCGACTGGTTGTGATTTTGGATTGGTTAGTGTACACGCCAAACCTACCACCATCTTAGATGCCCTATATCTGAACACTACCAATCATAAATTTAAGCTTCTTTAGGGTTCATTAAACTTGGATCAATAGTTGCTGTATTTCTTTTATTACAATTTCGTACTTGTTGCTTCAAGAGGTGAAAATAGTTACTTACAGCTCTATTCAAGATCATATTTGGAATATATTGTTATGGCAACACTATAGGAGCATTCAGCTAAAGGTATAAAGTAGATGTGCCAAATAAATAAGTAATAAATTAATCTAGAAATAAATATTAAAAGCTCCACCATAAGCATGGACCTCGTGTCTGTGGTATTATAGTTATTCTAATAAAAAATAATTAAATATATCGTTACCACAGAGTAGATATCAGCGTTCGTTATTCTATGAAAATAACTATTCAAGCGATGCTAGATTGTTCATATCGATTTGCAATTCCATCACTCCTTTTCTCTTTCTAAAGCACTAGAACTCTTAGAGGCCTGCTCAACCCTAGCGATAATAGAGCTCATGATTTAAATACATTATTAATAAGTAGATAAGTATCCAATTAAAGTGTAAATACAATACGGGCGGCGCCATAAACCCGTCGAGTGTAACGCAATATCGTCGCAATAACGCGATCCACCATCGGTGACTTCAGTGAACGCGACTCGATAATGGATTGCCTCGTTAAAGTCTGAAAATTGTTTGTCGACGAAATTGAATTTCGTCTGAGGAACTTCTCGAAATAAGCGACGAGAAATTTTTCGGGTCACAATCACTAGGAAATTCGAAATAAAATGTAAAAACGTTTCTTTTTACTTTTGCTCGAAAAACTTAAAATTCTCGTAATATATTTAAATCATTAGATCTGTCCATTTCATACGCTGCGCTTTTAAAAAACTTATGTCTGACATCTAGTGCACGCGCTCTTCTCGTAGGAGGATTATGATACAATAAAAGTTCGCTCGTTCAAATTAGTGACCGACACATCAGATCGTATTTTGTCGCTATTAAGGACAATCTGGAATTTAAGTTAATAGTATCTACTGCAATACAACACGGATATATCATAGGTAAATGTCAGAAATATATTTAATTTAATGTCGACTCTCTCAGTCGAAAATGTGGTTCGAATCGATTCAATATTATACATTCAAATCATCTAGTTCTCGAGTCCGCTCACACCTCATGTATGCATTCGATATGAAGTTTGAAACACGTACGGAACCACCTTGCCCCGAAGTCGAGATTTGGTAAGCGAGCTGAATCTAATTTGAATGGAGAATAACGTAGAAGTTTATGGTTTAATATAATACAGATATTTTAACACAGTGCTGCCATATGCAAACCGCATTTACTAGGAAATTTTAGTAAAAACAGTTAACTGCAATAATTTCAGTATACTCTAACATAGCAGTGTATTAAAGGCATATCATAATATTTCATAAACGTCTAACCGTATTAGAAAATAGTGCAGTTTTATAGTGCAGGTAATTGATGTTCAGCCGGAATGTATGTGTAATACGCTTAGAAGAAAATATGCTACATCGTTACAACAACCCGTCGTTACCATAACAAAAATAATGTTTTACACCGATTCTGTGTTACAACGACGACATAGTTCATTTTTCATTTTACACATCTAAGTGGTTAAGTTGTCTATGGTAAACAGTGAGTATTATTACGTCAATACTTCAGAACGTCAATTAGCCACAATAAAAAAAAAATTGTTTCGTAATGCGACTAAGCATATACATTTTGCCTACGACCATTAAAAGTACGAATTGACTAGAAACCTCCTTCTACATTTACCGTCTAAAGACTCATACTCTAGCAACCGGGTGTGTACCCGTGGCGAGATGGCTAGTTTTAGTCTGAGTTTAGTCCGCGAAATCTCTGCGCGCCTACCTTCACCCCCGCGAAATAGCATTTTGACATTTTCGATGTTGTGAAGTGACATTTCTGACTCTATTAAAACAAAACATTGTTGTCAAATTTATTTACTCTATGCCTACGACGCATGAATGATTTCATTAGAGTTTATCTGTGTATCTGTCTGTCTTTGAACTGTTTTTGAAGCAAAAACCTTCTCAAAGTCGACAGAATTTTCCTGTCCTCTAAAACAAAATGCACCTCTCGTGACGGGAGGGCACGTTCACATGTGATGTTGTTAATTTATCGTATTAATTGTGTAGCTGTACATGCGTTTTGCAAATGTAACGACAAAATTTATGATACATTAGTGTGCGCCGGCCATGAGAGGCGCATTTCGTTTCAGTGGAGAGGATAAGTTTTATCTTCTACTGCCATTTTCACGCCCACCTAACCCTATGTGCGTCTTGGATGGCACTGTGCAATGAGTCCAAAAAGCCATTACATCAAATGGAACACGCGCTTCTCACAAAGCATAGGCTTACGCATTTAGGCAACTGGCGCTACAATCGATTAATAATAAAAAAAACCTTTACACAAAACACAATTTCTGGGTATCTCATCAATCTCGAGTTCGGACCTTCCGTTTATCGATATTCGTTACGAAATGATGGGACCCGGCCGACTGACAAATAAGATGAATCTAGACGTTATTGAATCGAATGTGATGAACGTAAAATAAGTTTATATTTGTCGAGATGATCCTGATCACTAAATCGAATACGATGGACACGTGTACTACTAAGATCTATCGTTAGTTTTTGACTACACGTATTAACCAAAGAGCTAGAAACAGTTCTAATACTAATTTATTTATTAGATTCTTTTCGCAAACTCTCAGAAGTGTTGCTAAAATTTTTAATCAGTCAACTCCTATTACAAAATGTTACATACGATTGTGTGACAGTACTCACTCCTGTGACATTACTCCTGGCAAATGAAGCTGTTTCGAGTTACCTTAAAAATATTAAATCTATGGATCGATGTCATTTTAACAAGTATTCGTAATAAACAATTGCTTACTAATTTACAAAGAAGTGGTTTTCATTGAAATGGCTTCCATTTACGCTTTAATTATTGACGCTGAGTTATGTCGGCTGATAATATAATGAAGTATTTTTTTTACAATTTACAATTAATTCACGAAAGTTGTACAAAAATTTATAAATTACGATACATGTACTATATTATGAGCTCGAATCGAATATGGTTAAGACCGCAAATAGAAAATGGTAGTTGCAGAAGTGGGTGTGTTTGCACTTGGGTGGACGGAGCACAGCAATCATAGACGCGATATACCGTAGTCAATCTGAACGGAAATGTGCTCAATATTTGATTTAAATGTATTTTTATGTGTATTTATATAAATTTATCGTGTCCGACATATGTGAATTATAACTGAATCATAAAAAAAGGCGCCCAAAAAAGTCGTGATTTTAAACCTGAATAACGATAGCTAATAAAAAACCGTCTATCGACGATCTGGATTCGTATATCTGATTTATTATAAGCAAACAGCTACTCGACGCGGTCACGCGATATTGGTGTTGCGGTAGGTAATACCGAATACAACCACGTGAATTTTGGCCGGGGCAAAAATGATAACGCACGCCGACCGACGGAGAGCTACGAACGTAACGCATATATTATAAAAAAAAAAGAAACGCTATGGAAGTTTGCATGTTTGGATTTAACACTGTATTCAGAGAGATAATTCATATCATAGAGAGAATTCATATCTAACATCCTTTATTCCAATAAATATTACCTGCAGGCTTTTCTGAAAATGCAGAATTCTGAAACACGCTACAGACATATATTAATATTTTTCATAAATTACTCAATATTTTTTTTGTATTACGAACGATTGCGTGAAAACACCAAAGTTGTTAAAATGCCGCTTCCAGTTCCTTGCGTTTGTTTCCCAACTTCAGAGTCGCCGGCGGTAAATTAGCAGGGAATACTGTAACTATCGAAATTTACGGCAATTTTGTGCCTTTATTGCGCTCGAGAGCCCTCTATCTCTTTAAAGCTTACTTTTAATATACGAAGCTACGCGCCACCGTCGTTTATCTGAAATTAAAAATACATATAATTATTTTAGCGTTTGCATAAACAATGTCAATATTTTCTTTATTTTCTTGCCAATATTTAACAAAAAAATTACTTCGTTTCAGATAGCACGAAATTCCTCGAATCCTCTTCCAATTTTACTGAATTATTTATTATAACTATAAAGTATATATTTACGTGCTAATTGCCTATTTTATATATATATATAAAATAGGCAATTAGCACGCGTAGTATTTTATAATAGAAAACGAATAAAAGTACAGTTTAATCCTTTGATTGAAACTTATTGTATCATATTATGTGAGGGAGAAATAAAGCAATATTATTATTATTATTGTTATTAGTTGTTCACACGTGGCGGTCCTATAAAAGTAAAACGTTTGAACAGATTTCTTACAGTATGTCTAAAATTTTTTTTTTTTCATAAAATGTGATTCAGTCTAGAGATATTAGCCGTTAACCGCAATTGATTTGATATCCGACATTACTCGGCATTTTTATTATTCGTCGACTAGAGAATGTAATATAAATTATTCGATAACAGAAAATAATTCTCTGACCATAAATTCCATAAATTTTAACAGATATGATAGATTTGAAAAAAGTCATACCTGATTAAAAAGTATTGTTATCAACAAAACAACAAACGACAATGTCACGCTTTTTGAAATGTTCCGTAATGACAAAGTAGGCAAGTACGTGGGTATGATGTGCCTAAATATCAAAAACTTTAAGTATTATTCTAGCATTATCATTCAACTAATTATTATCAATTGTATTATAAATTAAATAAGGTTAACAAAAAATTGTCATGTATTGTTTTCTTAAAGTACTTTGTCACTCTTTCTACGATTGAATTTTGATTATTATTCAAAGTTTAGCAAAGCAGAATCTTAAAGCAATCCCGGATTGAAATCCGGTATTTTTTGAAGGACAGTTCCCTCTTCATATTGGTAGAAATAGGTACAGAAAATTCGATAGGTTTTTGCTATAAGCATGTTATTTTTATTTATTTACAAAATATTTTTTGATGTCGAATAATTATGGCGAAAAATGTGGTTATTTGTCACAGAGAATGAACAATCGTCAACCGATTGCTCTAAATTGCTAGTTGAGGCATTTCTATTATTATTATTATTTTTTTGAAATTTCACAATTCAATAATTTTTCTGGTATAAATGTAATTTGCCTTTAAAATGGTTCACCTTATTGTAAAAGAAAACCTTTTTAAATTGATTTGCTTTTATTGTAAAAAATGCATTACAATAAAGCATCCGATGCCGGTTACAACTTGCGATTAAGAGAATGCGGGGTACAAGAAACACACATTTTATGGTTTATTAAAATTTTTTAAAGTACCTAAATGAAAGTACTTATAAGACCCATTCTCGTCGCCAGTGTGGTATTCGAATACACGAGTATACAGTTCGATGAGTATAATCTGAATATAATCTGAGTATAAACTGTCGGAAGGTAGCGTATGGAGGGTAGATGGGGTAGATGCACAGATACCACACGTTCTTATCAATGATTAGCAACAACTTTAAGACCCTGTTGTCAAAATCTTTATTTTTATTAAACATATTTTTTTTATTAAAAGTGCCTTACTTCATTGACGATGCGAGATATTATTATGAATGTCTTCTAGACTACTCAAAAGGTATTTATTTTAAAATGTGTCGACTCGCATGTTTGATGCGAATCGACTTCTAACCCAAAAAATATGTCGTCATAGATTCTAGTGAGGTAATAAACTGTTTTTGGGATCTTGACTATCGTCTTCGTCTATAGTGATGCCACTAACTACATTCTCTTCCAAAACTATTATTATTAAAAATTACTAAGTATTTTAGATACACTATGAACAGAGGCCTCGGTATCGCCATTGCGAACGGTATTGTAACTTGGACCATTTGTAACCTATGACGGTCCACGATTTTTACCAGGGCGTCAGTCTACTTAATGGAAGACCGCCTCATGCTATGAAGTAACGATTCGTGGTCGCCACTCGAGAATTTTGCTTCCCCGACGGTTACCGCTCCTACGAGCGATGTGGCCTACTCATTGCCCCTTCAACTTGCTAATTTTACGAGCTATGTCGCTCACTCCATTTCTTTTGCGGATTTTTCGTTACGAATTTTATCCCGCAGAGAAATTTTAAGCATAGTTCTCTTCATGGCCCGTTGAGTTTTCCTGTATTTCTTAACAAAATGATGTTTATTTGTAAATTTGTGATGTTTATTTAGTTGCGTAAATAAGAAATAGGACATGTATGGTAAAAATACTTTAAAAAAAATCGTCTGTCCGTATAAATAAATAAGAACATGAGAGCTAATCAAAAAGATTCCGGTATTCCATATTTCAATTAAAATCAGTATGCGAGTCGATGTACCAAATCTAATGAGGATAAAACGGAAACACGTGCAAAGGTAAAATACTTTGTGCTAAAAAAAACTATTAAAGAAGTGAGATTTTAACAACTTTGGGAGTCGATACTGCATGGACTGCATGGTCCCACGGCAGTGAGCCGCCGGAAAAAATGTGTAATTATTTTGAAATTATTGTACTTTAAAGGAGCATGTAACGATTCATTTTTTAGCTGAGACCATGATAATTTCATAAGTATAAAAACAATACAGTCGGAAACCAAAAAGATTTGGTTCATCGAAAGTCGACTCATATTCAAAAACAGAACACAGATGAGATTTAAAAAAATCTAGCCTTACAGACCGAAGCGAGTGCTGTGAACTTTTTTCTATATTAACAAAAAAAAAAAACCAAAAAATATACCATAGCTTTCTTATTAATGAGATTGGGATGTAGTTTTTTATTGTGAGTAGAAGAAAACAAGCCCTCAATGGTCCTCTAAAAATTTTTCAGGATGGGACTGTTAACTTCTGGCATAAAAGACCAATTGACTAGTAGCCCTATTCTGCGCTTACCGTCTAGCCACACATACTCTAGCTAGCTGGTGTGCACCCGTTAGGAGATGGCGAGTTTCAGTCCGAGTTTAGTTCGCGAGGTCTCCGTGCGCTGGCCTTCACGCCCGCGAAGTTGAGTTTTTTTCGATACTATAAAATGATTGACTCTATTAAAACCAAACGCTGCTGTCAAATTTATTTACTCTATGACTGCTGGACTATCAACGAAACATTTCTTTTAAATATATTACTCTGGTCATACGACAGAGGAGGTTGGGAAAAGCTTGGGAAGGTAATGTTAAAAAGATATTTTTGGACTATATTATAAATTTAATTTATTATTTTTAGTTTCGGTGTAGGGTTTTTTTAATTTGTCCGATTCCGTTTTGATCATATTCCAATTTTTTTCCCCCTTTTCAAGCACATTTTTCGCTTCTATCTAGCGTTTTAGAGAATTAAATTTATGAGGTTTTGTAATAAAAATTAGACATCCAAAAAAGCCTCTATAGTACAATGTGAAACGTATATAGAAATCCACTGAAATATGGCGCAACGCATTCATTCAAGCACGTGTGTTCTGCAAGATTGTCTGGGTTCCCACATACTTTCCAATTTTATTCACTCGCGTTCCTCGCATATAACCTCGCGTCGCGTCGCTGCTCCCATCTTCTTACGCGATAATATTGACCCAGTGGCTCTAATATGTGTGCTTTATTAATGGAGCAATCTTGTTTCTTGCTATAGGTAAAGCTTGGTTTCCATGAAATCACTTTAAAGGTACGATAGAAAATTATAAAAATAAAATATATAAACAGTACTCAGTAATTTCATTAGCATGTTGGTTCTAGCAACGGAATGTTCAGAATCTTGATGATCTTGCAAGTTTAAATGTGTGTTTATTGTATTTTAGTCAAATGAAAAAAATCACAGAACTCATGGCCCCATGACCTTCCGGCGCATTGAAAATGACTTTATTTCACTAAACGACTTAAAAAACAGCACAATTTTGTGTGCTGTAATGTAGCTCTTTTAGTAACTAAATTTCCAGATCCCAGTATAGACATAAATCAATTTAATTTAAAATTATCTAATATACTAGTTTCTAAGTGCTATTATAGTAAGGATGAATATATATTTCTTAATATAAAATAACTAGACGATTAAGTCTATGTACCGTCTTCTTTATAGGTACTTGGAAAAAGCAATAAATACATTTGATTTCAATTGTAATTTCCATAACTTCCCAAAAGATGAAACGAAACATGTGACGAAAATTGTAAATATAGCACTTCATAAGTACTACTTTCAATGAATATTATCACCTGTCCGTTGAAGTCGTGTATTGAAAAGTTTAATAAAATTAATTGATTTTTCTAAATAGATGTCACGTAAAAGATATAAATAAAATATACTTTTACACGGCTGAATCAGTAGACATTCATTAGCTTCTAAACACACATGGTAAATATCATAGCCATCAGTTTGTATGTTCGGATGTTTTCGCAGTTAATCAATCATTCAGCAATTGAGCAATAAATCGACGTAATTTATTGCATAGATATAGCCTATGATTAGAAAAGTGACGTAGGCTAGTTTTTATTTCAAAAAAGGCATGATTCCTGTGGGATAGCCTTTTTTCATGCTAAAGAAGCTAATCGAATTTTGATGAAATTTGGTATAGTAATTTCTTACGTAAGTTTCAGAATTTTCTAGGAAATCTCACAATTTCAAGGAGCGTCGCGTCCATTAACGGGCCCGGTGCAACTGTGTAGTCCACGCGGCCGAAACCGCCATCGGAAAGCTAGTGTATAATATTTTATAGTATAATAAGAAATACATAAATCAAGACATTATTTTTGAATTCGGCCCCCTAGCCGGATGTGAATCGTCTGCCCGAAGTTTGCTAAGGTTGCTTATTAAATTACCGAGTCTGACGGTTCGAGTATCGGGTTCTGCAAACTGCGGACGAATTTCCCTCTTTTCGAGGACACTTTGCGTTGTTGTTTATTCAAGTGTCAATGTTCAAATTTTTCTAAAAGTATTATTTCTACTAACATATATGAAGCAATTAATCCTATCGATGCACGTGATATTTTTAATAGCTATATATTTCTTATATCATGCTCGCATGTAGTCTCATAGTCAGGTATCCTATATAGAAATACACTTCAATTTTAAAAACTGTAACCATTATTTTTTCCTTGATGCCCATGGGGTACCAAATCAAAGCTAACATTCCAATGTTTTAATGTAGTTATTTAACAATCAAATTGATATTTCATTAAATAACGAATAATAAGAAATATATGCGGGGTTAGTTTGAGAGATAGAATAAGGAATAGTGTGATAAGAAAACGGTGTGATATGGAAGAAAATGTAGTGACAAAAATTGAAAAAGGAATGCTGTGGTGGTTCGATCATTTGGAGATGATGAAATGTTGGATGAAAGAAGACTGACGAAAGAGATTTACTGTGCCGAGGTGAATAGCAGGGTCGGAAAGGGTCGCCCTAGGGGAATGTACAGGAACCAGATTGGGGACGTACTGGAAAAGGGTCAAGTCCAGAGTACCCGGAGTGTCCGGAGTAACCGGAGAGCGTCTATGAGAAGAGTGATCAGTGCCGATGAGACAAAAGAGGTATGCCAGGATCGCACTAAGTGGAAATCTGTGTTCTCTGCCTACACCAATGGGAAACAGACGTGAGTATATGTATGTATGTAATTAACGAATAAAAAAAACATTTGTTGTTTTATATAATTATCAATTAAAGTTCTTTTTCTAATTCACGTGAACAATATAGATATAAAACCTTATTAATGCATTTGAGCGCATTTCACATTTGATCGTTTTCTATACATTTATAACATACACGTATTATAATACTCTCTTGAGTCGTCATATACATGGTCCATGGAGGTTAGTGTTTGAGTACTTCACTTTTCGTGAGCTAATATTGTTGTGAGTAAACATTTCGTTACAAATCATTTCTCTGTGTTTACTTACTTAATTTAGGTATTTGTAAACGTGTTGTATTCTTGTCAGTTATGTATATTTTATTCTGTATTTTCTATGACTGAAATATGTTGTACGGTCACCGGTGATTTAACACAATTTACCATACAATACCATCAGCGCATTAATGCCCCATTGCAGGGGCTTAGGCCTCTTCTCGGGTTGAGGGGGCTTAGAACTTAATCCACCACGGTGCTCCAGTGCATCTACGTGCTCTCCGAGGCATAGAGTCAGTGATAGTTATGTACATAAGTTAGAAAAATCTCATTGGTACATGCCTTGGGATTCGAACCACGGCCTTCTAAACAAGGAGCGGGCTCGCTACCACTCGGCTATCGCAATATCCATATAACGATAATAATAATAGTTAAATTGTATTTAACTCAGCAAACTTGTCGTACTAATAATAATGAACCTACTCTAACATCAGCACGATTTTACGGATCGTCGTATCCCTATATTTTTGCAAAGTTTTATTATTATTGCTTATGAAAGCTCCCAACGCGCACTGGACCAGCAGGATGGGTTTATGGCTGAAATCTCTTCACTAAATATTGATGAAGGTCTGTGCTCCAACAGTGTAAGCGGGATTCAACAATTACCTTACAGTAGCCGCTAATCATAATATCATTTATAGTTTTATACGTGACACACGGCACCGCAGGTCATTTACATGACTGTGATCTTAAAAAAAAAACATGCTGCAAAACCTCGAAAAAAAAAAACATGTTTACTACAACCTTGAATTTACAACGTTTCCCCAAAAGAAACTTTTCCAAAACTCAATAATGGTACGGGTCGAGTCTCCATTTTGCCTTTTGTAGATACTAATAACGTTATCGATTTGACTCGTAAAAGCTTGGTAAGTTCGACATCTTTGTTTAAGTTCTGGAACTCGTTTATATTCCGGCGGTCAAAATTATGTTTTTCCAATGGTGTCAGCGTATTGACGATTTAATACATTTCAAATAAATTTGCTTAATCCTTCGATAGAAAAATCCACTTTTACTTATAACCCGGGATTCACTTAAGACGTTCACATCAGCCGGTCGAACATTTTTTTTAATGAAAACCAATTAAATATACACGAAATATTTATTTGTTTTTTATTTATTTGGTCTTTAATAATTTACTTATTTACAAAATAAATAATAAAAATATGTGGGGCATCCCACACAGCACCATCTAGTCCCAAAGTAAGTAAATATTATGCTTGTATTATGGGGTACAAATGATATACATACTAAAATATTCTTTTTTTAATAATATATACTTACACCCAGACACGGAACAAATAGACATGTTCATGTACATAAATATTTGTCCCGCAAATATAAGACAACCGCAAAAAAATTTGCTATTATTGATGGTATTTTTCAAAAACCTGGCTTAATTCGAAACATATTTTATTAAAGTATGCTTGATAAAAAAGAAAGAAACAAAATCACCATTAAAATACAGTTTCCATAAATGTATCTTTGTTAAATGTTGTATCATCTTGCTGAGATTAGGAAAATTCTCATTCTTTTAATACATTTAATACATTGTAAAAAAACTTCGCTGATTTAAATTTTTAATTAAGAACTAAATCTACTACTAATTTTATCGTATTTTGTAATATTGTTCCAATGGTCCGTTTGGAGGTGATTATTTCCCTATTTTTCAATCGTTTGAAATCGGCAGTGACCGTGAGGGGCGTTGCTAGTCAATGCTCGTCAAAGTTCGTCAGCTATTGTCAGCGTCTTAAACGTCTTTGATTATATGTTTGCCATTCGTTAGAAAATATATCTGAGGCAGTTGTAAAGTATTGTAAAGGCTGACAAAGATAAGAACTAGCTAGGCATAACTGACCTCTATATAATCACACATATACGCGTAAGTAATAAACTGTCAAATGCTTCTTGCACAGAAGAATGCTATATACACTACTTCCTCCTTATGAACGTAATAACTGGGAAGAGGGCGCTTGGTAGCCTATCTCTCGCTATTAAGTTAATAATAATAATACCTCGGACATCCCACACAGCTCCATCTAATTCCAAACTAAGCAAAGCTTGTACTATGGATACCAGACAACTGATATAAATACTTAAATAATCTTTATAATATTTACATATATAGTTTTTTTTTTACATCCAGACACGGAACAAATAGACATATTCATGCACACAAATATTTGTCTCGGGCTGATATCGAACCCACGACCCTTGGCTCCGCAGTTAGGGTCTCTAACCACTCGTCCAACCGGTCATCAAATTGTAAATTAAAAGAATATAAAAAATTCAAACAATATTAAATATTGTAGTTCTGATTTAGTTTTGGAAGCAAATTAAATTTTGAGAAGCTATGACAAAGCTAAGGGAACGTACCCATACTATGTGATCCATTTTTTACATTTTTTTATAATGGAAAATGCTTCGACAATATTTTTTGCGGCAGAGACAAATAAAATAAAATCACGAAGCAGGTCTAAGTCGATGAAATAAACCCTAAACATAATAAATTTTTATCGACTGAAAATCTAATCAGACTCTATTTTTGTTAATTCTTTTGTCAAATGGAATGAGCACATGACCTAAATGGCGGAGTTGACCAGTCTGACTTGTAAAAAATATCTCCATGTTTTTATATATTAATACAAAGTTGATCCTAAGCTGACACGCACCTCGCAGCGACGACATTCCCATATGACACAGTCTCGGGGCGTCAGTCCCGCCATCTGTCATCGCGCTCGGCAATTTTTCACGATTCCAACCCGAGCTAATACGGCCGCCATATTCCAAATGTTACGTTGAGGATTGTGCAAATCTGCGTCCCTTGTAGCCTTGTAATTTTGTAAAGCTTGAAATAAATGTTCTGCTTATATACAAAAAAGGGTTTGTCTTCCTTTATAACAGGCAAACTTAGGTGTAAGTTCTACTATTTCGACGTGAATTTTATTGTGCTCATTGGGTTTATCTGTGGAACGAACAAGACTTGTATGTAAAATTTTTACTTTCATGGAATTGCTCTTTTACATGTATTGCCGTTTTTAAATAATTTTATTAATAATTTATCTTTATGCAGGACGAGTCAAACGAATGGATATAGGAAAGCCCTACTGTGATTATTAAACAATAAAATTTTACTTAAAGCAAACTTTATTTTTTAAATAAAAGTATCTGCATTGATAAGTTTTTACTTTTCTGAGCCGGGAATCGAGCAGACACATATTTAAAAAAAACCTTCTTGTATCTTCATGGCACCTATTGGTAGAATCAATCATGCACTATGGTTTGCATATGCATCAAATATTTTCAATAAACATTGTGTCTGTAATCAATGGCAGACACAAAATCTAACTTGCATAAACACAAAATTAAATTTTTTTGGAAGAAAAGAACCTATTATTTTGTTAAATCACAACATCTCAAATAAAAAGTTGTTCAAAATGAGTTTCGTTCTCTGCAGAACAAAGATAATATGATAAAATACATAAAAAATACCTACTTTATTTTTTATACCTACCTACTATTACTACTACTACTATTTTTTATTTATACCTACTTTATTTGCAATGTTAGAATTTAAGGTCTGCCTTTGATAATAGACACAATGTTTATTAAAAAGATTTGATCTCTATGATAAGCCCTATCGATTGGTGCCATAAACTTAAATTTTTTTTTTATATTACAATCTTAAAGTTTACTTACAACACTTACAACCTCCAGGGTCCATCTGTATGACTGACGCATCTTGTATGACTAAAAAAATTATATACTTAAGTAATTAAACGTACTAACAAGGACTATATGCTAGTATACGTAACTTCTTAGTTCCTACGTAACTCTTTAGTTAAACATCGACGCATTTCTAGTGATAAGTCATTTTATAATTAAGGTTACACATAGCCCAGATTTAGGTTATTCGAAAGTTTATCACAAAACGTCAAAGGTCTCTTGATCAGACGTCGGTCAGTCAATTTGATCTTTGGACGTTTATTAATTAGAGGCCTTACAATGAGCTGATCTATTTTAAGGATTTTAGGCGTAATTTGTAGTGGTGGACTGCGTAGAAGGTTCTAAATCAAATAATTGGTCAAATATTTAAAAAAGTTTCATAAATTAAAAAAAAAAACTTAATTATAATTTTGTCTGGCAGGTAACCAGACTTAATAAATTTTCTATGATTAGATTTATTAAAAATAATTTTCAAAAAAAATAATTAAAACCGACTTCAAAAACATAAACTAAAAATTAAAAACATAATTTTCACTTTAAAAAAGAAGCATTAACAGGCGGCATATAGTTAATGAAGTCGGTGCCAAGTCATTCACTTTAAATTTTGTTCTATATTCGATATAGTTATAAATATATCATTGTTGTAATTGTTATTTTTGTAAGTACCCATTTAAAGTGACTGCGTTAGCACTGACTTCATTAACTATATGCCGCCTGTTAATGCTCCTTTCTTTAAAGTGAAAATTTTGTTTTTAATTTTTAGTTTATGTTTTTGAAGTCGTTTTTTTTTTTAAATATTTTATTTTTCAATTTTTAGTTAAACGCATCTGTAACTTATTTGTATTTAGTACAAATGGGGCTTTTGAACGCTCTACTCAAATGAGACAATGCCGCGATTACGCACTTAAATTCAGTGTCAAATTGACGCATCAGCATGCCTAGCAGGTAGTCGTATTCCTATGTAAAACTCCAATCTTAATTAAGTATTATTTTTGGGCGAACTGAACATTTTGGCATATTGAACCGTATGAAGTAAGCCGAACACCAGGTACTTGCTGTAAATCGTTAAGGAGTTCCTTCGACTGTGTATGGTCTCTATCCTCAGACCTGTAATGGTACTTATAACTCATATGGGTGCAAAGTTCTCATTAATAAAATTAGACTTAATTCAATTGAATTAAGTCCAAACAACAGGTAATTGCTGTAAATGGTTGAGGAGTTCCCTCGACTGTGTATGGTCTCCATCATCAGACCTGTAATGGCACTTATAACCCATATGGGTGAAAAGTACTCATCAATAGATATGATTAAGTTCTAACACCAGGTAATTATTGTAAATCGTTGAGGAGTTCCCTCGACTGCGTATGGTCTCTATCCTCAGACCTGTAATGGTACTTATGACCCATATGGTGCAAAGTTCTCATTAATAAAATTAGACTTAATTCAATTGAATTAAGTCCAGACAACAGGTAGTTGCTGTAAATGGTTGAGGAATTCCCTCGATTGTGTATTGTCTCCATCATTAGACCTGTCATGGCATTTATAACTCATATGGGTGCAAAGGTGTCATCAATAGAAATGAATCAAGTCCAAACACAAAGTAATTGCTGCAAATCGCTGAGGAGTTCCCTCGACTGTCTTTCAGCTCCATCATCAGATCGACTCCCGACCTTCATTATATAGTACTAGTAATTGTACTTTATAAAAATACTTAAAATACGATTTTCAAAGGTTGCCTTCGATTTCTCTGGGACGCCATCATCAGATCCTGGTTTTCTTATCATGATACCACTCCTGGAATATCTCTTTTCCAACAAAAGAAAATCATCCAATTCGGTTCATAAACAACGAAGTTATCCCTGAACACACATAAAAAAAAACCATATATACGGTCGAATTGAGAAACCTCCTTCTTTTTTGAAGTCGTTTAAAAAGTGCGCTAATCAAAAACGAAACACTCTTCTAGCTTATACGGCTGCATAAAATTATTATTGTTGATTAGGTACTGTGTAAGTAAAATTTCCAACTTATAATAATTGTGTGCTGGGAAAATAATATAAAGTGTAACATTGTTAGTGATGTGGTTACATTCGATCATAAATTTTTTTTAAATAACACATAAGAACAATGTCTAGCCTCCAAACTAAGCATTAACTTGTGTTCTGGGTGCCAAGCGAAGACACCACATACATATAACAACCAAGACCCGGTACCAGTATCAATATTCATCATATACATACTGACCCGACCTGGGATATGAACTCGTGCCTCCCAGCTTCGTAGGCAGGGTCGCTAGCCACTAGGCCAAGTGGTCGTCAGTCAATTATTTTTGAATAGTAATTTAGTATAATTACTGGTAGTTTATTTTTAGGCTTCTGGACATCCGATAAAAACGGAACTCTTTCGCTCTCGTGTCTCTCTGTCCATCCGTCAAAGTTTATTTTCTCTGGATTGACTAGACGAAAAAAGTTAAAATTAGGTACGTATACAAAGTTAGATTCCCTAATTACGGACATATAGCGTAAATTAACGAATTTTGATTTTGAGTTGTCAATTAGAAATTAAAAAAACCTTTTTTCAAGTGCGGCAAGTGACGTATCAAATGACAGGGTTTTCTAAATATCTCTATCGTCCGCACCCTTCCCACTGTCTGCTTTCCCCACTTTCTTCCAATAGTTCTCTTATTTTTATTGCCTTTACACTTCACACCTACATGCTCAATGAAATAATCTAAATTTCCCACTCCTCGGTACGTCTGCCACCCAATTACTGTTCTTCTCATTCAGATTTTAATCTTCTTATTTAACTTCCTGGTCTCCACCTTTTTATTGTTTATTAGATATAGTATAAATATATTTTTTTATAATTTTGAAATGCAGAGCTTAAAATATATTAAAGAAAATGTACGAAAATCAAGCTTCCCTTCCCTACTTACTGAGCCTGAAATATAGGACCTCATTCCTAGTTTACAAAAGAAGTAAATGCGAGTCAAATCCGCGTATTTAAATTTTGTACCTGTCGTAGCGTAAACAGTTATAATAACGACGAGGATTTCGATTTTCATATAAACCTTATATTCGTATCAAAGTGGTAATCTTTACATATAACAGGGAAATCGTCCGGCTATAGTAAACTGGATTACACGATTTTTTTCAAGTTATTTTAAATTCATCAATCACGGAATAATACCGTTATAGCTTTCTGTAACCTAAACAAAATAATACATATTTTTGTGATTTTCTTTAAAGTTTTAACGTGTAGTTTCGCATAAAGGAGTTATAGTGATCCTGTTAACATTTTTTAAATTTGTTAATATTTTAAAAATAAAAGTAATAAATCGTTATATAATTTATATTTACATTTTAGAACTTTTAAAAAAGGAATAAACAAATGATGGATTGTTTATTTTCTTTTGCATTTAAGTATTTTTGTTTTGAATAATGAATTTATTGATAACTATGTATGCGTTGTAATTTCTCTACTCATGTGCAAATTTACTACTAGACACGATCAATCGATTATCAGCTAGTGAGGTATAATATACTATAGCAGCACGTTTTACCGGGATAAAACGAGTCGACGACTTCGTGCCGGCGACGACGCACATTGGGCCAGGATTAGCATCTAGTACGCCATTATTCTAAATATTCGACTCTTGAAAGTTATTATTATCCCTTTTATAATAGACGTCAATACTCCAAAGAACAATAATATGTCACAAAAATAATAATAAGACTACACAAATAAGAACAATAGCTTGCCAAACCGACCGGTTCAGCCTTGCAGGTTAGCCGATAGTTCAAGCGCTTGCAATTGTAACGATTGTTGTCAACGACGGACCGAACATCGAACTGTAAAATCAGTGAAGTGCGAGCTTTGACTATACGAGTGTATATAATTTTTATAAGTTGTTCGTTTTATTGTATATAAGAGCCGAATATTGTATATAACGACGTTTTGAATAAACGATTTTGTAACGGTTTTTTATTTCCCCCCGCGCCACTGGCGTCTGCAAAGAAAGAGAGGAGAGATGGGCACTCTCCTCACACAGTGCACATTTCACGCCGCGATACGGTCCGCTGCGCTACGGTGCCGACGAGAGCATAAATACGGTGACAAGGCGCCGTAGCATTTAGTCGACGGAGAGCAGCGGACCAGCAACAAGACCAAAAGCAGACAGTGGCGCGGCGTGGTGAAGTGAAGCCGGTGCAGTGAAATACTTAAGCCAGTCGTTTCAATCCATACAGTCCACTACCGAAGGGGGCCCGCCGGGTGTTCGCATGACCCCGGGGCTCATATTTTTGGTCGACTTCGAGCCGAATCAAGATTTTGGTCTGCTTCAAATCAAGATATTTCATCGTTCAAGCAAAGAAGACGTTTTTAGACGCCCGCCCGCCCTGTCTGTACCGTCCGCTGTTTTCTTCGTCGGCTCCTGGGCCGCCAAACCGACGCGCGGACCAGTACGTGTGAATATCACGCCGCCACCGTAGCGTGGCGTGGTATCGTTTCGTTGCACCGCACGCCGCCGCGTGGTGCAACATCGCGACCGCTGCCCCTGCCCGTCGCGAGGCAGCGGCGTTCGTTTTAAGGCCCTCACCGGTGTGCCTGGGCCCGCGCGCCGCAAGTCCCGTGACTTTGCGTGCGACCGCGTGTCGGGACCGTTGAGCGCCGCCCGTGCGTTGAGCGTGCGCAGCCGCGCCGCCGTGCTAGTTCGTGTCGCGTGTTCTGCGGCGATCGTGATCGTCCGTACGATCTCGCCCCACTGCTCGCGCCCGGCCCACGCCGACGTGGCATCGCGCACGTGTTTTGTTAGCAGACCGCTAACGCCGCGTACGTGCACAGACCGTTAAGTGCACACTTCAAGTCGCTATAAATAGCGCATTCTAAGTTTCGATTCGACGAAATTCTTAGTTTCACTTCGATTCGACATATCGTTCGAAGCAACATACGTTCGTTTTCAAGATGGTCGGCACACGTTCTGGCAAGTCGAGACCTGACGAAACACCTCAAGACTCTGGCATCATGTCGGCGCCGCCACCACGAGTTGTCCTCGGCCCTCCAGCCTCACCGTCGGAAGATACAGCCGCCACTCAGGTACCACCGCCCCTCCACGACGCACCGCCATCTACTAGCGCGGAGGCCACGCCCGTCCCGGCGCGTGCACGGTCCACACGTTCGACCACTACCACCAAGTCGACTGTGGCCCGACGTAAACGTGAAGCGGAGCTGGCTGCTGCGGAGAAATGTGCCGAGATAGAACGTGAACGTCTACTGCGAATGGCCGAGTTAGAAAAGGACATAATACAGAAACGACTTCAAGCACAGCTGGACGACATCGATGAAGATGGTGACGATTCTGACGTGGATCGAGCCGACGTTGTTGACGATGCCGCCCGCCGTACCGAGAAGTGGGTTAGCGATACGGAGCCGCGCAAGCCGGCCGGTGAGCCACCGACGCTGCCGCCGCACGCTGACCACCTACCTAGCAACCACCATCCGGGTTCCAGCGACGGAACGGAGATGGCTCAACTGGCACGAGCTATCACCGCCCTGGCGACACGACCTGACCGCAACGCTGCGAAGCTGCCGGAATATAGTGGGGGCACGAACGAGTTTCTGTATTTCAAGGCCGCGTACGACGAACAACAACATCGATTCACACCGGCGGAGAACCTGTCTCGTCTTCGTCGATGCCTGACCGGTGAAGCCAGAACAGCTGTCTCGTATCAGCTAACCGGTAAAAGTGATCCCAGTGAAGTTATGACCGCACTAGAAAAGCGCTTCGGACGTGCGGAGCATATCGCCGACGACGAGCTGCAGTCGCTACGTGACATGCCGCGGCTCACCGACGTGCCCCGCCAAATCAACGTGTTCGCCTGCAAGATCAAGAACACCGTTGCAGCGCTGCGTGCCCTTGACGCTGAGGACCTACTGAGAAGCACCGACATCGTGAAGGCCGTGAAAAGTAAAATCGTTCCATTAATGCACGATTGGACGAAATATGCAGCTCGGCGGCGCGACGACCGAACGCCCGAGCTAGTGAAACTAAGCGACTTTTTGAATGTGCAAGCTGACAACTATGCCTTGGCCTGGCGTGTCGACCGTGACGACCGCCCGGCCCCGACCGCACGCGCCCACGCACCGACGTCGAGGGAACGCAGCACAGCAGTGATGACGAGACCGGCACGCGCGGTGCACCTGATTGCCGCCACCAGCGCCGCCGAAATTGAAACCTGTCCACAGTGTGACACTGCTGAGCACGAGCTGCATGCGTGCGACCAGTTCAAACAAATGGATCATGAAACGAGATGGGAGTTCGTCCGCAGTGCAGGGGTTTGCTTTCGATGTCTGAGACGAGGTCATCGCTCCGGCGTCTGCCGCTCTAAGAAAAGCTGCTCCGTGATTTCCTGCGGTCAACGTCATCATACGCTATTGCACCGAGCACCACCTTCAGTATCGCACGAGACGACGACCGACGCGAGCGAGGAGGCACCTCAGGAGGTGGTGGCGAGCGCGGACGCACCTGGCGGCCGCGCATTGTTGAAGATCGTCCCTGTCACCGTCCATGGACCGGCTGGAAGCGCGCGGACGTTCGCGCTGTTGGACGACGGGAGTACGGTCTCGCTGATAAAGAGCGAGCTCGCTGACCGAGTTGGTTTGTCAGGAGCACGCGAGCCGTTAACTGTCAACGGTATAACATCGACTGTCAAGGTCATGGAGTCGCAGCGCGTCACCTGCACGTTGTCAGGCCCCTCTGGACCCCGCTACGAACTACGCGACGCTCGTACGATGGATGAGCTGCAGCTGACGTCTCAAACTGGCGCAGATATCAGCCGCTTCGCACATCTGGCCGACCTGCCGATCGAGCGCTACACCGACGCGGTCCCAGAGATTTTGGTGGGCCAAGACAACTGGCACCTGCTACTGACCGACGAGCTGCGACGTGGACGACACCGCGACGAGCCCGCCGCCTCTCATACCCTTCTCGGCTGGGTAGTGCATGGCGGCACCGGGGGGAGCCGTGGCGCCGTACATTTTGTCGGACTTTTGTCAAGCGCCGGCTGTTCGCTCGACCGAGTCAAAGATCCCGGCATATTTGACGAAGATGGACGTGGCGAGGACGAGACATCACTGCGGACGCTGCGGCCGACCTGCGCCCGCACCGACGACGACCATAGACGGCAAGCTGGCCCGCTCTGGCGCGAGGGGGTCGATGCAACGCCACTGCGTTCAGGCAGCGCAATAAGACGGCTGCGCACGCCGGAACGCAAAGTGGACGTCGAAATGATGTCAAAGGAGGCCTACGCCACTCGGGCACAGCGACCGATCGACACCGGCTACGCATCGTCTGCTGCGCCCGCAATCAACAAACTCGATGGTGAAGACGACCACGCGGCAGTCTGCGACCTCAGACTTTGTATGCTGAGCAGCGCCGCCGAGGCATCACACATCGAGCACAGGATGCGGCCGACGAAGTGCGTATACTGGGCCGACTCACGCACCGTCACGACACGGCCGCACGACGACCCGCGAAGCAAATGGCCGACGTCCCCACGCACCACCGCGACCAACATGTCCGACCGCGAGCTGCGCGCCCCCCGCCGCGACGGTGAGACGACCGCGACGACTGTCGCGACCACCGCTCGTGTGGCGTACCCACCTGACCCAGCGCTCTTACGAGGGACAAGGCGCAAACATCGACGTCGACGCGACGAGATGCGGCGACACCACCTGGACCGGGCTGAGCAGTGGCCGAAGCAAACACCGACCGACGCCTTCGCCACCGAGCTCAGCTGTTTGTGTGCCGGGCGCTATCCGCGCCACAACAGCCGCCCACAACATCGGTCGCCGTACCTGGACGACGAGAGCGGCGTGCTGCGCCTGCGTGACCGCGCCGGCGGCGGCGCCGCCCCGTACACCGACCGCCGCACGACGCACCCGACCATTGCGTGCGGCCGACGTCCCATCCGTAATAAATTTATTCCGCAGGGCCTGCCGGTTCGTGTACTGACGACCGACGGTCCGAGCCGTGGCCTGCGCCCGCCAGGTCTGCCACCTGAGCGCCGCCACAGCCTGCACACCACCCGCTCGCCCACATTTTGACGGATCCGGCCCGCCTGCGTCGGGCGATCCTGACGACGACGACGAGCGACGGGTCCGGCGCGTCCACACCGGGCGCCTTCGCCTTCACTGACAAGTAGCGTGTCCGACGCGCCCACGACGGGCGCCTCCCCCGACGACGACATTGACGAGCAGCGTGTCCGGCGCGCCCACGCCGGGCGCCTTTGATGACGACGCGACGACCGTGGCGCACGGCGCAGCGCTTCGCCGACCACTTCTGGCTGAAGTGACGGCACGAGTACCTGCCGACGCTGCCGCCGCGCTGCCTGCCCAGCAACCACCTGCCGCAGCTGCGCGTCGCTGACGTGACGACCGACCCCGCCTGCCTCGCAATATCTGGCCGCGAGGCGTCATCGACGTTTGCGGGAAGCTGACGACCGCACTGCCGGCGGTGTGCTGTGACGACCGGCAGAGAGGTTGGTCCGTCTGCTGGGCCAAGATGTCGTCGAACCAGCTCGAACGACCGGGGGGAGAATGTCAACGACGGACCGAACATCGAACTGTAAAATCAGTGAAGTGCGAGCTTTGACTATACGAGTGTATATAATTTTTATAAGTTGTTCGTTTTATTGTATATAAGAGCCGAATATTGTATATAACGACGTTTTGAATAAACGATTTTGTAACGGTTTTTTATTTCCCCCCGCGCCACTGGCGTCTGCAAAGAAAGAGAGGAGAGATGGGCACTCTCCTCACACAGTGCACATTTCACGCCGCGATACGGTCCGCTGCGCTACGGTGCCGACGAGAGCATAAATACGGTGACAAGGCGCCGTAGCATTTAGTCGACGGAGAGCAGCGGACCAGCAACAAGACCAAGAGCAGACACTGGCGCGGCGTGGTGAAGTGAAGCCGGTGCAGTGAAATACTGAAGCCAGTCGTTTCAATCCATACAGTCCACTACCGAAGGGGGCCCGCCGGGTGTTCGCATGACCCCGGGGCTCATAATTGTGTACGCATAATTTAAAGGTTTGGCATTGTGAATTATCTTCAGTATGGTTGATAGAGATATGAACTTAATTTATTAATATTGTTCGCGCCATAGATTATGGACCCGATGATATCATTCACTCTCAATAATCGCACGTGCCGGTAGCGACCGACTCGCGCGGCGTTCCACGTAAATGACTTACTCGCGTGTTCTCTCTCCGAACCGTCGGTGAAAAGTGTACGTCGCTAAACACAAAGAACCCAAATTCGAATCGTTTGAATATCTTGGGACCCCACCAGCGCTAAATAAAGACAATTAGTGTATAGTGACAATAACATCAGCTCAGACCGTTACTGTGAAACCCCCGGCGCTGACGTGTAGCAGCACAAGGCAAGCGAGGCGTCTCGCCAGTACTATCACCATCATCAGGTCAGTTTCCCTTCTCATCGTTTCGTATTGTAGTCGAACAGGCTACATTAGAAATATGATTTGAATTTATTGTAAATTCGTTACTGCCTAGGAAGTAAAATTAAAAGACGTCAAAAACGCTTTATTTATAATAAAATCGTAAATTAATTAGACTGCACCTTTTTTGTTTTGCGTGTGTATTCCAATTTCATTACTTTATTTTAAAGTGTATTTCATAGAGAATTAAAGACATAATGTTTGGATTGGCGCATTCGTGCGCCTTGAATTTTGGGATATTTTTTTTGCAGATCGACAACTTGTTCTTTCAAGACGACTTTTTTTTTTGATAAAATTAATGTAGATGAATGTTCAGTGATAAAGATTGATGAGTACCAGTTGTCAAAACACGTGCAGACAACTTTATGAGTATCCAAATATAACATTTTCTTCTAAATTTTTGTTTATAATTTAATAATTTCAATGCGCGTCCATTTTATACTTCTAAAAACCTATATATAAATCCCTATATTATTTTGTTGGGTGTTTCACGTTTTATACCTTCCTTTTTTAGTGAAACATAATAATGGCGCTGTAGATGCTAATTTTGACCCACCGTGCGACGTAGGTAGACGTTCTAAGACGAAGCTTATTTGACGAAGTGTAGAGTCGATCACAGCTGCGCCATGATTGCTAACGTTGTTTAAACTATGTATGAATTGTTTGTGACGTCCTTATTTTTACGTAGGTAATTCATACGCGTATATTAGTTTCGATTGAATTATTTGCCGCATACAATCACGGCGGATATCAAATCTAACCCGATGAGTAAATAGTTTCGTCGAGTTGAGTTGACAACGCTTCTAAATACTATACATAAAAATAGTTTTGGTATACATTAAAATTTTTCAGTGACGAGGAAAATTAAAATTTTTTGCCAAAGTGTTTGGCAATATATGTCTTTGTATCGCGTTCGCTGTTCATACATTGTTACACTCCTCATATTACTTGCGTTATTTCCCCGCGGATGCTTGCTCGATACGCTTATGTGGGAGAGGTACGATAAAGCGATTAGGGTTTATTGTAGCCTGCACTTTAGTTGATTGCTCAATCTGTTTACACGTTTTGTGCACCTCGTGTTTAACAATATTTACTGGTTTGTTAGCCGCCAAAAACGAAACTTGAAACTAGTTGGAGATTATCCGCGTTTACCTACACTTACCTAACCGTACCATCAGCCCATTGATGCCCCACTGCAGGGGCTTAGGCCTCCAATTGCGATGAGGGGTTTGGAGTTTTATCCACCACGATGCTCCAGTGCGGGTTGGATGATTATGATTATGTAGGTAGCTTTCACACATACTGTCGTTATTTACCGGGCAGGCCCATACACTTCGCCACCGAGTATCCGGCACCCGACACGTGTGAAAAGGCTCTAACTGCACTCGACACTGATATTTTTAATATAATCCTTTAGTAAAAGATTTAATGTTACATAAATTAATATATTGCAGTCCTATAATCTATTATTTCATAACAGATAGTCATAATATTGCCCTGAAGCATCATTTCACTTTGTATCGGAGTACGTAAATCGAAAGCATGAAAAAATTAAGTACCTTAAAACCACGTTTAATTTTTCAATACTTAAAACGTCTTCAGTGGTGGTGCGGTTGGCGATACTTTCGGGATTTACATCTACACGTCCAATGAGTAACAGTAGATAGGTAGGAGTTTTTTCAAAATGGCGCTTGTAGAACGTCATAGTTCCCGGTGGCATTTTGAAAAAACTCCATATTAACCGTACAACTTTGCCTGTTTTTATTATTTTGCAATAAAAATAGTTTCACTCTCATAAACTAGACATTGGCAGAATTAACATATGTTAGAACGCCATTATCCAAAAAAAAGAAGAAGAAGAAGTAGATAGGTATCTATATAGAGTACGACACAAGGCGAGGCGAGGAGCGAGAACAAATAATCTGGTCATCTTCTCACCAAGCGGTTTGAATACAATACCCTGTAATACGTAGAAACGTGCAGGTAGATTTTGGATCGTTTAGAAAATTATAACTTCAAATTGGGCCTTTTCAACTTGTTATATTAATTTCACTTGAAAGTAATTTACGATTGTTACGATTTTCTACTAAATTCTATTTGCAACATAATTGAAAATGAGTCCATAGGTAGATTTTAAATTAGTATATTTTTTTTAATTAATAAAGTGAAATATTATTTGATTTATAAAAAATAAAATAAAAGTCATCGAAGTCCATTAATATAGAATTGAAAGTGCACGATTCCGGGTTGCACTTAACTGTATTTTTAAGTTTAGCTCATATCCTTACTATCTACTTGCACTACGAAACTTGTGAAATTCGCCAAGACAACTATTATATACTTAGGCATACGTTAATTTTCGCAACTCTGCAAGAATGTCAAGCGAATCGTGCCTTCGGGGACGACTTAGCTCAAGCGTAAAGCGTACACAGATAATTCACGCTACTTACCCACTGTCGTTGCAAGAGTTTGTGTTAGCCACTTAATTGTTCGTCTGCTGTTTATCGCCCACTATAACAGTAAAAGGAGAGGTCCGAATTTAAACAAAAGCCTACAAGTCTGCCTAAACTTAGGGTGTTGGTGTTCAGTAAAGTTGGTGCTTTGAAATAATTTCAACTCTGTCGGTGATGTTTTGAATAACTGTCGACTGATCTCGAATGAAACCAAACAAAATGCGGGAAGAAAAAAAATCGAGCTTCACAAATTATTATTTTTTTGTTTACCTTCATACTATTCGAAATAATTGTCGACTTTAGATTTATATACTTACCTACTGTTAAAGCAATACGCGTGCATTGAGTTTGTACTAAATGATCAAAATCTGAAGTATGTAATAGATAGGACTCTTGACATGCCTATGATTTGTCGAAATTAACAACATTGTTTAGTTAGCGTTTTAACTTATAATTTATGAGGTTCCAATCCCTGGTTATATAAAAACACCACAGTTCAATAACCCTGGAAATCATTCCTTAACACACCTTGTGAACATTTTAGAATTCAATAACTGTTATATATTCCAAAAGTTATATCACACATATTCAAGTTCCACCTTTGCTCCAGAATGTAAATTCCAGATGAACTTACACAATAAATTTGAATGGAACATTTCATTTTTATTTGGATAAAAATATTTGTATAATCTAGAATACCTGAAAATATGTAAATCATCCTGATTTATATATTCAAGTATTGTACGATTATTTAAATATGTCTCTCAACACATCACACCAACATGATAGAATACGAATAAAAAACGAGTAATTTTCCTCCTTGCAAAACTACAATTTCCTAGACTTAACGACTTTACTTGCTTTTGATGAGGCGTAAGATAAATGATTATTCAGACTTAGGTCGTATAATGCGCTTATTTAAAACCTTATCCAACACATTGGTGATGTTTCCAGGGTTCCAAAGTTATGAAGAAATTTTTTGATTTGAGGAACTAGTCTATGTTCATAATCTCGTTATTTCTGCAATTCACGATCTATCTTGAATTTCAGTAATGTTTTGTTTATTCGCGATTTATACACTCGTAGAAATATTCAGTAATTAATAATAATATATTTTGTGTTTGAAATCAATGTAATCACACGCCATTTTAAAATATGAGCACTTGACTGGTATTTAACGTATCCCTCAGAAATATTATTTTGTTATCTGATGTGATCTTTAAGCCCTTTAAATGATTTCAGTACTTTTATTTAATTTTAAGGCTTCCAAGCAATACGGCCCCGCCTCCCGCTAAATTAATGTTACAAACGTAAACCCTCAAAATCGAAATTATTGTATTAATTTAGTAGTGAAAATAAATAGATGGAAAATAGTATATAAGACATAAGTAATATTAATCAGTACGAAATATATAAACGACGCTGTATTCCAATGTAAATAGAGCACATTGCGGACGAATGTGAGCTGACAGCAATCTAGGGGATGCCAGTTAATTCCAGACGTCCGATTGTCCCGTCCTTATTGGATCTCTATGCGACTTTTGGTATTGACTTGCTTATTATTTGCTAGGTAGGTCTTATTTCATATAGAGAATATGTTACTATTAAAACACTACACACTTCATTTTTATGAGTTAGAGCATGGACAGAGTTAACTATTTTTCGCCATCCATTTCGCTCCTTTTTTTGTTAGTTGTGTAAATAGTGGCACATTTATTGGTTTCATTTTTGGAAATTCTATTGATTTTCTTTCTGAAATCTGGCAGAATACGAGGAGCCTGTTAGTTTATATGAAATCAGAATGTCGCTTTTTGAAGTATGATGTGATATGATTGTGTTCATTGGATTGAGTAGCGAATATCCAGTATAACATCTTATGTGTATATTAGAGGTTCGTATAGGCTAATAACTTTTTGACTTGCAAAATGGAACGCAGCGGTAACTAAACTTTATTATTCATTTCAGCTTCCCTTCAAGAACCTGGTTCATATTCGAGAAACTTCATAATTTATAATTTTATTCAAAACCCTAATGGATCTGTGCTAAATTTCAGCATAATCGTGGGTTTCAGTTTAAATTAGGGTGGTTGATAATTAATATTGCTTTGGTAGATAAATTAATTTAAAGAAGTGGTACATCAGATAAAAGTTATTTGACTGAGTTTTTTTATAGCTATTTATCTTTCATTAAATGGAATTCGGACTATCTTTCCTTCGCCAAAAAACATACATACGTCATCTAATTTTTATACATTAATAACTAAAATGTATCGCAAACAACTTTAGATCTGTTAACTTTTCAGATGTCATTGACAATGAATTTTTAAAACATTTCTTATTTTCAATTTCGACAAGAATTGTCAACTAAAAAGTCTTCTCTTAATAAACACCTCCAAAACGGCAAAGGACAAATTACAAAGTCCACAAAAGCACATTTGACATTCACCGAAAGTTTGTCGAGTGGCAAATTGCAGTTGCGAAGAAACAGACGGCATTTTGCATTCTGACCGCCGCCGCCGGCTGCGGCCGTAGAACCGCCACAGTAATTTAACATTGGCTCGGCCCTGGGACGTAGCGAGGTCGCCTTTTCGTCTTTCAAATTCACCAAGAAGACGTAAATACATCACGTAGTAGAAAAAGATCTGTCTATAGAAATAAGAATTAAAGTGTCTTTCTGTGATTTCGAAATATAGGCTTTTTTCTTACGTTTATATGTTCATAAGCACGAAACCAAGACCCAAACATGCGTTTTTTAAATTTTTATGTGTTTGTCTGAAACAGCTGAACAAATTTTGACAGTACTTTCACTGGCAAATAAAGGGCGTTTTAGAAAATATTATAATGCTTCTTTTTTTCCGGAAATGTTTACGGTTTCTGCTTAAATTTGAAAAACCTCAGAAATCATGATAACCACGCGAACGAATTCGCGAGTATTTTTTAAATATAATCTGCACTGACAGTAACAGTAACAATTTTTAGGGTTGCTTTTGTATATACACCGAAACACTTTATAACTAGTGACTTTCTAGTAATGAACTTTCCAAAGTATTTATTACAGTGTTTTCACTGGTTCAAAGTTATCGAGCTTCATTCGAATATCAAATCAAAAGGGATATCCAAACTGCACTAAAGGGGCTACAGAGGTTACCCAGGAAAAAAAATGTTTTCAAATCGAGAATTAATATTTCGATTACTAAATATCTCTAAAGTATATATTTTATCGCACTACCAAACTTTGTTCTGCAATAATATTAGGTGTACAAATAAGTTTTAGGACACTTCGATTTTGTATCATAACAGCTATTCTAAATTAATTCAAAGGTTCCGCTCACTTATCATAGATGGCGCTTGATATGTAGTATCGAAACGTAAAGGAGTCATAAACATAACCTATAAATTCTGTAAATTAAACATGCAGACCGATAAGCTATTTATTAGACACTGCATTCGCTATGAATTCCATCAAGGAAAAAGTGTTATTAGAGCGTGTGAATCGATATGTTCTGTTCTTGGATACAACATTGTATCTAAAAGTACATGTGAGTATTGGTATAAGCGATTCAAAGAAGGTGATTTCGACGTTAGTGACCGTGAACGCACCGGGCCTCCTGTAAAGGTGGACGATCAGGAACTGCAAGCGTTGCTGGATGAAAACTCTTGTCAGACGGAGAAACAACTTTCGGAACAGCTTGGAGTAACTCAACAAACTGTTTCTTACCGTTTAAAAGCAATGGGTAAGATTCGAAAAGGAACAAACTGGGTACCACACTTTCTGAGTCAAGAAAATAAAAACAGCCGTCTTAACATTTGTGTGAGTCTTTACAACAAGCAACACAGAAAGTCTTTCTTGTGGAAAATTGTGACCGGCGATGAAAAGTGGATTTGTTTTGATAATCCGAAACGCAAATATCATTGGGTTGACCCCGGCGAGCCGACAACGTCCACGCCTAAGCGCAATGTTCATTGTAACAAAGTCATGCTGTGCATATGGTGAGATATGAAAGGCGTACTGCATTATGAACTTCTCAAACCTGGTCAAACAGTTACTGCCGATCGCTATTGTCATCAATTGATGCAAGTGAATCAAGAAATTGAGAAGAAACGTCCATTTTCTGGTAAAAGAAAACGTCCAGTAAAACTGCTCCATGACAACGCGCGGCCTCATGTGGGTAAACCGGTCAAGAATACGTTACTAGCGCTTGGATGGGAAGCTGTACCACACCGAGCGTATTCACCAGACTTAGCTCCATCCGATTGTCATTTATTCCGGAAAATGCAGAACGATTTGTCTGACGTGCGATTCAAAACATTTGAAGAAGTGGAAAAATGGGTCGCTAAATTTCTCACCTCGCAAGACGAAAGTTTCTTTGCGAAAGGCATCCGCGAGTTACCTGAGAGATGGCTGAAGGTCATTCAGTGCGATGGAGATTACTTCGATGAATAACTGCGTTTTACTTCTTTTTTAATAAATCTTGATTTTTTTGAAAACTGTCCTAAAACTTATTTGTACACCTAATAATATACGCATTTACTTATTATGAAAAAAATTCTTTTTCAGTGTAGGTATGTGAAATAATATTTTCTTCACTCGAGAAATCTTTTTTACTGTGCACTTCTTTAATATTACTGCATTCATAAAAGACGCATGCACCAACTTATATTATGCTGTTGAATCATATTACATACTGTGATCGCCCACGGCCCTTATCGCTTTTTCTCAGCTCTTTCCTTGTCATTTCAATAGTGAAGTGAAAATCCATGGCTTACTGTATGAAAATTTTTCTATTTGCCAATGAAAATTTCTAAAAAATTGGTATAGCCGTTTAGGAGATTAATTAGCCTAAAATGGGAAAAATGACCACATGAGCTTTTATTTTGAAATCATGGACATCTCTATTTATTTATATGTATAGTTTTAATGCGATATCTCGATGTTAAACAGAAATTAGTCTGCCTGCAATATTGCGTTACGGACTGTTGGTCTCACCGCTTGGTTCCACCAGTGGATCCAGCAGTATTTTCAAAATTTCGTGGTTCCACTTCGGTGCTGGAACCAACGGTCCTATTTTTAATGAGTAAATTTTTGAGCTTGAGGCCCCACTGACGAGCTTCAACAAAAACCTCTTTTATGACACATAATTTACAAAAAAATAAATATAGAAAATGATTACAATGCGTAATGTATTTCAATGTCATTGGAGATACGCTTCGAAGCTTACATATACCTACACCATGACTACACCTAAATCATTATATAAATAATATAATTTTTTACAATTTTTGCTTAAAACTTTTAAAACTTATTTTTATAATTTTTACCTACCGACCGTACTTGAAGTGGGTATGTGTTAAGGGCACCGACTTATATTGATCTAGAATTTTTGCATGACGTTGTTACCATCTTGCTCGAAAGGGCTGAATGAATTTTAATGTAACCAAACCTATTCTATGGATCCATATCGAGGTATAGGTTTAAGTTACGTTACTATCTAAGGTTGCGGTAGGAAGAATTAATAAATAATTAAAACAATAAATTAATATTACCATTTAACTGGATAATTGTTATTTATTTTATTTCGTTATTGACATGTTACCAAAAAATTATTACGTAAAACTAAAACTTTCAAATAGTTCCAATCGTGAAATCTATATTCATTGCAACTGAGGCAGAATATAACTTAAATTAGAATAAACATAAATTCTGGCAGCTATCCGCAATCAAATTAATAGGTTCCTACTATTTGATTTATTTTCAATGTGTTTGATATTTCAAGTGTCACTGCAGTTGTACGTCCAGTATCTTTATTATATCAGGAGTGGGTCTAATAGGATTCACAAATCCTTATAGTTCCACCCATGTTGTGTAAAGGAAACACGAGGATTTGAGAATCCTGCTGGACCGACTGCGGTAACCATGCGGTTGTACCAACAATCCGTTACTCAATATTCGTGTATATCATTGCCACTTTGTTTTTAGCTTCAGTTCATACTTTGGGATCCAGGAAATAGTTGAACGAAGTCTTTAAGTAAAATTTCATTAATAAATACCAAAGCCCTCTAATATTATTAAAGCATATTCTTAATTATTTATTTAACAGCTGTAGCTATTTTTTAAACTCTATATAGGCTTATTAGTATATGTCATTCCGTTTTGAAGTTAAAAAATTATGTATGTATGTTTCAACTGTCGAAAGTTATTAACATTTATAAATCTACATTTCGTGCAGCTGTTCGTCTACACGATTACATCGACTGCTACTTCTTAGGGCGTTTAATAAAACGTTTATTTAATACATTTTCGATGAAGAGCTCGCCACAAAATACTAGTTATTTAAGGATAATATTTAAGTGTATTTATTCTCTCCGCTTTTAGGGTATGACATAAGCAAAATGACAGATTTTCAAATAAATTGTTTTATTAACAGTGATGTTGACTTTTTATTGGCGGTGCTCAAGCTTCGATGAAGCGACTTTCCAAATAGCAGAAGGCTAACCCAAACAAAAATATGTAATTAATCAGGCTCGTATTTTGAGTCTTAAATCATTTTGCTTGTGTCTATCACATGAACATCTTCGTTTTTTTTTTTTTAATTAATTAGGTACGAATGACAATTTGTAAAGATCAGATGCCTGATTGAAAATTACTAAAAAAGAAAAAACTAATAATTTTATTTATCTTGTAGCTGTTTTCTTTGATCCGATATTTGTCTGTGTCCATACCCTTATTGGTGTCTCTAGTATAAAATGATAAATAAGTGTGCCACACCGACTTGGAATTGCACTATAATTATTAATAATAATTAACAGTGTCCGCGTGAGTATCGAACTACATATGAAAAAGTATAGGTATCGTCAAAATATAACAAATGAAATCTTAACTAAGTGATAATAGTTCAGTAACTATTTTTATAAGCGACTTGCTTAAAGTTTTTGTTCATTGCTTTTAATTTTGAGAAACCATCGTGATAGTATGGTAGCGATTTCGAGACCTTTTAATCCTGCTGTATAGAATTGGGTCATGTGAACAAATAACTTTACATACATATCTTTGTTTTTAAGTCAACCAAGTCAACCAAGTCGGGAAAGCTGTGAGCCAAAATTCGCCCTAAACCTATGAGATTTACGGCAATGTTTATCAGTATTCGAAATTAGATTTCACGACCAAATACGTATTCTTTTCTCAAAAAACAAAAAGATAGAATCATTTTGATCCAAATTTTGGTGCAAGACACACCGTGGACACCCCTGACAACCTTGTTCATTTTGAGGTACCCTCTCAGAAATTTTGTTATGTTGATTATACAACTTAGCGAGTGACTCAATGGAACTACATTTTTTTTTAAATACACGAGTTTATTGTAAAAAATAACAAGTACAATTTTACGTGTCGGCGTTTTCAGACAATCGGTAGGAAGGGCTCGGCTGTACAGGTGGGGAGGATAATCTTTGAGAAGCGTGGTTTTCATTAATCTTGGAAACGAGTGTTTGCTATGCTCTCATACGGCGAGCGAAGTAATTGCGTTACCAACGCGAATTTATTTGATTTCCTTCCGCCATGTGGTAACGGGTCCTGTAATGTTTCCTTGGATCTTCATAATCAAGGTATGATGAAAGATGTATCATTAATTATTCTCATCTGTATGGCATTTAGATGAGTTAGTAATAAGTGTTAATTATAATGATGTAATTAGAACACATATATACATCATAATATTTAATTTAATTTGTAGGTACTAAACTTGTGAGTTAACACCATAAATTTATATGTTGGGAATGAGATAAATTTTAAGTATGTATGTTAAAATAGAGATTTGAATTAGTACTCAAAGTGTAGAGAAAAAAATATTATATATATATTAAAATTTGACCTTTAACTGAATAAGCTTCTTGGACCTAAGTCGAAGTTAAACAATTTAGCAAGATCAATGAATTTTTTTTTAAATGTAAATATATATTATTGTATTGATTAATGCCAAGTAAACACAAGAATTTAAATTTAAAAATACACATATAAATGTTTCAACGGAACGTATGTTCAGTACAAATGAGTTTCAGTTTAGTCAGCCTGCCGTCTATTGGCTGCGATAGATACTCGTCGAGCGCATTTCACCGGATCACTAGAGCTGGTTTCATTTGTAGCGCGCTGACTCAGCGTTTCGTCTTGCATCGCCGATACTGATGCACGCACGTTGCACATACCCGCTGCGAACTAACCAAAAATTGCAGAATGATTTAATGGAATTTAGGGCATTGGTTCCATGTCTGTTTTTTTTTTTTTTTTTTTTTTTTTTTTTTCCTCCTGCCCTTATCCCACTCTAAGTGGGGTCGGCACAACATGTGTTCTTCTTCCATTCATCTCTGTCAGTCGTCATCTCAGTACTCACACCTTTCACACACATATCCTTTCTGACGCAATCCATCCATACCTTCTTGGGTCGTCCCCTACCCCTACATCCCTCCACATTCATACTCATCACTTTCCTTGTAATATGCCTTTCATTCCTTCTCATCACATGCCCATACCACTCCAACCTATTGCTTCTCAGTCTCTCTATGACCGGCGCTACTTTCAGACTTCCTCTTATATACTCATTCCTAATCTTGTCCATTCTAGTTTTATTTATACTTTCATATCTCGTTACGAGTACCTACTTTCTTAGATTAAATTTTTTTATTAGATAGAATAATAATATCACGCATTATAACAGTTTTTAAGAACAATTTTCGAATGTTAATTATTTACCAACCGGTAGTGTATTTAAAAGCAAAATAAAAAAATAAAACTAATTATCGCAATATGACAGTTTTTTGAAATAAGAAGTTGAAAAATGTTTAGGTATTTTAAGCTTTGCGTATTTCTATAAATTTCACGAATATTTTATTTAAATATTTCTGTTAAGATGAGAATCTTTACCCAGGCATCCGCAACGCGCGCGATCTGCAGGTAGTGTGAGGCTGATACACACTAAACTCCTCGCCCTGACATCTTGCTGTTAGCCTCGGTGACTTTCACAGCGTAAACGGGCGTTTAGGTCGAACGGAGAACTCGAGCCATGCAAAGAATATTACATGCCACTAGACTTTATTTTGGATACAGTTCCAATCAACCTTTATGGCGGATGTGAACATAGGCACAAGTCGCGTCGCAGTAATCAGTTTTAGGTGTAGCGGGACGCAGTGGAGCGAGGGGCATATGACTGAACCTGCGCAAGCACGCATAAAGCGTTGTATTCCGATCCGCCATAAAGTTTGATTGGAACTATACTGTATTTCGACAAATCAATTAGCGCATCCGCAACAGAGAGAAGATAATTTTAAAATAAATAATTTATTATATTCGTCTATCTTACCCTCATTTTCATATGCAACGCATTCGTGATACAGTTAGTTTCCTAACGAGTTTAATAATAGTGTGATTGGGTTTGGATTTAATTCTGTACGGAAAAAAAGAATATTTAAGTATGTACATCAGTTGTCTAGTAACCCATAACGCAAGCATAATACTTGCTTATTTTGGGACTAAATGGCGCTGTGTGGGAATTCCCATATATTATTATTTAGCTATTGAAGGTTATTACTAGTATTTAATAGTTGTCTGTTATTTAGGATCAGAAAATGCACAAGAATTTAATATTTGTTTGTCGTTGATTAAACTGCTGATGTTTTAGTTCAGAGATCGAAATATCAAGTTAAACTTCTCACCGGCTTATCCGAAACACTGACTGTTTGTGTTATGGTCTATTTTATATAACTTTGTTTGTAGCATTCGAATCCAAAGTTGTATTTAGTTTGCGGTGAGAGCGATGCGATCACTAGTAAATATTCTACTTGTCGGCGGTTGTTGTGGGAATCGTTAAGTGGTCGCGCGCTATTCAAACCGCATTTAATATAGTTGTATCCATTAATCATTAACGACTAGCAACCGCCCGGAACTTCGCCCGCGTGGACTGCATATTTGTACATATCGTAATCAAAGTGAAACACTTCTTAATACGGTAAGGGGTAAATCCTTTTCTATCGTCCTCTCTTATATTTATCACTTTTTTCTACACTCTTCGCTGTCATTTCAATAGTGAGAGTCCTGCGATTAATAAGCTCATAGTAAAAAATTCTTCATTTTGTAATAACAAACCGTCACATACATTTTATTTATGTATGTATTTGAACTGTAACCTAAATTACTCTCCGAAAAGTCCTCTATCTGCTAATGAAATTTCCAGCCCAGACGCAGGCCCTAAACAGACACAGACGCCATAATATATAACTTATATCCATCCTAAAGGTGCATTCTAAATACTGGTGATTTTTTTTCTTAATCAGATAAGTTTTTTCCGAGATTACCTGCAAAACAAACTTTACCTCTTTATATTAGTGTAGACATATTAATGAATATCTAGTTACTAAAATTGGTCATTTATTCAAATGCCAAAATATTCAAGTTCTTATCGGTATTTAATTTATTTCAGTCACTTAAAAAAGATTCTTAGAATTATTAATAGTGTGACGCCTATCTACAATAGCACGTCGACAGGTTATCGAACTTACTATTGTATTCTATTGAATTGAATTGAAATAGCCGTTCTATTGAATGGCTGTGGGAATTTTTCTAGTAAGTTTTCTAGTAAGTCTGTTCTCTATCTGGATTTTACTGTTTTATTAAACTTATTAAAATTATTAAAGTTCGATGACCAGTCGACGTAGAATTAAATTCCACGAGTTTAAAATGTGAGACGGACTTGTACAAAGAAATACTTACGATAATTGGAAAAATCAATGCTCATTTTTATTAAGCGCCGTGGCGCTTACAGTTTTTCCCACGGTCGAGAAATAGAAATGTAATTGATAAATTAAAATGTTCGAGAGATAGAATATTTGCGATGACGACTCGTGGAAGGGAGAGGGCTATATAAGGCGATGATCAGAGTCGAACGGAGAGATTTTTGGAAATAAGTCAAGCGCGATAAATTGCGAAGTGCGGAGTGCTATAACGGTGTAATTAGTGTTCGATATTTTTTTGCTCTTAAATTATTTTGTGATTTGGTCTTGTAATAAAGTAAAGTGAACTAAAATTAGTGTTTTAGTGCATTAACAATATCCCAACCAGAAGTCCGTAACAATAGCATCAAAAGCGTGCCGCCCTCGTATTATGTGATACACAAATAAAATTATGAATGTTATATGAGTTTGAGAAGAATTTACTTTGCATAGTCTCTTAGTTATTGACGTAATTGTTGGTAATTATTATCACACAAAAATTATAAGTGGTCTATTATTCACGTACCTTTAGTAGTAGTTTTCTCAATATCTATTATAATTTAAGTGTATGACCTCATAGATAGTACCTCCATGCAGCCACTGTTTCCAACTATGTTGGTAATAACAAGGTTATTTGCGGGTGCTGTCTTCCGATTATTGCCTCTACTGATTTAAGACCCATTAAAGGTGTTAGGTGTTACCCTTGTAATAAGAGATATTAATTTTATAGACATTTTTATTCTGGAAGTTTCTAGTCTTACATTTAAGGTTTGTTTTTAGTGCTCGTTAGTAGTTACGCTCGGTTTATTATTTATTTAGTGAAAATAACTTACTTCGTACTTCAATATACACACTCCGACTAATATGTACCTTATATGATGTATTCATAAATACATATTCATAATTCTGTAATTAATTAGGCCGTTCTTTTTTGGTGTTTCTTAGCCCGACAAGGAACACTTATAGTTGCTCCAAGTGCGTCCATCTACACTACAATAGTGTTTAAAAAATTGCTCTAAAATATAGACAGACGAACAGCCATTTTATTCTGACATAACTTTAACGTTAACTTACAATAAAGACTATTCTCAATAACTATACATCGTGTAAGGAATTCCAAATAATTATTTATTTGTGGCGTCACTGTTCAAAAATATACGAAAAATAATTATGTGTAATATTTGTAACCACTGTTAGTCGTTTACTCAAATCTTTAGAAAAATAAATCTCCATTTACATATTTGTCAATATTTCAAAATTGTCTGTTCTTTTATGAAATATTCGGCTGTAACTTCCGCTTTTGGTGAATTGCAAGCCCCAAACTTACTCATCGACCACTATTCTGAAAAATCTGAAAGAATCTATGAAATTACACTTACATGGGCTAACTTACACTTTCTAGCTTACTTTCTATCATTTTTCGATAGCTTAATATGCTCTTGCATGAACCATCTATCTAGTCAGTCATAATAATATACAATTCATATTATTACTGGTACATTTTACTAACTTATTTTAATATGAATCTCTCAGTACAGTAACAGTAACTCTAGTAACGTATTATATATACATGATATTATGTTATAGAATAGGATATACCTACATCCTCTCGGGTGCGACACAGGTGCGCTCCTCGCCTCTGTCTTTTATATAGTCCACTTAATCCTTCAATACACGCCCCACTCTTAACAGAAGATCCACACGTTTATTTATTTACCGTCAAGTTGTATATTTAGGGATAGATAGACTTGTTGGGATAAATTTAGCGTGCTTGAAATTATCTGTTATACCACGGTCTGTTTATGCTACTGAGAATATAAATTTTTACAAACGAGAAATTTATGACAAGTACAAAATCGTCATCTTCTGAAACTGATCGGACAATTTTCCTTAATATCATTACGGAAAATTTAAATGAACATATTGTCAACAACATAACAACTTAAGAGAGAAAAAATAGACTATGTACAATAAACCAAGAATAAACGAAATAAATTGCAACAAACCTGATTCAGTATAAAAATCTAAATCTATGGCTTAGAGTGTTTTGCGGAGTACAGTGGTAAATGTCACACTTCTCATAGGTTGTGTTCTATCGCTGGTCACGGAGTTTCAGAATGACACATCTGGCATCATTCGACGATTTTACTTAGGTATCGAAAGTTGCTCTTGTTTGTTGTGTTAGTTTTCTTGTGTTAGTTTTAACGCTGTTTTTAACCCCTGAAGTCGAAAACGAGGGGTGTTACAAGTTTGAAGCCTATGTATGTGGCTCTATGTGTCTGCCATCTTTGGCATCGTAGCTCCCAAATCGATGGACCGATTTTAAAGCAGATTGTTTAATTGAAAGTTAGTTTAATCGATATAGTTGTTACATACCTATCTTTATGTATGTCTGTATGTTAGTCCGCGGCATCGTAGGTCCCAAATGGAAGAACCATTTCAATCAAAGTTCAAATCATTTATCTATCAGGTCCTGAAAGGCTATTAAATTAATTAGCGATATAAAAAATAATCGAATCTATGACTCTTCAGAAAACGACACCCCTGAGATAAGAAGCGCCAATAAACTCAATATACTGATGTGGGAGAAAATATTATTACATTTAACTACATCAAAATATTCTGAAACGAAAATCTCAATTCTTCTCGGTGTGACTCGATGCAACCCTGTCCAATTAATCATCAATGTGCATCAATGTAAGTGTGAATAATATATACCAAAAGTGTGTATATAACTCTTAAAGGTTCTCTTCTTGCGTGTCTACACACTAATACACACATTTGTTTTTTATTCATTATATTTTCTGTAAATCGTTTAAATATAACAGAAAATAAAAATTTTCAAAGATTAACGAATTCTTAAAGCGATCTAGCTAGTTACACCCGTGCGTGTTATTAATCGAAATGCAGAAAAGTGTTAATGCTCAAGAAAGAAGCTACAATTTTTTTTAAATTTTTTATACAAACGCACAAGTGTAACAAAGTAAAATAAAACGTTCTCTGTAATTGCATAAATATTTTTCAACGTACAAAAAATTGAATTTCACTTGTTAGAGAATTTTTCAATAGGTTTAACTCCATTGTTATTTTTACCCTCGCGAATATTTCGTATTGTGTCGTATTTTTGTTCTCACGATTCAAAATATTAAACAAAATAAAAACTTTTTCTTGTCGACAAAAATTAATAACCGGTCAAGTTCGAAACGGACTTCGTTCTTGGTTCTGTGTCCGAGTATATTTTTTTATCTGTATCAAATCTTTAGGTTAGAAGTTGAACCCGACTCCCTTTTGGAAGTAGGCTACTATAGTAACTACTAGACCAATTGAAGTTATTAGTTCTCATTAAAATTAGGCAATGCATTTTATACCTATGCATTTCCTCTTCACGAATATTTTCCATTTCCTGCAGGAATTCAAAGACATAATTTTCGTATAAGTTTTCCTGTAAATTATGAACAAGGCCCTATATTCGTATTTTTTTTAAATTTATTCACAGGTATTTTGGAGATTCGAAAAGGATAAGATAAATTATCGATTTTCGGATTTAAAAAAAATATTTGTTGCACTATCCATTATAAAATTATAAAAATCCTTGTATTTACATCAAGCACTTTCACTTGATATGTCACATGATGCACTTGAGAAAAGTTTTAATTTTCTAAATTGCCCCTCTAATTAATAATACATTTATCGCTTAGGTTTTCCTGTAAATTGTAAGTGAAGCCGTGATAAGCGTGACAATTTTCCGAGTTTCCTAAGAATGAATAAAAGCTATTTTTCGTAATTACTTATCGCAGTTTATGATATTTTTCATAACAAAATTTAACCTATTTGAGCGGCCGCCCCCGCTTTAAGCCGCTGGCCGAAATTTCGCTGGCAGACAAGACGATTTGAACTTAGCTACACAAAAGGATCCTTTTACAATAGGAATCAGCCATGTAGCGATGACAAGCTTTTTTATCTAGCCAACTGTTAGACCGTTTGATGGGGGTTATTCATGAGGAAAAAATGTGACTCTTATAGTACACCTATACGTTATAACATAGATGTCAAAATTTAGTTCGGTTCACATGGATGAGTACGTACAGACGTTTCGATGTAATTTACATCGAAACACTTAAAACGGAATCCTCTGGCTGTTTTCCCGTGAATATATTGAAAGGAAAAGGTTGTTTAAAATTTGGAACGGGTCGGGTACGCGAATTAGTTGTCCTATCCTTTATTCAAGGCTGTGTTGTAAGGCGTCGTCAGTAAAATGTAATCAAGTTGATACGAGTTTCACTCTATTCAAGCACAGTGTAAGAGTGAAAGTGCAGTACGGGCACCAAACAAAGTGGCTGAATATACACAAACATTATCTGGTACCAAACTGTACCTGTAAATGCGTGATGCCGGGCCTTGGAAAGTCCTTGCGTGCAAGACAAATAAAAAGTTTATTTTTTGCAATATGTTTTTACAACGGGTCAATTATGCGAACCTAACATGAGCTCGATATGGAAACGATATAGAAAGCAACCAATGGCGCGATAGCACAAGTGAATTGGCATTGTATTGCAACCAGTTCTCACTGAGCAACATTTTCGTTTGCACGCGCTGTCCATTTCATGTGGACCAATTATGCTAACGTAAAACGCGTGACTGACGCGCAACGCGTGGAAGCACACGGAACTATGGTGTCGCACCATTGTTGTATCGGGATCGTTTTACGTTGGCATAAGTGGTCCACATGGAACAGGTGGCACGCCTGTAAACGGTAGTGTTGCTCAGTGGGAATTGATTGTAAAGTGATTCCTATTCAGGCTTTGAAATTGATACATCCTACTTGCAAAATTTGAACGTCATATTAAATTTAAGATCAATACATTAAATACAATTTATTATCCGTTGATCGATACCAGTATTGCGTATTCTACTTTGTATTGCAACAATTAAGCGTATCCTGTAATAAACGTTATATCTCTTTTATTTTAACGAAATTAATAAAAAAAAAAAATCAAATGAAACAGTACATTTTGCAACTAGGGCGGAAACTATCCCATTGCCCACGATGGCAATCGTAAACTACTGCACTGCTTTACGGACAGTAACTCACTGATTGCCCAATGTGGGCAGTCAGTGAGTTTCCACTCGCGGTGAAATAGTAGTTTCCCCGCACGTTTGATGAAAATGACGTAAACAGTTAGCAATGATATATTTGATGTTTTCATTGGTACACGAATGCGTGTTTTGTGTGGAGTGAGTCTACTACACGCTTATCTTTTTACTGTAATGCTAGGGTATATTTTCGTGAAACAGGTGGGTAATTACTTAGCCGTGTGTCGATCGATCTTTTCGTAAAATTTGCGCTCGGTGTCTGCGCCGGAATATGATTTTCTCCCTCGTTATTATACATCATTATTTCCGCGAAATGTGGGTGGGTGTCGCTGGTTGCCTGCTCGCGTGTCGATTGGGTGACTTTGCTATTTTTTAATATAAATTCGAAAGTTCTTATTTGCAAATAACCTTATAATTTTTATTTGATAATATTGACAGTTTACATTTCCATCATAATTACAATGAAACCATAAAAATATCCACAATCGAAAACTTTTATTTTCATGTTTGTATAATGTTGGTGGCTAGCGTCTGTCTATTAGTATAACACTGTGAAAACTAGTTCCGGAGCCTATGGGTTACTTAATACTTTCTACCACAAAATTTAATTCAACGCAAATAAATGAAATAAAAAATATTATGTAACGAATTATCGCGTGGCACGAATACAGTAATTTAGACGTTTAGACGCTCACCTGACAAATCCATTGAGCGATCACGCCCTTATCACTTTTAAGTAATCATTTATTATATAATTTTATTTGTGTGGTTAACGCACATTCGTCGGTTAAAAATCTTGTCAATAACACGTCTGAAGTGAATTATACACATAAAATGATGTTAATAATCAGTGCACACTGTAGCTGTATATTGGAAACAATCTGAATAAATTTAGTTTATGATTAAAATATTGTATTCTTAATGTAAATATGGTGTATATATTATAGTAATACATAAAAATTAAAGTAGGTATGCGCCTTTCTAGAACGGTATAGTGTGAGTAGTGACTGTCGAAATATTTTTTAATTGCTTAACCATCGTATAATAAATACATTTGCTGTCTTACGACTCGTAATATATGTATAACTTTGAAACTTATTAATAAAATACCAGTAAACATATTAAGAGTTTATTCTTGTGGTAATGGGATACTTAATTTTAATGATTTTTATGTTTCTAAGATCAAGGGCCAATCAAATAGTTCCCTGTAATGGTACAAAAAACATATAAATTACAATTAGTAATGTTTTATTTTTGAATGTAATTGTAACGTATCAGCTAACTCAGAAAGTTTTTAAAACTTTGCGGAAAAAATGAACCATGCTGCACCACGACAGCGTTTATTCAAGATGTTGAAACCCTGTCTCACCCGCTTTATAGCCCCGACTTTGTTCCCTGTGATTTTTTTTATTCCCAAATGTCAAGAATAAAATAAAAGGATTGTTTATTTCAAGTACCGAAGAAACGATAGTTGCATACGAATCAACCATTTCTAACCTATCCGAGAAAGACTAAAATAAGTGTTTTCAGAGCTAGTTTAGGTGGATATCAATTTGCGTAGTGAACGAAGGAAAACACTTTGATAAAATATATAAATTATAAAAGTATAATGTTTGCTTTTTACTTTAAAGAAACACGCAGACGAACACTGTTACTATTTTGCGTCTATAAAATAACTTAAGTTGCTTGTTTTTTTAAACTGAATTTACTTTTACTGGTTAATATCTATTTGGGCCAATATATTGCGTCTGAAAAGCAAGTCGCAACCAAGTTCTAATAAAATTTTAGTTAATTTTTACTCAATCCTCGAGGAAGTTTGTCCGGGCACGGCTCCCGAGATACAGCTGACGTGTGCTCCGCGCTTGCCCTGTTTTATTTTAGTATTATGTTCTTTTGAATTTCTCGCTAGAACCCTGCTCTATTTAATTTACTTTGCTTCGGAGTTCTGTTTCGCGACACGTATATTACTTGGAATTTTTATTAAAAAATGTACAGTTAATCAGTGTCTTCGAAAAAGATGTGCTAAAATCTCTGTTTGTATGTAATTCAGGATATTATCAATTTTTTTATATCAATATCAGTGTTTTCATTGGGTTTGAAATATAAGTACTCATATCTACATCATATCTTTATACAAATAAATTTTATTTTGCAATTTGATACTTATATATAATTTTAGAGTTGGAGATCATACATTTTTATTTTTCACATAATTGAAAGTTATGATGTAATTGTCATATGTTTTGTTTTCTATTCGCATTCAACCTTTTAGCACTCTTTCCATTAAAATTAAATATCTATCACCCTATGTAGATACTGCGATCTGTCAAAATACTTAACAACCCTTCGCAATAAACTTTCTAGATTTTTTATTTTCATTTCGGCTTCGTGCACGCATAGTATTGAGGTAAACGGTTTCATTATTCCATAAAAAATTACGGGCAAACTGCATAGACGTTCTCATAGTATTGAACATTATGTTTAATTACTGTTTTCAATGTGTTGCAGCTTAAGAAATATACACTTAAAGTAGACAAACCAGTGTTAGAGATAAGGAGTGTAATTTAGCTGTAACACTGTGGTATAAGGACGACTTGCACAGAATATTGCAGGCGAGTGTTCTGGTTCCGGACGTGTAGCCCCGAATCAAAGAATCTAAAAAATAGAGAAGGCACCCGCTTTTATTTTCCGTTACGTATAACGTTATGTTAAATACTTAAGCAGAAGATAAAAATTAGAAATTGGCGTTTTATTAAACTTTGTGTCTATCGCTTCTTCAACACTTGATTAAAAAAAAAGAAAAAAAAAACACTATTTTGTGTTATCCTTAATAATCGGGAACAAAAAGAAAACATAGGAAGCTTAGTTGGGGTTGTAACGTGGACGAGCCAGAGTTTCTGTACCTGATTCTTGAATGAACACCGTTGTTCCGAGGAAAGTGAAGAGGCGCGGTAGTGGTGCAGCATGATTCCTTTAAACCAGGTTCAAAGCTTAACACTCCAGATAAATGAAATTTAAAATCATAATAGATCATAGCACGCAAATGTTCTTGATCGAGCTCCATCGTAACGACGAAAAGACAAGAAGTGTTGTCATAATAGATACCGAAATCTTTTTGTATTTTTAAATTATTTTAAATGGCTTTTCACGTACGATGTTTAGTAAATATGCTACTTAAAAACATAGGATATAGATGCGTTCTAGTTTTAAATTTCAAGCATCTCAAGATTTATATAGTGATCTACGTACAGGTTTTTTAACAGTAGAATTACAAATTCATGTCAAATGAGCAAAAAAATTAAAACAATTTAAATTAAAGTTTAAAATTCTCACTTACTCGGCATGTGTGCGAGCACGTTACTTATATTTTGTATTACAAGTTATATCGTACTGAAATATTTCTTAAATTCAAAATTTATGGTGAAGTAATATTAAATTAAAATCGTTATCTCTGCACTCACTTAGGTACCCTATCTAATCCCCCGGTACATATCCTGCTGAAGTCTTAGACGAGTTCTAAAAATTCTTCCAGACTCCTAAAAATCCAGACGAATCGGAGCTACCAAATAGATGGCAATTCTGCATAAACTTAGCTTAACCGCCATATTTACTGAACTATTCTGACAAGATTCTAATTCGTTGTAGAATTTTTTTTGGTGAAATTTGCCGTAAGTAAGGTTGGTTTTTTCCCCAGATAAATCCTAACTCTTCAAATTTAGTATTATACTAGCATAATTCGCCATGCATTAACTTTATGAAAGAACTTAATATTTCATTCGGCGTCAAAATGTTTTTCATTTTCATTGCTTCGTGTAGCACTTATTAACACGGGCTTCCGCTAACCTATAAACGTACCAAGCGATTTTCTTTTCATAGCGACTGGCGAAGAATTTAGACCAGCTGCTTACTTCCAGACTACAAGTGGCTACACTTTTAACATAAAATGTAGTTTTAAATTGCTTATAGTAGCAAAGTGTAATGAAAATAAAAATAATAATTACGAGCGCCCTAATTAGGGCCTTTGTTATTAAAAAATACAAAATGAAAACATCAACTCCTTTTTAAATTTTCCGCATTACACATACCTACCTACACGAACAAGAAAGTCTTTGCACACGGCCGAAAGAATACCTGCAGATGTTTAATCGCCGGCACAGATGAACGCAATGACCGCTTGTAATGTAGCTTTGTGAATTTAATTGCCTGTTTTCTCATTTTTTGTTTATTGCTCTTTTCTGTACCTACGCTTCAATCGCTAAAATGATTTCAATGATATTTTTATCGAAAAACCATTTAGTAAGTGTAGGTACCACACATAATATAATATTACGTCTTAACCTATGAAGTTGCCGTTCTTCAGAACTGGCCATTTCAAACAAAAAATTTTTTTATTGGCTGTGAATCCTAAATTCAAATTAATTTTGTTTTAAAAACATTCTTTTTACAAAGTCAGTCTTTTGTCTATTGATTAGCGGTTAAACTAACATCACACACTCTAAAGCTTTGGGAATCTTTGACAGGTAGGAGATTATCTCATTTAATTAGGTTAACACCAAACCAGTGTGGTTTTACAAGATGAGTGGGAACCACTGATGCAATCCACTCGATCAAGATACTAATGGAAAAGTATAAGTCACTCAAAAAAGATCTACACTTTGTTTTCATCGATTTAGAGAAGGCGTTTGATCGAGTCCTAAGAGGTTTAATATGGACAGCGCTTAGAGCGCAGCTTGTTCCGGAACAGTACATTAACATAATTAAGGATATGTACCAGAATGTTACAACTAGAGTGCGCGTCCTGCCGGTACGAGCGGTGAGTTTCGAGTTAAGGTGGGAGTGCACCAGGTCTCCGCTCTGAGTCCGCTTTTATTTAATACGGTCATGAATTTCGTTACCGCGGATCTGCAGCGACCAGCTCCATGGAGTCTTTTGTACGCGGATGACATAGTACTCGTATCAGAGTCTGTGGACGAGCTGCAGGAGGAACTGTCCTTATGGTGCAATAGAATGGAAAAGAGAGGTCTTAGGGTCAATACGAAGAAGACGGAGTACATGTGTGGTAGCTTTGCGGGGACGGATGTGAGCAAATCCTCTTTACAAATTGAAAATTTATCTATAACTAAAGTGACCAAATTCAAATACCTGGGGTTGGTGTTGACAAGTAAGGGGAGCACTAGAGAAGGATATAGAAAACAGGATTCAGGCGGGGTGGCAGAAGTGGAGAGCAGTGACGGGAGTGCTATGTGATCCAAGAATACCGATTGGAGTAAAAGGAAACGTTTATAAGCGGGCGGTCCGACCGGTTTCTGTATGGTGCAGAGTGTTGGCCGATGCGTAAGCAAGACGAAAACAGGATGCACTGCACATAAATGCGTATGCTGAGATGGGCTGGTGGTGTGACATTGATGGACAAAGTAAGAAATGAATACATACGGGGAACATTCAAAGTAGCACCAATTCAGGAAAAATTACGCGAGGGTCGTCTGCGCTGGTATGGCCACGTAATGCGCAGAGAAGAGGACAATATGAATAAGACCATTCTTAGCATTGCCGAAAGAAAAAGAGGCCGAAGGCGCCCTCTCACGACTTGGACCAGCAATGTAAAAAGGGACATGAAGACGACGGGTGTAAGCCCTGAGACGGTGGCGGATAGAGAGGTTTGGCGCAATAAGATACGGAGGGCCGACCCCAAATGATATGGGATAAAGGCGAGGATTGATGATGAGTCTTTTGTCTATTAGCGTTGTGCTTTCATTACATTTGAATATTTTTCGTCATAATGGACACTTTAAAAATTCGTGTAATTATGGAATATGAGTTCCGTCGTCGCACTAATGCGGCACAAACAGCAGGTAACATCAACAACGTTTACGGAGAGAATTTAACAAACGAACGCACAACTCGTTATTGACTGGTCCGCTTCGTTCTGGAACTCATCGCGTATGCGTATGTATAATTTGAATAATGAACCTCGTGGTCGTCGGGACACTTTGGTCAACAATGATGGATTGAAGACGATTGTGGAAGCTGATGATACTCAAACTGAAGTTGAACTAGCACCAGTTTTTGATGTTTTTTGATGAACCCCTAAAAAGGTGATGGTCACTGGTTGATTGGTGGTCTAGTGCCGGTGTGATTAATCACAGCTTTTTACAAAATGGCATGAGCAATACTGCAGATGTGTACTGTAAAGAACTGAAGACAATGATTGAGAAGCTCGCACGTCTGCGATTAACTTTGGTCAATCAGTCGCCCCGCTGCTCCTTCACGACAACGTGCGACCCCATACTGCACAACAAACAGTCTCCAAGCGGCTAGAGTTGGGGTTGGAAGTTCTCCCTCATCGGCCATAGTCACCAGACCTTGCACCTACCGACTATACTTTTTACAAAATTTGGACAACTTTTTAACGGGAAAAAATTCAATTTCCGAGAGACAGTACGAAATGCCTTTGAAGAGTTTGTTGCTTCCCGTCCAGTTGATTTTTACAAGACTTCATAGGTTATTTACAAGACTTCATAGGTTAAGACCTGTTTGTTGATTTTTTTTTATAGCAATATATTTTATATGAAGCTTTTAGTTAAGGAAGTATACGTCCAAATTTGGTATCCCCGGGTACATTTTTATTGATTAAAGATACTGAAGGCAAATACCCATTACATATATGTTGTTATTTTCCAGCCTTTGTCGATGACGATGATTAGAAAAACCTTTACAAGGTTACACTCGAGGTCAGCGCGTAATAATACCAGAAAATTCGAACTAGAATTAAATGACGTGTCTTATGATAGCTCTGAGCAAATAATTAGTACTATTCCGACACCATTACTGAAATAAAAACAGAATCGAAAAAATTATGTTCGAAACTGACATTGATATTTTTTGAAAAAAAAATTTTTAATGTTATTTTTTGTTATCACTACATATTATAAAATAAAGTCCCCCGCCGCGTTTGTCTGTCTGTCTAAATGCGATAAACTCAAAAACTACCGAACAGATTGGCATATTGTTGACCCTAATGGATAGAGTGATTCAAGAGGAAAGTTTACGTGTATTATAATGTTTTGTGGAAATTTGTTGAAATATGACGATTATTGTTGAAGAAGTCGGAAATAAATCAAGCGGGCTGGGAGCTTTCATCGAAAACTCTGCCTAATTCCTTTGAGATATAACAAAAAAATGTATGGAGGAATTGTGCCTCTTTTATAGGACTAAAGAAAAGTCCGCGATGGCATATGTCTATCTTTTATGGATCGCTTACCATACTTATTTTTGTGTTTAAAACAATTATGTCATATGATGAGGTAATTAGACAGCAATTTACACAGATACAGTATTAATCCATATCAAATTAAATATGTTATTTACCTTCAGCATTTCATGCACATTATTATTGCCCTTACACTTTACAATTTAAATTAATATCTTAGGAGCTATCGCAAAATATAAATATCGCGCGACCAGCAGCTCGGCACTGCGCCGGCCGGCCATACCGGAGGACGCGACACGCGTGGTTAAGCTAAAATTATCAATGTTGTATACAGAGAAATGTTGTACTTTGTTTTTATGTATTTATTCTTTACTTTTTCAAATATTTATAAATTTGAAAATGAAATACATTAAAAATACTCCAAGTAGCATGAATTTACATTTGCATCTAATTAAATTCAATCCCCATGTTCGACGCGATAAGTTGATAGGATACGCAGAAAAAACACTACGACTTATATGCTCTGCTACCCGTGCGAAGCCGGGACGGGTCGCTAGTAATTTTATAAATTATTCGTTACAAAGGAACTCGTTTCTGTTTCAGAACTTAATTTTTACTTTGTTATATAACTGTTTTTTTTGTTATGAGGGATTAATATCACCAAGAAGTACTTTACTGTAATATAATTTATGACTGTAAAAGTTAAACTTGGTTACGAACTTTAATCAAAAAACTGATTATAACTAAGTAAAGTTATACATTAAGTATAAGCCTTATGAACCAATGGCCTATCATGTATCAATGAGTTTTTCTGACTTAAGTACATAACTATCACTGACTTCGTGCCTAGCAGAGCACGTTAAGCCGTCGGTCCCGGTTGCCATCATTAGATAGCAGTTGCTAAAATCCACCAACCATCACTGGAACAGGGTGTTGGATTAAGCTCCCAACACCCTAATTCCGAGAGAAGACTTAAGCCCCTGCAGTGGGGCATAATGTACTCGTATGGTAAAAGCCTTATGGCAATAAATAAATAACTATTGTTTCTGAAACTCTTGTCTATGATTTCCGTGCTGTATGTACCCTATATAAAAATCGTCCTTCAGCGAACACTCGTCTCTTTCGGGAACGCCTGATCGTATCCGAGAACGTTACTAAAATTACGTAATACACATACAATTTTAGATATCTTCATAAAAAAAGATCTTTAGAATTAGCCGTCGGTCCCGGTTGCCGTCACCAGACAGCAGTCGTTAATCTCCCCCAAACTGCACTGGAACAGTGTGGTGGATGAAGCTCCAAGCACCCTCACCCTGTGGGGAGGTCTAAGCCCTCTGCAGTGAGGCATAATGGGTAGATATGAATTAATAAAAATTTTAACTTATTTTCCTTTTTTGATGTACTTTAGTTCAAGTGGGTTTTGGATGTATTTTTTTAAGTTTAATATTGATTGTTTATAGCAAAATAAAATTTTATAAATGCCATATATATCATGAAGTTATACTTGAGTATTTTTCGATATTTCATTGATTTTTCAATAACGTTCCCGAAATGACAAATTTTAGAGAGAGATCTGTTTAAAAGCAATATTATCAAAAAGTGATAAATTCTGTGCCTGCCTTATCACTGTATTGTTTAAACACAAGTTTATTTAGAATATAAAATAATTGTCCTGATTTATAGCTCATAATATGTTTCATTATAAAAGCAATCTAGAAAGAGAGCCTGATGATTTTGAGCCAGCTATGTAATGTATTTATTCATTCCTATTTACATTGTAGTTTTTTTCCGTAGGACTTATTATTTCTCTTAATAAAACCATATATATGATGAAGTTATACAAGTATCGTAATGGTTACATCCTCTCTCCTAAAGAATTTATTGTTTTTCGGTTAATATTAAACATGCAAGGTAGCTTACATATGTCGTACAAGCCACATACGAGCGTCATAAAACGTTTCATATAAGTATTATTATAGCATAAACAGAAGTTAAGTATGGTTTAGTGTCCATAAAATATATAACGGCTAAGATGACGGTTATTGGGTAGTTTAAATGCTGTTTTGTCGATATACATCGCTCGTATATGGCATCACCATTAAGGGACTGCACTAATTAGTGCTGTGCACCTGGACAGAGATTAAGGTGTAAAGTATCGATGCATTGGCCACCATCATAGAGGTAATTACTACTACAATTTCATCATAAGTGTATTGATTTTTAGTGCATGTGTGTGTATATAAAATTTATTTTAATTTAGAATTTCCTTGTTTTCGTTGGACGTCAAGCATAAAATGTATAAATAAGTACGTACTATTTTATATATTCCATTCTTGTTTTTAATTTCCAGAAAACTCGTGCATATATCTATTATTCGCCTGGAGTATGAGCTCATAATTTTGTTCAATCAAATCAGAAAAAAAATTCAAGGGATCATTAAAAAATTATTCACTTATGCTCTATTAATTTATATATTGGCTTCGTGTATATAGATGTCACGAAACGGACTAAATATTTTTTGTAAAGTAACTACGGTACAGCGTGAAAGAGCCTATAAATTAAAAATTTAAAAATACAATATGTATAAAATTTCGTTGGTTCGGTAAATAAATTTCACTGAAGTATCTAATATTATTTTTGTTTTTGTTGTCTGTAGCAATTAGTATCGATGGTAAATAGTCTTGGTAACAGCGTTTACTCGGTGGCATCGGCTGTTCTTGATAGCTTATGTAATCGATTGCACGATGACTGCATAATATCGTATATACTCGTCACTATGTATATATTTTAATACTAATCTATGCATTTTCGTAATTATTTTATTCTTTTGTTTCACATGTTTATATTTTTTAATGTACTTTATCAATTTAAGAATATTAATAGGTATTTTCATTACACGGTTTGCTGAAACGACGCAGAAATGAGAACATTTTTACAACAGTTCATTTACCACGACTAGATGATATAATTAATAATACACCGTGAACAGCGTTATAAACATTGTGCAAGCCGCAACAGTTGAGGTAAAATGTAAATATATGTAAAAGCGCAGCCTCCACTATTTTGCTAGAGATCTTTGTGAACCAGAAATTAAATGAAAACTGTCTGTTTTATTTATCGCGGTAAGGCGAAATGAAAATCCTTATCAAAAGTAAAATATACGACCAATACCATGTCACCCAAATTTTTGTACAGAATAAGTGGCAGAGTAGCGTGAAAAATAGATTTTCTATTGTTTGGGATATTCAGCGAAAGCTAAATGGTTCCTATATAATGTGTCGAAGGTTCTGGCACCGTTTTGCTTTCACGTAGTTGGGTCAAACAAAGTTTTATATGATGCCGCTAATTGGCTATTTATTTACGTGTACCAAAATGACAAGAGTAAATAACAATGTACTTCCGCTTTTCATACAGAACACTAATCTCGTGAGACATAACCCGCACTTGGTAGGTGTTTCACTAATATAAATTTTTGTCATAACTGTAAAAAATATAATTTTAACTGCAACGTAAATGCTTAATATCGCGTGATAGTATAAAGTAGAAGTAAATCAGAAGTTTTTTTAATCGTTGCAGTAAGTAGCATGCTATGTCGGAGTGACCAACCCGCTTAAACTGTATTTTTAGATGAGGGCAAAGTCAATTATAGTAGCAATGCACGCCCACGTGAATCAACTTCTTTAACAATAGCTCACTGTGCTGTGGATTATAAATTAATTACGTGTGTTAAAATTGAGTAGAAATCAAGTTTATTTTAATTTATATAAATCTATAAAACAAGAATAAGCCCATAACCTCCCATAATTTAATTTTAGTATCAGTGCCTAGTACTGGCCGCATACCGTCATTAACTGTGACAAAATTATATTACTGAAAATCTAGAAATGGCTTGCAATAAATAGTAGACTTTTACAATGGAGCTAGCTCTGTTTGATACTTTTTATGTAGCCACGCAATATTATTACTGGCAAGTAATGACATTATTAATCATAGTGTACGTGCCGCTTGAACCGTTTCCATAAATTGTGATGGTTATCTCCACAGAAAAATGAAGATTTTATCAAGAGATTTCTACCTGCTAAAATTTTGTGGTCTTTGCGGTAGTCTATTTGAGGGTCCACTGATACCAGAACGTTATTTAACGCAATGCAAACACTTTCGTTTTATCATAGTTATCGGTCATATACATTTATCATTTGGAAAAATGTGCTCATCTAGGCTATTAATTTTCTTTGTGTGTCTTGATAAGTTCATAGATCTAAATTGTAATAAAATCTCTGGACAAAGGTCCCTCGTATTTCAACGGCGGTAATCCTGGAGGCAGTGTCGCGAAGCGTTATAAGCCGGGTCTCACATAGATTTTGTGAATTAAATCCATAGTTTTAATTAAAAGTTAGTGCGACGGCACCGCGTGAACACCGCGGGAGTCACAATGCGCCCCTTGAGGACCGCTGAGCGACTGAAAAATGCCGTCAGCATAACATGCGAGAAATTTTAAGTTACACTAAACTAAATTAGCTTTATGTGTACTCTACTCGTACACGCGGCTGTGCTTAAATATTTTCTGATTTACTTTGTTCTAATTTGTTATTGTATTTAAAAAAAACCTGAAAATCCGTTGACCTTGCAGGCCAATCCATAACGTCTTGCCTTTTCGAGTTTCAAGCTCTAAAATCTGAATACACATTTTTAGTAGCTGTTTCAAAATCTATTTGCTCGATCGGGATAAAAATTTTGATAAATCTGTATTGTGTTTAATGTTTTCAAAAACTTACTTCAAAAACGCATTTGGAAACGTTTAATTGCATCCATAATAGTTCGATCCGTTTCGAAGCTGTTTAAGAAAGTACTTTTTGAAAGCTGATATATATATTTATAAGTTTGCTGTTTTTGATGATAGGTTTTGCGGCATTCAACGCAGTTGTTAAGGATTGATTTTTAATCGATCGGTTTAAAAAAAGTTAATGTTTTTATTATAAAATCTCAATGCGAATATCTGTACGATCGATACAAACAAATCCAATTTTCAGAGAAAATAGGTTCAGTGAAACTTTTCTGAACACCGTAAACCCGATTTCGGTCGGTTAATCCTTTTAGTTGGTAGTAGAGTAAAACATTTTTCAAAGCTGTAAATTGTATTCTAATCGATCTATCCGTTTAGAAGTTATTTGAAAAAATACTTATCTGAAAATGTTTTCCAACGATATTTCAATTTTTAGATGGTTCGCGGCATTCGACGAGGTTTATTAGAGACTGACGCTGATTAGATTTAGATTGACGCTGATTCTCGAAAATCGGGGTGAACACAAGACTCGATTTTTGCGATTCTTCGGGGAAAGTCAAAAAATCACAATTCCAAACGTCCAATAGCAAGAAAAATATTCAAGTAGGAACACAACAAAAAACAATACATGAAAGAAACAAAAGGAGGTACAACAAGGTTTCGGGACGTACTAATTTAAATAACCGAATTTGTGGAACCCTCGATAATGCTATTTATGTGTTTCAAAAGAAACTCAGAACAAAATAAACGTACCGAGGCGCGTTTCGTGAGACTAAAATACATTAAATTTAGGATGACAACAAAAGCAGCGCTGTTGTAATAGTAGTTCGTGCGATATAGACAACTTTTCATAGCTTCATGAGTTGCTTTATGATAATTGTTCTAAAAGCTACTTCCTTCCACCCATCGAAATCGAATTGTCGAAGACAAAAATTTTATTTATTTCAGACGATAGCTGTGATTATTATTTTATGAATATAATGATACCTAAAGTAAAGACAAAATATTAAAAAAATACATGGTGACATTGTGAATTTATCCCATCCAGTATTTTAAAAACGAGCTGTGTTAGCCTAAAATCCTGTACGTAGTTAAACTGTCACTATCCGATGATTAAGATACCGAAATGTGTATTAGCGGTTGTTTAGAATATCTGAACAAGTAAAATAAGTGATAAAAGTATAACTTTGTGATACAAGCGTAAACCTGGGATGCGATAGCAAATTGGGGCCTAGCTATTCATAGCTAATGCGTTATTATTCATACTCTACCATACCATGTTTCCAAAGACCTATGTCCTAGCATTAGTGATATATAAGATGGTAGATAGTGTTCTGTGAGATGTTTTTGTTTCATATACTGCGGATTTCAGTGGAACAAGAAAGCTAAACAAATATAAGATAAGATAAATTTATTTCTGTAAAAACTTAGCCTAAGTACATAAAATTTGTCTTAATTAATTAGTGTTAATGCATGTATATATTATATAATACCTAAACTAAGCAAATTTATTTGCCTGTATCTTAGGTATATATTAATAGAAAGTAGTTAGCGCTTATTCATGATATGAACATGATATGAAACGAAATCTATTATTACCTTTCTGGAAACGGTGTTAGAAGCAGTAGGTCCCTATGATTTCACTTAGTGTCATAAATAATATAACGTAAATTTGAATCTTGAATACTTATAATCAAGTGTATTTATATACTGTACATTGTTTTTACCACTGCCAAAAAGGATAAACTCAGCACACGACAAATTATCATCCAGTTCGTGTAACGACACGTCAACAGGAAGCGACGCGACGGGGACGTGCACTAATTGTCGCGACTGAATTGAATCTTCTTCATACGACGATTCGGTTTTGCGGGATTGGCGGGAACCCAATGTTCTTGTCGTGCCCTACTCACTGGTAATAATCAAATAACAATAGGCTGAGTTTATGTTTTTGACGCCTATTCTTATTTTTAGGATTATTGCGACTTTATTGGTTTCGCTACAACTTTAACGGCCTGTGTGACGGCCACAGGATAGTAGTTAAACATTCTCTTTATAAAGCATAACATCCGGGTGATACAGATGCCTCTGGGACATCCGTACACCCGGCGGCTTTGGACATTAGGTTGCGCCCTCCGCATTTAGTCATTGCACCTGTATTTAGGAGTTCACAAAGTGGGCAAAGTATAATATGTATGAAATATCAAGGCACTGTGTTGTGTCATTTTAATTCCGCAGTTTCTTTGTGCCGTATATAGATAATTTCGTACTAATTACACATAACGTACACATATATTATCAAAATAGAAAAATATCCTGTTTTAGTGAAATTACTGTTTTTAGGTGTACATTTATGAAGTGTTTGGGCAAAGACAAAATAAATTTAACACTATTAGTATCAGACACGCGATCGACGGTAGCTAGGTGAATCCACAAATCCTTTTCATTTAGCCTTCCGCTCGTCCGTACGTTTACGTAGTCAAATGTGAACTGAGGTTCCCAGCTTATTGCTCCCCGCAAACACTGCGTTGCGGGTACTTTGAATAAATATATGCTTTAGTCCTTCGTATGAGTCTGTCATCAGGCTGCAATTCTAACCAGTAAATTACTGAAGTCTCGCATCGCGCGTTTGATACCAAGCTCGAGCTCTTGGTCCTAATTTCGGCATATTAATTTTTTTATTATTTTATTAGGCGTATTATATAAGTAATGATATACCTATATATTTATACCTAATAATGACAAAGTTTATTTCGGAAAAAATACAGTATGATTAATTCAAAGAAAGTTATTTCATAGTATTTTTATACAAGGCAAAGTTATTTCTACGGTCACTAAATTTAGTCATATCCCAAAAAAAAAAACGATAACTATGACGGCCTCCATCTCGTTACTTTTAAAAATTAAAATATATATAGGTATTTATATTTGTACCCTTGTAATGCGCCATAAACAATAACGCTCCCATTACAGGGAAATTTTTAAATTTTACAATTATCCCTTTCTTTTTTTCCTAAATATTGACTTCATCCCAAATTTTAAGTTTGTAGGCCTGCTACTAAAAGGACCTTAGAATTATGATGATGGGCGAGTCATTGCATGAGAAAACAGTGGAACTTTAAGATATTTTCTAAATTTTTATTAGAAACTAGTGTTTTGCGAATGTAGGTAAGTACAGTCTCTATAACGTAACTTTCAGGCTTTTCTTGCAATTGTAACAGAGATGTAGAAAGTTTAAAAGTTGCCCGTGTTGCTTTTAGAAAAGGATTGCTCGTGTGGCGGTCGTTTGCTCAACTTGGCAGGGCGACTACCGTAACCCCTGATTGTGGAATACAATCTGTTTTAATCCTTATTCGCTTAATGGGGATAAAAACTGCTATTTGCTCCTTTTAGAGGTTGTTGTGTGATCTTTAGTTTGACATATAGCTGTCAGATACCTAAGGATATTTTATATAGGTAGTTTATAAAATTAATTATTCATTGTGCGAGTACTAGTTACAAAAATATAGGAACTCACGTATTTCCAAAGGAACGTAGAAAACTGTGAACACGTAGAAAACTAAGGGGAAAAACTTTTGGAAGGATTTTTTTTTAAATTAAAGATACTTATGAAAGTAAAGTTTTGTGGAAATCAATTTAAGCCGGGTGCTTATTGTGAAAGAAACTCGTACACTTGTCATTTACATCTTATATTTTTATTATCTTTAGAAACTTACGGACAAGCCACTGTCAAGTTAAATCGGAGAATTCCGGGTCGCTCAACAGTAGCGACATTATGGTTCGAGCTTTCAGTTTTTAACCCTACTAGAATAAAATTACTGTCATAGGATTACATTCAACACTTCGGTCACATGTCTCAGTAACAACGTACATTGGGTTACCATTTTAAATGTGTGGGACGGTGTATGTGTACGGTTGGTATAACACTACCTTTTTGATAAAGTCATTGAGGCATCCTAGAGTCGTACCTATTCGTGCTGTTCGAATGAAAAACAACTGTGCGTTTGCGCGACACAATATTATTCAGAAATTTTGCTTCATGTTTCCTTCCACGGATATTTTATGAGAACACGGCTGCGTCAATCGCAGACGCGAAATCCGTTAATACGCGTATTTGAATATCCAATATTGTTTGGTTACGGAAAGCTCTGTCTACAGCGAGGGGCGTACAAGCGAGAAACTTTTAACTGAAATATTATTGTTCTCCGAAGCCTCGGTTTTTCTCACGCTTCATAGTTCGTACTGTTTTATTCAAAATAGAAGGATTTACTTCAATATTTACATTGTTTTCAAAATAGGTCATGATCTTTTTTTTTCATACTACTGATAGATTTATGAAAAGATTTTGTTAATTTTTGTTACAGAAAATTATCGTATAACCATTTTTTTCATTAATAGATTTTCGGATTGTCGCTTTCGCAAGAACATTTATCCGTTTGTGATAAAATGATAACATGAATGTAACTCTTATAGCTTGAAAATGTCTAGCTAAAATTAATTTAACCATGAATTGGAAAATATAAAAGTGCAATTTATAATTGCCATTTTCTTTACAAACGAACAGAAGAAATACATTTCTTAGGATACAGTTAAGTGCAACGAAGACAGCCAGTTGTAAACGTTTCGTGCACTTTAATATATTGCATTTTAATGGTTCCTCATAAAACAGAATCCCGCAGAAACGCAATTGATGAGTTTGTAGTTTAAGTTGTGTTTTAAGCCATTGATATTTCTTACACAGCAACAACAGTATAAATAAGTGAATTCAGTATGTTTGTCCTTTGGTACGCGAATAATTCCTTTGAAATTGTTTATATACAGGTCGTTTTTTCCATCACACGAAACATTTTTCTAGGTGTTATCATTTAGGGAAAGATTCGATTTAAAAAAAATAATATTTTTGCCAAAAGAATATCGATAGAGCAGCGTGGTCACTACGTTAAACATGAGAAAGATACGACCGCGGGTTTAGCCGGTAGAGGTATACCGCCGGTAGCCGTTAATTGAACTAATCATCAGCCACCAGCGCATCACCACAGTATTTCAATAACTTTGTGGCGCTGTAATTCAATATTTTAGTTCTGAATGATACTAAAAGGAAAAACACGTATTTCATTATTTTCACCTAAGATCCTAATATTAAAATTTGGCAGACGATGAAAGAACCACCCGGTATAGGCTTGGATATAAGATATTTTATCGCCGATTCACGTGGCTTAAATGGATGCTTTTTCATCAGATACATTCTTCCGGAATATAGGGCGTGACAAACCGGCCAAAAAAAGTGGAACGCAACGGAAATGAAATAAGACGAACCGGGCGGCAAACGGCAAACGGGTGTCAGTTTTGTAAAATTGTGTAAAGGAAGTTCAAAATAACATCGTGAAGTAAGTTTTTTTAAATTTTCATAAAATTATGAGAATATGCTATGTTTTGATTTTTGTAAACTTTGTATAAGATTTTCACGCGTAAAATACATATAAAATCACAAAGAAGTGATTTCTTCAAAAGTAAGTCTACAATAACAAGGATTCTGATCTCGTTAACGGTGCTCAAAGTTTTATAACTACAACAAATAATTGAGTAATTTTATTTTAAATTGTTTAGACTGTGAATTTTTATTAGTCCGAAACTAAAAGAACTAGAATAACAGCGTCAGCCTACTTTGCGAATATAAAATTTTTATAATTAGCTCAAACACCATAGGAAGTCACGGACAAAAGTTAGTTTCGATATAAATCCAGCCCTGTTAATAAATCGCCATAGCGGGTGGCGCTCGGCTCGCCTTCGGACGTTGTATGGTAATTTAGCTTCCTTCCCGCTGACCGGAGCGCACATAAATAAGGTGCCAACGTCGGCGCCGACTCGCACGGAAAAATTACACCGATAATACAAACATACTACTTGCTACTCGTCCCACATTATGTGGACATTATGTGCGTACTGTACAATTGCGTAGATTTTTTAAGGTTCAGGATCCAGAAGTAAAAACATAATAACCCTCAAAGTATCGTTATTCCATCTGTCCCGTCTGTCACACCTTCGTAGTTTTTACCTTTATGGACATGGTGAATGAAATATTGTATGTAAATTAAACGTCCAGAGTTGAAATTTTATTAGTTCAATCAATTAATTTGTATAAGGAAGTGCGGATGAAATTTTTATCGTTGAAAACCTCTCGTTTAAAAGAAAAAGTAAAACATAAAATTTGAATGTACTAGAAGCACTTCTCTGCGCTTACCGTTTAACCACTCTTCTTCTAATTAGCTGGTGTATCTTTGGCAAGTTTCAGTCCGGTTTCAGACCGCGAGGTCCCCGCGCGCCGGTCGTCACCCCCGCGAAATTGCGTTTGATAGTTTTGATACTGTGAAGTGACATTTCTGACTTTATTATAAATCCAAACGGTGCTGTCAAATTTATTTACTCTATGCCTACAACCAATATCTTTCGATTGCGTTTTCTATCGCTTTCTTTCTTTCACTATTAGACACCAAGTTGTTAATTAATGTTACGCTTGCGCATAATTTGCGGAGAAACAATGGCAGTTACGATGGGTCACCAATGTTGATTTAATTGTACGATATGGTTTTTTTATTTGTTATCGTGATCGGGTAAACTTCTTCTCGCAATGTGCATGTATGGTACTACGCTAGGCCACATGACGACTAAAAAGGAAGCTCGTATAGGGTGTTACTATTTTATCTCGCTCGCCGCCTACCACTGCCGGAGTAGTAAGACGCCGTGGCTCCCTCTCAAAAATATTACCAAAAACCAACAACCATATGAATTTGGCTGATACATATACAAAAGATTTTTTAACGTACGATTCTCCAGGATTATTATATTTAATTGTTATTTAAAAAAAAACCAACCAAAGAAACTGGTTCGTATTTAATTATTCCAAACAAAATACTTGCGCTTTACTATCAGTAGTGTCGCACAACTTCAAAAATAGATGGTTTCCGTTGAAAAATAATAGGCAATAGTTCAACTAACTAGTCAACATCGTTCGTATTCTTCCAATACCACAGCCCGCTATTAAATTTTTATAGATTAGATATGCTATGGACGGTGATCCTATGATTCGTGAAGTGCAACTATTATATATTTTCATGTCGATAGGTCATATAGTGAAATTATTTCAATATAAGATAGAAAACGGGCAATACCGAATCAGCAATTAAAGCAAAAGTGAGCAAGTAGTGACTCCTGTCATTTGAGGCTAAAATAAATTTGTTCTATCCAAGCTTGGCGCCTTCCAATTAGGGCCCGCATTGATCCCGTCTGGTCTCCTCCGGTCGAAAATAGAGCGATCGATGATGCAGTTTCCGGGCTTCGTGTCTGTGTTACATTTATAAACTTCGTTGAATTGTGAATGATTAATATTTTTCCGTTTATAAATCTTTCTGCCTCGTGTGTCAATTGGTCGTCAACGGTACTCGCGCACTAGGGTACTACTATACGTCCTAGAAACCAACACAATTAATCAAAGTTATTTATATTTATTATTTATTTATACCTAATATATTATATTTTCTGTTATTCATACCTATTTATTAACCACGACGAGACGGAAATTGATGTGTTTGTGGTAAAAAATTTGTTGTATGTCTGTTACTATTTTCCTCAATAACTATTAGACCCTTTCGATGCGGTTTATATTATATATAGATACTAGATAATGTTTTTAAACATGTTTTACGGTTATAAGTCACCGGAGAGCGCTACAGCAGATATGCCTTTCTAAAATAGCTGGGCCGATTTTAATACGGTTTTTTGTATAACATAGGGATATCCTCATATCAAAGCAGGTTCTTAGACATGTCTTATGTATAAAAGCCACCAGGAGCGCTGCAGTAGAAGTGTTTGTCTGAAACAAACTACTTTTTTGTTGTGACGTCGCGTCGATTAAAATACGTTACTTGCGTTAAACCTTAGATTTTTTTCCTTTCCTTAGAAAAAAACACTAATAGTTGTTGCAGAAATGCATAAAAATAAATTAAATGCAATTCCATTAGCATTTTTTTGGCTAATTTTTTTTTCATTATTTCTATTTTATAGCTTACTATCATTTGAAAATATATATGTTGATACGAAAATAAAAGGTTATGTACATAACAGTTATTCAATTCTTAGACTTTATGTTTCTGTTTATCTTTGAAGTTATTTTTAATTAAGAATGCGATAGAAGGTTGATTTACATTTCATTCGCATGCTGACAACCTTTGGCCATCGTCGCGTCTGAGCGCGACCCATTGCGACTGAGAGAAGAAAAGAAGAAAGTACTTACTTCTTTCTCCTACTCCTGATATGTCACGTTCATTGAGACGGTCGCTAGTGTGCGTATCAAACGTGAATCAACCTTCACGAGAAAGTACTTCATAGCATTGCAAGAGAAACGCGGCGCTTTAGTGTTTTCCCTCAGGCCTCACGTCGCGTCGGGCGGATTACGGGGGCGTTCGGTAGCGGGCTGACAGCGTAAGTAGCTGTTGATCCCCGCAACGAGGTGAAAACCGAATCCATATAGCTAGCTGTTAAAATATACGTTGTTTTACCACACCGTTATAACAGTAGACGAAGAAAGCTTGTAGCTTTTAAGCGTCCTATATTGAGAAAAGTTTTCCTCAAATATTATGATTATTAACTATCAGTAGAGCAATGGATAATCGAGACATAAAACGCAAACGCATGCTTAGTTTATGGTTCCTGTTCTATCCTTGTAATGTAATTATGCTGACGTGTAATTTGTCACACTGGTATTGCTCGCATTTTATAATGTTTTATTTATTTATATTAAAGGAGAACCAACACTTATACCTACACAAATTAAAATAATTAGCAGTGAGTGGTTAACAGTCAACCATTTACAGGTTCCCACTGATAGAAATAACATGAAAAACCTCCTCCTTTTCACTCAACCCCTTCCTTCGCCTAACCCCTCCTCCTCCCCCTTCCATTATAATATATATAACATAACATATATAATGTAGAAATATATGTTTATCGGTCAAACCCCCAACCAATAAGTCTCACCCGTAAAGAATACATTGCTGATTAATTTATTTACAGATGTCATGATTATACATTGCTCTAATGATAGTGAATCATCATAATATTTAAAGAACACTTTCAGTGTAGTATTTATCAATAAAATTACTTGTGTTTAATCCAGGAATCCTATACGTTTTGTTAGCAAAACTGCTGTTATAGTATTTTATAAATATTTATCAACCGCATACTTTATCACATCGGTTTAAAGTAGAACGACTTAGGCCATTAGTTTTTTTTATCAAACTAGTTACTACAAGTGATAATTTGACCTATACTTATACTTGTGTAATTTCCATTATATTTCTTAAAGAAGTTCGAATCACACTTTAGATAATAAAACCACTAAGGTATCTTTAATAATTTACTAGATAATCACCATTATTATCAAGCCCAACTGGTAGTTACAAAAAGATCGATCATGTGCTTATTGACAACTTACGTTTATTAATATGGAGGTACATTTGTAAATGCCAATGACATGGAATTAATTAAAACTAGTTTTCTTTATGTTATATAAATTCAACGTTTTATGGCAAGTAAAGTGCATTTTTTGTATAGATATTTATTTAGATTATTAATTTAAATGGTAGGAAGTTAATGGGGATACACTGTAAGCGACTTTGTAGGCATATAATTACGTACGGCTCAGAACGAAAATACAGGGCACAAATTACGGAATAAAATGGTTAATATTTTGGTGTGTGAAGGGGGCAGGGGGGGGAGATACTCGATTCACGTATTTTCATTTAATGTTACGTGATGTATTTGACACTTTTTTCACTTTCTTATTAGTAGGTATAAGCGAAGGATGGGAACGCTGATTTTCTTTTCTATCTTTTATCAATTTTTTCATCTCAAATATATACTTATTTATGTCACATGATGCATTTGATGTTTTTTTTTTGATTTGGGCTCCAAAATCAGAATTCGGTTATGTTCGTGATTGAGTCGCCATACTCTGTTATGTACCATTTTCAATTTTTGTTTCTTCCAATAGATTCGAAAAAAATAGGCTGTGACAGGCGGACAGACAGATATTAGAATAAGTCTGTTAAGCTTATATTTTTCCATTCCAGAAGTGTGGAAGTCTATTATTGTTTATAAAAATAAATAAAACTAAAATTTGATTTATATCATCAAGATGTATCTCTATTATAAAATAACTTCAAAGTTAGGTACATAATATTAAATTAGAAATGACAATTCATAACGTACGAAAATACTGAGATGAATGAAATATTTATTAGAAATGGAGAATCTCTAACGCAAACATTTCAAATATAACCGAGACGCTACTGTAAACATAGTAACGTAAGGGTGCATATAACACATTAAATTGTGTATGTAACGGCAATATTTCCTTTACGGAGTTACCCGTTCGTTCGTCGACGTTTTCATATGTAAATCGAGTTTCTAGTGCTGCGTCTATCCTACACTAGTTCTTTTGCTGATATTTGGTCTAAAATAAGTTTCAAATTCCCGTTTCGTGTATGCAGTTTTAGATAAAGTATTTTAACTATTTCGTTTATTTATTTACGTTATGAACTTAACGTTATTCCACGAAAGTATAGCCTGAGAGAGTCAAACGTGTTTGGTAAGGTAGCCAATACGACCATGCCAATCCGTTTACTTTCGTCAACTTATTAATAAATATTTGCTCGTTTGAGACGCGTGTATCACTATATGTTTCAGTATATAAGTTTGATACCGTAGAGTGAATAAATTTGACAGCAGCGTTTGGTTTTAGTAGAGTCAGAAATGTCAGTTGACAATATCGAAAATGTCAAAAGCGATTTCGCGGAGCAGAAAACCGGTGCGCGAGGATTATTTCGTGGGCGTGAAGATCAGCGCGCGGGGACCTCGCGGACTGACACTCTATCTCGCACCAGCTAGCTAGAGTATGAGTGGTTAGACGGTAAACGCAGAAGAGGGCTTCTAGTCAATTCATACTTTTTTGTTTGATACCAATTGAATTATGCCCGAAGTTACCACATGCGAAGAATTCTTGCATCGTGACATATCGTAGAATAAATAGAACTTCCGAAAGAAAAATAAATCCATCATTGGAAATTATGACCAACAAATTAGGAGGCTTATTAAATGACGTAATAATATTGCACGAATGATTAATATATAATACGCAATATTTAAGAGTTGTCACAGAAATTGTCTTTGCTCTGCTTATGATATACTAAAGTTCATTACCTCGTCGTCGTCCCCGTCTCGTGTCTCTTAACCTCACAGTTGACAAAATGGGAACAAACATTAATTATCCTCTCTGTAGTAAGTCGTATGCTTCAGTTTCCTTAGTTCCTTACTCTACATAATGTATAATCCTAGTTATTCGAACGCACAGTAGTTAAATTTCATTTTTAGAAAAGCAGAGTTCAAACGCTGCTTACGTATCACTATTAGTGAACATTCGAGTCTTTTCTTTGTTAAAAATCGTAATTCAATGTCGTACCGGGTATTACCGATGACAATTTCTTTGTGATAATTTTTTTATGATTATATAGACTTTTAATGCAAGCTTAACTTCTAACGAGTATGTGATTGGCCTGTGTGAATGTGACCTGTTATTGAATATTTGAGTGATATAAAGGTGTTTGGATTTGAGATGTTACTCGGTCCCAATATCGACGCTGTAGAGTGAAGCCCTCGTATGTCCAAAGTGTCCAAACAACAAAACTTCATCACATAAACGAGGATGGCCTAAAATTAATAAATTTGAAAAACGGATTCGTTACAAACATGCTTTACGAGTTATACTTTGTGACAAAGCATAAGAAAATTAAAATTAAAAAAAACTGACATACGAGTTCTTCACTCTACAGTGTCGATATAGTAATGTATTTAATTTGTTTTGTATTTGACGATTTGTTGTAATCATGTTGTCCTAAACTAAATGATAATGTGATTATTGTTAAGAGGTGAGAGGAAACTTGACCTTCAATAGGAAAATGTATGTATACCTAATTTGAATAAAGATCTTGAATTTTGAAAGCATGCTTAAATTCGTCTCTATTTTAATATACTTATGATTTATTTTACATTTTCCTATTCAAATTTATTAAGTATTCAAATCGAGTTTGATTAGTAACCTCGCTAACCATCTTCGCTAAACTAGAAGCAGTATTGTTGTTTACAATCTGGTACCGCGAGTTGGCATTTGTCGCTTCTCGGCCAGACCGTGAAATTGAGTTTGATTGTGCCAAAACTACAGCTTGCATTTACTCTTGACATCAGGCCCGTGTGGCTTTTATACCACAACACGATAAATTATTTTGACTGTGTACTTAAGTGTATATATTCACTGTCTTTACTACGAGTAAATCTATTAAATGTGTTTTGTTTCAAAGACATTAGTAGAAATTTCTACTAAGTGTCTAGTTAATTAATCAGGGCAAGCAATATTTGTTTTTTAGGCCCATGTAATTATATTGAGTTTATTTGAGATGATGTCCCGGTTGAGATGAGAGGAGGTCCCGGGTTCGAATCCCAGGTCGGGTCAGTATTTATGTGATGAATATTGATACTGGTACCGGGTCTTGGTTGTTATATGTGTGTGGTGTCTTTGCAAAAATATTTATATATGTATATATTATAAAGAATATTTAAGTATGTATATCAGTTGTCTAGTAACCCATAACACAAGCATAATACTTGCTTACTTTGGGACTAGATGACGCTGTGTGGGAAGTCCCATGTATTATTATTATTTACAAAAGAAACTGTGTATATGTCGACTAAAGTAATTTGCTATGCAAACAACCTACAGGTGAATAAGTAAGTAACTCAAAATTAAAAGTAATTGAAAAATATCTAGTTTATTTGTAGGCAATCGAAAATTAATTATTTTTACTAAACTTTTATTTTCCTCGTTTATAGTTTTAAATAGGCCTTTCTAGTCGTTTGAATATTATTTGTTATGAAGATTTTATGTGAATTATGTAGATACGAAAATCACAAGCATTTTGTAACATTACTGTCATGTATTAGTGTTTTACTATAAACACTTTACCCGCAAACTCGGCATTCTTGCGTTAAGTTAAACTAGTCTGTTTTCACGCGTTGACACTTTAACTCGGCCTGAATTCGGTTTCAATGCGATCGAATATCTTCACTACTAAGGTATTCCGAACAGTATTTTCTGAACCGAAATTGAGAAGCCTTTATGTCGAGTACCTGCTTTTAGAGTGTTACTAAACTTTCCTGTTCAACCCACATACGGGTTTCCATAAAATGATCTTGTTTTCGAGTTCTTGAAACTTTTCAAAATATTCTCGTATGTTTTTTTTTTACATTTTATTTCACTATGTGTGTCTTGTGGTATTACTGATATGTTAAATTTTATGAAAAATTAAACAAAACTATGATCTTATTTTAAGAATAGTTTAAAACGGGGCTTCTCTTTTTTTCTTGTTCTAAATCTTCTAAATTTAATTTTTATGGGTGTCTGTAGACATTTCTGTATTCGTTTGCATTACATATTTGGGTTGCAGTCTGTAATCACTTGTTCGAGTTTATTGGCATTTAACAGCATAACTATGCGCCCTATACGATAAAAACAGATTACGTAATTCACATTAGCTGTTTGTAATATAAATTATGAACTTCTAATAAACATATCCAGGCAAATAAAATCTATAGTTATAATTAGTTCGCGTAGGAGTGCTATAGAATTCACTTTGAATGCCTCGTTACAAGCAGTGGCGAGCCGACCTCGTAATGGTTCCGGCAAACTGTGATAACTAAGTTCGTACCAATTAAACGCTGACTCCGAAGATGCCGGTCGAAACATTCATTTCGGTCATTTATCGGGAATGGATGGGAATGGTTGGGAATGGTTAGGAGAAACTCCGGACTTCGTTTTTGGTCCATTCATTGCTCTGATTCGTTCAATAGACAGCGAATTGCCTCAAAGCAGCTTGGAACTGTCGACTTTCGCAGTTATTGATACTTTGGGAATGAGTGTTTCTATAACTTCCTAAGATTTTTCTTTATTGGTCTTTAGTTGTTCGCTGTATATGTTGTAATTAGATTTCTTTGTGTTGAATGAGTCAATGATAAATATGATTTGTTTATTATAATTCATGTGCAAACATTAAAATGTTACTACAGTATAGATTATTAGTTGACGACCGCTTAGCCTAGTGAGCAGCGACCCTGCCTGCGAAGCTGGAGGTCCCGGGTTCGAATCCCAGGTCGGGTCAGTATTTATGTGATGAATATTTATACTGGCACCGGGTCTTGGTTGTTATATGTATGTGGTATCTTCGCTTGGTACCCAAAATACAAGCTAATGCTTAGTTTGGGACCTAGACGTTGTTGTGATTGTGTGTGTTATTATTATTATTATTATAGTTGAACGCTAGTAAAAAAAACCTGTGGAAACAATAAAATTTATTATGATGAAAACTCGAAACAGATTAATCATGTGCAACAAAAACGTCATGCGCATGTGCTGCTGATGCGAGTATACTACTAGTCAATTTCTTAGTGCCATTCTTGTGTAGTTGTAGTGACAGAAATTATTTAAAGAAATATGTATAAACAAAATGTTTTATCGATCCAGGTCTTTAAATGTATTAAATGGGATCAACTTCAACTGCTAATCAAAATACTTTTACTGTTTCAAACACGAGGTATTCTCAAGCTATTTCCTTATTATAATTTAATGGCAATTTATCGCCGACATACACCGTCGGGTCTTTTGTTACGTGAGCGAACAATTCCATTTAGTTGGCGCGAGGTCCCGTGGCGGCCGCGTCGACTGTTCTCGGCATGTGCACTGTGGCCACACGTAAAACCGTTTATAAACTACTCTGTATTTTTTTTTGTTTTGTGTGTTTTACTCTATTTTAAGATTTCGTGATACGTGTGTTTTTTTTTTAATTTGTCAATTTTAATAAATTTTCAATTAAATTGTATTATTTAACTTAATGGTATCCACAGAATGATAACACGTTTTTATTATATGTCTATATCAATTTACCTACAAAAATATAAATACATTAACTATGTAATACGTGACTCATTATAAGATCGTGAATTAAGTTTTAATAACCCTGCAGGTTTAATCCTACCGAAAAAATGAGGGAGCAGTAAACTTTTGAGTGGCCTTTTTCGTGTGCTCGTTCTAGGTCCCATTTTGTATGTTAGTTATTTTAGACAGAAAATTAATCACCTACATATTATTTTTTTATTACATTATTTAATTTCATTTATTTGTTACTCCTAGTATGTCCAAAAATGAAAACAATAAAAAGAAAGGAACATCGAGTAAAAAGTTTTCGACTTCACATTAAATTCCCACTTCTGTTTAATAGAACTTCACGAACTAGTAAGAACGTTATAAACGGTTATGCATTTTTCAGTTGTCGCGCAGGAGAGCGTGCGTTTAATAAGTGATGCCCGGTAATGGAAGTGCATTATCCAAATACCTACGGCGTCTGCCGCTTGTCACCACGGCTCTCAATTTATACTTATATACAGTATAAATGCTATAGCTATATTGACCTAAAAAGGGATACGCTTTTGTACTATTCGAGTATTGTTAATAATTCTGTTTATATATTTTTCCTCTCCCGTATTTAAATCGGAATCACTATACTAAACAGAAATATGAGATGGCAGTTATTGCGGGCGGGCTGAGCGCAAAAAGTTTGCAGTTGTTATGACGTGGCGTGTCTCAATTGTGAATTTTAATAAAAAAAGGTACCTAACTTAAACTAAAAGCAGGACGACTGCTCTGGCGTGCTACCCGGGGCGAACTCTAAGTGGCGGTTTTTTTATAGTTGTCTCTTTTTAGTTCTTTACTTTTCTAACAGCGGACAGTTTACATACATTTTATTACAGTTAACATTCTATTTAAACAATTAAATATTAATTTGTGGAGAAAATCGTTTCGTATTTCGTTTGTATGACGGTGTACTGTTTCTAACTGGCATGTTATAGTACCATTATAGTAAAGGATCCGAATTAATAACTACCTTCACCCATCTGTTACAACGATGAAATTTTTTTGTTATTAAATAGAAAATACATTGCGAATGGGTTGGCTAAAAAGTTCGTGGCAAGGCTACAATTAATTAAAAATTGAAAAATGACTTTTTATTTAACTTTGTGTTTAACAAATAAATTTTATACCAATCGAAAATATGAAGCCTATAGAATATGCAAACGTTGGGTTGTCCTTTTTTTTTCCTTGCATAACTACAAGGTTGTTTTTTTGTTATTTGTTAATTTTTAACTGTTTACTTTGTTTATTTTTATTTATTTTCCTGAAAGACTTTCCAAAAATTTCAAGATAAGTGTATATAGCTATATTTTTATTATTATTATTTAATTAATCATAACCTTGCCAGGAATTTTTTAGCCAACCCATTCGCGATGTATTTTGTACGTACTAAATTTGATAACAAAAAAATTTCGTCGTTGCACACATCGGTCGTTGTTAATGCGAATCTTAGACTATTACAAAGGTGATATTTGAAAAAAATGATATTAAACTGTTTCCCGCTATTGTTCAACTTTTTTGTGTCCTTGGAATTGAGTGAATCTAACGAAGGAATTCAATATGTTTTAAAATTTTACTACAAAAAAGGAACAAAAGCACCACGATCCAAGAAAAAACTTTTGGTGCTGATTAGATCTAATGTAGAGTCAGCAACAGAAGCACAGAATTATTTTAAGGGTTTTTAATTAGATTTTAATGTTAAAGATACAGTTCGCTTTGTACCATTCATGAAAAAGTGGAGCAGTATCAGCATATTAGTAGTTACGACATTGCTGAAGAATTGGGCATTGATCATAAAACAGTTTTTCAGTCATTTGAAAAAGTCTGGGTATAAGAAAAAGCTCGACGTTTGGCCGCCACACAAGCTCATTGAAATAAACTTAACGAACCGTGTATTCATTGGTAATTCTTAATTAAAACAAAATGGAAACGTGCCATTTTAAAAAAAAGAATTATTGGTGATGAGAAATGGATGCACATCTAATCACCAGCTAGTGATCCATCTTTTATATAAATTTTTTTATATATTATTTTAAGTGGCTAAATATATTTTTAAGAGAAATGTAATAAGTACATTTCTTTCTCAGTAGTCTGCGTTAGAAAAAAGAAGTGTCCATGCTCGTCTATTATTTCATAGTTTTACAAATTGCATTCTTACAAATCTCGAGAGGAACTGGAAAAACGGTTAACTTTTCCAATTTTTTTTTTAAATTGTGTGGATTTTTTATGTCTATATAATTTTGAGGGGTGATAAAACTTACAAATTCTGGCAGCTTTTCTATAAATAAAATAAATAAATAAAAAAAAAAAAAATCTTTATTAATCAGACAAAGTATGTCCATAAACAGGTTAGTAGCTAACATTTCTTAAAACTATGTTAGTATTAATGAAAAAATGTTAGTTAGATATTCTTATAAAGTATGTTAAATATTAAAATATTAAAAAAAGTTAATGGGCCCATAAATAAAACTTTTATAAATGTAATAATTTCATAAATAACAAAAATCAAGTCTATTACCGATCTACACGCCTATACACGTGTAGATCAATAAATCTAGAAAGGACAGCAGAGTCCATCCTTTCGTAAATCATCCTCAGAATTCCGTTCGCGCCCCCCGCCATTCGCAACATCACCGAAGCAGTCTTTTTTCGCATGATTGTATAAAAATCATCTACATTAGCGATTGTGAACATACCTGATGCACTGCAAAAACGTGGGAGCCCCAACAGAGCCCTAAAGATGTTATTGTATTGAACCCTTAAGGCGTTGTAGGATTTCTGTGCAAAACTGGTCCACAAGCCACTCGTGTAAAAACTCTGACAATACGCTTTAAAAAGCGTTAATTTCATTTCCACAGTACACCGAGCGAATCGATGAGCCAGCATGTTACCACGCACCGACAACGCCCTACGCTCCCTTTCAATATCAAAGTCGTCTTTTAGGTCTTCAGTGACAATGTGACCTAAATATTTAAATTGTGTAACACGCTTTAATGCTACTCCATTCAGCATAAGAGGTGGTATTTGTTTTGTTTGTTTATGTGCACTTTTAAAGACCATAAACACAGACTTCGTCTCATTGTGTTTTAAACCATGTTGCTTAGCATAAGTTTCACACGTTTCCAACAGTTTTCTTAACCCATTGATCGATGGGCTCAGCAAAACCATGTCATCAGCATAACTAATGTTATTGACACTAACACTGTCTATTCGGCACCCCGCATGGATGTTGCTGAGCTCATCGATCAGCTGGTCAATATACAAATTAAACAATCTCGGCGACGTCAGTCCACCTTGCCTTACACCACAGTTTAAACTGTATTCATCAGAACAAGTATTCGCCCATTTTACAACATTTTTTGGTTCTCATACCAGTGCGAGAACAGCTTAATGACTTCAGGACAAATACCAGCGTCTTTAAGCTTTCTCCAAAGTATGTCATATGATACCAAGTCAAACGCTTTCGAAATATCAAAAAAACATGCATAAACAGGTGTACTTTTCCTAGTATAATATTTGACAGTATATTTGAGTGATAGAATTGCACTTTCTGTCGATAACCCCTCTCGAAAGCCAAATTGGGGGTCACACAATTTTATGCGACTGCTGAGATGTACATCTAGTACCTTATCCAAAACCTTTGCAATGACAGTAGCTAACGAAATGGGTCTGTAATTGCATTTATCAGCTATATCGCCTGTAGAGTTTTTAACTAAAGGAATAACAAGCGTCTTAATTAAGTCTGGTGGTAAGTAACTATGTCTTAAACATAAAGTGAAAAACACAGATAACACTCTATTGATGTGAAAGCCTGCATGCTGTAGGTGTTCAATGCTGAGCCCGTCATGCCCTGGAGATTTTCCTCTCTTCATGTTTCTAATGGCTGAATTAATTTCCTTACTTGAGATTTTTAGAGGCTCCTGCACATGGCCGAGCTCAGCAGGAGGCATGGATTTTAACAGGCTTTCCATCTTGAAGTATTCCTTAAAAGTATTAGCAATTTTTTTCGGTTCACTACTACCATCCACGCAGACTGGCAGGCACGGTTTACCATTTAGGTTTTTAGTGCTTTTCCAAAATTTACAAAATTGCTTCGCTGAATGATGTGAAGCAATTATGTCCAGTTTGATCTGTTCCTGGTTACGCTGACAAAATTTTAAACGTGATTTAAATATTTTTCGACTCAAAGTCATTCTCTCAAATACTGGACCAGATTTCGGTTTACCGTATTTAACATATGTTGCGAAATCTAGTCTAGCTTGTTTATGTGCTTCTTTTACATGTTTATTCCAACCCTTAAGGCACTTGTGCCTGTAATTTGCCTTAATGTTATGTAAACAGCTGTTTTTTGATGCCTGAGTGAGAACATTAACAATATTACTATAAAAATTATCTAAAACTTTTTTATGTTCATATTCATTACACATTTTGTCAGCGCAACCAATAAACTCAGCAGGAAAGTCAATTCGCTTCAGATTACTATTACATAGCTCAGAATAATTTGTAATTTGTTCCGCACTTCTAGTACCCCAAATAATATCATTACATTGATCATTTGTAATGGCAAACTTACATAAAGTTAAATCACATTCCACTAATAGTGGAAAATGGTCAGACCAGTATACATCATATAAAATTTTTATGTTGGATATAGTCTGCCAAGCAGATGTACTGACCAGACAATGGTCTAACCATCTCTCACTACCATGAGCCTCACTCACATACGTGTACGAATTAGAACACATACCCAGTTTCATTATGTCAGCACAAATCCAATCCTGCTCATCACAAAAACTTAATAATTCATTACAAAATGGAGTCTGTGGATGCGCATTGAAGTCACCCAAAATAAATACTGATTCAATATCACTTACTTCTAAAATAGCATATAATTCTCCCAAACACTGTGAGAAAGTTGGTAGATTGTCCGGCTGGTCAGTTGGCATATACACACATATGAATAAATTTTCACGTTCGTCATAAGTCACAGCTTTTATCGCCACGACACGCTCACTATTGCACTTTATGACCGATACATCTCGAAACACACTACTACGCCACAGGATCGCCACCCCGCCATGAGGGCGGCCACGTAATACGCCAGCCGACAGATCCACTGCTGATTTCCCAGTCCAGCTGAAGTCCTGATGTATGCCGCCGAGGAACGCCAGGTCATGAGGCAATAGCCACGTTTCCTGCAACGCTACCACATCCGCCATATGACATAGATCTCGAACACAATTAAGGCTTCGCTTAATATTTTTACAATTATAACTTCTTCAATTATAATTATTTTTCTATTTGTATCCGTGTATTTATTTTCTTCCGATTTATCTGCTCTCGCGAACCGCTTTTTAAAATGTATAAAACGTCTAAATTTTATACCTTCTGGCCACAAATTTGAATCTAAATACAAATGTTCATTACGTTTCAAAACATTCACTTTGAATGCGTTATATGGACGATCTTCCTTCATGTTTATTTTTTCAAGTGAAATTTCCTCCTTTGTTTTACTTTGTATATAGCCAGTTATATCTTGTTCTGAGCAGTCTTTACTGACGTTCGATATAAATAACGGGATGTGAATATCTGCCGATTTGAATTTTTCAATAGGTTCGATTATCGCTTTACCAGTCTGACCGACAAAACGATTTTTGTATTTCTTGCGCTGAATCGAAATCCATTCATCACTCTGTTTTTCTGTTTTCCATACACCTTGTTTCTTAACTACTTCTGCCATAGTAAGATTTTTCATGTTATTTGTATTACACTGGTTTCCTTCCATCGTTATAATTTTCTCGGGATTACGCGAGACCGCCGATGGAGAATACGAACGGCGACGACGTAGTCGCGTTGGCGATGATTCTGTCTTCGAGCGCGCCCGTGCTCGCACTGGTGAGATAAAGACAGCAAGCTCTTCGGGTTCCTCTGCGCGCGAGCAGGATGAAACGTCTTGTATACAGTTAATAGCGACGTTATTTTTCTTATCTTTCGAACCTGTTAACATCTGATTACCTACATTTTCGGAATTAATTGTATGAGTTATACCAATCGGACCGCTATCCAAATATCCAACTCGCTTATTCATATTTATGTAACTATGAGGATTCACCATAGACGTACATTTTAAATTTTGCAGGTCTAACTCTAATTCTTTGTATTTTTCTAAAATCACATAATTTTCTTTAATGCCATTGATTTCGTTTCGTAAATTTATGACGTCTTTTAGCAAGGAAACTGCGTCAATGTGATCAATTGATATTGGCGGTAATTTGAGTAAATCGCGAGCCACAAAAATTGGGATCGAATCTGGATCCTGTTCTTTGAAAAAAGTTATTATATCTTCTATGTTTCTCCGCTTTTTCCCATCTTAACGACGAGATATTTTTCGCTGAGACGGCGTTACGGATTCAAACAGCAACGTTTTTGCACTTACAATTTCTTCTTCAGTAAATGACGAATCACAAATCTTTATCAAACTTTCGTTGTCCATAACATCTTGTTTATATTGTATATACGATAATACTTCACATATTACAATATTGCAACTATTACACTTTACTGTTTTTGATGACATTTTGTTGCTTTAGGACACGCACGCGTGTACGCGACCGCGACCCACGCAAGACTGACTGTTAATGTCTATAAAATGACTATAAAATAACTGACTATATAAACCAAATAAATAAATGACTATAAAAACCATGTAAAAGTTATGCAAAAAAATACCCTCTCATAATACAAGATTTTCTTATATAATACCATATTTAAGGATAGATGGTGCTGTATTTAATGACATATATACGTGTCAAAGGCGATGCTGACAATGCGGAAACTTCTGCGCGCGAGTCCGTCTCGCACTTGACTGGTTTTTATTAGACAGACTTAATATGGGATAAACTGTAAGCTCAATAAAAATAAAGGTAACCAAAGCACGCATTCAAACTGGGCGAAGCCTGGGAAAACCTCCGTAATTAGCCATATGTTGGTCACTAATAACGCTTTCGTTTTTATTTAAAAAAAATGTTTAATTCAAAGGTATATATTTATAATATTTCACAGCGTTTAAGTTATTCCTTTTTTTATGTATATTTGGCCCAAAGGTATGAACGTATGTTGTTGTTTTTTTAGATTTTTTTTTGTGTTATCATCAGGCGTCGCATACGAGTTTCGTATGCAAATCGGATTGGTCCCGTTTTGAAGCTTAGAGACGCGGCCGCCGACGTTCACTCGCTCGCTCCGAAATAAAAGCTCTCCGGTGTGAATAAGATGTCTGGAACTATATAGGCTGTAATGGAAGACATTGTGATATGTTGTATTTATCTATGCATTGTCTAAAATAACACTCGTTATCTTTGTCATTTTAGCTCCAATAGTTTTGATAGTTATAGAATATAAGCAAATCTATATTACACTCCTTAATATAAAATTTTAAGAAATGTCACCAACACTGGTGTAGACACCCGTATATAGGCCTACAGACTTGTAAGTAGCTCAGTAGGTAACGTTACGGTTATGATACCGTTACACGTTTTTGTCGTTTATGAATTTCTCAGTTTTCTTTAATTTTTCTTAGCAAAATTATGTGTTCCACTCTTCCACGCGGAACAAATTATTTGAGAACAAATAATATGTTTGTTAATATTACTTTTCATGTGCAAGTATTTAAAAAAAAAAATGTTTAGTTAACAATTTTTAGTTTTAGCAATGCGATGTTTTTTTAATCGATAATTAGCGTGAACGAAACATTTGCGTAGACATCTCAAATGAAATGTCGTGGGTGCGAAAGAGATGTCACTTATTCTATATCTTAGTCTTAAGCTTTATAATTTTTATGTTAGGTATGTGTAAAATGCATAATGGGATATATGATTCGATTACTCTGTCTTGTAATTTTTGGAATCATTGTATTTTTTGTAGTGTTAGGGGTAAAAGTTTCAATCGATAGTGTTAAGTAAAGAGGTAGAGGAGAAAATGGTAAGAGCGAAAATTGAATGACCTGCACAAAGGTGCACGCGTTAAAGCTGGCTTGCACAGATTAATCGACAAAAAAATTGCGGGTTATTTTGTCGATTAAAACGTGCGACGGAAAATTATTGTTTACGATAACCGCAAGCGATAAACCCAACAACCAAATCCAGGTCAAATGCCATAGCATTGCCCTAAATATGGTGCATCAACAACCATCACTTGCTCTTGGTACTTACTACCAGGGTTATACTACCAGTTGGTCCACGGGCGATTTTTTTGCCTTTGGACCTACTAGTACAACTGTACATTTTTTGCTTGCCCGTGGTACTACCAAGTCTTAAGTTAGTTGAAAATTGTAACCATTTACATCTATTAGGTTAGGTTAGGTAAATTATATGTATAGTATGTCCCGTGGCCTTAGGATCAGTATCATTTAACAATTTTCAACTAACTCAAGACATGGTAGTACTACCGGCAAGTAAAAAATATCCCGTTGTACAACCAGTTGTACATAGTTGGTCCACGGGCACAAAAATCCCCCGTGGATCAACTGGTAGTACACAGCTAGTACCACACGCAAGTCATGCCAACAACATATTCTGAGGTCTAAGTCATGAACTTCGGACAATGATAATGAAACTGGTAGCATAAATAATAATCCTGACCAGTTAATGGATCTTCACCTTCTCTTCACGATACCTTATTTTACGATAAAGCAAGCTTTCGTACTGTTCAAGAAACCTTTCCAACGGTAAATGAGTTACACTTACAAATCTTCCGTCATAATAATTTATATACGCAATATAGTTGAGGAGCTCGTCGCCGGTTATTTTACAACAAAGTCACAAACGAAGAAAAGAATCGCTCACAAAAAGAAATGGGACCCCTATCGAAAAAAATCCAGTAAAAACTTAACCGAGTTTCGCAACAACTTCAGCCGTAAAAGTTTTTAAAATCCTGAGAAGAGTTAAATTACCCATTCTGTGATAATGATAGTCATGTGGTGGCGAGCCTGCTTCTTATTTAGAAGGTCGTTGTTCAAATCACAGATCATGTACCAAGGAGTTTATTCTTACTTAAGTACATAATTATCACTAACTCCGTGCCTAGGAGAGCACGTTAAGCCGTCGTCGGTCCCGGTTGCCGTCACTAGATGGTAGTCTTTAAAACTCACCAACACGCACTGGAGCGGCGTGGTGGATTAAGCTCCAAGCACCCTCTTTCCGAAGGAAGGCCTAATCCCCTGCAGTGGGGCATTATGGGCTGATATGGATATGGACCCATTCTACATCCGATTTGGTTTTTTAGAACTTGGGTGACTGTGACTTTACTTTGGCGATCTTTGGAAGCATAAGGATGTAGCTACTGTGCTTGTACATGTGATTACTTGTTAGCCGTAAATAGATAAATAGATTATTAAAAATTTATTAAAATTAATTTCTCGTTACAGTGTCTCCTGATGCCAAGTCCAAGATAATAAGTTTTAGATAAAATCAAATCGGGTATAAAATGGGTAGCTTGGCTCTTCTCGGGATCTCAAAACCTTGTGGGAATTTTGATATGGCCAATATTTTGTTAAGGATCTTATGGTGAAATGTTCAGAAGTCACATATCTTTAAATTTTATATTTTAAGTAAAGATCGAGGACTGCAACGCTTCTAAAAATTAGTTTTAAGTATTTTCTTTAATCTATGAGAGTACGTTGCCAAGAAAAAATAGTTATTGTATTGATGATCTGCCAATCGGTTTACAGCGAAATGGTCTTTTTGTCCATCGAAATAATATCTTAATGAGCAGCGTTGATTATAGTTGAATTTCCAAGGTATTTGTTATATTATAAGGTATAAGCGATAATAAGGGGGGGGGGGGGGGGGGGCTAAGCCCCTGTAGTGGGGTAAAAATGGGCTGATGAAGTGAAGTGAAGATAAGACGTTTATAATGTAATCAATATCAGTCTATCGCGTGGGTTACAAATTAATTATTGTACAAAATTAATTAATGAAATTTCCTTTAATTAAAGCCCGCCATTTCGTGGCTTTTCACTTACAGTGAAGGTTGAATTTTATCGTTTTTCATCAACTAAATTGTAATACATAGTCAACTGTATTATTTTTACGTATTTAATATTTCTTTTGTAATTGAAAAATAATAAATTTTATTTATAACTTTTATTTTAGATAAAACTTTGAGAACTTGTTTTATAAATAAAAAATAAGTATACTTGTTAAAAAACAGGCTAATTTCTCGTCAAGACTTGTTATTTGAAAAAACTAACTGAAATCTATTTCATTCAAGTATATATGATAATATTTATTAGTATTGTTAGTGTATTTATTACCAGTTTTGAGAACTGAGCAATATGAAAACTTTAAAAATTACACTAGGTTTGGTCTGGTTTATTAATTAACAAATATTTTTCTGTACTTGTCAAAAAACTGCAAATAAAAGCAGGCATGAAACTTTTATAATCGACTTAAAAAAAAAGGTGGGTCTATATTGTTTTGTTGTTGTATATTTATCGATTTCTTGTAAACGGTTGAACTGATTGGGATTGTTTAGTTACATAGTAATTTTTTTAAGGTAGATAGCGAGGTAGTCCCATATATCCCTCTATGTGCTGTCTATAGATTGACCGAATGTCCGACTGGTTATAGACCCTGCCGAAGGTCGCGCGTTCCTTTCCCGCCCGGGAAAAATATTTGTGTCCATGAACATGTTTATTTAGTTCCGTGTCTAGGTATAAAATATTGATATATGTAATATATTATTTAAAAAAAAAATATTTAAGTATATATTCGTACATCACTTGTCTAGTAACCCGTAACACAAGCATAATACTTGCTTACTTTGGGACTAGATTTATATTATTGTGACGTAAACACATCGTTTTTCAGAAAATCGGGAAAAAACAATGTTTATAAGATTGTCATTGATTATGCTTTTAGAGAATTTTGTGCTATTACGTTAATACGTGTGAACCTCTAACAAGGAAAGATAAAAAAATATTTTGTCATAATAATATAGTGTTGTTGTAAATATTATTATTGTTTTAATTGTCATTATAAGGTAAATATTCATTTGATGTGTTCGATTTGGCACGAACTTTATAATTTATAAGCCGCTTGTACCTACAAAATAATCATTTTTTACTATGTAATGATATTGTTTTTTAAGACGATTTTTTACATGTATGATTTTGGTAGGATTTCATAACTTTTTGTTAAGATTAAATTATAGTTACATAGGTACATGCCGTATATAAAATGCCTCTAATGTTTTAAAATTTCGTTAAATGTAACTGCTAATACTATTTCTAAATTGGCGTACGAATTCAGACCTGACGCTATTATCAATGATAATTTTTTGATGGAGGCCGATTCTATAATGATTACAGAGTTGAAATACCTACATTAAAAAAAAGTTTCCAACATGTCTTGATGTGCAGATCCAAATATTTTTTAATGTATACCAACTCTAGATATTAATTGATCTGTGAAACCACAGAATTTTAATTGTTTAACCGCCATATCATGTGTTTATAAAATTTTAGTTTGTCTTATTATTAACACCTTAAACTCTGCCCCAAATATTTATCATGAAATTTCAGAAAAGTTAGATTTCATTTCAATATAATTTATATTTGTTTTGTATATTGTACTCATACATTACAAAATTGAAAAAAAAAATCGGCCAAGTAAATGTCGGAACACGAGAAGTGTAGGGTTTGTAATTACAACTATGCCTATGCATATAGTTATACCGCATTTTCTAGGTTTCAGCGGTTTTTTGTTTGATTATTTTTAATGTATTTATATATTAATTAATAAGTTAAAACTAATTGTTATAATGTAATAATAATAATAGCACTCACAAATTCTTTTATATTCACATATACACTAAACATTCACATAAACAAACACAACCCCACATATAACGCACGCACCCACACACCTCCGCTCACATAACATACTCTAACTCACGAACGTACTTAGTTCTCTTTTTGTATACCTATTTAAGTTAAGTTTACACTATTATTTACTAATACATATAATTATACTATAGAAGAACGGGGCTTCAAACACAAGTGAATTTTGCTTACAAGGGCTCCCAGTGTTTGGATGATGTCTCATTTAATCTAGTAAATTAATGAATTTTGAATGTTTTTTTGTATTAGCTTGTAGTTAATGCATCTGTTATTGTTGATAGTATTTACATAAGACTACCATATCGTATAGACAGATAAATGTAACTTAGCGGAAATATTTAAAAATATATATTTCTACATTACACCATTTGTTTTGCATAGCTTCGCCCTTATCAATGTCGGGTTTGAGTTAAATGCGATCCCTCGGTTACCCGATCGTCCCGTCACAATGACTGGCTGACTCCGATCGAAGGTCAAATATATTTCGGTCATGGGCTGATCATTTATCATAAACAGGTTTTGAGGACGTTATTATAACTTTCTTACTTAAAACTTCTCTGTTAAGGGCTTGTCGAGCGAGTACTGTTCTCATTTGAAGTGCTTATCGAGTTTTATAAAATCGTGAAAAATGTCATCCCGACAAAGTAAAAAAATATTATTTCGTAAGTACTTCAACCGTCTTATAGTTCTACTCGCGGCTTCCCCCGCGTGAAATACACATTTGTGTCCATGCAGGCACAACAATTTTCTTGAAAGTCCCCAGCGACATTCCAGGACATTGTAAGACTTTCTTGAAAATGCTATGGGTCTTCTTTTTGTATACATTTTTCTTGTACTCCTTTTTTTGCTGTAGGTTTTTTGAATTATACTTTATTTTTTTTAAAATGACCAACGATATAGACTGGGTGTTGATGACAAAACCGTTTTGAAGAAACACCTACTGCAACGCATTTTGGTGTCTTATAATTACAAATTAATGTAAGAACCTACTCTGATTCGATATCTATCTACCTGCCTAATGCGGAAACCCGCATCAATATCAGCTCAGTCGTTTAAAAAACACATACACTTTAACGCCCTCTAGTGGATTATAACCGTTGGACGTGTCTAAGCATCTGATGACTGATTGCCTATGTAATGCGAAAAACTGCGTTAAAATCGGCTAAGCTGTTTCATCGAACACTTGCAACGCTCTCTGGTGGCCCATAACCGCAGTTGTTGAATAATTATTTAATGTTAATGTTTTTATGATGTTATATTTTTAATTTACTTTTTGCTTCATTTTGTTGTTTTCTGTAATTTACTGAATATACATTGAATAGTCAGTGGAGATATCAGACGACTGTAACACAAATTCCCTCTAGTAAGAGTCAAGATTATGATGCTAATTGTACGAATTAAATATAAACTGCTTATATGAGATAATATTGTAAACTTCATATTATTTAAATATTCAGCATGTATTAGACACCATTAAATATGACGAACTTATGAAAGTTTGTACACGTTTCATCATGGAATCCCGTTATCAATGGTGGTGCGCATACATCTTTTTTACAAAATGTCGATGAAGAAAGATAAAATATGATAGGAAATATGAATGACATTTTGACATTAGATTTTTTTTATGACGTTGACGTAAGTATCCACTTAGAAAAGATTTTTTGGAATTGTGCCCCTAAGAGAGTAAAATGGAGGTTATAAATTTGTTTGAAAATCTGTCCCCTTTGAAGTTGAATGCATTAAATTGCCATTTGACCTTTGTGCAGAAAGAAGTACGCCGTGTTTTACAATTTTTTAGGAAAATCCTTAAGTGATTAAAATTGTAATTCTCAACGAGTTATTGCCATGGAACCAAGAGTGAAATTTCGTAACATTAATTTTCTGTAAAACTGAGCAGGACGGCGTTATCACGTTAAACTCAGATATTAAATAGGTTCATAATATTTTTTTACACGCTTTTATTTACTTGACTTGTTTGTAACAGTGTTTGTAAATAAATCCAAGATATCCGTTTTTGCGATTAAGTTCAATATGTAAAAATTAAATAAATATAATTAAGGTTACCTATTTACATTTTGCCATTGGTTCAAAAAAAGAAAATTAAATGTTACATGCCTAACGATATGAATGGACATCACTAGATATCTCCCTGACTTCCCGGGCGCGGGCAAGTCCTTCGCGCGCCCTCCTTCGCCACCGAAATATTGAGTTAGTATGATACAGTAGTGATATTATTCACTCTGCTAATTTCTTCGAAGTATTTGACCTCTAATATCTTCCCCGTATATTTTAATCAGTGCAAAACTATAGAGGTGACAAACGCATTAAATGCACTCATGGTACCTCAACAGTTTGAATAATAACATAAAATGATACGGTACTTTAGAATACACGTAACTTCTTCCTATACATATTAATTACCTTAGAGTATTACTAAATGTGCTAAATAATATTGGTGTGTATGTTTTCAAATTAAGAGTTGTGTGTAGTGGCAAATTTAGATACAAACGGCTTTAACGGTTGCACCCCATTAAGCCTTAACCGAATGGTGCAAAAAATTATATTGTACTAGCGACCGCCCGCAGCTTCGCTTGCGTAGACTACAAATTCCTGTTATAGGTACTATTAACGTTCGAGATGGTTTATACGTACTTTTTGCTGGAACCAATTTTGGTCACACCCATTCAAACTTTCAATCTTCATTCCCCTTTCACCCTTTAAAAAACCGATACAATTTTTCATCTCCCGTTTCCCACTCTTATAATGTGAAAATCTAAAAACCCTGAAACACGTCATTATTTAAGTCCCTCCATTCCCATCCTTAAGTTTGAAATTTCTAAAAAAGCCTTTCTTAACTTTATAATGCTCACGTTATAAAATAAACTTATGTTCCAAATTTAAGCTTCCTAGATTTAGTACTTTCGGCTGTACGTTGCTAGATCAGTGAGGACAAACGACAGACAGATAGACAGACAGACAAACACAAAAAGTAGCTTATGACACTCTTGACAACCTTCTTTCACGTCTGCAAAGTTTCATTAAAATCTGTTCAGCCGTATTGGAAATTACCTCGAATAGATAAAATTGAATTGAATAGACGTACAGACAAACAGACGTACAAAAAGTAGCTAATGTCAAATATCTTGACAACCTTCTTTCCCGTCTGCAAAGTTTCCTTAAACTCTGTTTAGCCGTTTTGGAGATTAGCTCAAATAGACAGATAGATACACGTACAGACAGACAGACGGACAAAAAGCAACATTTGTTAGTTTCCGACCTTCGACGACCTTCGACCTTCTTTTCATATTCATTGATGTTTCATTTAAATAGGTTTATACATATGGACGTACAGACAGACATACAAAAAGTTCTGTATGTCACATATGGAAAGGGTGTAGTCAAAAGATTACATCCTGTTATATGTGTAAAGTTTCATCAAAATCGGTAAAGCCGTTTTGGCCGAAGCCGATTTGCTCGAATAGACAGACAGTTCGTTTTCATGTATATAGCCTATAACTCTCCGCTAGAATCAGGCTATCAAAGGCAAAAAGAATTTTTCAAATCCAACTGGTAGTTTCAGAGATTAACAAACTCAAACAAACAAACGAACGAACCAACCAACCAACCAACCAACCAACAAACAATCAATCAATCAATCAATCAATCAATCATTCATTCAATCAATCAATCAATCATCAAATCAATCAGCGCGTGCGACGGAAGCTCTCAAAAGGAATAATTTTTCCCGTTTTTGCAACATTTTTCATTGATGCTCCACTCCTATTGGTCGTAGCGTTATGTAGTATAGCCTATAGCCTTCCTCGATAAATGGACTATCCAACACAAAAATAATTTTTCAATTTGAACCAGTAGTTCCTGAGATTTAAGCGTTTAAACAAACAAACGAACGAACGAACAAACGAACGAACGAACGAACGAACAAACCAATTAACCAACCAAACAACCAACCAACAAACAAACAATCAATCAATCAAACAATCAATCAATCAATAAATCTATCAAACAAACAAACAAATTCTTTAGATTTATAATAAGTATTTTTATTATGTAGATTAATAGATTATAAGATAATAAGAAAATAAGATATTACTAAAAAGCGTATCAAAGTCTATTGGTTTGGAAGTAAAAAGGTAACGAACAGAGGCAGACAGCGAATTTATTTTCTCCCGCTATAGTTTTTAAATTTCAATAAAAACTGTTAAGATATTAATTTAAATTGTATGATGTAAAGGGCAATTTAATATGCATGAAATGCTTAAGACAACTAACGTATTTAATTTGATAAGGATTAATATCACGTTTAAAAAACATCTTCGCAAATAGTACATTATGTTGAACAAATTTGATTGTCATAAAAAAGGTTATGGTAAGTTAACCTTAAAAGATACACATATGCTGTCGCGGATTTTTGGTTAGAACTTTTAAAGGGGTACAATTCCGTGATACATGATTTTTGCTTAACATCAACCGTTTACGCAGCGCGCGCGACGGAAGCTCTCAAAAGGAATAATTTTTCCCGTTTTTGCAACATTTTTCATTGATGCTCCACTCCTATTGGTCGTAGCGTGATGTAGTATAGCCTATAGCCTTCCTCGATAAATGGACTATCCAACAAAAAAATAATTTTTCAATTCGAATCAGTAGTTCCTGAGATTTGCGCGTTCAAAGAAACAAACAAACAAACAAACTCTTCAGCTTTATAATATTAGTATAGATTCCGTTCAAGAAAAACAAGGTTTATACGTTTATAATTTTTTTAAACACTTTGATGATAAAAACGTATAAATCTAGGTTCGTTGATCTGAATACTAAATAGTTTTTTTTTCTTGCGTCAGTCGGTTAAGGTTTAATTGATTTAAGCTTCAATTTTCTAAATATTATATGATGATGTAAACGTATAAACCTAATTTGTGTTGATCTGAATACCATATAATTTTTTTGCGCCAGTCGGTTAAGGTTTGATGGAGTGCAACTGTTAACGCCGTTTCTATGGAAATTTGCCATTACACATTTCTCTAAATGTTTCCATACAACTTTATTAAGGATTATAATAGATTGGAAAATTTTCGATATAATTTGTGTTTCTGCACGTTATGGAATAAGAAATATATAAGTTATATGAAATTTTGTTATCATTCAATGTTTGGCTACCACAGCTGTGAAATTCCTTGGAAAACGTGTATGTGTGTATGGTTACTTTCAAATCCCAATTTTTGGAATGAAAATAGTACTTGATTCTCATTTGCGCTAATATTTTAAAATGTATCGAACGTTGAGCGAGTGTTATACGTATATAATAAAATATCGATATTACTTATTTCAAAGTTTTAAAAAGGAACTGTCGAGTCAGTCAAAAGTTAACACTGTGAATTTTCCCCTCAATTAAATGTCGATTCGCAAACTGTGAGACCACGAAGCAGGTATTTTGGAGGCGATAAAATAAAAATTTAATATCACATCATTCTTTATATTACCATTGAGAGTCTTGAACAAGCCCCAAATATTAAAAATATTATTCTTTTTTGATATATTATACAATAATACGTAGTAATGCAATTATGAAATGAGTAACTACCAAATACACTGTGAATTTTACAACTACAGATTCAGTACATGTATAACTTTTTTTAACGTATACGTCTCAACAACGTCGTGGCCCCCCACTAACCATTAGCTTGTGTTTTGGGCGCCAAGCGAAGATGTCACATACATAATAACCAAGACCCGGTACCAGTATCAATATTCATCATGTAAATACTGACCCGACCTGGGATTCAAACCCGGGATCCCCAGCTTCGTAGGCAGGGTCGCTACCCACTAGGCTAAGTGGTCGTCAGTCGATAATAAGTTAATTCTTTCTATCGTCATTCAACTCATGAATACGCTGCAATTTTTTTTTTTCTCTATATTTTCCTTTTTTTTGGTAAATATGTCATATTCTTATATGGTGTTTTGCATTCAATGTGTTTTATCGATGTATATTGGACCAGACGTTTTCTTTTCTTTTCTTTTCTTTTCTTCAGATGCTATTAGTAGGAATGAAGTGATTGTATGACAAACTACCAAATATAACCACTGCAGGTTCAAGAAATATTTCAAGACCAATGATTCGCGTGTCATGTGTATGTCTTGTACATTTAGGTCGTATTCGTTTTCGTGGTCCAAGGACTAGTCATAGTACATTATGATGCAAGTACGGTAAGCTGCATTTTATCACGAGGCGAAGCCGAGTGCCTATAATAAACCGATGCCTATAATAGCCAGCTTATTGAGTACGAACATCATACGACGTTTTTCAGTACATTTGCTAACACTTCAAATGTAATAGTGGCGGGAGCCAAGGGCGCGAACGGTTTGCTTTTTGCGCATTACGCGCGCGTCACACACAGAAGGCTCGTTTGTGACCAGTGTAAAGTAAAAAGACTTAGTACTGTAAAATACAACATTACGGTACAAGTTTCGATGTCATAAAGACCACAATATTAGCAAATGTATTGAAAAAATATTTATTGAATTCAATTTTTATTGTTAGGCGACGTCGTAGGTTTTCATATTTCGCTAACAGCATCATATTCGGAAAATATCGTAACTGATAGTTGAACGTAGCCTTTAATGGTTATTATATTGCTTTTTCTGATGCATCTTGTAAGAATTCGGAAATTCTTTTATCATATTAAGTATTTATGTGAAATCATTGCATAACATTCCTGGGAGTGACATTATATCTCGATCAACCTACAATACCAAATGTAATTCAATATCAAAAATCTACCACTGTTTTTTGTTATTACTCCAGTTTAATTTTTTGGAAATTTAAAAATAATCGGCTGTCCTCTCGTTAATTGGTTATGAGTGTAAATTAGTTGGTTTCAATTAGCGTTACTTGGGGCGGTCAGATCCTCCAATCGAACTTAGATATCCTGGAAATTTCAATGAACTTTTTAAATTATTCTGTTAACTTTATGATGGACAAAAATTTCTGAAGTAGCCCTGAACTATAAATTAGATTTTACAGTTATGTAAGGTTTTATAACTACATTCTCACTGATCTTTGACACACCTTTGCTGTAGTTTTATAGATAATATAATAAAATTAAACTTTCTCTGCTATAGCTCAGGAAGGTACTTATTTATATTGACACGAGCTTTTCTATTATTTGAATAATTTAAATGAGAACGTTTGGATACATTTACCTTCACGTTACCTAATGAAGAGCAGCAAACAAAAATTCTTTCCAACTTCTTACGCTTTAAAACAAGAAAATTTTAAAGATATTTTCTTTATTTACACTCTCATCTCAGCTGCACTTGGGTAGTTTCTTGATAATTTTGTTTATTGTAATCACATTGCATCGGTACATCATCATAACTTGCTGCCGTTGCCGCTGCCGTCAACATCTCGACTTGTTTTAATTTAGTATAACATTTAATCTTTAATATTGTTTAATACTAAGATAGGTGTCTCTAACAAAATTCTTTATATATATGTCCTTGTATAGTACACGTCATGTGCTCCCAACATAAGCTTTTTCATATTAGATTTTCTAAATCGATTTCTGAGAGGAAATTTACCAAATTCGTGCATACCTTTCAACCAAGCTAAGCTGGACTCTGCAGCAGCTGTGGTCAGCGGAAATTATGTCTTCAAATATGTAAAATCCCGATATTTCTATGCGAGAGGTCGACGTGTACCTAAATTGTGACATGTGGTGTCGCCACATTTATTGCTTACCAATGAGCTAAGCTGCTCAAATGTGCTGCTGAAATAAACTAAAACTAGATTTTTTTATTCTAGATCTTTTCAAGATTAATTCTATGTGTATACATAAATTAATAGAGGTTTCACAAATGATGCTCATTTACTAAATCATTATTTTAAGTAATTGTAGGTATTCATAGCATCTGAACTTTATAACTCAAACTAACAGAAAACATGTAAAGACGAGTATGTCTATATAATATTAATCTGTAGAAGAGTAGTTTGTCGGCAGTATAATAAATTGATCAACAAGCAAAGCAAACGGCACCTGTTCTGTAGTCATAATTGCCCTCCTCAATAATCCATTGTATTGACTCGCACGGAACGTATTACATGGTCATAGACCGTAGGTATTAACTAAAACAATTCCGGCGTACCGTTTTCCTCAGGACAACAACGCATACTCGTTCGGTACGTCAGCAGTAAGCGTATGTATTCTACGAGTGTGCACATCCTATATAGGTATAATGGTGGAACGTTGAATGTTGTGTGATTTGGTTATTCGTTGGTTTTGATCAGATTTTCGATAATGGCGAAACAGCGACGACTAACCTTCCTCGATAAAACCTGGGTGGTCTTCATACATTGATACCATTTCCTTAGAACACAAGGATGAGGCAAACTCGAATCGAACACACTCCTAACATACTTGGACCCCATCGGGGAATGGAAATTTAAAGTTAGAACCATTTTTTTAAAAGCCGGCGAAAATTTAATTTTCGTTTGTTTTTTTAAGTATACTACTCTATACAAACTAAGAATGTAGCATGAAATTGCGGTAAGTCTCGATAAAATAAAGTAAGTCATAATATTAATACAAGTCATAAAAAAAATTAAAATTACAAGTGAAATATATAAAAAATATTAATTTTTTTTGTAGTTACAATATATAAACTCTAATTTTTAATTAAATCGATTAAAATATAATCATATTTGTTGAAGATCAATCGATTTTCAATAGAAAACGAACAAGTGGGTGATCACACATATAAAAGTAAGGTATCATGATCATAATATTTCAAAGTTGCAGAAATCAATTTCGTCTAGGAAAAATACAGTATTTTAAAGGAAAGGGGTCCATGTCAGACGATATGATAAAACTTATAAATATGACTTGATGTTTGATCCGTTCCCTTACTTACTTCTATAATTATAAATGGAAGGTTCAGCAAAAGAAGGAATTAAATCATAATGCAATAAATTTTCAAGGGAGCATTTAGTACTTACCCCAAAATTCATTGACTTTTACTTAAAGTTTATGGATATACTTAAAACTTGGGGAAGAATTGCTCGTTAACGGTTACATAATTGTGAGAGAAATGTGAATTAAATGTAATTTTGCTCTGGAAATTACGTGGGCATTAGTATTCAGAATTCAAAATAAGTAAATCAAACGTATGTCAAAATTTTATTTTAGCACCAAGTACTGAGTCCGGTATCAGTTAAACACTTAGCTCGTTTTGTCCCACGATCCTCTCACACGCGATTGAATGTCTGTATTTGTAAAGCATATTATGGTGAGATGTTCTGTACTGAGAATTTAAGTAGAGCAATTTTTAACGGCCACCGACCGGCCTCCGGAAGCCTTTGATCGGCCGTTGAAGGATCTGCAAACACCTGTTCCCGCGTTATTAATTACCATACGCCGCTCTACTAATTAATGGCAGCTATTCGTTTTACGCTAAACAAATTTGCTTTCTCAAATTTAATACCCGTTCAGACGCAAGCATAATGATGTAATCATGATTGAATTTCGAGCGAACGCTCTTGTGGTATATAGAACGAAATATGTGGGAAATATCTTTAATATTACGATCTTACAAATTCATGTCAATCAATGCGCATCTATCGCTATGCGTTTTTCTTTACATCGAGTATCACTGAACTGAACATTCTATAAATGCTTACGTTTTCGTTTGGAATATTGCATTATACGTATATGAATTCGACGAGCTTTATGTGGTTGAACAGTGAAGTGTGGTGTTTGTGTATTTGTTTTTCGTTCGCACTCCTATGAATGAGATATTTAGTTTATTTTACCATTTCTGATATATAAATCGAAAGCGTATTAATGAAAGCCACGTTATAATAAAAAAAATTAATATTATGCTGTTACAAAGAATATTACATTTTACCAGGGTTGTTTTGTTTGGGCTGCACCCATGGGGCGTATATTGTAAACGCAAGTGGCCGTTCCTCGTTTCCGTGCGTAGCCCCGGACCGACGAAAAACTGAAAGAGAAAATCCCTTTTATAAATCATTTGAGCTGATTTCCTAATTTGATCGCTCGGTTAAAAGACTTTGCGGAGATAACGCGGAGCGTTTAAATTGGGTTTTTAATTTATTACGAAGACAGGGGTGCGCTTTGTCTCCCTTCTTTGCCCGAGCTGGGACCGTGAAGCGTTCTTAACTTGTCAAGTCTTAGATATTTCATCTCGGCGGACAGTTTAAGCGGGCTTTTATTCCATTGTGCCGGCGCAGTTAACAATTTCGATACTTTTTTTTCATTTGATAAACAGGGCAGATTAATGGCCGAGCCGGAGTGGATCTGTCGAACGCGAATTCCTTTTATTTGGAAGCCGTCGGCGAGTGAATGAGGGCGAATCGATAACTTGTGAGGCGCTGCTCCGCGTCCCGACGCTGTTTTGTTTCAATTTGACCCGCCTTAATTTGTATTTGATTTAGATTTAGATTTACACTAAGCACTCGAGAAAATCGCTCTATATTAATTAAAACGTAATGAATATGTAGTATAGTAGAATCAGGAGGTTTTCCCAAGCTACGCGCGAGCTTACGACGGTTTTGGTTATTTTAATGTATTTTAACTACTTACAACGCCTCCTACGTACCTACGTTGTAGTAGAGGATTCGAATCAGAAACGACCTTCACCCATCTGTTTAATGGATGAAAAGTAGATATTTTATATCAAATTTAGTATGTCAAAAAATTTATCACGAGTGGACTGGCTAAAAAATTCCAGGCCAAACTATGATTAATAAAAAATTCGTGTTCGAAATGAAGTAGCACTTATTTTGATAAAAAACTTATTTATTAAACAAATAGGTGAAAATAACTAGAATCAATATACCTGTTTATATCTGCCAACACTGTGGTTAAGTCACAAAAAAATAGACAACCCAACGTATTTCAGTTGGTATTAATTTATTCGATAAACTCATTAGTGCGATATTTAATAAAAAGTCATTTTTCAATTTTTTATTGCTCATAGTTTGGCCAGAAATTTTTGAGCCAACCCACTCGCGTTATATTTTTTAATATACCAGATGTAAACTACTTTTCATCAATTAAATAGATGGGTGAAGGTCGTTTCAATTTCGGAACTTTCACTATTATAATATCTGGATTAGTCTTTTGGTGCCTCTGTGTACTCATGTATACGTACTTTTAAAAAACAATTTATTATGAGCATTTTGAATGGGAGGACACGATTTAGTTTTCTTTCGCAAGCTTGATTAAAATTCCATAAATTAGATGTCTTATGTACCTACCCTATTCTGTACTAAAATTTTTTCAGTCTAATACAATATAGTTCATGAAACGTGATGAGAACCATAATTTAATTTAAGTAATAAGAACCATAATTTTCATATATCAACAGGAATGTGCTGCTGTGACGTAAACTATGCTTTATTTCGATAATAACGTTGAGATCGTCTTATATAAAATGAGGCGTTCATTCAAAAATGTCATTTTTCAATATGTTATAAATTTTAATGTTTTATCTCTTAAACAATATTACAATTGTAGAATTTATAATTAATTGCTTAAGCACGAGCGTATAAAACTCAATAAATAAATATACATGAGCACATTTAGTGGTGGAGCACTAAATGTGGTCATGTATATTTTATTAGATTAGATGATCTATATTTAGATATTTTGAAGAAAAAAAAAATAGAAATAGCTCTTTTAATAAATTGTGAATGGGCGAAGTACATACTTGAAGTTATACTTAATTTCATTCGTGCATAAAGTTGCAAAACAACTTGTGTATCATTTCACGAATTCCAAAGTAATAAAAAGTTTGTTTGTACATGACATGTGCGAGAGAAATTCTAACGAGGACCGAGCAACCGAACTGTTGATCGAGCGTCGCTACCGTCATAAGCGACATATACGTAACCGTCTTATGGCACTTTGCTGTGTGCTGAGTTTTTTTTTTCATTCTTGAACGTGTATAATCTTATTGATAAAAGAATTTCATCCATTTGTGAACTGGAATGTCTTTTCTGACAAAACTGCTATCTAAATAACTATGAAACTGTAATAAAAGAAATTAAAAATCAGGTTTTCACTATCAAAATTACTAGAGTTTTGTAATTCATAATCACACAATAAAATAAGTCAGAAAAGGTAATAATGTTTTTTAAAACGATTTCATACTACGAAATCAAAATACAAAAACTGAAGTAAGTTACTCTTCAACAATTTTGAACTATACTGTAGTTTATTAATAATGGCCACAGACATAATATTTAAAATTGTATGTACATATTGTAATATTTTACAAGGTTTTGAAAAACGGATCGCCGATTGCAGACACATACGGGAATGTGTCTTTTGATCGCTTCTGTCGTAGTTCCATTAAACATAGACATTGTATGCAACAGAGGCAACAAAGCGGTTAATGCGGCTACGCGGGCCACTAGCTAGCGGCGAACGGGGCGGTCTGATTCGCGATGTTTGAGGCTCCCGCCGCCGCTACGTCAGTGTTACGCCGCGTGCCCTATAGGCGGCTGTCTACGCCGTAGCCGCGTAGAGCTACGCGATACGAAGTACCGTCCTCCCATGTACATCCAGTGTCTACGACAGTGCTTCATGTATGTGATGTGGTGTGAATAAGATATTGGAATGCGCAACGAAACGTATTATGGGTAAATGTAGTGGTTGTCGGTTATGTACAGTTTACTGAAGTTCTCGTAATTGCGGAGATGAGTCAATTTATTTTATTGTTTCGTTAGTCGAAAATTATTTGCGTATTTAACCCAGAAGACGGATTAATGTATGTCATTACACACGTGCTCTTAGTCCAAAACAAATCTAAAACCTGTTTCTATAATTATTCAAATTGATTAATATTAGTACAAAAGTGCCGTATATATATAATATCTATAACGTTACTCGGTAGTCAACGCGAAGTTCTAATTCTGAAATTTAACTTTACTTAAAGTTCAGCATTGTAAACAGTTTTAAATATTCCATCAGTAGGTACATGCAATTTTACGTTAAACAAAGAAATTTAATTGAAAAAAAATCTTGTTTAGGGTAAGTTAAGCACTGAGCTGACCTAGGTACTCGTAAAGTGTAGTTTGGCCGGTCGATAGAGCTCAGTCGCGCACGCAACGTTATAACAGTATATTTTTCTACGAAGTAACAACATGCAAAGTGCTGAGATGTAAAATACCAACAAATACTATATCAATTATTAAATAATAATTTTACATGTTTGTGTTGCTTATATTAAATAAGATAAATAAATCTCATTAATTTTGTTTATTTAGTAACATGTTTCAAGCCAAAATGTACAAACATTTCGGAGAGTTTATATTAAGTATCACGAGTGTGTAATTAAAAACCTATTAATTATTTTTTTTATTAATATTCGACGATTAGCTGAATCTGAGGGTGCAGAACTCCGGACTAATTAAGTGTGTCGCTTTAATGACAAATATAGTAGGTACTGCAAAGAAACCGGTCAAGGGCGAAGCGTCCCCGCGTTATTAAGTGTTTCTTACTAACCTTTTATTAAAACTAATTTTGAGTTTTTTGTTTATGATGTAACTACTAGGACTACTTATGAAAATTATCCTTCGATTTAAACGTCCCATGTTTTAATTTTTTAGTATTTGTACTTTTTTATTTTGATCCATAAAAATCTACCTTTATAAATTAAGCGTCCTTACGTTACTGACGTTAGGAGGTAATTTTTATTTTATCAAGTTACTCCTTCAAATTTCAAACCTCGTACTTCAAACGATCTGAGATAAAAGGCTGTGACAGACAGACAAGGCAATTCACTCTTAATTTTTCTTCATACCAGTTTTAGTATGGAATACAAAAAAAATACAGAAATTGTTATTAATTTAAAATCCATTTAATTGAAAAATAATTCTAATTTTAAGGATAATATGCTGCACTCATAAAAATAGCGTGCAGTAATCGGTGCAAAATATTGTTTGATTTTAATCAGAATATTATTTTGAGATAATTATGTTACCTTATCACGTAGAGTAGTAAATAAAAGTATAGAACTAAATTACAACCGCGTCAAATTTACATCAACTTTACATTAAATACAACCATATCAATGTTGTATAATTATATTCGATATTTTTAGGTTTCTGAATGAATGTTTGACGTCATTCCGTGATTCTTATATGAGCGAAGGCTTTTGTGTCTACAAAACAGTGAAATCACTTGTAGTATTCAAAGCCACATTTTCATTTTATTTTATCTTGTTCTATCTTTCTGCCCACGCCACGGTTTCGCCCACGTGAAACTACTACACATTTGTAGTAAAATCGTGATAAATTTATACATGTATTGTCTTCAATGGAACGCGTGCCACAGGGCAGTAGTTAGTGATACACGACCGTTAGTGCCCACGACCCTTCCCCCTCATCCCGCTAACACCCCGGATGCTCCCGTACATTGCCACCGCTGCTTAGTTCGTCCGCGTTCGCATCCAGTTTTTTCTGGCGTGATACACAAATTTTTTTTTTACTTTTAATACCCTATAGGTCACTTATCCTATGTACTACCGACATATATTAAAACCTAGCTAGATAACGTATTTTCAAACTAAAAACATGTAAATCGGATCAATGGATCTCCAGTAGTAGACAGAGAGACCGAGAGACATTGTGTTCTTTATTATTGTAATAGATATATCTCCACACTCGGTTACTAAAGTAACAAGATAATGAATTATTAAAAAACAAGTAAAGTAATGGCCAAGTGCGCGTCGAATACACATTAGAGTTCTGTAATTTTATTTTAGTAATCGCTAGCTATAATTAATTATTCCTATGTGCCTCCGAGAGCACGTTAAGCTGTCGGTCCCGGCTGCTGTCAATAGATGGCGGTCGTTAAAATTCGCCGACCCGCATTGGAGCAGCGTGGTAGATTAAAGCTCCAAGCCCCTCATTTTGAGCGGAAACCTAAGCCTCTGCAGTGGGGTACAAAAAGGGCTAATGGAATTTTAGTTTAGCAATGTAAAACATACAATATGATGACCATTTATTTATAGTTGCGTGATAGCTGAATAGTTGTATTACAAATTAGCAATTCATAATATTTTTAAGAATTCCTTGAAAATTGTAAACGATTTTATTTCGAGAAGATAATATTTTACGTAAAGTGTAGTAACTTTTTATTTAATTCATTTATTTAGTGCTTTATTGTCTGTTAGGATAGTTGACATTAAAGATGGGAAGTCGAAATACTGTTTTCTCACAGTGGCACTATAATATTTTTTATGAGTACCATAATGCACTTTGAGTGAAATTTTGCCATAAAACATGAAGAAACATGTGGTAACATGAAGGAACTACGAAGCTACGAGTATGATATAGTGGCGGCGGCTGGATAAGATGAAGATATAACGATCTCTTGTGGCCGCAGAACCCTAATGATAGCCAAGTGCCTGCGGCACTAAAAGCGTCCACCTGTAAAATTTCATTACAACAGGCGGTAAACTTTACAACCTATATGGTTGTGACAAATGGACGCACGAATTTAACGTAATTATAAGAATAATAAATATATCACCTGAATTATCGCAAAAGATGTACTCGCTTACCAAGTTTTTTTAAACATCTCTATTCAGGTTCACCAAAATTTAAATTAAAACTAAAAACTGACATAGTATGTCAGATTTTATTTGCAATCAAGATATATGTTAAAAAAAAAGAATAAAAGCGTAGAACAACTTTTTTGGAAGGATATTGAGTTCAAATTGTCGAAGCGCGTATAGTGTCAGAAATGAGTAAGCCGTTCCCGAAAACTGATACTTTTAACTTAAGCCTACGACCAAAGCGAGGCTACTGAAATATCAGAGGTCGTTTTTCGGTAGCTCCGAACATTTTTACGCGTTAGTAACAAGAAATATTTTTCAAGAAATATGACGTCATAAAGCTGAAAACGCGAATGTACCGCTAGTCGCGTGCCGTGGAGCGTTATCACGCCTCTGACCCCATCCCGATAGCGGCGTCGTGTCGTAATTTTTTATGGCATTATTACCGAAATTATATCAACATGCCACGCCAGAAGTGATCGGTGAACAGTTATGTTGAACAAATGCAGGAGACACAATATAGATAAGACAACAGTTATAGCAAAAATACCAATACAAAATTTTATATTTTTATGCTACAGATACCGTGAGGTAAATGATGAGGTATTTCGCAATTACGGTCATGCAAGTAGTGGTATTAGATTATGTGCTTTCATAATAATGTTGCATTTCTTCAATTTGTTGTTATCGTACTGCTTTTTTATCTATATTGCGCATGAGGTTAACACATACTAGGAAGTTTCCCTAACAACCGGAGTTATCAGCTATGTATTTCGCCTACGTCAGTATAGTGCTTCTCGTCAATAGACTATAGATTTTGATAATACCATTTTGTATTTTTTGTACTGGTATATAAAGATAACGTTCGTGTTTTTGTGCATTGTGCCGTGTTGTTAGAAGGAAAAGCTGTAACGAAAGCTTTAGCGATTCACATTTTTAGATATGTTTGAGTTTATTTTGTGAACCGTATTGTCTCAGGATTTTAACCTATGGTTTTTATTTGTCTATTCTAATTTATTTGCGTTGTATTGGTTATTTTTTAATAATTCTGATTCTCATGTCTATTAGAAACCTTATAATTTCGTTTTAGCCTTTTTGTCATTCGTTTTGTCGGCATTTCTATCCTGTGACTTAAGGTACACTATGCTAGTAAAATTTCAAGAGAAATTTCAGTATTTTTGTATGTATATACAGGCGGACAACAAAATAATTTTATAAGGGTTATTTTTTTCCTTTTCAAGCACGAAACCCTAAAAATGAGTAATTAGATAATGTATTCTTGAAGACTTTAAACAAAATTGCTGCCATATAAATAAAAATAATAGATACTATCGTTTATTTCACCCATAAAAATCGTAATTAGACATGAGAGTTAGTTATGTACCGTTTTTAATTTAAAACAATCTCATTAATTTATCATGAGGTAAATAATTACGTACATACAAAAGAAAATCAAATTACAAGGTAATTTGATAAATAAGAATAAGGTAATTTCCAAACGAACAGTGTTATGGTGTTCAAGGTATTTTAATGAATAAATAATATTAAGTTAAATAATTGGATAATTTGAAACTTGAACCTACAATTATTTAATTTTGCTTCAAATTCTGACCTTTAGACTATTTTCTAAGTTTTAATAGGTCTATCGCTGATGAATGTTAAAATTTGGTTGAATAAAAATACAGTAGAGTAACCTAATGAAATACTTTTTGAATGGACTTTACTTGATATGGCGTATAAAATTATTTATCAACCAAAAAGGACGACAGGTTGCGAGTACCTTTCGTCTAGTGTAACTCAGGTACGCTTGTCATACCATATGAAGATTGCGGTTTAAGTACATTTCATTTTCATGATTTTTTCATGCGTTTCTGAATTGCTATTTTTCTTGTGTCATAAGTCCTGTTGTTGCTGTTGTTATCTCCATCTTTGTTTTGATGAAATTTTAGTTGTAGGTGCTCCATCTGACCCTTATTCTGTGTAAAGGTTCAGGCTTTTCAATTTCTCTGAGTGCTCATCTCGCCTGAACAAAGACTTTGTAAACATATTGTTTGTCTTTCATCATTCGAAATGCCAACGTTTCAGCCTAGTTTAAGCTTTATGCCTAGCTTCGGGCTTTTACGAATTTCCTTGAATAGATTTAGACACCCACGCGGCATTATTCGTCGATGGTAATGTAACATCAAACGCGTAAAGAATACATTAGGCTCGACTCAGGTAGCATAATACTTGTGTTTGATTGGCACTGGATTTATCATCGTATCGAAGTTGTGCATTAAACTTAGGGCAACTTGACAAATTATTCTGCCACTGAAAGCTCGTCCTTCGAGCTTCGGTTTCCTTTAATTGCGATAACTGACTCATACGATTTCGTTATATTTTGCTGTTTACACTTCAGCGTGACGTGTATTTGCAATTGGGTCCTGATTCTGCTCTCGTATCTTTTTCTTTTTTTGTATTACCTATTCTTTAATTACATCTTTTTTCTTACTTTTCTAAGTAAATTTTATAATCTCAATAATTATATTAAGTAGTGGTATAGTAGAATTTAGAGTGTCGTGATAGCCCAGAGCGCAAAGAACCTGTCTCAAATTTATAAGGCCATAGGGCCATGTTTCGAATCCGGGCGTGCACCAATGAGTTTTTCTGACTTAAGTACATTAACTATCACTGACTCCATGCCTCGGAGAGCACATTAAGCAGTCGGTCCCGGACGCTGTCAATAGATGGCGGTCGTTACAGTCCCCAACCCGCAGTGGAGTAGCGTGGTGGATTTAAGGTTCAAACCCCCTCCTTACCCTGGGGGAGGCCCAAGCCCCTGCAGTGGGGTAACATGGGCTGATGATGATGATGATGATAGTAGAATTTCAGTTATTTGTATTCTTTCCTTCGTATTATGATACGTAAATGCCTGGAGATCCGCGATTCCGCATGCGTCAGGACGCATGCTTAATCTCAGATGCTTAATGGATTAAGCAATAAATAAACAAGCTATAGTTATGTATGTTTTCGTGTATTACAATGTATAAATACCTTGCAATTTCTTGACATTATATTATACTATTAACTGAAAAAATAAGTGATTTCGTCGTATCTATCGTTAATTTTAATACGGTATATGACATTTTTTTTAAATTATTTTATATGACAGCGTTTTTTTAAATAATTTATAACTGTGAAATAATTTGAAAACAAAGTAATAAAGCTATGAAAATTTAAAATGTCCTGTTAGACAGAAACAGCAACAGCGCACGGTGTGATGTCAGGCCATTTAAGAAAATGTTAAACTTCTTTTTTCGAGAAAGAAACAGTGATGAACTTATTAGTTACATATTCTTTACCCGAATACAATTTTGTTCATAAATTTTTCTATCTCATAAAGTCTATTTTTATATTTTTTTGTCAAACGTAGTTAATATTTTCAATATTAACCAACTATCGTATTGCCATGCTAAACTAATATATAACCTAAACCTTGTGAATTTAGAGTGCATAGTTTGTGGATGCATGGTATGTTTAAATTAGTCTGCTTCGGCTTTCGCAACAATTTTTTCGGCTTCTAATTTTTATACGTATAATGTTTTCTTATTTGCATTTCTATTCGTGAACTGGACGGCATCGATAATTTAATCGACTTTAATTTACATTTTCGGTTTTCTCTCGGGAATTCAAAAAGTTTTATGTCGTTATATTATGTTACATAAGGTTTTAAAGAAACTATGTGCAAAATTTTATGTGAATATATTCAGTTCCTGAAGCGTGGAGAAATCAGAAAAAAAAAACAGATATTTATTTATTTTGAACAATAATTTTACCTTGAATTTTACCTTGTATATTAAACATAGTTATATACAGAAAAATGAGCTTTTCTTTTAGTGTTCTTTAAGTAAGTCTCTGATTCATTCGTAGGCTTATAATAATTATTTTGTTATATTACAACGTACTTCCGATTAAAACATTTGTCTATCTAGTTAGTTATCAGTAATTCATTAGAATCAATACACGAAGTACAAACCAAAAGATGGAAATGTTCTAATTTTGTAATTTATTTGAGCTGGCGTCGGAAACACTACAAAATATCAGAGTCCCAACTTTGTAGCGTCACTTTCGTGTATGTATGTGAACAGTCGACTTGTCAAACTCTGAGTTTACGCACTTTTAGGAGTGACCACCTTCTGACAACATAATTTCCCGTCATAGTCCTAAGTAAACAGAACCTAGCAGGACGTTGCCCGCTCGGCGAAAGTGCCTTTAATGGTGTTGGGGCTCCTTATTATAGCAATGCAATTTTATGATGTATCGATTATAATAATTCCTTGAATATTAACACTTGATAGTATTTGCTTATATTTTAGTGATTTCGATTTTGTTTTTCGTTCCACTTTGACCGATATAGATATATATTTATTAAAATTATCAAAGTTGAGAACTTGTTTGGCGTGGTGTTGTCGGGTTCGACGATCGCAGATACTTTAAAGCTCAATGATAAATTAGTGTATTGTTACATTTAACTCATCGGCTATTTTACATACAACAATAAATGTATTTATCATGTTTGAACTTATTACTAGACAAGTAGCCTTCAGCCCAATAGATTATTATGTAAATAAACATATATTGTGTAAATAAATCGATAAGTAATCTCAACACAACCGTACGAAATTTCCTAGGCGTATGTAAACGTAATATTTCCAAACATTAATATCAGAGTACATCGTTTTCTCATTTGAATCAAGAATTAATACGAATCCCGAAGCGAGCCCGTTCCAGTGCGTAATTTAGTTAACATATGCGCATATTTTGTCGCGACAAACGTCCTTCTGTTTAAGGGTTGTTCACGTTTCATATATACAAGTTCCTTAAAGTCTAGATACATTTATTGATAATAAAAAAGTACTTGTTTAAATATAAATTATTAGAATAACTCGCTCTTCATAAAAATAGTCTATTGAGAAATAATTATTGCTTTTGCGCAGTTAAATTTTTTCTTGTGTTGCAGTATATTGATTTATACAAAAAATTATGCGCTCTCTTGTTTGTATATTTTATATACTGTTTTATATTTGAAATAAGAAATACGATTCTCACTTTTAGAGATACAGTAGTACTGTATTTGAAAAAATAGGGTCCTCATTTGGAAATCCTTGAAAATGTGCAATTTTTTATTGTTTTTTTTTAACATTGAAAATGTTTTTTCGATCGTTGAATTACAATTCCTATTTCACGAAATAAGGGGATCGTTGAAATTCATCTCAAGTTGGCTAGGTGCTGGAATGTATTTCGTGTCAAAAGGCGCGTATGGACGGGGGCTATCGTATGGTATAGGATTTGTTGAAATCAAACCAATAGGTTTTTCGAAAATTCGAAAAATATCCAAAATTGGGACGGAACAAAATCTGACTTTTTTTGCTTCCGACTTGATGTTTCAGAACTGGGAGTAGATAAGAAGGAAAATCAAAAATACTTTATCATCTGCTAGAATCCCCGGTTGCATTTTTCAAGTACCCGATACTCGCGGGAAGCGCGAAATCTATGATTTTTTTCTCTTATTTTTCGGCTTCGTCTAGATCAAACCTTTGTCGAATCTTTGTCTGATCCAGAGCTTAAGCTGAAAAGTCAATACGTCAGTTGCAAGTACATGGTATGAACGCGCCTTATCGATCCGGTCGTAATACGGCGCTATGCCGAAGTTATTTTCTTTACAATCCAATTCAATGTACGATTATTATAGGTAAGGAACGCCATAATTTAGAGCGGCACTTAATTTCACGTGCGATCGCACGCGAATGTTTAGTACACCCTAACGGCGACGTGTCGGCTCTTTGATAGAGTACAAATGTTTACCAACACCCGACATATGTAGGCGCTTTCCGTGACCTAATCGAGACTACGAATACATGAGCTTGTATGGTTGAGCGAATAAATGCCTACTGTGTTGATTCTACGTAAGTGGAAATTTATTAATACTAGTGGCTTGGCTCACGTGGAAATTCACGAGGAAGTTCTATATTCAGCGCGTAGGTTTTTTTTTGGGGTTGCGTAACTCAAAAAGAAAAAGAACCCTTATAGAATCCCTTTGTTGTCCGTTTGTCTGCCTGTTTAGACTTTCTATCTAAGGAACGCGTGGAGGTATCTAGTAGAAATTTAAATAGAATGGGTAGGTCTATGGTACCTTGAAGTTGTAAAAAGATCACGCTTTTAAGTCAACGCAATCAAAAAATACGACCGTATATGCCGCATATTTTGACACCTATGAGTAAATCAAAATCTATAGAGTACTTCCCATTGATCTAGGAATGTGAAATTTGACAAGAAGTACATGAGTTAAGGACGAAAATCTCTAATTTGTAGTTCTATCACATATAAAATATTCTTTTGCTATTACAAACTAATTTTTTTTTGTAAATACGTGACACAAATATATTGTGTTAGGCATTACGGTAAGGAACCTTCGGTACGCACGTCCGGTTCGCACTTGATCGGTATTTTTACGTACACAATTTTTTCGCAAACGGATCAACCGATTCGAATGATGTAATGATGTAAAATACATCCCGAGGTGGTCCCATAAAATTTTCTAAGGCGTGAAACGTTCTACTTTTCAGAATATAGGAAAAAAATATGTGCCCATGTTTTTCTCAGAAATTTAAGCAATTGGTATACTACATTCTATTGAATAGATACCGACGATGCTCTCTTTTTTATACCGTGAAAAATCGTTTTTCAGAAAATCGGAAAAGCTAAGTTTGTAAGATTCCCTCGATGTATGCTTTTCGCAGATTTTGTGTTATTTCTTAAATACATGTACTACTAAACAATAGAAAATATTTGTGAAACAAATATTTTTTGAAACGATTTTATAATTATATATAATTATAAAATCGTAATTTTATATGACTAGGCTACAAAAAAATAATTTTAATTTTGTAGTGGTGATATTTTTATGGAGACGGTTATATTTTTGTTAAAAGTTTTTCCATTACTCATACTCGGAAAGTACGCTTGAAGTTACCTGATCAGAGGGATAAAAGTAGTTCTTTTCGTCCCTGGAAAACGATTTTCCCCGCTGTCAGAAAAAAAACTGTTTTAGCCACGTCCCAACTTTTTATACAACAACTCTGTGAAATCGCGGCGTAAAATTTTAATTAAAAAATATTTAAATATATTATTTAAAAAATAATTAAAAATTTTATAGTATGACCTTTTACTTATAACTTACTTTTAAATAAGTTATTACTTATTTAATTTACATAGGTTTGACGTACATAATTTACATAGGTTTGAAGATGGTAAATATTTTACCATCTTCAATGATAAAAAATACTGGCTGGTAGAATGCTACAGAAAAAAATATTGGAAAGTGATGAAAAAATCTTTGTATATGAGCCTTAATTATTTTAATGTACTCAGTGTCGTCTGTAGATGTGCTGAGTTATCATAGATGTAAAAATTACCTTTGTAGCTAGACAAGGCAGACTCAGAATACAATTATGTGAACGTAAAGGGCATGAAAATAAGCGTTTTCAGTCTGTGGGTCTTTTATAAAGAGGTCTCGTTAGCGACATCCTTCGAGTTATCGTGCCGTGTAATAACGGCGTGCCTTACACAACGTCCTCTGAGCACTGCTCACGGCAGCCTTGACTATTTAAGCATGTTGCTGGTGATTATTGGTAGTAAGTTATGTTAGTGTTCCTTTCTAAAATTAGTAAAATAGACTAGAAGATAGATCTATGGGACAATTTCGACGTTTACTCGTTTGTCACAGCTTTTTATTTTCCGGATGATATGGAATAGAGAGTTGATGATATATAGTAGTCAATTGTGCATCGAATACGGGCGGTAAGTAGAAATCCGATAGGTAATTGTGCAATTGTAGTTGAAGTTAAAATTTAAACACAAGGCTATGCATATTGAATTTAATTTTGTAGTCTATTTCCGCAAGACCGAACATGACAAGATTTTTTTAAAATTTTAGTTTGATATACCTATGAAGTTGTTGTTGTTGTTGGCTGTGGAATCGTACATTTAACTGTGCTTAAGGAGTCATTTTAGCGGTTTAGTAAATAATATTATTATTTAATATAAAATATACTTGTTTAATATCGCTTTGACAAAAAATTTGTCACAACACAAAAGCGTAATATCTAATCCTAAAAGACTAAGCATTCAAGGCGTATACCTTGAGTCTCGGGCTCACACAAAATCGAAACGAGTTCTAGCAAATTGAAAACAGTCGAGTCGGCCTCGTTACGTGCGAGCCGAGTCGATTTATCTTCATTCGGGTTTTCAATGGGATTGCCGGCGACGCGGGGTCCCCTGTAGAAGGAACTACTTATTATTTCGAGCGCTTCAAGCGATGCAAGATCTAGAGCACATACAAACAATCTATAGACGAGTCAGTAATATCACTGCTATATTATATATAAAATAATATATAAAGATATATTAAATAGACTGTCAATTATGAACATTTATAGGTCAATGTTTTAAATTGTGGCAGCAATCGCTTTTATATTAAGTCTAGTTCTGTTACTTTCATATTTGAATGCGTATTACATAACACTTTCTTTCGGTAAACTCTTAGTTCAACCCAATGATGTTGATGGACATTTCGTTGATCAGTATAGAATCACAAACAATCAATGACAAAATAATTTTTGTGTGAAATTTACTGTCTGCGAATATAAAATTGTCATTAAGCGAAAAATTAATATTTCTATGTTACTTTGGAAAGCAAATACAGAGTAGAATTATCGACATGATATTTGGACGGTATTCGGAAGGTTGATTAGTATTTATAATATCCACGTATTATTATATAGTTGAATATGCAACGCACGTACACGCAAGCATACACACAGGAGTTGTCAGCCGATCTCAATTGACGTGATTCACCTATACATTGCCGCAGGACATTGACAAAATTTACTATAAGATCCTCATTCTGGTGATCCTCATTGTATTTGAAATCTTAATATAAAGGTAGCAGGAACATATTTTTAATTTTTTTAAACAAGTAGGTAATCAAAATAGGGTTCGCACGAAAAATTCCTATTGTTTTACATTTGTGTTCGTTTGTGCATGAGTCGATTTTAAATATGTGTAATGTAAATATGTTCTAAATTTTTTTAGAATTTTAAAGGGTCAAATTACTTACTTAAACTTGTATAGACTGCACTGACCGGGTAACACACCTGCACCCCAGTGGCGTGTGGTGGGTTTGGAACATGGCTACGCCAACACGACATGTGAAGTTTAAAATCATTTTGGTGGAATCTTCAAAGTTCAGATATTAACCTTAATATGTCTGAAAGTTAAGTTTTTCATTGCGCGTTTTTACGCCATCTGTTGGAATTTTACTAACCTAGTCTAACCTATTAGTTTAGTAATAACGTAGCAGATGGCGCTATTTGGCAAAATTATATAATCAAATCATGATTATATAATTTTGTATTTTTGTTGTGTGCTGTGTGAAGATAATACAACTAGTTTTTTATTTAAAAGCAAAGCAAGGTAATTGTGAGAATATCTAAACAAAAAATAAAATAAAATAGGTACCTAACCTATTAGACAAATGAAAAATCTCTATTATTAAAATATCCATTATTTTATCTAATGATTTCACCTTAGTTAAATACATCATAAATACTTATTTAAATATAATAAACTCGTCAATGATTTCATTATAAAATAAACCTGACCCAGACCTGACATATTACGTAAATATGTGTGGATTCGTTTGTAAAAATCATTGTTTATAAAAGCTAATTGGTTTATAAAGCAAGAGATAGGTACCTAAGTTCTGTATGATTTTAATTACCTATTTACTTTGTCACTGTGCAATGACTGCGAAATACATTTCTTTCAGTCCATTGAAATCCTCCAAAATTTTCATTTCGTTATTTGACACTTCAATTTCACCTGATTCATCGTTACTTTAATACAACTTTAAAACATAAAACATAACAAATCGCAATGAATGCAATGCAATGAACACAGACAATAATTAAAAACAATAATGAAGTTAGTTTAGCCGCAGAATTCGCAAAGTTCTACCTGCAGTCTAATTACGTACGAATTTCACTTTAGTTATGCCTGGCTTAATTTCCAGTTTAAAATCCAGTAGTTACCGACCGATGACGCTCGAAACGTAAGAGGGATAGATGCCATTCATCACTACATGTAAGAAGAAGAGAGACATAAAAGCCGTAAGATAATTGTCTTGCCTCACGGCGTGTTCGCAACGTGTCGGTTGGCGTCGGTATGTCGTGATCGGGAAAGAGAGGGAGGCCGGTGATAGGGTATTAAGATAGGTCAGTAACAGTCAGTAATAGCGCGCCATTGTATTATATGCGCGCGCGGGAAATTCAAACACTCAGAAGAGTACAAACTCTTGCGTTTTTCATCATTATTGTAGGAAAATTTTAGACATGCATGGCTTTTTGGCTTTCAAGGAAGACCCGCGCCTGCTGCACCCTACCGTAACCCCAAGCCTCAATAGGACAAATTGCGCTTACTGCTGCACGCGGTTACTCAATGCGGATAAAGTCCGTTCACCTAACTTTCAGAGACAGATGTCTACGTTTTTTGATAATAATGTAAAAGTAAAAATTACTAAGTTTACTTAATATTATTGCCAACGGCTCTTCAAATGTAATACTCGATTATTATGCTTTCTCCTCCCCGTTTCTCTTCCGTGTCTTACCACGTTGTAAGTGCCATATTTCTTCTAGTATTACGAAATCCGTTTAGATTTTTGAATAAGCTTTGGTAGTTACATATCGTAAGTTTTATAGCACGATGTGTCATATAAAGTTGAGAAGCCTTTGTTCAGTAGCAACTATCTTGAAGTAAATTAATTTTAAAGACACAACTCAAAAATAACGACAGATGGCGTGAATGACAAATTGACAATTCAATTCAATGGGAATAACAGGACGTCATGTGTTACAATTTACTTATCAGTAAAGCCTACTCCAGATATTAAGCGAATCTTCTCGCCGAGAACCTCTTCATTCGCTCCACTGTTTACGATAGTTAAAAGAAAAAAACATTAAAATAGGTGCCCCTGAAATGCCTTGCACCACTTTATTCTATAATCTTTACATTTATAACACGAGAAAAACTGTCATCGACATTTCACCGTGAGACGTACGAGAGTGTGGAGAGCGCCCTCTCGCCCAGTTTTTTTTTTTTTTTTATTTGTATAAGGAGAAAAAACAGAACATAATAAAAAAAGCAATACACAAAAAATAAACTTATATACTAGAGTTACTAAAACTATGCTCCTTAAACTTTTCTCACGAATTAAAGTAATGCGCTTAAAAAATAAAATAACAATAAATCATTTTTCCATAAACTAGTCACAAATAATGAATTTACAAAGTGAAAATATATAAGAAACTACACCAACTGTCTCCGAAGTGCACTCAATACCGCCAGCAGGTTATTCGAATTGCGATGAATCAAGCGTGATCTGTGTATTGCAACTATAACAATTTCAAAATAGCTTTTTTAAAGGATGATTGTGAGCCCGAGAAAATGTCAACATCTAATAACATTTTATTGTATGTGTCACACATGCGCCTGATCGGGACACGCATACCGGCATTTGTTGACGTTGTGTGGACGTGAAACAAGCGTTTAGATCTCGTTGTTCTTATGGGCACAGAAAACTTAACCCTCTCGACAAGATAAGGGCAGTTATAACGATTGGAGCAGAGATTACGAAGAACAATTGCATCAGCTAAGACTCTGCGATTAACAAGTGATACTAGTTTGAATTTCTCTAGGAGTTCAGGATATGACCTACGACTAGCACTTATACGTTTATTCAAACCACGCAAAATTTTTTTTGTATTCTTTCTATTCTGTCATTATAAGTAGTATAGAAGGGGTTCCAAATGCAGCTCGCGTATTCCACATATGGCCGTACAAGCGATTTATACAATGTTAAGTGTGGTGTAATTTTACGAAAATGTTTGGTGGAGCGAGAAAGAAAGCCTAGCATTTTGTATGCTTTGTTGCAGATCAGTTCGATGTGTAAATCAAAAATTAATTTTTTATCGAAATAGACACCTAAATCTTTAACATTATCTACTGATTTTAGATCGTAACCTCCTATGTTATATTTATGGGTCAGAACGTAATGTTTTCTACTGAAAGTAATACTATGACACTTATCATATGCTAAGAAAATTTTATTATTAGTGCAGTATTGGTCTAAACGGTTAAGATCGTTTTGTAATTGGTGACAATCATCAGAAGTTGTTATAGATTTATAAACTTTTAAGTCATCAGCATACATAAGAAAATGACAGTGTTTAAAGCACTTATTAATATCATTGACAAAGAGTATGTATTGCAAAGGCCCAAGTATAGAACCTTGAGCAACACCAGAAGTTATTGTAATCTCTCTAGAGGAGTGTCCGTTCACAACAACCACCTGAGTTCTAAGAGACAGATAAGATTTGAACCACCTTAAAAGATCACCCTTTATACCATTATACGCGAGTTTTTTAAGGAGTAGTGCATGGTCTACCTTATCGAAAGCTTTACGAAAATCTGTATATATGGAATCAACCTGCTCACGATTATCAAGACTATCGAAAAGAAAATTTGAATAAATTAACAAATTAGTTATAGTTGATTTTTTTTTGACGAAACCATGTTGTTCACTCAGAATATTAGATTCTAGTAAAGGGTAAATAATATTATGTATAAGTCTCTCGAATATTTTAGGAAAACATGACAAGATAGATATAGGTCTATAATTTTCAATTTTTGCCTTAGATCCAGATTTGTGTAAAGGGGTGATATGTGCATGTTTCCACCTCTGCGGAAATATGCCTTCAGAGAGGCATTTATTGAAAATCAAAGTGAGAGGGACACTTAATTCATTATAACACTGTCTAATGAAGAAAGGATTTATTCCATCGGGTTCTGCACCTTTAGTGATATTAATGTTTTTCAATGCCCTCGAAACTTCTTCATTGGTGACATTTAAATTATTTAAAAGCGGAGATGATGGTAATGGAGTAATGGCAGCTAGTTCATTGTCTGAAATCGTCATAGAAGCTTCAAAGACAGATGCGAAATAAGTAGAAATAAGTTTTATGTATAATAGAATAAGTAGAAATAAGTTTTATGTATAAAAATACCGACTTCCAACCCAGACTAGATACGCGAGGCAATACTAGACGAATCTAGATTTGCCAAGTACTCATGTGGCGTCGCCTAGTGTGTGGAGGCGGTGTTATTGTATTGGTCGATATTGTCAAAAACTACACCGAAAATAATGTAATAAAATTAATATATTGCTCAAATTTTTAACTTGTAAATTATATTCATTATCTAAGGTCCATGTTCCCGTTGGAAATTGGAGTAAATATTATAGAAACTAATTATTATCATATTTTAATCTTGACGCCCGAAACTTTTTGGTATCACCTAGCATTATACAATTTTATTTTGCTAGTTAACTTGAATAAATGCGTTGTAAGCACCGTATTTTAAAACATATTTTTTTACGTTACTTTCTGATCTGTTAGTGAAAATCAATAATAATAATACTAATAATAATGACGTATACATTACAACAACGTCTTGGCCCCAAACTAAGCGTTAGCTTGTGTTTTGGGTATTAAGCGAAGACACCACATACATATAACATCCAAGACCCGGTACCAATATCAATATTCATCATATAAATACTGACTCGACCTGGGATTCGGACCCGGGATCTCTAGCTTCGTAGGCGGGGTCGCTACCCACTAGGCTAAGCGGTCGTCAATTGCAGCGTGATGGTGTATGCCCTCGATATTAAATCACAATTTTTTATATTTAAAATTAAGAGTTTCATCAAAATCGATTCAATTTTTCTTGTAATAAATCTATAAAAAACAGACAAAAAAGAAATTCACAAATGTTATTTTCGGTTTCAGGAATATCTATCGACTAATTAGTTGATCTCAATAGTTTTATTTTTATTTTTGTTAATACCTAGTTAATTAGAATAAGGTTACATTTTGCCAAATCCAAAAGCGTCGACAAAGCTAATATTGGAGGTTCGGGAAAGAATATCCAGAAATCTGGTCCCGACGCGAACTATTTGCGTCGTTTGAGGTTTCGCGTTAGTTCTGTTGTATGAATAGTTAAGAGGTTTGACCCGGTCTTCCGGCTTCGACATGACTTAAGTCAGCAAAGGATAATTAACGCCTGATGATAGTACCAAAACATTTCACGCATTAAGATTAAAATGTAATTAGTCTCCATAATATGAACATCTATTTCTAACGGGAATATGGATTTTAAACAGGAAATACAATTTATTCTATGATTTTAATTCATCAAATTTATTACTAAATCACCAAAATCCCAGTATTTCCTACTAGTTTTCAGAGACACTTTACTGTTCCTGTATAGGTAGGTACCCACATGACATATATACAGCAGAGTGGCATTTTTTTTTATCAAATCTCAACGTATTTCAATATATCTCACAAATTTGGATAAAAGAACCATTAAGATGCAGCGCCTCTTACTTCGAAACAATCGAAAATCCGAACAAAATGAGTGCGACTCTGAGATTAGACAGACCATATGTTATGTATCATTACGTGAAACATTTTGTAAAATTACACTTAAAATGTAATTTCGCAATATATATTTATTCCATTACGATTTTCACATGTAAGTTGCACCAAATTTCTACTTCACAGTGCTATATTGAAACGTCAATGCGGCGTATATTCAGTTTGTGCCGTATATTTCTTTTGCTGAATTTTTGTAGGCACGGTGATTTCTAAGCAAATGGTCACAGATTAATTATTTGTAATTTTGAGATTACCAAAAGTCAAATAGTGTTTTCACTATTTAAAATGAAAAAAAGCATTGTCAATTCTTGTTCTAGAGTAAATGAATTTGACAGCAGGGTTTAGTTTTAATAGAGTCAGAAATGCCACTTCACAGTAACGAAAATGTCAAACGCAATTTCGCGGAGCTGAAGACCGATGCGCGGGGGCCTCGCAAACTGAAACTCGCCATCTTGCACCAGCTATCTAGAGTATGAGTGGTTATACGTTATACGAAGAAGAGAGCTTCTTATCAATTCGTACTTTTATGGTTCTAGTGAGGTTTTTTTTTTTATTGAATTATGGACAGCAATAACTTAGAATATGAAACTTTTCATATCGCAAATGGAAGTCTGTTCGTCGTTGATTCGAGTTGAGTGTACGCAGTGCAAACACAGACAGTGTCTCCGCAGACTGCATTATATTAATTGTGAGTGTCCCACGAGCTCCCATTATAGCTGGTTGACGCTGGATGTGTAATTCCATTAGGTTAATAGCGACAGTTAATTAACTGAATCCGTGACAGCGTACACCCGTCGACGACTTACTCCGTATTTCACGATGTTTGATAGTTTTGACAATAGATTACAGTAGTACCTAATTAATTTGGACACATATTGAATACGCGTGTCCTTGGCTCCGCTCACGTTAATTTCGGTCTAAACGATGTCTGACTAACAAATGTGTATGTCTTGAATTGTGAGCATAGGATATCGTGAGTTACATTTGTGGATCCTTATACTCTTTGTTTTGCTGATGCAACTACTTGATAATTTTAAATGATTGTAGGTAGATAACTGATTAGAACGTAAATTTTTTTTTCACAGACCTCAACACATAAATTTATGGAGTTAGTGTATTAGTTAAACGAGAAAAAACTGACCTAATGCGTGACGGACCACGCGCAATGTAGGGTTCATGTAGCATGTGGCCGATTTTTTTTTCTTATATATTCGATTAGAGAGTTTTACAAAAACCGGTCAAGTGCTAATCGATCTCACAGTGCCGTTCCGAACTATTCCGTACTGTTAAGTAACATATTTGGAGCTACCCTTGCCAGATGACCCGAAAGCGTTTGTCAATTGAAAAAGACTGGAAAATTCTCTTGAAATAAGAATGTCATGATTTTTAGACTTCTTCATATTTATTTGTGCTGCGAGACTTTTATTTATACCAAGAACGGAAAGCATCCTATAGTGTTAAAATGGACCATATCTTGTTAAGGCATGGAGTTAAAAATTGATATTTTTGCTGCCGCATATTTCCGTATTTTATATTATTTTATATTTTATATTATTCCGTATTATATCTACGTTCCCTTTGGTGTATTGGCACTTGTCCCTTTCAGACATCGCGTCTGGCTGAAGGTCGAACGAATTGATTGATTGATCGATTTCGATATAAGTTTCAATTTATAAGAGAAATATCCAAATGATCTCTATAAGGATTCTGTTTGTTTATACCTTTAGATGAAATCTTTTATGGGATCATTTTCGAACTCTCGTAGCTTTAAATAAAATTTTCACGATTAAGTTGTTATTTTAAGGGTTCAGTACCTCACTTTGTTGTCCGTCCCTTAACACGGTTTTTCTCAGAGATGGCAAGTTATAAAATTAAAAGTAAAATCAAAGTTTTATAGCACAAGTAAAGGAAATAATCTGAAATTTAACTATATAATTTCAAGTGGATTTAAAAAATATTTTTAAATTGCTATCATATTTGAGTTTGTTTGCTATCTGATGGTGAGCAGCGATAATACAAAAAAAAAGTCGAAAAGAGTACCCTCTGTGCGCGTCTTAGCCTGTTTTTATTGGTCGCCTTTATTTCAACCCCATTTATTGTTTTTTCAAACTTCTTTTTTTTAACTATGTTGCAGGAAAGGTCACCTTTTTGTCTTTACAACGAAACAGAAATTATCCAGAAAGTAGTATATAATACTATTTTGTGTAACATTGAGAGTATAGTTTAAAAATGTCGGCCCTGTGTTTTGTCGACGGGCTTAGGGGAGTTGTGGTATAGAAAAGGGTGCGGTGGTGTTCCGTCCACGCTTTTGTTGCAGTTTGTCGCGGATCAACGCGCGTGACGATGTTCTAAACTGGGTTGATGCCCGGTTTTAACGGCGGGTATAAATAGAATGGAGGAAGCAAAACACGTAACTCTATATGTAAAAGACGGTATGGGACTATTCATCGAATGAAAGCTTCGGATTTGATAATTTGAACGTGTATTTGATAAATATAATGCTCTACGAATCTTGTAAGGAAGTATTTCGCAACCGCACTGGCTTTGAAAGGAGGTAAATATTATGTGGGTTCCGTTCATGTGGAATCATTTGAAATCCGACTGGTTGTTATTCGTTTCCGTTCGTAACTGACTGGACACAGGAGTTTGGAGTTAGCCCTTTTTCGTCGATCAAACATGAAGATTCGTGATTTCAAGACTGGTTTTTTAAAGCAACTGAGTGGTATTATTATTTTTTTAACAAAGAAAATCTCATCTTTGGAAATGAAAGTTGATAAAAAAATTTTATTGAGATATATTTATTTATGCATACGCTGCTGTCATTTTGGTTCTTTTAAGATTTTATGCAATTCTATATTTTATAAAATACTAATACTATGTAATCGGAATGTTGATTTGCATTTCAAAACACATATCGCTCGAATCCGAGTCGCACGTAAACAATTTTACAATACACAAATATATTTTTCAAATCAACTATCAATGTTTTTCGGTCATCATGCAGGTTTCTAAATTAATTGCATTAATACGAATGTCCTTTAAGTTTCTTAGTTTTCTCTACTTCTCTAATTACATTGTCGCTGCAAAACAAAAAACCAAATAATTATTTACATACACTTACAAATATGTGTCAGCACATTTGCCGTCTCTCACCTTGGTCGCACTATGAGATCCGCTGGAGCCGCCGCAGAATCTGCGGCCGCAAGAAAACGAGTCAAATACTCTACTCTGGAGAGTAAATACTTGTTCATCCCTCGCGAGGTGGAAGCGGGATTCGACCCCCGGTCCTTCCTGGTACATAGAATTGTCATTGCAATTCAGCGCGGCAATGCGATGAGTATCATGGGCACCTTTACGTCGGGGGCGACGAGGGGTAGATTATTGGATTAGTTTTATTTCAGTTAATGTAAGAAAATAAAAAAAAAAAAACTTACAAATTATCATTAAAGATACTTACATTAAAATATTTCGTAGGATTTGGGCTGGCATGCAAGCTCAAGGGTTTTATTCTACACTACGCAGAGGATTCAGCATCTTACGCGTTTCAAAATCTTCATTTATAATTCGCTTTGTAAAGTAAATTACCGCTTGTGTATGTATACTCACCTAATGGACTTTGGCATATTGCATGCCATTCGCGAATAATTAACAATCAATTAGCCATGGAAACCATGGTCAATAGAATTTTTAATGAATTGTAAATATCATGCATATGTACACACTAAAATGACTGAATAAATACAAAAATAATTAAGTGCACAATAAATAAACTCGCCATAGCAAAAAGTGTGACATAATTTTTATCAATCAATAAATTTCTGGGTTTTGTGGGTTTTTGCGTAGGTATACCTATATACTATATAGTAGTGATCGCCCAATTATCGAAATTCGACCTTATACCGTTTTGAAGGAACCAATAATAATTAGGCGAGAGCAAATTTATTCAAATTGCAACAAACGACAGACTATTTTCTCGTTTGCTTCGTTCTTGACATGCCTTATTCTTTGCGTTTTAATGGTTCAATACATAGAAAACGTAACAGATATAATGAATTCTAAATAATTAAAAACGTACGGATTAGTATGAAACTATGTCGAACAGAGACTTCGTAATAAAAAAAAAATGTTTTCAAATTTTTTTTATTGATATCACTAAACTTCATAGCTAGTAAAGAAAAAAAATTGGTAGACAAGTAGAGGAAAGAAATCTAACTGTTTTGTTTTTGCCTATATAGTATACATTTTGTATATATACATTTTCTTGTTTTCTGCTAAGTTGCCTTTATTTTCTTCAAAACCAAAGTAAATGGGTTTTTTTAATAATTTATATGTCACGTTTTATTTTATATTTTTGATGATGTATGCCAAGTGTATCGTCTTGTAGAAAATTGATTTTCTTTACATTCTGAGGGCTGCGTTTGAGGGTAATTAGAAGCTGATGCTAGTTCAAGTACGATTATGCCACTTTCGAAACGTAAAAGTTGTACTTACCAAAATAAGGAAACTTATACAACGAAAATTAGGAACGATTTTTCATTATAGTAATAAAAGTTACAAAAAGTAAATCCACTAGCGGATGTTTCTAGTGGGAATTCGAATATTTCTTTTTAAAATATACGATTTCTCAGTAAAGCAAGAACATCATTTGGGATTGGCTTGGCTCACTTTAAAACGTTTCCTGCACTCGGCCGCGCTCTGGCGGGCGCCTGGTGGTAAGTAGCCGACATTTGGCACTAACGACAATTCTCACGGAACGACTCGGTTAAACTGAAACTTGAGTTTTTAGCAGTTAAGAGAAAATACATTGACTTTGCTAAAACAGTAACAATTGTGTACTTTTTCAAAAAAGTACATCGAACTGAACTAAATATTTATTAACAACATCTACAATGGCACCACATTATAAGTTATCATTTGATGAATCTTAGAACGTATTTTTAATTTGATGAAATAAGTAAAATTTGATTAATGCTCCTTAATAAGAGGAATCAGTGACGCTTTTGACGCTAGCAATTAGCGACAGCTCAAAGCTGTACTGTAATAAAATAAATAAAACATCGAAAATTGCAGGGAAGCAGCTTGGACATGGAAAATATTTGAAAGCCATAATTACGCTTAAATGTGAAACATAACATTAAGAACAAAAATTATCATTACGCCTAAAAATATCTGCGGAAATGAAAGGCTGGAAGTACATAAACATTTTATTGTTCAGATTTCTACGTTAATGAAATCGACATAAAACGTAAGTAATTATTAGGGTTTACGCGGTATTGTCAGGATATACTTTTTTTTAAAGAGTATTTATATTTAATATCCACGAGTACCAATACCTATCCATTGCTTTGTACGATGTGAATTATTGACTGCATTCTGTAAGTGAAATAATTTTAAAAACTTAGCGCGTATTTTACGGTAAAAGAAATCTCACAAAAAGTAAATGAACGTTTAATCGATACATTTCTTGTTAAACCGAAAATAATTGCTACTCTTTACTTCAGAATTGTCATTCATCAATTTAAATAAAAAAGCGAATATTATACAAATTAATGTAGCACTTGAAAATTATTATCCGTTTCGAATCCCTCATTGTCTTTTCGTAGCTTTGTGACATTATATCTCGCGGCGGCGTGACACAATCTCATGAAAGGTGATAATGATGAGATTTTGAGAAATATCGGCCCATTCCGTTGACTTATCGCCGGCACTCGGCTTCGGCAAATGGGGCTTAAATACGAATCGAGATGACGGATACGCGGCCGCCGGCCGACCGCCTTTGTCGGCAGCAATAATTCAATATTTCCACAGCGATCGCGTCGCGGATCGTTCGTGAGAGAGTTACAAAGCCTGCTATGTTCTGGACTAACTTCATCAGAATGTATGGACCGCGCTGCCGCCTCGGGCACTCCCCTCGCGCCAACTAACTCATGGATTCACGCACGACCCGCTTTTATTTGATTTATTCCATATATATTTCCTAGTGCAAAACTCCTTTTAACTATATCGCGTGTATTACTTAGAACTACGAGTCTGTTCGATTGAATACAAACCGAATTTCCGCGATCAAGTCTGCGTTGAAAGACGAAACTTCTTCCTTTCCTTACTGCGTACTACACGCGCTTTCATCCATGTAGAAATTATTTATTCCAATTGAATCTGGTACAACTCTAGAAGGTATGTACGTTATAGGCCCAGACTAATGCGAAACAGGACCGCTTCTGCTCACACTATAATATAGAAATTTAGAAAAAGCATGTGGCAGTAATTTTAGAAAATGTCTATAGATATGAAAATAATTCTGTATGAAAGTAATGTTTATACTAGGTAAACGTACACTTTAAAAGTCAGTATGAAACCATTCCTTTCCTTTAGATTTCCTTTAGAATAAGTTTCTATTGGTGTATGTACGTACAGAACTGATTTGTTCTGTTACAAACCTTTGTCGACCTAAAAACGTAAAATAACGCAATGATACAAGCATATAGATCAGAAGGCAGATGGCACGTAGTGCGCCGCCGCCGCCGCCCGGCAATAACCAGCGCCCCGGGCGGCGCCCGATAAATCCTCCAAGTTATTGAAAGCGATCTCTTTGAACTTTTCAATTGAACCACTGACGAGTGTGATCTCAGACTCCTCGATAATAAGGAGACGTCGCGACTTCGATTCGTTACTTCGCTTTAATAATTTGCTTTTCATATTTTCGAGTGCTCCTTTATAGCCACGTCTTGTGTATGTTTTTTTTTTTCAGAAATTTGTACTTTATCACGTTCGGTTTGTCAATCAAATTAATATGAATTCGGAGTTTACGGTTTTTAGGGTTCCAAAGCCAAATGGTAAAAAATGGGACCGTATGAACCGCCATACAATTCTGTAGAGTAATTAAATGGTTTATGGGTAAACATCCCATCGTGTGGTGTATCATTGGATAGATCTTTCAAAAAGAAATGAAGGTTTTTGAGTGTCATCTATATTTTGAATATATCGCGAGATATGATCTAAACTCATTAATAATGTGTCTCTATGACTCACAGTTGTCAACTCAATAGTCAAATTTTATTTTATTTACAATGACTTTGTACACGACAGACAGCTCAAGTTTACTATAGTAAAATAAAATTGAAAATGCTTTGTTTCCAGAGATCTGCCTCGCTTACTCTTGGACTCACGTCCCCTCGTTAGCTTTATCCCTTTTACTGAGATTGAAGATGGATACAATTTATTTCTATTCCTTTATATATAGCCATAGTTATTTCGAGTGTTAAAGAAGCTTTTATTCAATACATTCGAGTTCTTAAATGCACCCACGGATAAATTTAACAGTGCTTTTTTTTATGTGTGCTTTTCTATTCAATGGCTAAAATCCTTACTAATATTATAAACGCGAAAGTTTGTATGTATGGTTGTTTGTTACTCTTTTACGTAAAAACTGCTGATTGGATTGTATTGAATCTTTACAATTATATACCTTATATATACATCTTAATAACACATAGGCTATAATTTATAAAGATACTAGCTTTCCGCCCGCGACTCCTCTCGCGTGGACTACTTCTATTGAATTTGTACCGAGTTGTACCGAGACCCTTTTTCCCGGGATAAAAGTAGGCTATGGCACTCTTCAGCTCATAAATTATATCTATGCGAAAAATTATAGCGATCCCGGTACAAATTTGTAATCCACGCGTGTGGAGCCGTAGACGGAAAGCTAGTTAAATCTAAAATAAATGTACAATTAATTAAAAATTACCGAAATATGTAGAAAAAATAAGATGGCCGGTCAATTTTGTTCCGTTAATTTAAAATTCAATTACGTCAGATAAAATTTTTGTAACTTATGATAATTTAATTTTTGTTGATCTCATATGCAGTATATATTTAAGTCTTTGTCAGATAAATTATTTTAATTGAAAAAAGGTATATGACAAACAAAAGTTTCTATTTACGTCCTTGACTCAGGAAACTGTTTTATATGAAAAACACGAACTTACAGTTGACGTTAATCCCATTAGCACTAGAACAATGCTTATAAAGGCCTCATTAAAAAGTTAACCTGCCTTTTATTATTTCGCTCAGCGCGGGCACTTGTAAATCTTCACGCCACGCGCTCTTGGCTACAACCACGGGTAATGTAACGGCTTTTGTTGGTGAAAATGTGTCTAACGAGCTACTTCTATTAGCTTGACGTGGATGTACAAAGATGTGCTAATAGCGGAGATCGTTGTTATAAAGATTTTGGGAATATGTCGTTCGTATGTTTTAATCGTATACCCTATTTCACTACGTATATCTTGTCAATTTCGTCTAAGTGATTTACCGTTTGATTCGTATGGACTAGACAGAAAAATGGAATTTTATGACCAAAATATACCTGTTTTTCTTCTGTCAATATGGTCTTTATAAAGAAATTCGCCCATAATTTCATAGTTTGCATGTCGCGTTTTAATAATTTGGTCTATGAAGCTTGGAACGAGTGCGACTCGTTGGTTCGAGCTCTAAATGCCTCTTTCAGGTGTTTCCATCTAATTAACCTACTGTTGCCGGATTGCGTAAACTGTTTTGTTAATATTTATTATGTTTTGTACAATATTTTGTGAAAGGTTACCCTTATGTATGTATTTCATTATTGGAACGCTATGAAACGTTATTGTATAAATGTTTTTATTGTAAATTTCGTGGAAGCTCTTATTGTACGTAAAGAAGAATTAGTTAGAATTTTATTTAATGGAAACATTCAAAGGCGAATCGGACTTTTCGCAGAAAACTGACTAGGTTTTCAATGTTGGTACTTACAAAGACATATTTCCATTGTCAGTAAATGCAATGATTAAATAAGGAATAAATATATATGCCCTTTCCACACATAAACACACAGTAACGTATGTATACACCCTCGCGAAAACATTGTTCTATAACGTATTTGATCTGTAATGTAGTCTCTGAGCAGTATGTCCTCTGGTTATAAAATACCATTGGGAGGAGTCCTAGCGATCTAGAATACAGGTTTTTATAAAACCTAGTTTAGGCGCCAGTCTCCACAAACTATAATGTATTACACAGTACTATATTTGCAACATTTGGTATTGTTTGTGGTGATAATACCTAAATAAGTTTTTATTTTATTTATTTATTTAGTATACACTTATATTTGTGTGCATGAATATGTCTATTTGTGTCGTGTCTTATTATTATATCTATTTATAATCTCTTAATTTTTAAAGTATTGTGTCGTGACAGCTCGAACGGAGCTAACCTGTTTCAAATCTATAAGGCCATGTGGCCATGGTTCGAATCAGAGCGTGAACCAATGAGTTTTTTCTGACTTAAGTACATTAACTATCACCGACTCCGTGCCTCGGAGAGCACGTTAAGCAGTCAGTCCCGGCTGCTGTCAATAGATGGCGGTCGTTACAATTCGCCAACCCGCATTGGAGCAGCGTAGTGGATTAAAGATCCAAGCCCTTCATCTTGAGTGGAGGCCTAAGCCCCTGCAGTGGGGTTCAAAAAGGGCTGATGGTAATTTTCAAAGTACTAAAAAGCTTAAAGTTGCCGTGTTTAACTGAACTGTTGAAACTGTTAAAGCGAAAAGAGTTTTATCCGTATAAAACTCTTTTCGCTTTAACAGTTTCAACAGTTCAGTTAAACACGGCAACTTTAAGCTTTATAGCACTAATAGTCTGTGAGTAGATATGGCTACAAAATAAGATGGACGACATAGACAAATTATAAGAATTCCTTATTGGTCTACGGAATGTTTAAAATTAGAAAATTTTAAAACTTTTCGTCACTATTTAGACAATAAATTTCAGCATACTACACCGTATATAAACACTTATGTTTACGTATGTATAACTACGTAAATTCGGTTATTACATGGGTTATATGTATACGGAGCGAACTGAATCCATTATACCGATATCCATTCAGGTGAAATGAAATTGAATAATCTCCTCCAAGACTATGTAACAATACATGTACTGGGAAGACGTGCGTAACATTGTATGTGAGAAGGTCATCATTATTAATGTTATACGTTTTTGTTATTAATAAGTTGCAACATTAGTTGTTGGCGTCAATAGCATAGAAAAGAAGTTGAGAGAAATTGTTTGGAGATCGAATTGACCTACTTATGAACGGGTTGGAAAGATATGTTTGGGACAACGTTATATTTCATTCTTTAGAGTTAACTAGGTCTGAATGTGTTAGAACAAAAATCAATAAACAATTTTAAATAAAATTTTGTAAATTGTCATAGTATAATAAGCATCACGTTCACTCATGGCCAATCATGGCTTCATTGTGTGGAATGACATGGAGCAGGGCTTCCTATTTCTACGGTTGTTAACTGTGAAACATCATTAATCTCACTTAAATACGGCTTCTAACTGAATTAGAAACAGCTTTTTTTTTTAGTATTTACAACATGTTGTAAGATAAAAAAGGAAGTTACGCAAAGAAAACATTAAAGTTACATCTAACAAAATAATTGTATCTACTTTTATAACATTGGTAGCCATTTGACCTTTATTCCCAATGCTGCGATAATTTTTTTAACTAGAGACTACAAGAACTGTTAAACAACAACAGTAGTAATTACATCGTTAATATATTTAGATCAGAATACCTCGGAATATCCAATGCGGTCTTCTCGGCTATCAGAAGTTACTCTTCTTAACAATTTATTGAGTTTCTTAACAAAACGAGTTGTGTTACCATGAAAATACCAAAACTGTAATACTTTTTAACCAAAGTTAGTTAAAATGCAAACTACGGGCTAGTAAGCTGGTACAACTGAGTCTGATTATTTATATTAATAGTTATGTCGTCACTATTTTTAGGTAACTAGTATTCAAATTTTTTGTAATTATAACCAAAAACTTTTTTAGTGTAGTTTTTACGCTGAGAAACCAAAACGTATATAGGCACCGATCGTTACTTTTTGTACACTAACGTGTTTTTAGGTATTCATGCGGGTGCGAATTAGATCACAAAGGGTTGTCGGTATTGAGACGTCAGTAGCGCAAACACACAAGCATCGGGGTGAGAAGAGGCCCTCAAAAGAATAATGTAAGCAATCCTTCCACTCGACCCGCGTGTTCAATTTGCCGCGCGCGCCACTGATCGGTTTTTTTCCCCCATATTAGTTTTGTGTCGGCTCTCCCTTGCGCGGTTTACTTTGTTTTCACCTAGGAAGGTCCGTCAATCTCCGCCTTTGTCGCGCTGTTTTTGTGAGACTCCTTTGTTGGAGAGCCCAGCCCTGATTCAATCACCGTGAAATGCAGGCCAAGTCACGCGTCCGTGTGGACTAATTTAAGCTTCCTAACGTTCAGTGTTATACGTGTACTTCGAAGATTCGGTTCGCTTGCCCGTTGTTTATTCTTTTTAATATGTTTCAAAATCATTCTAAATTTATAAAAGTTCTGGTCTTAAAAAAAATCGGATATCGTTGAAAACGGAGACCGGCCCGCCCGGCCCGAGGCGTTGGGTCCGGAGGAAGCCCCATCTCCTCTTGAGATGCAAATGTGACACGGCCACAATATATTTCCACTCAGTTAGGGACCAATATTGCTTCCGTGATTTGGGATTCATATGTGAATGTGAGAAGATCAACACGATGTGATAGAATTCATGCACGGCCGACTATCTATTCGTAGGACGTGAGCGTATCTTAATTTAAACCTGCACTTTCAATAGATACTTTCGTTTTAATGAATAAAACTCACGATTGGTTTTAAAATACATTAATATAGTAATATCAGTCTCTTGAAAACTGAAATTCAGACTCTCGGTTCGCTCTTATGAAAAAACCTCTCTAGTAAAGCGACCTCGATATTCATTAACAACGTGACTGTCAAGAAACAATCTGTAATTATTCATCGAGCCCGTCGTTAAATCGTCAAGCGGGCCGCCCTAATGGACGAGAAAATAAAAAAAGTTTCAAACATAACAAGTGAGGCGTGTCCGGCTCCAATAAGTTATTCATGAGCGGCTGAAAAAATCTCCGCGCGGATCGAACTCACCGCGGAAATTACTCCCCGAAAACACAACTATAGGGCGCCACGACCGAAAGAGCACTCCATCAGAGCTGCCAATATTAATAGTGCGCCGATTACTTGCCATAATCATACCCTTGGTATTGCATTATCGGCTATCGGGGCAGATTTGATTGCCCGAAAACTAATAATCGAGATAGTTTTGATACTTCTTTTCGAAGCGACGACATCACACTTGTTTCGACATCGCAAAAGATTTTTTCAAGCAATGGAAAGCATGGAACTGTCTTTTTTTTATGTGTATTGACATACATTTTCTCATATCGCATTTCCGATGACTGCTCACCGTACCGGTGGTATTCTGAAAATGCGATCTAAAACCTTATATCAAACACTACTTCGTTTTAGTACAGATTCATTTACTTTTCGTACATTTCTACTGAACTCATCGTTACTTCCTACGTTGGAGAGTTCTCGAAAATTGCAGAGTTCTATTTAAATTAGTTCTGAAGTTTAAGAGGTTAGTTCCGAATATAAATGACGATATTACGATGTTATGAACTTAATGTAATTAATGCCATTATAAACATCTAGATGTTTGGGTTATTTTATTATTAGTATTCGTGCCGTAAAATATTTTACGACCCTTAAATTGCCGTTAAAGTAATTATCCAAATGACTAAGTAAGGTTTAGTGGCTAAGGGTGAATTATAAAAAGACAGTATAGAAAATTATTGATACTTAAATATTTACAATATCTAATCAGGTATTTTTGGACTCGGTGCCAGTCAAGGCAAGTTTATAAACCTACAGTAATTTGAGTTTATTAATTATTTACCTTGGCTGGCACCGACTCCATTAATAACTGATATATCTATTCATTATCAATAATGTTGTATTGTCTTTTAATATTCTTTGCTTTAAAATAATAATAATATTTTTAACTTTTTAGTTTAGTTATTAATTTTTAATTAAATTAGTTTAATTTAGTTTTAGTTTCGGAAAAGTTTTGAAATAGGTTTTATTTTCTTTTTTTTTGTTGTAAAAATTGGCTTTTTTTACTTTTAGGGGTTATTTGCATTTAGTATGGGTTGGCTTTGTAAACTCACTGCTTGAACGCGACAGCGCCAATCGGAGGAAATTAATGTCGGAAGAGACGATCATTTAAAAAAAAAATAGGAAAAGAAATACAATCATTTGCGGTTTATGTGCTTGGTCGCAGCCAGGAATACAGTGGAAACGAAGCAGTAGCGAAAACATGACGGCTCTATACAAATGCATACAATCTTTCTTATGGCTCCCGCTCCGCTTTCTCTTCCCGCTGTGTTCGGGCTGCCGCCTCCTCGGCAACAGTTAAAACGTTAATGGAAGTTCTCGTTAAAACGAATAATATGAGTTGGCAGCGGTACATCATTGAGGACTTCCCTTCGACCGCCGTCCATTTCCATCATCAGATCAGGTCTAGGCCATATAATATCTTATTTTCAATAGAATTACATCTATATTTTATTCAATCGATTAACGGGAATTGGGCGGAATTCAATAAACGAGATTCGTCCCCTATTTTATACCCTTAGGGTTAGACATTTTTTTTTAAATTTTTATCAAGATATAACCTATTCAATGAATAAAAAAAGTCCCTCAAGCCGGTTCATAATCAGCGAAGATATCACTTGACATACACCAAAAAAGTACAGTCTATTCGAGAAACTCCTTTCTGAAGTCGATTAAAAAAAACTTCCAACGATTATCTAGGCGTAGACATTTATGGCGATGGATTACTTTAATGTATATAGTTCGTTTAGTATATATAAACATTAGATTAGAGCATCGCAATATCAAAGACAGGACAGGGCGTCTATCGCCTAGAATATTGCGTCCGGCTTACTTAGGCATACTCAGTAAGTGCCATACATAATAATAACAATTTAAAGTGTAAAAAAGTTTTAATGAACAACAACTCGCCACGTTTTAATCTGATCACATACGACCGAGCGAAATAACATGTAATTTCCTAAATGATAATAGCTTTTCACAAAAAACGCTGGTAATGCGATTCCATTAAAAGATAACCTTGAGTGGTTATCCACCATGTCAATGTTGTGAGTTGATGAGTCCACCCCTGACGTTTAATCTAACTTCGTCCGCAAAAAGCCACTCAAAGAAGATGCGACAAGTTAAACTGTAAAACGTCAAGCTCTCAGATGAATTAATTATGTGTTCAGCTAAAGTGGGTAGATATACGCCTAGTTCTTACAAGGATGATGTTGAATTTCATTATGAGTCTTCTGTTTAATATCTGACGAAGCGGTGTCCGAAAAACATGAATATATAAAACGTCTTTGTTAATCAACAACTAATGTGCACAAAGATGGTGTTGTATTTTCTACTCAAACAAAATCTTCGATAGTTACTTGATATTGCGTTTGTATTAGTAGTTACTTCCGTTTAACTTTTCGTAAAATATATTCTATCGAAATTTTTCTTTTGTGTACCTACAGAAATTTTATGACAAATAATTTACGAGCGTACACAGATAGAAATGAAATTTTCAACAATATGTCTCAAAGTCAAGTTCTTAAATCTAAAAATATATATTTTCTATCATATCCAATTAAAAATAGTTTATTTCACACAAATTACTTTTTTTTACTTAATTGAAATAATATTTTCAATAATGAAGAAATTTACTTTTTCTTATATAAGAAACAAAAATGTTTTGAATTAAGTAAACTCATTTGGTTGAAGTAATTATTTTTATCTATGTAGGGTTATTGCTCAACTAGAAATATATCGAAAATTAAATAACGCACACATGCGTGAGTTTTTTACCTCCACTCACAAAAAATTTAAAAAAAATGTCGATTTAAACAATAATCGACTTCATCGATTCCGTTGAGTATTTAATGTCAAAAGAACGATCTTATCTAGAAATATACATCGACGTGTTCCCTATTCTAAACTAGTAAACTTTTTCAGACTGGTTCCGTGACAATGATCATTCCTTACAAATAGATTAGCACCTGCATGGTTAGGTCAAGATAAAAATGAAATATAAAGGGTGTCCGGGAAATAAATGCTCGCGGGACGGGACGCCTGGCCCGATAACGGCCGCGTATATAAATTGACGAGCAACGTTCATTGTCGTTATTAACTCGCGAATGAGGGTCCTACGTAAGTATCCCGTTATTAAGGTGAATGCGCCCGATCAAGGTTTATTAATCTGAGAGTGAAAGAATTATTTGAATCGTATTGGAAAAATTAAGCGTTCTAAAGTTTTGCCGTTGTTTATTTAATTTTAAAACAGCGATTATTTAAAAGAAAAAGACCATTTGGTTTGTTCCTTCATGTGTCACTAGAAATATGTCAATTTTTTTCGAGATCCCACCAAGATAAAAAACGGCATGGAATACGGTATCACCACGGGTTTCCATAATACTGTTCTGTCGATCACCCACACGGGGTGTATCAATAACGTTATAGTTATCTAATTAACGAGGTCCATCACTAAAATTAAATATATTTTCTAAAATCGACTATTCCAAAATATATTTTCTGTAGCTAAGATTCGTTCTATACAAGATTTGATGTCTGAATTATTTTCCAAGAATAGAGATACCGTTTTGTAGCATTCCAAAAACCGATACAAATCTGACAGGGGTTTATAAATTCGAGTACTACACACACACATCGTAAAAATTTACGACTCTGATTGACAATAAAATCGACATCCGTTTTAGGATTAAGGTCAGTCGCGCACTGACGTATTGGCACAATGAATAATTCGTCCGTAGATCAAGTCGTATCGTGTGACATTATCCTGTATACGCCTCCTGTGCAATTTATGTTGGAACGGAGGTGAGAGTGACTATTATATACAATTTGTGTTATATGGTATTCGAAGTAATCCGAGATATCCGTTATATTTTTGTTGAGTTAAATTCTTATAATAAGCTAGGATATTAAACAGAGACCTAGCAATATTAACATAGATGTTTTAAATTCAGAATGTAGTTCTTAAATTACTATGAAAGTGTATTAGCCTATTTTTCGCCACCGTTTCATATGCTTATTAACCTAGTGTGCGTACAAGCAAGAAGTCACGTTTAGATAGGGTGAAGCAGCTAAAACCCGACCTCACGGTCTGCCCGATACAATTCCACGGAATGATTTATTGTAGGTCCAAGATTTACGGACCACACTGGGCTATATAGGAACTCCTTCATTCTTCACCCGTCTGATTGATGCCGGCCGGATTTGAATATATATTTTATGTCGACACGCCCGACTCCCCCTAGGATTATAGAATATTTTTAAGAAATTTAATTTTACGAAAAAGAATCGTTTTATTATTACAAAAAAAAACCGGGTAAGTGCGTGCGGAACATGCTTAACTACATGGGCTTGTACAACATGTTCGGTTCCGTAGTATGTAGTACAAGTAATCAGCAATCACACGAAATTAAATTTTTTGGTAACTGAAAATATATCCAAAACTTGTAAACTTATTTATGATACTTCTTTGATTTTTTCACATTTTTTAATCAACACGGTTAGAAAGTTCAACTTGGAATTTAGAACGTAGAAAGTTTAACAAATTATTTAGGAATTCAGAGCTTATATCTTGCGAAATATTTCTATTAAAAACCATCAAAATACGAACCAAAGAATAATCTTCATAAGATCTATCCAAATTACACTACATGATGAAAAATAATTTCTTTTACGTATGAAGGCCTCTTCTGAAAAATTTTATGTTTCTTATTATAATTTCTTTACAGGATTGTGTGATTGTTAACATGTGACATCTACCTGTGAAATTGAATCAGAATCGCAATGTGGTGGAGATTAAACTTATAATTTACGCACGGACATACGTACATGACAGAAATCTTAAGAGTTCCGTTTTTCCATATATTATATACTAGCGACCTGCCCCGGCTTCGCGTGGGTAGCAGATCATATAAGCCGTAGTGTCATATCAGCTTGTTGCGTCGAACATGTTGATAAGATTTAATTAGATTTATATGTAACGTAATTTCATCCTAATTGGAGTATTTTTAATGTATTTTATTTCCAATCCTGTAAGTATTTGAAAAAGTAAATAATATATACTTAAAAACAAACTAAAATATTTCTTTATATATAATATTGATAACTTCTGCCTAACCACACGTGTCTATTATTAAACAACTATTCAAAAATGCCGTCATGCGTGTTAAAAACGTGTAAAAATGAGTCAACTTCAAAGAAAATAGGTAGTGGCGTACCTTATCATCGGTAAGTAAGCAAACCGTCTACTAAAATCAATCATAACGAAATTGTCTTTTGCCTCCATTTCTATATGAAAATCATAGATTATGAAGAGTGTACAGTTTGGATACGTATGTATAAAATTTTGGGGAACTAAATGACTAAGGTGTAGCTTATTATTTTTTTGTTTCTTTATTAGTCAACCTATGCCATCTGTCTGTCTGGCCGTCACAGAGTATTTTTCAGTCCAAAACTTACTAAGCTAATTTTGTTTAAGGGTAAGTAAAGTTTATAGTTATCACATTGCAACGATGATTTTCATTGCATTTCGTTCATTTCTTTACCGATAAGGCAAAGTGAGATAAAGTGTCGGGTCTGGTTAGTGCAAGCGCATATTCTGGTACCTATATTCAGTACCAATTACAGTTTAATATATAATTGTTTTACTTGAATGGGGAAATATGTATACATAGTATTAATTTAAATAGACATTGTAATTAAAACCATCAGTTTTGCCTCTTTCAATTTATTTTACTACGTTTCCGTACATTACTCAATTCAGTATGCAGAATCTAAACAAAGTTTCGCATGTCGCCTCTGTGACGACGACATCGTATATCTATGACTCATTAGTACGGCTTATTTAGTCGCCTCGCGTGGACCCCGCACTGCTCACTGTTGCACACGTATGCACCGTTGCGGCGTTTGTTCCATAGTAATATTATTTCCTAATATAATTCCTAAGATATTAATTTAATTTGTATGGTGTAAAGGGCAATCATATTCTGCATGAAATGCTAAAGGTAAATAACGTATTTAATTTGATAAGTATTAATACTGTATCCGTATAAAGTGCTTCCCAATCACCTCATCATATGACACCATTTTTTCAAACATAAAATAAGATATATTAAGCTATCCATAAAAGATAGACATATGCCTTCACGGACTTTTTTGTATTCCTGTACAAAAGGAATAATTCTTCCATACATTATTTTGTTGACCGGCCCATTGCCACTTCAGCTTGCTGCCGGTCACATTTGCCGTAGAACCGACAACCGATGGGGTAGACGGGTTCTCGAATGGAGGCCACGTATTGGGAAGCGAAGCGTTGGACGCCCTCCGGCAAGGTGGACTGATGACCTGAAGCACCATGCCGGGGGTAATTGGATGCGGAAGGCGGAGGATCGTGTGTGGTGGCGAGCCTTGGGAGAGGCCTATATCCTGCAGTGGAGAGACACGGGCTGATGATGATGATGATGATGACATTATTTTGTTATATCTCAAAATGATTAGGCAGCGTTTTCGATGACAGCTCCCAGCCGGCTTGATTTTTTTCGGCTTCTTCAACAATAATCGTCATATTTCAACAAATTTCCCCAAAACATTAATAAATTACATACGTAAACCATCCTCTTGAATTACTCTGTCCATTGGTGTCCATAATATGCGAATCCGTTCGGTAGTTCTTGAGTTTATCGCATTCAGACAGACAGACGTGGCGGGGGACTTTATTTTATAATATGTAGTGATGGTTATATTATATATGGAAAAACGGAATATTACATAACCCAAAAAAGGTGTTAATATAAATTGTTTTTAGATTATAATTATTGTAAAATATATTTAGAAATGAATTATTACTTATTTTATTTATGCTGCCTACAAAGTATGCACGGGATTTTAGGTTAAGAAATTTACAAGGAAATGCCTATGATTTTAATTGCTAACTTTGAACTTTACATAGTCGTTATGTTATAAAAATTTTTAAGCAATGTAATACATTTCGATAATATTTTTTTATATGCATACTTATTTCACTATTTAAAAGTCAGCTATTTGTTTCTGTTTGAAGGTATAAGTTAACGCATATACGAATAGATAAGGGCTAACCGAAATGAATATTTATGCGTGGACTTATGAATATTACAAATCGCACTCTTTGCGACCAACCGCTAAAGTCCTTTGTGTTCAACAAAGCTCTTCCTATATGATTATGCATACATAATATTACTAAAATATTCGTAAAACACATAGTTTTTTATTCGAGAAGCTTTTGTTGTTACATATATTCAATCTACATAACAGAGGTTTTAATTTTCTTTAATGTCTTTGCCCAAGTTCAAGTATTAAAAACTTGCAACAATAAATTGTACTTTATGCACTTGCAGGTGGAAAACATAAAAACCTAATTATTTTCTATTATTAGTAACATGAACTGGATATTGTCGAGTGGATAATTGAATTTACTGACCTTATATTTCAACTACCGGTTAAGTTAATAAAGCAACTTTTCTCTAAGTCGCAAAATGATTGAAAGTGCTACATAAAAACTGAATCGATTCCGCATTCGGTTGTAAGTGCTCACATAAATAACGTAGGGACAGGTTCGGAACGCGCGATCCCAAATATTTACTACTGCTTTCCCCTAACGTTCTAGTAACCTCTGTAACTAATGCTTCTAACAATTTACGTGAACCGAGATCGAATAATGGCTTAACAATAGTGTTGTTAATCCGCCGAATGGGTTTCTGTTGAATACCGCAGCAGCTGAGATTTAATGTTTTATTTGTAGAAATTGAAATGTCACGATAAAATGGGAGGTGTTTAAAATAACTGATGGGCACAGCGCCATCTAGTCCCAAAGTAAGCAAGTATTATGCTTGTGTTATGGGTTACTAGATAATTGGTATACATATTTAAATATTCTTTATACATATATTAATATTTTTACACCCAATCACGGAACAAATTGACATATTCATTCACATAAATTTTTGTCTAGGGCGGGAATCGAACCTGAGATCTTTGGTTGTACAGTTAAGGTCGTTAACCAATCGGTAAGTTAGTCGGTCAGTCGGCCAATTGTATGTTATAATCTCTGAGCGTTGAACATTGATTGTGCTCAATTCCCCAGTACAGTGTTAAATTATTTCGGAACGGTGAACTATTTCAGGTGATTTTTTTTTCGTTTTCGTTCTTTCACACTTTACTCGTAATAACTTAGTTTATTTACGTCGTATTACGAAAATAATATAAGAACTTTCAAACCCACAAACTCCGTTTCAAAAATTCCTATTCAATGAACCAGAATAAATGTAAATTAATAATGAAATAAAAAAAATTAAATTGAAAATTGATCCCTAAGTCCGAGTCAAAAAAGCTTTGTCATAAACGTACAAAGCTTTAGTTTAAAACGAATACAGCTATTTGGCAAGAGTTCGCCCACCCGGTGCGCGAAACAATTGATATTTGCCATTTGAATTCAGCCCGTGTGAGAATTCGTGCGTGCCCTCACGTATGTAACGTTTTGTCTTTACAGGGGAATCGTTGTTGTGGCTTATTTACTGCTTGCTTTCGTTTAAGTTAAAAGGTTTTTGCAGAACGAGTAAACGTGAAGAGCTAGAGGTCATGTAATAAAATCTAGATAAAACTTGAACGAGTCTAATTAGTATTGAGCGCAATACTATTTTACTTAACATTCATTATGCTACTTACTTGTAAACATTAATTTTTACAGATATTCTATTAGGTACTGTTGTAAGTAATTTATTTTAAAGTCTTATGCTATTAATGTATTTTACACAATGTAATAACTTGCTAATATTAAATGTCTCAATGCACCACCTAACCACCTAATATAACGTTTGTAGTTATATTTTTGCAATACGAGTACCTAATCCGTATTTTTTTATTGTAAAGTATTTCTTAACACCAATTATTATCTTGCAGGTTGTAACGATACATCAGATTTTTTGTTACGTTATAAACAATTAATAGTTTAATCATATGAATTATAGTATTATCACTTTCGTCGCTGAACGATAACAACGTAGCGAAAAGGAAAAGATCCGATCGTCGTATACATCGTGTATAAAAAAAAATATATGAAAACCTAACGACCGGATATTGCCCACGGTTATCTTTTTATATCGATGTTTTATGTAAACAGTCTAAAAATTCTGCGTTATCTCTGTACCGGATCTAATCAATAAATGATATTTACATTTGAATTCGGGTTGCGTTTTGAGGGTGAATGGCATACAGGGGAAGAAAGTCGTCGAGGATGGGAAGGGATACATTTTTGACCACAATCTTTTTATAGTATATGGTAACTAGTAATTAATAATAATAATAATAATAATAATAATAATAACGTATACATCACAACAACTTTAGGCCCCAAACTATTACCCTGTATTTTTTGGATACCCAGCGAAGACATCACATACATATAACAACCAAGACCCGATACCAGTCTCAATATTCATGATATAAATACTGACCCGACCTGGGATTCGAACCCGGGACCACCAGCTTCGTAGGCAGGGTCGCTACCCACTAGGCTAAGCGGTCGACAAATTGATTTTATAATAGAAGAAACATTTAGTATATCCACAAGTTCGTATATATAGTACTCGTATCAATAAAGTAACACTCACAATCTGTACATGCTATTAATAATAATTAAAAAAAGAAAAAAAACAACTAAGGAAAGCATATATATATATATAAATATATATATATATAAAACATAAACATATAAAATAAACAGGGAGGAGTTTCTTGCCGGTTCTTCTCCTTCTAGTTTTTGAACCGGTATCTAATCAATTCATTTTGACTTTCAATAAATGTGTGTTTACACATATGACGTAACAGTAAGATGTTTATCTTACATTGAATAATTTTTTTTTGATTTTGATACTGTTTTGCAAAAATTGGAAACAATTATATTAAATTCAGTTTAAAATAGAAATGCCATATGCGGTTGCGGCAGTATTAATACCACTGAGAGCAATAAGGGTGCGGTGTCTTTTTTCAAATGCTAATATTTTTATGAGCGTTTAATCATATGTACAGCAAAATTTTACCTTCGAAATTCGATTCGAGAGACGATTGAAAAATTATATTCTTCTAATAACATGCAACTAGATTTTATAAAATATCAAATGGTTATTTTAAACTAATGTGTTAATATGTTACCTATGAGATTTTAATTCAAAAAATAATTCTACATACAATAATAAATATAATTTGCAATATGTACGAGAAAGTAATTATCCCTGTGAAAATAGGTTTTGAGTTCAGATCAATTCTAACCGACTTGGATTTTTGTGGAGACCTTTATGTTTAATCCTAGTTTTTTACAATTATCACAAGAATTATAAATTTATCGAAGTATAGAGGTATGAAAAAAGTGTAAATTCTTAAATTTTGCCCGTAAACTTCCTAAACTTTTTGCGTACAATCTATAATTTCTAATAGACAGACCGAATCGCGCTTGAAGTTTAGCACACCTATATAATGTGGGTATATATATATATATGTAAGGAAATATTTGTGTGAATAATGTAATCTTAAGTCTAACCTATGAATGAAATCTGTTATGTTCATAATTAATTTAATCTTCAGATTAAATTTTGATTTATTTACTGAAAATATATATATATAAGTATTTATATAATGTAAAATTATAGAATGAATATTGTTTTGTATTTCTTGGTCTTCCTTTTGTTTAGGATACTATGTTATTTTGAAAAAACGAATCCTTATAATTGACCCTACCGAGTGGTGCTATAAACGTACAGGTTATTTTTTCATATTTCACATATTCAATTCTCGGCCCAAGCAGGTCATTTACCAAAAATTTTTGAACGCAGTCTTACTTATTTTTAAAAATAAAGGAATGTTTTTGTAAGTTTTCCGCCTATTCAATTGTATAAAGAGAGCTCGTAAAGAACAAAATAATAAAAAGAAAGTTGATTAAATAAAAATATAGAAACAAAAAGAAACCTAGCGTCTAGATTCAAACTTTCTTTGCCTACATTGTTTCGATATTTTCACGAAGTTTCCCGAAATATGCCCGAAAGCGGCAGTTTCGATTCAGTACAAGACCCTTCCCCGGAATAATGGTCGGATACATCGACAAAATTTACGATTTAACTGAATATTTTAGGGTTATCTTCGTAATATCGGCGCATTTATTTTCATTTTCCGATTGGATTGTACACAACGGAGTCTAAATTGAAAATATTGACATTGATTTTATGACTGGAAATATATAATAAATATTTTATTTAGACAAGGCCTCGCCATGATGTGTGTGAATAAGAGGCAAGATTTTATACACATTCAATCTAAAAAGAATCGTGATTGTCGTGATCAAGCGTCTCTATTCCTCACGAGCCTAACAAGACATCGTTTAAATCGATTCCTAAGTTAATGATTTCATCAGCTAAAATATTTATTATGATGATCGTTGAAATACCTATGTCCGTAGGTATTTCATTAATTTAACAATAAGTGAAAATCCCCCTTAGTTGACCCATATTTTTTTCATACTGGTCAAATCTATTCTTTTACTTATTTTAAACAAGAATACTTTATCTGTTTTCGTTTTAAATAGTTAACAGATATTCCGTCGGTGTTCCATAAAATATTTACGTATTTCATTTCCTTATGCCATCAGCTTTCAATTTATACCCCATTCAGTGGACACGTGTGTAATAAATGTGCGTTATTAACCCTTTATTCCAATGATTGATTGATGATTGATTTGATCGAGCAGCATCGATCGATTGAAAATTAATCACAAAAATACCATGATATTTTGAGAAGACGAACAGACACTAGGTGATCCCACGATCCCCAGGAACATTCGATTTCAGAATTGAGAGTATTTAGCTTTTCTATTTAAAAAAATAGTTAGTCATACACTATTACAAGAAAGCAGCAGTAATCGTTCAATTATTATTTTTGCAATTTACGTGTAATTATTGAAAAGGAAAACTAATTATATTATTATTCTAAGTTCTAAATTTAAGATAAAGTTATATTGTAGACGGCACTCGTCTAAATCGGGTACATAAATCCTTAATTTTTTTAATACCAAGTTATAACATCTGAAACTATAATGTGGATGTATTTAATTTTTAATAAAATGTTGGTGTTTTATTAAGAAACTTCAATACTCTACGTGGCCCGTTCAGCAAACGAACGGTTTGGTGTCATGCTATTATTGTACATCTATTCTGTATAGGATTAACGAAAACTGAACCTTCTGTTTTGTGAATAAGATACAAGTTACTTGTAATTTTATTCGTTTGTAGGTACTTAAGATCAATTTCTTGTGCATTCCGAACTCTCATGTGGATAGAATTCTTCCATGAAGAACTTGAAAGTTTATATCAATACATACATAAAACGCCGCCCGTGCGCGCGTGTCGGCCGGGCGTCTATTCAGAAATGGTTCACATATGTCAGTATAACGTGTTAGCAGGCATAGAATAGTTAAAGAAACAGTATAGTAAATCATATCATGTGATTCTATTGACGATGTTGTCTATTATGCTTGTTTCACTTCTGCACGTCAATGATGTTGTTCATTGAATTTATTCTCAGTTAGTACTCACTGCTTACGATTATTGCTCAAGATCCAACTTTAATCCTATTTTTAAATACAGTGTGTACGATAACAGTATAAAAACCACAGAGAGCGACTAGTAAGTTAAAACCAGATAACTGACTTTCCATAAAAAAAAAAACTTGTATTAAACGCACACAGCGCCCAGCTTATACTGAATCCAGCACACATAAACAATTGGTGCAGTCAGGTTTATTTACGCATGTACGTACATACGCATACGGAAAGTGTGCGTTCGACGCGATTCTTTGGAATATGCTAAAACTAAATTTCAATCATAAGGTGAACTGTATGAGCGACATTAAATGTTTTTATGTGCACATGAGTATTGTTAACGCGCAAAAACACAGATCGCCTTAAATGTTCTACTTTAAAACAGAGTTCATCTTATTCTTGTATGATAAAGATTTTCGTGCACACACTATGAAAAAAGGTCTGTCTAACCATTTCAATGTATTTTGTGAATATTACAAATCGATCGTACAAACACACACGGGACCGTCACTTACCCGTTTTTGTCGTGCATATAGATATCCGATGACTTGTCTTCAGTAGCGTTTTCGCTGTGAAGTAAATCTGGTGCCGCTAGCTCTCCGCGGGTGAAAATTTGTGTTTTCACAGACGTTCCGAATACCGAGATTAGTTTCGCTAAGTTTCGGAGGTAGTAATTAAAACTGGGTTTTAGTGGCCGTAACTTTGACGTCGCAACGGCGGGCTCTACGTGCTCGCTCGGAAAACTGAATCCCTATAGTTCTTCGTTTGTGCCAGAATGTTGTACAAATAAAAATGTATAACTACGGATCCATTATGTGTTAAGTGTGGGAAGCGACAAAAAACTAAAAGACAATTTTACTCACAAAAATATATAAAATGTAAAAATAATAAACCCTAAAAGAGGTTAAAATAACGAAAACAATAAATAAAACAAGCTTGTTTATAAAAAATAAACTAAACATTAATTTTGTGCTATCTTTATAAAAAACAGTGTAAGATATTATGTATTACTGCATGAAATGAAGTGAATTTATAATATGACAATACGTTACGCTTTCATGTAAAATAACTTTTGACTCAAAAAACGAGTAGCTGCAAAAGTTGCATGAGTAATATTAAAGTTAGACGTGTATAAGACTGGTCTCTGTTAACTAGGACTTCTGGTTCTACAGACTTGACAATTATTCTGAATGTAGAAAGTTGTATGTAGGTACAAAAATTAAATTTGTCACGTCTAATAGAATGTCAATAATGACAAATAATGTTAACTCAATTAATATTTTCTTTACTTACAAGTGACTAACATAACAGACACACAGAAAAAAAATTACTAGCGTCCGCCCGCGACTTCTTCCGCGTGGTATAGATGTTATTAGTGAGGTTTTACTGTTATGAATACATCACATTATATATTATTATATTACATTACATGTTGTGTTAAATTAGTAAGTTGCCTATGATGGTGATGTTATGGGAAAATCGTAAGTACGGATAGCTGAATGCTTGCTATATGTTCTTTGGGTTGATTAAAATGACTCGTAACATTCAACCCTCATTTCGCCCCCTTATAGAGGTCGAATTTTCAAAAATCCTTTCTTAATGAATGCTTACGCCGTAGTTTAAGGAGTCCCTATCCCTTCTTTAGTGCTTGCTTACCTAGCCGTTTTGGCTTTGCGTTGTTGTGTTAGGGTAGTAAGTAAGTCAGTCAGTCAGTGCATTACTTTTTTTTTGTACATACACAGAAACTACACAGAAAAAAAAGAATTGTGTTGTCAAGAAAACATAGTTTTCAATATATACAAACAGCATATTCTTGGACCAATCCAATTTGCATTGACATAAAAATTCTTTTTTTTTATGTGTACATAGAAAAAAAAGAAATCTTAAATCAATGCAAATTGTATTGGTCCAAGAATATGCTGTGTTTGTATATATTGAAGACTATATTTTCTTGACAACAGAATCCTTTTTTTTCTGTGTAGTTTAGCTTTCCAACCGCACTTACACCTTCGTGATCCGTACGCGCTAGATTGATGGTGTTATTGGACTATATACAATTAATTGTATTATTCGAACATTAACATCCTTTTTCATCACATTGAAGGTAAAATAAAAAAAAAATTATAGGCTTACGTATACCATTCTTTTGTTTAACCTTGATGTGATACCTACGTTATTTATATTTTTTCTATACTATTTTAGAATTTAGAAAATTGGAGTGTAATAATTCGTTTAGTAGATTATTTGTGCAAAGTTTTATGGTGGTATGTCTCAGACACTTACTTCCCCTTGATACATTAAAATAACTTTTCCGTCCCTCCAAATCTGAAATAATTCGTGCACAAAAAACTTTTTCAGCTTTAATATGTGTATTTCTATATATACTTATAAAAATTTGTAATGGAATTACTGACATATATAGCTTCTTTTTTACGCAATGATGAGTTCTTTTCGTATACCATATTTTATCAAAACTGGTTGACCCGTCGGTTATGAGAAGACACACAAATAAATAGACAGACGGAAATCTTAAATTTGGGTTTTAAAATTAAAAACAGATTCGTCACAAAATTTCGCTAAAAAAGCTTAAGTACAGTACAAACAGAACCTAGAAATTGAAATATCGTACATGTTACAACAGAATACACAATAAAATTTTGAAAGTCTTTTACATCGTGAATAATCAATTTATTATTAAGCCTGGAATTGGATTAATCAAATCCCTTCCTGAAGGCAGCCAAGTTAATTTCTTTTTTTAATTCATTCCGTTTTAGCGACTTCTTTAATTTTCTTCGTCTCGAAATACGCTTTGAAGTTGTCCGTGTCTATAAATTAATTTTATAAGAACTTCTCGTTCTGTCGACGTAGGTACTGTCACTTCGAATTCTTCTTCTATGTTCTATACTCATTACCAAGTATTCAGTAAATAGTTTGGTGATTCCACATGGGAACTTAAAGACAGCGGTGTCCATGCTATCAACTTCGTTACTATAAGAGTGATTCGCTTGGATATCGGTGAATTGTAAAAAACTGGGCGTTACGGGAAATAGTACAATCAATTGAACATTATTAAAATTATTAATAAATAATGATACATTACTACATAATTATTTTATAATCTGATCTGTAAACGTGAATAAAACAAAAGGAAACCATGTATTCTAGAGTGACGCATGTTTAAGTGGGTTGATAAAATATATACGACTAAAGTCACAAAGAACTGCTAGTGAAAAAACAGAATAAAAAAAATCTCAAAATCCGTTATTTTTTATCAGGATAAGACAAAAATTTTGAACATTTATACCGAGTCTAATTCTCACATTAGTCTTCATACGCTACCCCCGAGTGGTTAATATCCCGGCTTCTGAGGCCCGGCTATAAAATAAACCGTTCGCGAACCTGTTTTGTTTCCGTGGCGAAAGTTGTATTGCAGCGAGTGGGCCTAGCTCTCTTGGAGTTCGCTTTCCAAATTTATCGGTTCAGCTTGGTGTAACTCGGATTTTCTTTATTTTATTTCGTGGTAAGGACCCAAAGATAATTTTCAAGTATAAGATTTTAGATTTATGCTCATTTTATGTATGCGAACACGTACATATTTAATATTTTGCTACACAAAGTGAAGATTGTTGTTGAGAACCTGTATAATACCACTGTATTCTGTACACTTTTGACTGTTATACGTGAAAAGGTCTTGATTTTAAGTCGCTTCATGAGTTCTATTACGTTGTCGTTACAGCAAAAAGAAAAACCATGGAACGAATCGTTTGGTAATTTCAAATTTTATTACTCCAATTTTTGTTACATTCAAACCCGAAACATCCTAGTTTCAATAAATCGAGAAAATCCGAAAAGCGTTTTAAAGGTCTCTCACCTACCCCCGACCCCACAGTTCATAACTATTGAAAGCTTTTGGTTGGAACTTTTAATACGGTTCCCCATACGTAACGCCTGTTCCCGCCCCCGGCTCTGTATTCTGTTTGTGTTAAAGAGTTCCCGGAGAGTTATGACACAGATCGTACGTGCGCCTGGCGCCGTTCCAGAAATTCCCGGTTCGTAATGAGCACCTGAAGGCATACGCGATGGGAATTTAATTCATATTTTACCGCCGAATTTGGAAAACGCTGCATTCTTAGGCTGTGCGGAGAAAATTGATTGAAAATATCGAACATTTAAGTTCTATGGTGAGTTCTGTTATAACACATTTGCCCTTCTGTTTCGGGTCACAATTTTAGGATTGACGTAGATCTTACAACACTTGGGTTAAATTCGAGACTATTCAATAGTAAGTCATCGTTTATGATTTTTAACTGAAGCAACTTTGCAATTTTTCAAATTCTTACAAATTGATTTTTACAACTGCATGTTCTAACATTTCGGAACTTGTTTTCCATGTGAGCCGTTTTTTAGAATTAGCTTCTATTCATTTGAGATAAATCAAACTCAACATAAACCGAGTGAAAGATAATTGTGACTGTATTGTTTTCTTTCTTTTTATTTTGCTGCAGGCAGATACGGTTAGTCTTAAACCCGTACCTGCCTGCAGCAAAAAAGAAGTACGTATACTAGCGACCCGCCCGGCTTCGCACGGGTAGCAGAGGATTTGCGTACATATTTCTCTGGCGTAGTGTTGTATCAGCTTGTTCCGTCGAGCATGTGGATTAGATTTACTTAATTAAATGTAGCATTGTGTTTCTCCTACTTGAAGTATTTTAATGTATTTTATTTCCAATTCTGCAAAAATTTGAAAAACTACAGAATATTAGGCACATAAAAACAAACTAAAATATTTCTTTATGTATAATATTGACAACTTCTATACCTATTTAAATCACGCGTGTCGCGTCTGTGTGGGACGCTGATGAATTTATTTGAAAATTCCTAAGATATTAATTTAAATTGTACGAGTAAATCGTTTGGTGTAAAGGGCATTTATAATTTGCATGAAATGCTTAATGTAACTATCGCATTTAATTTGATGAGGACTAATATCGTATCCGTGTATGTACCTTTCCAATCACCATATTATATATGCCAATTTTTTAAACATTAAAATCTTTTCTCATATATTTATTTTAATAATTTCGTATAATTTGATTCAGCTGAATATAATTCTATTTTCAAAAGTTTTTTTTTTATTTTAAAATAAACAAATGTGGTCAAAAATGAAATCGACCCTGACAAAGCTTTTCTTGTTTAGTCGTCCCTGAAACAAGAGTTCATTAGAGGCAAATCAAATACATCACAAAAACGTAGCAAGAACACTGTTGTGAATTCGCTTCCCGTTTTCCGTTTTTGTGGATACGCGTTTGTTTGTGCCGGCCTGTGACCCCGTTTAATTCTTTTTTGCCCTTTCGTCCGTACATACGAAATCTACTGATATTCGTTTTGCTGTAGATATTAAATAAACATATATTTTGTTCAAAGTAATTAAATTAATTAACACTTGCCTTTACATATGTAAAATTATTGTATGTAGTACAAAGCCACACTGTATGTTTTATTTGTAAGAGTTAATAGGTTTAACAATATGTTCTGGTGACAGCTATTAAACAGAAAAAAAAAATTATTAGCAATTATTGGTATCGTTTTTCTAGATACTGATTTAAAACGCATTCTGTATCAAGTATAGACAATTTAGATTGCAAAATGTGCTGCACCAAAATCCACATCGGAAGATGGAAAACACGTATGCACTAAATCAAGGGCGAGTAGTACAGTTTGAACACGTATTCGCAATCTCTGCTAGCTTTTGATTTACGCCATGCTAAATTAGAGTACTCATACACTATCGTAATACGGCAGAGTTTGCGTCTAATTCGCAGTCAAAACTTGTCGCAATTAATTGTCAAAGTTGGGTGCGAGGTAGCGAGTCGTCCGTGTGTTGAACCATTATATTAGAAAGTAATTTAATAGTTATTACAATAACAAAAAATTATTATTGTATACAAGATACTTGACAAAACGTGGATAGATAATTCGGATAGTGGGAATAGAACAATCACTTCATTAATTATCAAAAATATTTCGTTTAGTGTAATATCCTACGCTTTCAAAGATTTACCCTTTTTTTTTAAGTGAAAATCTTATTATTTTTTCAATAATGTTCCTAGGTATAGATGATAATATTATAGTGTCGTATGTTTATAATGATGACAATGAAAAAACTGTTAGAATATTCGTACATAAGTAAATATAACTTTCGGTTAATTAAAATGGCTGGAACACTCAATTTCCATGTAACCCCTCAAATCTTAAAATTGTAAATAATGCCTGCGTTGTATGAGGAATTCCTATGCAAAATTCCAAGTTTTTACACTTTTCATTCTGTTTTGAAAAATGATTTAAAAAATCGGTAAAATTCGCGTTTATTCCGTAAAGCGTTTCTGCGAAGTTTTAAGTTCATTATGCGATTATTTATATTTTTTCTAAACAAATAATATCCTTTTTTATTCTTTTAGTGATTGCATTTCAAACCCCTTTTTTACTGGATGCCTATGTTATATGAGAGAGGAATTTTTGTACAAAATTTCTAGTTTCTAAACGCACGTACGTACATTATAAAGTGCTTAAGTATAAGAGCTTTAAGACCATTTCTCACTCCGTTAGATATTGAACTTTAGAAATGGATAAAACACGTGATAAATTATTAGTTTGGTAGATTGTTCGTCCAAAATTTCAATTTGATACGCGTTTTTCTGCATTTGCTCTATAATCCCATAAGAGCTGAGATATGTAAACAATATCCTAAGATCCCATGGGAGTATAATTATGGAAGTCAAGTAGCTTCCATGGTTCTACTCGCATGATGTAGGGATGACGTACAAACTTCAACACCGCTTTTCATCTTTTTATAATTCGAGTTTTGAAAAATATTTCCTTAGTGTTTGTCTACGTATTGTAAATGGCCTGCGCGTTGTCATTGTTCTTCTTTCATATATAGGTATTGATAGTAATATTCTATTATATATTTAATAAATCTTTTATAAGTTTATTTGATATTGATCAAAAGCACTAATCTATAAAACCAATTTTTCAAGAGCAGCTTCAATTTGAATGCAGAATAAAATTTTATTTGCGAGATATATTTTCGTATGTTATTCTTTATTGCGTTTGGTTGTGCTGTAGTGTAAAAAAATAAACGTGCATGGGTAGTGGTGTTGAGAACTTTTTTCTGCAGATACCGAAATGATATGTAACATGTCACATTTTGCGCGTAGATCTGATATTATATCGAGGATTATATTATACAGCCTGTAAAAAACTGAAAATTATGAAAAATAGACCATTCGTTTAAATATGCAAACTAAACAAACCAGTGTGTTAAATTAATATGCACCTGTAGTTTAGAAGAAAAAACCAGGCGCGCCATTTTATGTTTCATTCCCACCTACATCCTTCATATTAGCATAAGTGTGAAAATAAAATAAAACCTGTGAACTTGAATCCAGCGAACCAGACGGCGAAAGGACGGGACAAAGATGTTAAGTAATCCATGGGTCTCGTACTTGCCAAGACACCTAAACATTAGTCATTTTGAACCCACGTGGTAGGTATTTGTGAATGATTTCATTCAGGAAGCTGTCACTTGATGACGGCTTCCACCATGCAGTGGGTAAGATTATCATTTCAGAATTTTTACAAGGAACACACAAATTTTTAAATCATTGAAAGTTACCGTTGAAAAACAATTTTCATTGGGCTTTTTAGCAATATTAAATAAAATAATAAATACAAGAAAAATAATTTTAAATTTTATTTTGATGTTAATAAAAAAATAAGACTACGCTTTCACAAAAATAATTTTATCTTTGAACCCTTTCTTTTAAACTAAACGGTGTTAATGACGTTTTACCTGGAACCTTGTATAATATTTAAACTCTGCTTAACCTGATTTTACATTTTATTTATAAATGATGAACATTTCAAACAAGAAAATTATTTTTCTCTGTGCTTTGCTTTATTGTTTTTTGTTTAATTAACAGCATTCGGTACCCGGAAAATAAATAACATACAAAAAAAATATCTCTTAATAAAAGAAACATGGAAAAAATCCGAATACGTTCACATACAGATTATAAGCATAAAATCAACAACGAAACGGATTTACGTTCGCGAGTATAAATAGATATCGCCCGAAATCTTCATATAACTGACGGAGCACTGTTTACGGATTAAACAACCGGAACGTAACGCAAACACGTAGGTACAGTCGAAGTTACGTAGACGTCTCTACGTTGGTATATTGTAACTACAAATGTTTCTGCTTACACCCTTAGGCGGATATAATGAGGCCGTGTCGGCTTACCACTTAGTTGGTACTTTATAGGACAGTGAATTTCAATATTCTTGATTTGACAGATCGGAAGTATTCGCGAATTTTCGAATTTTCAACATTAGTTTTCTAACTTGAATCTTATTTCTTCGCATTAAGGTTTAAATTTGTTAAATAATTTCTGCGATGATTATAATGAACTTCGACTTTAAAAATACGATCATTTCGGATGTGCCGAATTAAGATAGTTGATCTGTAATTGATATTACCAGTACGGCTCTTATATTTATTTCAGGATTAATAAATTCACAAAAAGTAGAGTTGAATCTAAAGGGTATGTATTTTAAATGGTTACCTTTATTAAGTCACTAGCAACCGCCCGCAGCTTCGCTTGCGTAGACTACACATTCCTGTTTTAGGTAGTATTAACTTTCGAAATGGTTTATACATACTTTTTGCTGAAACTAATATTGGGTACACCCATTCAAACTTTCAATCTTCATTCTCCCCACTCCTTTAGAAAAACCGATCCTCCCATACTTTTCACCTCTCGTTTCCCACCCTTAAAATGTGGAAATCCAAAAACCCTGAAAGACATCATTATTTTTTTATGTCAAAATTTTTATGTTTCTAACTTTAAAGAACAAAGACTGGTACAAAGCCCTTCCGTCCCTACCTCCTTATATTTTAAATTTCCAAATATTCGTTTCATAAAAAATTGATACGTTATAAAATAAACCACTGTTCCAAACTTCGGCTTCCTAGACTTAGTAGTTTCGGCTTTATCTACGTTGATACATCAGTGAAGACAAACGACAGACAGACACAAAAAGAAGCTGATGTCACTCTTGACAACCTTCTTTCACGTCTGCAAAGTTTCATTAAAATCTTTTGAGCCGTTTTGAAGATTAGCTTGAATAGACACATAGACGTACAGACAAACAGACTCCTTTTCATACCCGTGAAATTTCATTAAAGTCGGTTTAACCGTTTTGGAGATTAGCTCGAATAGACCGATGGACGTACATACAGACATACAAAAAGTAGCACATGTCACTTTTGACCACTTCCTTTTCATATCTGTGAAGTTTCATCAAAATCATTTTAGCCGTTTTGGAGATTTGCTCAAATAGACAGACAGACAGATAGTATTAATTTATACATATAGCCTATAGCCTTCCTCAATAAATAGACTATCCAACACAAAAAGAATTTTTCAATTCGAACCAGTAGTTTCTGAGATTTGCGCGTTCAAACAAACAAACAAACAAACAAACAAACAAACAAACAAACAAACAAACAAACAAACAAACAAACAAACAAACAAACAAACAAACAAACAAACAAACAAACAAACAAACAAACTCTTCAGCTTTATAATATTAGTATAGATTGCGAACAAAACTAAATTTTCGAAAACTCAGAAAATTTTAACTTATATATTAAAGTTATATGTAAAGATGATTGGGTTTCATTAGCATTTTACCTGTAACGTGATTGAATAACGTGTACTTCACACGTTTTCTTTTTGAGGAGTAATTAAGAATGTCTTTTAAATTCAAACAGTACCTACCTACTCAAGTAGAATCTCATTCGCAGAATCTTTGCAAAATTTTCAGTCAAAGTTTCCAAATATATGAACTAACATGTATTTTAATTTCCGAACATAATTGTGTTTGTTTTCATTTCACGGTGTCAAGCGACTTATCATCGATTTCATTGAGAAACACCAATTTACGTAAATGGGTTTAAAAAATATCGCCTACTCTTTACACATTTTATGACTTATAATTAAAAAAATCCTTCAATATTTACCCCGATGTTGGTTTGTATTCAACTCAAGGAATAAATGATAGAAGTTGCAACTTGAAAGTACGATTGTCGAATTCACAACTTAACGTGGCCAACGTAGCGGAATAGGCTTGTCGCGTATGTCATTGCGGATGTGTTAAATTACACAACAGGCTTAAGCCGGTGCCGCGGGGCGTCGCGGTGTTAAGCGTTGCCCTTTATCGCGCAGCCGGATTTGCACTTATTTAGGCACTCGACTGGATGGATTTAGCATGTGAATACCGGCCGTCTTCCCGATTACAATGACAATGGGACGCCGACAATGCGTGCCGACCGACTTAATTAATCATTGTGCTCCCGGATTAACACGCGGTCCATTCAATGAACTTAACTCGTTAACGGATTTAAATCGACACCGCCAACACTCGGACAGAGTTGTGTTGAGCTGAAGGTCTGATGGAAGTTCTACCGGCTTAAGAACAGGTATAGTTGGTACATTGTTAAACTCCCAAATAGTTTATATAACTATAATGTAGTTCATAAAATGCCATTAATATGTTAAAAGTAGTAAATTTTATATAAATAATTTTTAAATGCAGAGAATAATTACTTTTGCAGCATAATAAACAAAAACCTCTAACAAGCATAAAGCAGAATGTTTTCACGTATGGCGGTTGACATGCTTGTTTTTCCATGGAAAGTTTTTTTTATTCAAGTAACTTTTTATGGAATCTATGTATTTATTTTCTAAAATATATTATGTGAATCCATTGAACATGGCGCCAATCTGACAGTATGATTCACCAACAATTTTGTTTAGACATTAAATTAAAAAAAAAGTAATATAACGGATGCCCAATCTGAAAATTTGTTTTTTAGAAACGTCAAAAAAGCAGGGAACAAAAAAAATTACAAAAATGAGCCGGTCGGCACGCGAAACGCACACTAAAACGCACAACAAAAAATTTTCCATTACAGGTCCGTGTTGCGCTCTCACACTCGTTAATATAAATTGAATCCAGTTGATGCATTAATTTCCTGTCGGGCATATCGTCGCTTAAGTGCTCGAAATAATAAAAATCTGCTCTCGGACAACAGAGACATAGTAAACACAAAGGACTAAGTACCCTGATGCGATATTAAATTTAATAAGAATATAACCCGTTCGCACATACGCATCGCCCTCAGATGTCATCTCAGGCTTCTCACGGTATGTATTAGTCACATTAAACATTTCGTAGGATAATTAAAAAAAACTTATTTTTGTACAAATCGTAAGACGATTTCAAAAGTATGATCTTTGCGAATTCTCTCCCAGTCTTCAAATATGCAAAGAACAACGGCGAAATCTTATTTGAATCAAAATTGAGCGTCTAGAAGAACCTATAAACGGATTTGATTCATACAAATATTTACGTTTTTTCAAGTTAACATTTTAACTGAGGCAAGTCGAGTAAAAAAAATAATTTTAACTAGAATTATAATTGACTTTTGGTATTGTGCGATTCAACAAACAGTTCTGAATAGTTCTTTTGCCGTAACTTTGGCAGCCCTGGTCGTCAGTACAAATACATGTTGGTGATTGGTGTACATTTGAACATTTTTTTATCTGCACCAATCACCAACATGCATTTGTGCTGACAGCCAGTGCTGCCAAAGTGACAGCGAAGGAACTATTTCTTATTCCAAGCTATTTGATGAAACCATGTTGAACCTGTTGAAACCATAGTTTAATGTTATTCTTCCGCATATATTTTTCCACAAGATTTAAAACAATCGATTATTATCGACTCGGCGTGCAATACTATTAATAAAATCGATTATACCCATAACAGGTTCAAAACAATACTATCGAAGCCATTCTGTCACCGCAATCGACCCTCTAGCAATTACCATACAAGTACCTGGTACTTGTATGGTAATTCATCCATCGTTCGTTCTTTGGTATTGAATTAAGTAGTTTATTTGACATCAATCGATAATAAATCGATATTATGTGACCACACTAATGGTAACACTCAAACCACCGAGTAACTCAACTTAGACCTGCTCAGTGCTCAGCATGGGTAAACATGGGTGCTCAGCAGCATGCTCAAACGTTTTTGCTTTGTGTTTTGTTGTGGTTCTAATTATGTAACTGGTTTAAATGTTACCTCGTAATGAGAATAAAGATTCAGTGATTTGATATTACGGTCTTTAGACGTCAAATCAGTGTCTGGAATGGAAAAAATAGATATTTGTATAAATTACAAAGAACATAACCTATAAAAGTTCGGAACTGAATTCCTATTATTCTCGGCTCTTTTTTATAAAACTTCTTGCATAAATAAGCTCAAAAAATTACGCTGAAGACAATAATATTTACTTTACTTATACACGGTAAAAAATAATGTCTCATAACAAAGCAAATTGCTTTACTTCAACGCAACGAGCGATTTGCATATTAGGAACGCAATATTGTCTTAAAAACAGAATAAAATATTGTTAAAATTATAAACTTGCTTGAAGTATATAACACTTCATTTAATAGAATGCATATTGTTCAGGTTGAATATTCAGTCTTCAGATAACAATATCATTATTTTGATAGCATTACCTTTTATTATAACTCAAGCAGGCATTATCTTGTTTCAACACTCTGAAAACTTTAAGACAGCATTATGCTCATCAATTTGAATTAAAAATTTCTTAAATCAAAGTGGTTTTATTTTGATCTATTAAATTTTAATGTTAGAAATATGAATATTTTATCTCAAAGTGAGAAGATTTCGTATAGAAGAAAAATATAATATTCTCAAAAATATTATGTTAATTCTTGTTGGAACAAATCTTCATCTTAAATTAATCATCCAACTTCTCAGAAGAACCAAAGTTATTTTGTTAGATTAATATTTTTTTTTGTTGTGACGAGTAATATTATTTTTCATAGGATAAAATAATACTTTTACTTGAATAAATTATTGTCTTAAACTAAAGATTTGTCTTTTCAGAATAATAAAATATAGCGTTCCTTCAAGCAGTATTTTCTTAAAATGACAAATTATTGTAATTCATTTAAACATATATTGTTTTGAGTTAATAAAGATAATTTATTTGATATAAAGCATCATTTGTCTTGTAGAAAACCAATTTGTAACTTGTTTTTGTAAAGCATTGTAAACATTGTAATTATTCCATATAGATACTTAATTTCATTAAACTAAGTACATATATGAACGAATTACATTTAAAATGATTTACAAAAAACAAGTTACAAATTGATTTTCTACAATACAAATAATGCTTTATACCAAATAAATTATCTTCGTTAACTCAATAACATTTAGATGTTTTAGTACCTATGTAATTTTAGTAATCCGCAAACGATGTTTAAGAAACAGAAATAACGTCCATCATCCTAACATAATTTGTTTTTAAAGAAATAATTTTAAATGTTCATACAAAATAGCTTGTGAATTACTAAAATACATCAATAAAATACTTAAATGAATGTAAAAAATAATCACAATGCTTTGTGAATAAGTTTCTTGAGGAAATGAATAAAAATAAAACAATTTTTATTAAAGTTTACACAATTTTATTTAAACCACATTACACGTTCCTTGTCCGTAGAACAAGGCCCTCAAAACTACCAGCACGTCCGAATTTTTTTTGTTATTATTTATTTTTTGTAGCTTTATTATTAACTAGTTATTAATAAAAATGATATAAAAGTTTTTTATTTCGCTTATTTAAAATCATAAAAAAAAATATAGAAATAGAATAATAGAAAAATCGTTGTCTATTTAAAGGCCCATGAGCATAACAAACAATCATCATAAAATTGAAAAAATTCCAACGAAAGCTGGCCAAAGATCATACAAACTACTTATAGCATTATGCGTCCACACTTTATAACATTGAAGTCCCCATACATATTCCGCTTGTTTTGTTTTAAACATACTCTATTTCACACGGCCGACACGTGAAATGCAGACTTACTCATGCGTCCGTCTGCAAAATCACCATAAGATTTGTATAGGTTGCATGACTCCATACGGAGTCATGGAAGTGTCGATGAAGAAAATTTATGACTCCAAATGGAGTCATGGACAGGTAACGGGTTAAGAAACGCAATTATGCCACATAAACAATAATTTACAATCGAAATTCACATTATAAAAACAAACATTACAAAATCTACCAGTGAAAAGTTATTCAAGCTCAAGAAAAAAGTTTACTATATAGAAACATATGATTGCCCTTGGATATTTCTTATGATGGTAGGTGCCGATGAATAGAAATTTTTAAGCATTACAAAATCTGTTTCACTTGTTATCTTAACCGAGAAAGCATGGAAGTGTTCATTATAACAAATAGTTTTTAATATTGTACAAGATAAATATACGTTATCTTCCTCATTTTCTGAAACCAGAACATTGTTTATGATGTAAAATAATGGACAATCATTTTCATATTTAAAAACTAGGACACTAGAAATATCATACTTTACTCCATTAATCTCATAATAAGAAATACTGACATGATTGCAATTCGCTATATTACGAGGTATTAAATTAAAATCATATTCTAGGATTCTACCATGTTTTACAACAGGTTCAAGGCCCTTCTCAGCCAAAAACCTGTAACAACATTTTAATTGCATTCTCATAGCTATTGAATAAGGTAAATTTTTTCTACTGCTTATTGATTGTGATATCGTTTTTAATTCTTTGTGCTTTGCTTCATATTTAAAAGCGCTTATTAACATTGGAGGTCCTATTTTTTCTATAATGCTGCAATAATGTGTTAAAAAATGATACTTTGGTTTAAGACCACTTGCAAATAAGTCAATGTACATTTGGTGATGTCGACTAATCAACTCTTTTAAATATTGCAATATCTCTGAAGTAAATGTCTGAGACATTAAAATTTCAGTTAATTCAAATAATACTAAATAATAACCCCACACTTTGTCATCATGATGAACCAAGTCTCCAATAATAAATCTGAAATTTCTCACTAGACATAACATTTCTGAAGCTGAGAAAATTATATATTTGTTTACTAAATGTTGTTTGGTTATAGCCGGTGGACAATTTTTTTCGGAGTTTTGGTAAGTGAAATATTTAATTCTCGAATTCAAATGATCTAAAGAAAATATTTTTTTTGTTACAAAATATTCTATTATTAATGCCATACTATATCTATGCACACCTTCACACAGATCATGCATGACATCACAAGTAAGGTTATCATACATGTGAAAATGTTTCAATGAATGCCAAACACAAAATTCTTTAATTCCCAAGTTTTCTTCCAAATGTTTCATGTAATTGTTTTTTGTGCGAATGTAGGACTCATTTTCTACAGTTAAAGTTTCTGTTTCATGTTTAGTGGCAGTACAAAACCGGCAAAAATATATTGCTGAAAAGCTTTCATAACATCCAAGAATAGAATGTATTCCTAAATTATCCCCAGATATAACAGCTAATGAAAACTTTATCTTGTGGATGTGATTTCTGACTGTAATTTCAATTCCTTTACTTTCTAAATACATTAGTTCTGATATTAAACCACCAAATACAGCTTTATTACCAAATTCGATTCTGTCAGCCGTGTGAAATATTAATGCAAGAAAAATATTTTCTAGCCTACTAGCTAAATCGGGAGGCATTGAAGCAATAGATATATAAACTGCTCCAATTTTATAACTCCCTGCGTGACTGCCAAGTGGATTTCCACTTTCGAAATCGTCGTAATATAGTACTAGTGGTACTCGTAATTTTACGTCTGTTTCAGTATCAGTACTACTTTTTACACTACTCCACAATGAACCTTGTGTCACGTTTCTAAGGGCATCACATGAATCTATTAAATTCTGCTGATATTCAAATATTACATCAAAAACATTGGGAATTTCAAGAAATAATTTTAAGGTTTCTCTCAATGGAATCATATAGGCCACTCTATTTTTTAAATTTAAAAAAATCTGTCCATCTTTACGTTTTTGATCTTTGCTTATACCAATTTTTATTTCAATAGGTTTAATTAACGTACTGGAGGAATGAAAATATTTGAATCTTTTGTATTCGGTTTTAACATTCATAAAAGCATTTTTAAAGTGAAATAACATCAAATTTATTTTTTCAACAGCATCTGAATGATTACTGAACACATCTTGAGCAAATATAGTGTCAAGAGATTGTTTCAGAGCATTTAACACATCAGTAAGAAACACCCTTTCTACCAAATCTATTAATGACTGAATTACAGACCGAGACAAGTTTAAAGTACCATGTAATTGTGAAACAAAAAGTTCTACTGATGAAGCAAGTATTTTGAGAAATTCCGGTAACTTAATTTCTATAAGTTCAAATATTGGTTCCGACTGCTTATTTAATGAGCCTTCTTGTATAGTAGTATTAATATTAGAAGGTACATTGGTTTCACCAGAAAATGGACTGACAACAGGACAAACATCTACTATATTTTCTTCCTTACTATTTATTTTACGTACTGTAAATAATTTATGGCACGAAGTCAAATGGTCTTTTAAGGCATATTTATTGTGATATGTTCTGTTACATTTACTTTCAGGACATTTGAAATAATGTTTAACCCCATGAAAATATTCAATGTGAAATATATACTTCTTGTAATTAAGGAAATTTTTCCCACATTTATCACACTTCATAGTGGTAGATAGAATTAGGTTTAGATGATACAATATAATATTAAAGTATGAAACAACAAAACAGATGAGGACAGTTAATTTTAAGAGAAGAATTTTAGTAGTAGAACCTTTCCACTAAAATTGTTTTTTTTTTCAATAACTAGAAAGTTGAAAGCTACTTTTCATTGAAAAGTAAATATTTGTACTATTTATGACATTACTATTATTAATACTATTAATGACAATGTCATTTATACTATTTATGAAAATGTAATTCCTTATCTTTTAGACATTCTATCACTTTAATCAAGTCATTTTTCGAAACGTAGGAACCTTAAATTATAAAAATTTGACCAATACTGGTGTGAGTAAATTAAAGTGATAGAATGTCTAAAAGATAGGGAGTTACATTGTCATAAATAGTATGTATGTTGTAAATGCAACGTTGAATTATTAAGTATAGATGGTCAGACATGCATGGGTATCGTGCGTTAAATACATGGTATATTTTAAAGAGTGTGTCGAATGCCTTTGATGCAGACTGAAATGAATACCGAATTTGATCTACAACAACAAATAACATGTCGATGCTCTGGAGAGTCTCGCCCTGGACAATGACGTATGGCTGTACTGGTTGTTTCCTGCTGGCTGCTTTCTTTTGTTGCTTGACGACAGCTTCTTCAACATCCCCAGCACCCTGCACATAAAAAAATCAAAATGTAACATTATAGCTTGTTAGTTCTAAGCACGTTCTAAGGGGCCGTCCATATATGAGTAATTTTTTGCCGAGTGGGTAATAGCTAATATTTTTAACACCCTCTCCTACGTCATGTTACCTACTTCTGCAGACAAGACTCCTCTCCCCAATCATATATAATTATAGGCTGCGGGCACGAAATTTGCGTCGCCCGAGCGTAAGGGCGCGGCGCGGAGCGGCGGTTTGTATAACAGACGGCGCTTGCGAGTGGCGGCGACCATCATATAGCCGCTGCTCTGCAACTATATTAGTCTAAGATCCGGGATTAAAAAAATATACCCTCATCTGTTAATTGGATGAAATAATGTTTTATAGGCTGATTTCAATGTAATGAATTTATATAAACAACCTCTGCCACCATAGGTCTGCTACAATTAATAGCAAGTAATTAATTAACAGTCAATTTATTTATAATTTTTACCTTCACATGTTAATTACATGAATCAAGCAGAAAATTTCAATATTTTATATTATAAACCTTGTTTTAGTAGGCAGCCATCTCTATGACATCTGTATAGATGTCATTACCTGCAGCCAGGTGAGTACAGGTAGATAAATTTAACATATTTCCCTCATATGTTAAATAAAAAAATCAAGCGCTATATTAAATTGCGTCGAATTTAATAATTGAAGCATAAAAAACTTCACGGTAAGTGCGAAATAATGCTATAATATTTTTTCAGAGGAACATTTTTTTAAATTCTTTTTACCTAAAATCTCTAATTTTTAAACTATTTTTTCTAAAACTTAATATTGCACAATATTCGACAAATTTACAAAATTATGTAGAAACTTAGAGCTGTAGTTCTATCTTTATTTTTCTTATACTACAACTCTCATCTTCTTTATCTATTCTAGTACGTTTAAATAGGCCTGGTATGCGCGCGCATGGATTCTACGCTTTCCTTGTTCATTGAAAGAATTTGTAATACTCTGTCTTTCTCTTCGCATTGAGCTCCCATTGTCACCGTGAATTTTCATTTTTATTATTTATCTCTGGCTGCATCAACTTTTTACATGGCAGCCAAGGATTATTGTGTTTAGAATTCGACGCGATTTAATATAGCACTTGAATTTATTATATATATATATATATATATATATTTTTAATCCTGGATCTTAGACTATATGGACGGTCCCTATTTAACGAAAACGTCAAATGAAAGGTAAATCGTATAACGTACAACTGCCCAACGGTAGCTGCGCAATGCGCCAGGAGTTATTTCATGCTCTCTGTTGGTCAAGTATTATATAATAGAGCAATGGACAACATGAAATCACCTCACGTACCGCGCAGCAAACATGGTAAAATGCTTACTTTCACATGAACAATTAGTCCTTCAATGGATTCAATTGTGGAAAATTTCCAATTTTTCCCATGTCGGCCCTTTGGTGGTACTAGGCATGCCAACAACGTAATTTGAGTCGGAATTTTCTTGTCTGTAACAGAAAAAAATATATTAATTAATAATAAACAGATTTCGGCCCGCGACTTCATCTGTAGGGGAGACTGGTGACACTTGATCCCTCGGGAGACTTGATCCCCATTTGATTTTCCAATAAAAATAAGTATTTTGTTTTCTTTTTACTGGCAACTCCAGATGTCAGTTGCTGTTGAATACAACAGATGTCATTTTGACTGTTGGTTGTCTGTGACAATAGGAAGAAGGTGAATTTTGTTTAACGGTTGACGATTTTGTTTATTTTCAGTGTGCTTAAATTGCATTTTAATTGTAGATACATGTAAATTAGTTATTGTTTCCGTATTAGATTACATAGATGGTTTAATTTAAGGGTTAAAAAGCGTATTAAGTAAGTAAAAATGCGCTCTAATATTATACTTATAATTTTTTTTCGTAATCGTACTAATCAGGTACACTTGATCCTTTCAGTATGGGGATACTTGATCCCAGGATCAAGTGTAATGGCCTGTAAAGGATGACATTTCAGAAATTGCAAGATATCAAGTGGTAAAAAGAATTGGTGAACCCATTATTAAAAAGACAAGCAAGCAAACAGTGTCCATCGATTTTAAAAAATCATTACGTTTGTATGGTTTAGACTAACTATATAGGTACATGAGACTACAAAGTAAAAATATTGGTCTAGTTTTCCGAATTTTGAATCTATTGTTGTTTTGTAATACGATTATTTGAAATATTTTAGATACATTAAAAACAAAAAAAAAGGGATCAATTGTCCCCAGTCTCCCCTATGGACTGATTATAGGTACTCTTGTAAAAAAAGGAGAATAATAACAAAATTGAAATATCGGGTAGTTCCGGTAAGGCAACGTAAAGTGTGAACAAATTACCTCTATACTTTTAATCACTATTCAAATGTTAACTATAATATAACGTTTGACATTGTCTTTATAAACTAGGGTTCCAAATTTACCTTCTTCTATAGTAGCTTCTAATTCATCCAACAGCGTTTTTCCGAACTCGTCCTTGATTAATGATTTTTTTTTATCTAGTAATTTTTTAAAAAACGGTTGCCATTTTAAGTGAAAGCAAACAGATTTGTCTGGATACATTAAGTTAAAGTCTAGGTTAATCTAGAACAAAATAATTTAAAATTTAAAACTTTACCACAATAAATTAATTTCAACAATAGACTTAAATGAAAAAATCTCTCACCAAAACATCGCTCCGCAAGTCATATAAAATTTTCCAATTTTTGAAAAAGTCATGGATCGTGGCTGTCTCTTGAGCTCGTCGGACCTCAAAGGTTTTATTCCATAGGTCGATTACAGTAGACCACGGTTCATTATTAATGTTAAGCCAAGCAATATCTTCATTGTGAGGTCCTATGAAACAATAAAATGCGTGTTATTTAAAATCATTTTTAAGTTTGTGGTAATTTTTTTACCAATTTAGTAAATGATATTATCAAATATCCTTTATGTAAAAAATAACAAATGAAAAATACAATCACCATCATTGTCAAGGGCAAAATGTTTCACACTTGTATAAGTTGTTTCACTGCAGTCAGAAGATGATGGAGCCTTCCTTTTGCGTTCTTCAGATTTATAAATAATATTTCGTACTTTATCTACTAAACGCCCCTTGGCATATGTCGATTTACCCTTAATTGAATCTTTTTTCTTTATTGGTGGAGTAAAGTATGTCCCCAATAATTCCTTTGGGAAAAGAGCAATGATTTTTGAGCCAAGGACATTGTAGTCTTCGTATGTTAGACGACTAGAAAAAAAAGATAATGATAATTTATACATCCTACATGAGTTTACACAATAATATATATATATATATTATAATAATAATAAGTGCACATGGATGTCATTGTAATAATTTTAAGCATTTCAAATTAAAAAAAAAAAAGAATTAAGAAAATCATATAAATAAAACAAACAGGGAGGAGTTTCTAGCCGGGTATTCTCCTTCTATATAGTTTCCTGAACCGGTACCAAACCTAATCAATTCATTTTGACTTTCAATAAGAGTGTGTACACATCTTATATTCAATAAAAACTTTTTGAATTTTAATATTTAGGTTTATTTCAAATTTTTGCATATGATTTATCAAATTCAAAGATTACACTATGTATAGTCGCTAAATTTAATTGTTGACTCCCTGCATATATTTTGTGTCTTTATTTGGTAGTAGGTATATTTGTCATTGTGATATATTGTTTTTTCTTTCTAGTATCGAGCAAATAGTTATGTTAATAAAATATACCATATTATGTATTATATTACCAAATTAGTTCGATTTGGGGAGGGGGCAACAATAAAATGTGGCAATAGTGCACATGCAGGTATACAATGGAATACTAAATACAGATAATACAAGTAAATAATATAAGTAAATAGATGCAAGTACTCACTATTTTACAATATATGTAAAAATATGCCTCACTATGATGTCTGTCAACCTACTTTTCCGCGTGTGGTCTAAATACCCATAACTGTTGTAGTACGTGAGCACGCTGTTGCCACCAGGAGACGTAGACAGTAGAGTCTTGAGATCAAAATCAGGTAGGGGTGGCTTGCCACAAAGTATGCTATCAAAGTCAAAACTAATATTGCTTAGGTTAGCTTCGTTTTCTTTATTTTTATCTATAGCTTGGGGCACTTCTTCAATGACTATAGTACTGTTCCAAGTTCCATTGCTAGAAGCAGTTACAGTATCATCGGTTGCCGTAATGTACTCTGACAGTTTGGATTTTAGTTCTAATCTAATATTTATTGGTGGGCAGAGCTCCTTTAGTATGTCTGGATCTCCAGAAAGCTGTTTAAGGTGTGCGAGTGTAATACCATTAGCTGTAAATAAAAATAGATATTTTAAAAATTAGAATCCTGTAAGATAGATATACAATATACTCTTAAATGGAAAGAACAAATTTACAAACAAACAGAAAAGAAATGCTCACTCCTCCATGTGCTCAAAATTTAGTAGCATTACATTTTTTTTCACCCCTGTTGACTGACACGACTTCACAAGTAAGGTAGATAGGTACTTATTCCACTCCATGAGGGATATAACAATGTACTATTGTTGATATCTACTTACCATTGAAATTTTGAATAATTTCCGGTGGTATATTCCAATAATGTAATAGATCTTCCACCGAGTTAACAGGGATATTGCTTTGATCCGCCAATATTATACTGAAAAACGATATGAAAATGCATTTATAATAACTTTGCTGAACACACTGGTATGTACACTCATTAAGTTCAGCCAATTGAGTTAACGTTTCAGCATGTCGTGACGTGATGTGACATGATGTAACAAAGTGCATCCATCCGAACAAGAATTACATTTTTATAGACATGAAGTGGAGACAAGAAGGCGAGTTCACGTCACGACACGTCCAATTGCAGCTCTGAAGGGTTTCCAAAAAAACATCATTGCTACCAAATTTCTTATAAAGACTTCGTAATCTTCGTATTTTATATTTTTCAATAAATTTGTTTAGATGGGGTGCGCATTTATAAGAAAAAAATATTTAATAAATATTAATTGTGGAGTCATAGTAACATTTTGTCGATGAGACTGTTATGCATAGATGTAATGTTATCCGAGGATTCTACTTTTACTTGGTCCGAATTGAACCTTCTTGAGCAGCGAGCTGTTCTTTAGAGTTTTTTTGCAAAGCATTGTCATCGCGAAGGAAGTCCCGCGCGGCGAGCGCAAGAGCAAAGCTCCTTCATAGTGAGGAGCCGCCGAAGCGAGTCTTTTGGCGAAGCCCACTTAACTTCTTTTTGAATTGTAGAAACCATAAATTATTATTTTTATAAATAATACACCTTAATGATGTGTATCAATTGGAAACCCATACGAGTCAAAATATGGTTGGAATACTAACCCTGCCATGATCACTTTCCACAGCTCAAACCTGTTTATTATCTTGAAAATTTTGAATAAAGCTCCACATCAAACTATGAAAACTATGGATCGAACCTTAGATCAAATCAAACTGTTTGGCTTTGGACTGTTTTGGAATAACTGAACATGAACTGAATTAAGCCAGAACGAACTTCGGAGCAAATTGAGGCGCGCGATGTAAAATGACATAAGTCAAAAAAAAATATTTTGTCGATCTTATACGTACATTTGTATACATAGTCAGACCATGTGTTATAAAGCTTTATTTGCGTAAATACAATAAATAACTAATGAAAAGTAAGTTTAAAGGTCACGACTTAGATCCCCGCCCGAAACAAGTAGGTAGATAATTAGGTAGGTATATGCATTGTGCAAAGTGTACAACATGTTTATTCCATATAATATTTAAATGGGTGATTTAAATGCGCAAACAGTAAGCAAAAAAATCCGAACGGTCATCTTTTTTAATAATTGATCCTTTTTTTCTTAGACATAAAATAAATCAATTCAATCGATATTTTAATCTGTTTAGAGCAACGCAAAAAAATTTTGAGATGTATAGAAATTATGTCTGATAGTTACTTGTTGGCCCCCAAAACTAACAGAAATAAGCTTTACGTATCTTAAATTTTTGATACTTTTTTTATATAGGTAATTCGATTTATTTAAATAACTTTTTTTGTGCTTTCATATTTTGAGCAATTTACAGCTTCAATAAATTATGCTTGAATACTTATTTTTATTAAATTACAGTCAAGTTAAGAGTAGAAAACAATTCAAGACATTTGATATATTCAAACACTTAGCATTTATTTTTACTAAAGACGTATACTTAATTATAATAACTTTGATAATTCGATTCGAGATCGAAAATTCGATTTGCTCGCTCATCTCACGTGATTCATATATTCCTAATGGGTTGGAACAGTAATGGGAGTGCCCATGTATTTGGTTTTTATTGTATTTTTATATTAAAAAGCAGCATAGATATAAAAACCTTCAAGTATTAAAAAAGAGCAATAGAATAGAAACAGAAAAGAGGACAAAATATTATTTTTGTATACCAAATATTAATATATAAAATAATGTAGTTCATTTATGAAATTTATCCGTAGATCAACTTTTATCATAAAGGTACGAATTGACTAGAGGCCCCCTTCTGTGTTTACCGTAGAACCACTCATACACTACCTGGTGAGTGTATGATATCGAGTTTTGTACAAAGTTTCAGTGCGCAAAGTCCCCACGCGCAGTTTTTACCCCCGCGCGCCGGTACTAACCCCGCTAAATTGCGAAATGTCATTTACATGCTGTAACGTGACATTTATGACTATTAAAACCGGACGCGCTGTAAAATTAATTAACTCTATGATTTATATAGACGCAACAATTGATATAAAAACTAAACATAAGAAAATACATCATTTACTTTAAAAAATACTTATTTACTTACAATAGATCCATTAGATTTTACATGATTAATTAATACCGCTTCTAGAAATTGACCGCTTAAAAATCATACAATCAGCGAATTCTTCGGAATTAAAAAAACCCCTTCCGTTATCGTATATTCTCACCTATCAGGAGTTGTTAAATATATTTCCGAACGTGATCATCCAACTTCGTCTCTTTTGCACACATTTGAATTTTTTTTTGCGCTCTACAATTAGCTAAGGAAAACTTACAAGTGTTTGTGTTTTAGACGTAGAAAATAAGCTTTGAAGATTAGACTTTAATAAGTTTTAAACAGTTATTCAAATCAGAAAGCTGTTTTGTAATAATTCGGTAGTACCACATTTTCTAATATACTGTTTTTATGTTTTATATTGAATCTAGGGTACAAAATAAGAAACCAAACATAAAAAATGTACATTAGAAAAGTGATCCTACCGAATTACTTTAGGGCTTAAAAACATCTGATCTGTAAGTTTGTATTGTTGATTTGTAAAGTTGGTACAATATTTTCGAAGATACAGTATTTCGATTATGAAAAGACGTGCGATGAGAGTCGGCTCGACTGAATAACTGACTTGGAGCCCGCCTTAGGTGTCAACGACCCTGAGTGTTATATTCAGCACAGTTACAATTTATATGGAGTAAGAGTCCAGAAAGCTAAAATCTATATAAGGTGAGTTTTTGAGATGGGACTCTATGGCTAAAACCTTAACTATGAGAAATAGAGAAAAGTATTGAATGGAGTCATGAGTTCGATTTTTAAGAAAACAAAAACTGCATATTAGCATTTTTGAAAAATCTGTTACTCAGGCAGGGAACCAAACTACTTGATTTATCATGATGATAAACTATCTCATTATTACCCAAAGAAAAATCTTTAGACGCCTTTTAAGCATATTGCGGATACGGAGAAGTGTGAGATTAGGCACAGTCAAAGTTTATATAGAAAATGAGTGCCAAAACCTAAAATTGATAAATAATATGTGTTACAAATACTGGTAATAGTCTGTCGCTTGATGCAATGGAATTTGACTTGCTCTGGCCTAATTATTATTGGTTGTTTCAAAAAAGCAAGTACGGTTTAATTTCGACCACTGGGCGACTACTACTTTTTATAAATATAATAAAACTTTTATACTACCATTTTGGTACGCACTACAAAACAATAAAGAACCACATTGGAGTGGTCCGTTATAGATATTAGCTCAAGCAAAACATTTTGTAGTATTCGTTCGCTTATAACTGTTTATAATTACAGTATTTATCTTATCTGCGTGTGTTTTCCTAAAAGCCAAATGAAGATTTTTTTTCAATATATATCATTAATATCATTCAATTTACAGAACTCAAATGTCTAAAATTCAAAAATCTAATTTTTTCGAATTAATTTTTTTCCAGCTATCATTTTCTATATGTGTTCTAAATATCATGCAAATAGCACAATCTGTTTAGGAACCAGATGCGTGACAGACAGACTTGTGGTCGATTTTATAAGGTTCTTCAGGCTGATTTTCTGGTAACAGAATTGTTTAATATGTGACAGATAGATACATGAATAAAAGTATAATATCAATATTCATATTTAAATTTTATTATTTATTTATTATTTTAGATTTAGCCACTTTTTACTTCTTACGGTGTGCGAGGCGGGCTCTCATTGGTTAGCGACATTTTATCCACTGCTGATTTGACAATTCGTCAGTGTTAGTTTAAGACTATGGGGGCTCAAAATGCTTGCTTTGATAAAATAAAAAATATATTCTTTCTAACGAAAACTCTTCCAATTGAATGAATAAAAAAAGCAGTCTCATTCCAACACATTATTTTTTTAAGTAAGAAAATTTGTTTTATCATTCAAAAAAAATATAGTTTCGGTAATGATAAAACTACTTAATTAATTCGAATTCTACTAATTTTGTTGATTCAATAATATTATTCCTGGTGTCAATAGTAGAACATTTCAACACTAGAAAATTGTAGTTTAAACAGAAAAAATGTGTGTTTTGGTGCAACATCTGCTTCTTAGAAAGAAAACATTACATAGTCCTATTTTCTAAGAACACCGTTGTGTTACAATAATGTTTAAAATGTTGCCTAAAGAATATATTATGACTTTGATTAACTTTATATTTTAATCTTTACTGAAAATAATCTTTTTGTTTCTTTGACACTATTTTTGTTTTTTTAAGATAGTTTCTTGACAAATTTTTATTCTGATTAGAACAATCCGTATTGATTTAACTGAAAAGAATAGTGTTTAAGCGAATTAATATTTTTTCAATCTAAAAATTTATTTTTAACAATATTTATTTTCTCTATATAAGAAATAATTTTTTACCGTGTAGACGCTACAATTAAGTCTCAAAAAAAATGATCTATGGGCGTCTGCCGTTGTTCTTTTCGTAAAGATTTGTTTTTCTATATATCTTCCGAGATATATAAGTCTACAGGTGGCCATAATATCTATTAACCAATGTTTACAGTGTTATACAAAGACACTGCACTCACGCCTAATTTTGTACTGTAACAGAGTGTAATGTAATACTATGAAAATTCAATATCCGGGAGTGTCGAATGCTTTTGTTTCCTTTGCGAAACGACACATGTTCCCATGCTATATCGGCATTACCGCAAAACGCTGTTGTCGTATCGCTTATATTATATTTGTCTATGGTTACATTTGAGTGGCTATCGTGTATCTGAAAAGTTTCAGTTTCAGAATTGAAGTGTTGTTATCAACCTAATTTTGCTAATCAGGTTATTTTAGATATTATAAGCACAAAATATATCCCTTCTTTTAAATCCGCTTCTTCGCTATAACGAGCATACTTATTATTTACTTTTTTATATCTTTATTAATGATTTTTCTGTATTTTAGCTAAGCTTATATTTTAGCTATACGTACGTAAAGTGTGAGAAAAATACTCGCTTTATAAAATGGTCACACAATAGTATAAAATTAATATAAATTTCACTCCATACAAAACGGTTTCAATGCTTTCAATGCTCAAACTCATTATTAAACGATTGAATTAATGGTCAGATTTGTTCAATATGTCGAAACATTTTAATTTTCACTACTCAATGTAATTTCACTTTATTTCACATCGAACGTTGATCGAGGCAGTATTTTGTTAATTATTGTTTAAACCTCAGGTTTAAACGATATTTTGGACATCGACGTCCGTATCTGCCGGTGTTTGGACGTAATTGTTAATTTACCCGTTTAGTGTTAACCATTTCATTTACTTTCATATAGTTAAATTTTTTTATGTGCTTCATCATCATCATCAGCATCAGCCCGTGTCTCTCCACTGCAGGATATAGACCTCTCCCAATGCTCGCCACCACACACGGTCCTCCGTCTTTCGCATCTAAATTTTATGTGCTTATCAATAATAAATGAATGACATTGAAGTTATTAAAATTCAAAAGACTGAAGCTTTATATGTTAATAAATTATTCTACATTACTTCCCACTCGCAGCTTTACAGTTTCAACTGTGTCCAATCCATACATTGTCGAATCCAATATTTGTGATACACTATATATATACAATATACATTTTCAGATATTTAACATAGAATCGTCAAGTATCCTTTTCTTAAATATAGCGACCGCCCGCAGCTTCGCTTGCGTAGACTACACATTCCTGTTTTAGGTAGTATTAACATTCGAAATGGTTTATATGTGGGTACTTTTTGCTGAAACTAATATTGGGTACACCCATTCAAACTTGCAATTTTCATTCTCCCCACTCCTTTAAGAAAACCGATACTCCCATACTTTTCACCTCCCGTTTCCCACCCTTAAAATGTGGAAATCCAAAAACCCTGAAACACGTCATTATTTATTTATGTTATAATTTTTACGTTTCTAACTTTAAAGAACAAAGACTCTCATACAAAGCCCCTCCATCCCTCCCTTCTTAAATTTGAAATTTCCATGTATTCCTTTCTTAAAAAATTAATACTCACGTTATAAAATAAACCACTGTTCCAAATTTCAGCTTCCTAGACTTATTTTTGGTACCTAGTTTTGGCGTTATCTACGCTGATAGATCAGTGAGGACAAACAACAGAGAGCCACAAAAAGTAACTGATGTCACTCTTGACAACCTTCTCTCACGTCTGCAAGGTTTCATTAAAATCGGTTTTGGAGATTAGCTCGAATAGACACATAGACGTACAGAAAGACAGACGGACAAAAAGTAGCGTGTGTCACTTTTGACCAACTCCTTTTCATACCCGTGAAATTTCATTAAAATCGATTTAGCCGTTTTAGAGATTAGCTCTAATAGACAGATGGACGTACATACAGACATACAAAAAGTAGTGTATGTCATTTTTGACCACTTCCTTTCTACATCTGTGAAGTTTCCTCAAAATCGGTTTAGCTGCTTTGGAGATGTGCTCGAATAGACAGACAGACAGATAGTATTATTTTATACATATAGCCTATAGCCTTCCTCAATAAACAGACTATCCAACACAAAAAGAATTTTTCAATTCGAACCAGTAGTTCCTGAGATTTGCGCGTTCAAACAAACAAACAAACAAACTCTTCAGCTTTATAATATTAGTATAGATTACTACACACATCAATATCATATATCAAATTTACGCTGCTAATAAACATACTATTTCTAATATGATACCTGATGATACCTGGGACATTCCTACAGCTCCATCTATTTTGTATTGGGTACCAGACAATTGATGTACATACTTTAATATTCTTTATAATATATACATATATAGATACTTCATATGCAGACACGGAACAAATAGACATGTTCATGCACACAAATGTTTATCCCGGGCGGAAATCGAACCCTTAGCTCCGCAGTAATATATTAATAATAATTGTGTATTTCTATTTCTCGTGAACTGAATCGCAATTCAAGTAATAAATTCTTAATAGTTTTGAAACAACTCATGCGCGCATGAGTTACGAACGTCACGGGCATACATTTTCAGGAAGATATTTCTAGCACATTGATGTACTTTCACTTGACATCATTAAATATTCTGTTTTACTTAGAAAGCGTAAGCAATTTTAATGGGTATTCGTGTGACTTAAATATTTATGTGAGTTAGCTGTTCAGGTACTTCAGAGAAAAACCTACAGGTTCTGTAATAAATAGATCAGCCTCTGTTAATCAACTTAAACCCAATTTAAAATATTCATATTGTTTACAAAATTCTTGATTATATAGACGAACATTTTTATTTCGTAATTAAGATATAATTTATTATACTTCTGTGCGTATTTAATAATTCCACAAACAGACATTACATATTCTGAAACCTTTTGTACTTCCAGCACAATATATTTATAAGTAATTTTTACCTTTTGTAACTTTGTAAATTTTACATTTTGTAACTTTGTTCTTATTTTTCCTTAGGTACATGAAAGTAAACCCGAGCTTCTTGGTCTTGAAACAAAAACCTTGACAGTTATTGAAACACGACGCTAATTACCATATATTAAGACTCAGTACTAAGTTAAGATTAGAGAAATATCAAGAAGAAACAAAAAAAACAATTATGAATGTTAGTTTTTATACTACACGGAAAAATCTCTTTTAACCTTCTTCCGGGTACCAATGCAGATGAGTTTGTCATCTTCAAGGGCTTGCATTACTAACAGTTTTGTTCGGAATGGATTCCCCAAAACCGTGAACACAGGCGTGGTAGCAATAACTTATGTGGAACATTTACGACCACACATAAATGTACGGTTTTATTACTAAGAATCTTCTGCTTGTTCTATTTAACACTGACCTCTAGTGCTTGCTCAAACTAAGTAGGAATGTTGTACGATGATTCATTTGTACGTACACAGGATTACACGTAGATAAACAAAGTACTCAGGGAACCGTTCGAGGACGGTCGAAAGACTCTCCTAGTCCGCTAACTCGGCCGATTTATTTTATGGATCCGTTCGGATCGAAGGGTTCCGTAGCGTAGTTCATTAAAAGTTCTGCGATTAGTCGAGTTTCGGATCTCGGCCCGTTATCGGGTGACCCGGCCGTTTTGTACACGACGCATTTGTTCGGATTTGTTGCTGTTGTCGAAAGGTCTCTCACTTGTCTTTTTTTTTGGGGTTCCGTATTTTCGAAATGAAAAAAAAAATCGGCCAAGTGCGAATCGGACTCGCACACGAAGGGTTCTGTACCACCATACAATATAAAAAAACGAGCACGACGTTAATAGATATTATTATGTAATTTAAGAATTTCTTTTTTAATTGGTTAGTTATTCAGAAGGCGCTCGATCCTCTCTGGCTAATCCGAAAAGTAATAACATGAGTGCATTGATAGTTAGAGACAATTTTTATTACTTATTTTATTACAGTGAAACTTTGACTTTTAGTATCGACTGTGAAGAGAATATGCTTTGCAAAAGAAAGCGTAAATTTATAAATTTATAATATCTAGTAATATAATGTAGTTTTCATCATAAAATGTTCTAATTTTTTAAATTATCTTTTACAATAAAATCACGAAGATGAAACACATCTAGTTTTCGCTTATTGGCTAAACGCTATCTGTAGTTTTCTGTCAAATTAATGAAACTAAATTTAAAAAAAAACATTTTGTATATTTTTTCACTTATATTTTTATGGAAAATCTAAGCAACGAACGATTTCTTATTTTGGGGGTGATTTTGAGAACTAAATCAGAAAATTTAAAAAATAACTTTTCTCAAATGTATCGTGTACGATATTAAATAAAAGTATTTGTTATGAGAAATACAAAAATATATTTTTCATAATTTGAAAAAGCGTACTAGTTTCAAAACAAATTAACAAAATATACGAACATCGACCATTGCACCTCTTATCTTCAAAACTAGTGAGCCTGACCTTAAAAAAAACATGGATACCTATACCTATAGGGTTTCACTTATAATGTACAGAAAAACCTAAACGGAAATCCTAAGTTTTTAAATTTCCGTGGGAAACGGTAAAAATTCATAAAGAAAATGTGCATAAAGTAATATATGTCGACAAATTGAATTGAGAACTCATAAGTTAAAATCCTCTAGTGGTTACTATGATAGCCATTTAGTCAGATTTCAGTCGGAGTCAGATTTAAATTCTTACCAAAATTTCGGTAAGTTTTAAAAAAACCAGCAGATAATATGATTATTCATATTGCGGAACCATATCCACACGAAGCTGACTTGCACCAGTATCGAATAGCAGCGCTTTCGCTTTTGAAATACATTGTTTGTACTCAATACAATGATAAACAATACGAATACGAAAGAAAGGAAAGAAAATATGAATAAAAAGTATAAGATTTGATTGTGAAATATGGTAATATTTTCAAGCTATTGATAAAAAAAATGCCAAGCAAAAATTAATATTTGAATTTAAGAAATATGTATCAAATATCCATGTAGATCTACATTACAGCCGATATACTACAATGATTACTATGCGTAGGCGAATACGCGAACGAAAAAGCGGCCAAGTGCGAATCGGACTTATACACGAAGGGTTCCGTACCACCATACAATATAAAAAAACGAGCGCGACGTTAATCGAACTTAACCATTAATCTCTATTATTATGTAATTTAAGAATTATTGTATAAATATATTTCATTTTTATTTCGTTAGTTATTTAGAAGGCGCTCGATCATCTCTGGCTAATCCGAAAAATAATAATGTGAGTGCACTGATAGCTAGAGATTATTTTTATGATATTACTTATTTTATTGCAGTGAAGTTTTGACTTTCAGTATAGATTGTGAAGAAAATAAGCTCTGCAAAAGAACGCGTAAATTTATAGTACCTAGTAATGCAATGTAGTTTTCATCATACATTTTTTTTTCAATAGTATTGGTAAAATGCATCTAGTTTTCTTTTATCGGCTAAACGCTGTCATTTTATATGGAATTTTTACAAAATTTTGTACATTTTATAAGTTAATATATTACTCGTTAAATAATACAGTCTAATTAGCTGTGGTAGTTTTCCTTTTAACTACGTTATATATATATTCCTGTAATAAATTTGTTCCACATATCCAAAAACAACGGTTTAGCTGGTAGAGGGGGGACACACGACTAACAAAAATTAGGACTTTAGGAGTGCATATCTCAACAACTACAACAACAACAACAACGACTTTAATAAAAAAAAATTGGTTGAAACCTTGATATCATTTTTAAGACCTATCGTTTGGTAGCTCTCGCGGTTAATATACGATAAATTTTTTTTCGTACTTCAATTACATGTATGGCGCCTAATTCGAAAAAACAGATTCTTAATTTTACTACGTCGTTGTGTAGCGGTTCATAGATTACAACTACCTTTCATATTACATCTATATATTGCCAATAGTTTCCGAGGAAAACCACAGACAGACGTACGGACGGTGTCACGAAGTTTCGTGATTATTTGTAAATATGGGAATTTTGAATATTTATTAATAGCAACATTGCAAATTTGGTTGAAAATCATGATTTGGTTAGCAACACTTTTTTCTCCGGATGACAGCGGGACGGAGACCACAAGGTTAGTCTGCTGCCTAGAATTTAATGGCCTATTAATAATTAATTACCTTTATTTGGTAGTGATAAGCACGATTGATTATCGAGCACCTCATTGTAAGTATATGATTGGTTTTTAGAGGTAACGAAACTATAAGATACGATATCCTGCTGAGCACGTGGTGCCAGCTGACGTTTACCGTGATATTTGCCGGTAATATATTGACGATATCCACAATATTAATGCGTAATACAGATTTGAATAATGTTATAGATTTAGCGAGATTTGTGTGTATGATGACGTCGGCATAGAAGCTGACTAGCATCATAACCTAAGAGATTGAAAGACACCTCGAGCACTTCTCAATGGGTTGAGAAGGTATGAGCTCTTCATAGTGGTTAAAGAGTCCACACTCTGACGTCGGCATAGAAGCTGACTCGTGTTATCACCTAAGAGAGTGAGAGATATTACAAGAGCACTTCTCAATGCATGGTTGAGAAGGTATGAGCTCTTCAGAGTGGTTAAAGGATCCATAGATAGAGAGATATGTATACGTGTATGTGTGTGTAGATAGACACTAGAGTTTATCCTAAATAGAGGTACACAGAGATACTGATAAGCGAAGCAGATGTGAGAGAGTTTTATATACCTAGTATGATACTATCTATATTCTATTATAATCTATTGATGTGCTTTTACGCTGTGTACTATGTTGTTTGTGATCACATTCTAACTAACTATAAATTGTCAATGCGGGGTCGGTGCTGGACCTTTGGGCCCGGGCCACCATTGCGTTAGGCAATGGTGTGCCCGGGCTTTATTAAATTTTTAGGTGTTCCTGAGACGGGAGAGATGAGAGCGAACTAATCAAAGCTGCCTACACTGACAACGGAGACGATACTTATAGTGTACATATGTGCTCATGCTGGATGTCGCTTAAAGGAGCTCCTCGGAAGACAATTCAAGTGGTCGATGCTACTGTATATGGTGTAGATTCTTAATGACCAATATGAGATAACTTGATTAAATAAATCAATTATCAATTTGTATTAATTCAAGTATCGTTGACCCTTGATCAGTTCAAATATAATCTTATCGCGATCTTAGAAGTTACACCTCACAATACATGATGATATAACAAAGATAGACTTCGCGACATGGTGGAGGTGCTGGGATATGAAATCAGGAGCCAATCCCTCAGCACATCCTATTCGTTTTCCGATGAGCTCAAAGCGATATCAGCATCATTTGTTGGCGGCTAGCTAAATGACACTTTTAGACTAAAGAAACACTGACTAAAAGAAACTTTTAGTTTCATAATTTAGTCAATTTATGAAAACGCATACAGCATCATTACAATTTATAATAATATTACTAATTTATTTCCTTGTTGTAAAGGCGGAATCGTTTCTGACTTGTTTTCGTGATAACGTGACCTGCGGTGACCTTTGTTAAATAAGTTAAAAAAGTGTTGGGTCGATTGAGTGAGTCAGAGAAAGGTGATCTGTTGATATGACTCCAGATGTGATTCATATCTATACTATGAAACGATCACGAGGTTCAAGTGGAGAAAGTGAGACGTACAAGAATAATTTTTTTTGACCTTAACTATTACAATATCGGTGCGCGTAGTATAGTGAAGACTGAAGAGTGGAGATTTTGAAGGTTTCAATCAACTACACGAAGTGTGATGTGTTATCGTGTTCTATTTATTGAATACCTATATCTTACTAATTTAATACATGTACCAAAATAAAATTATTAAATAGTGTACTCCATCACTCAATTTTATTTGATATTGTTAAGTACCTACCACTGAATAAATGGAAAGTTACAAAATCTCGTTTCATTACTAAATTTCATAAGAAATAAGAACTTAGATATTTTACCTTGATTTATTACCATTTGGTGTCTCCCATGTATAAACATACCTATTGTTTTACTATTTATATCCCTACAGAGTAGCGGATCCTAACAAGAGTGAGTCACTAACGACTCGACTCAGATGATACACAATCATGACTCAAATATGAGCATCACTAATTAGATCATTGAGAATTGATCAATGACATGAAACTTCAAGTGAAATGATTGATTTTGCTTGAATCGAAAATAAACTGAGTGTCTACATGGTGTCTACTTAAAATTAATGTTATTTTGATTAAAGTGATTGTGTACTGTGATTTAAAAGTATGTAAATTGCGTTTAATATGTAATACCGACTGCCAGCGGACTTGAGACGGTACGTACACCTACTAATGGTTTAATTGTTGAAAAACTAGAATTAAACATTTGTTGGAATTAGTTGAGACAAAAAACTGTCTTTGTGTTTTATGACAACGATCGAACGTAACGTCACGTCACGTTATTATAGCAGTTATACAGATAAACCGTAAAATAATGCTTATTATGTGGTTATTGCCCATGTAGTAGGTATACACAAAATGAACTCAATGTAGAAGGCCTCTCACATGCTCACAGGTTAATATTAACTAAGTTGATTAGTTATAGTCTGAAGTAGCATATAAAGTTGCTTACCACTTAACAAAACATATAAGGTTGCTTACCGCTTAGCAAAATCACTAGTATGAATAGAATATGACTCAAATAGATATTATTTAGTGAAAAGAATGTGATAAGTATGTATGTATGCATAAAAGCAATGTACAGCTACCAATGCTGACCTGAGATATATTGTCTAAATATATTTGTTAGACAGTGACCTATATATGATAATATGAAAGTTGAAATGAAAGTTATTTAAAACAAATTCGGTTTGTAGATTAATAATAGTATGATATAGTACCAGAGAGATAGATAACTATGTTATCCGTTACCTTTCTGTTTGAATACAATTATGATGAATGTTTCATTGTTTGTTGGTGGCTAACTTAGATGGATGTTTAACCTGAAGTGCGATGGAGTGTAAAGTGATCTGTTATGAAAAGTAAATATATAATGTTTTATATAAATCAATGAATAGTAAAGAAAAGATGAGAAAGTACTTATTAAGGTACATAATTAAATTTTGTTAGCATCGTTGAAGACCACATAATTGTTGCCTTTTCAGTGAAAAATGGAAGCTGTAATTAAGGCGAAAGTGGTCACCATCCATGAAACAGTCAAATCGTCGATCAGGCTCATATTAGTAAGTTACCAGAGAATATAGAAGAGGCTAACATTTAATTAGAAATGTTAAAGCTACTCAATGAACGCCTCTCGCTGGAAATGAACAATTACTATAAATATGCTGAGTCACTTTCACCCGATGAAGCGGCAAAATATGTCAAGACTCAAATGAAGGGAGATGAAGTAATCGCAGAACTTACAGTAAAATTAAAAAATTTATCGAAACATGAGAAGGAAACATTTCAAGGCAGATTACCTAAGATGGAATTGACTAAATTCAATGAAGATATTCTGATGTGGACAACCTTTTGGGATCATTTTTCCTCTAATATTGATAGTAAAAGCATCAACGAAGTTGATAAGTTACTGTACCTACAATCAGTTTTGGAAGGGAATGCGAAGAAGGCAATTGAAGGTTTAGAAACAACCAATAAAAATTATAGTATTGCTGTCGCTACCCTTAAGGAACGGTTCGGTAAACCAAATACTATAATTTGATGCACACTACAATGCCATATATAAGATACAACAAGATGATAAATCCATCTTAAATTGTAGACGCGTGCTAAACGATATCGAACGACACCTTCGGGTATTGAACGGTTTGGGTGAAGATATCAACCATAACCATTTACGATTTCTATGAATTCAAAAATTTCCAGAAAACATCATATATGAATTAAAGTTTAAATAAAAAAAAAAAAAAAAAAAAAAAAGAAATAATTGAAGAAATTAGAACATGTCTAGAGGAAATTATATCGGCAAAGGAAGATTCTAATAGAATGACTGATGCCGGAATGCGAAATGATAGTTATTCGGTAGAGTTGTTACACGTTAGAGAAAAGACACCAACACACAAGGGCAAAAGGAAAATTCAAAGAAATATGTACGAAGGAAAAAGAATAGTAATAAATACTTGTAAAACTAGTGATAGTAGAAGACATAATTTATCCAACACTAACGACAGTAGGAAATGTAAACTTACTGAAGGATTCGATGGAAGGCAAAAGGAAAAGCCAGAGAAAAGACCAAAATTGAGCTGCATATTCTGTAAAGATCCACACTATAATGATGAATGCAAGACCGTCAAAGGTATAAGAGAAAGAAAATTAAAATTGAGAAATCGCTGTTTTAATTGCTTTACCACGGGACACAAAGTAAACCAGTGCCGATTGAAAAGGAAATGTGCACATTGTGGATCGTATAGAGAACACAACCGAGCTTTATGTCCAAAACTGCCAGTAAATACTAGAGTGGAATCTACTACTACATTTTACAATAATACTAAAAGCTTCATAGCATTACAGACGGCTGTCGTATGGGTAAATGGCGTAAATAGAACGAAATCAATAAAATGCCGATTATTACTTGACTCTGGAAGTCAAAGAAGCTATGTAACTAAAAAGGTAGCCAAAGAGCTAAACTTACCTATCGAGGAAGAAAATAGGCTCATGGTATTTACTTTCGGTTCACAGTCTCCACATGAAGTTGTTAGTCCATCAGTTAAAATCAATATCAAGTCCCGTACCAACTCAAATAAAGTTGTGTATATGAATGTTGTGCCATTCATATCACAGAATATCCCATATACAAGCGAGGAAGTCAAAAACTGGGCAAAGAATAAAATCTTAGCCGATGATGGTTCCCTGTCAGACCAGATAGATATCTTGATTGGGAATGACTATTACTATTCCATTATGTCTAACCATAAGATTAAAATCCGCGAAGATTTTTTCCTAGTAGAATCTATCCTGGGTTGGATACTTCCAGGAAAGATCACCCCTGAAAATACAGATCAGTTATATGCTCTTACATATTTTCAATCATCATGTGAAGATGTCAAACTCAATGAACCTGATCGTCCATTAGAAAACGTGAATTTAAAATCCTTGTGGGATCTTGAATCTATAGGGATTACCGACAACCCTAAAGTTACAAGAGATGAAGAAGCGATCAGGAACTTTAATGAAACTACTAAATATATTAATAAAAGATACTATGTCACCTGGCCATGGAATCACTATCCACCGAATTTACCTGATAATTATGGACTTGCAATCGGCAGATTAGTAAATTTAGTTAAAAGATTAGATCTCTAGAACTGTACGATCAGACATTAAAAGAACAGATGAAAAAGGGTATTATAGAAATAACACCAGAGCATCAGAAATCGGCAAGAGATTATCCGATACACTACTTACCTCATCATGGCATGTTTCAGCCTGGTAAACCGATGAGGATAGTTAAAATAATGGATAATAAAAGCCTAAACGAATGTTTATATTGTGGACCGCTTATCCTAGAAGATCTGACTGGATTGTTAATAAAATTTAGAATGCATAAAATAGGGATTGTAGCAGACGTAGAAAAAGCTTTTCTCCAAATAGAAACCCATTTTATGTTAATAAAAGAACATAAAAAATAATAGATCACAATTTTAATTATTTAAAATATAAATTTTGATACAGAGCAATTTGACTTTGTAATGATAATGACAGAATATATATAAAATATAAAAAAAAAAAAAAAATAATATAATATCAACCAAAAAGGTTGAATAACAGATTTAACTAAATTAGTTTTGTATGTTTGTTTCATACATATTGATTACAAGAACACGACAGAGATGTAACCAGGTTCCTATGGCTAAAGGATTTAAATCAACCAACCTCTTTGAATAATTTAGTACACCTAAGATTTTGTAGAGTACCATTTGGAGTGATTACCAGTCCTTTTCTTCTGAATGCCACAGTCAGAAATCATCTTATGAAATCCGATCAGGGGAAGCTAAAGGCAATCGCTGACGATATATATGTAGATAATCTTGTAACAGGAGCATCTACATATAAGAAGGCCATTTCTATATACATGTCATTGAAGAATTCCTTTAAAGACCTATCAACGAACCTAAGAGAATGGAATTCTAATTCTAAGGAATCCATGAAAGCAATACCTTTAGAAGACAAGGGAAAGAAAATTTAAAAAATTCTTCGATTAGAACTACTAGGTGTTTTGATAGGAAGTCGCCTTATAAAATATGTTTTGAAATTTAATCAGCTACCAATACAGGATCAATTCATATGGACAGATAGTCAAATAGTACTTAACTGGTATCATACAGACAAATTACTACCGCCATTTGTTGCTAGAAGAATAAACGAAATAAAACAGAATAAAAATCTCAAACTTCGGTATGTCCCATCTGAATTGAATTCTGCTGATGTAGCTAGGAGACCAAATTTCTCTAAAGAATCTATACGAACATGGGTAGAAGGACCAAAATTCATAGTAAAAAAAACTCTATAGCATGGTCCACTCCAATAAATTCTTTTTCTTTCTTGAGTGGGGAGGATCAGCCCATCCCACAGGCTGAAGACAAAGAAATGACCGAACCAGAAAAAGAGAAAGAAGAAGTTGATCTGGAGCGCCACGAGATAGACGAGATAAAAGAACTACAAGCAAAATATTTCCCAGAAGAAATAAAAGGAGTGGAAACACACCTTAGTAGAAACTTAGGTTTACTTCTGGATGATAACAAGGTCCTGAGATGTGGAGGACACATGAAAAATATGAATTGGTCTTTTGACAAAAAGTATCCAATACTAATACCAAAGAACCTCAGTCCAACGCCAAGGCTAGAGAACCATTAGAAACTGTTATCAAACAACCACCACATCAAAATTTAGTTAGACAAATGGCAGACTCAGTAGATCCTCGACCAAAGCGAGGTGCAGCTATAGAGGCTCGGAAGAAGATTACCGAGTGGACTCGATTGTTACATAATTCACTCATATAAGTCACTTTCCTTTGGAGTTGGGAGTGTCACGAAGTTTCGTGATTATTTGTAAATATGGGAATTTTGAATATTTATTAATAGCAACATTGCAAATTTGGTTGAAAATCATGATTTGGTTAGCAACACTTTTTTCTCCGGATGACAGCGGGACGGAGACCACAAGGTTAGTCTGCTGCCTAGAATTTAATGGCCTATTAATAATTAATTACCTTTATTTGGTAGTGATAAGCACGATTGATTATCGAGCACCTCATTGTAAGTATATGATTGGTTTTTAGAGGTAACGAAACTATAAGATACGATATCCTGCTGAGCACGTGGTGCCAGCTGACGTTTACCGTGATATTTGCCGGTAATATATTGACGATATCCACAATATTAATGCGTAATACAGATTTGAATAATGTTATAGATTTAGCGAGATTTGTGTGTATGATGACGTCGGCATAGAAGCTGACTAGCATCATAACCTAAGAGATTGAAAGACACCTCGAGCACTTCTCAATGGGTTGAGAAGGTATGAGCTCTTCATAGTGGTTAAAGAGTCCACACTCTGACGTCGGCATAGAAGCTGACTCGTGTTATCACCTAAGAGAGTGAGAGATATTACAAGAGCACTTCTCAATGAATGGTTGAGAAGGTATGAGCTCTTCAGAGTGGTTAAAGGATCCATAGATAGAGAGATATGTATACGTGTATGTGTGTGTAGATAGACACTAGAGTTTATCCTAAATAGAGGTACACAGAGATACTGATAAGCGAAGCAGATGTGAGAGAGTTTTATATACCTAGTATGATACTATCTATATTCTATTATAATCTATTGATGTGCTTTTACGCTGTGTACTATGTTGTTTGTGATCACATTCTAACTAACTATAAATTGTCAATGCGGGGTCGGTGCTGGACCTTTGGGCCCGGGCCACCATTGCGTTAGGCAATGGTGTGCCCGGGCTTTATTAAATTTTTAGGTGTTCCTGAGACGGGAGAGATGAGAGCGAACTAATCAAAGCTGCCTACACTGACAACGGAGACGATACTTATAGTGTACATATGTGCTCATGCTGGATGTCGCTTAAAGGAGCTCCTCGGAAGACAATTCAAGTGGTCGATGCTACTGTATATGGTGTAGATTCTTAATGACCAATATGAGATAACTTGATTAAATAAATCAATTATCAATTTGTATTAATTCAAGTATCGTTGACCCTTGATCAGTTCAAATATAATCTTATCGCGATCTTAGAAGTTACACCTCACAATACATGATGATATAACAAAGATAGACTTCGCGACAGACGGACATGGCGAAATTATAAGGGTTCCTTTTTTACTATTTGGCTACGTAACCCTAAAAACCTAGTATTGTAAGAAAATTAAAGTAACTTAGATCCGTTTCCTATATTTTCGTTTTAATTACAGTGGATTCGCTCAATTTCTTTTCGATAATAATTTTGTTTTCAAAATTAATCAACCTACATCAGTTTTAAAAGTATATTTTGCCGTTTTGAAATCAGCCTCTTTCTGTTTCTTTTTTTACTTTGAGAACTCACGCAATTTATATATTTACAACTGGAAATATATTAAGCATAAAGATGTTTCTGACCGCTTAAATGTCATTCAATGGTAATTAGAAAAGTCCACTGTACCATGAATTGTACTATAATGAAAATATCCATGAAGGTAGTAAAAATAAGATTACTAGCAGATCGGCAACCCTTATACCGCTATAAGGATACTGTATACGACTGACAATAGCGTAACATTAGTTTACGAGATTACATTTATATACAAGTTGGTTCTATATATACCTGCACACGAAGGTAGGTACATAGAATTGCCTCGTTTTGTAGATCACTTGCCGATGAAACATTGTCGTCAAATAAACCTTTAATTATTATAAATGAAACTTTTCTTATAAATGCGTCTTATTCCATGAATCGAACCCCTAAACTCAGTTAAACTAGTGACTTAATTGTAATTCAAACAGTCAACTTTGCGCTGTTGCAAATTGATCTAAGCAATCAAGTCGTACGTACGCGTCGTGGCCGTAATAAACAGGAACATTTGCTTACAAATACATGCTGCTTTTTTCAAGTGAAACCAAATTGACATATGGTGAAGTAGGTACGTGGGGTACTCCGAAATGATCAGGAATCGAGTATTGAGAATTGTGATGACGTTTACACATTCAATAAAATTTATAAAAAATATATATTCCGGTTAAAATTTGACAAGTTGAGATGAAAATCGAGCTCACACTTAAAAATTTTCATGCTATTATTTACCAACTTTTGCCGAGAGATATCTCAAGACGCCTTGCTAAGCTTGTTTCTATTTATGATGTTGAAGCGCCTAGTCAAACGACAATATATCGCTGGTATTCACAGTTCCGACGAGGTCGTGCGTCTCCTAGCACCATACCTTTTCAGGTCAACCAAAAACAGCAGTAACGACTGAAAACGTTGCTGTGTAAAAAATTACACAAGAAGACCGATTTGTGATACGGGTATATTAGAGCAACTATGGGAATTAGAATGAGTAGAACTCAAACTATTTCGCACAATGAATTGGGTGTCAAGAAGTTAGTTTCCCGGTGGGTACCACAATTTGTCTGTAGAGCAAAACGCGGCTTGATTTAAATGGTGTCAGTTTATTCTTCAACACTACAACGGATGGAAGAAGCCGTTTATAACATCACCTCCGGTAATAATTTATGAATTTATTCTTTTTAGACTGAAATAAAACAAATTAGTCAAAAAGGTATAAAAAATATATTAACCGAAGGCAGCAAATCGTATGTGGGGGGAAATGCTTCGTCACATCGTATTTTAGCAGTTTTAAACCATATTTCATTTTGCGGCGACGTTCTCTCGGAAAGCAACGTTAACTGTATTTGCATAAAGCAAAGATAACGTCGACGGAACTAAACAAACTGCACTCGACAAATGAGGTGTGTCATGGGAATTTCTGTTAAAACACATTAAAACTGAATACGAATAAAATGATTACTACTTTCGGTCAAATAATACACAAAACCCAACAAGTTGTACACCCTAGTCCCTTGTTTGTAAACGGTTTTATTGAAATCCCGTTTGAGACCGAAATTTCGTGTTTTCAAATGTAATATTTAACATGAAACACATAGTATTCGATTGAGAGCAGTTCTCGACAATACGGTAGTTTTAAAACTACTGAGACGAACGACGGTGCAGCGCCCTCAATATACTCGTTTAGCAATCCGTCGGTATGTAAAAATAAAAAATTGATTAGGCCGGTTCCAAAACCGTTTCGAGAGAAATTGGTTTTTAGCCATGTTTGGCTATTAAAAGCTCTTAAAACAGTAAGATGGTAATTATCTCAAGAAAAATAAATTTTACTATTTGATCTCGGTTTGACCTCTGTTTCACAATTATATTGTGACAGTTTGTGGGCAAGGTATTATTATCCAAGTAATAAGGGGAAAAAATGTCAGTCTATTGCACAGAGTCACATGAATAGGTATTATTAAAAATAATTTGTAGTAAACGTAAATAATAGTATGTGTAGTCTGTCATCCTCACACATGAAACCAAGCGTCTATCTAACGTCGGATCATACGTCAGATTGTGTTTTATCCTTTACTACCCTTAGGCAAAGAAAAAGCCATACAACCTACTTACTTTAAAAATTTTAAAGAATTATTAAAAAACAATTACTTGCGACAAGGCAAAAATATTGAAATTAGTTTCTCAAAATAGTTTGATCTATGAGGAAAAATTATCAAAAAAATCGCTTTTCATACTGAATTCAACCATTGTCTTATCTATTGGCTAGATTTACATATAGCTTGAAAATCGTTAAAGGTAAATTTACAGGTTTGCGTAGGTCAGATGAATTAGAGCGAGTTGCATCTAAATTAAAATTAAGATTACTTACGTTTTCGTCAGTTGAGTATAGTAACCGACAAGCAGTTCATATTTTATTTCCAGTACTTGCCATCGATCTTTGCGGCTGTGAAATATGATGCGCATCCTCGTTTGTACAGGTCCGCCATACTTTCCGCCGCAATGCGTCTATGGAATTATGTTTCTGCGACGTTCTGTAACTAACTTCAGAGCCGCACAGATCGGAAGCAAATTCTGTACGTTATGTTTCAATCTCTGAAACGCTCTGGTGAAACAAAATTAATCCAAGGTTAATCTGATGAAAACGAACGTTAAATATATCTTTATCTATAGATAAAACAACTCGACCATAGGTAAGAAATTATGTAAATTTTGTTTTCACTAACTACAACCTCTTTTACCGCTACCGTTTCCGCATCTGTACCACTTTATTTTAATTTATTCGTTTTTAATGTTTTTACAACTCTGTCATTATATTTTCTTACATTAGCTTTGAAACTAGGTATCCCATGGGAATTTTTGTCTAAGGTAGGTAAAAAATAATCTGCATCCATTGCATATGAATTACACCATTTCACAGAATTTTTATTTGTGTAGTGTTTGTTAGAACAAACACTATACAAATAAAAATTCTGTTTACAGTTGATTTGTCGTCTGCCTTTGACATAAAATTTCCAAACAATATTTCCTATTTCATGCCATTTAAATACATGGATGTCCATATGTAAGTCAATTTCAAAATATATTCTATTTTTATCGATATCACGAATACAGTGGAAGCCAATAGCATTTCCTGCCAGACAGCGAGGCACGCAATAAGAGTGTCAGTGCCTAGCTAGACGCAGCAAATAAAAGCTTCGTACATGAAGCTAAAAAAATTCAGTACAATCATACGTCGTTGACAAATCGAATGAAGACTGTGTGATCGAAGACCGTGAAAGTAAAAATAAATCTAGGCATATAAGTTCCACAATATAAAATTACCTATAGAATTTGTATTCGAAATATACAAATGAAGTGATGTACAAAAGCTCTAGACGTTTAAGGTTAGAATAATAATAAAAAACATGTGTAGCTTTTAATAAAAATTATAATTTCTTCTGTGTCCAATCGATTACAATCAATGGAACAGGTTTCGATGTGTTTCGTCGATTCAAGACTATGTATGTATACACTTACATAAAACACTTTTTCTTACATATGCCGATGCACACGGTTGCCGCATCCAATTTAGCTTTTGGTCTTGCGGCGTCCCTCGACTCGAATGTAATAACCATCTATCATTCCAACAGTTCCGACGGAGAACGTTTAATCACGCCTCAATCTTAATTAACTGGCTAACGATCGTATTTCCAAAGTCTAAGAGGCGACGTATTTGACTTTTCCAGAAAAATTCGTTCCCGTTTTCTGCAAATGAAATCAGAAATTATTCAATACGTAATTTTTAAACATTGATTTCTGTCTAAATTCTATCACTTTCGATTGCACTTAAACGTATTAATGTCATGTTACATAACTATTAATGAATATAAATTTAATCTTCAATTTCTTATGAAATGTTAAAAAACTCCCGAAATTATTTTATTAATATTTACAGTCACATTATTTTTAACAAGTTTTAAGATAACATAAACAGATGGATCCACATAATAGACTTGACTATATTACATGTATAAGAAATAAAGCAATACTGCCTAGAAACACAATCGTCATGTACTGATTTATTGAGTATTCAAATGACCCTCAAGGCGCTTTTTTTGTAATGCGATCTAGGAATTTAACGATGAGAAAAGATGTAAAATCCGGCAGAGAAGTAAGTCGTAATCAAGTTTATTGTAAGAAAATTAAAGGATTGAATTGCTCCCTTCTTGCTCGCTAGCGCCGTCGCATTAATTGTTCTTGTAAAGTTTATATTGCGTGGATTAATTAATTAATTCTTTTTTAACGATATTTTAACTCCAATTTTTTAGCAAATTTTCATTCACTGACATAATATACCTAATGAATAAGTGCAATGTAGTTACCAATTCGGTATCAGTTTTAACCTTTCTATGAAACTTTAGGTTTGATGTGTACGTGGGTAAGCATATTGTTATAATATTACAACAACGTAAATTTTCGACATCATTCATTCGGTGTGCCTTGTCTTTCAGTTCGGACCTGAAAGAAAAAAAATACTAAAATATATAACTTCTCTGCCGGAAAATGGGTAACATATATCTTCTGCCAGTTCGTTTCAGGGTTTTGTTTTAAATTGCGGCTTGAAATGTACATGTTATCAATTCAACTGACACAAATTTAAAATTCGTAATGTTAAATTTCGTTTGGAAACGTTACGTAATCTTTCATTGATAAGGCGTCTGTAAAGAGAAAGTCCCATTTATAATTGAATACACATTTAAATAGCCGGTTCAAAGTAGTCAGCTGAATGAGAACTTTTGAATCTATTCTAGGTTTGTCGTAGGCCTTATAAGTGTTCTATATAACCACTAGAGTAAAGATACGGGTTATTCGGAGAGACTGCGTCACACCTGTTACGGCCTTATTGGAGTTGTAAGTTCTGCGAACTGCTGTGCACACAGCACTACGTCCTCTGTAGAGTGAACGGCTAATAGAATGGGCATTGTTAAACTCATTAATTGTAATTCCTTGTTCTTTATCTAACTTTTCGCTATATGTACAGTATTAAGTTAAAGACGTGCTCGTAGTGGGTACGTGTAACTAACTGTTCGATGAGTGACTGTTGTAAATATTTTACAACACAATAATATATGTATGTGCCCAATGGAGCTTCTATTGAAATGATCGAGTGATTTATTAAGTGCTTACGATTTAATTGTTGATTTCGTACAGATTACTATTTCACGTAACATTTTTTTTAGATCATGGAGTAATTATTTTAAAGTACATCCAATTGTTTACGTATAAAATTTACACGAATTATTCATATTGATGAAACTACAAAGTCCTGTCTATGCTATCGTGTTCTATGGAGATGAACCTAACCTATTCGGTCACCGCTCGAATAAACGGCAAACTCGCTTTAAAGTAAATATCTTCACAGTCTGACCGCTCTCGAAAATTGAATTGGCAAAGACACGATGGGACCGGCAACGTAATAGCATCATCGATTGGAACTTCTAAGATACGTCTTTGCTGGTGATAGGAATTTATGTTATCGTTGCGCATTCTAATATCGGTGACATTGTTCACGATCATGAATCAAAGCGGGAAGGCCGCTTATGGCGCTGAATAACGATTCAATCGTTTCCAGGTTTACGGCGTGCTGCGATTCCACGATCGAAACGTTTCGCGGCGACGATGCGTCCAATTGAGGGATCGTGTCGGGCCGGCGAGACGCGAACGTTGCCGTGCCGTCCCTTGCGCGAGTGCAGTTGAGGATAATAATAAAGTGCCGCAGAACAATGGAATATGGATGAGCCAGGTCCAGTACCACGGCTTACCGAACGTGCTTCCTATAATGCTTCAGGGCGTCCGAACGCCCTGTGAACGAACTTGTCGCGAGTCGTCGTACTCGCGCTTAATCGTTAATCCGGTGTAAATATTCTGTGACTTACTAAACATTTTAAAAAATCATCGAAGCGGTTGTCGTATTTTTTGTGTGATAATAGATAAATTAATTAATTAATTAATTACAAAGGTCTCAATACATTAAGTGGCAAAACTCGGTTGTGATGTGTATAGTATAAGGTTTTTTCGATGTATTTGTGGTAAAGTAAGTAAGTAGTTTGTAAGTCTGGTGCCGGGGGGCTGAGAGGCTGCCCTGGCGGTGATGGTGCGGGGCTGTCACGAGCTGGTCTGTGCAGGGCGGGCTGGGCGCGCGCGGCGCCGCTAAGATGCGAGTGCTGCACTGCGCCACGGTCTCTCTCTTGTTCGTGTGGCTGCTCTCACTCGCACCGACCGCCGACGCCTCTGGCGGTAAGTCTACTAGTATATTTTATGAAACGGACTCCCGCAACATAAACTTCAAGTTTCGAAAGTCCAGCTTTTGTGTTGGATGCCGTAAATCATTGAAACAAAATGAACAAAATTATTTTGTCACAGACGTGTAACGAGAGTTCGAGTCCATGCATGTTAATTTAACGAAATTATCTCTAACCGATGCATTGTAAAAACAGACTGATCAAAAAAAAATAATTCATCAAGTACATTAACATTTTACTAAGGCACCCACGCAAAAATATTAAGCATCTAAGAAGGAACACACTGATTAGCATAGCGTGTAGCGGAGCGGAAGTTATGTGTCATTAGCATCAGACCCGCTTCGAACCGCACCGCTCGACTATTTGAGCCTTTCCTGCCGTTTACCTACGCTGTCTTCGAGTGCTGATATAGAACCCATATTTTTGTTTACACCTTTGTAATCATACGACTGTTCGGCCTAAAAGAACGAATTTACCGAAATTTCCATTTAAAGTGTAATTTTATTTCTTTATGGAAATAATATGTATACGTAAAGGCAATTTTAACTACGAGTATAACGATCCCTTTTGATATATTGAGAAGTATCATGTTGTTTTTGTAAATAATACCTACAACTGAGAATAGGTAGAATCAATGACATACTATGATAATTTTATATTATTTTAATACTCATAGAAACCAAATATACCTAATCCATGTTACTGTCCTTACGAAGAGTGCAATAACTAGGTTTAACTAAATTTTGAGAAAAATCACCTAAATTGTAAAGATTTTTCTAAGATGCTAAAGATCATTGGAGTACATATATTTAGGCTACTTCCGAAAATGTCGACCAAAAAATAGTAGTTCGGCCACTGTGGTACCAATTTTCTGTTCTGAAAAATGAGTTTGAAAAATCGAATATTCATGGTACTTTTTGCAGTAAAAGTATAGTCATCATTTTTTTGATTTAAAACGATGTATTGGGTTCGTAAAAAATACAGCAATATTTTTTACTTCAATCCTTAAACAAAACAGCTTTCTCTGCTCAGCGTAGGAGTGAGCAGATAGATTTGATATTATTGATCTTCTTCGTTTCTATATTTGCATGTCTTTATTTTGATTGAGTACATCATGAAAGTGGTCGCTCTCTTACGCATATCTCTTCACATGAACAGGGACGAGTAAAATTTTATCACATAGCATCGCACTCTGTACAAATATCAAACACCAATATCACTAAGATCGAAGTTTTTTGAGGCATTGAAGCATCGTGGGCGAAGCGTATGGTGAACATGTTTGTGGTGTGTTTTTTAAGTATCTACAACCTATAAGGCTTATGATACCGCACCTTTTATTCTCTGTTCAGGATGATATAGAAATAAAAACAAAAAGAATAATTTAAGCAAATCTAAATTATTAATTTTGAAGTTATTTTTTTTTTAGGCACGTCACGGGGGGAAACAAATCTTCTATGGAAGTTTTCATATTAACGATAGAGGTTACGATCTAGACAACATTCAGGATCGTGATGTGAAACGAAATAATTAAAAAAGAATACTGGGAGTTTAGCCACTAAATACTACTAGTGAAAACTCCAAGAAAACCGGTTGATAATGAAATTCATTCATTTAGAATCTTATATATGAAAGCATTGATATAGCGCGATATAGCATCACTGTAGTGTTAACTATGAAAATATAAAATAGTAGAAATGGTAAAAATGTTAGAACATGGTAGAAAGTGCTAGACAGAATAAAAAAATTTAGAAATGGTACAAAATGCTTTTTTTGGTAGAAAATGGTCGAAATTGCTTTATTTGAAAAGGTAGAAATTTCTAGGTTATAAAACGGTATGGATTACAAAAGTCGCTTAAGTAAAAATGGTAGTAAGGTGTAAAAATAGCAGAAAAAGTTAGAATTTGGCAGAATATGGTAAAAAACATAGGAAACAGTATAACGTACTAGAAATAGAAAAATTTTCAAATGGTATCTAATGGGGAAAAATGCTAAAATTGGTAAAAAATGGAAAAAAATTGTGTGAAATGGTAGAAAATTTAGAATTGGTTTAAAATTTCAAAAGTGGTATGAAATTCTACGAAATGGTAAGAATTACTAGAGAACGGTAGGATATATACATTTTTATATTATAAATGATAAATAATGGTAGAAAATGTTGGAAATTATTGAAATTGGCAAGAAATGTTAGGAAATAGCAAAAAAATGTAGGAAATTATCGGAAATGGTAAAATTCTCATTATGGTCGTCTTGTAGGTTTTGGAGGACGTAGATTACCTTACACTGTTGTTTACCGTCTCCCTTCACTTCTCTTATCGTTTGTACTCGTTTGAATTTTTGTCATGCTAATTAACTCGTGAGTTTTTCAATCACGGCAAAAAGGAAAAGTTCCGTGTAATGCGTGCACACGAATACAAACATTTGCAGTTTTTTTTTATTGGGTATCTTACCTACTACCTATTTTCTTATATATGGTAGTGTCTTAGTGGTACCGTGATGTTTTTCATGGCAAATGAAAAATGTTAACAATAATTATCCGTCATTTGTTTGTTAAATGATATTCTCAAATATGTCATTGTTAGTATATAACGCGGAGCATATGTTTGTGATGATTGCTATACAAAATCAAGGCCGGGATGAAAACCTGACGTAAATGATGTTATTAACCCTAGATGGTAACAGGCAATCCTACAAAAAACAATGTATTCAAAACAAAACTAGTTAACAAAAAATATTGAAACAAAATCACGAAAATATTAACCGAAAAGATTGAAAATATTCATTGTTTTTTTTAACAGCGCAGTGGGTGGGCTCATTAAGGTAAAAGTAAAAAACGAGCTACATGAGTCGATACTAGTTTAAAAACACTTCGATGCTACGTTAAATCATTTACCATTGGTTTAGTCACACTACACCTGCAACACAGTAGTTTGACACGTGCCTGATTAATTTTTGGTGTTAAAGAATAACATTTTCGCGCGGAGTTACAAGCCTAACTGTGGTTCGTGATTTTAATTTTGATGTTTGATATGAAAGTCGTGTTCTATTAGAATTTATTTTGTTGGTTATCGCAAGCTATCGTCTGTCAATGTCTTATTGTTGTCAATAAACACATTACAGCATTAACTGGATGTTCTTTAACCTAAGTACTACACATTAACCCATTTGGGTTGAATTCAAAGTCACGAGCAATTCGATCGGCAGAGACAATTGATTGATAATGATTGATGACAAGTTCATAGGTTAAAATTCTGGTTGCAAACGCCGCGCCGCTTGAAAAGTCTCAGATTATTGAAGGAAGTATATAAAACAGAATTGATCGACAGTTTCTATTGTAAACAAAAATATTTTAATCGATCGGCAAGATTCGAAAATCTCTGGTGGCACTACTGTGAAGAAGTTAGACTACTGGTACATTGCCCCTACTAGGATATGACGACAGCGCACAGGGAGGTCTGGGCGTTGTACACTTATTGTTGTTTTACTTCTTAAATTGTTTTAATGCCCGCATTGTAGGCACGCGGCGTGGCCATTTACATAAGGGCGAGCGGCTGACGCGGCGATAAAACCCCGACGTCGATATTACAGCCACAATTAATGGAACGACCACATTTTGATGAGCCAACAACATGAACCCCGTGCCGACTTTATTTTGGGGCAAGCTCAGAATAAAGTCATTTTATCATAAAATGTTTTATGTTGTAAAAAGAAAATTGTTATTAATAACGTCTTTGTTGCTTAATCAAAGCGGGTGAACTAATTTTGAATAAAAAGTAAATTAATTGAAAAATAAATTGAAGATACATGTAATACTAAAATAATATGAAAAATTAAAAAAAAAAACTTTATGATATATTTCCCCAAAGCACACTTTTACTTTATATACTTTGGATTATTCTGATACGTAGAGCATGAACCCAGCAATCGGCACTCGCGAGTCTGCGCGCTATTTATATGACATCTTGTATATGTATCCCCTTAAGGCAAATTCTTAGGCTAGTGTAACAGTTATAGGCCACCAGGGTGCGTTACAATGGATGTTTCTCTGAAACAACAGGCCCGATCTTGTTGGGGTTTTTTGTGTAGTTTTGTTAAACAAATTTTGCGTTTACGAACTACTAGAGGGCGCTGCACTAGATGTATTTCTTTTAAACAGCTATGCCGGTTTTAATTATGGGGTTTTGCATTACGTGAGTATCGCCTCAGAGCAGGTTCTTAGATTAGTTATCAGTTATAAGTCGCCAGAAGCCGCTGCAGTAGATTTTTTTTTTCTGTAATAGCTTTTTCATCATCATCAGCTTATGTAGAATTAGTAAATAAAAACAGTATAATTCTTTTTCATTAATTAATCGATGAAAAGAAAATTAACTAAAAAATATTAACACTGTAGTCCTTAAAGTTTCAAAATGTTTTAGGATGGTATATAATGTCTTGGAACTTCGCGTCGCTTTAGCGGTCTCCATACAACGTATAATAATAATAGTTCCAGTGAACGAAGCCAAATAAAAATAATAAAATAAAATAAAAAATAAAGCCTCAGTGCAAAAACGAAATGAAACTAATTACAATACAAATTATCACACTAGTACTCAAATTGTAAGTGTACCAGGTATTGATTACAAAACGATAAAAACGCTTCAGAGTTTGTTGGTCCGAATAAATACTTTCACATCATACCTCGAAGCTAGAATTAAATTCAACCAAAATAATTTTTGTCATTGTTTATATCAATTATTTTCGATACGGATAAAAATCCTCGATTCGTTTTTTCGTAAACCTTGTCGCGTTCCGCTCAGTGATCGGAATAATCTCGAGCGCAAGGGAATTATTACATCCGAGAGACCAACCACCCGCTCTGGGCGTGAAAAAAAAATTTACAGCACCCACGACACCCGCAACCGTCAATTTGCATTTTAATACACGCCTGGGAACGGACCTGTCGCTAACAAAAGAATGCCGATACGTCAGATATCCGGAACAATCGTGATAGGAGTTGACGGGTAGAGGAGTCTAGCGTAGAGGATTAGCATTTAGATTATGTTCCCCGTTCGGTGTCTGTTGCGGGCTACACGTGGCATTTGCGGTTCTCCGTTCTCCCGTATCTTCCTCCCGCTCCCCTGTCACATCACGCGACGTCACGTGACGCCGTGATTTGTTCCGGCCGAAACAGACTTGACGGAAATGGATCGCGCTATCTCGTTGCACGTTACTGTACTAACGTCTCGGGAAACTGTTATATGTTTTTTTTATTGTTATACGTATCGCTCGCTAATTACAATAATATCACAAACATAAGGCCCTTGATTATATAATGTCTGCAGGGTCGGCGTCAAAAAATATAGATAAAAATATCACCTAAGTGTTCGGTTATAATTCACGTACACAACGGCGGTTTGTACATGGATTGGTTAGTATGACGTAGCGAGAGTACGTGTCCTATTGAGTCACACACACAAGTATGTAAAAGCTGGCCTGTAATTTTTGTTGACATTATATTGCGAGGGTGTACTCACCCAGACGTTATATAATCAAAGGTAAAGACGGTAATTTTTCAGGAAAGGCAAAAATTGTTGAAGGTTGTAATGTAACTGTCAATTAAAAATTAGTTTAAACATTTTTGATTTTTATTTAGTGTTAAAATAAATATTGAATTTTTATTAGTGTATAGTAATTAGTGAATAGTTTGAAGTGTTGTATTGACAATGTAATTAGCAGATGGTCTAACCAGAGCTTGTAACGGATATGCTCCTCAATCGATTCGCATACTGACTTCCTTTCAAATTTATCTTCAGTCATTATATTAACTTCCTGTTTGTTTATTTGACTCTGTGATACAAGTATATGAATGTTAACGTCGACTCTAAACAGTGTTTAATATATTTTTTTAAATCAATATTTGGAAGCTGCTTTTTAGTATAGACATTATTCTTGATTTGCAATAGGTGATTTCAATCGCTTTTGTTCTCTAGTTAAAATACGGAGTATGTTTTGATTTTCAGTGGCTTCATTTTGTTTCCGATAATATTATCTTAAGCCGATGGCCTGAGTAATAATAAAATCGTAGTAAGTAATTAATGTGTTCATTTGAAATTGGCTGAACTGTTTGAATTTATATCTCGTATTTAGGATCGGATACAATATAATATATCTGTATCGGCATCATGTCAATGTGACAGGAAATAGAAAATAGAAAGGTGACAGGAAAAAAAAGCTTTTCGTTATTAACGAATAATAGCGGTGCTTTCGGCCCCATTGTTTCATGGAAAAACGATAATAAATAAAATTTCAAAACAGTACCAAGCTTAATCAAGCTTAAGCAATAATGACTTACATGAGAATACTATATAACTTAGGCAATAGCTGTTTTATAATGGTAATTAGAACAATACAACTATTATTTGGCAAAAGCGGATAAAAATAGTCTTATGGATAGCGGTTTTTTTAATGGCAAGCGAGGACATGTTGCTTTAGCCACTCATAATGCCTAAAATGCCGCTCTAACGAGGAACATACGCCAAAGAGCGAACTCGTCAATTTCATAGATATTTGATTCCTTTTTAACAGAATTAGCCAATTGAAATACGTAGGTATATTGTCAACCACTGCAGAGTTACGTTATTTAATTTTGGATGTCTCTTGTAAATAGTTTCTGCATAATAAGCAGTGAAATGGGCGCTAGCAGATATACTCTGTAGTACTGGTAATCGTTGAGAATTTTTGTTATCATTTTTCTGTTTTAATCACCAGACCGTTACTATGATAGAGTATCCATCTGATACACATGAAGCATCGTCTTTGTAGTAATGAAAAGAAAATAATCTTCTAATACATACGCAACATTACATATAGGTACGTTGACAGGTAAACAATAATACACTCGTAATTCAATATATATGAGTCAAATAGAGAACCTGCATGTTTTCTTCGAAATGGATGGCTTATAAAGCGAAAGTTTAACTTTCATTTGAAAATTGTACGCCAGCGAGATTTACAAAATACTGTTGACTGAAATCGGTAACGAACAACGTTCTGTTGAAGCCGACACTTTTAAGTAATTATAATTATCATCAATACATGCGTGTGGTCGGCGTGACTACTGTAGGTTAAACACAGACAATAATTCTGAAGGCTCAATTCCCTTGCAATGAAGTGGGTATGATTAATAATCATAATATGTAACGATACAGTATATTATGTTTTCACCTAAATTGAAATCATTTACGAATAGTTCGAGGAAGATTATATCGGTTTATGAAATAATATAACGGTCGGTTGTATTGTTCGTCTCTCGGAGGTTTCTATTCAGATGAACGCGGTCCGAGCCGTTCCGTAGCGAATTGCTTTTCAAAATAACAATAACAGTTATCTGAAACAGCGCCGCCGGAATTATCGCTCATTCATATTCATAAGCTGCGAGTGTTGCGTTCGCGATTTCGCTCCGCCTATCGCCTGCCGTGCGCCGCCTTAGCTCGCACAGTCCCGGCGCGCTGCGATTTCATTAGAATTAAACGAGAGCAAAAACGATTCGCCCGAATATTAATTTATTGTTTCTATAACAAGCTTTCGTGAATTCAGTTAATTTTCATAATTGTTATATAGAACTGTGAATACGATTTTCCTATTTTACGATAAATTAAACGTGGGGCATTCGGTGATGGGGTTAAAAATTTTTATTTTGCTTAAATATAGTAAAAATCTAAGACCTTAATAATTTCCCCTGTGCCTGCTATACATCTATGTATTTGTCTGCATCGGTTGATGACAATTGCTTGATTTTGGTGTCTTTTTTATTTATTTATTTGGTAATTTTGTAGTAAGTAAATCGTATATCATTCATTAAACAGATTCTTAAATTGGTCTGTTTCATACGTTCATTGGTTCATCTGTCACACGCACGTAACTTCGATTGGTGTTATCAAAATTATAAAATTGCAATTTGACAAAAAGATAAAAAGTCATGACGCGCATATAGTTTTGAAGTAGTTTTCAAAACTTGTTAAAATATACAGTCCCTCCTATTGTTTATTTCTTTAGTAGACCCGCGGTGTGGCCGTTGATTAAATCTATTTATTACTTGGGCCTGGTGTTGGTCCTCTGCGTTCCCGCTCGCAGATATTAATTTACGCTATTTCGGTCATTTCTAAGCTGTAATAATACTTTTATAATGCTATATTATTGGCGTTTTGACTTGACCTTTTGCAATCATAAAGTAGATTATGTAAGGACTGTTGTTTTCTATTATTGACGAACCGCATTATTGTTTTACCTATTTTTAAACAATTAAAACAGGAAATGTTTCTATGTTAACGACATACTCGTACAATAGTTGTAAATGAAAGGATGATGCCCATCCTGGGCTAGGAAAAGTGCTTGAGATAAAAAACAGAAATTATGTCGATTCTCTTTGTAAAGCAGCATTTTTTAGCTACTTCATTATTTTTCTAAAAGTACGTGAATAATAGAAAATGACTATTGAAAATAATGTTTAAGTCGTATTTTGAACGCATCTATAAGTCATTTATAATAGTTTATAATGAATGCATCCATTTGCAATATTTATTACTCATACTGGGGTTACCATTTCATTTTTGAGGATTTTCCCATCGCACGTAATTCTAGATCGAATACGAAAGGAAAGAAAGTTTTTTTATCGGAAATTAATTAATGAAATATATTTAACTTACGTACGAATTAAAAAAAATAATATTAATTTTACACAGGTATACTTTAAAAAATGCTTTTTTATGAGGAAACTATTGTCTTTGTTAGCAGACTTATGATTATTATCGAAAATTTATAAAATAATTAAATATTGTATTATGAAATTTTTTTTTTCAGTTTAGTTTTACTAATAACAATTTAAATTCTAAAAATAAGTTTCTTGGGGATGAAACATTTTCGATAATGGTATAAACATTTTCATTGCTGTCATCATTGACATTTGTGACAATCATTCACGGTCATTCAGGTCACATGACAGACAAGTTGTGACCACAGTATGGTTTTGATAAGTGTTGGCATTTCTTATTTTATCTTTGGCAACTATCTTTTGTTCTAGATAGTTTTGCTAGTGTCATGTTGTACTATATTACTTATTTGCATTCAAAAAGTTTTATGTGCGATTTATGGAGTTTTTATTTTTAAAATGACGCCAGACGTCATTCTACGTGTGCTATTTTGAATAAACCGAAGTTCTAACTCATTATTATCTCTTTATCATTTAATAGAGGAATTGCATTTATTTAACCTTCCATAGCTTGATGCCGTTAAATTTCGAGCTTTAAAAGATTATATGTCTATATCATAAGGCTTCATGTACCTATACAAATCAAACCACATGCACAAAATTCAAACCACCCATAATTTTTTATCCTAGTCCATGTTTGCATGGGAGAAGGGCGTCCTTCCTTGATCTCGTAGCATTGGCTGCAGGATCGTTTTTTTTTAACGATATTAGGTAACAGTTATTACAGTGTAGCGTTACCGTAGCTTTTCTACGCGTGGCTTGCTCTAATCTGCGCTCCCAATAAACGTTGAAACGATAGAGATTCTCCTTTCGATCTCCGGTAATAGAAAGTTTCCGCATGGCCGCTCTGAGTTATTTAACTTTAATATCGTTTTATAGCGCACGGGCAACCGCTCCATTGTGGTCGGATATGGCACTGCATCCATACCTCTTTGTCTCTACAAGTCTATTGTCTCGCGATTATCCGTCGCGTGTTTTACTTCCGTACCATTAATTTTCCATTTCGCGGGGATCGCCGGCTATTGAAGGGCCTTGCCGATTTCTACAGTTAATACGTTCCGATAGGTTATTATGGTCCTAGTGTGTGTCACAAAGAGCTCTTCCCTCGTACGATGACATTAGAATGTCGTCTACTGCCACGAGAACAGAAATGGACATACAGACAACTTGAAATCCTTCAATTAGATATTGCTATAACTTGCTATAACAATATTGATGTCACTCTAATGATTTACTTTTTTTTATTCCAACCATAAAGAATTAAATGTTAGTTCTTGACTAAATATTTATATCTCGTAAAGTGAATTTACAGACTTTATTTGGAGATCGAGCATTTTTAGGTAGTAATGCAATGATACAAAATATTATTGGCGAAATAATAATGGCGAAAATTCCATTTTATTTGGTTACTAAATTATCGAGATATAAGCTGACCGATGCGACATGCTTTTGATAAATTAAACAATCCAAGCTACATATTAATTTTTAATTTGATTTCAATTACTATGAATTCGTGAGTCGCGTTACAGTGTTTTGAACTATTTGTGTTTATATTTTTAGATATTGTCCTAATGCTACATCGCGTTATTAAAGGTATATTTATTATCTGCTTGATATGGACATATTTTTAATTGCACATATAGTTTGGGCATATATTTTGAATAAATATGTGATCTATTACCGCTTGTTTATTTCATTTTTTCATTTATATATTTTATTTTTTATTTTTTTTTTTTCTTTAAGACGTGTAGCATAAACAGCAATATTTTTTTAAATGATTCCTTATAAAAACCCTTTTTTTAAATTAAAAGTATCAGTCTTATATATTTAATATATAGTTAATATCAATTAAAATGTATTTATATGTGTATTACATTTACCTAGTATTATGCAAAGAATATCATAAACATTAAAAATATATTCAGAGGCATTCAAAGATAAGTATACGACTAAACATGTACGTACTTTTTAACGTACAACTACCAAAATAAGCTTTCCATAGTTATTCGATCATTGGTGGGTAATTTCTTTTCATTATTTTGAATTACTATGATGTATTACTAAAATATTAATATAACATTCATATGATATAACATGTTAGTCCAGACTGTAGAAATGAAAAAAAGTCACAAAGTGTCGACACTTATGCGGTCCCCTCTAACTGAACAAAACTTGAGGCGACGCGAGGTCTTTCATAGGACCAACGCAAACAAGGCCGGAGATAAGGCGCTTTTCAACGCGAAATTGTAAAAGCGGCAAGGAGACGGCACAAAGACCCTTATTAAAATGTCCCAACTAATCCACAGACTATCGGTTTTAAATCTTTGTATTTCACGTTTTCATATTATGTTCCAAAATTTATATCAATCCATAAAAATATGATTAGTTAACATAACCAAAACTGAATTCACAATGAATACCTACCTACATTCGTATGTGAAATCGTCTCTTCTGTTCTCCTCTGCATGTAAATAGGTAAAAATAAAACAGTTCAGTAACTTTTATGTCTCTGTTTGTTAACTGATTTATTTCTTTAGTACACCTATTGAGCTTTAGTGACATCGATCAAAAAAATTGTAAATGGTTTTTTACCCCCACCTTCATTATTTATTTAGAAGCTTTTATTTAGAAGTTTGTATTCGTCATACTTTCCTGTTACATTAAAATAAAATAAGCACAATGGTACAGAGAAAAAAATTATGAATTACGGTCGACTTTCGACCACTAGTTATTATAATTATTTATTTCTTCCTAACTTCTGAAAACTAATTAACGTTATAGCGTTTACTTAGTATTAGTAGTTTATAAGTAATCAAGGATATTAATTATGCTTACGATCGAATATTTCAGTAGAACTTTTTTCAAAATAATATTTTGTGATGCGAATGATTGCAGAATACTATACGCCTAGAACATAAATCATATATACAAATAGCTTTTACCGCCCGTTGTAACATAAAAACAACTTTATCTATAATTTCTAGTATGGAGATATAATCAGGTATTTATAAATAATGGAAGGATAGTTTACTCTCTGAAGTAAACTTTACTACTTGGTTGGAATTCCTTGTCTTCACAATTCAGCAGACTGTTACGAATGTATATTTATCGAGCCCAGTTAACTTATAGATTGTCAAAAGAATAATAAATTATGTACGTAGCCATTAGTACGAGTATATTCATGAAGAAAAAGCTTAAAAAAATTCCAAAGAGTTTAACGATCGATTTAGTGCATCTGACCTGTGTTTAAACTGCCGCAGTTTTTTCTCGACTTTTTACCGCGTTTTGAATACTAACCAACGCGAACGTTGGCCGGCTAGAAATGAAAAGAGATGCACACAAGATACTTGCATACTTGCTTTGCCGAAGTTAATGGATGTTGCGAGAGGACCGTAAAAGCTTCTGTCTTATCTCGGCCAGTGAAGAGCCGCTCGAAGTTGTTTAACGTAAAATGCCTTAGTGTTAACGGCTTTCTAGAGTAAGGCGCTAAAACTTAAGGCATGAACTGTCCTAGATTTTAGGTCTTACATGGAATTTACTTGTTGATACCGTAAAGATAATGTAGATAGCCCATTATAGGTCAGTGTCTAAACAAAGAAGTATTGTTCACACACAAAAAAAAAACGGTATGGACGTCAATCCATTAGATAAATAAATTAAGCTAGATAAATTAGAAATTGCAATTATTTGAAACAAAGGCAAATAATGAAGGTTAACAATTAAATTGCTGTTCTGGTTACTGCCCTGGCCATTTTGAATTGAAAATAAAACCTACAAGGTGATTTTTACAAATGAAACCCGCTGTGTTATTAGTTTTAATTTTGATAATTGCTTTTCAACACGTTTTTGTACACCAAGGAAATTAGAGTAATTGTTAGATAAGAGTTCCGTTGTAGCACTAACGTGTTAGATAAATACTGTGTTTGGAGACAACATTACAAATGAATGCACCGTACACTGTTGGCCAGCCACTAAGTCAATAGTAAAGAATTGCAAGCCACCATGGAAGCTGATCAGTATTAATCTACTTCAGAATTAGCACCACGGTTTGAGGTCGGCATACCCACAATAATCGCCCATTTGCGCCAAAATGGCCAAATTAAGAAAACACCAGCCTCGACTGGTCAGTCGATCGCCACCGTAATCGTGATACGCAACGATACGATCTTCACGATAACGCAAGAGCTCATTCATAATACATTGCACGAGAATTCGTTTCAACGTTACAGTTATACTCACAAGCCCTCCGTCACCCTCTGTACTCTCCGGACTTCTCCTACCGACTACTATTTTATCCGCAATTCGAACAACTTTCTCAATGGATAAAAGTTTTGTTCCCGTGAAGCAGTCAAAATCGTCTTTACAAACTTTGTTTATTCTTGCTCTCGAGAAGTCTATGGCGAAGGCACACCTGATTTCCCTATTAAATTAAATGCGTAGAGTGTATAGCCCAGGGAATTACGCGGTAATTATAGGGGCAGGCTCACTTTAAATCATCAACAGACCTTCATATGTTTTTGTATCTAGCTTCGATAGATAATGGAATTTTGAGACGTAATGAGATATTAAAAATTGGCCAACTGCGAGTCGGATTCGCACACAAAGGGCTCCGTACCATCATAGAATATATTAAAAAAACACGTTTATTGTATGTGTATCCCCTTTAATTTGTAACTTTATTTTATTTTTATTATTTGTTTGTTGTTATAGCGGCCATAGTAATACATAATCTGTCAAAATTTTAAATGTCTACATATTACGGTCCAGACTTTAAAGCACTATGACAGACAGACGGACGGACAGCGAACGCTTAGTAATATTAGTAATAACGTTCCCGGTGGTACCCTTTGGATACGGAACCCTAAAAACGGTGCCGGATTAAGTAAGTTTTAACAGAAATGTAAGTTTTTATAAGATTTAATTTCATTAAAATAAAAAAAATATATAGTGACCAAATGCTGTTTAAATTAACTTTTACTTCGCCCTTTGTTACTAATGTTACTAATGAGGAAATATTTAAAATTCGCATATAATTTTTTTGGGGGTTGCTTAGTTAATTTTTTGGCCGAATTAATTTCGCGCCAATTATTGTAATGTTCCAGTACTTTTACTTTTTCTTTATTTCCTATGTAAAAGGCAATTTCCCCTACCTCAACCCCTAACACTATCGCGTAATATATTTCTATTGCAGAAAAAGAGTGAAACAGTTATATTTTCACTATACTGTCTGTCTATATGTCTGCGCGGTCGTCTTTATGTCACGGGTCTCTATCTTGTAAACGGATTGAGTAACACTAGAAGTTTGGGTATTTTGCACAACATATGCAATCAAAACCGAATACTATATCAAAAACATTATTGACTTTGTTATTTTCATTGATATTTTCGATTAGTTTACTTTAGGTTATTAGTGGGCTCGCAAACAAAAATAAAATGGTGAAGTCAGTATGCCGACTATGTCACATGTCTTCAATTGCAATTATTTATTTGCAAGACTAGTCATCCTGTTAGCGTAACGTACAGGAAATTCAGAGAGCACTGTGCTTAACATTTTCAACGCTTATAGTCATTCAATAAGTTTAATTATATATGTATACAATCTCAACAAACTATGTTATTAAAATGTTTTAATCTATATAAACGTAGTTTAGTATAACCAATTTGTTCTATCAAATCAATCAATCAAGTGTGTAGCGACCCTGTTTACGAAGCTAGGGTCCCGGGTTCGAATCCCGGTCGGGTCAGTATTTATATGATGATGATTGATACTGGTACTGGGTCTTCGTTATTATATGTATGTGGTGTCTTGGCTTGGTACCCAAACACAAGCTAATGCTTAGTTTGAGGCCTAGACGTTGTTGTTCATGTATACGTTATTATTATTATTTATTTATTAATATTTAATTTTTGTTCACTTACAATTTAAAGCTATTACTGTTTTAGTTCAATTATTTTCACGTTTAAGTATTCATGTACAGAATTATTAACAAAATCTGAAAAATATTATAGTTTAAATTTTCTATTTTCTTCATGGGTCAGAGAGTGGTATTCTGGGATTAACGGCTACTATTTGGAGCCGAGCCCCTTTTCCAGTATGTTCCTTAATTAGTATATCAGTTGTTTTTTGGGGTGATTCCTGTCAGTTAACTGTGAGGTTTTCTTTTTTAAGTATGGTGAATCTTCGGTCCGTATAAATATTGTTATGTGAATTTATCAAACAATATTATTTATATTTCCTTGTCTACGATTTCCATTGTAATTTAAATTATTCATATCTGAAGTCCATCTCTCTTGTTTTATTATAATATTATATTGCGAAAGTTTCTGGGCGAGAACAATAACGTGTTATAGATTTTGACGTTGTAAACTGTCAGAAATAACTATGAATCGTGCATTCGAAGAATTTAGAATTGTGTAAAATGCAAGCACTGGAAAATTATACTCTCATAAATACGAGAAACATTTAATAGATTTTTATGTCTAGTCTGTTATATTAGGTATTTATTTATTTGTTGGTCGCTTATTAAGAGTTATTGTGCGTTTTCAAATTGCATAAAAGATACCATTATTAAGTACTGCCATGTTTAAGTGTAGTATTTTGGTTATGTTATGAAGTTGCATAGCTGCACTGTGGGATTTGCTCGACTGCACGACTCAAAGGTGTAGTAATGTGTTTTCCGTTTGTATTTGTGTATATTTGTTCTTCTGTGACGCTCTAGAAACGGTTAAGCCGATTTTGGTGATTCTTACAACAATCGGTTTGTCTTAATTTTGTGGGTGTAATTAAAACATGAGAGTACCTAATCAAAAGTCAATATGGCGACAACCACATATCAACTATAAAAACAATTTAAAATATAATTTCTGCTAGATGCTAGAAGGCTGCTAAGAAAAAACGATAGACTTTTTAAATAGGTACTTCGTTTATTATACTTTTTTTAACGTATTTAAATAACACTTCTAAATACGCGTTATGACCTCTCTTTGTCAAAAAAAAAAAAAATACACAATTTTAATTTCTCCTAAAATTGAAATTATGTATTTGAAATCGAGCGCTTATCTCTCAACAGCCAGCGCAGCGTAACAGTATTATAGAGTTTGTTTTTCTCTTTTTTTAGTTACTTATTTTACGTAGTCGGGTTTTTTATTATTTTTCAGTGTTAATTGCCTATTTTAAAACATGTTGTATTGCACAGAGACTTTATACCTTTATATAGTGTAATATAAGCAGTTCTTGTTAGTATTTATGTGTTCGATGTAATTTTTCATGATAGAAATGCTATTATATAGAGTTAAACATATTTTCTTCTGAAAATTTACTCGAATTTAAACAACAAAGGGAATACATTAAACGAATCCAATCTTACGTTAACCCGCACCTCACCTCCTCTCCTGCGACAGGAGCGCCTGTGTAAAGTTCGTCGGAATATTAAATTTCTCTGCGCAACGGTTGGAGTATAAGCACCGGAACGATTTTAGGATTGTTCTTTGGACGGGGATTGTCTAGAATGGAGAATGGTTAACGGGCAGTTTTCTTACGTTCCGTTGTTGTTAATATGAAAATAATTTTCGTACTCGATCTTTCTGCTGCACTATTTATTATTAGCATAGTTTTATAACTTAAAATTTACGACACTTAGAATTGTTTGGCAAATATTAATACTGCTTTTAGTTTATAAAAAAAAATCCATGTTGTTTGGGTTTTGTTCTTTGATTATACACTCTTGTAAAGCACACAATACGGGCAGTAATTTTTAGCTCACGGCTTCTCCTGTATGTAATATAGTTTTATTGGTAGCATATCCTTTCGCACCTGTTTCATTCCACGAGATTGTTTCGGGTATATTTCAGCTTCTCTATGTGTCAGTATGATAAATTACTTAGGAAAAATAATACCTGAACTTCGAGCCAGCTATCTTCTACAAAAGGGGTCTGTAATGAGCGCGTCCACTTCATCAAAATTACGTATCATACGCTATTTCACACGCTAGAGTAAAACAAACTGATGACTATACTTTTTGAGTTTGGGGAAAGTACTGATTATTAACGGAGATATAAAAAATCAAAGTTTGTGTTTTTACGACCCGCTCGTGACGTCACTCGGTGCCGCTACGTAGAAATTATCCACGTTAGCCCATTATAGTAATGTAACCGAGTGACGCCGTGGCACGATTTACTTTACTTTAAAAAAATGTTTCTTCGACATTTTTGTAGATATATCAATAAAATTCTTTCACTGATTAGTTTTTCTTAATAAATATATTTCTATAAAAAATGCAAAAATTACAAGACGCGTTCATTACAGATAACAACACAAAAAAATGTGTTTATTTATTGTTTGCCAAGTTGTTTTTCAGTACGCAATCAAAGCCGCCACAGTAGTGATTCCGTTTGCTAATTAACAAGCGCCCACGCACGAATCAACCCGGCAGGCCCGCGGCTTCGTAATTAAGCAGGGGCTCGCTTCACTTGAAATTAAATATCACGAGTAAATTCATACCACGAACCCAGCCATAAGACCCAGCTTATATTATGTTGTAATTATGACGTAAATATTTTATGTTTTTGTCGTTAATGCGTGTAGAGTGCAAGAGAATGTTTTTAGAGGTACTACTTAAAAATTTAAATCGTAAGTTCTGCTCGTTGCATATTATGTACCTACTCAAGTAAATTTTACGCACTCAATATAATTACCTACCCATTTTGCTTACATGAAAAACATTCGTTGTTTATTTAGTAGTTAATTCGTTAGATATGATTATTTATGTTTAAATAAATATAAACAACAAAACATACGAAGAAAACTATATGACCATGCATAATTATATATAGGTTTTTGGTATATTTTTAATTTCATACATTTTTTTCGAACCTATCCTCACTTTTGTGGCGAAGCGCAATAAAATAATTATGTCCGACCATCTCGGTAACATTCTGAGAAACCTTAATCGGAATGTACCAAATTACAAACGAATATGCCTACATACGAATTTACAAACATACAAACATACGAAAGCATGTACCTGTCTTCCCTTTCTCGTGAGTTATAAAAAGAAACGTTCAGGCATTCTACCTCTTTTTCTTAATTTGTAGCCCAATTATTGTAAAAATAATAATCCAGATTTACAAATCTGTTAGTCCGCAATAATCACTATTCTGTAATTTCCATAAATGATTACGCTATCTAATAGAAAAAGCGGAGCTAAAGCTAAAGCTAAACACGAAGAATAAGCGGAAAGTAAATGAAACTATAAGCTGTATAAGAAAATGTGTTACCAATACATCCAACTTCGTGTGGACAAACGTCTAGTGAATACAATTTGTGAAAATATATTTTTTAGTTTCATGGCAAAGGGCTGATGAAGAGGTCTCATCGCCGCGTGTTTTGGCACGGGATTTGAGGGCGAATGGCTATCATTGGCTCTAAATTGAATTCTTCAATCATCGCCGCGAAATACCCGCCAGGGATTGGCCCGTTATTTGTCTTCCTCGCCGTACTCCGGTGGCCAATTGCAAAATTTAATTTGTATATTTTTAGCGATTCACTTTTTATGCTAAAACAGAGCATTTCGCTTGCGTGGGATCATGCTAAAAAGCTTCAATGTTTGTTTGTTGATATTCGAGTTTGTTCTTACTTTCATCGAGGAAATCAGTTGAACTACAGGTTCACGCTTTTTTTTAAATACATCAAAAGCGCAATAAGTGTTTATTACACTTTCAATATACAAATACTTTTGAATCAATAGTTGTACTGTTTACATCACTAAATGTTTTCTATTTTTTACTGAAATTTCATGTTGTAACTACTCCAATACGCGGGTGAGTGATACAATAAGAATCAAAACATAATTAATGCCAATCCTCGCCTTATTTACAACCGATTTATTCAGAGAACATTCTAAAAATATTATTATGCTGTCTCTTCTTCCTTTTACTTTCGGAACTCAATAATTTATTCCATTTATGTTTATAATTAGAAAGGATTTTGAGTGGACACCACGAACCGGCAAACGTTGGGTGGAAAGCCCGCCGCCGCGCCGGCTCGTTGGACCGACGATATAAAACCAGCTGCCGGTAGTCGCTGGATGAAGATGGCTGGGAATAGAGAAGTGTGGCGTGCCCTGGGAGAGGCCTATGTCCAGCAGTGGTTGAATGTGGGCTGATGGATGGATGTATGTTTATAATTAGCCTTTATAACGTATAAGAAAGGCGCCAGAAAAAAGAGTCCATCGTCAGTCCATTAGATGATTCGATTTTTTTTTTAAATCCTGAAATTTCACTTCCATACCCAATACCTGGTGTCGACATGTACCTACAATGCCTGATGTTATTATATCTGCTTTAAATACATTTATTCAACATTTCCTCAAACCTCAGAAACCTCAAACCTCAACCTCAAAAGGTAATAATACTTTGCCCTTATATAACTTCGTTGAACCTCACTTTGTTGTCTGTCTGTCTGTTTGTTATTAACATCATTTGTCTCAGAAATGCGTAGCGGTATTAAGTTGAAAGTAATATCAAACACAGAGGTCTGCAACTGCAGAGTTTTAAATTACAATTTCTGCAAAAAAGTCAAGTTTCTTAGTCCATGCAATAAAAGGATTTGTGGCGTATTTATCATATTAAATATTGCGTCATCAAAACTCGAAACCTTTAGGGTACTTCCAGTTGATCTAGAATGATCTAGAAACAAGGTAGGATAAGAATATGAAAATTAGCACTTAAAATTTTAAGATGCTTTTAATATTTTCAAACTTAAATGCGTTGTTGTCATGCCATCTGGTGAAGAGTAGCAATAAAAATGTTTAAAAAATCGTACTATAACAGTACGACTCGTACTTAGCCAGTTTTTTATGTATCTATGAATGCCAGGGTATCGTGGTTCTCCCAAAGTTTATTAAATAGAAGAAGAGATTTGCGGTTTCGAATATTCGGTCTCTATTCAGATATAACTTTAGAGTAGCTGTATAAACTCTCCTAATCGCATAGTTGTAGCTTATATATTAGTTATTTTGTTAATAAAATACATTAATGTTGAAGTTAATCATATCCACGAGTCCAGATCCTTTATCATACGCGAGGCGCAAAGATTGTATTGGCGTCTAAACTATTAATCTCACTTTAGATGTTATTCCGAGTCCTGTCCCAAACTTCCAACTATTTAGGAAGTTCTGCTTCGAACTATTCGCTGTCTAATCAATACGAAATAATATTAATGCTTCTACTCTCTATATTTATAGCTAATATGCGTAGTACTTCTTCCGGGTAATGTTTATTTGCGGTGTGAAAATTTTCTACTTACATAAATCGTGATTAATTTATATACGCGTGTGAAAATCCGTATTGCTGCATACATTCTGGATAAAGGTGTTTATCGTTTCTAAAAAGGATGAATAACTTCAAGCACAAATAAAACATGAAAATATGTGTCAAAATCGTGACATCATAACTGAATCGCGCATAGTCTGAATAGCGTTTTTCTCTTAGTTGCAGTCCTGCGTAAGCTCTTGGCTCGAGTTGGAAACCTAATTTACTAATAGCATTAACGAAGCTAGCCGTGGAAACACGAAGAAACTTCATCGCGTCAACACGAAGTAAAAGACGAATATGCTATTACAACTCAAGCCTTGTGACTAATGAAACCGAAAATTTAATGTAGCGTAGTTTTGTCAAGGCTTACACACAGAGCGTTCACCAGAGGCATTCCGTATACGAAATGCAATTTAAATTATTTGCAGTTGATTATCTAATACTAATACAATATATATAAATGAATTTATTTGTGTGCACGTTAATGTTAACTTTTACGAAACTTTTACTATTTTATAGCTTAGGTATGGTACAACTATTGTTAATAACATAGGTATATCTTATACTGGTAACCGTTCTATATAAACAGGCTTATAGATGAATCGGACTGACATACTTAGGATCCTTTGCCTATCTTAGAATTCAAACAGATATCATTAGCCTATTAATACCCGACTATAGGAGCTTAGGCCTCCCCGCGCGCGCGACGGCTTAACGTTCTCTCCGAGGCACGGTCAGTGATAGATACGTACATAAGTTAGAAAAAAACTCATTGGTACATGTCCTGGGATTCAAACCACGGCCTTCTAATTAAGAAGCGGGCTCGCTACTGCTCGGCTATCACGACTATATTCAGACAAGAAGGCAAAACTAGAATCCAGATGGAACTCTGTCCTTAATTATGTACATAGAAACGGAAGTCGTTCGGCCTAAAGTTAGAAATACACGAACATAGGTATATCTTATACTGGTGGTTTCGTAGCGACCGCTTCAAACAGTGATTGCATGTTGTTATGGAATTATAGAAATAGGAATAGAAAATGTCACCGCGACACACCGAATTGTGCAGTTTTTTACATCTAGCTTAAGTTTTACGATATTTGCGGAATTTTAAATTTTATGCTAGGGTGGTATGATTTTTCAATTTTTTTTTAATTGTCATGATGCTGTTATTGTTAAAACATTTATTTTCATGTATTATTAAATAATTGTTATATTTATTTATTTCTTTTTAGAAATGAATGTTGTTGACATGTTTTTGAAATACAATACGTCTCTGTTTACCGTACTACGCATTGAGAATACTGCAAGATGTTTAACACAAACTCAGCGTGTTCATATTAGCGGTTTTTGCTTGCGTCTTGACTTTAAAAAGTGATTTATTCATTACAAGAAGTAACCTAGTATTGCTTTTGGAAAAATTTCCGGTAATCCATGATCTTCTTATACGTTCACTATAAAAAGTTTAAATTTATTATGGTTTTAAAGCAATTTTAATTTTGTCAATTTTTTATTTCAAATCGGAATAAATACAGTGAAATGTTTATTTTAAAATAATTGTAATAATAATATCTGGGACATCTCTCACACGATCATCTATAGTCCCAAACTAGGTAGAGGCCTGTGCTATGGGTACTGAACAACTGGTATACGTACTGAAATATATGTTTATAAATATAAACATATATATTTATAATATACGCAAAAAATAAGGTGTTCATGCACACAAACTTTTGTCCCGGGCATGAATCGAATCCGCGACCTTCGGGTCTGCAGCCGGCGCCTCCGAACACTCGACCAACAAACAGATCAGTCAGTAAATAAATTTTGTTTTCATGGGAAATATTGTTTACGCAAGTAGAAATCAGATATTGATCCCGCAACTATGACAAAGAAAGATGTTTGTTTTTTGGTGTGGAAGAATAATTTAGGTACGAGTATATAGAAAAGTGAGTGAATATAATCTAGTATTTATTTGAAATTTTAACAGATCTACCAGTCACTTTAGCACCAGATAGTGAGACAAGCAGTTGTGAATATTCCACAGATTGTAATGTATATATGACATGTACATAACATGTTGTATTTTATAAAACAAAACCAAAATCTATTTGACATAGTTAATCTAATAAGATGAAGTTAAGCTATATGTTGCATGTTATCACTAATTTTGAGTCAATTTGTTATTTTAACCTACGGAGATCTTTAAAAACGATAATTTTCTAAAAGTAAGGCGATGTCTTAAGGAGCATTTTAAGAATTATCTTGATTTGTATTCAGTTTTCACCGTTCACTACACATGAACGTACAAAATATTGTTTCACAGCCAAATCACGGTGTGTTGTTACATTTTTTTTACAGTTTAGGGCACTGCGCGGTGCGTAACGTTAAGGTGTAAAGAGACAAGATGAAAATAGGGTGGGAATCAGGAACCAGAAGGTAGTTTAATGATTAAATAAGCTCGATTATGAAAATAAAATTATCTTGAATATAAAAAATTTAAACGGTACATAGATACATACAGCTAGAAATAATATTTTTGTGCGTCCAATTTTAATTTGGCATTTCATCAACACTCATATTATATAGCCTTATTACTAGTCATTTTGTTCTATGACGAATTTGAGGAATTCGCCGTAACACATTAATCTTAGTCTTTTGTCGGAAGTTAGTACTTAAACCGTTTCGTCCAGGCGTTTTATGACGCTCCGTAGATAAGTTGGCGCCTTGTACCGACACGTCCCAGGAGCGTAATGGAATAGTTACTTCTAAGAAATTCTTAACATGCTTTTACTAGTCGTATCTAAGCTAAACTTTAACTAAGTTAAAAAAAAGTTTAATACGCCAAAACTTATTTGATACGCTTCCTTGCTTTTGTAATATGTACAAGGATTTATTGCATATTTTTTGGGAATCTCTGGGATTTGGTAAGGGTTTGGAAAGCTCCATCATTTAAATGTTAAACGGACTCGTGGTTACGAGTTGGTTACCTTGTAGACAAAATTTTGGTACCACCTCCTAGCTACCTGAAGCGTTATTGAGCTTCGAATACCTACCCAATACTTGCTTTTTGTTATGTCGTGATAGCCCAGAGCGCAACGAACCTGCCTCAAATTTATGAGGCCATGGTTCAAATCCGGGCGTGTACCAATGAGTTTTTCTGACTTAAGTACACAATATCACTGACACCGTGCTTCGGAGGGCACGTTAAGCAGTCGGTCCCGGACGCTGTCAATAGATGGCGGTCGTTACAGTTCCCAACCCGCAGTGGAGCAGCGTGGTGGACTTAAGCTCCAAGCCCCCCTCCTCACCCTGGGGGAGGGTAAAAATGGGCTGATGATGATGATGATGATGACTTGCTTTTTAATATATTTTAGCGTAGTGTATATGGAAGGGTATGATTATAAAGTTAACGGCGTAGTAACATGACGTACGATGATATAAAAACCAGATAAAAAGCCTGTGACTGTGGTACACAACACAAACAGTCGTTGGAAAATGATATTCATTTTCTATAGGTAAGTATTTTAATCTCTGGTTATACTGAAAGCTGCGCGACGGGTAGCGATATCGAGTAAAACTCGATCGCTATTGTGCGAATAAAACAATTATTGTCGTAACTTTGAAAAGTGTTGATCCGAATGTTCATCCTCCGAAGTTAGCACGTGATGCATTTCAAAGTCGCGTTCGCATTCCAATAATCTCATTTTAAAAGGTGCGCAATATCAGATAGTAAATATCAACAAATTTCAATTCTTATAGTGACAGGTTTATTCTACCTGTTATAAGTCTTATTGTAAGCTTTGGCACATTTGTGAAACCCTGAAAGAGGATTTTGATTAATCTTTTAATGTAAGCTGTGCTAATAAGAAAATTATTCTAAAATGGAGGCTATTGTAAGAACCGAATAATACCGCTTTACTCGTACGTATGACTGACTGCCCGTGAGGCAAATACAAGGCCTCCCATTTTAGACTCGTTCTTTTATGGTATGGTCTATATCTTCTAATCTTACTGCAAACCCTCTGAACGTGTATATCGTTCATAAATTTTTGATGTCACCTTTATACTAAATTACGTAGACTAGCCAATTAACGGATTCATGACTGATTGTTCGTTTTCGATTATGATCATTAATTTAAAATCAACAATCAGTTAATATCCGAATTTCCATTTGCAAACCACAGACGTAATAAAAACTCTCGACTCCGTTATTAAGCAACCAATGAAACTCTGCAATGGCGGCCGCGCATGTGTGAGCAGCGTACTGGATGTGGTACTGGGGCGGTCGATAGACTTTCTGTAACATGAGTATGTTCATGTTGACGTGTGCGTACATAGCAAGCTGACTTACTAGGGGAGGATCGGTATATCCGAGTATTCCTATATATAGTTGCAAACGTATTAATTATCATTGTTTGGAAATGTACGCATTCTCAAGTATATAAATTTTCCGTTACATCCGGGACAAGTCTAGTTCAAGAATTCGCTGCGCCGCTTTAGTTTCAATTTCACACCGCATCTGCCACTTCGATGTGACCAGGGCCTTTCTTGTTCGTCTAAAGTTGGCACTTAAAACGTTCCATCCGGGCATTTTATGATGCTCCATAGATAAGATGGTTCAGCTTGTGACACGTCTTGGAAGCGTAATGGAATAGTTGTTGCCAAGAATTCTTAGTGTCCGGTTTAATTGACAAACTTCACTCGAGATGTGTTTTAAACAATTCTGTAATTTCGTCCTAAATGAAATGCGATAACTACCAGTTCGGAGTTCGTCGCAAACGCCCACAATATTAAGTTGCTCCTTGGTTGTGCTTTGAGGATCCAAACTTTTCGACCCTGTTGTTTCCTAATTTAAATTTTTTACGTTTTTCAATTAATCATTAATTTAATGGTGGACATGTGAACATTTAATGTGTTGAAACGTATGTATAAAAACGGGCCAAGTGCGAGTTGTACTAGCACACGAAGTGTTCTGTACCACGGTACAATATAAAATAACACGTTTCTTATAAGGGGACCCCTTCAAGTTTTAACTTTATTTTATTTTCATTATTCATTGTTATAGCGCCCATAGTAATACATACTGTGTGAAAATTTCAAGTCTCTACCTGTTACGGTTCTGACGACACTTTCGACATTTTTGTACATAGCCCTGTGACTTACGGACGGACCTTAGTAATAGGGATTGCGTTGGTACCCTTTGGTCACGGAATTCCGAACAAAGGTATCATCATTTTCATATTTATTTCTATATAGAAATTCAAAGCTAACAAACAATATTTATTGTTACGAAAGCTCCCCTATTTCCGATAAACCATGGCTTAACGAATAACAGATGCGACGCTCGGGGCTAGGCTTCGACACACCATAAAGCACTCTATTATGCTATCAATGTTTGATTCAATTTACTATTGTGTTTGTTTGTTTTGAATTTTTTCTTTTTGATATTGAAAGTATAAAGGCATTGATTACATCGTACATTTAAATTTCACGGTTTCAAAAGAGTTTCATTACATAGTCGTTAGCCATCATCAATTTATAAATGTTTAATTGACTTTGGAGAAAGCAAAAAATATTTATTTTTCAAATTAAGTACACATTTGTAATCGTGTCGTGATAGCCCGAATTCGAGTCCGGGCGAGTACCAATGAGTTTTTCTATTCTAAGTATATGACTATCACTGACTCTGTGCGTCGGAGAGCACGTTAAGCTGTCGGTCTCGGGTGTTATCAACAGATGGCAGTCGTTAAAATTCACCAACCCACACTGGAGCTACGTGGTGGATTAAGCTCGAAATCTCCTAACCCTAGGAGGTCTAAGCCCCTGCAGTGGGGCATAAATAGGCTGGTGGAATGGAATAGAATTTGGAATCGTCCATCTGCTAACAGACGATTTATATAGGTATGCGATAACACTTTAAATTGTCTGTCTATGTTTTCTCAAATGATACATAGATGAAGATACATAGAAGATCACGAGTAATGTGATCTTCTATGTATCATTTGAGAATCGCGACGATATATTACGCCTCTACGTTCTCACTAATCCGAAACATACAGAGTATCACGTAATGGATACGTTATAATATAAGATAACGTACCTACACACTTTCTCGAGAAATTAATGGAGAAGTTCGGGATCATGACATTGCAGTTACCAAACTACTTCAATTGCGCCCTGGCGTCTGTTTTTACATTCAATTCGAGGGTTACATAGCAATGAAGAATCTTAAATCCCAATATAATAATACTACATTTTGTGTTTTGTTACTGTAATTTATTAGTCATTCTGTATTAAGCCCTACGACTTAAAAAATAATTTATTTTAAAATTATGAAATCGGAAATTTTCAAATCCCGATTTCCACGAACCCACAAAGGATCATACTGAATTATCGCTTAGATTATCTCGGCGTGTAACACTAAGTCCATACTTAGACCACACTTAATTCGTCGCTCAAATTTCTAGTCTGTCGCCGGGTTTTTATCATCGTCATCGTCGCTGCGAGCAATTTACAGCGTCATTAAACAAATCTACAGCCGTAAATCAGAGGGCGGGTGGGGGGCAGCCCGGGGCCTGTGACACGTGAAAAAAGCTCCGGCCCTCGGCCTATATTTACCCTTAAAAGACCCGCCCTTTATTAAGTCACAGATATCTGACCGTTATTAGGGTCGGGTTTGCTTAACGTCCATAGTAGCACTTCGTGCTACTTATTTTACAGGGGTGCTCCAGATCTGTATGACGTTAGTGTTTTGATAGTATAAGTGCCATGTTACGAGATAGTGTCACATTTATTTTTATGAAAGTTAAAAATCATATAGATAACGCTAACCGAAAAGGTTGGTAGTTGCTATTATTATGGAATGTTTCAGACGATAGGTAATGATAATTTTTACAAAAATAACTTTATGGTCGATGTATATCGACTAATATACTATAGCTTTATGGTATATGTCATGTAGATAAAAAGGTTAATCCTATTACTATAGGCAGTTGGTTTCCTAAATTTAGTATTGCCGTTTTTCTTTTAGCCACAAAAATGTTTTAATAAACAATTATGAAAATTAAAACACCGATTTCATTTTTATCAGATTCTTACATTAAATCAATACATAAATAATATTCTTAAAATTTGTCGTTAGTTAATTTAGGATAAAATCATACAAATTATAAGTGTTTCAACATATTTTTGATTAAAATGAAAATAATGACGGAATTTAATTTTTTACTAAAAAGTTGTGTATCATTTGTAATAGTCATACAATTTATTATCAAATACAAAAAAAAAAAAATCGAGTTGTTTTACAGAAACGATTTGTCGTTTCGATGTTAAATTTAAAATTAAGTTATAATAAAGTATTTATCTAATCTTATTTTAGTATGGGCTGATGGTAACATACATACATACTTTCTTATATTTTGGGCAGATTATTAGACTTTTTTATAATAAAATGATAAAAATAAAAAAAGTACCGTATTCTAAACAAGATACATGGTTATGTTAAAAATCGTATTTCCTCCATATTGATAAATATAGCTATATTAATTAAACGATGTTTCTGAGAATACCAACCCTGACGCAAGTAAATCTGAAACGTCATTGTACAATACTGCCAACAGCGTGAAGTTCACATACAATAATTTATGCCAACTGCCAACATCACGGATGAATAATCTGTAGCTCTCTCCAGCATGGCCGACATCATTCGGGCACTACTTTCGGAGCCGTAGCCTTGACTCAATGTATTTATTCTCTAGCTTGTCTCCACAGAGCATTAGAGTAGGTTAGAGTTGGCGTGTAGGTAGTTACAATGTCCCCTTTAAGTATTCAATATGCTACATACTTAAGGCAGATCTTATAACCTAAACTCTAAACTACGACATCAAATCATACTAAAGAAATAAGTGAAAGGGATGAACGACTTAACCATTTTTTTAAATGATATAAATCTCAGACAAAACTATTTACAAACGTAACATTATTACTCATATTTGTTTTGTAATTATTGTTGGGACGTGTCTCTGAACAAATACTGTCACGTGGCACCTCTAACCCACTCGATTCTCTGCGCTTGTCTCAGTTATTAGAATTATTTATTTATTTTAGTTGTTATGATTAATTTTAATTTTCAAATCATTTTTTATTTTATTGCAAATATTTAATCTACATACGTATAATAAAACTGTAATGAAATCGTGTCTGTACAATACATTTATTTTTAAATTACTGTATGTTAGTGTAATAGTTAAACAGATTTAGATATTGACACAGATTTTTTTTTAGAATTTTCGTCTGTCTGTGCACGCATCACGCAAAAACTACTAGACGGATTTTGATGTGATAAAGATTTTTAAGTATTTCAGTTTTTACTGAGAGAAAATGTCTCATTGTTATAGAAATATACAAAAAAAAAACTGGTTCCATCGAAAAACACGCAAGAAGTATAATGATTATGGGAATGGAGTGCTAAATAATGTAAATCTTGCAAACCGCGCGGGCGAAGTCGTAGGCAGTAGCTAGTTAATTAATAAATTTTGTAATACTCGGTTGTTCAATTTGTATATTTATTGTGCTTCTGCTGTCATCCTAACTATATGTACTTTTCATTACTTGTTCAAAAACCTTAATATTAAATTAAAATTATATATACCAATTTAAAAGTAAGTTAGGTTATTTGAATGAAATTATGGAATAACAAAAATTACGTAATCGTTTCATACTAAGAAAACTATTGAACTAGATAACGAGAGTAGTAGCAGGTGCGAAACCGCAAGTTCGATTATAAAAATAAATATCTTACCCCCAATCGTATCTCAAGGGTCTAATGTAATGTGCGAGTAAACTGCGTAAGCGATTACCCTCGTAATTCGAGTGGCTCTTCCCCCCACCCTTGTTTGCTGTAAACCTTCTCCCCTTTGTCCACTGTCGTCGCGTGAATCAAGACAAACAATGTTTCCCGGTTTCACAATTCAGTGATACTTCGTTGCGGGATTGTAAACGCGACCAATGTTCTGATTTTTTTTTTGTTTGGAACGAATTTATTAATCTATATATAAATAAATACGTGAACGAAAAGCTTTGGACCCCTTTTTAAGAATACTACGCGCACGGAGGAGTTTGAAATTTGGCACAGTTAAAGTGTATGTGGAGTAGGAGTGCAGAAAGCTAAAATCTATAAACAGAGTGAGTTTTTGAGATGAGACTATATGGCCAAATCCTAAACTATGAGAAATAGCGAAAAGTGTTTAAAAGAGTCATGGGCTCGATTTTTGAGGAAACAAAACTGCATATTCTCGTTTTTGTAAAATCTGTTACTTTGACAAAGAATCAAACCACTTAATTTTTTAATCAATGTATTAATACGTGAAGAAAAAACTTTTTAACCTTTTTAAAGCATATATTACGGGTATGGAGGAGTGTGAGATTTGACATAGTTAAAGTTTACATGGAAAAAGAATGCCAACAACTAAATTCTATATATATATCCAATATATTTGTTACAAAACTGTCGACCATACGAGTTTAATAGTCTGTCGTTTGATGCAGTTTAATTGACCTATTTATTATTGGTGGTTTCAAAAAAGTGAGTACGGTCGGACTTGTTGTCGAACTACGACCACTAGTTGTAATAATTACCCGATTTATGGGATTTATAACTCGAGGGTCAAGGTCCGAATTATGTGTCGGAACGTTCTTGCGTTTTCCGATATGTCCTCTGGTACTTACATATGTGCTCCCTTTTGTATAATCCCTCTTCTTGTCTTCTTCAGTATTCGTGTGGCAAACTATATTTCTCGCAAACTATATATACTCGTTACTTAAGCATTTTGAAGTTCATTACAATTCAATTTAATTTTGACATAGGTATTGTAATATTAGTAATAAATTATATTGCTTCAAAAGTAATATGCGTTTCTGATGTTAAAAACTCGATTAGGTAAGTAGCAGTATTTTGTCAATTCACTTCAGTAGAGTAATTATTACCTTACTATATGTCTTTGTGTTTCTTGATCATTGTTATAATTAATGATTTATTTAAACCTTGGGGCAAAATTACTGCCATGTAATTTAAAAAATATAAGTATATTTAATATAATTAAATTTGAAAAAAAAACCATTCAATTTCTAATTGGTTTTCAAGTAGGACAACTCTGTTGTTACTTTTGAACGTTTTCAAGCTAAGTCTAAGCAGGCTCGTACGCGCCCACTCTAAGAAGAACACTGCAAGGGATTTAGAGTGGCTTATGTTATTTTAATGTGACGGCTGTACAAACTATTGTCTTAAAAACTAAGCAGATTAAAAGGTATTTAATCTCAATCAGTTTTATCATTCTTATATTCTTTTAAATTGTAATGTGCTTTAGACATAAGTTGTCGTTTTACATTATTTCATAAATTTATTTGTCGATAAATTTATAATACTGCTTAGAAGTTTATTATAAAATTTTTACACAAATTACCTTTGAATACATAAAAGTACGATTGACCATCTACGTTTACCGTCTTACCACTCATATTCTAGCTAACTGGTGCAAGATGGTGAATTTTGTTTTGTTTAAATTGCTTAAATTACTTATTTTATGAAGCCTAGTAGTGGGTATTGCGAGTTTATGTTTATTCCTAATATTAACATTGTGTACCATATCGCTATGTGGTATGTTAAACTTACTGTTTTAAGACTAAACATTCAAATAATGGAAAAATAAAAAATAGGAAAATGTATTCATTGTGTCAGGAAAATGTGTCGTGATAGCCCAGAGCGCAACGAACCTGTCTCAAATTTATAAGGCCATGGTTCGAATCCGGGCGTGTACCATTGAGTTTTTCTGACTTAAGTACACAATATCACTGACACCGTGCTTCGGAGGACACGTTAAGCAGTCGGTCCCGGACGCTGTCGATAGATGGCGGTCGTTACAGTTCCCAACCCGCAGTGCAGCAGCGTGGTGGACTTAAGCTCCAAGCCCCCCTCCTCACCCTGAGGGAGGCCTAAGCCACTGCAGTGGGGTAAAAATGGGCTGATGATGATGATGATTCATTCACATTTCATTCAAAATTGTTTCTTTAGTTTATAAATAACTTTACATTTAAAAGCATCTCAGACACAAGCTATCAGTGGTCACCATACTAAGCAAAAGCAAAAACTTGTGTCGTGGAGACCAACACAGTAATATTTTACATAAATGGGAGCATCCTCGATTGACTGAGCATAGAACTTTTACAAAAATTTGCCTTTAACCAAAGTGAATCGTATAAGACAATGAAAATTCCTATTATATGTAAATCATTGATATATATTATATATCATATATACATACATATATATGCATATACATACACATTCAGACACACCCATATACACTAATGTAAATCCAAATCTATATAAATCCATATTGACGTTGGAACCTTGGATACTAACGACAGGCGACATATACAAAACGTGCCCGAGTACCATTCGGGATGCGCGTACATTATCCCTCATTACGCTGCGTCATCCACTGTATGACATATTGGAGATCCCTTCATAAATCGTTTAGGATGATCGCCGGTGCGTGAACCCGGCAGAAATGTGACGATTTTTCGAAAGAAAATTGACCGTCTAGATGGCGTAAAACCCGCTACCCGATAACGGCTCCTCGATATCGCCGACTAAATAAAACGATAGCGAGGGTGGATTTTTTTTTTCGGCTGATTCAGGTATATAGAGACCTTCACGACGGTGATGTTTCACTCGCTTTTGAAACTTATTTCTAGTGTGAAAATAGTGGAATCAAATTCAAAAAAGAAAAATTCTCATGCGATATTAATGAAGTTTCGGAACTTTCGTTACATTCTGAACTTCTATTATTAATAAACGTGTTTATAATATTATTTGAATTATTAATGAAATTAAAATAAAGCATTTCTTTAGAACAATGGATAGATAATTCTCTAATTTATAGGTACATGTTGCAATTATATTTTCAACTATAATATCGGAAATAATAAGTGACATGATTCGCTATAGTATAATTAATGTTTTAGTTTATTTTATGAGAGTGTGGGTGAAACGTTGGGTACGGTAAACACTCCATCCTGAAAAGCCATAACCGTAAAAGCGCCCACAACAGGTGTGTATTTTCGCACACTCGGCGCGGCGTAGGTACATCAACTTTTCTTAATATTAAATCGAAGATGTTTCAATTTAGCCAGTAGATATTTCATTGCAGACACACACACCCACAGACACACCCTGACACACTCTCAAACGCACGACGAATATACACACATACCGATTTCTAGAAATATTTTTGGTAGAATTATCTTCAATTATTTTTTATGTTACACTTTACTTATCAAGATGGTAAAATAAATATTTATATTCAGTTTTTTTTACTTTTGGTTAAAAAATATTGTATAGAAAACAAAGGTAAAAACGTTAAATGGATTTTGATCTGGGAAGTTACTTTTTAATTATGGGAGAAGAATGGTTTAGTCGTAAAAAATTCAACAGACAAAAATTTATAAATTAAAACAGCCAAAAAGCAGATATTTTCATAACTATTCAAAATATCCAAAGTTATTTAAATAGTAGCGTTTTTATTTTCTGTGATTATACTACAAGCACTAACAGCAACAAGCTCTTTTATGGGGGTATTCGTAGGTCGATTTACGAGTTAATTCGTTTTTCATCGTACTTACGAAAGTTAGACTTGTTGTGGTTATTCTATTATATTATAACAATGTAGAAAATTTACGATTTTACTGATTTTACAATTTACAACAACCAAAGTTTAGTGAAAGTTATAATATTACTAAAATCGATCCGTTTCGCTGCAACATAAACAATATGTACAACCCAATTAGCAAATTAAACAATTCTTGTATCATTGTCAATTATGTAGATCTACGAAGTCAAATAAAAATCACTCGAGAATAATATACACCTATAAGCTTTTATTTTTAGGAATCTGCAGTTTGGAACCATTACAATTTTATTTGTTAAGTCCGTCTGTCCATTCACATGAAATATCGCATGTCGATTTAAAATTTTTATTGCTATTAATCTCTATCTACATTTATTATATATATATTTTTAAATGACACTGTAATACCGCCAATTTTTTTTTTTTCATTTTTATCCTCAGTTGGTATGACATTAGGCGCCAATAAATAAAATTGGTTAATAACTTTTATTTGTATTTAATTTTAAACATCACGAATACTGTTTAGTGTTATGATCACAGAACCCTACTTTTGGATGTTCCGAAACTCACATCACCGTTTTTTTCATACCGTTTCCTGCATTAAGAGATACTAAACGTTTCATGCTAAGCCAGGGAAATGAATCGAGAGCGGTTTGCCCGGAAGAAGTGCTATCAACTTTTTACTAGGTTTCGAAATATTTTTCAGAAATAACGAACGTATTGAATAACAGTTATATTTTATATTATTATTACCGTAGATAACGTATTTTTTATCGGAGTCGTGTTACTTGTGTTATTTCAGCACCGTTGAATCAAAGCGACTGCACCGATTTGAATGATAGAGTCAATGATATTATAAGTATTAGAATAGGCAGATGTCGCTCTAGTGCGTAGAAAGTGAGGAGCTAAAATTTACCTAATTAGATTAATTTTATTTAATCACCTATTAGCTTTTCTTTCTAATTTATGTTGACTAAGCGTATTTGACATACTGTACCGAAACATGGACTCTCACGGCAGGACTGGTCCACAAATTTAAAGTCGCTCAGCGCGCTATGGAGCGGGCTATGCTCGGCATTTCCTTGATGGATAAAATCAGGAACACTGAAATCCGTCGAAGAACTAAAGTTGTCGACATAGCCGAAATGATTAGCAAGCTGAAGTGGCAATGGGCCGGTCACATTTGCCGTAGAACCGACAACCGATGGGGTAGACGGGTTCTCGAGTTAAGGCCACGTATTGGGACGAAGCGTTGGACGCCCCTCGGCTAGGTGGACTGATGACCTAAAGCACCATACCGGGGGTAATTGGATGCGGAAGGCGGAGGACCGTGTGTGGTGGCGAGCCTTGGGAGAGGCCTATATCCTGCAGTGGAGAGACACGGGCTGATGATGATGATGATGAAGCGTATTTGAAGCATAAATCTTTACATATATAGCTATCTCTTTCAACATCATATCTTCGGCATCATGTTTCATACTCCGTTTTATAAGTACTTATACGCTTACGATTTATATATGTGTGTAATTGGGGATCAATTTGGGGAAGGTGCGTCATCGTTACTAAAATATAATAATAATAATAATAATAATAATACTAATACATGGGACTTCCCACACAGCGCCATCTAGTCCCAAAGTATTATGCTTGTGTTATGGGTTACTAGACAACTGATATACATAATTAAATATTATTTATAATATATACATATATAAATATTTTTTTTTGTATATAACAACAAAATATCATTGGATAGAGTTGTCCCACGCGTGACCAAAACGACGTTTCGGTCACGCGAGAACGATATTGTTATCAGGCATTAGTAATCACCGATTTGGTGTGTTAATTGAAATAAAAATGCTTGTATTTATTTATAACTTAGAGTAACAACATTTACAACAGCGAATGATTTATAATTAAGGAATAATATTTCATTAATAAATCACATTGAAAAAAAAATCCACTGATTGATAGAACAATAAAAAAAAAGTTAAGAATAATTCATTTTACTTCATAGCATATAATTTGAATATATTTTAACACTCGACTTGCTTAAAGATATCTCTTTCATTTTTATGAGCGCTGATAAAACGTGGCCGTCGTACTAACAGCGACATGTTGCGGTAACTCCGAGTCATAACCGTATAACCGGCCAAGTCCGTACCTATTACGCTCCAGATTTTGATGTCGGGATGCAAATTTTATTCCCAGTTCCTTTTTATTGCTATCCCGTATGCTAATTGAAGATTGTTTGCTGCCTTAAAACTTTATATATGTATTTTTTTTTGTAGTTTGCCTCAATTGTTGACATTTATTAGATGATAACTTTTTATTTAAATGCCATAACGATTTTTAGGTCCATTTATAACGTACAGTTTTTTTTGTTAATATCTTTCATTTTGTTAATATACATGTGGGGATCAAAATAGAAACATCTTGATTGCACAATATTGAAGACATGAGTGGTCATATCTGCGAAAAATCAAAAACCTGTTTTTTCGATGTGACAAAAGTTTTATGATGCGCCCAATCTATTCCCAATGTTATAAGAGCAGTTTCTCTTATAATTTTTAATTAATTTTAAAGAACAAGTAGAAAATGCACAACGAAGTTCATATTAAGAGAAACTTTAAGCTCTGTTTTCGCAAAATGACTATTTTGTGAGTTACGACCTTTGGCCACTCATGTCTTCTTATTATATTTATTTTTATCTTTGAATCATTATTACACCATTTTACGTCTTCCTACCTCAAGTTTCTTTTCTTCAGTTCGTTGGCGTCGTGTTTATAGTTTTTGAAAATAGAAGTTATTGCCAACGTTAAACAAAGGAAGAAAAAAATCAATGCATTCACTATAAATAATTTAAGAACGAGAATTAAATCTCACAAACATATACACAAATCTACAGTAGAGTATATCGCGAAAATATTATCAAACAGAAGCGAAATCTTATGCATACTCGGTATGTGGCGACACGTGACAAATATGAACCGTCTTTTGTTCATTGTGTGCAATACGGTAGTTGAAAATTTAAAAAAAAATATTTTATAAGAAAGAGTTTTTTTTAAATATACCATAACAGTAAACGAATTTAAAAAAAAAAATTATTAATAAAGTTATGAATGTTTAAAATATCCTGTTAGACAGAGAGGTCATTACCGCACGGCGTACCTATGTGTGACGTCAGGCCATTTAAAAAATGTTAAATATTGTGTTGCAAGAAAGAGACAGATAAAATTTTAATAGCCAATAATTTTCATACTCTTCAACCGAGTATGATTTTGTTTATAAGTTTTGTTATCCTGTAAGGTGTGCGTTTATATTTTCTTGATAAATATGTTTTCAATATTAGTCAACTCCTGTATTGTATTACTCAAATGTATCATGAAATATCACTTGCGTTTATAGTACGAGCGAAGACCGCTATCAAAATATGGATGTCGGGTTTAGTAACAGATATTTTTTATTTAGTTAAATACGTGAATATCAGGGTGATCGATGGAAGCTAGACGAGAACAATAAAATATTACAAACATTATAATGTCGAGAGAAAAATGGATGGAGGTAATATGTGATAGTAAACACGTGCGTAAAATCAGCAGATGCGTAATTGAATTCGTTTAATATTTACCTCAAAAATTTATCAATTGAAAATAACACTATAACATGCCCAAGATGTAACGTTTTTTGTCACGTATTTACCTTTTTTTTTTCTATAAATATCTGTACACTACTCAGTAGAAAAGACATATTTGTTAGAATACGGAAACCGGTGACTTATTTTGATTTCTCGTCGAACCCCTTTTAGGTGTAAGAGACAGAAGGATGGATAGTGCGCCACTAACGTTTTCAACGACCACTCACGTTTCATGTACAGCGATGCGTCGCACTCCGATGTCTAAGCACTCTTAAACTCCCCTTTTACATGTTGAAGACCGCAATTCACTTGTGGCGTGACTTCATAAGTTTTCCAATTTTTCTATACATTTAGAAAAAATATCTTCTTTTCGTCAATAAAGGATTCCAAATTTTAAAAATAGATATTTAGTTGTGATTTTCTAAAACATTTGCCAAGTTCCCCGAATACCAAAGCTGCAACCGTGATGATTCTAAAAATTTTAAAATAAGTATCATAAAAGATAATTTTGCTCTGCAAGTTGTGGTAACATTGGAATGTTTTGTAGACTTTATTTTGTTTGCGAATAAATATTGCCAATAATTGATTCTTTCTGTTGATCAAATATATTTTTTTCTTTTAGAAAAACTAAATATTGCCACAGGCATATTTTTAATTATCACAAAGTGTTATTTTATGTGAGCTTAACAAAGCGAATCATTCATACTTTCTAAAATGGCAATGGCTATCGCATTTGGTGATTATTTACATAGAAACGTTTTGCTATCAAGTTTTGTATAACAACAAGTGAAAAATTTATCAAATAAAAATTATTCTCATTAATAGTATTTTTTTTTAAATTTATTTAGAAACCTACAGTCATTTACATTACAAGCATAGTATCAATTTCAACTCTCTGTTGAAGTTGATACTATGCTCGCGACATTTGCACACACTATATATTTGTGTGACCTGTAAATAATTTATTCTATACATTTGCTATTAATACGGTTTTTATGACATCGAAACTTGTACCGTAATGTTGTAATTTACAGTACTAGCCCTTTTTGTTTTACACCAATCACAAACGAGCATTCTGTTTGTAACGCATGCGTAAACCGCGAAAAGCAACCCGCTCGCGCCCTTAGCTCCCGCAATTATTACATTTGAAGTATTTACTATTAATATGGGTAAATTTTCTGTTATTAACAATATTTATTACATATAAATCCACATTACAAATGCGTTACATTAATTGATACTCTTGCAGTTCACGCCATATTGATTCATTTCTTGATCATAGGGATGTGACGTCTTGGTAGCGTTGTACCGTGTCACATCGAAACATAGCTAACACAACCTAATTACAATCGAAAATGATTTCAAAAAACGTCGTATGATGCTCGTACTCAGTTAGCTGGTTATTATAATCATCGGTTTATTATAAGCACTCGGCTGTATCGATTTCTTGAATTCGTAAATGAAAATGAAATGAAATGGCATGATTTTATCATTGTCGGCGCTTAAGCGGACAATCTGTGCTTTAAATCTAAGAGGTGTCATGTTGTTTTGTTGTCATAAATAATATTCAATGTACATTCACGGCTTTCAGGCACATTTACTAATCGTTCTTTTTTCTACAAAATTCACGAATTTCACTTGCGAATGTATACAGTTGTTTCTTTTTTTTTGTTATGAAGAAAAATAAGACGTAAACTCAGTAACTTTTCGTCACAACATCGATTCGTCTTTGATCGATTGTTTCATCTGTTACAGTAATAAAGGCCTAATAGCGAAACACGGCCACGTCTGAATTTCCAACATTTACGAAAAGCTTGTTGCTAGTGACAAAATAATAAAATAATGCGTAGATCTTGTTTCGTTTGAACTGTACTAGAAAATAATATAAATAAAATGTAATGAAAATGACGTAGGGATTTGTTATCGCATGGGAAAATAACAATACGATACTTGACTACTATTAAATATAACTATATCATGAAAATATAAAAATATACTTTATAAGACAAAAAAATTTATAAACAAAATTATATTCGGTTGAAAAATATGGAAAAGTTCTATCTCTGTCTTTTTCTCACAAAACGATATTTAACATCACATTTATCATCATCATATTTAACACGACATTTTAAACATAATTATATTATATAATTATTCATTCATGATTCACAAGTAAATAAATAAATAAAAACTTTGTTAATAATGATTTATTTGTTAAGATTCTTTCACTGTTATGTTATATTTAGAAAACTCTTTATGTGAAATAAAAAAAAATAGTCAACTTGCGTACCTATTGTGTAGACATACCTACCGATACGTACATACCGGTTGCTATCAATAATTAGATGGCAGTTGTTAAAATCCACCAAACTGAATTTTTTTAATAATAATTTTTGCTTTGGAGTAGCATGGTGGCTTAATCTCTAAGCCCCTGAATCCCCAGGGGAGGCCTAAGTCACTGCAGTGGGGCAATAATGGGCTGAAGGTATGGTATAGCACACATACCTAACGTATAATATGATATGGTACAGCGCGAGGGACCATCATCGGTATAGACTAACATTGTTAGTAATTACAAACTATAATGAAATTTATTTAACTGGTAATTGTATATTGGCTCAATGAATTATCTTTAGAGATCATTATTTGAGATAACAGGTCGATATGTAATTTAATATGCAAAAAGCGATTAAGCGGTTTACGGGATATAAGCCTGCGTCCTACCTACAATGACGTACAGTGCCGAAACGTGGACTCTCACGGCAGGACTGATCCATAAATTCAAAGTAGCTCAGCGTGCTATGGAGCGGGCTATGCTCGGTGCTCAGAATAACAAAAGGCGCCTGTAAGCGTGAAACTGAAGAAACAAAAACCACTCTTAAATAGAGTGGTTTCACTTTGTTGCGATTAGTCACTCCGTTGCACTTACCGAGTTATAATGTACAGTACCTACAAGTGTCAATTTTAATTTTAAAATGTCGTCTTGTGTCGTTCCTACATGCAAAAATGCTGCTGGGCTTACGAAGAAATCGGATGGGATCACATTTCATCTGTAAGTAACGTATTCAAAAGTGGATTTATTTAATTATTGATTTGGTTTTACATATTGTGATTGACTTAAAAAATGGCGCGTTCATTTTGTGAGTGTTGCCAGTTCCATCGAAAATTTTATCTACTTTTTATTTAATACCTGTTTAGAATACTCACTATTTTTTGCGTGATAAAGCACCTGTGTGAATAACAAAGAACAAAGAAAATTGAATTGGATGAAAGTCATACAAAAAGCACGACTAGATAAGTTTTTGAGACCATCAGAGCGGAACGTAATTTGTTCGATTCACCTTGACGAGCAATATTTTTGTGACACGAAATGTGGTTTAAAAAAACTAAAGAAATCAGCTATTCCGACTAAGGTAGAATTAGTCAAGATATATTAGTTAAATATGATTCATATTGCACCTTTCCTGTTCATTATGTAGGTCATAATTATATTATGAAATAATCCAATTTCATTCCATTCCATCATCCCTTTAATACCCCACTACAGGGGCTTAGGCCTCCCCTCGGGATGAGGAGGCTTGGAGCTTAATCCACCACGCTGATCCAATGCGGGTTGATGGCGGGTAGGTGGTTGGTGGGTAATCCAATACCGTGCTGATAAATGCGGAATTCATTCACAACTAGTGACTGGAAATTCGGTGGCTATTATACCAAAAATTTCATTTTTTCCTAGAAAATACAAAGGATATACCTTTATGAATACATTGTATACGTGTTAATGAATCTTCTATGCATTCCGATTAAAATTAAATTTTGGTGAATGGAGTAATATATGAATTATCTAATAATGGCATGCTATTTCGGCATTTGGTCTTGACATCACAATTGTCTGAATCACATATAAAAACATCTGGACCTTCGATTTCGGAAAATGTGCGTACTTACCTACCTAAAATTTTTATGTTTAATTGATTACATTTGATTTTCTGTTTTTGATTAAGCATTTTGCTTTTTCATTTTATGATAGACTTAAAGTATTTCATTTCAGGATACACAGCCGCAATCGCCTACACGATCAAACTCAGAAATTGGTGATATCCATATTTCTGATTTGGACTTTCTATGTGATACAACGAGAAAGCTACTCAATAATGATTTATAATAGTGAAAATAGTGGTAGCATTGCAAAATTATTGTCTTAGAATTGCCTCAGCTTCATTATCTGTCGAAATATATCGTAGGTTAATATCGAGAACTGTTGCTTATTACCTGTCGAAATCAATAAAATGTTCGTTTTGTGTAGAAGCAATTGGCCTCAGGTGTGGTATGGATTGTGATATGGATTGAAAAATAAAAGCAGACTTTATTTCCCTTCCCAAAATCTTAATTACATGAATGTCGTATTTGAGAAGCACATGCCCGAAAAATTTCAAATGAAGATTTTGTTATAAGTTCAAATATCGAACGTTTAGCAATCGTTCTTTCAATTTTCAAGAAATTAATTGAAAAAAATAATATATTCCTTGTAAATGATGACCACATAAATGGTGAAAGTCATAGAAACGGCGGTTATTGAAAAAGATTTAGATATAAAATTAGGTGCGTGCGTACATTATTTATTTAAACGTAAAATTCCGCTAATCAGTTCAAATTCTAAAAGAAAATATTATAAAAAGCTTACACAACAAAGGGGTACCTAATAAAAACTTTACTTACTTAACCTTACTTTTAAAAACTTACCTTATTGAAGCCGGGTTTTATTTATTGTAATAGGTATAAAAAAATGTTTATTTTTTGTTTATTTCCTTTATTCAACTAAAATGGTATGTATGAATTTCATGTTATAGTGAGTAACTTTCTTTTAAATGAAGAACACTTGTGTCAGAAGGTCATTCTACTTCCTTTCTATAATTATACTCGTATTGTACCAAAAAACTCATTAAACTCGAAGTAAACACCTGGCCCCCGAAGGAAATTTGAATGTTGTGAGTTTTGGCCTAGTACCTAAAATAGTTAAAACTTACTATGAATGAACACAAGTACGCGGCGACCGTAGGGCTGCCCCGCAAGAAATAATTTGTGTTATATAAACGCACCCTAAATATACGTATCTGTTAATATTTTTATTAAACACCTTTTTTCTGATTTTATATGATTATCGCAAAAACAGTAGGAAACCTCTCCCGATCTAGCAACATTACGCGGGCGGGAAGTGAGGCAGGCGCGGGACGTACGTAATGTTTTTGGACACAGTGCAGTATGTGTGATCATAATTGAGCGCGCTTTCTGTTATTCTGAGGCTCGGTGTTTCTTTGATGGATAAAATCAGAAACACTGAAATCCGTCAAAGAACTAAAGTTGTCGACATAGCCGAAGCGATCAGCAGGCTGAAGTGGCAATGGGCCGGTCATATTTGCCGTAGAACTGATAACCGATGGGGTAGACGACTTCTCGAATGGAGGCCTCGTACCGGAAAGCGAAGCGTTGGACGCCCCCCGGCCAGGTGGACAGATGACCTGAAGCGCCATACCGGGGGTAGTTGGATGCGAAAGGCGGAGGACCGTGTGTGGTGGCGAGCCTTGGGAGAGGCCTATATCCTGCAGTGGAGAGACACGGGCTGATGATGATAATGATGATTAAGCGCAAATCGGAATGGAGTATTTGGATTTTGTACTTTTAGATAACGTACAAAGAGAACTAGTAAGGCTTGCAAGGCGTTTTTAAAAGTTTCTAAATAAATGAGGACCTGGCAAATTCGAAATTATTTGTTCAATCAAATAATAATTGAAATTATATGAAATATGAATACTATAGGCAAAAGTTCCTAAAAACTACTGTGTCGCATCATACCCAAATTTTCTTTTTTTTTTCAAGGTATACTACCGCTTCCACCCAGAAACTTCATTAAAGAAATAGATATATTTTTTTTTCGTTATGTAAAATTTAAAAATGTATGATACTTAACTATCTTTACGGTTAAACTCTGTTCATTTATTTTAATGAAAATATGTGTAATATAAAAATAACTTAAAATAAAAATGCAAAAAAAATGTTGAAAATTATAAAAAACAGTAACATTTTTGAACACTACATTTGATTCATCGAAAAAATTTTACAGTGATACTTTCTAAATCAATTATATCTATATTTTCAATATTTGTATATCTACTAGAATATTCATTTTAATTTTCTTCCATCAGCTAAGTGATTCCGGATGTACCTAATTTTAAACGAAACATAGAACACATTGTTTGCACATTTTGTGGTAACTAGCGGGAAAGATTACTAAGTCTTCTTGAGTAACCAATCTTACATATTTATGCCCCATATTGCTTATTTTGTCGAAAATTTTAAACATTTTATCGTACCTTTTTCTTAATTCTTCAAAGTAACATTTGCTGGCGTAGATTTTTCTTTTAATTCTAATATTTTCCACATATAAAACACTGTTTCCCGATTAAAAGTTGAAACATTGCTTCTGGTTATTTTTCGCGGTACAACGTGAGATTATTTTTCAATTTGACGACGTTTATATTCATTTCTTTTTTTTTATCAATGTATGTGCTTACTCGTAGCACGACACGTAGAATGAAATTTAATATCAGCCTTCTTATTATTCTGTTACATGTGTGAAGAAATTTCGTGGCAACACAATTATTATAATCAGCAGCTACTTCGAGTAAAGAATTTCTTCTCTTTTGCGTCATTTCAATGTTTCATTTTTAATGCCTTTTCACACGTGCCGGGTGCTGGGTAGCCGACGCCGGGTTCCCGGTGGCAAAGTGTATGGGCATGTAGTTAGCTTTCACACATACCGGCGTAATTTACCGGGCAAGCGGCCGCCGTCGGGTCGGATCGGGCCACCACCACTATGCGCGGCGGCGGCCGGACTCGTCGACTTTCATTACATGTGAATATTCTAGTAAAATGTTTTGATGTTCTCTTATCACAGAGTTTCCGTTTATTGAGAACGGTTTTTTATTTGTTCTGTGGGTATTCTAAAATTACTAGCTGAAATTATAAACTAAGTATTTTTTGTTCTGTATTGATTACAAATATTGAGAGAATGTTAAAAGTTACGTTTGTGTTACCTGTAATAGAAATGGTAGCTTAAAAATTCTTTACAATGGGAGTAAATTATGGTTTTAATTTCTTATTTCCCGGTCTCTGGTAACCATTTTTGACTTTAACAATAGCCATTCTCTTCACGGGTTCATTGTTAACAATTCCAATATTAAAACAATACAAATATTCACGCATTCATAAAGTCCATTGTGAAATACTCTCTCTCTCTCTCTTTCTCTATTATACTACTGAAACGAATATTTGAGAGTATATTAAGCACATTGAACTAAGGCTAAATAAACCTTTCTTTGAATTTTCCTTGTATAATGATTACGTTTCATAACTTTGTACTAATTATGTTTTAAAATGTGGTTGCTGGATTTTGGAGAGTTACAGTTTTTTTTTTTTGTTTCAATCAAACCTTTGTAAAAGAAATGATTATACGACATAAAACTCAATTCAATGGCAGATGTTTGAATATAAACGTTAACCTTTTTCCGAAGTTTCTTTTTAATTTGGTTCGGTAGATTTGAGATTGAAAGACGTTACATTTATAAAATCATTCTGGTGTCTGTGTGTTCGCCTGACACAGTTTATTTTCAAAAAAATGTTAGGGGTCATTATAGAAAATTAAGAAAAAACTTTTTTCAAGTGCATAATTTTCGTTATGGAAAACAATTATTCATTAATAATTATAAAATGCATTGTTTAAAAAAATATTAAAGTAAATACAAGGAAATGGTCCCCCTTGTATCGGCAGCCTAAAATCAATTTTATCTCTGTAACTACTGACGCTAGATTAAAAAAAATATGGAACGGAAGACCTTAAACATAGTTTGAAAGAAAACCCAAACAAAAATTATCAGTTTCTAAATTACCGTTCGAACCGGAAAATATTCGTAAAAAATACAGTGTCGTGATAGCCCGAGCGCAGCGAACCTGTTTCAAATTTATAAGGCTGTGGGGCCGTGGTTCGAATCCGAGCGTGTACTCCCAATAAGTTTTTCTGACTTAAGTAGGTACCTAACTATCGCTGACTCCGTGCCTCGGAGAGCGGTTAAGGTTAGGTTAAGGTTAAGGTTAAGGAGTCGGTCCCGGTTGCTGTCAATAGATGGCAGTCGTTACAATCCACCAACCCGCATTGAAGCAGCGTGGTGGACTAAGCTCCAAATCCCCCTCACCCTGAGGGGAAGTCTAAGCCTCTGCAGTGGGGCATATAGGGCTGATGGAAATAAATTCAATTTGTCTAGTGGCTACTATTATGGTAGCTTTACACGAAGGCGTCAGGTTCGACTTCTACCCTAGAGAGTATATTTAAAATAGTAAAAAAATATGTAGTAGGTAAGTAGGTAGGTACCTAATGCGATGATACGTAACCCTCACCACACCAGCCCAACTCATGCTTGGCATTTTTTTTTGTGATGGCACAGTAAATAAAAATTAAAAATCCACTTTTAATACATTCATTTACGTGCCTATTAAATACATTTTTCTAAAGTTTATTATTTATTATCTGTTGTAGAGCCGTTGTAAACGTTGAATGATTATTCTAAAGTAACTGCATAATGCCCAGTTTTTTGTTGGTAGAACGGTTGCAGATCATAAAAAATAGCATGGAAATTTATGAACAAAAATAACTTTAACGATCATACAATTATAACAACAGAAGTCAAGTGACGCACGCAGTTATATCGGCAATCGATTTATCACCTAGAAATACTAATATAAAGTGTGGTGTGTAAAGGATGACGTAAGAAAACAAAAGCCATTTATTGTTTACTCGTTCGTCTACTTTATAAAATGAAGGGTAGTTATTGTTTGTATTATTTCTATTGTATTATTTGTATTTTGTTTGTATTATTGAGTCCTTGAAATTATTTTTTTGTTTACAACGTTTAAAAGTGAGTTGCTTAGGTCTACGTACGTATTCGCTATGATATTTTGAGAGTTATTCTAGATATAATATTTATCTTCGAATCGTCATCGCCCGCTCTAAATGTCTTTTCAATTTTTTTTTTATTGGCCTTTAAATTCACGAGAATGTGTTGTAATTAAGTGACAGTTATAAGAAAGTTTTAAGTTGTACACAAGTACAAAAGTGTTCTTTAAAAAAAATATGATGGTTAACCATCAGTAAAGCAATTGATGGTCGTGATCATCATAAATACGAGGAAACTGAGGAAGAAAAACTACGCGTCACCACTTGGATGTTCATAGACATACTGCGTTGCGATTACAAAAATGTGAGCAAAAATATACCATGTGGACCAAATATACACCAGTTGATGTTTTGAAATAATCGCCGTCAATTTGAATACGGTCTTTGACTAATATTAAATATCGAGAAAATATAAAAATAGATTTTATACGATAACAAAATTAATAAACAAAACTGTGTATATTATATTCGGTTGAAGAATATGGAATTATAAGTTGTTTAAATTTTATTTCTGTCTCTTTCTTGCGAAATTTAACATTATTTGAAATGGTCTGACGTCATATATAGGTACGCCATATGGTATTGCTCTCTCTCTGTCTAACAGGACATTTTAAACATTCATAACTTTGTTAATAATGATCCATTTTTTTAAATTCCTTCACTGTTATGATATATTTTATTTAGAGAACTCTTTCATATAAAATTATAAAAAAAAATTGTCAGCTAGCCTATTTTGTGTGATCCACATGTTAAATTCTTACTTCAAAATAAATTATTCTGAAATTACATGTCATGTATTATTTAACCATAAAATAATTGACATTTTGCTCACGTTTCTTATATATAAGGCAGTCCATTTTGATTATTATGCTATCTAAGATATAACCCTAGTATCATATGTTTCTTTCTTTACTATCGTAAATATATTTGTAAATAGTTGAAATTTAGTAGGTACTTTTAACTAATATAAAAAATCACCTAAATAGCCAAAATAACTAAATTGGTTTTCGTACTATTTTTCTGTATTAATCGAAGGATCGTCCATTAATAACATGAGCTTTTTAAACTACTTTCATACCGCTCTCCCATCTCGTGATACGTGACGAGCTTCAAGTCCACACCCAACATCATGTGTGTTTTTATCAATAATTTTTTTCATCAATGTTTTTTATTAATGTGTTCTACCAAATTAAGGATTAGTTACGTGTTTTTCATGATTCTAAGATACTTTTATACAAAACTTTATTCACTGAATTTGTTAAAGAGCAAAAATACAACAGTAACAATACAATAACTACAATCAGGGATCGTTTAATTTTATTATTATTATTATATCCATATATAATTGCGTACTGTTAACATGAAATTCCAATTCTTTGATCAACTTACGTTAAATTGTATGGCACTATAATAACAATATTTACTTTCATTCAAGAAACAGAACTCCATGACTTGAGTTAATTTTACGTAACATCTTTGGTAAAATTGGTTGTGTAAAAAAGAACTCTCCCTACATTATGCAGCATATAAAGATAACCGTCAAACGCATACCTAATACTCATATCAGAATATGGGCACCGGAAAAAAAAACATTCGAATACCCTGTTAAATTCAATGATGTCTTCACTCGATTCGTCTCGAATAATTCGGAGTTGTTAGAGAATTGAACGCAATACGCGTCCTCAATTCGAACTCCCCGTCAATGTTTCGACGTAAACGAAACATAACACTGACCTTATTAATCATTGCTTTTTTTATTCCGCCCCTTGGCATTTTCCCGTCGGTTCGACCACGGGCAATAATACATTTACCTAATTTGCATTTCATTTCGTTGTTTTCTGTACTTCCGTGCTCATTGCGTACGCCCGAGATCGCGCCCTCGGAAAATAATTTTAACGCGTGTTCCTATTATAAGTGTTTTATTGACTCTTTTCAGCTATGTCGTTAGGGAATTTTCGAGATTTGTTATGTACAACTTTTTAATATTTCAAAAGTCAATGACAGTGTCGCTGTTTTTTATCGCGAATTTCAGAGCGCTCGCGTTTGAATTCGCTAAAAGTATTAAGAGTTTTACGATATTTTCATGAACAATTTGTGGCAATAATATGTACCTAAATAAGTTGTCAAAAAATATAATAGATATCTAATGAAATTATTGCTTAGTAAATGTTTTTTAATAACAAAAGGTGTAACCCTCATCTATGTAGCAGTTCGGGATAGTACGCCGGTTGCCCCATTTCAAAGATGGGGGACGGAGCTGCATCAATCATGCGGCCAGACGGTCGACGACCAGTAAAACTAATAGATTTAAAACCGTCAGATATAGAGATCAATTTGTTAGAGCCACCGCGGATGAACCGTTACAATGACCTTACTTGACACGTGGATGGATCACGGCCCTAAGAAATAGGATTTGGTACGGTGAATGGAAACATCCTTTTTTTTAAGTTGAGCGTGATAAGTGAATTTTACAAAATATCCCACTGTAAATATGGAATGTTTATGAATATTTTGTTTCTAAGACAGCAAATTTGATAAGTGCTTAGCAGATAACGAAGTCGTTATAGTACGTTAAAACTTAATTTTAACAGATCTTGAGCCACATACATCAATTTGTTAGATGTGTTTTACGTTACCTGATATAAATCATTATTATTATTATACGTATGTATATGTTTACGGTGTGTCTGTTCTTTCGATTAAATTATTTTTATTTGTCTGATAGTCGGATTATTACGCAATAATTTTGTGAGGCTAATTATATTACCTGAAAACAGGCGGGACATCAGTACTGAAAGAGCTGCATGGAATGAGAGTACGGTCATCCTATTCTTCAAAAAAGGAGACAAAATGCTCCTTAAGAATTACAGACCGATCTCACTCCTCAGCCACGTGTACAAGCTGTTCTCGAGAGTCATCACGAATCGTCTCGCCCAAAGATTTAACGAATTTCAGCCCCCTGAACAGGCCGGGTTTCGAAAAGGCTACAATACCGTAGATCATATACATACGCTGAGGCAGAATATTCAGAAAACAGAAGAATATAATAAACCTCTGTGCCTAGCCTTTGTGAACTACGAGAAAGCCTTCGACTCCGTCAAGACTTGGACTGTTCTGGAATCCTTGCAGCGATGCCGAAACGACTGTTGGTACATTGAGGTGTTGAGATGTCTGTACGAAACTTCGACAATGACTGTCCAGGTCCAGGACCAGCGGACGGAACCTATCCAATCGCAAAGAGGAGTCCGACAGGGGGATGTGATATCCCCAAAACTGTTCCCCGACGTATTGGAAGATGTTTTCAAGACGCTGGACTGGAAATATCGGTCATCAATGTCAACGGCGAATACATCTCTCACCTACGTTTTGCTGACGACGTAGTCATCATGGCAGAATCGCGGGAGGAGTTCAGCGGAATGGTAAACGCCCTCAATATCGCCTCTCGGCGGGTGGGGCTCGGGATGAACTTGAACAAGACGAAAGTCATCTTCAACGAACATATTCTCTTAAGACCGGTGACTGTAGAAAGTGCGACTCTTGAAGTTTTGCAAGACTATGTCTACTTAGGACAGTCTGTCCAGTTAGGCAAACACAACTTCAATAAAAAGGCCAACCGAAGAATTCAGCAGGGCTGGGCTGCTTTAGGGAAGCTTCGTCATCTGTTCTCGTCGCCACTACCACGTGTCTTCAACCAATGCGTCCGACCTACAATGACGTACGGTGCCGAAACATGGACTATTACAGCGGGACTAATTCACAAATTTAAAGTCCCTCAGCATGCTATGGAGCGGGCTACACTCGGTATTTCTTTGATTCATAAAATCAGAAACACTAAAATCCGTCGAAGAACCAAAGTTGTCGACATAGCCGAAGCGATCAGCAAACTGAAGTGGCAACGGGCCGGTCACATTTGCCGTAAAACCTATAACCGATGGGGTAGACGGGTTCTCGAGTTGAGGCCACGTACCGGGAAGCGAAGCGTTGGATGACTCCCGGCCAGGTGGACAGATGAACGAAAGGCGGAGGACGGTGTGTGGTGCCGAGCCTTGGGAGAGGCCTATATTTTGCAGTGGAGAGACACGGGCTGATGATGATGATGATAAATTATATTAATCTGATTCATTGATATTTGAAATAAATAATATAAATAAATTTGTGATGTGCATACTTATTAATTACAAGAAATAAATACTTATGGTTGGTTGCAAATTCATATTAAAAATGTCTTTCTTGTGGTAGTCAAGGAAAGAGATATAATATAAAATTATTAAAGATCTCATCACTCCTGTTTTTTTTTTCAGTATAGGTCAATTTTTCAATCAAGGAATAAACAGTTAAATAGCTAATTGACGAATAAATTTGTCTATTTCTGTCGATTCTCGAATAACATCCAGATAGTCATCTGAAAAGTTTGCAATGAAACTTCACGCGATAAAGTGTGACAGTCTAATCTCAGTATCTCCGTATTAGAGTAGGAAAACTAGTAGCAGGTTCGACATATTTACTGCGTGGGTGGTATGATAGTTTCTTTACGCAGTATTTTTTGTTTGCTTTGTTTCATTTGTACCAATTTTTGTGTAATTTCGTAGATAAAAAATATCCAAAGTAAAAGAAAATGGAAAAAAACCGGCCAAGTGAGTCCTTTATCTTTGCTATAAGACGTTGCTTCGTACCAAATTTCAAGATTCTGAGTTTACGGGAGTACCCTGTAGGATTTGATTCCCTTACGAATATAGAAAATTCGTAGCATAAAAGGCTGGCTGATTGTGTTGGCTTAGAAGTATGATTTTTTCACAGCTGCAAGGCACAGTAGACTTGAGTATTTGATATGAATTTCAGCTTGATACCTCCACCCGTTCCTGAGAAAAAGGTCTTGACACAAAAACGAACAATAAAGTGATCCTATAAGGGTTCCGTTTTTTCCTTTTGCGGTTCGGAACCCTAAAAATAACGAAAATTCGGAAAAGTCATTTCGAAGAAAATTTAAAATGTTATTATATTAAGGACTGTTGTATTCACAGAGGGAGAAATTCCACACGACGTTTAAAAACGAGAGGAGCTACAGATTGTTGAGCACGTTTCAGAAGGAGCGCAGCACATATTTTATGTTAACCGTAAAAAAAATTTTAATAAAATACATTTTTGAATTTGAAATATTATCGGACGTATTTAAATATTATTTTATATTCATACGATTATGAGCTATCGTTCATGGACGACTAGACGCTTAAGCGACTAAAATATTTCTAGTTTTTGTATGGTATTCGCTCATGAGCGCGACTGGGTCGTCGCGATCCAAAGATCACCTCTGCGTCTGTATTTGGTGCCCAATGTTGCTTCAAAGACTGATAGTCACTAGAGCAACTGTAAGAATCGCCTGACCACCATTCTTATTTTCGGATTCGTGGTAAAGATACGGCGTAATGGAGAAATTACTAGAATCAGCACTTTTAAGCTGTATTCGCTACAAAAGTGAGAAAAATGGGAAGAATATTTCGGTACTGGGTAGGTACTGTATGGAGAATAGTTGTATGGAGAGTCGCAGCGTTGTAGCTGAGTCGTTCAAGCGTCCGCTCACCTGTTCTCGAGCGACTGAATTGTAAGCGTCTGGTCTGCCGCAAGTGTTGTGATAGCCCGAACGCAGCGAACCTGTTTCAAATCTATAAGGCCATGTGACCCTAGTTCGAATCCGGCCGTGTGCCAATGAATTTTTTCTGACTTAAGTACATTAACTATCACTGACTTCGTGCCTCGGAGAGCACGTTAAGCAGTTGATCCCGGTTGCAGTCAATAGATTGCGGTCGTTACAGTCCGACAACCCGCATTGGAGCAGCGTAGTGAATTTAAGCTTCAATCTTGAGTGGGGCCTAAGGCCCATGCAGTGGGGTATAAAACGGGCTGATGGATGGTCCGCCGCATGTTGTCCGTGAACGGTCGCACTGTCACTAAAGCCACTAAAATTTTTGGTCGCTTTAGCCCGGCTTCATTAGTCCGGGTTTCTAATATAGCGATCGCGGAATCAAAATGTTATATAGGTGGAATGACGAGCGCGAGAAAATGGAGCTAATTGGTTGAAAGACGAAACTTCCTGGAAATGTAGTATATATCGTTATAATAGTCACTAATACCGGCAATGCAATAAAATCCTTATCATTCGCCGGAGGAGGAGCTCCCCAAATTAAAGCTTCGAATTATATATAGCAAATCGCAATAAAGAGTTCAATTCAGATCAAACTTATGAAATATAAATCCCCTGTTTAATTATTTTAATTTCATCCAGTACTAACAAAAAAAAAATGGTTGACATTTTTCACATAGATCACAATATCTGGCAATCTTTTTTTAGGAAACATAATAGGAAACCCGCTAACGGATCAGGTTTTCATTAGAATGCCGCTGCGCGTGAGTGACTATTGTCACGATAAACATACGTATTCTGAAAGTTTGATCCTTTAACAAATGAATGGCAATATAATTTATGATCGATGTGTAATGCCATCGTCAATGGCTCTATTAATATTTTATTCTGTGCTGGACGACCTTGCAATCTGAAAGACAAAGGTATTTAAAGTACGACGGAAATGCACCACTCAGTTATTGCAACATTGTATGCGTAGATCAGTATAATTTGGTTTTTCATTTAGCGAGACCCCGCACTGTTGTAATAGGAGCACATATTACAGAGAGTTCAAGCCATATCACCTCAACTTTAAAAAGGTTGCGTTGATACATATCCTATATTCAAAGTGTAGTTTGAGTTCGTTAGCATCGATTCGATTGTAGTTGCTAAACATCAATAGTAAATTGTCCCCAACCAATCGATCCTAATTTTTTTTTTTAATATTATTATAAAGTATCATAATAATTACTACTAATATTATACTACTAGTATTATAATACTTTATAATAATAAAAAAAACTTGTGATGACCGATTGGCCGAGTGGTTAGAGACCTTAACTGGGGAGTCAGGTGTCGCGGGTTTGATTCCTGCCCGAGACGTATATTTGTGTACATGAACACGTTTATTTCGTTTCGGGTGTGGGTGTAACATATTTATGTATGTATGTATCATTAAAAAAATATATTTATGTATATAAGTTGTCTAGTAACTCATAACACAAGCATAATATTTACTTACTTTGGGACTAGATAGCACTGTGTGGGAGGTTCCATGTATTATTATTATTATAATCATATTATAACTACAATAAATAATAATAATAATAACACATACAATCACAACAACGTCTAGGTCCCAAACTAAGCATTAGCTTGTATTTTGGGTACCAAGCGAAGACAGCACATACACATAACAACCAAGACCCGGTGCCAGTATTAATATTCATCATATAAATACTGACCCGACCTGGGATTCGAACCCGGGACCTCCAGCTTCGCAGGCAGGGTCGCTGCCCACTAGGCTAAGCGGTCGTCTATGTTTGTATGTACAATAAATGTTATAACTAAACTTACTTTTCATAATCATTTGGCAACGCAAAAAAGAATAGTTTCGATTTTTTTTTGTATTGCGACATTCATATACACAGCAATAATGACGAACGATTTGACATATCACAACAACAACAAAACAAATAAATACAAAACTAATGTGATTACACAGTTCGTGTAAATACGCTACAACAGGTAAATACAGTAAGTTCACGTGAGCACTCAAACAAAGTGTGAGGAACATCGTGTGAGCCCCGAGAGCGCGACGCGGACGACCCGACCATAGAGTAGTATACGTTGGCTTTAGAAGGAAAAGGCAGAAGGAGAAGCTTACTTTCAAGGTTAATACGCCATCTGGAACTCTGAGTCGGAAACATATATTGAGGAATATCATGGTCATGTTTAAAAGGCGATATTTTAGATTATGTGTTTATGATTTTATAATTTATAATGCAAATCAGTTAAGAAATATAGTCGTCAATGCATAATTGAAATAATTACTGATGAAATAAACGCCGATATGTTTTAGTGCTTTATTATTGACTTAAAATATATGTTATTAAAGAAATCGACACAAAAATAATGATAGTTCAATTTTCATGTTTTCCATCAATTTTTGCAGGTTTTAGGGCTATCAATATAAACATTAACAAATCAAATAAAACAGTAAATCAACATTAGCCTATGCTACAAACACAAGAAAAACAAGGATTGAAAATAAAAAGTCCTATTTCCAAAACAGATGAGATGCGTTCAGTCAAATTGAGATTTAGTACACCAATTCGATTAACAGGTGGTGCTAATTATAAAATTATTTCTCGTACCGTTTTTTCTTCCAAGTGCTCATGCTCTGGGCCCGACTGGGTATTGTATTGTAAGGCAACGGCACGTCAAGCTGTAGTTGTATAACTTAGATATACCTACACACGGATTGACAGATTGCTTGCCTGCTTATGCTCGGTTACGACTTTTTAAGGTTTTTTTTTTAGTTTTTCTTCTCGAACCTTATTGAAAACCGGATGTATGATAATAAAACCCGTAATCTAGCTAAGTACACTATATAATACTGCTCCGGTTGTTACGTAGTGGAAGAATGAAGAAATAACTAAAAAGACGTTGCATTTTAAAGTGTTGCTAGAGATCGTAACATGAATTAAGGTTGGATATTTTAAATGCTAGAGTAACACAACAGGAATAACTCAGCGCGTATTTCTATCTTCTCAACTTGCACTAACGCCTCGTGAATATTTGAACACTAATCCGTGGGCAGTCTGACAGTTCATTCTTCGTCTTATAAATTGGTCCGTCGCCGGAGGGTCTGTAATCTCGTTGCCCCGTACATCTATCAGTTAGGGCCGGGCTGGGCCTCGATGCGCTCTAATGATTGATGAGATGGATTTCTTCCATGCTTGCCAAATTTTTTTCGTTACATATCGTTTAGAAATCGCCTATATATTCAGGAATTTCATACATTAACTATTGTGCTTAACTGTATACATATATACACTGAAGTTGTATTCCAAATAAACCATGTGTTGAAAAGCAAAGGTAATTGTTTGTCAGAAGACTTAGTTTATTACACTCAACATATCTTCATTTCTGAAGAGTAAAAGAAAAATACGCTTAGACATAGTCAATGGTGGTCTCAAAAAATTCAATATTCATGAAAAATCCTTTACATTTTGTTGTAGTTATTTCTGTTTCTTCTACCCGTTTTTCTTTTTTCAACCCCCGACGCAAACAGAGAGTTATATGTTTGACGTATCTGTGCGTCTGTCTGTGGCATCGTAGCTCCCAAATGGATGAAACGATTTATTAATTTAGTGTTTTTCATTTGTGAGTTTGATTGATCGTGAGTGTTCTTAGCTGTAATTCAAGGAAATATGTTCAACTGTTTGAAGGTAATCACATCTTTCCTAGTTGATAAATAGATGCGAGCAACTTCCAAGGTCTGATCGATTCGAAATTTGGTATCCTGTTAGAGATTGCCTTAAACTTTATGGCGGATCTGAATGCAACGCTAAATGCGGGCTTACGCAGGTATCGGGTGGGATAGGTCGCCGCAGGATTTGCAGGAGGAACGCCCCGCCCTATACGCAGGTGTGCCGCGGGGTTTGCGTGAGGAACGCACTGCCCTCTCGCTCCACTGCGTCCCGCTGACACCTTTAACTGGTCACTGCGGCGCGACTTGTGCCTACTTTCGGATCTGCCATAAAGCTTGATCTATACTTCAATTCCATTGCCAGAACATGGTAAACTTAACATTATGCTGCGGCGTCACCTATAATCTATAGGATACCGAACTCCTCGCCAACTTACAGTAGAGGTATCATGTTTGGGTTATTTATTTACTTTATTGGAGAACAAACAGATACAGACCATTAATAGGTTAATAAGATTTACATTATTGAAATATGATATAGTCTATATCCTAAAACATTCTCACTAAGACTTACAAAATTTTAATTTGAGCTTCCACATAACACTCAAGACACACACCACTCAACACCAACACACGTCACATCAAACCTCATCCATCATTACATTAAATTTTTATTTTGAAATGTTGAAATTTTTAATAATAGGTACAGTACCTTAGGAATAGGTCTTAGGAAAGGCAGTTTACTTAGCGGAACAAAATTTATACTACTTACAATATTGTATCTTTTATAAAATAATACATATTCAGCATTTTAAATGAATGTTAAGGCTTACAAGATAAAACAATTTTAATTCAATTTTAAATCACGATATTATCATCATTACTTTCCTCATCGACCATCATAACATGACAAACATTGCGTCTAAACACAGCAGGGGATGAACTGAAAATATCGACCGATGCAAGGTTTTCGTCATACTGTTTACAAATTCTGTACAATGGAGCTCGTTTTCCAGCGTTAGTATTACATTTCGGCAAAGCAAAGAGATGGTCGGAGCGCGTGCGCCGACTCGGAGCTCGAAAATTTATCTGGGCGATGAGTTCAGGACAGTTATACTTATCTCTGCAGATGTTGTACAGTGCCACCGCATCAGCTTGTGTGCGTCTTGAAGAAAGTGTCATAAGATTATATGTGGTCAGCAGGTGGACATAGGATGGTGGTTTTCCCATTGTTCTGTAATGCACCGCGCGCAGAAACTTTTTTTGAATGCTTTCTATTCGACTTGCATAAATTTGATAGTACGGGTTCCAGACAACCGATGCGTAATCCAATTGAGACCTGATCAATGTCTTGTACAGCAATAGATAGGATGACGGCTTATTAAACGGTTTGGCGATACGGAGAACAAAGCCCATCAATTTGTAAGCTTTATTCACTATACTCTCCACGTGCTTATCAAATATAAGCTTTTCATCGAGATATAAACCGAGGTCTCGTACTATTTGCGCTTTTTTAATTGTTTGGTCTCCTATACTGTAATCTTGTCTTACTTTATTTATATTGCGTGTTACAGATATTTGCATACACTTATCATTTGCCAAAAATAATTTGTTTTCATTACAGTAAACCTGAAAACGGTCAAGGTCCTCCTGCATCAACCCACAATCTTCCTTACTCTTTATTGTTTTGTACATTTTTAGATCGTCAGCGAACATAATGAAACTGCAATTTCGGAAACACTTGGAGATGTCATTTATAAAAATCGTATAAAGCAGGGGACCCAATATTGAGCCCTGAATCACGCCCGATGACACCCTGGCCGGTTCAGATTTGTATCCATCGATCACCACTTTTTGGCACCGGTTATTTAAATAAGACACAAACCAACGCAGTAGATTTCCCTTAATCCCATTGAATGCTAACTTTTTCAGTAACATGGCATGGTCCACTTTATCAAAGGCTTTTTGGAAATCTGTGTATATCACATCAACTTGTAGCCTTGAGTCCATAGATTTGAACAGAAAGTTAGTATATGAGAGGAGATTGGTAATTGTTGATTTATTTTTCATGAATCCATGTTGCTCGTTTATAATGTTTCTCTCAATAATTGGGTATATCACTCCACGCACAAGTGACTCTAAAACCTTAGGTAGACAAGATTGTACTGAAATGGGTCTATAATTCTTTACTTGTGATTTCGATCCAGATTTATGTATCGGTGTAACATGTGCTAGTTTCCACGAATCTGGAAAGATTCCCTCACTTAAGCATTTATTATAAATTATGTATAGAGGATACGAAATACAATCTTTTACGGTTTTAAAGAAAAGGGGTGGGATTTTGTCTGGCCCTGCTCCTTTTGTGTCGTCTAGTTTCTGTAATTCGTTAATTATATCTTGCTCATTTACATGGATTTTAGATATTATACTAGCCGATGGGTGCTCAGGAACACCGGATAGAGTATTATAATCACAATCCGTTTTTGGCTCAAATACCGAGCAGAAGAATTGAGAGAACATGTTGGCTACATCTTGAGGCGAATCTGCCACCTCATCACCATGCAACATCATACTCGGATACCCGTTATTGGACCTTTTAAGAGATGAGACATATGCCCAGAACGATTTTATATTTTTCTTCATAGCTTCCTCAGTATTCCTAACATATCCTCTGAAACATTCCAAAGATAGACGCTTGCAGCGTGCTCGCAGAAGGCTGAATTCCAAGTAATCAGCTCGCGACCCATACACCTTCCATTTTCGCCATACCCTTTCCTTGCGTTTGAGTGAGCTTTTTAATGCAGGAGAGAACCACTTAGGATAAGATCTATTTCTATTATTTTTCAGTGGCACATAATTTTCGATAATAGTGTCCAACTCATCGTAGAATGCTCTAACAGCATCATTGGCATTTAGGGAATTAAGTTGACTTTCCCAATCTACTTTTTTTAGTTTTATCATAATATCGTCATATTTGCCTTTACGGAAATCATAACATTTTATTTTATTTTTTTTCTGTGACGCAGCAGGATTATAATTCGATCTCCATTGAAACTGAAAAGGGGGGTGGTGGGGATCCAGTTTAGACAACATTATAACTGGTTCACACACATCCAAAACGCAATTTGGGCTACACAGTAATAGATCCAATATCCTATTTTTTAAATTAAATAATTTATTATACTGCTGAAGACCTAAGAATGTATACGTAGAAATTACCGTTCTATAGGCCTCATTAAAATTACCCACCGCTGGTCCAGGAAGTGGTTCAAGAGCTAGCTCGTCAGTCTTTGGCGTCCAAGATATATCAGGGAGATTAAAATCGCCTATTATACACAGATCGCTTAGATTACGTGAACTACATATTTTTTCTACATTTTGACAGTATAGCGTATACAGACATTTGGGGGATTGTGGGGGTATGTAAACAGCGCCAAGTAATATTTCCTTATGTGCAATTTTTAAAATAATATATAATTCCTCCCATAGGTTCCCAGAACTGTGTAAACAGGTCGAACCGATAGACTTTTTCACCGCAACCATAACTCCGCCGCCATCTTCCTTAACTCCGTTCGTGAAATCTCTGTCTCCTCGGTAAACATTATATCTATTGTCCACTATTTCAGCATCGAATATGCTAGAGTTAAACCAAGTTTCAGTCAATATACTGGCATCGTAGTTTGAGTTTAATATGTTAAGACGCAAGTCATAAAGTTTAGACCTTAGACCACGGCAGTTCTGATAGTAAAATATCAACGTATTAGCCATTGATAATTAAACAGAAAATTATATATTGATAGTAGTAATAGTTGCATTTAGTACATAAGATATATCTGTCGTGGTTAAAAGATTCATGTGTATTTATGATGGTGATCGGTTTCACTTGATGGTTGATATTTATATAAATCAAATTAAACATAAAAAATAATAGCAATACATAAGCCTGATTAGAATTAAATGAATATATTATAAAGTTGGGTTTATATAGTCACAATTTTTTAAGATCCTCGACATCCTTGATATGTATTACTTTTGACTGGTCAGACCCACGCATCAAAATGTTAGCATTTTTAATCCATATATATTTATAATTCTTTTTTACTTTCGCTTCACGAGCTTGAGAATAAAGTATTTTATTTTTTAACGTTAAATGCTCATTCACATATATTATGTGCGAGTCCGTGCCCCCGTCGTAGTCAGATGTCGAGTTACCGCCACCAGCGACCGCGCCGCCGCCACCCGCAGCTGCCCGCTGCAGTTGCCCGAAAGTTAGCCCCTTTCTCATCTTCGCTGCTGCAATAACTTCATCTCTCAGGCGCTTCGTGGTAAGTTGTACAATTATATTTTTAGGGCGGTCGGAGGAGTTCCTATCCGGGTCTGGATGATTGTGACGGGCTACCCGATGGACATCGCGTACAGAAGCGGCAGGAATAGGCACTCCCAGCATAAATCCGAGGGTTTCCACTAGGTGAAAGAGATTTTCAGTTTTCTTTTCAGGAATGTTTTGCAATTCTAGATTACACATTCGCGCCCTTTGTTCCGTTTCATCCAATTGCTTCCGTATGCTGTGCAGTTCACCATGTAACTTCAGGTTTTCCGAGCTTAGATCATTCATCGAGTCCGTAATTGTATTAATTGATTTTTCTATTGTGGTGATTCTGGTGCTCCACGAACTGACGGTCGCAGACAGCCTGCCAAGTTGTTCACTGACATCGGTTTTAAATGACACGATAGTCGCGTTCAAACTATTAAATCGCTCATCAAAGTGATCCATTATTGACTTCATTTCGATATTAAAAATAGAATGAGGCTGGTTGGTATCTTCAATGGGATTAATAAACGGACTTGTGTTCTTTCTATGAATCTTGCACGCCGGACACTTCCATTTCCCCTTATTCATAGGCAGAATTTTTTTGAATTCTGCTTCTGTTAGGCCTGAGCATACATAGTGGAATGTGCCCTGGCAGGTTACACATTTTAAGGATTCTTCAAATTTCAAGGTTTCGGAACATTTTTTACAATTCATATTTAGTAGGTAGACTATTACAAATCAGCTGTGTTTACCTTGTTACGATGTAGGAGGTCGCGTCCAAAGGAGCGCAAGCGCCGTGAATATCGCGTCGCTTACGCGTTCCTGCCAAACACTGATAAGTGAACTGGATGGGATGTAAATAAATTTTTATTTTTTGGTCTTAAACACGGTATCCACTTAGATCCAGTTACTTTACTATAAGTTTATAGATTTAAGGAACTATTAATACTAAATTCACTTTTGAAATATAGCAACTTGTACCTTATTTTAATTTAAAAGTAGCAAAATTCTTAAGCGCGTGTTCGCGTGAAGTCTATATCCCATACAAACTGTTCATTGGAATGGGCTCAGTGAATAAGTTAAAGATAGATGGTGATCAGGGTCAGGTGATGGAGTAGGAAAGAGACATGAGGTTAAATTGGTGAGTGATTCCAAGCTATTCTCACTCGTTCAATATAAAATTTTAGTACACGATGTATACCGTACGTGAATGAATGAAAGAATCAATGAGTGATTGAGTGAATGGATAAAAACAGTCGTATATGGTACGGTGCTGAATATAACAAGGCACGGTGAGGTACGGTACGGACTACGAACTTATATAGGTCATTTAACGGGATTAAATGAATTAATGATTACGATTTGGTATGATATATAAAGATAAAAAATTATCAAATTTTTATAATTAACTTTTAACTTTGGAATAATAAAATTATTAAAATATAAAAAATAAACCCGACAAAAAACACTAACATTTGAAAAGCCTGAAATGATGCACTTTAAAAAAAAAAACTAACATTTACACAGTCTGAAATAATATACTTACAGATTTTTCAAATATTTTTTTTGTCGGGTGTTTTTTATAAATAATAATACTGCATCAGCAAGATTAATACTAAGTAATACCATACAAACGGCTAGTGTTAAATGTAACACATGTAACAAGTGTAGTCACAAATTCAACGAGTGTATACAAACTTTTGTTCCCCGCAATCGTGAAGGGAATTCCTGTATTTCAGTTAATTAGTATCAACCGGGGCGGGCGTGTCTGCGGTGAGGAATCTCACCATTTGCGTGCGGCTTCCGAGGAATTCGGTGGCGACGTTCTACGGATTCTTGTCTTGATACGAACTGTTCGACTAACTTGTGTTAAAATCATGGAAGTTTACTGTGGAACCAGCGATCGGCTCTCCTCGGCGCCTCCCTTAAGAGTGTTTATTCGATGCGTTTATGAAAATCAGTACCGTGGCATTTGTGACATAATATTTAATTTATTACTCTGAACGGGCGTTAATATGACCGGCTTCTGATATACCGATTCATGATAAAATTAAAAGTCTCAGTTCCAATGCTTTTTCAGTTATCTGACCAAATTACAATATTTTTTTTCTTGGCACGAGCTATGCAACTGTGGTTGGTCATTTTTCGCCGTCATCAAATAATTGAAAAAAGAATATTTACTTGCTGGCCCAGCACGCCGGTCATTGCACGACCTAAATACATTGAACTTCGAATGACACAAATTGTTTTCTGATTGGCCAAAATACTAAAGTGTGAAATAAGTTTAAGCCAATCAGGTAGCGATACGCCACATCAAACACGAATGTTACAACACTACAAAACCTCGTCATCACTACCAAACACCACCAGTAGAATTACCGCTCAGGTACACAAGTCCTTGTCTAGACTTGTGTTTTATAATGTAAATAGTTTTTGCGCAAAGGTTTTTACATTTATTTCATCTACTATTTCACTTTTGTTTCACTATAACAATATGCTGGTCGGCGAGGCGCGGCTGAGAACACGATAACCTTCCCTTCTTTCTATAAGTAAAACAGTCAGATTCCTATAATCCTTCCTATACGATGTCAACTCTCATATAGGAAGTCGCAATCCCACTTAATTTTACCCTTATATATACTTTATAATATAACTTGATGAATATTTAAAAATCGAAACTCCAGTCTTCTCACATCAAAACTAAGCACAATTTTGTTTTATTATAGCTACACAGCCACAGATTAGTTGACAACAGTCATTATTCGTTCAGTTGTGCTTCTTTGTTAAGAGTATTGCGCTGGCTAGTACGCGTTCATAACCCCAACATAAAGAAATCAAATTAAATACCAACGTAAATGTTCTTTTATATTAATAAAGAGATAAATTGAATCAAATTGGAACACTAATTGAAGTATATTGGATTCGAAAAATTGTCTTTTTTGCAGAAGCCTGTAATTTTTAAGACATTTCCTTCAGAAATAAATTGAGAGGGCCCAATTAACCTGTACGTTACTGTCCGTTTGTTCTGCCTGATTAATTCTGAGTACGCCTCTCCGGGTTTATATGAACGATGCTATTAAAACCCCTCCCGTTTTTATCGCATAGCAATGAAACCGTGTCGTTTCTTATTCAATTCGTATAGAGATTTTATTTGTTGACCTGTACCATTTGTTCACGATTTTATATCGTACCGTCGCGTCGCTTTAATCATTCCGGTTTACATGAAAGTTGAACAACTAAATTTCAATTTTATTTTTCCGTTTGACCTAATACCAGTGGACATTAGGTTCGTAATAGCAATGTATATTTTTTTAAATCATTTACACAATATGTTAAATTTAACTTGATTGAAATTTAAACCAAAGTTATTTAAGCATGTACTTTGAATTGTAATCATTATAACAATATGGAAACCGAGTAACAAATAGAACTCATGGATTATAACAAGGGAGCCGATGCTTCTTCCGTCAGAGCGCCGGATTAATTTTCAATTTACAGCTTCCACGTAACAGCTTTTTCCGACTAAAGAATTTCCCAGACTCGAGGGAAAGTCCACGACTGTGCCCGTTTACTTTTTATTAATCTTAGCTGGACGGTCGACTACATTTAGCTGTTGGAGCGGTTATACAATTTTTCATTTTATTAAATTTACTCAGAGCCTTTTGTTACTTGTTAAATACATTTGTGATGTCTGTTTTCGAGGATGTGCTACGTACAAATTCTCAAAAAGTTGAAACAGGGTTGTGAGTTGACGTGTTTTAGTGCTAAATATATTAATATTATCGAACTTTGAGCTTCAATTCGTCTATATAATAACATTTGATTTTTTTTCCTTGTGTTTTCCATGTTGCGTGGTTTTTTTTTCTGTTGAAAACTACCGATGATAGATCAGGTCAAAAAGGAATCTGGTTTCTAAAATTTATAAGTTTTAGATCGTATAATATTCTTAATCTTTCACGAATGCACGAGAGAGAAGCGCAAGGTGCACCGCGCAATTTCGTAGAGTGGCCACGCGGCTATGTACCACATTAATGTAGCCAGTTTATTGCCACCATCAGAAATATTCCAAGTAAAGAGAATATGCTGGCTTTTTGATGCAATTGGTTGCCAAAAATTTTGTGAGATATCGAACCTTTTTTGTAGAAAAGTGACCTCTATTATATGTTTTTGACTTTGAATATACAACCATGATATTAACAACGTTTTTTGACGTTGAAGTGACAAATATTATTGCTTTAACGCGCGTGCTTCAATCCTTCTCAAAGTTAATTAGTTGTTGTTCTTTGGGGTGAACCAATAAAATAATGTATGTCGAATTATAGAACAGGAGTCGTTTATGTATTGCTTGACATGGAAACGAAAGAAGACCAAAACAAAAGTGGTTCATTATGGCATCCAGGCAGCCACAAGAAGTACCTACGTATATGGCTTTTCTCTTTATTCATTGATGAAAAATATTTTTGTGCCTACCGTACTTACGTACGAAATGTAATGATTCAGAAGGTGGTAAAATTAAATAAGGGGCCCAAAACAACTTTTGTGACATTTAGTAGGTGAATAAACGCATAAGTGTTTAAAAATGTATAATAAGATTGCGTTTGCACTAACACAGTGTCAATCATCAGTAAACACGATCTTTCAAACATATGCTATTTCTATATACCTTAAATTTTTTAATGTGACGAATAATCTTGTGACGAATAAAAAAATATGTTCACCTACTTGTTGTGCGGTTTATAAGGCGGTCCTAGTGTGCAGAGGAGAAACTTAAGCGGCGCGGCGCTTGACGATTAACAATGGCGGACCCAAGGCCAATCGCACAGGTTACTGTTGTCTATTAACCGCCGAGTACAATACCAAAAAGGCATACACAATTGTTGTTTTAACCAGTGGATAGCCGCTAATCCAAGCCCGTGAGACGGCCCCTTAAAGTAATATATTTTTTTTGTTCAGAACGAAAGAATCCCCCGCCCCTCCCCCTCCCCCCTCTCCTACCCCTCCCCCTCCCCCTCTCCTACCCTCCCCCCACTCCTTCCCCCCGCCGCACCCAAACGAAATATTGTGATCGACGGGCGCACTCCACGAAGCAGATCTCTGAAACGTTTACGTTTCTACGACGAAAACATTAGCGAAATTAAAAGTTACACAGTAAACAGTTATATTAAATTTCGTTAAAAATACCAAAGACCTTATATATTCAGCGGGACGCTGCCCGAGTGTAATTGTACAACGTCTAACCGCTCACTGGACGGCAAACACTTGTTATTCGACTGTAACGATTTCCGTTATCGCGTCTTGTTCCCGTATTGCGATAAAAGTTCGTATCAGATTTTCACGGGCCCCTAATTGATATAATTGAGGGCGAGGTGGGCATAAATTGTTGGCTCGTTGACTAATGTGCCGCTAGGGAAGTGAAATTTCGGTTGGGGTCGGTTTAAATAAACCGTTTTGTATTCGATAAGAACTTGCACGTTTTCCAATGGATCAAATAGATTTTTATTAATGTTATTTCACACTTCATTCTCAGATAATTTACAGTGTAGTTTCGGTAATCACTTTTCAGGTGTCGCATCTTTTAGAGTTGACAACAAGAAAAAAAACATGCCTAACTGTATGTCGCATCACTATCAACTCCCTACTAGCTTCACTTAGGTATAGCGCGTCAAGGGTGCCGTTAATGACAGGATAAAATTTTATACTTTTTCATATATTTATCAAATTTCAAAACCCGTACAATCGAGTGCAATGCCTAAATCTAAGGAAGAAAAAATTAATCGATACAAAAGGAAACTAAGAAGGTGACGAAAACATGATCAGAATCATAGCCACAGCCTGTCCGAAATGCTACTCCCATGGAGATAGTTGAAATACCCGAGGATAATGCACAAAGTATACTAGGTAGGTGGGAAACACCACTAATAGTACCTGTTTATTCCATGCTAAGTACGAGAAACAACGAATGAAGGTTCGCTCACTAAGCCTTACGACCTTTTCAGATTGCGAAAGCGTACCGCCGCTGGCGGAAGAGGTAACCATAGGAAAAACCATCTGAAACCCCCTTTCCTTATCGGAAAACACTTGGGAAGATTTTAATCACAAAAAATAAATACCAAGGCAATTTTCTTGCCGGATGTAGCCGAGAGATGGATACCTATACTAATAGACGGCTTAGACACACAAATAAGAGAGTCTCTCATTAAATGCCACCATATACCTGAAAACTGCACAGTCTTGGAACCCCCATTATAAACCCGGAGGTTGCAGGGGTGGTGACCGAGAACGCTAAAATAAGGGATAATCGCATCAGAGACCACCAACAACAGATTGGCGTGGCCATGTCAGCTATAGGTGAGGCAATGACGGAAATACAACCCAGAACCAAATATGGTAACAATATTAAAAAATTTGGGCGATGCTGGTCGATTACTGGCCGGTGTTCACCAATCTGATACTAACACTAGAAGAAATTTACTAGCGCCGCTGCTAGACAAAAAGTTCTTTGAAATAATAAATAAGGCTCTGAAGGATGAGTTCTTATTTGGTGAAAATTTACCAAAGAAGATAAACATTTACAAAGACATAATAAAATCAGGCGACCCAATAAAGAAGGTCATAATAAAAAAACCGCAATCTATGCCTCGGTACCAGGCTTGGGCAGGACCATCTTCCAGCTGGTCTGGTCCACCAGGTGGGAGTTGGCAGCGCACAAAATCGAGAAACTAATCAGGTCCACCACGCCGGGCACCAGTACCGAGGGGAACAGGACGTCGTGGACCAGTAGTTCAAAGTGTTCCGACCCCACCAACGACGTCGCGCAGGTCAGCCCAATTCGTGCCGACCCGTAGCCGTCTCTATCGTGTTGGCACACAACAATAAGTTCACAGGTACTTCACGCCGGAAAGCTCAAATATTTAATAAATAGCTCGCGAAAAATCACTAATGAAAACGTTATTTTAAAACAGGTACAAGGATACCGTATTCCCTTTTCAACTACGCCTTTTCAGTTAGTTACACCCACAAATAAATTTTCTTCAAAAGAAGAAATTAAAATGGGCAATGCTATCAATAAACTTATAGTTTTAGGCGCTGTGGTTCAAACTACTTATGAAAACGGCCAGTTCATTTTTAACTTGTCGATTTATTTTAAATTTAAATAATCTCAATATTTTAAAACGCTATATTTTAAAATGGAAGATATACGGACAGCCTCAAAATTAGTAGAGGCAGATTTTTATATGTATTTCAAAGAGGCTTATCTTTCAATTCCTGTACACAAAAACCTTAGAAAGTATTTACGATTCACATTCTTAGGTAAATTATATGAATTTACAACTGTTCCCTATGGACTGTCGATGGCTTCCAGTCTCTACCAAAATGCTGAAATCAGTTATGACTCATCTTCGCAAACAAGACATTTTGTCAGTGATATATTTAGACAACACATTATGTATAGGTAGTACTCAAAAAATCTGTAAGAAAAATCTATGTGCTACTACCTCACTGTTCAAATGTCTAGGGTTCACTATTAATAAAGAAAAAAACAATATAATTTCTACGAAAAAATATAAATTCTAAGGCTTCATCATCAATTCCAAAGATATGTGTTTAGAATTACCAATAGAAAAAAGAACGAAAATAAGAAACTTGGCAGAAAAGTTTAGTTTAATGAAAAATTTTAAAATTCGTGATTTTGTTGTGTTTTTGGGAACACTCATTGCAGCGTGCCCTGCAGTTGCTTATGTAATGTTGTACACAAAAAGCTTAGAAAGACAAAAATATCTTGCACTTTTGGAAAATAATGAAAATTATGACAAGTGTATGAAAATTACTGCAGAAATTTTACCTGACCTACAATGGTGGATTCAAAATATTATGTCTACTAAAAACTATTTTAAATTTAACCAGTTTATATTAGAAATTTTTACAGACTCTTCTATGACAGGCTGGGATGCACATTACAATGAGGACAAGACCAATCGTTTTTGGTCAGCACTCGCACAACAACAGCATATCAATATTCTTGAGTTAACAGCTGCGTTATTGGGGCTACAAAGCTTTGCAGAAAATCATAACAAGTGTGAAATATTATTAAGAATAGACAATACAACAGCCATATTTTATATTAATCTTATGGGCAGTACGATATCCCCATTTCAGTAGTGTAGCACGAAAACTTTGGCAATGGTGTGAAAGACGATCATTTTGGGTACATGCAGCATATATAAAATCTAAAGAATACACCGAAGCTGATATACTGTTCAGAATTGTTAATATAGGTACGGAGTGGGAATTATCGGAATACGCTTTTAATAAAATTACTGAATCGTTCAATACTCCCGAAATAGACCTGTTTCTCAGTAGAATAAATACAAAATACCACCGCTGTGTTTTCTGGAAAAGAGACACAAATGCTTATGAAATAGATGCGTTCACCTTGAACTGGAATAATTTGTGTTTTTATGCTTTTCCACCATTTTCATTAATAGCAAAATGTTTACAAAAAATTAAAAAAGATGGAGCTACTGGCATTTTAGTTTACCCAATGTGGCCCTCATAGCCGTGGTATCTTGTTTTCAAAACACTAATGTTTTCAGAACCCATTGTATTCCAACCTAATCATAATTTATTGTGTTTGCCCTTCAGATGAACATATCCACTCAACAATCAGCTTACCTTGGTTACAGCAATCTTCTCCGGTAATCTTTTTGAAAAAGGGGTATTGGTGAACGATCCATAGATATTATGTTTACCTCATTATCCCCACGTACCATAAAACAGTATAATATCACATACAAAACCTGGTGACAATTATGTTTATGCAATAAATACAATATTCTTAAAGTATCAGTTCCTAATATTATAAGATTTTTACAGAAAGGTTTCAAAACAAATGTAGCTACAGTTCACTAAATTCTGACCGTTCTGCTCTTTCTTTGTTTAATTAGTAATAAGATTGCATCAGAGGATAAGATAAAAAGATTTTTGAAGGGAGCATATCGTCTTCGACCTGCTTTACCAATTATAATGTTACTTGGAATCTTTCCATAGTATTGTCTTGTCAAATTTACCTTACATTGAGAATTTGAAACTTGATCAACTACGCAAAAAACTTGTCACTCTGTTAACACTTGTCACTGCTCAAAGAGTGCAAACACTACATTTGATACACTTGAACAATATCAATGCATCAAATGAAAGTATTAACATATTCATATCAGATGCAACCCAAACTTCGGGCAAAGGCAGACTGTAACCACATTTATGTCTACCCTTTTTACACTAATAATTTAAAAATTTGCCCAGTTAAATCTTTGTTACAATACATGGAAAAGACAGCGAATCTTAGGAATTCTGATAAATATTTAATTATTACTTTTAAAAAACTATATAAAAGGGCATTAACCTCGACATAAACCATTAGTCGCTGGATTAAAGAAACATTAATGGAAAGTGGCATTAACATAAATATATTCTCTTCTCACAGTACACGGCACGCCTCTACTTCAGCAGCCAAAAAAGCTGGTATATCCATCGATACCATTCGATAAGCTGTTGGTTGTCCAATGACTCGTTAACCTTTGCCAAATTTTATAATCGGCCAATCAATGAATCAATAAGCGATTTTGTCTTCTCTATACTCAATGACCATGAATGATTGTACTATTAGGTTAATTTTATTCTGTATATGTACATAATTATTATATATTGTATATGCAAATGATTGTCATCATTTAACTGTGTAATGTTTACACACTTGCATCATCATATAAATTTGCCAAATCATCATGTGATATTAATAATATGGTAACCAAGTGTACTTTAAGTACATAGAATGTGATTATATAAATAAACAATTAATGTCAAATCCTTTGTTTCGTTACAATATCAGGATCTCTACACTGGAAATCATCTGAGAATGAAGTGTGAAATAAAATTACAAAATCAGACCAACAGCTTACCTTAAATGACGTCTGATTTAAATTTTATGAATACTTCATTCGAAAGATGAACTCACCCCGCCCACCCAACTCTCATTCCCCTCTAATTGTAACGAAATCAATCTAGAATCTAGATCTAAAATAGTGAAGCTAGTAGGTAGTTGATAGTGATGCGCCATACAGTTAGGGATGTTCTTTTTCTTATTATCAACTCTAAAATATGCGACACCTGCCGAATGATTACCGGAACTACACTGTAAATTCTTTCGAATGAAGTGTTCATAAAATTAAAATCAGACGTCATTTAAGGTAAGTTAGTCTGATTTTGCAATTATACCGCGTTCCCTTCAAAATTTCTAAAAATAGTTGTTATATTGTTTCACGATTTTTGTCATTATCTTACATTGTTTATTTAATCTTTTATCACCCCAAATATTTATCAATACCTCCTTAATATGATCGCATGGTGTGAGGATGATGTATAATATCTAATAAATTTCTACTTATAAACATTTTCTCGCATTATATTTTTCACGTGTATACGTATGTAGACAACAACCCCACTAGTTATTTATGGGTTCGTTCGTAAGGTTATATTACCATCAATTTTTAATTATTATCAGCAGTTTAATTATGTTAGTTTAATTGATTTTTGAAACGATAGCATTACTTTTATGGAATTACAGGCGCTTAAAAAATAATACATGTCAATTCAAGCACTTAATAAGTTTTATTATACTCGTCAGACAAAATATACGATATACGTATATAATCCATTAAAACTCCAATAAGGTCAAGGACAAACCTTTTTACACACACCGAAGTGGACGTAAAACTCTGCTAAAAATCAAGAATTATATTCTGCTGAAATATCCCGTTGCTCTGTTACCATGTTTTTTATGCTAATAAATAATTCAACCATGATATTCCTATTTTTCGAGGTTTAAAGATACTTTTTTATGTTTAAATTTATGTATAACAGAGTTATGAGTTCACTCTGTCGTTTGGTGTTAGAAAAGTTTGTCATTTAGATTAATATTGCCCCGATTCAGAGTGTTCAGATGAATTGGGTTTTAACAATTGAACAGCGGTTCCGATGATACGCCAAACCAAAACACGTTCTTAGAACATAATCAAAACACTCGGCATCGTACTCATAACTTCTATATAAAGGTATTGTCATATTAAATTAAGCTATGCCAGTTTTGCTTATCTGTGTGTTTTATACTTACGTCTAAACCAGACGTTTGTTCGATTAATATTCATGGTACAATGCCGAACGTGGCAAATAAATATTTGTAAAAACAATTCTTTATACAAATAACTTATATTATAGTTAGCGAAAACTGAGTAATTGCAAATATTTTCTTATGTTTAAGTACGACAACTAAGCGTAACAGGAAAGGCTGTAGATGTTTGGCCGTGATACAATGTGGGTTACGCGTGGCAATAATGGGCGCAGTAAAAATACAAGTACAGATATAGGCACGGTTAAAGAGACATGTCATTCGTTCATTTTATAGTCCGTTTTGCTGTAGAAAATGAGGTATGACGCGTGACCATTGTCTACGCCAATCCACTGTCATTTCACAATCTGTTCTTGTCATTTGGGCTGTTGTGATACGTATCGTTTTGCCTTATTTTAGCTTTATTTTAGTACAATCATATATTAAATCAAACTCGTACATACATACACATGTTAGTGAAAACAAAATATTGTTAATTTGTGAAATTTAATATAGTTATGTTATAAGATTATATAACATTATTATAGACAAATAGACAGACAAAAATTTTAACAGTGAATTTTGATAACATATTATGTAAATATCATGAAATTTTTTTGATTCCTTTGTACACATTGTTACGTTCGTATTAACTTTATATGGTTTATTCAAATATTATTAGCTTTTTTATGTTGTTTTGTTTTGACGTTTGTACGCGTTAAAAGTAATTGTAAGTACAAGTTTCTTTAATTTTGATAACTTACTGTATAGAGTCCCTAATTTATTAATAAAAATAAATAATTAAGTTACAATGTCGTGATAGCCCAAAGCGCAACGAACCTGTCTCAAATTTATAAAGCCCCATAGGGCCATGGTTCGAATCCGGGCGTGTACCAATGTGTTTTTCTCACTTAAGTACACAATATCACTGACACCGTGCTTCGGAGGGCACGTTAAGCAGTCGGTCCCGAACGCTGTCAATAGATGGCGGTCGTTACAGTTCCCAACCCGCAGTGGAGAAGCGTGGTGGACTTAAGCTCCAAGCCCCCCTCCTCACCCTGGGGGAGACCTAAGCCCCTGCAGTGGAGTAAAAATGGGCTGATGATGATGAAGTTCCAACTCCATAAAAATATTGAGCGCGAGTGTACCTACATGCACGAACTGATTCCCATTAATTTCCACTCCCGTGCCTATAATACTAACCAAATCTACCATACTCTACGTCTGCCCGGGCGTAGCCGCCACAAACGCACAAACGACATAACGAAAATATATTAGACTGTATAATGTAATATATATTTTTTTTATTTTAAATTAATGTCTTCGACCATTTTCACATCATCAGTATTAATTTTTTAAAGTGGAATAATGCATTCTATTTAATTTGCGCTGCCATAAAGTATTTGCCGTATTTTTGTATACAAACTCGTCCATTAAGGCCACAATAAAGCGGAATTGCCTCCACTATGCGGCGCGGCCGTTACACCTACGTAAGCTTTTAGTGCAATTTTCTTTTACACTATTATCGATTTTTAGCGATCGACCGCCCTAACGACACGTAATTATTGTAATTTCATATCGTATTGCACTGTGCTTTGTAAAATTTTAAGGTTTTTCGCAATGTATATGTTATGTGAAACGGCCATTGGAAATAATTTTACGGTGGGTTTTAAAGTGTTATGTGTTTTATGATAATTGCATTTAATTCAATTTAATAAAGTTCGTAATCATTCAATAAAATTTTAAATTTAACATCAAGTAAATGATAATAGTTTATGCATTCAAAAATATTGCAAACATCTTCATACACAATTGGGACAGGACATAATATTATTTTAACTTCTAAACTTTTTTATAATCTTAAATTGTGAAAATCTGAAAAGCTCATAGGAGCTGAAATCATATAAATAGAAAATAATAATAATATTCACGTAAACGTAATCGAATAAATTGACATTTTTAAATGTCCGAAGTAAATTAAAAACATATAATTTCATCGACCTTTTTCAATTTTCCAGCTCAAATATTGGGAATTCGGCAATCAAACACCCAGAATCACTTTAGCTGACGTTCAAGAGTTAACGGAAAATTGTGTAAACACATATTATATGTATGTAATGATATTGGAAAGCTCTTGAGACTGTGAAAAGATGGTAGTTTGTTGGTCTCCTATTTTTTCAAATTTTGTTTTTCACCAAAATAACTGACCCGCTTAGGGACGCCCGCGTCTTAGCGTGGTTTTAATAATTTCTACAGTTTTCTAAGTTTAGGCAAGAACACTAAATATTTCCGGAATAAAAAGTAGTCTATAATAACTTCTAAAAAGTTCTCTACCTGCCAGTGAAAGTCCGCTCAAAATTGGTTTAGCCGTTTCGAAGATTAGCCCGGACAAACAATCAAATAGACAAACATTTTAAAAACCCGTGTTTGGGTTACGTGCAAATAAACATTAGAGCATAAGAAAAGTCTTTGTTTCGAAATCACAGATAGACACTGCGATTTTATTTATTTGTATAGATTTTTAAACTTTTAAACTTTAAAGAAAGTCCTTAGATCTTATTGGCTTCGCAGGTTAGGGGGCGTAGGAAGAGATGATTATATTTATTATTTCGTAGGCACCGAAGACTAACTAAATTTTGATGTTTGGAATGTCGTTGAATTTGTTTTAGACTAGACTTGAATTTGTTTCTTAGTGATAGCATATTATTGATATCACTCAGAATTCACTAAAACGCCGCCTACGCTATATGACTCCGGGGGACGGATCTATAAAATAATGTCTCATATGCTATTACATTCAAAATTAAAATGACGCCTATTTACAGTTTAAATCGAAGTTAACTGTAATAAATTTGTATCACAGCAGTCAGCATACATACCTACGATAGAAAATTGATATTACGTAAATATATTATGATTCCGGTAGGTTATATAAAAATAAAATACAGAAGAAAAAGAAAATTCAAAAAGTACAAAATACCTATAAAACGACAGAAAATATCGGGCCGAATCGAACTTTTCAAATTCGAATCCATCGTTGCAAGCTAAAGCTTTTTTTGTATAAATTTTTAGATTCCAATCGAGAATTGAAATCCTTTTATACCATTTGTTTGTCTGCTAGGTCACAAAATTAAAACGGACTCTTTCTGCAAAAGTCACTATTTCGCTACTAACGTCACATTTTGCGTTTTGACGTCACTATTTCACTTTTGACGTCGCCATTTGTGTTTGACTGGTGCGACTCGTTGACTTTTTGCGCTGCCGTATGCAGCCATTAGGCGCGATCATAAAGAGAAATAGGCGGCACTCGATACGTCCGTCCTTTACTACGTGGACATTCCAAGAGCGATAGTTTCGCGTCAACGATTTCGCGACATTGCAGATTACGGTAATAAGTGTCATCGAACCAGTAAAGGTAGAAAACCAATGGCCGTCTTGTTTCCTTTTTGTATCGTTCTATAGAAAAATATTGAGATATGACTACAAAAACCTTTCCCGAAAAAACCAGTAACTCTAGTCACCATTCATGCCCGCCGCCCCATTCCGTTTCAAGGCCTCGGGCGCGTACGTTTACTATAGCGTTAAGAAGGCAACCAAACGTTATAAAATGACACTGTAGATAAAATATTTTTTCACGAAAATGTAACTCATATTATTTATTTACGCAATGAGGGCTAGTGGTGATACCAATATGAATAATTTTGGCCGGTTACTAAAATCTCACCTTGTATAGTAATCAAAGGAGAGGGAAGTAATTGACAACGGAGAGGATAATGTTTTTTGTAGCTATGTGCATGAGCTCTGTAAAAATTTTCTTCGACGCAGCAGTGACAGAACGATAGTTTTCTATCCAGCGCAGTCTTTAATAGAAGTCGGCGACTGCAGTGGCCGCGGAATGCTGGTAATTGTAATTTCGTTCAATATAGATTGTATATTTTATTCGATTATTTGTATATTTGTTGCATATAATTATGTACCAAATTGTTTTCCCAAACAACAGATTTAACTTAGAAATAACATTTTATTTTCATTAGTTTCGTCTCCTAAGTACCTCACGAATATTTGTTGATTTACAAAGAAAATGCTGTTACAGCCGCCTGACTGAAAGAAACTGGTTCGATAAAATTGTTAAATTGCCAAACGATTCTTCATTCGAGAGTTTTTTTTAGTAAATCGTTTCCTAAATTCGCGTCTCCGTCTCTTCAGTAATGGCCACGGATCAAGTCATCTCATCAATAAGCAATCGAATTGTTTCGCGGCGGGATTTGGTTTCGTTCGTTGAAAATGACATTTCGCCACAGCCGAGCCGTTAAGTACTTCTATATTGTTAGGATTCGTCCGTCTATTCGTTTAAGGCGCGCCTACGTATAATGGTGACCGCTCGCCATTCGATTCGCGCGATCTTTCCCTCCCATTTCCGTCGGTCGGGAAGTGTTTTGTTGATGTCACAAGTTTCCGAGTTTCGGCTGGCAGCTATATATACTATTTTATCGTGTGTGCTACCACCACTTTCTTCTGGAATAATAATACGAATTTTCACATTAAATATAATTGATATACTAAAATTAGGTCAACATGTGTTTGACTCACGTTATGAGTATTCCGCATCGCAACCCAATTTTTTCAATTTGTTGATGAATATGTTATACAATTAATTTATGTTAGATATTTTTGTTCTAACACGGTCTTACACTCTTACTTTACGCGTATAAGGAAAGGAGCAAGAATCATTATTCTGGTATAAATAAATACATTTGATAAGGGATGAGAGGTTTTATTGTTTATATTTAATGCAAAGCAAAGCTGCCGTACCCCGCCGCATGTTATATCCACAAAATACCTCCGAAAACGGCTTACGGACCGCGTGTTCCTAACCCTGAAATGAGTATGTACTGAAACTGAAGCCGGACAGGCTATGCGGTTTGATTTGCTTTTTTTTGAAAATCGTTTTAATACGAAATTTACGGCTCAATATTTTAAGAAACTTAGATTCGAAGAAAATTATGTTTTTATATAATTTATTCTAAAACAAATAAACAAAGTCTCAAAAAAAAACACTGTCTGATAGCATTTCTCCAATCGTCTATATTTTTTTGTAATAATTACGTATACGTATAATTAACTTAAAGATTTAGCGAAGAACGGACACGCCGAACTCTTTTTTTGTATGGGATGCTTACCGTCTTAAAAATACTATTTGTTAAAGTTGTTTTTATTAAATTTTAATTTATATATGTATATTTTTTATAAGATTAAAAAATAAAAATATACGGGAAATTGATGTACCTTCTTTGGTTTTAATTACCTTTCGCACCAAATAGATTATCATTTAACATTATGATCAGTAGATAAATCATTTAAAATTTCGTTTTGGATCAGGCATATAGGAAAAATCAAATTCTGGCAAAAAAGGAAAGAAAAAACGTTGAAGAAATTCAATCAATCGTTCCCAATGGTATTTGAAATTGTTATTAATAACAAATTAATTCAGAATACAATTAACGAAGGAAAAACGAAAAGAAATCAAGAAGTATTCTTTTTGTATTACGTTATGTTTCATTAAATGTAAATTGGACTATGCTATTAAAAATGATCTGAGGGTCACATCACAGGACAACAATTTAGAAATAATTCCAATTGTACAGTATTATAAAATTTTGTATAAGTAATATTACTTACGCTATTTGAGCATGTAAAATTCTATTTATGGTTCGGTACAATAATCATAATTTGCATGTTATGTGATTTGATTCATTTGTGTACAAAAAAGCTTCATCATTACATCCATAGGAAAGTTATAATTTTTGCTTTTGGTACTGCGTGATTTGCCATGAATAAAATGTGTATCTATGAATAAAGATTTATATATTTCGCGTATATTTAAATATGTATAGATGTGCATGTGTATGTTTATGCCAGCATCTGGTATAGCCTACAATCCGATTTTACTAAAAAGCTTTCGTTTATTTCATAAAACCTATGCGGGAGTCGGAGACTTCCACAGAATTTGAAATGCAGATTGTATCATTTCTTCATCGATCCCTATTTACAAACTACCTACTTACATTTTAATTGAAGGTTCGAGTATTAATTGGGAACTTCGATCAGTTTTAGGGTTTGTAAAAGAAACGAAAGATATGTTTAAAGAAATGTCATATCTTGAATTCTTGTTTTTTCCTTATAAGTGTTTTTATGATGGACCGTGGTGTTCCTACGAGACCTGTAGTAAAAATCAGCGCTGCAAACCGCATCTGTATCATAGGGCTGAGTCGGAGACCCATTCATTCCGCGACATTAGTTTGTAAATGTATTTGTAATTTATATAATATAATGAATAAACGTTACCTTTTCTTTTTCTAAACTAATACAAGTCGAGCATAGGTGTACAGTATTTGTAATTATTAATACGGTCACGTAAAGCTGTCAATAAAAGCATCATGACAAAACCCACACATTTAGGAAATAATGTCAAAGGCCAATTCCCATTGGAGACCCTGAATTCCCAGTGAGACCGACGACCGACGTGGCAATTGTGGGGTAAAATACCTCAGACATATTTCTGAGAAACTCATTCTCGTGCAACGGACAGAATACTAATGATGATTTTTAGTCCACACGTTTGGCGCTTACAAGTTTATGATAACGTGCGTAGGTTATTCATAAAAGGGCCTCGAAAATATTTTCTGTTCGTTTAATTAATGCAAAAAATTCAGACGCCATCGGAAATATTATACAAATTGTTTCGGAAACATCGATTTTGTTACGATCAAATTTAATTTCGCAAAAAGGACGCGAACAATTTATCAGGACTTTTATTTGATACATCAACGGGAACCGGGGATTGGTGATTGACGATTCGACTGACGGCAGATCTGAAGTTAATTGGCAAATAAATTGTTTTGTATTTTTTTTTTTTGTTTCTTCTTTATCTTAGTATTGGTTAACACAGACGGTAGTGGTTGACAAAGTTTATATGTGTGTTTATTTATTCGGTAGGTGTCAGAGATGTTTTTAATGATAGGAAGTTTATACTTTAGTGATTGATTTGCTATGAAATTTTAAATAAACCACATCTAGAAGATGAGAAATTATATGTACAAAAAATTTAATTTTCGTGACAGAATTAATTTTTACATGACAGCCTTCGAAAATCCCCGCGACGCCCCTGCGCCGGTCATGATGGTGTAATCATTTTCACACATTATATAAAAGCAATGGATGACACATTTCAACCTAATACTATTTGACGTGCCCGAAGTTGGAACAATTTCTTACATTGTTACGATCGTTTGAGTAGCAAACGAGAGTCGATCTAGGCCGTTTATAGGGTTCCGTAGCCAAAGGGCAAAAAAGGAACCCTTATAGGTTCGCCATGTCCGTCCGTGCGTCTGTCTGTCTGTGGTTTTTCTCGGAAACTATTGGCAATATATAGATGAAATTTGGAAGGTAGATGTAATCTATGAACCGCTACACAACGACGTAGTGAAATTAGGAAAAAAAAATTGTTTCAGGATAGGCCAACTGAAGTACGAATAAAAAATTCATCGTATAGCGAGAGGTACCAAACAATAATTCTTAAAAATTATATTAAGATTTCAAAAATTTTTTTTATTTAAGTAAAATTTATATAGAAATCGACAGATAGCGTTTAGCCAATAACCGGAAACTAGATGCATTCTATCTTTGTGATGTTATTGTAAAAGATAATTTAAAAAAAAACATTTTATAACAAAAACTACATTGTATTTCTAGGTACTATAAATTTACGCTTTCTTTTGCAGAGCTTATTCTTTTCACAATCGATACTAAAAGTCAAAGGTCCACTGTAATAAAATAAGTAATAAAAATTGTCTCTAGCTATCAGGTCACTCATGTTATTACTTTTCGGATTAGCCAGAGAGGATCGAGCGCCTTCTAAATAAATAACGAAATAAAAATGAAATATATTTATACAATAATTCTTAAATTACATAATAATAACGACTAATAGTTAAGTTCGATTAACGTCGCGCTCTTTTTTTTACATTATTTGGTGGTACCGAACCCTTCGTGTGCGAGTCCGCAATTCGCACTTAGCCGTTTTTTTTATGTATCGGACTGCACCTATGACAATACGGCAGCTTTGAAAAGCCATCCTATCATCAAGTTTGCCGTTTTTCCGTCTAAGGAAGATTTACGACATTATATGTCCATCTCTAAAATATCGTCTGTATTAAAAGAAATAATTCACTTGAATATCCAGTTGTATTAACTTTCGGTAGCTCCTGTGAGAAAATAATCGTTTTGTAGTGTTTTATTTTTTATTTTTTTGCTGGCGGTATTTTACAAAATAATGAGCGACGGGATGGAGATGTTTCGTTTCTCTTAGTAAATATTTTTATTAAAATATTAAGTACTAAATTACACAATAAATGTCGTGCGCTGCTGTCATACCATTTGATAAACCATCGTTATCTCTTGAATCTATAATTGAGGTCGTTGCCTAGCTGTTCTTATTTGCAGATTTGTTTATTATTTTCTTTACTGTTCTAATATAGTGACTTGATCATAGTTAAATCCGAAATTCGTAAAAAAATTGTATAACTAACGACAAAGAAAACATTTAACTGTTGCGGCGACGTTTGTAAATTAAATGTAATTTTATTAATAGAGCCGAATTCCATACGAAGGAAGGTGGTTACTTCTATTAGTACTGTTACGTATATTGTATCCTGTAATTTAATGTATTTATCGGATACCTGTTATATGTACGCCCATGCACATTAGTAACAAAATCAATAATTGGATGAATTATTCAAATTATTATTATAGCTAAGTCACTTAACATACATATGTGCCGTAAGCTATTAAATGGTATTAAGCTTCACAGAAACGTATGTCTTATGTTTGAAAAATAATGTATTTTTATTTAAAAAAAAATGCTATTTACTTTTGTATATTTTTGTTCGTTTCTTCATCTGTATCAATTTGGTTCCATATGCAAGATACACCGGGCATTATTCCGAACACGTCTAAAAAACTATTTAGTATTGTGTTTATAGAATTTAATTGAAAAAAAAAAGTCTATAATGATTTTTGTGGAGTATATTTTTATAAATCGATAGTACAATAGTTTTAAAACCATGTATGTACCGCGGCGATACTGCTCGTTTTTGTTTAATGGAGGCAAGATGGACGGCGTGATGTGCTAACACACACATCTTTACACTTGTGTACTTTTAACAGTTGGCAACCCTTATATGCGGCCACTTTTATATGAGCAACCGTATTCTATTTTGTACAATTGTACAAAAAAAAATGTATAAACAGATACGTGTAAATTTGACAGAACAATATCTGTTAACACTTGCTAATTATGATGTTGAGGCTGAGTGAGAAACGGCGACCCAAACGTTTTAAGTAGGTACTTAACAGATTTGTCTTTAATATTATTTATAATTTTAAAAAAATATTATTATTGCGACTATATTTTAAAACATAATCAGATCGAAACGCCTGGTTTTCTTATATTAATAATTTATCAATAAAAATAGCGTTTTGATTTAAAAACAGATGTAGATCTAGTAATCACGCTCTGAGGATCTTTATAGAAATCTTTGAACTTACGTCGCTTGTAAATAATATCGTTACATTAAGTATTAGATACTACAAATTTTATCCCTAATTTATCTCTGTACATAAAAAAGGGTTTTTGACAGCATCGACAGATGATATACTGTGTCATGACGATGTCCACTATTTTTAGAAATTGTGTTTGTAAACTGTAACTGTTTGTAAATTTTTATTAATATAGAATGTTCACGATATTTCTTAAATAAAATAGATTATTCGTACTATTCACACGATGAATGGGAAATGGAATTTTGCGATGCAAGGAGATTGAAGCGAGGTTAGAGACAGCAAAAAAAGAAACCAGCTTGAATTATGTAATGTATTTGGTCATGCACGAAATATTGTCTAACTATTGATTTAATATGCATTAAAAGTTTACTGTGTTAAGACATATAAGTTGACATTCAACTGAATTTTAACTCTATTTTAAAGTTCACACGGAAGAAGCCGTGCATAAATTTTCGCATCGAGAATTAAACGATGTAGGATGTTTGCTATACAATTACACTACATCCAATAAATTTGTTAAATACAATTCATATGTTAGTTATGGATTATTTATCCATGCTTAAGCTGCATACAATCCATAATCGCTAGGTGTAACGACATTTTGAAAAAAAAAAAACTTAGGGCGTTAAAACCAAAACAACTCCATATCCGAGCTGATATTGGTCCGGTGAGAGGTACTAAAATAAACTTCTTCAAAGATCGTTTCATAACTCATACAAATGAAATTTGGTATGTATTCGGTCACAACACATATATGATAGCATAGATACACCATGCACAAAATCTGATTATATAAAGTTTTTCTCTTCATTTATTGATTGCGTTGCACAAAAAGGCGAAGTTTAAGGAATTTAACGCAACACTTACTAAAACAATATATTCAGTTAGGGAGAGTTGAAGCATATATTTCATGTATTATTCATGAAGGCTCATAAAGAGTCACGCATTTTACTTTCGGAAGAGCCCACTTTTAGAAACTCTACGCTAAAGAACGAGTCCGGCAGGTGAGCGATTAGGATTACGGGAAAAATTTAATGAACTCCAATAGTTCTATATTTCAATGTGAACATTATAAGCTCTGATAATTGATATCATACCATATCATACAATCAGCCTATTAATGTCCCACTGCATGAGGCTTAGGGTTCCCCTCGGGATGAGGGGGCTTGAAGTTAATTCACCACGCTGTTCCAGTGCGGGTTGGTGGGTTTTAAAGACTGCCATCTATTATTAGCAACCGGGACCGACGGCTCAATGTGCTCTCCGAGACACAGTCAGTGATAGTTATGTGCATAATCTAGAAAAACTCATTGATACATGCCCTGGCATTCGAACCACGGCTTCTAAACAAGAAGCGGGCTCGTTACCATTCGGCTTTTACGACAGGTAACTGATAAAATTATCTAAATTATATCCCATTTATCTTGGTAAATTTAGGCATAACTTGTATAAGGTTCTCAGGAATACATAATATATTAATTCATAAGCACAGAACTCTGTTTATTCGCGAAAAACAAACACGATGAACATAATGTACCTACTCCACTAGTAATATCAGGTTCAATGGAAACGCGTTATTTGTGTGTATCGATTCGTGCATCCATAACATAATTCACATCGATTCAGAATCGATTCCCCGCGGCCCTAGCAAATGATCGGGAGGCCGTGTCATTTCTATATTTCAACTCTCGAACTACACATGTAGCGAGGCGAAAATACGGCCCACCACATATTTCACTTGGACGTTGTCGGAAAAACGGTTTCCACTTTTCCACTTTTTACTTGCGGTGTTTTTATCGTACTTCGGCTGTACTTAATCACCGCCGGCGCCGGATTTTTGTTTAGCCGCTATCGCGAAAGGCCGCTCGCTTTTAAGTAATGAGACGGCTTTTACAAGTTACTGTTACTCTCAATAGCCGAATTAAAAGGACCCGCCGCCGTGAGACGTCGCGTCGTCAAATTGTTAACAACTCGTACTTCGTAAAGGGAAATTACGGCCCAAGTCATTACCCTAATAGTCCTTGATATTCCAGTTATAATGTTGACATAAACGCTTTTGGTGTCGCCTGTGTAATTTTGGCTCGTACGCTATTATTATTTAAACGTTAATAGTTTTAACTATTTTCCGCATCTGGAGATAACTAAAAATATATAATATAATGGTGTAATATCATAATATTGTGTTGTAAACAAACAACAAATAAACGAACTTTGTACTTTTATAAACTTGTAAAAAACGACGGAATGGGTAGTATGTATAATTTCATGTTTTGAAAATTATGCTAGAAAAAGAACACTTGAGATGTTTATAATAACTGAAGCAGACGATATCGGATAAAATACCTAATTTTATCAATCTAAGTAAAATTTATTAGTATATGGCAAGTATTTGTAATTCCAAATCTTAGATTGATTAAGGAATATACAGGTGAGCTAATTTAATCTACAATAATTCTCTGGCAACTTCCTTAACCACAAGTAATATAGTCCTTCTCATAACAATAAATAGAAGCTTAAACAATCATGTATATTACATTGTATTAGTATATATATTAGGGTACAATTTACAATATAAATACAAGTGCAACGACTTTATTGGAGACTAGCTGCAGCCTACTGCTTCGCCTGCTTGAACTATAGCATTTACACTACTTAACTTTCGGTTTCAACTTTGTCCTGAAAAATCATTGACAAAATCTGCCTAGTCCCTAGGTAACGAAGCGTAGTAAATTCTATCTTAGAATACACTCTGGGTTACGGACTAATAAATTATGAAAAGTTTCATCAGAGTCGGTTCAGTGGTTTTTGAGTTTATCGAGTTCATACAAACAAAAAAAAAACATTTTTTTTTCAATATCTTACGTACAGGATTGATCTCGTTACATTACATTATATGTATAAATACAAGAGACGTAATTCGAAACCCTCTTCGATCCCAACCACAAGACGGTTCGCGATCGACGAGGGTTCAAGTGACAATTTTTTCAATAACGTTTTCAAATCCTCCTTCGTTCCAACGTCTTATTCGACTAGGGTTCACATTGAGTGCTGCATCTACTGGTACAGTGAAAAATAAACAATGTTTTTCTCAAGCTCCGGTATCACTATAAATCACGAAGAATTACTTACGGATGGATATTGAAGAAGATCTTTATTAAAATAATTCCAGTATAATAGTTTCATTCGTAAATACTCCGCTATTTATTTACTGTGTAAACTTTTAATACCAGAAGGCTTTAGGATAGCTAAAGATCGAATGATGCAGCGCAGCGGACAATGTTTAACCAATAGGCTTATAAATTATTCGATAAGAACAGATACAAAGGTAAATTTCAGCTGTACCTAATAATATATTTGAAGTAGGCCACTCCATATTTTTCGGTTTCAGGTTCCGTAGTCAATCGAAAAAATGGAACCCTTATAATTTCGTCTTTCGACGGACGTCCGTCTGTCCGTATGTCACAGACTTATATCTCCGTCATCTTTCCCTCAGTCCTGATGAAATTTTACAGGCAGATATGTTATATGAACCCTCATACGATTTCGTAGATATTAAATTATTCAAGACTGGCTCTCCATACAGTGCATTAAGATCCCCATTCATGGAAAAAAAATCGTGCGTTCCATCTCGTGTGAGAAACATTAGACCTCTGAAAATACAAAAAAGTTCTTTTTTATTTTATTGAATATTTCACGAGATGTATCATCTCATCTAACTATTCAACCGTGTAATTAAAAAATTTAAAAAAAAATCGAAAGAGTTTCACTTAGCAGACACTTTGAAACGGAATTTTTGAATAATGTACATTGACAAGTTTTTGAGATATAGCAATCTTCAGTTATGAAGAAAAAATTTCTGTGATTGATGATTATAAGCTGATGGCTTGTAGTGCATACTACTGAACCCTAAATTGATGCGTGTCCGACGCACACTTGTACGTTTTTTATTATTTTTATAATTATTGTAATTTCATACATCCAAAATAATAAAACGAAACCTTTATAGGATCACTCTGGTGTCTCTCTATCCGTCTGTCACAGTCTATTTTCTCCGAATAAACTGAACGAAATGAGTTGAAATTCGTTACTGACAGAGTTTGGTGATGCAATCACAAACATATAGTGTAAATGAACGAATTCTGATTTTCGGATTATTTACAATTTATTGTGAAGTCTCACTAGTGACAAATCAAATGAAAGGACTCCTTATAAGAAATAAAAGCTTCTAATAATCTATGGAATGTGAATAAAATGCATACCATTGTATAAAAATATGACTTAAATGTTATACTAAGATATCGCAGAATGGGACAAACCAGTTTGGTACATGTTTGGTAACAACCAAAACATGTTTGGTAGTGGTCTTCAAATGAAAATATATATTTTAAGTTTTGATTGTTTCCGCTTGCAATATCTTATAGAACATTGAAGTCATATTTATCGGATGGTTTATTTTACTTACATTCTATATATAACAGAACTTATTTTTATCTTTTCAGTTAATAATTATTACGCAGTCGGATTTTTTAATATTTATATAATACTGTCTTTTTGACACAAAAAAAAAAAACTAAAGTTCTTTAGTATTTTTAATCGGCTTAGCGCTACACAAGCCATATTCTTTCAAAGATATGCGAGCTGATATCCACAACGGACCGATCTAGCGTGGTGCTTTGTTTCGTAATTTGTGTCAAAATTGTAGCATATGTATATATTTAGAATTGGCTATCTACTAGCTTTAATTTGATACTAATATTTTTGTAACAAAAAAATTTTTGTTCATTCCCTAAAAGAGGCGCCCCGCCTTTTTTTTCGTAGACACCATATTTAAATATTATATACCTTATATCACTCCCACAATCAAGACGAAACTATCGACATCTCATATGTTAAAATACATGAAGCCGTTTAAGCTACAGTCCACAGAAATAGACATATACATGTACACTCGAAAAAATCACCCTCAGCAATCAGATAAAAAACTTAGTGGGTGACGTGATGATTCATAGCACGGAACCCTCTCCACGCGGACCGCCTCACAATTGAACTGCGTTAAGTGCGATTTAGTTTTTTGAAGGTTTTTTTTAAAGAAATCCTAAATTTTGCCCGTAACCGTAAACGAGTCGTGTACAATTAAAGTCATCTGTCGTTTCGTGTTCGTGTTCACGGATGAGCTTAACGTTTGCGTCAGTGGCTTCTGTAGAAAAGATGCGATTCCTCAGATACATCTTGAGAGTTAGCTCTCGGGGGATGGTCTCGTACATCTCTTGATTTAAAATTCCCAATTTTCTCCCTGAGTGATTACTGAAATTTTCATGTTGGATAACAACAGGGTTAAGATGTAACCATTCGTAATTTCTTAGTAGTACAGACAATTTGCCTGATCCTTGGCTCGTCACTAACTCTTTTATGAGTTACCATCTGTTATGGATTGAAAAATTAAGAGGAAGCTTATGAAAATATCACGAGGAAAAATGACAAATCGAATACTGAGATCAGTAGGTACATTGACTCCCTAGCTCTATTAATTATTACAGTAATCGTATTTATTATTCACTTAGCTCTGTTAACACATGTTACGTGAACGGAGTAACGGCGACTGCTAGTTTACGTAGATGCGTAGTAGAAACCACCCAATCCTATATCATTCCGGTATAATGAATTTATATATAGATGGATTATTACTAGTATTTTTATATTGAATCCTATACAAGAGCATGATAGAATAGCGACTGTTTTACCTAAGGCCTGTTCAAAGCCCCCCCCCCCCCCCCGTTTCTCCTAGATGAGATCCATTAGACCCGCGATGTGCTTTGCAAATGTACCGTTGCGTTTTGTTCACGTTTCGGCTTATTCCATTTGTTTTTGTCGGATCATCCGCTACTTGTTCAATATTAATACAGGATATCCGCTATTCGGTCATTCGAAAACGCCGAGTCAGCTTTATGTGAGCGCTTGTTCTGTCCACGGTTACACTCGTGTAAATGTCCGATTCAGTAAAACGCAGCGAATGTTATTAGCTGAGCCTTTGTGGTTCAAATAACATTTTTTTCCCCGTGGATTCTAAATACGGTGCGACCTTTGTTATATTCAAATATTTCTTCATAAATAATCATATCAGTTTAACAACTCAAAACCTCATCGATATTGAAAGTCAGTAAAAAATGTTTATTAAAAACAGACTATAGGACAGGTGAACATTGAATTTCAGTACCTAAGTATACTATGATGAGTGCAAAATCAATGGAAAAAGTACATAATTATTTCGTCCTGTTATAATTGGATTCATATTCAAAGATGTAAGAACGGAACCTACTAGTTTTGCCTCATGCGTTCGACCATTCGTTCGTCTATTACATAATAAGGCGGTAATCACTTGTAATTTCTAATTTATTATTGTACTGAAATGTGAAGTATTTATGGAAGGTATGAATTTATAGACTAAACGATTTAAAGTATAATAATTTTAGTTTTATTCTTTATGTCAAGTGATCGATATGATACGTGAGTTAATAAAATCTTTGAAGACATGCTGAGGTCTTTTTAAGGCTGTAATATTATTATGTTTACATTTCTCTAACAAGTTAAGAGAATTAAATTTTTCATGATGGTGTAATTAAATAGAATATTTGATGACAGAATTTTGAATAATTAATTCATCAAATTCATGAAAAACACGTCTCCGAAACGCTTCAAACAAGCTGGCAGTCTTTATAATTTTAAATTCTGTTTTGAATATTCTCATCATCTGGTATTTTATAAAAAAAATTATTCTGGATAATCACATTCATTAATTTACAATTGGTACATTACCTGAGCCGTCAATGGCGGGCTTATAAATATTTAATATTGTAATGTTGCCAGCTGTATGTAACGAATTTCAGATGTTCTATGACTGCTTATGGCTTTCATTGGATTGGATTGGATATGTCAAACTAAGTGAAAATATAGTATCTTTTGTAACTTAACGTCTTAATTGGATAATGTTAATTTCTGATGTTACACAAGATTAAAGTCTATCAGATGACTGGATGATCCACCACGTGCGTCGAAACCCTGAAACTTGTTGGTTGGCGTTTAAAACGTCATGTCCGCTCCTCGGTCCCATTAAAGCAATTAAGATTCGCCGCAAACAAACATAAAGTTGGGGGCTGTGTAGCACCCATTACCATTCCTTCCGCCGCATATACGTGTCCGCGTGTTTGTACGGGTGCGCTCGCACTAATGAATTTGCCCTTCGCACCCGACCCTGCTAATAAAGATCATCAATATACATCTTTGCTTTTAAACATCCTGTATAACGTATATTTTTTAATCCCAATTCAAAAAGTGTAGGGTTACAGAAGTGAACCGTTTTTAATTAAAAACGTATACGCGTTCATACGGATACCAGAACACAAACATGTACCGTAACGAAATATACGTCGCTTTGCAACAAACGACATCAGCACGGTAAGTAAATATCCTTCGATGGCGCACATAGCTCGCTAAATAGGTACTGAAGTTTTGGATATATACAGCAAAAGTAATCGTTGGTTTTTCAAATCTATGATTTCGGTGTGTTCAGGCCTCTTTCAAAATACGTGGCAGACAGACGTGTTAACAAATTTTAATTAAATGAAATTTTACAAGCGCAGAATACAGTTGATTTAAAAACTGCATTTATAGAATTTTAAAATTGTTACATATTTAAGTATATGCAATACAAAAGTGGGTACAAAAAACGAAAACAAATTATAAAGTCGAAGGATGTGCCGAATTCGCTCAAGTGAAATCAAAACGGACCATAATCAAAGAAAAGATCATCTCTTCGCGCTTCAAAGAGGTATCACTTCTTCATGTAGCCTTCCTTAATAGTTCCATAAATATACTTTAAGTCTCATACTTCTCATATCATAGGCCAATGTTAAACAAAATTATGATCGAATATTAGAATCAAAAATATTATGTATCATTCGGTGTTTGTTTTATGTCAACATTAAAATTAATACGCAGTTAATGTCTCATTTCCATTTCAATCTAAGACACTCATTAGAAGCGTCCCCGGCCAGCTCATTAATTAAAAAAAAACATCTAGATTTTAAATGAAATGGAAGACGCTTGTGGATAGCGTCCTTAGCAAAAATCTGTTCTAAAGTTACTAAGATTTAGGAGATTTTGGTTTTGATGGACTCGGACATCTATTATTCATGATGTCATCATAAATTGGTAACAAAAGTGTATGTTCGGATCGTAGATGCTTTGTTGCAGGAATCTATAACACCAATTTGAGTAAAATAATTCACTGTTAGGGTTCAGTAATAATTGAAGTTCTTTTACACACCACTTCTGTAAAATATAAATGCCGATGAAAAAAAGAGTTACAAGGAATCTTGGACGTATATTTGTTGAAATAAATAGTAAATATTTTTAAAAAAGAATTAAATATAAACTATATAGATTGGTATATATAAAAATATAGAATAATAGAAACATATAGAAAAACAATATATAAAAGTCGAGTCAAACCCATGGTCGAAATATTTGTAGAATAAAGTTTAACATTCCAGATTTATTCGCAAACTTAAATTTTTCACCTCAGCACCACCGTTACAACGACAACACGAATGAAATATTAACTCTCGAGCGTGCAGTTTGTTCTAGAAAGTTTGAGTTTGTGTATAATATGCATCGTATTATCGCTTTATTTGCAAAACATAGTCCTATGTTTAACCACTGGAGGTTTTGTACAGTTAATGAAAATATAGTAAAATTGTGCAAATTTCATTAAATTGTGAACAACATTTCACATAATTTTAATTTACTATATCTCACGAATTGCATAATAAAAGTAAAAAAAGTAAGAAAAAAACATTTGGATACAGCAAACCTTCCCCGCATTAACACATTTGACATAAGTATATATTTCGTTATAATAATAATAATAATAATAATACATGGGACTTCCCACACAGCGTCATCTAGTCCCAAAGTAAGCAAGTATTATGCTTGTGTCATGGGTTACTAGACAACTGATATACATACTTAAATATTCTTTATAATATATGCATATATAAACATATATATATATTTTTTTTTTTATATTATATAACAACCAAGACCCGGTACCAGTATCAATATTCATCATATTAATACTGACCCGACCTGGGATTCGAACCCGGGACCTCTAGCTTCGTAGGCAGGGTCGCTACCCACTAGGCTAAGCGGTCGTCAAAGCGTTATAAGTAAGTATATGCGGTTATAACTTATATTTGACCGGCCGCATACATACGACAATCGGAAACGATAATCGTCACGAACTAAATAAAATCGTATCCGATTTTAAATAAGCTCCCATACAACAAACGTGATTTTTTTTAATTGTACGGTGTATGGAACCCTTCGTATGCGAGTCCGACTCGCACTTGGCCAGTTTTTTATTACTTATGATGTTTAACTGCTCAAGCTTTTAAAATGCATTTCAATATTTAATAGCTTTCTATACTTTTAGAATAAAACGCTTATATATATTTTTATTTTTTTAACTTCAGTGTTTCTTATATTAAAGCCTATGTATTTTTTTTTTAATATAAAGTTTATTTTAGACTTTTATGGATGAGAATATCTAAACTTATCCGTTTAAATGTGTTTAGTGCCCAGAGGTAGGTGTACCTACGCTAGTGGCATACATATGTTTGCTATTTCTGGCTATCCAGCTCTTTAGCAAGTACCCCGCCTTGAGCTTGGGTATTTGATTACTTACAACATGTTTTTCCACTTGCCATGACCCAACTTTACTTAGTCTGCCCGAAAGCACTACAGTGGGTTTACGAGAAGCCACTGAATGGTTCTATAATCCATTATCACAACCTCGTGACGGTGTGCTTGAAAATTGCTCGTGAAGATAAGTCGAATGAACCCAAACTCGGTGGCTTTACTAAGTCATCGATGGGTTCTATAAGTTCTGTTATATGCTTTCCAGCATGCTTCATCAGACCCTCGTCGCCGGGTCCTGTAAAAAGTGCTCGTGAAGACTAATCTAATGATCCATCCCATACTCGGTGGGTTTACTGGTAGCCATTGATGTGTTCTGTAATCTTTCTTATTTACCTTCCAGCTCCATTATCTGACCCTCGTCACTATGTCCTATGAAAATTGCTCGGCAAGATAAATCTATCGAGTCCAAATTGGGTTCGTTTAAGGGTTCTGTTATCCAGTATCCAGCTCCATCATCTATATCTTCATCACCATGTGTTATGGAAAGTACTCGTGAAGGTATATTGAGCTCAAACTCGAGGGAATATTAGTAATGTAATAATGTTAAATACGTTTATAGACGTATTTTCGGTTTTTCATCATGATTTTAACGGTTTACGAGTACCTATATTGTTTTTATGTTGCTGTCGTAAACTGGCGCACCCGAAAACAACGCCACGCGACCCTCAATGACTCGTCCCATTTGTAACTCGGCATTCGTTTTCTTATACGATCTACATTTTAGAATATGATTTATTGTTTTATAACAGTACCTTTATGTTCGAACTGTACTATCAAATAATTTCATCAGTTTATGTATATATCTATAATATTATTATTATGAGTATTATTTTAATTCACTGAACTAAATGCTAGTGGAATAGACAGCACGAACAAAATCTGCGCGCGCGGCACTATTACATTGTTTCTACCACATTGATTTTTCTACCAAGTATAATACACTGCATTATACATGTCTTATACGTGTTAAGCTTGGTTCTTTTCCACTAGAATACACTGAAATCGCAAGTATTATACAAGTATTTAGTAGGTATGATACATGACGTGACATTACTTGTGGTTAAAACAAGTGTGGCGGCAACGGTAGAAAAATAATGTAGGTACTAAAATTAGTTTTGGATGGTTTCAGTTTTGTTTAATTTTCGACGATAAGTTATGCCACTATGTTTTTTCTTAGCAGTTGATTAATTTTCACACGTTTTTAACACCCACGACGGCATTTTCGAATTGTTGTTGAATTGGCGACCGCTTAGCCTAGTGGTTAGCGACCCTGCATACGAACCTGGAGATCCCGGGTTCGAATCCCAGGTCGGGTCAGTATTTATATGATGAATATTAATACTGGTACCGGGTCTTGGTTGTTATATATGTATGTGATGTGTTCGCTTGGTACCCAAAACACAAGCTAATGCTTAGTTTGGGGCCTAGACGTTGTTGTTTGTGTTTTGCTTGATAGCCAAAACACAAGCTAATGCTTAGTTAAGCTTAGCTAATGCTTAGCATAGACGTTGTTGTGATGTATACGTTATTATTATTATTATACGCTAATTTGTTAGATACATTAGCTGAAAAAAAAAAATTGCAAATAAAAGACCCGGATTGGCCAACAAGAAGATTCTTTTGCATCAAGATAATGCACCGGCGCACAGTCAGTTGTTGCCATAGCTAAAGCTCGATGAACTTCGATTTGAAGTACTGAACACCCATTTTATTCGCCTGATTTAGCACCAGCGGATTATTACGTTCTTTAATTAAAAAAAAAAGATACTTGGCTGGAGGAAAATTTTCAACCAACGAAGAGGTCATTGCTAAGACGAAGCGATTTTTTGAGGAGTTAGAGGAATCGGCTTGTAAGAAAGATATAGAAGCACAGGAACATAGATTGAATAAGTGAATTGAGTTAGGAGGAGAATCTGGAGAACAGTAATAAACAAGAATTGTCAAATCCGTATTGTTTTATTGGCCAGGTCGAAAAATTTGCAAATAGCCTACTTATAGAGTACGTCTCTTTACTGGTGTTTTTGGTAGCAGAGTAGATAGTAAGAAGCAAAGTCATGGACGGACGTTATTGCTAAATGATAGTGTAGCTTTATTAAAGTTAAACTCTAGCTATACTAAATCTAAAACACTACAACGAATTATTCCGCATGTTAAACGAAAAAAAAAGAATACTAAGACACACAAAACGAAATTGGTATCTAGGTAACACTAGGTAACTAGGTAATTGGTAACAACATCTAGGACAAAATTTGTTCCATAATGCGCGTTTTCATTTACTATCGGAGAACATTATTATCGACTTTTCTGAGGTGCTTCTATCTGTTTGTATTATTTTCACTGTTTACTTCAAAAAGATTTTTTCGACATATCTAGGTTTCTGTTTTTATTAACGCGTTTATATTCATAATAATTTATCTGATTTTGTCACGTCTTTCATTCTATGTGTGATAAAAGAGTCCTGAGCAGTTAAGATAAATGTGCTACAAATGGGAAAAACGAGCTAACTAGACAAAAATATATCTGCAATGAAACCTAGATCTAAAAAAAAACTGCGCCATCGTATAAGCCGGTACCTACCTACTAGGCAATACACAAATGTATGGCTTAGAATAGAACTTTTGCTCGCTGCTACGCGAAGGTTAACATAGATTCGACACGGCAACTTGACGGTTCGTGGTGTACTTTATATGCGCGGTGTACGCTATGTCGTGATAGTCGAGTGGTAGCGAGTCCGCTTCTTGTTTAGAAGGCCGTGGTTCGAATCTCAGAGCATGTAACAGTGAGTTTTTTCTAACTTATGTTCATAACTATTACTGACTGTGCCTCGGAGTGCATGTTAAGCCGTCGGTCCCGGTTGCCATCAATAGATGGCACTCGTTAAAATCCACCAACCTACACTGGAGCAGCGTGGTGGATTAAGCTCCAATCCCCTCATCCAGTTGAGAGGCCTAAGTGCAGTGGGGCATAATGGGCTGATGGTATGGTATGGTGTTCTCAAAACTCAAACTTGTTTGGACAATATTTTATCAAATACGTAAACGAATCATCAGTAATGGAAGACGCCGTAAGTGATAGGCCCTTCCAGTAGCAGGCATTTCTCTGACTTCTTAAAAGGATAACAAGTATCTAAAACACGCGCATCGTTTCCATGTCGTTATACAGGGTCCAATTTTGTGAAATGGAAAGGCGTTCCCTCGAGACTGAGTTCCCCGTGTAGACCTTTTCCAATGAGATAATTCCGATCTTTACTTTGAGAGTATGACTACACTAAGAAGATATCCACAATTATTCGGTAATATAATATTGGTTTTACGTTCGTAGAAAAAGCAAGCATTACTTTCTAGTTCCTCATAATTTTCTATATTTCTCCTAGTTCCTTTCAAGGAGGTCGATCTTTGTGTCTTTTCTATGTCAAATAAAAGATTCTTAAAAAAATTAGAAAAACATGATTTATAGTTTTCTTTTTTTAGACATAAATCATGGTTTGATGGTTATTATTCAATATTATTATTTTGTAATATATTCCTTTTCTACATCCGCGTGTAGCAAATTAATTGACCGTTAATTAAACTAAGTTATCTTTACAATGTTATTTGAAGGATTTAGCGATCCTATCAAAACTTGATCTCCCTTAGCTTGTAATTGTATAATTAAATAGTAACATATATGTTGGTTTTACCTAAATTAGGATACCTAGTAGGTACTTAGGTATTTCGTGAGTGGTTCCTTTTACGTGAATATCGAGCGATTCTTAATACGTTATGGACTGGCTGTAATATTTTTATAGGCGGCACATAAAATAACTTTTCGGAATACATTAGAACGGGCGTTTGCGCCGACGGCGACGGGCGCTCAGCCGATATTAACGGTTATGTGTGCTGCCCGTAATGGAGCTACAATATTCCGCTATTAGAATTTCAGAAAATATAGATGGGCAAGATAAGTTTGCGAAGGCTATAATATTGGAGAGTGTTCGTTGTGTTAATATGTGGAAACAGATGCATTAAAACATCATATTTAACATTAATGCTATATTTATATTTCGCCCGAATGAACCGTAACAATATTAATATCCACTGATATTCAATTTAGAAACTTCATAATGTTATTACAAGACACGTTCTGAGACAGGTACTACTAATATTTTTAGTTAAATGTATGTTATATGAATGCAATTAGGCGGAGGCGCTAACTGTAGATTCAAACAAAGGTCACGAGTTCGATTCCTGCTCGGTACAAATATTTGTGTGCATGAACATATCTATTTTTCTGTGTCTGGGCGTAAAATATGTATATATTATGAATAATATATAAATATATCAGTTGTTTAGTATCCATAATACAGGGTCTTAGTTTAGGACTAGATGACCGTGTGTGATATAACCTAAGTGAGGATAACCAAATCGAGGCCACATCACATCGACAGTTCAAACTAAGTATACAAGTGTTACTTCCTGGCGATAATGACAGCAGTTTATAATTTTGTCGTAGAGTTGCAAGGGCTGTGAAAAATCGTTAATTTTTCCAATTTGATTATTTGGACAGATGAATGTAATTTCTCTGTTAATAGCATGCACAACAGAAAACATAATCATCACCGGTCATGCACTAACCTGCTTAGAACCATGAAGACGCACAATCAAATCCGTTTTTTTTAACTGCTGGTGTATGATATTACACAGTAAAATCGTCGTCGTTAAGTTTACCACGGGACGTTAATGAACGTTAATGAAATTAATGAAAATACCAAAAGAAATGCGAAAACTGTCGTAGATCAAATGAATGATACTATCTAAGCAAAGTAAATAATATTATTCTTCAACAAGATGGTGCGCCTCCCCGTAATAGTACAGCAAACAGTAAATATAAACTGAGATTTTAGATGAACATTTTACATTGAATAGGCATATATGGTCCCATAAAATAGCCACCACGTTCACTCGGTATGCCCTTAGATTTTTTTTCTGGGGACATCTGAAGGGTTCATTAAGGTCATAAAATCAAATATAACATCGTAAAAGAGTCAAAAGTTTAAACATACCATTCAACATTCACTACGCTTCTCTGTCAAAAGCTGCTACTTTGTCAAAAGCTGCTAAAGATATTCTTAAACGTACATATCTGCATATAAAAAAATAGAGGTGATATTGAAAATTTAATGGAACAGCATTTTTTATGTATCTACTAAAATGTTTGCAAAGTTGTATGATAAGTGTACGTATAAGTGTCTTTTACTATTCAGATTTTTCCGTCCGACACAATCAAATGTGAAACTGAGTCGATCCACATAATTTGTTTTTTGGTTTTATTAATTTTTATTAACGCTTTGCCATAAAATTTACTATTCCAAAATTGTTTACATAAAAAAAACACCAATGGTACCTAAAACTATTATTCTGTATTTGATATGGTTTAAGATTTAAGATACCGTCCTAATTTAAAAAAAAAACCACCTGTATATATACGACAATGATAAATTTACGCGTGTTTTATTTTTATTAGTTAAAACTCGCTGCGCATTCAATACATTGTTAGAAAAAGAAATCAAACATTTGTCTTCCGTGAATCTAGGTTAAAGTTCAAACGCTGTTAAAAGAAGTGACAATGCAAAACTTATTCGAATTCAGGATTCAACGCGTGAGGCATCATCATCTCGCCAATATTCCGCCCTCGCGAGTCAAACACACGAGTTGATACTATGCCAAATATTCGTACAAATCGAGTTTGTATGCTTCGACTGGGAATATAAGCGAAAAAGAAAAGACGTGGCCCACGCACCGAGACCGTGATATGTGATTTGTACTTGAATTTGAGTGTAGGTATCGTTTTTAGGTCAGATTTTTCAAATTATGTTTACGTATGTATTGCTGACGTTTCTGAAATCAGGTAGAGAAAATTAAAAAAAAAAATTAAACTATCCTTACGGAAGAATAGTTGGTTTTTAATAAATATAGTTCAAAACCTAAATAAAAAAATGATACTGACACCAAAAACGTATAAATACAATAAATACATGTTGTATGAATTTAATATTTGAAAGTAAAATAATTTCTAACCTATTTGAATTTGATTAGCAGATAAATCGCTATGTAATATCAGACATCTTTTTATGTTCAATTATCCTAAATTTCGGTACCAAAATGGATACAAAAACTACCTAGGTGACATAAAATGTGAACGTACAAAAATTCTTTAAAAGCAGAGAAAAAGTTTTGAGTTCCACTCAGTAAAAACTTTTAAAAGAAATGATTTTTTTTTCTATTCATTCGTGTTACTAGGCCGGGTGTAGTAAGAAACAACCTGGATTCTTTTGTAATTAATTTAGGAAATTACAATATTTCGATTATAACACGCAGAGTGTAATTAGAGATCGCACATTTACTTAAAACAGTAAAGTAGTGAAACAAAAAATAACCATGCCTGAAAGCTCTTATTATATGGTGTTTTATTGTGTCCCTTGTTATATAGAATTATCAAGATATTTTTTTTTTCTTTTAGAAATTGATCGATGTGACATAAGCTTTTTAATAACTAAAACGTTTAAAAGAATATGTTCCATTATCTAAATTCTTTTACTTTTGGCAATCTAGCCGAGGTGAATACGAGTATCACAAGGAACAATGAATAACTCATGATACACTCATGACAGGCGTTTGCCTCCTTTCGGAGGCATGAGTAATGCCCCCCAAAAGTACGAACCCACACGGAAGTCGTGTTAAGTCAGATCGAGTTATGAATGCGAAAGTACCGCGTAAATTGTTGCTTACCTTTGTGTACGGCTCTGTGAGAAAAGAATTCTGGTGAAATCTACACTAAATGTGGCTGGTTCTCACGGAATTCGAATATACATAGAAGTAAAATTATGTATAATTATCTAAAAGAAATTGAATGGGCTTGGACAAAAATTTTAAAGTTGCCCTGATGGTTAATAAAATTTAAAGGAATTTGGTTCTAGGATTCTAGGAATAAGGAACAACCTCACAACACATATATTTTTTTGTACTAATTTACCAGGTATTGTTGAAAATTTATCTGGCGTTGAAATTGTCACTATGACGTCTTCTGAGCAATAATTAAGCTTATTCCGCTGCTTTCTACAGTAAAAAACAAAACCAAAAAGTGAATATGACATATTTAGGTTAGTAACTATGTCAATTGAAATTATAATCTACACGAATCAATCAAAATATTATGACTTCATTCAATCTTAGATGATGCAAATAATGGACATCACAGGTATATTTTAGTAATAAAAATTTGGAAATAATTAACTACGGAAATTGCAGACCTATATTTTTTGTTTATTTCGAGAGGAAGGTATGTATTGGTTTATAATTTGCAAAAAAATACGTAAATGAAATGCTGAAAATTTTCGTTTAAGCACACTAATAATTCGGTATGTATGGTAAAAAATAGATTAGCCCGATTCCAAAACCATTTCTTTCTTAGCCATATTTTGCTATTAAAATATCTTTAAACAGTAAGATGGTCATTATTTCAAGAAAAAATAATTTATCTGTTTGGCCTTGGTTTGATATCTGTTTCACATTTATGTTATAACAGTTTGTGGGTGAGGTATTACTATCCAAGTGATAGGGGAAAAAATGTCAAAAGGATGGCCATACATAAAGTAATATGAATAGGTATTACTCACAATAATTTGTAGTGAACGTAAATAATAAATGCGTAGTATGTGATCCTCACACATGAAAGCATGCGTCAAACGTCAGATCATAGTACGTCAAATTTTGTTTGATTTGTTTTATCCTTGATTACCTTTAGGCAAAGAAAAAGCCATACATACAGCCTACCCACTATAAAAAATTTGAAAAATCATCAAAATAAAATTACTTGCAGCAAGGCAAAAATATTCAAATTAGTTTCTCAAAATAGTTATATCTAACAGAAAAAATTGTTAAAAAAATAAATTAATATACTTGCATACAAGATATAATTTAAAAGATTAGAAAAAAATCTTATATTGGTTTTGATGCACGCACTATTTGATAGCACAAATTACGTGCAGACAGAGCAATCAAAATTATAAAGTTGACTTGTAATTTGGTGTGTAAACATTAACATTTAAAAAATGTCTCTTTAGCATTATACATAGAAACATATATTAAATTAAACTTAATATCTGCATACAACGGTTTTCGTTCTCCAATTTTGGGAAGCCCCAAAATGGCTTTTAAAAGTAAAAAATATTGCAGAGCAAACGTCGGCAGCTTGAAACTCTTTGTAATGTATTCGAAAAAGTTATTTTATGGGTCCGCCTATAAAAATATTACAGCCGGCAGTAAAATATTAAAAGTCTGTTGATATCGGTGTAATAAGGCCTTTTTGGGTGTAGACAATAGATTCATATCGGACTATTGCCCTTTAATATTGTTTTATTTTCAAGAAAACTTCCGCTTTATTGGAGCTATAAATTGTTGTCATTGATATATTTATCACATGGATGCGACATCGCCGTAGGTGCACAAGGTCAGTAAATGTTTGTGACGAATCGTCACGTAGCTCCATTATCTTAATAGTCCTTATATCTTCCGTTGTTTTTGTTTATATGAAATTTGCCCCGTAGCTAGATAAGTTGACAACCTATCTATACATAGTAAAATATATTTATAGTTTTTGTATAAGTTTTTTACTACTAGGATCGAACTCATTTATAGGATATCTGATAAGGAAAATTCTGAGTAGGGATTACAGGGAAAGCAAATGAACAAGATGAAAATTGAGAGCTTTAAAAAAGGAAACAGAACAGAAATTCAAATGGGATTAGATATTGGACATATTCGTTTTATATAAGCGATATTTATTATAGTTATCTAGTAAATTTGTACCAAAATTTTCGATTTTGATCATTTAAAGCTTTTCATTGCTTTTCATTCATTTCATTTCATCATTCATAATACTGGCACCGGGTCTTGGTTGTTATATGTATGTGGTGTCATCGCTTGGTACCCAAAATACAAGCTAATGCTTAGTTTGGGACCTAGACGTTGTTGTTGTGACTGTGATATTTTATATTTTATATGATATATTGGTAATTTTTATGAACGAAAAAAAAAAACGCTAATTAACATCAAATTGTTATGTAGCATTTCTTAAATATTTTTAAAATGTATACACTTAAATTGCTCTCATAACAATCAATCAATTTCTGTCCAGTTCTTCTTACCCAATTGAGTTTAAATTTTGCATGATTATTTAGATCCGACAACAATAAAGAAAATACTTGTCTTAACCTGGTGCTACTGCTTGTGTCATCTTTTTACTGGAGCACCCCGTCACTGTTAATTGTATTGATTTGATACTTAGTATATACTGTTGGTTTTGACGGTATCATCATTAACTTGATATCGGCATTAACTGATGATGGACCCAGGAGAACTTCTTAAAGGTTAACGGTATCGGCTTAAAATTTTATAGACTCTTTCAGTTTTGTTAACAAAATACAATTTGGGCTTAAACCTAATTCTAAAGCAAAGGTTTACGAGAAAATTCATAACAGTTAATGGTACCGACGTGACATTTCTTGTAGACAATTTTTTTAACAAGATACAATTTTGGCTTAAACCTGATGCTTCAACCAAGACTGTTCTCAAGGAACTCTCGAGCAGTTAATAGTACCGCTTTGAAATTCAGCAGGGTTTATAAATGGTAATCAAACGGTGTGTGCAGGAGTAGAAGCGATCACTTACATAGAAATAATAAAAAATATTTGTCTCAACTTCTTGCGACAAGTCTTTACATATGCAACGCTGTCTCTGACAATTTTTTTTTTAACTCTATTATTTGTAGTACGTTTTAATTCTTTTGCTTTTTTAAAATGCTTTTTTATACATTTTTATCTTAATATATTATATCGGTACTATAAAAAAAATACATTACCGATTTTAAGATAGTTCCCAAAAAAATCCAAACGAACCAACAATCGAAAACCCGTACTAAAATAAAACGATTTTTTTTATTTAAGTCCCGTTTCGGTTGGGACCTCTGTTCTCGTTTTATGTCTTTTCATGCACACTCACTTTTTTACAGATTTCCTGTTCCGCAAAGAGTCGTAAACTTTCCAATGTTGCTCGAATGCTTTTCCGCAGTAGGTATGTGTTTGAAGTTTGTAGTAAGTTGTGTATTTTTTACGCAAAAAATTAATTTCAACGGCTTCATTAAATACAATGCCAACTAATATTCGGTATTTTGTGATATTTTCATAAGAAATATAAATGACGATTTTTTTAACATATAATAATATGTTTCAATTAGGACACATTATAATCTTATCATTGATAATACTAAATTATTTTTTGAACCAAGTCAACAGCATTTGAAGATGTTTTTTGATATGACCAAATAAGGGATATTATCCACATGTAAATAATCATCAGGCAAGCGAAGTTTGAACATTGGCGTGTACACAAACATTTCTATAGCTATGTTGTGAAACCTGTGTAGTGACGTTTTCATAAATTTTATTTAATTAATTTCCGAGCCCGAAACGGACGCACAAAACCTCGACCCATTTACGGGCGTTCATTCTTGTTTTCAACCACTATTTCAGGAATGCTTTATTTTAATTACGACTGTAAGCGAACCCCGACTTTCGAAAGTTACAGGCCGCGGTAAATGTTTTTCGCGTCGCCGACAGGGGTCGGAGGTGACGCTGGAATTTCCACAAATTTACAATACCGATTGATTTAAATCTCTCTCCAACCTTGGTAAAGTTTAATAAATACGCCGCTGGTAAATAATTGCGTTAAATGGAGAGACCAAAATTTATTTCGACAAGTTTTTTTACGTAAATGCCATTCGGAACTGGACCGCTTTTCGTTCATAATAAAGGTCTTTAACCAACTGAAAATTCTCTGAAAACACGTTGTTTATCATATTTATTATTCGTCTCTTCATTATTTTGATCATAGTCGTCTCATCAATCTTTTAATAATAAAATTAGTTTCTATGTCTTCTTACATATACCTGTACATGTATTGAATTGAATTTAATAATTTTTTTAAACTAACATTCAAGGGTAAGTTACAGCGCTACAGCGCTTTCGCTTAGGTACTTGGAAAAGCGAAACACAATGAAAAGTTTATCGTGTGTTCTGGAATAGGCTGCACATAAATATCAATACTTTTAAATTCGCACCGTCCATTTATCGCGGCCATCTGTCGTTTCGTCCGTTGCGCTGAGTCGTAATCCTGGCCAAAGGCGGGATTTCGCACTTTTTTCAGCGAGGACTTCCGAAGTTATGTCCACTAATCCTTTGGCGCGCGCTAAATTCACGGTTTACTTAGTTGCCGATGCTCCGGCTTCTTGGATACCATATTTTTCTTACTATTTCTACAGTTTCATAGTGGATTTAGCTAGTGGATTTGTTCTCGTCTTGTTGTTGTCGAGACGTATAGCCGAATAACCAGTGGCGGTCGCTCGAGTTAAGTTTTATTATTATTATTGAGACCTATATCGAGTTTTTATTCATCTAAATCTTTTAACTCCGAAGAGATAAAATAAATTCTCTATACTGTATTTTACTAAAAAAAAAAGTGTTTACACAATTCGAGCCCACGAAGTAACATAAAAAAACGTGAAACGGTCCCGACGCGAATTACTTTTGAACTTTTATTAACAAACTACGTGAAGCCGTCCCGGCCGGCCGGCCACTGTCCAACTTTGTATCGCTCTCTTCCGTTATTGATACTTAGACCCCGCTGGGAATCCAGGGGGCGGCTCTTAAACAGTTATAAAACCTCTGCCATCGAAACCTTGTCCATTTCCAATGAATAATAACTGGAAAATTTGTCTCTCTTTATATGCAATATATCTCATACGGAGTTTATATTATACGCTGCCGTCATCATTCACCGTTTCCGAGTGACTTTGCACCCCGAGAGATCGCAGTATCTTAGGTTGCGAATAAATAGTAAGTATAAAAAGTTTATTTTTATTCTGCTTTCTTTTTGTGTCGTCAACCCGCCGAGCTCTACTAGTCGTAGGGTAGCCGGCTTGCGCGTCCGTTATTCGCGATTCGACAGCTGCGTCGAGCGGATGTGTTGATGTTATTTATGATATTAATTTTGTGGTCTGTTTTTAATGGTTACAAACTCTTACTTCAGAACCAAATGTTGCGGGTTCGATTCCCGATGAATTTGTTTATTTTGTTTCGTGTTTGGTTGAATATACACATGTGTACGTAATATAAAAACAATAAGTACCTATGCATATCGGTTGTGTAGTAGCAATAATACACGCTCTACCTAATTTGGGACTAGATGGCCGTGTGTGACAAGTCCCAGGTATTATTATTCTTATTCATCATCATCATCATCAGCCCATTTTTACCCCACTGCAGGGGCTTAGGCCTCCCCAGGGTGAGGAGGGGGGCTTGGAGCTTAAGTCCACCACGCTGCTCCACTGCGGGTTGGGAACTGTAACGACCGCCATCTATTGACAGCGTCCGGGACCGACTGCTTAACGTGCCCTCCGAAGCACGGTGTCAGTGATATTGTGTACTTAAGTCAGAAAAACTCATTGGTACACGCCCGGATTTGAACCATGGCCTTATAAATTTGAGACAGGTTCGGTGCGCTCTGGGCTATCACGACATTATTCTTATTGACTTTACCGAATTATTACCTCCCACGACTACTTCCTAGGCACACACCTTTGTGTGTTAGTTATCATATAGACAAGACTCTACTCAGAAACATTTTCCATGGTCGTTTGAGTGCCTGAAACATATTTATTTTTATAAACATCACATTGTTCCTCAATAAATATTCTGTCCAATTTTTATATGTCAGCCAATAGGATTGACAAACTGATTTATGTGATTTTTCATTGTAATTTTTAAGGGTTTTTTGAGGTACTTAGGTGAAACGATTCTCTATAGACGATGATAATTTTATCAAAGATGTACATCCGCTTCATATACGGCAGTAAGATAATAATATAATTTCATTTTCCATAGATCCGATTGTAACAAATTCAAACATTTTCTAAGATCGTACAATGTGTTATATTAAACATTTAATCAGTATATTATATTTTTTTACCATTCTTTTATTACCATCTACACGATAAAGATCATGACTGGTGCTTTCGAAATGTTTCAAATTTTCATTTACTCGCACATAGTATGGATCATATTTGGGAAAATTCCAAGTATAATGTATCGCATATATTACCACACTCTGCGCATAATGCCGAATCGCGGCGAGTATTTATTCGGAAAGAGAAAATTGATTTTTCTGCCAATTTCTAATTCTTGGCGTTTCTACCCTTACGTAATGCCAGATTTATACATCGCGAGGAGGAAACGGGTTGGAAATCGTGCTCTAAAGTATATAATTTAAACTTTGAATGCCTATATATAAATACCGTGTTATGTGCGTTCGTAACTAAACATTGTGGATGATTAACGTGGAAATCCTACTTGACTAATAAAAAAATACAAATATAAATTAATTCTGAAATTTCAACATGTATGTATGCTCGGCTTATCATTTTTCTCGTTTGTGTCTGCCAGCACTATAATATTTCTATTGTCTGTACTCTTTAGTATAGCAGGTTCAAATTTTGAGGATTAAAAGTACTCTAGGTATGCCCATTTCATCAAATCCCAGTGGAGCATCTCGTATGTCGATTGCTGATATCGCCTCCCATCGAACTCGTATCAGACGATGTTCTTTAACAATTTAAACGCGTCTGTTAGAGAACAAACGCGTTTTGTCAGCGACTTTTCTACGACGTCGTTGCAAAACGGTCTCTATTCCTTTGTATTCAGAGTAGTTTTTTTTTCTGCAATCGGGACGTCCTTTGTTGTGCGTGCCTCTCGAATATTGAGCGGCGGCTCGCGGGAGTTTCGAGTTGAAAGCATACTGACTCACGAACCCAAAGGAACTGGCTTATTCTTCCGCCGAACTAAATGCCGTACCTGTCAGCTTTCGTTACCTTTGCGTTCGATATGGCTGAACTTCTTGAATATTTAACTTCTTTAAAAAAAACTTATCTAAAAGATTAGTGTCATATTTTTGGCATTTTCTGATTTTGCTCGAAATGTCACTAAATGATATTGCAAATAGCGTAAACTCCATTGAAAACTGATGCAGTTCGACGTATTAAAACAACTCCTTACGAAGGTATTTCGACTTCCTATCCACGAACAGATTCTCTGAACCAGCGTAAATATTGGTACAAATGCAATTGGATAAATTTGAATAAGTCTCGCGGCAACTTCTCAACAGGAGCTAACTAATTTCCCAGACGTGGAGGAGCTAAAGGGAGGAAAGGGAGGGCCCATAAGTTGATGCCGAAACTCGACTTCGGATAAACTCGGAAAATATCTTGCTAATTATTAACCGCAAACGCGGTGATGGAAGTCGTTCCGCCCTTCCGAAGTTTGGAGGAACTGCGAATATTGCAAATGCGGAGAGGGATGAAATCGACGCTCTTAAGGTCCAGTTTTGCTTAGGTTGCATAAATGAAAATCTTTATCTTCATTGTTACTAATATTTAAATCTTAAAGTATGTTTGTTAGTAAATAATATCTCTGTCATTTGTCAGATCAAGTGCGATTTTCATGTGAGATAAAATCAGGCAAAGAGAATCACAAAATATTTGACATATTTACACGAGAAACGCAAAAGACTATTGAAACCTCAAAATAAATAAATAACTAATTCATTTAAGACTCTATGCATTAGTAACGACCATAGCGTGTGTCAAAGCAAAATGACTAGTCAATGACTTCCGCGAAACTGTAATCCATATCCAATTCATGTTTTAGCTTATAATTAAAATTTTAACTTATTTAAAAAACCGTTTCCTAAATGTACTAGTAATTTGTGTAAAAATGTTTTTTAAATATGTGATACGAGATAATATACCAAATACTAAAACCTTATTCCAGGAAAATAAATGGAGTTACTTTCTCAATTTTTTGTCCAATCGTATTTTTGAAATCACAAGTTGTTAGATGCTATTGTCTGCTTTCACATTTATCTTAATATAATTTTAATGTGATGGTTCTTGGGTATCTTTAAATGACTGGCTCGTAAGCGATCTAAGTATAATGGTCTTCACATATGACATAATTCTTTAACAGGCATGACAGTTGTGAAAAGATACGAGACATGTCATAAAAATACTTAAGCCATCGGAACTAAATCAGGTAAAAAAGACGGACTTAAAAATGAATAACCACGAAACAGAAAGGATTATTTCCAAACTGTCCATTGGAAAAGTAAATACTTCCAAAGGCTGAAATATTCGTGAGTGAAGCTGGGAACTACCAGTTCGTAGTAATTATTTTTAAAATCATTGAATTTAACGAACCTACAAAAAAGAATGCGTCGATATGCACCCCCTTAAAATAAAAATATAATGTAAAATTTTATATACTCTGAACTAATTTCATAAAGACAATCGTGAATGAAAATTAAAGAAATTCTTTTTATCTATTTATATTGTTTTTATTTTCTTGTTTTTTAGTTTTCAGTTCATTACACTTTTAGTGTAAGACTGTGGGGCGCTTTTCCTCTATAAACATTTTTTCTTCTATAATAATATTATGTGTATTTAACATTTCTGTTATATTTCAAGATTTAATTAGTTACTTAATTCCGCCCGTTTTAAGAGCGAGTTTTTATACTTTTATACTAAAATATACTTAATTGCAAACACACACAGAGAAATTGTTCATTAATTATTTTTAGTTTTTAGTCCAGTACTCATAAAAGCGTATTTTTGTTGTTTTCTTTACTGTCAATTTATTTTTTATTTTACAGTCTTACATTTTAGAAGATGATTTCGGCTTTTTCGACATTAATTTAAATGGGATCGTAGGCGAGAAGTTGCAAAGTTTGCTTTCTTTGGAGTACTTAGATATCACTCTAATTTAATATGTACGTTTAAGGTTCATCTTTTAAATTCAATCATACCATGATTGAAATAATTCTATCTCCTATTCTAGGGTATATTCTACTTGTACAAGAATATGCCCCCCTTGTCCGTCCTAACAAGCCTATATAAATGTTCTAAAAATCGTCTAAACTCTCGCATCCATAATGATAGTAAGATTAATGTCCTACTCCATAGTCTTCCATACCTTCCGAAATATCCTCGTCATCATCATCATCATCATCATCATCATCAGCCCATGTTACCCCACTGCAGGGGCTTAGGCCTCCCCCAGGGCAAGGAGGGGGTTTGAAGCTTAAATCCACCATGCTACTCCACTGCGGGTTGGGGATTGTAACGCGACCGCCATCTATTGACAGCGTCCGGGACCGAAGCCGACCGACCGACTTAACGTGCTCTCCGAGGCACGGAGTCAGTGATAGTTAATGTACTTAAGTCAGAAAAACTCATTGGTACACGCCCAGATTCGAACCATGGCCCTGTGGCCTTATAAATTTGAGACAGGTTCGTTGCGCTCTGGGCTATCACGACACATCCTCATATATCCTCATAATCTTTCAATTTTATCATTTGACCCTGAAAACCATTCGTGGCCAGAGTACATGTCAAGACAATTGCAACAAATCCAAACACAGGACACCTTGTTTCGTTGTGAAGTTCCAGCGCCTACCTTCCAGCTCCATCATCAGATCAGTCTGATGGTACCATATTATTGTCGGTTAGGATACGTTGTTCCTTCTTGGAGTTCCAGTCCCTATCTTCCGGCTACATCATTAGATCAGTCTAATGGTACCACATTATTTTATTGTTATCGGAACTACTCTCTATTGCCAAGCTTCAAGATGATATAATTGGAATAGGGTGAAATACAGTTCCTTAAATTCCTTTCATTCATACATACAATTTTTAATTATATATTTTATTTTTTTATCATGTTACTACATATACATATTATTATTGTGTCATTAAGATTTTCTTGATATATTTAATAGCATGCGCCCCGAAATGTGATATGTGCATACTTCATAATATATCATGAAGGAAGGTCGTAACGGACGCTGGCTTATGTACGCAAGTTTTGTATCATCAAATTTCAAAAGCTAATCTGCGAGGACGACCCACATAACTTCCTCAAATAAACGACTTTGTGGTAGCTTATTGACTTAGATCATTACTTAAACACAGAATATTACATAAATATTATTATTTTATATAAATATTAGATAAACTAGCGAACGCCCATTACGTCTTTTGCGTAAATTTCATAATTTATACAGTTCCTCAAGTTAACGCAAGAAGTCTAATATTCACTAAAAAGCCCTCTTTCCTGCCAGTGAAAGTCCCATCAAAATTAGCTCCTCCGATTCGGAGATTAGCACGGACGAACAAATAGACGGTCGTTTTTGGGTTTTTGTTACATACAAATAAACATTGTGAGTATTAGGAAAAGTCTTTATTTGGAAAGCACCGATAGGCACTTCAAATGTATTTATTTGCATAGAAGAATAAGACCCACCCAATTGCCGTCCACCGGAAGGGATATCGAATACCTTTAAGATCACAATCCCAAGGGCGGACAAAGGTCCATTAAGTCCATTAGCGTAATCAGAGGTCCTACTGCCCTTGGAGACAAGTCGCGACTCGTTATAGTGACCTGCGAAGGGACCAATCCTTTTACATTGTCACAAACTAGTGGCTCTATAGATATGGCGTCTTTGCTATAAATAGAATTTTGAAATGTTCAGAAGTTACTCATTGCAGGTTCATTTTTTCTTTAGCAAAAGAAATAATAAGTGCGATAATTTTTAATAATAAAATATTTCTCTGTACATATATAATACCCTTTTCAATGCGTGTTATTTATGAACAATTTTTTTATTACATGTAAAATTTTCATGAACGTGTTGCTCCTGATTTCTGACTTTATTTACGAGGATAGCAGTGTCGAGGCAGAGGGAAGCCTCCGACCCAACGTTTATTTATTTCTCTTTACAACTTGACGTCCAGGTAAAAGGTTTCCCAGATTAGGCGATGAATCCTAATAAAGATAAAGAGTTGGATAATGGTGTCCGTTCAAAAAGAAAAAGCTGTGAACTCGGTAATGGAATGGGGTATCGCTAATTGGCTGAGCGATGCTGTCCGTAGCAGATTTATCGCTTCATTATTCAGAAAATGTTGTGTTGCATATTCCTTGGCGGTAACGGTTAAATTACGTTTACGCTATTATATTGAGACATAAAAAACATGGCTTTATTTATGGTATTTTGAGGCAAAAACCATGTCCATATAGGTGATACTTACATGTAAAATCGGTGTCAATTGTTCTCGAATATTTTCAAATCTTACGTAATTAATATTATGTTATATTGAAATTAGGTACTTTACAAGTACTAACTTTACGTTTAGGCACAAAAGCAACGATATAATCTGAAGTATAAATGATATAATTTTATATCCTTTTAAATACCATTCAATATTTGATTCGTTTTCATATATTTCTTCAAATAAATTAAATTTCTTAAATATACGTCTGTATTTGTGAGTAGTAAAAACATTCGGAAAGTTCTCCTTTGAAAAATGATAAAATCAGAGAATAGATTGGATTGGATAGAGGACAAGTAGTAATTACAGAACTCCAAAAATCTTCGTAATAACTATGGTTCTTTTTATGTCGAGTGAAAATTAAGTCAATATGTGGATTAACATGTCTGTTTGTTCAGTGTCTGGGTTTAAAATATCTAAGTACAGATCTATTAGAAAAGTAATGTGACTGGACGTATACCTGCAATTTGCAATTTGTAAGACAATTTTAACCAAATGTATTTAGTAATAAAGTTGTTTTTACAGTATTTACGTTATAATTTATGACTTTTTTTATTTCATTGGATAATTTTGGGCAAACGTGCGCTTCTGATGTTAACCGATTCCTGTTACTTTTCTGATACGTGTGTATATGTATATTAGTTGTGTAGTACCCGTTATATAGATTCTGCGTGTGTTTGATGCCCCAGGTATTATTACTATTATTTCAAAATGTCTTTTGAAAATAATTAATTAAAATTATAACTGAATTCATTCAACTTTTCAGCCAGTTCAATCTTCTTTTAGATCGACGATTAATCAAGGCAATGCCTAACGTAATATTTCAATATAATCGTTTTGAATACGTGGAGCGTAGTTCCGACCGAATCCAGCGATCAGAATAACCTATCAGAACTGAAGCCTATGCGCGAGAATTAATTAGGCTGCCCAGTGATTATATGAAATTAATAACGTAATCCGATATAAATGTGTGTACCGCGTTGGTCCGGATATGAGATAACGTTAAATTTTATGCTAAATTTGAAATATGGTCAACAGGAAATTCGATTTACAGTTCTATAAATAAAAAAATAATTATTTTGATTCAGATGTGACCAATTAGGCGGTAATAGTTTTTTTTCTAATAATACTTTTCATGTATACTCTGCTACAGTTTTATAAATGTATAGCATAGAGATACTTGCATAATATTTTTAACCGATTGCAAAAAGAAGGGGTTCTCAAGTGCTTCTGTGTTTATTTTTGACGTTTATGTTACGCGATATATTCGCCGAGTGTTAATTATTTGATTGATTGTTTTTATTGCGTAGCCCATAACTCGAGGGTGGTCCTACTTAAGAGGATTGTGTAGTGTAGTGCCAAATATCCTTACAAACGGTGTTAACGGTTGCACCCCATTAAACCTTAACCGATTGAAATGAAAAAGTGATATGGGTATTCAGATTAGCAAAAACTAGGTTTAATTTACGTTTACTTAATTTACGTATGTTTTTAATTTTTTTTTTTATATTTTGAAACATCATAAAAAAACTGAAATGATGGGATTTTTTTTCGAATTTTTTTACGTTAGACATGAAACTAATTGCCCTTCCACTACATCTCATCAAAATTCACAATTATTCCTGAAGGCGCCCACGAGTTCTTCTTTGAACTTCGTCTGGGCTCACTCCTGAAGCGTGAGCGTTTTAGTGGACTGTATTTATAGGTATAGCGAGGGGCGATAGCGAAAGGAGAGGAAAGACTAAAGGGACTGACCTTGACGCAGCAACACACATATAAGTCTTCGCTGTCAGCCAGGAGCTCCTCCAGTCAGGCGGCGGCGCGGCACCAACACGTAATCGGGCACACTCCACAGTTTATATATTATAGCGTTTGTTACACAATATTATTAGGTTTTTATATGAGTTTTAGGCGATAAGCGATTATGCGTTTAGCGTTTTATATTTTCAGTGCGTCACATAGGAAAGACAACAGCGGACTGAATGTAAAGGAAAAAGCGGGTAGTGCGGAAACAAGAATCAGGGATGCGGCGTAGCCATTGCCCCCGGCCATTGAAAGACTCGCTTTCAATTGCACAAGGAAAAATGAAAGAAAAATATTAAAATAAACTTAGAATTTAACAAAGAAAGCGGAGAATAAATTAAATTATTGCTATTGCGTGGGTAGAGGACAGAGACGCACGACTGGTCTCTTGTAAATTCCAGTTGCAGTCTTAACTGACGCAACACGGACTACTCCGTCGACTCCTGGGAATGTAGAAACTACTACGCCCAACGGCCAATGAAGGATAGGGGAGGGGTATCATCAGTCATTACAATTACAATCGTACCCTTTTCGATTGGTTTAGAAGGTGTATTCCATTTCTCACGCGTTTGTAAAAGATGTAAGTACTCTAACTTCCATCTTTTTGAAAAAGATTGTACCATATTATCCAAAAGCTTATATCGTTTTACTAAATTACTAGAAAACTCTGTCTCATCTACAAAAGGTAAATGTTTTATTGGACTTGACATTAAAAAATGCGCGGGCGTTAGAGCAGAAGGCTCCGATGGATCAGAACTCAATAGCGTAAGCGGACGCGAATTCAGTACGCACTCTATTTGCACCAATACTGTCAACAATTCTTCATATGTTAAAATCTGCGAACCTATTACGCGAAACAAATGAGTTTTAAACGCTTTGACGTAAGTCTCGACATGTCCATTAAAATGAGGACTGCGTGGAGGTATGAGTTTCCAGGTGATTCTGTTTTCTGCTAACTCCTTTGCAAATGAAAAATTGTAATTTTCTGAACATAAAAATTTATAGAGTTCCTTAAGCGTATTTTTTGCTCCTATAAACGTCGTACCGTTATCAGAGTACATACACGAAACCGCACCCCGTCTGGCAAGAAAGCGTTTAAAAGCTGAAATGAATACGTGCGTTGTCAGATCTGAGGCTGTCTCTATATGTACAGCGCGCGTTACGAGGCACACAAATATGCACAAATAGCATTTTATAGGACGAACACCGCGTTTTCTATAAGGCGTAATGCTGATTGGACCTGCATAATCTACAGCTGTATGCGTGAAAGCTTTAGTTTGCTGTACACGACAAGCTGGTAAATCAGACATCATAGGAAATGTATTTTTTGGATTAACCTTAAAACAAAAGTAACATTGATGAATAATTTTGCGAACGGTGTTTCGACAAGATAAAATCCAATAGCGTTGTCTAAGTATAGACATAAGTAGTTGCAGCCCAGTATGACAATGTTTCTCGTGATAATATTTTATTATGAGATCGACAATATAGTCTTTTCGAGGTAATAAAATAGGATGCTGCTGATCATAGGATAAGTCTGCATTACGCAGGCGTCCACCAACGCGCAACAATCCGTATTTATCTAGAAACGGGTTTAATTTTCTGATTTGAGGCGAACATTTTTTATTTGAAATTAAACATTTTATATCGTTAGCGAAATATTTAGATTGCATAACCTTAATTATTTGAGTTTCAGCGAAATCAAATTGTGAACTGGTAATTACTTCAGCGCGAGGTAGTTTCTTTAAAAAGCGATAAATGTAAATAACAGAGCGAAGTAGAGCGTTCCACGAAGAAAAGCGTTGTGATAGCGTATACAAAGTATGAGGTTCTTCTTCGGCCGACGTAGCCAAAGCGATTACCTTTGATTCGGGTACTTCTATATTATCAGGAGGTTTGAACCTTTTAATAGGCCAACTTTCAGGTTCTTGTTGTAACCATGAGGGACCATTAAACCATAATGGATGGTCAATTAAGCGTAAAGGTGTGATACCACGAGACAAACAATCACTCGGATTATCGACTCCATTTAAGTGATAAAAATGTCGCGGTGGAAGCGTATCAATAATTTTTGTAATTCGCGTAGCAACAAATGTTTTAAATTTATGCGGAGGCGAGTGGATCCAGCATAGAGTCACCATAGAATCGGTGAAACAATAAATATCGTCAATATTATGACGAGGAGCGTATGTGTCGATGACTAGACGCGTTAATTTAGCCATAAGTAGCGCAGCGCACAACTCCAAGCGAGCGATAGAAACAACTTTAAGAGGCGCTACTTTAGATTTCGCGCAAACCAAACTTATAATAGGCGGGTTGTTAGCGTTAGATACGCGTAAATAAATAACTGCGCCATAAGCTTTTTCACTAGCGTCTGAAAAAGCGATTATAGAAATTTTTGAATTTTTAGTTACACCTAAATGACGCGGGAATTTTAATTTAGCTAATTCAGGAAGTTCAGAAATATATTTATGCCAAATTTCAGCAATGTGCGGTGGCGTTGGTTCGTCCCAGTCCAATTTCAAAAGCCAAAGCTGCTGGATGAGAACCTTAGCAAATAATATGACCGGCGCGATAAACCCAATTATGTCATATTGACGAGCGATGACGGACAAAATATTTCGTTTCGTGCATAGTCGCTCCTCTATGGACACGACAAAACTAAATTCATCAGTAGACGGTGACCACTGAAGTCCCAAAATCTTTAAATGTTGATCCTGTTCAAACTGAACAGCCGAACGGTAGCGATAAGACTCGGGCAACGAATCTAACAATTCCGCAGAATTACTAGACCATTTTACCAAGTCAAAGCCTCCGGCCTTGAAGAGACCCAGCAACTCATTCTTAAGTTTGAGTGCGTCAGGTAGCGCGGGAACAGAATAACACACGTCGTCCATATAGGCGGCGCGCGGTACAAGATCCGCGGCGAGCGGGTACGTGTCTTGTTCTTCGGCGGCCAATTCGCGTACGACCCGCATAGCGAGATAGGGACTGCTACGTAATCCAAAACAGACGCGATTGAACTCATACGTGACGAGAGGTTCCGTAGAGTTGTAACGATAAAGTATTTTTTGAAATTTGCGATGTTCTTCCTGAACCAAAATTTGCAAATACATCTGCTTGATGTCTGCTGAGAAAGGTATACTATAAAAGCGAAACATGAGTAATATTAAAAATAAGTCATTTTGTAGATTTTGCCCTGTATATAATATGTCGTTGAGTGATAGGCCAGAAGTGGTTTTGGCACTCGCGTCTAACACTATACGCAACTTCGTCGTGGTTTTGTCTTGACGCACGATGGCGTGGTGAGGGATGTAATAACCACTTTCAATATTATCATCACAAACTGGAGAGATATAATTTTTATCTAAATATTCTTTGATAACCGCGTTGTATTCTAAGCGCAAAATAGGCGAAGCATTAAGTTTTCGTTCAAAAGAAAAATATCTATTTTTAGCGATTGTATACGAGTCACCCAAAGAAGCAGAGTCGCGCGAAAAGGGAAGCGCGACGCTGTAGCGTCCAGACTTGTCTCGCGACAAATTATCTTTACATATAATTTCGCATTCACGATCCTCAGCATTAAGGACAGGCGCGGTATGAACTTCTTCAAGTTGCCAAAATTTTTGTAAAATCGTATTTATACAGGGTTGAGTAACAGCGCAACAAGCAAGAGATATGTTACTGGGATTATTTTCAATATCTACATTGCCTATAATCATATAACCGAAGACAGTCTCGAAAGCTGTCGGCATACCCGGAGGCCATGTTACACGGCCCGACAGTAAAATTTGTGAAAACATCGAACCCCCCAACAAAAGATCGATATCACCCGGAACCGAGTAATATTTATCAGCGAGCGTAACATTATTTAAATAGGTAAATGAAGTAGTATTTATATGAGCGGTAGGTATTTTATCCGTAATTCGATCGATTACAAAAGCGTTAATAGAATATTTAATATTTTTATTTATTAATGATGACACTTTAAGTGTTAACATGCCCTTAATTGAACTAGCGGAGCCATCTATGCCCTTAACGACAGATCTAGTAATTTTATTATAGCGTAAATTTAATAATTTGCAGCAATCTGCGGTTATGAAATTATTTTGTGAAGCTGTGTCCACTAGACCTCTAATAGTATGTAAGTTACCCAAGTTATCTTCAGTGTTTAATTGAACAGTTCCTAATAAACAAGTGTTCAAGCGTTCAGAACTAGATTTAATATTACAAAGAGATATTTTATTATCGTGTGACGCATCCACTGTGGGCGCAGGCGTCTGAAACCGGTTAGCGGGGCCGCCGGCGGCAGCCGAGTGCTTCAGCGTTTCAGAGGACTCCGCACGAACGTTTACGGTTTGTGGTTCCGTATGCGACCTCATTTTTCTACATAAAAGTGAATGATGTTTGCATCCACAGTAGCGACATAAAACCGTAGATTTACAAGCGAAACTTACATGATATAAACTCAAACAATTAGAACATCCATTTCGTTTTTTAATAAAATTAATACGATCATTAATTGAAAGGCGTTTAAAAGAATCACATTTATATAATTGTGTATGTGTGGTTTGTTTACAGCATACACAAGCATTATCCACTACGACAAAGGAATGCGTAGGCTTCGAGTAATTTTGTTCTGCGTTATTTTTACCATACTTCTTTGGCGGGGCAGAAGTAGTAGATATAGAAGAAGGCGTGCGATCCAATATTTTGGATTGTTCATGAAGAAAACCGATTAAACTATTATACGTAGGTATGGATTCGTCACGTTTTAACATTTCAAAGGCGCGCGATGTTTCCGAATCCAGTTTCTTAAGTGCTACGTGGAGTAATATGAAATCCGCCAAATCAGACAATTTCAAAGATTTCAAACTAGCGACCGCGGCGGCGAATTTATCTAAAAATAATTCTATATTTTTTGAAGAAGCGTAACTAGCAGCTTTAAAATTAAATAATTGATCCAAATAAGCGGAAGCGAGACAACGTTTATCCTCATATTTTTTAACCAAAGTTGACCAAATCTTTTCGTAATTTTCCCCGGTGGGAGTGATTCCGGAGCACACTGATAAAGCACGACCAGAAAGTTTTCCTATTAAGTATTGTACTCTTTCGTGATCTGTTAAGTTTTCGTTTACATGAATAGTATTTTTGAAATTTTCATAAAACATTGGCCACTCAATAGGATCACCAGAAAACGACAATAACTCCAACTTAGGTAATTTTATAGTACTCTTCTTGCTTTCAGAATTGTTACCAGTATCGTTGCATGTAGACTTAGGAACTTTAAGAGCGTTAATTTTGCTTTCGACCCGCTTAATACGGCAATATAAATCATCAAACGCATTCCAAGATTGAAAATTAGGTACCGCGTCAGGATTCACAGTCAGCTCAAGCAAATTGATTTGTTTTACTAAATCAGAAAATTCATTGCGAATTGATTCCAATGTAATAATACTGGACAAAAACAATTCTTCTGCAATTATATCTTCAAAGGCGTTTTTTGCGTAATTATAGATGTATTGCAACCGACCAAACATTGATTCACGTTGTGCAGTTAACATAGTTATTTGTATTTTAATATCTGCCTCTTGCAGTTTTACTTTATCTTTTGTAGGCATATTTGAAGTTAAATATATTTATAGAATCAATAGAATTAAAACTGAAAACGTAAGAAACTAGACGATTCAATAAATGTCGCAATTACTGCCTGTAACATGCACACGCGGCACGCACACACAAGGTACGCGCGTAGATGCGACGCGATGTTTACCTACCTACAAAGCGAAATAATTATAAATTCTTAGATAAAATTTTGATATAAAATAATTTTATATTTATATAAAGCGTTTCGTGCGAGAAATGGAATCTACCTTGTTCAGTAAAGACTGACAGAGTAAGAATAGCGTAGTTTAAAAGAATTGTATGACGGGAAGCGTGCAGCGAGTAATTTTAAAACTTTTGGTAAAGACCAGAATTTTATGAAGCGAGCGTGGTCAGAAGACCAAATTATTTTTTAAACCTTCGGTTCGAAGGAACATATTATTTTTTAAACCTTCGGATCGAAGGACCATATTATTATGAAGGCGCCCACGAGTTCTTCTTTGAACTTCGTCTGGGCTCACTCCTGAAGCGTGAGCGTTTTAGTGGACTGTATTTATAGGTATAGCGAGGGGCGATAGCGAAAGGAGAGGAAAGACTAAAGGGACTGACCTTGACGCAGCAACACACATATAAGTCTTCGCTGTCAGCCAGGAGCTCCTCCAGTCAGGCGGCGGCGCGGCACCAACACGTAATCGGGCACACTCCACAGTTTATATATTATAGCGTTTGTTACACAATATTATTAGGTTTTTATATGAGTTTTAGGCGATAAGCGATTATGCGTTTAGCGTTTTATATTTTCAGTGCGTCACATAGGAAAGACAACAGCGGACTGAATGTAAAGGAAAAAGCGGGTAGTGCGGAAACAAGAATCAGGGATGCGGCGTAGCCAATTCCATTTTTTTTTAATTTTCCATGTGAAAATGCAACCAGTTTCATATTGAACATGTTGTTAAAAATGAAAGAAAAAAAATTGCTGATCTCAATACTATATATTTTTTTTATGTCAATTGATTAAGTTTTAATAGGGTGCAACCGTTAACACCGTTTGTATGGATATTTGGCACTACACTATCCTCTTAAATTTTAAGAAAAATTCCACCTAAAGGGTGGAGAATGAGGTAGTAATGGCTTATGATTATTGAATTTCACCCACTTCCCGTTATGCGATTTTAACGATATCAAAGTAATTGGTTTAAAAATATATTTATTACTCGTTCATAACACTAGAGCCAAAGGTCGATTCATAACTTTTTGCCTACTCGTTATCGATATAAAGCATTGGGCGTCTCACAGAAAAATTTCTTATCCATATTTCAGGACGTAGCATGAATAGATGGACTTTTTTCATCCACTGTATCGCTTTTTCAATCTCAGTTTAAGCGAACAGAATAGGTACGTACCCTTAAGTACCACTCTGTTTATTTCTGAAAATGAACTAATTTTGTCATATGTTATGAAATATTAATACTGAAATTAATACTCCACATTACAAACGATACAGATTTTATTTATCCGACATTAAATGGTTTAAGGCACCAGTGGTCTTTGTCCTTTTGAACGATGTCATTTACGTATTTCTGAAAAAAATTGTGCTGAAAAAGAACATTTCCATTGCTATAACAAAACTGAACATTTTCCTTTTAATTCGGACGTTCGCCGATCATAGTCTTGACTGGTATAATTAATTAATTCCTTTGACATTAACAGAGTATAACTTTTTGAGATTAAAACGTCAAACTAAATTAAATTTTCATAACGCACATAAATCAAAGATCATTCAACCAACAGCAAAAGTCAGTCTTAACTCCGCCCGAGGCTGATCTCATTTCGATTGCCAGCAGCTGAGGGGTATGATGAACTGAAACGCGAGCTGTAAAAAAATTGTACTAAACATAGATTTCGATTAGTACTACAATTGTATCTTTATTTATATAGATCAACAGGTATTAGAACTGCCGTCCATTTTAGATTAAATCATTTAAAAATGTTCTTTTTCTCGAGTATCTGCTACATACTTCTCAAAATAAAAATCAGACATGCTTATACTTAATAAAAATACTACAAAATGATCTATCTCGCCGATTCGACGTTCGATAATATTGAAGTTGATTGTAAAATTTCCTTAATCTCTGCAAGAAAGTTTAGTTTCGATCATAATCGACTTGGGAGCAATCGCGGTATGACGCTTCGAACACTTCACTAACAAAATAACGAAAATATCTTGTGTTATTTCAAAGTCGCGCCCCCAAATTATAAGTCTTCAATTCACAGTACGAAATGCATTATTAAAGTTCCAAATTTTCACTTTTAATTACGAAGCAAATTATAGAATATTACTGCAATGCTGTTCGTTTTAAGGTTCTCTCGTGATAGATTTTTGCTGATGTATGCTTGAGATGATTTTCGACTGTCATTTACAACAAAATGTCTTTGTTAAGGTGATGTTTATTCGTGTAAAGTGAACTTAGCGAGCTAAACAAGATGCCATAAAATTATTGTTTGAGTTCATTTTATTTTTTATTGTATTTGATAATCCTATAGCGTTACAGTTAAATATTACACAATCAAGTATAATCTCAAATAAGGTCAAACATGGTTATATCTTATAGAGTATCAATTGAAACATAACGCTAGAAAATTAAGTTTAATTCAAAGAAGCAATTTTATAGAAATATATCAGTTTAAAACAAAAAATAATGTAATAAGTAATAAGCATTTGATTTAAATTACATAATAAAAATTTCAAAGTTGAATTATAATTTTTTTTTACAAGACGAGGGCGGAGGCTCGTTTTGAGATAGATTGACAGGAGACTGAACAAAGAATGCGTTTATGCGTTATTAGATGTGTCCTTTGAATGTGTTAAAATAGTATAGTAAACAAAGTATATCGAGTGTCCCAGAAATCAACGTCAAGCCGGAAACAGGTGATGAGGTAAGTGGTGACAGTTATCAAAAAAATATTTAAAAAATCTTACAAGAGTGTAAGTTTCCTCGATTTTTCATGGTGCCTGTAATTTCAAAAGACCACGACTAAGATTTTATTTAAATATTTTTATGATAATTGTCACTATTTTCCTTATCACTTGTTTCCGACTGGACGTTGATTTCTGGAACATTCTGTATAAGAAGTCCATTATTTTTTCATAGCAGCTTACTATCTGAGTGATAACATTACGACCCTACCCCGAGGGGGTAAAAAATAATAAAGATAAAAAATAAGGCAGAAACGGAATATTATAATAGTAAGAGCCTGAAATGAAAAAGGCCTTACAATATTTTCTCACAATTTCCTATACTGACTCTATAGTATAAATGGTAAAAACCCAACAAAATTGTTAATATTTATAAAAGGCAATTCACATTGGAGGGATATAAATTATTGATAGTTCTAGGAGTTAGTTTGAAGCTATATTGTACGAAAAGGTTTAGGTGCCAGGCCTACTAAACATGAAGTTCACAGTTTTTTTTTATCATCGGATCTTACTTTCGAATTAAAACGAATGAAATGCGTGCGATACAACCACACTGTTAGATAAGAGGTGAGGATGTCCTCTGTTAACGGCACTGTTTTATTTGACCGTCATTCTATTACCGGGGAGCGACAGACTGTCGCCGAATATCGCTAGACACGCGAACCCGTGTTTTTTGGGCTCTATTCTAATGTTAAGTAACATCTTGTAACGATTAGGGCGACGACACTGCGTAAAACTGTGTTATTCTCACTATATAATAAGTGGGAAATTCTAAAATGAGAAGGTTGGATTTACAAACCAATCTTACCATTGCTGCATAAGAGCGGGACGTATATGTGTCGGAAATCGGCGAGTTGGGTTTACGGTATATGTTTTTAATTTCTTATTGAGAAGGATTTCACTCTCAAAGAGTAGCTATACTGACAAGTCCTCAGGTGCGAATCAATTTTTTTTTAAATGAAGACAACATTTGTTGCCTGTTTTCGCTGGGTAATCGTAGTATTGTTTTAATTTCAAAATAACGGAACAGATTTTACCATTGCTTTTTTGTTATTCACAAAATAGATAATAATATAGATGTTTGCACCGTTTAGAGAAATATTAATTTATAATTTTTTGTTAAAAGTTATTTTTTGGTTCTTTTTTCAAAAAGTGATGAGGTACGGACTCTCAGATATATCCTACCTAATCCTTTACACGAGATATCAATGAAATCGATTCAGTCAATTTGAAATGAATCTACGGCTGCTATTGTATGAAAATTTTGACGTTCGTGCTGTCTTTAAGCGGCTGGGTCAGACTTCTTCAGCTACGCCAGTCTTTTAGAGTTCAGGGGATAATCTGGAGATATGCAACACAGCACGATACAGACTTTATCGAATAAGACATCCTTCTGTGTTTTGGTATGTTTTCCCATTAAGGATGAACTTTTCGATGTGACTTTTGAATTTCAGTGGGGTACAGGCCGTTAACAGATGCAACGGGTGATTGTCTTTAACACCATCATCGAGATAATAATAGTTAATATCATATCACACACCATATGCAGAAACCTCACGTACCAGGTGAAAGGTATTTTTTTATTATTATACTTTTCACGAAGTTTCCCTAAATTTTTATAGTTATCATTATTTTGGTACCTTGACTAAGATTCGGGAAGCTCCAAAGCCTAAAAATAAAATGTATTCATTATCGAACGAAATTAAAATATATAAGAGATAATCGAACACGATTAGTCATGGCTTTATATATAAAACGACGTTTCACTAGATTGTTCTAACCTGTAGTTCTAACCATGTGTTTGAAGTTCAATGTTTAGTTCCCGAAATAGAATGTCGATAAATGGGGAAATATTAGCTCGAACGAAAGGCCCGGTAAAGTAAACCATGTTCACGTTTTGTCTCTTGTTACCTATTATATTTCTATAGGTAAGGACCGCTTTTTCGTCAAATGTCAAGTAACTTTAGAGGTTACGCTCTTTTGATTTATATTCAAAATAAGTATCAAAAGGATCTTCTCTTGGTTTTCTAGTTCTATTGTGTTATTACAGAAACATTTAGTTATTAAAGTAAACAATATTTCATTACAGAAAATGAAAATATTCGAAAGGATAACTAGAAAATTGAAAAGATTCCTTGAAGGCATCATTTTTTCGGAACAAAGTTATCTCACATGAATTAGGTCATCATCAGCCCATTTTACCTCACTGCAGGGGCTTAGACCTCCCCCAGGGTGAGGAGGGGGTTTGGAGCTTAAATCCACCACGCTACTCCACTGCGGGTTGGGGATTGTAACGACCGCCATCTATTGACAGCGTCCGGGACCGACTGCTTAACGTGCTCTCCGAGGCACGGAGTCAGTGATAGTTAATGTACTTAAGTTAGAAAAAGTGAGTTAGGTACTGGAAGAAAATAATTTTATTCCGTGTCTTTTATTGATAGGTACTTATGTTATTATCGATTAAGTTTTCTTGTTATCCAATAAAAATATAAAATAAATCATCTTCATCCTTTGATCACAATATATCTTTGATGGGCTACCTACTTATCATCGTATGATAATGACAAAATGATCTCTATTATGTTTATTTTATTAATCAAATGTACAAGAATTTTGGTATCGCTGACAATCTTCGTCAACGTGAATGACCAATATGCCGTCTTCTTAAATCATATCTGATATTTTTTTTTTTTATAACGTATACATCACAACAACGTGTATATATACAAAGCATAAGTATACTATCGAAGTTTACAATTTATTTCTTCTGACACATTTTCTATAAACTTACCATATGTGTACCATGAAGTGTACCTACAAAATATTAATAAACTTAATTTGTTTTACAGAACGTATTTACTTAGATACTTAAGACAAATAAATACAATCAATATAATCGCCATTATGTTGTACATTGTTTATGTAGTCATTCGACTGTATTATGGTGGGTGTAATTTGACCTAAAGTTCACCTGTTAAACAGACACTTCCAATTACTCAGGGCCCGATCGATACATATCGACGACACGGCGCGACAGCTAAAAATATGTATTCGTTTTTTTTCTTCAGGCAATGATGTTCCTCCTGAAGAAGAATAATTGTATGATGTTACTAATTGTAAATTAAGTGAAACCATTGAATGATTTATCTTTTTATGGAATATTCACTATTCCTGTGTCGAATTGTTTTAATTATGAAATTGCCATCAATCTCCAAAAGGGGCTCGTTATGGCATCGTTTTTTATGTCAACACTACCAGCTGTATTCATACGCGAATCTTCTCTATTAAATCTAGGCAAAGACAATTACTACGTTTATGCGTACAACCTACTTATAAACATTCCCGCAATAAAGAAACTGAGTTCATAAATTATAGTTTTGAAATATGTGTTTATGTTAGTAATGGACTAAAAAGCTCAAAATAATATTATCTAATTTTAATAGGATATCAAAACTAAAAAGGGTTCTACGGTTATTAATTTAATCATTTAATGTGCAACGAAGATTTTTTGAGTCTTAAACTACGGAGTTTCTATGACCACCTTCCGTTTCCACTATTAGACCAGTTCGACAGTACCTTAACATTTCATTGTTACTCGTTACCGAACTTATATAAATATACCAAATTTCACCATTATATGCCATCTAGGCCCTAATTAAGCAGAGCTTGTATTATGGATTCTAGACAACTGATAATACATACATACGCACATAAAATGGTTTATAATATAATAATATTTCGGACATCACACACAGCGCCTTCTAGTCCCAATGTAAGCAACTATCATGCTTGTATTATGGTGTACTAGACAACCGATATACATACTTAAATATTCTTTTTTTAATAATATACAATTATAAATATTTCACACCCAGACACGGAAAAAATAGACATGTTGAATATGTTCATGCACACTAATATTTGTCCCGAACAGGCATCGAACCCGCGTCCTTTGGTTCTGCAGTTCTGGTCTCTGACCACTCGGCCAATCGGCCAGTCGACGTTATGCACTCGTTACACGATGTTATGCGGCATAGATACATACTTTCAATTGTTATATTAACTTTTCTGCCGTTAGCGTACAATAGGTAGTATGTTACTGTTCTTTTAAATAATTTGTAGATCGCTAATCTGTTGTAAGAATAAACTTTTTTTTTTCATTTTAATTATTTATTTTCATTCTTAACATTAAACATGGAATTGTCTAATCAAAATACTATAAATTGTTAACATAGGGTTTTAGATGAAGCGCCGCGCCGCGCCGTCGCCAGCGCCGGCTAAAAGAACTATAAGTCCGTATTTATTTATTTTTCTCAGCTTTATGATAGTTTTCTCACAAAATTGTGTTATATTAAACTTCGTGTCGTGATAGCCCAAAGCGCAACGAACCTGTCTTAAATTTATAAGGCCCCATAGGGCCACGGTTCGAATCCGGGCGTGTACCAATGAGTTTTTCTGACTTAAGTACACAATATCACTGACACCGTGCTTCGAAGGGCACGTTAAGCAGTCGGTCCCGGACGCTGTCAATAGATGGCGGTCGTTACAGTTCCCAACCCGCAGTGGAGCAGCGTGGTGGACTTAAGCTCCAAGCCCCCCTCCTCACCCTGGGGGAGGCCTAAGCCCCTGCAGTGGGGTAAAAATGGGCTGATGATGAAACTCTTATTTGCAGGTTGCATAGATCATTAGAATAATGAGAGCCTGCGTGTGCATTGAGCTGTATTGATTGCTATTCGATGAATCAAAGGACTCGGAACCAACTATTATCGTAACTGTTCCGAACACGAAAACAAAAATAGCACAGACTGAACTATCAGGGATAATAGGAAAATATGCTAAAACTTACAATAAGTCTATGAAGCTTCGCGTAAAAAACGCCCGTATTTCTTTTTCAAGTTTGCTAGTGATAGATGCACAGTACAACGCGAGGCGACGGCATTAATGAGCTGGGCAGTCTGGGAAAAGAAATTGAACTTCCCGACCCAAGCTTTTACACGGGTCAGCAGCGGGCACGGCTTTTGCGGGAGCTTGTTACTATTTTAGTTGACGGCGGAGTAGACATTTGCAGCATCAAGACGCCACAATAGATAGAAATCTGTGTCTAGCCGAAGGACACATCGATCGAAATTTTCTTCAACATCTGGAACATTCCCAGGTAGATTGTTTTTCAATGTTCCATGAAATTTTTTTGTATCTGTCAAAACTCTTTTAAACTTGGGTTTTTATGGATATTAACATTTTTTGACGTGAATACGTCTTTAAAATTGCTTCCATAGTGGGAGGCAAGTCAAAAAAACCAATGATAACAAAATCGGGGGATACAATTTGATGCTGCAGATTCATATCTATCATCCCCATCCTAAATTCAATTACACCATTGAATAGCTAAAGAATCAAAGAATTGATTTCGCCAAGTAAGGACTGCGACGCATCGCGCGTGGGGGAGGGGGAAGCGCCGCCATTTTGAGATGATTTTGCTGCGTATCGAGATTTCCACTTAGTATAACTTTTGACTTGAAAGAGCTACGAGGTTCGTTTAAGTTTCAATAGTCAGCTCGCGCCAAAAGCTATCGATTGTGTATAAAACCTTAGTGCAAAATAGTGACAGTGAATGTTATACGTTAAAATAATAAAATAATCATATAAAAAATATACAATGTCGGCCTATACGCGTCAAAAAGCCAAATCAAAATACAATGATCGTATACGGTTGGAAAGGGCTTCTCAAGAAGAATCTAATGGCACCAAAAAAACATCATATGACCGAGTCAAGCAGTGCTGGGAACGTAAAAGAATAAATGTGGCCGAGCGGATCAACGACGGTGCCAGTACATCGGCAGCTGGGCCGGTTGAAATTATGCAAGTGGATAATGAAATCACTTCTATATCGACACTGGACTGTGTAGGCATTGATTGTGTACGATCATCGATTATGAAGACACATTGGACAGCAGCAAGTGCACGTTTCAATACATAAATAATAATATATTTTATATAGAAAACATTAATTGTTACTTAAAAACGTATTCACGTACAACACACGGCCGTGTCCACGACACAGCCGCACCCCATTTTTTTTATATAAAAGAGATTTATATTTAGAATTCTTTATCTTCTAGATCGTAAGTAAAATCTTGCATGCAACTGCACGTGATTAGCCCTCGATTTCGCCTCGTATCGAAAAATTGCTTTCGTGTTATTATAAAACGATGCTCATTACGTAACAATTACGTAACAATTATATATAAAACTATTCCTTGACATTTTTTATATTTAAACAATAAAATCTTAAATAAGGTCTCATTGAAAAGGTGTTATACAGTTTATCGGCAATATTTGGAAGGCATATTTCACTTTTGATTTATTCCTCTTTGATTTAATAAATCTTTTCATTAACATAGATTGTTTAGTAAATTTTGTTACTTCTATAATTAATAGTAAATAAATAGTTTAAATGTCAGGTAACTACTTTAATTTGTTATGATTTTTTATTAATTAATTCGACTTTTTTACTAAGAGCACTGATCCTTATTAGCTTATTTACAGGAACAGTATAGAAACGAATTAGTAAATGTCAAATTTCGGTTTCACGAATAGTATTGTGAATTGAGAAAAAAATCAATATATTTTTAAACAATAAGCGAATAAACAAACAAAGAACATCATGTAAAATATTTTTTTATTTTCAAAATTTTGGGCGTATACACTTTGGAATACGATCAATTATATTTTTTGATGAGTTTGTATTATCTACGGAACCTGACGACCTATACACATGGTCGGGTTGTTACCTTTACTAAAGATTTTCAGAATTAGGAATCCTTCGGCAAGATTACATGCAGTTGAATGGCGCAACGTAACTTAACCCCGTGAATGGGTGGGACAGGTAATGAATACGCGTGACGTAAACATACGCATTGTTTGCCTGAGAGGTGGCCGATTCTCGCATGCGGGTAGCGCACCCGTAATTGAACCCCGGCATGATTCACGACGTTTGCCGAGACCCAAACAATTTGCGAGGCCGAATTTATGCGTTGCCGCGCACGTAACATTTTTCCTTATCTAGTTTAATCGGAACGAGGGCGTCCCTATGAATTAATGTCCCGCTTTGAAACATTATTTCGAGTTTCCGAGTAATTCGGCTGCCGCTATTGTCCGGCGCGCTTAGCCGAATTAAAGGTAAACTAATTTTGTAAATGGACGGATGCAAGGAGTCCCGCGCACGCCCAAGAACGCATTTAATTAATGGTTCGGCCGCCTTATTTTGCTACAACTCACCTTTATGCTTTAATATTACCAAACGCAAACTTTACCCGCATATATTTACTAATTAGACTTATAATCTTTGCAAAGGGCTCGTAATTAATTATTTCGCGTTTCTAACTTTATAATTACTCATTTTGTTACGGCTTAGTCGTCCGGTTTAATATTTTAACTTATCGGGAGAATGCTTTCTTGTCTGTTATTAACTTTTGTTTTTGACTGTTGAATAGCTAGTCCGTGTTATTATAATTTAATCTGTGTTGAGCTTTTCATAACGACGTTGTTTATTAAAGGTTCGATGGAGGTGCTGATCTGATTACCTGCGCTTTAATTGTGGCCTCTACCGAATCAAAATAATCGATGCATTCCCGTGTTTTCGTTAGCTTAAATATATTTTGTGCTGTAAGAATCTTTATGAATGTGTAGAACACCATTGAGCAGATAGCGCGGTCTATGTGCGTGGTCGAAAACATTTCGGCGAGGCGGTATAAAAGGGTAACGTTGTAACGTTGCCTCGTCACGAATTTTTAAGCCCGAATCTACTGTAATCTTTTTGCGACCCTTTGTTATTATTCTTTTAAAATTAACGCGCAGTCCACTGAAATCAGTTGTTTTCGTGAATTTATTGTTAGAAAAACGAAATTAAAAACCTTTTTATTATTAAGCTCCTGAAAACCGTAAACAAACACAAGTGTGCCTCGTGTCTCTTTTTCAATTTTTATAATTAAATTATTTCTAAGTAATCCTTCAGTGACAGTAATTTTAATATGGAGCAATACCGCGTGTTTTAGTGTGCTTAACTTCAACTCAGTTGTCAAAATTTTGCTTATATTATAATAGTCCCTGAGTAACCTTCTGCAGTCTCGTCAGGAACGTTTGACTTTAATGACACAATAACAACTTTTGACTACCGACTTGGCGAAATTGTTAGGATAATTACTTCGAAATTACTTTGGAATTAATTAAACGTCATGTAACAAAAAAAAAGCCCGTGTCTCCAGGGCGTGCCCCGTGGAATTTAATCTGCCAAGTTTAAGGAAAGTGTTTTTTTTTTGTGTTTCGTCCGTATGTCTTGCATTGGCAAAAAAAGCTTAACAAAATATTTTTTAGTGTGGCTATACATTGATGTGAATATGTGAGCTTTGTAAAACCGTTCCTCTGTATACGATTGCTTTAGTTTTTTTTTTTTCTTTTTAAAATTCGCAAATCAACTATTTTAATTTAACGTTCATTACAGACTTGACTAAAATATAAGCGAGGACTAATTTACCACAGGATATTCTCGTAAAATAGACGTACACCCCTGGCTATGCCCAGAATGATTTCATTTCTATCCCGCGCTTACGGTTACTTGATTTCTCGTGTCCATAGTCTCGTTCCCGTTTTCATTACCTTTGTCGATACTTATGTAAGTTGAACGTATCGAAAATTATATAATTAAGATTTATTTTATTAATTTTCTCATGAGAAATCGGTAGCAATCAGGGTTACCGCTTTAATTGTACCTCTATGCGGCGCCACTTACGAGCTCAGGTAACTGTCTAAATTATATAAATAGGCTTTCTAAGTTATTTATTCACATTTCAAACTTTAAAGTGTTTTTATCTAATTATTTTGTTTTAAATACACATAAAATGACAACAAAACCTTAACAAATATTATCGATAGCAATACCCAGGTTGCAAGTGGCACCGTGTAAAGGCAGAATTAAACGGTAGGCCTTATTCCGATTACTTGAGTATTATACAGGCTGATATTTTGACCACCTTCCAAATATTAATATTAAAATGTTTGATTATATTAAAAAAAATGTTTTATCTTTGAGTATCATTCGGTGCTAAAATGTTGAGATATTGCGCTTCAAAATTATCGACTTAGTTTAGGAATGTGCAGACGACTGGTGATTGTAACGGTCGGTGGCCGCCGCCATGATACTACTCCCCGCCACACCCGCTGTCTTCCTTTTTTTTGTGCATAGCATTTATGTTTGGCTTAGTAACCACGCTGTAATGAAATGAAATATTTCTCTCGAAAGAATACCGATAATTGTTTGAAGAAAAATGTGTTCTTGTGAAAATGTAACCTACCTACTTTTTCCTTTTAATAAAGAGTCTTTGAGTCATATCTAAAGCCTCGAAAAATTTGGAAGGTAATGAAAAATCTCAAAGAAAAGCTCAAAGAGGCTATGTACAATTTCATCTAATACTGTTCAGTACATAAGTACTTAACGCATGAAATAACTAAATAAAGATGAAAATTAAACCAACTGCATCATTTTCTTTTCAAAAGTTAGTATGAATCACTGAGGTATGTGGATTCGTACATATGAATAACCTCGATCGACAAGATAATAAACATATTTATGGGTATCAGCTTTTAGTCTTATTACTAAAAAGAAATTTATTTAACACTCATCTACCGTGTTTTTTAAGTATTTTCTCTTTTGGGTACTGTGCCACTCTACATTTTTCCTTTTGTAGTCCAGTGTTTTCAACCTAGACGGAAAAAATATAACGTGTTGAGTATGGTTGGGTCTGTATATATTGTTATCTAAATTGTGATAAATTAGTGAGTTCATATCGTTGGAGCTTTTTCATATGTCCATATTTTGTAAATGTAAGTCGTGATAGCCCAAAGCGCAACGAACTTGTCTCAAATTTATAAGGCCCCATAGGGCCATGGTTCGAATCCGGGCGTGTACCAATGAGTTTTTCTGACTTAAGTACATAACTATCACTGACTCCAAGCCTCGGAGAGCACGTTAAGCAGTCGATCCCGGACGCTGTCAATAGATGGCGGTCGTTACAGTCCCCAACCCGCAGTGGAGCAGCGTGATGGATTTAAGCTCCAAGCCCCCCTCCTCGCCCTGGGGGAGGCCTAGACTCCTACAGTGGGGTAAAAATGGGCTGATGAAGTGAAGTAAAAGTTTGAAAGCTGACAACGCAACGGCGTTTTATCATTTTGTTATCGTTCCTCCCCTAATAAAATGTTATGGTTTAATTATAAAAATACTTACCTGGACTAATATGCCAGTTGTAAATATAGGTAATAAATATTGAATATAAAATATCTTTGTACACTAATAAACCTATTTTTAGACCATCTATTATTTATTACACTCATTCTTGTAATGATAATATGCTTGCATATTTGCAGCGTCTTTAATCGGCTCCATCCATATCAGCCCATAATGCCTCATTACAAGGGCTTAGGCTTCCTTTCGGGATGAGGGTGTTTGGAACTTAATCCACCACGCTGCTTCAGTGCGGGATGATGTGTTTAATCGTTTTAATCTACTAAATTAATAATTTTGTGGGATTGTAATAACGAAAATTCCTTTCCCAAAAAATCCATTTTGTAAAATTATGGAAACTATAGTTTTCCAATAATCTTAATTGGACCAAGTTATTTAATGATTTTGTTTGAAGTTCTATTACTATAGTTCGAGAAATAAAGGCGAATAGATAATTTTCAATATAATTTTTTTTAAGTTATACCTACTGCAAAAAAAATTATTAATTATAATTATAAATATTTTTTTAAATTAATTACTAGCCGTATGAAAAACTTGTTTTTTCAGTATTGCCTATTCAGGTTTTGATTTTAGGGAATAATTCTATTCAATATAATTTCGGGTTTCTTTGCTAAATTATGCTCAACATTTCAAGCCTATATCTGTTACGAAATTATTTGACATTCAGTTGTTGACATATCATACATACAAACTTATATAGGAACTAACTTTTAATTGGCAAATTTTAATGGAAACGATTGTAGCCATCTCGTGACAGTGGTTCAGCCATTCATTAAATTCACGTGGCCCCAACTCGACAACGCTGTCGTCGCCTTAAAGTCGAAAGGCAAAAAGTTTACGCCGAGAAAGTTCTCTGGCTTCTAATTAAGGTTGCCCTGTTCCTTAATCGTTCCGGGGAGACAAGGTCGTTTCAGTTAAAGTGGCGATCAGTAGACAGTGAATATCACTAAACGCGGCTCATGCGATGATGTCGTCGTTTGCGAAAACTTTAATGCGACAAAGTCCCAAACACTTAATGTAATTAATCAACTGAATGAAATGGTTTGAAAAAAAAAATTTCGTCTTACAAGTCGATCACCGATTTGTCCTCTGTTACATAGGCCATATGAACGTGACATTGCAGTGTCGAACCAAAAACACTTTTACAGTCGTCATCTCCACATATTGGATTTATTGGGTTTACATATTTCCATAATGAAAACAAATTATGATGAGTAATGTTTTTAAATCTCGCAGAAATCAATCGCTTTCGATATTTTGTACTCCAGCATTACGCAACGGGCGATATGACACGACGTTAGCTCCCTCCATGCTCCGACACTCAAAATATGTTTATAAGTAATATTTAGAGAAGGCTACACCTTCTTTATGTATGCATTATTTACCCAGTAAATGTTATGAAATAGACACTGCGTTACAGTAGTTAATTAACTCAAAATATGAATCAATTGTTGTAGTATCTAATAAATATTTTTATCTACAGAAATGCACAAACATAAAAATACTTTTGCAGATACTAAAAAATCGTGTATTTCCCACCACTTGAGTCACCATTATAAACGCAATCTTAAAACTGATTCGCGTTTCTATTTGACAACAGTACTGTACCAAGTGACCTAACGCATCACGGCTGTAGATTTTACCGACGATAACGAAAACGAGTTCGCCCAGTTAAGTATAACGAAGATGAAACACTTGATTCCACGCTGAGCACAATGGGTATGGATAAAAAAAATTTCAGGTCGCTTCCATGTGAATATTTTTTAAATGGATGTATAAAAAAATATTTTAGAACCTTTAATAAGGACGCCCGTCTACCATACAAACATGGGCTGGGAAAAAAATTATGGGTACTTTGAATTTTGTGCATGTGGTTTGATTCGCATATGTACATGAAGCCTTTTGATATAGACATATATTTTTTAAAAGCTGGGAATTGACTGGTATCAAGCTATGAAAGCTTAAATAAATGCAACTCCTCTATTAAATGATAAAGAGATAATAACGAGTTAAAAGTTCGGTTTTATTCAAAATAACACACATAGAATGACTTCTGGCGTCATTTTAAAAATAAAAACTTTGTAAACCGTACAAACAACTTTTTTAATGCACATAAGTAATATAATATAACATGACACTGGCAAAACTGTCTATGACACAAGATAGTTGCCAAAGGTAAAAGAAAAAATGTTAACAGTTATCAAAACAATACTGTGGTCACAACTTGTCTGTCATGTGACATGAATGACCGTGAATGACAGTCACAAATGGCAATGATGACAGCAATGAAAATATTTATGCCGTTATTGAAAATGTTTAATCCCCAATAAACTTATTTTCAGAATTTAAATTGTTTTTAGTGAAATAAAAAAACATTCAAAATCTGCTAACAAAAACAATAGTTTCATCATTAAAAGGCATTTTTTAAAGTATACCTACGTAATATTAATATTTTTTTTTTAAATTCTATAGTATGTAAGTTAAATATATTTAATTACTTACTTAAAAAAAAACCTTTTTTTCCTTTCGTATTCGGTCCAGAATTACATGCGATGGAAAAATCCCCATAAATGGTAACCCCAATATGAGTAATAAACATTGCAAATGGATGCGTTCATTATAAACTATTATAAATGATTTATAGATGCGTTCAAAATACAACTTGAACATTATTTTCAATAGTCATTTTTTATTTTTCACGTACTTTTAGAAAAATAATGAAGTAGTTAAAAAATACTGCTTTACTAAGAGTATCGACATTTATGGTTCTTATCTCAAGTACTTTTCTTAGCCCAGGATGGGCAGCATCTTTTTCATTAGATCGCACTTCAGTAGCGGATCAAAATGTATTTGCATCGTTGTTTGCAAGTGTTTTTTTTTGTTAACTCGTTAATCCTACAAAGTAAATAAAATAATCGACTGCTGTATTCTTCCTACGTTAAAATTATAATATTTGATGTCCAAATTTTTAATATTCGTTGCTTGAGTACTATTAGGCGATGAATTTAAACGAGTCGCCTTGAGCGACTCGGGTTTTCCGCAGTTTTCGCTCTGACAATTGCTTGTCATGTTTTATTGCCCAATTTAAATGGCCCTTATCGCAAATTCTCCTGTTACGTCGCCATTGCGAAAGACGCCCACTCCCGTCTCGAGTTATTTTAAGGAAGAGCTCAACGTAGCAATTTTTTAAATGAATTTTTCGTAATTACGTTCTATGTACTATACGACTATTTATGAAATTCTATGAATTTGTAATGTTTGCTAATGTGATTACATCGTTTTTTTTTCGTACTCCTAAATACGTATCTTTAAGAAAATTTTATTACTCCGTTTGAAACATGTGTTTATTAAATAATTATTATATAAAATATTTGACTAGTTAAATACGCATTGTCAACCCACTGTCCTCAGACTACTGTAATGCTCATTTGCATTCCCAACGTTCGTTCAATATCCACCCACCTTTGAGTTTACGACGCACCTTTGTGCACGTCGCCAGCTGGGCCCGCTATTCACTCGAGAAAAACTGGTTAAGCATCGTCTGTAATTCAGAATAGAAAGTTCCGTCAAGTTGTGTGCTTGGTACAGATGCGTTTTGTTTTTATCTAACAGTTCTTTGTTATGTTTTAGTCGATACTCTATCACCTGCACTAGTATTCTCCCGCAATAAAAGTACAGCGTGTATACAGGGTTAATGAAGTTCTCAACTTTGTAAAGAAAAGAGCATTAAACTATATGCGGCCCATATAGTTTATGAAGGTCGGTGTCCAACTCTAACATTTTAAAACGGTATTTGAGGTAACAACAATTAAAAAATTATAATATTTATGACTTTAACAAACTATTATAACAAACAACGATTTCATAAACTATATGCCGCTCATTATCCTTTTTTTTTAAGGAAACATATGTTATTTTTGCTTTAAATTTAAATTTGTACATAAACATTTTTTTTATTATTTAAATAAAGTTCTGAAGTCGGTGTTTATTAAAATGTTTAGTAAGTAACTGTAGCGTAATTTGTATTTACTATGGGTAGACTTTCTAAATGATGAGTAGGCTGCTTAAATGAAACAGCACCGTTTGAAGGAAACTAGTGACGAAAGGAACTATCGTTTAAAAAAAAATAGGAAAAAATTGTAATTGCAATTTTTGGGTTGGGTGCTCGGTCGCAGCCATGAATAATAATAATATTAATAACACACACAATCACAACAACGCCTAGGTCCCAAATTAAGCATTAGCTTGTATTTTGGGTACCAAGCGAAGACAACACATACATATTTGCAAGACCCGGTGCCGTCTTGGTTGTGGTCAATACAGTGGAAGTGGAGCAGTAGCAGAAACAAATGACGGCTCCATACAAATGCATATAATTTCTCTTACCTACTGCTTCCGCCCTGCTTCCGCTTCTATGTGCCAAGTTTTATTTAAATCGATTAACGTGGGTGAAATTTAACTATATACAGGATTCACGCCGTATTTTAGGCCACACCGTTAGACGTGATTTTTTTTCTTTAAATTCAATTGCGACCAATCTCGAAATATAGCCTATTCATTAAAAAAAAATCTAAATCCGCCACAATCGGCGCAGATGTCGCGTAAACTACATACAAAAAACCGACTAGTTGAAAGCCTTGTCCTTTTTGAAGTCGGTTATATAATTGAATTTTCGATCGAGTTAATCGAATGTGTCTGGCGGCACTCTAACGGAATTGTGGCAAATGTTTACTCATGACCACAGTTCGTGTTAACAACAATTTATTCATCACCTGTATAATGTACTTTTAGAGATTAATGTCGCACGTATATTGCTCTTCGTAAATTACATCTAGTTTTCGATTCTTACGTATTCAGTGTCACCAACATTAAACTTCTTAGCAGTACGACGTAATTTACGAACTCATCTCTTTTAACTGTCCACCTCTACCTTGAGCAGGAGTCTCGTGACATCAGGTCCCAGGTCTAATGTACCTCAACTCGATCATACCCATGATTGAAAGGAAAACATGTAAAATACCGTATGAAATTTGTAGTAGACATTTGTTTTTGTTTCTACATACATATACGTTATAGATGTAATGTTCACATTAGTACGTTTACAACACTTTGGCTTGTATTCTATAGGTTATTAGGTTGTGAAGTGGAGGGGGCCGAGTAACATAGCAACAGTGTGAAGTGTCGTCAAACACGGATGATTGTTAACTTGCCTACGTATTCGCTAGGGAAAAGCCGCTGATATTCAAACAATATTTTCTCACCAAAAAGGGCTATTCAAGCTAATTATAAATTAAAATCGGGAGATAGTCTAAGAACACTTTTTAAAATGGTATCAATCAGTACTTTTGTTACAATTACATTTATTACATTTACAATTTTATTACAATAATTTATGTACATAAAAACTTAAAGGCTTTCTCTGAGGTGGGCTATGGCCACGACTTCAAAATTAGAACATATGTTATTAATACGGAATTTGACTGATATTGAAAATATATTTATTAAGGAAATAGGTTTTATACGATAACAAAATTTATAAACAAAATAATATTCGGTTGAAGAGTATGGAAATTATAAACTATTAAAATTTTATCTCTGTCTCTTTCTCGCATAACGAAATTTAACATTATATTAAATGGCCTGACGTCACACCGTGCGGTATTGCCCTCTCTAACATTTTAAACGTTCATAGTTTTGTTATTAATTTTTTTTATTATTACACTGTCATTATATATTTAGAAAATTCTTTCATATAAAGTAATAAATAAAAAACAGTCAATTACCCCATCCCTCGTTCAGACTTTCCAAATATTAAATTATAATCAATTTATTAAAGTTCAGCACATAGAGAAAATATTAATAAACATTTATCCTTCTAGTGTTCCGAACCGATAAGTAATTAATTAATAAATTTTGACTTGCAATAAGATGTGTAAACATCTAATATTTATAGACACGATGTTTCCTCTTAGTCATATTTCCTGCAAAGTTTAATTTCCTCGTATACCTGGCGACACTTGAGAACTCACATATTGTACACTATATGTATCTCGTTTTATTTAAATTTTTTAACTGTATAACCATAACCCTAAAATAGACAGGAAAAGAATCCACACGCTGTATATACTTGTACTAGAGCCGGTAATGAAGTATGTTCGAAGTTTACGCCCGACTGACCCCCTTTACATCGACCCTTACGCAGCTGTATTTCTTGTATTCGAAGGTTTTACGGAGAGCGTTTATACTCGCGTATCAGACTCAGGCTCTCCTGTTCATCTCGCCCGCTCACGCTGTACGCGCCGACGTAAATAAATAATTTGGACACGCACACATACTGGTCACGAATTAGGATCCTCTATTAAAAGTTTCGGATATAGAGCTACTTATGAATGTTGTCGCAACGTTAGGCCAGTCTTTGGTATCAAACTAAATATTATGACGTCATAAAAGAGATGGTATCTTGCTAATCAATCATATAAAGGCGCTCTTAAGGTTATTGTAAATACAAGTTACTACCTTTTTTTAAATCCCATTTTGCATATTCAGAATATCTGCCAAATTTCATCAAGATCGGTTCAGCTATTTTGCCTTGAAAAACCACCAAACGTACATATTTCTACGATAAAAGTAGCCTACTGGTACTGGTACGTCCATCTTTGGTATACGGGCTATCTCCTTTATACATTTTATCAATATTGGTTCGGCGGTTTAGTACAATTGTGGGTTAGCCGTGAAAAGCTATCAAACATATAGACACATTTCCATGGTGAAAAGTAACCTGTGTCTATTTGTAGAGTTCAATTTATCACTATACCAAATTTCATCAATATTGGTTCACGGGCTTAGCCGTGAAAATGTAACGGACAGACAGATTAATTGTTCCGTTCATAAATTCGGTCGTGGGAACCTTTGTAAAAAATGCATCGATTTCTTTTTTTTTTTTCTCATTTTCGTGGTACGATCAGAAAATTGGAAAAATTGGAAAAATACAGCTATTAGCAGTTTTAAATGTGAAATAGCCAATGTACCAATACCAAGGTACCAATGTACAGTAATCTAGCATCATTTCAAATACGGATATTGCAAATTCGATTAATAAAGTTTTTCGTACCAAACTATGAAATTACGACACAATCATAAAAAAAGAAAATACTATATAAAAGTTGTTCACCAAAAAGGCAAAGTAGTGTAATAGAAATACTGCATCCTAAGCATATTGAGGGCTTTACTACTAGCAGGGAAGGAAAATAATTTTGCACCCGAAGTTGACACTCTGTTTTTCACTACCCCTACAAGGAAAATACATATATAATTTAAAATATAAATATTTCTTATCGTGTTTTACGCTCAATTACATTTTACATTCATAGGATACAAGAAACAACGGTGACAATGAATATGTCAACAAACTTTATTTTCTAAAGAATGTTCTGTGTCTCCTGCGCATCTTTTGTACACTATTTTATTTTTCCATTAGTTAAGAAGTTTACCTATCTTATTTTATATTAAATCTAAGCTGTCTCACCAGCCTGAATATATCTTATGTTTGTAATAATTAAGTATATTTTGATAAAAGAAAAACCATGTACTTAAATATTATAATATAGAATTTAAATTAATTCACGTGAATTGAAATTTTATGTTTTACAGTATTAATAATGTTAACTTTATAAGGTTTTTATTAAATAGTTCATAAATACATTCAGAATGAGACCCTTTTTCAAATTAATCAACTGAGACCGTATTTTTGATTAGAGTTCTTATCACAAGTTAAAATTACGCATACAATCTTTTTTGTTTTACTTAAATTTGACATTTAAATTAATTTTCTTCAATAAAACCCCCTTCCGAGTAGATGGAGTGAAAAGGTGCTCTAAATACGAAACACAATCAATCTTAACGTAGTAATATGCGACCCTTTGCTTTATAAATAAAAATTCGTGTTAATATATTTCAGATCTGAGAATTTTCATTCACAATTTGGAATGTGCTTATGTTATAACCTTTTTAATAAAAAAAAGTTGCTATGGACAAATAAATAAATTGTATCAAAATTTTCGGCGAAACGTCGTGGATTTCCTCTAAGCCATTATTAAAATCGGAATAGGCTCGGATCGTTTCGGCCGATCTCGACTCGGCGGGCGAGTGGGCCACTTGTATCCTAATTAAAATCACTCTTTATGGGCCATTTCCGCCAGATTGAAGCCACCGCGTGCGCGGCCCCGACGATTTGGACAAATCACAATGGTTCTCAGCCTAAGTTATTTCCCTCAAGGTGGCCAAAATTAAAAAAGCGATGCTGTGTTTTTGTTCTGAATTCGAGTATGTGAAACTGATTGGTAAATCAACTCCTGGAATTGGAACAGATGTTCAAAACAGTAGAGAATTTGCATTCCACACACGAGGCAAGAGTAATAATGGTGCGCTCCCTATAGGGTAACAAACACTGAAATTGAGAATTTTCGGGCACGAATTCAAATAGTTAGTTTTAGCGTAGTGGGATAGCATTTTATTATTTCTGCATTAATCATCTTTCGTCTGCACCAATATATGTAGGTATATCAAAACGTTTACTTATTACTCGAAATGTGTTATTTCAATTCGTAATTTTTTTATTGACCCCCGCGGTACTGTTTAAATTTAAAGTTTATTGAAAGTTTTATATTAATATTGGCCTCACAGTAAAATTAATTGAAAACGATATTGAAATTTCTCGTACATTCGATAAAGGTTCGAACGTGCTTTTAATGGATTGACCAATGTTGGTGAATGGCAATGCAACGCAACTATAACATACTATGTATATAAATATTGCGACTCGTGCAAGCACCACGTTTTATAAGCCTCACACGAGCTATTAAAAATACCAAAAAATGGGTAAGTACGAGTTGGACCTGCACACTTAGGCTATATTTGTATTGTGGTACCATTTAGTAGCAAAAATGAACGATGGACTCTTAGACGAGAACCTAGTGTATAAATTCCTCTAAGTCCTCATATATATACATATATAAAACGAAGACCACTCGGCAATACAAATTGATGATATTTGTTCACGTGAGCTTAGAACAGCTTTCTGATAGAATTTTCTTATACAAAGTTGAGAAATGAGAAATATGTATTTTTTGATTGCCTTGACTCAGAAACTTGATTTTTTATAGCTCCCAAGGGACCGTAGACCTAAGAATTTGATATTATGATAATTTCATCTTTATAACTTTATTACGCTGTCTCTTTTAAACGAACAAATGAAATAGTCAGTACTGTATACAGCTTGATGGGTTTATTATATAGTACTACCTATCTACTTGCCACGCGGATCTATGCGGGTCCGAAGTGCAATGCGCGTATCTTATTTCGCAAGTTCGTTATACTTCCCGCGTCGCTAGTCTTTCAAAATTAAATACAATTGTAATAGTAAAATTACTCAATAACTATTGTTGTAGTGTTGAGATTTAAATGAGCATCGTTTCTCGATATCATTATCTGTCTTATTTTACTAGACTTGCTTTTAAATAAATCAGTTTTAGTAAACGTTATTGAACTCAAAAAGTAGTCGATTTTAAACTAAATGAAACATAAATTTAACTAAGGGTGTTTTTTTTTTTTCATTTACCACGTCATCGCGTAACGTTGGACAAATCTTTAAAAATACCGTGAAGATTATTGTCATTTTTTTAATTAGATGAATATTTCGTGAAAATCAACGACGTGTATCTAACTCTAACTTTTCAAGAGTGTGATAAAAAAATTACAAAAAAAATCAAAAAACTAGTAGCACTCAACAAATATTTTCAATGTAAATTGTTTTCAACAGGATGCCTATGTTTAATTTTGCTATCCTTGAAATAAACTTTGATTTAAAGCCGTAAGGTTGGAAATTGAACTATGCTATAAGTATAACACACTTTTCAGGATTATCATTTCTTCTTGTTCGCTTATACCTATATATCGGCCGTCGAGAGTTTGCGTTCCTGACACATGAGATTTATAGCTATAACATCATGTTTGTTGTGAGTTGACATAATAATAAAATTTTAAATTTAATTTTGTGTCGTTCGTGCATGTAAATTATAATAATATTTGAAAACGGGAAGTGTCCGACGGTACAAAACATCAACCATCTGATTACTATGCCGATTACGACCTGTCAGGATCGCAAACTCTCGACGGCCAATGTATAGTAGTCACCGTTTATGTTACGTAATAAACGATAATCAATCTGACTATCGAAGAACTGAGAATGGAGTGAAAATAAATGGTTTGATTTGTTTACTACAGTAGTAACTGATCATGAATAACGATCATGACGACCGCTTAGCCTAGTGGGTAGCGACCCTGCATACGAAGCTGGAGGTCCCGGGTTCGAATCCCAGATCGGGTCAGAATTTATATGATGAATATTGATACTGGTACCGGGTCTTGGTTGTTATTTGTATGTGGTGTCTTCGCGTGGTACTCAAAAAACACAAGCTAATGCTTAGTTTGGGACCTAAACGTTGTTGTTATGTATACGTTATTATTATTAGAAAATTACGCGTGTTATTTATAATTTAAACAACGCTGTAAAATGACGTAACAATTAAAACATAGGTAAAAAAAATTTGAAATTTTATGCGGAACGACAGATTAAAACAATTATCTAAACGTTTGATTATTCATCCTGGAAAAATATGTTTTCTGATGATAATAATATAGTTTAAAAGTTTTTAACACTTAACTGAATATCAATAAATACGCGCTGCATCGTTAATGAAATACGAGAGAACCCTTCATTTAGGTTTTTCTTTTAGAATTTTCTGAAATCTGATCTGAGAAGAAAAACCAAACAAAATACGAAAGTCGTTGTTACCGACTCGAAACTGGCTGCTGTAGTCCGAACGGGATATCAAGTTATTTCGTACCAAACTGATCCGGTCAGACTGAGCGACGTTTCATTTTTCACAATCCAGTAAGGATTTTTTTTTCTGTAATACCCTCGGGTTAGGTGAAATTCTTTGAAACCGGCTCGCTTTCCGGAAATCTTGTGTTTGAGGTTTTCTTATTACTTGGATTTAAGCAGACGTAAAAAAATGAACACGCTACATAAACTCTCGAGCTGGAGGAGCAAAAAGCTTTTTTTTTTTTTTAATCCTCGAATTTATATTTAGACAGGCGTTGTTATTTCTTTATTTATTTATCAAAATTGTTTTTTTTTTTTTTAGTTTGCAACAACTTTTAAAATATTTCACGAACACGGATTGCTGATAAATGTTTTATTTTTTTTTTCATTGCAGAAGTAGAAAATTTATTGGCCAAATAAAAAGACACGTTATACTAATTAGTCTATGTATTTGTAAGTATTGGCACATGAGCTCCAAATCGTATTCGGCCCATGGATGTTCATAGCGACACCGCGTTGTGTGTGATGACATAAATGTGAGCCAAAAAATATACTACGTAGACCAAATACACACCAGTTTGATGTATTGTAAGTAAGTAAAATTTTGTGTGACCCACATGTAAAATTCGTACTTTAAGAGAAAACAAAGATTTTGCAATTATACTTCATGTGTATTTTAACAAAACATTCGTTTAAAACAATGATAATGGCGTATTATGGTTTTTTCTAATCATTGAATCTGATAGTTTACTCACGTTTTCTACGTATGAAACGCTCCATCCTGATTATTTTGCTATCTATGATGCAGCCATGATTTTTCGCGTGATTCTCTTCAATGTATTGTACTTATTATAAAAATATGTGTTTCTCATGAGGCAACGTCTAGCCATTATATTGTTTCAAACGCAATTATTTCAACATTTGCAAGAAACTTTATTAGAACGAATATTTTTTTGCAATTTTCAATTTTCTTTGACTAAGTTTAAGCGTAGTTGTCGTATGAGTTTTGTGCAATAAAATAATTGAAAGAACAAATTCAATTTGATATGAAATAGTGGGCCAAAAGAGGGTGAAATATTAAAATATTGTGATGAAGTCGAAATGAGTTCAGTTGAACCAAAGTTTTAAATTTCAGTGTAAACAACATATTTATATTGGAGGTATGTGGAGTTTATTGAAATCAATTTAATAAGTTATTATTATGTATAATTATGACTTTTTTTTATTAAATTTTTGTCCTTGTGTATTACAGTCTTATTAATTTTAGGTTTCATATGTAAGGTTAATGATATTAATCCAATATACTCTTTTATCGTAAAAAAAATATGTAGCAACTATCAATTTCATTAGGATCAATGCTTTTTTCGAACTTCTAAAATAGATCTGCATTTTTGATTAGTAATAAGAAAAATTCGTCTCACCTTATCCTTGATACATTTATTCAGTTTCGAAATTTAAATCACTTTTCCTCGCTGAACTGCAATAAGCATTTTACTCCCGTCCTATCGACAGTCCTTTTTCCGATTAGGTGGAGAGGAAATCTAATTTGCAACACTAAAAAGCTTAAAATCAGTAGAGTACTTCGAGTTTGATAGATGTGAAAGTAAATCGCCGCGTAATTACTTTCACACAATCTCGACAGCGGCCCAGCCAGGGAGAAAAATGTGCTCGAGTCACGTGATGATGCCAATTAGCCAGCCTGCCCCAACGTGCATACTTCACCCTGGGTGTTAATGCGAAACTGTGGGTGCTTTAAATTACAAGTAGTTGCATTCACACCATCGTTCTAGTTTTATTTATTTACGAAGCAAAATTTCATTTAATAATCTCTTCCTGTTAATTCTTCATTGATATGTAGAAAATAATTCTACGATAATTTGAAAAAATCAATAAAATGTTTTCATGATTTTTATTCGGTATATATGCAAATTAATAAAGACTTAACTGTAACGTAAATCTATACTAATATTATAAAGCTGAAGAGTTTGTTTGTTTGTTTGTTTGTTTGTTTGTTTGTTTGTTTGTTTGTTTGTTTGTTTGTTTGTTTGAACGCGCAAATCTCAGGAACTACTGATTCAAATTAAAAAATTATAGTTGTGTTGGATAGTACATTTATAGAGGAAGGCTATAGGCTATACTACATCACGCTACGACCAATAGGCGTGGAGCATCAATGAAAAATGTTGCAAAAACGGGAAAAATTATTCCTTTTGAGAGCTTCCGTCGCGCGCGCTGCGTAAACGGTTGATGTTAACCAAAAATCATGTATTACGGAATTGTTCCCCTTTAAAAGTCCTAACCAAAAGTTCGCGACAGCATATGTCTATCTTTTAAGGTTAACTTACTATAACCTTTTTTATGACAATCAAATTTGTTCTAACATTATGTACTATTTGCGAAGATGTTTTTTAAACGTAATATTAATCCTTATCAAATTAAATACGTTAGTTGTCTTAAGCATTTCATGCATATTATAATTGCTCTTTACACCACACAATTTAAATTAATATCTTAGCAGTTTTTATCGAAATATGAAAACTATAGCGGGAGAAAATAAATTCGCTGTTTGCCTCTGTTCGTTAACTTTTTACTTCCAAACCACGCAATAGACTTTGATACGGTTTTCAGTATTATCTCATTTTCTTATTATCTTATAATCTATTAATCTATATAATAGAAATACTTATTATAAAGCTGAAGGGTTTGTTTGCTTGTTTGAATGCGCTAATCTCTGAAACTACCAGTCGGATTTGAATTTTTTTTTGCCTTTGATAACCTGAATCTAGTGGAGGGTTATAGGCTATATATATGAAAACGAACTGTCTGTCTATCCGAGCAAATAGGTTTCGGCCAAAACAGCTTAACTGATTTTGATGAAACTTTACACATATGGAAAGGATGTAGTCAAAAGTGACATACAGAACTTTTTGTATGTCTGTCTGTACGTCCATCTGTCTAAACCAATTTTAATGAAACATCACAAGTATGAAAAGAAGGTCGTCAAAACTAACAAATGTTACTTTTTGTCCGTCTGTCTGTCTGTACGTGTAAGGTCGTCAAAACTAACAAATGTTACTTTTTGTCCGTCTGTCTGTCTGTACGTGTATCTGTCTATTTGAGCTAATCTCCAAAACGGCTAAACAGATTTTAAGGAAACTTTGCAGACGGGAAAGAAGGTTGTCAAGAGTGTCATAAGCAACTTTTTGTTTTTGTCTGTCTATCTGTCTGTCGTTTGTCCACACTGATCTATCAACTACTACAGCCAAAACTACTAGGAAGTCTAGGAAGCTTAAATTTGGAACATAGGTTTATTTTATAACGTGAGCATTAAGTTAAGAAAGGCTTTTTTAGAAATTTCAAACTTAAGGATGGGAACTGAGAGACTCAAATAATGACGTGTTTCAGGGTTTTTAGATTTCCACATTTTAAGGGTGGGAAACGGGAGATGAAAAATTGTATCGGTTTTTTTAAAGGGTGGAAGGGGAATGAAGATTGAAAGTTTGAATGGGTGTAACCAAAATTGGTTCCAGCAAAAAGTACGTATAAACCATCTCGAACGTTAATAGTACCTATAACAGGAATTCGTAGTCTACGCAAGCGAAGCTGCGGGCGGTCGCTAGTGTATGATACAAAGACGTGCATTACTAAAACAAAATACTCTCCACGGCAATTTTCTCTGCTACTTTAGCTTGATTTATTCAAGATAACGAAAATTATAGGTTATTACAATAAAATATCGACAGATTGTAAAACGTACACGATGTCATTTTCACGCTACAAAAACGCTAATTAGTATGGATCTTTTTTTTTCATGGAGTGGTTTTTTTTTCGTTTCAAAAAAGCTGGGTTCTCGACTCTCTTTCGTTTCACAATAAAATTTTACACACGATGCACTGTGTGATATGGAGCCTCAAAAATTACTTATTATTGACATGGAATTATAACGTTATATTTTTAGAAGGTGTAGAAGAATTACTAAAGTAGTCTACGATGCAAGAATCTATGAATAATATCTTGGACTTTTCGACAAAAATAAAAAGAAAACAAAAATAAAATATTGAGTAAAATTTTTTTCGACATCGAACATCGAAATAAATTATGTAAGATCTGTCTTGATTGCACAAATACGTGGACAATTGATCCAATATTTTTTACGGTTTTTGATTTATTTTTAATTGTCGATAAAACCAGACAAAAATTATACAATTTTCAAAAAATCATATCACAAAAACTACTCATTTCTGACACAGGAATTTCACTAATGCGTCTCTAATGATTTAGTCTTCCAAATTTTGAAATTAAAAGATGATGTCCATTTTTTAAGCTCCAAATCACACTGTGCGACGCATTTAAGAAGATTAAGTTCAGAAATAAAACATATCTACACCACTGAAATATATATACTAGTAGAACAGACAGCGCGAACAAAATCTATGGGCGCGGAACTATCACCTTGTTTCTACTATGTTTCTACCCCATAGATTTTTCTACCAAGTATAATTCACAGAATAATACATGTCTCATATATATAATCCTTGGTTCGATTCCATTAAAATACCCAGACTTGCAAGTATTATACAAGTATTTAGCAGGTATTATAAGTGTCGTGACATTACTTGTAGTTAAAACATGTATGGCGGCATTATAGACAATAATGTAAGTACAAAAATTTGTTTTGGGTGGTTTGAGTTTTGTTTCGATTAATTGTCGACGATAAGTTATGCCACTATCTTTTTTCTTTGCAGTTGATTGATTTTTACACGTTTTTTAATACTTACGGCGGCATTTCTGAATTGTTGTTTAATCACGTTTTTGTAATCGGGCGCTATGGCCATAGGCGAGTGAGTAAATGAGTTGTTGCCAATCAGTAACAACGTTTGGCGCAAAAATCTTATTCGCAGTGTCGTTTCTATACGCTAGTAATATTAGTTGAATGGTCTACACCGTTCTGCATATCTACCATTGCATTATTTAAGCCACGTATTATAAACACAATATTTTTAATTTTAAAAAGGCGACATATTCTTTTCCTCTTGTACTATGACAATAAAGTGACAATCAATATTCCGTGCACAGAGCAACGCGATTAATGAAATCACCACAACAAAGAGTCGCACCACGACTGTAGTGCAAACATAAACATCGAATCCGCAACCCTTGGGAAGCTTTCTTGAATATTTACTGTTTATATATTTCATTGCAATTTCTATTTTTTATTGTAAACATTAATATTAATGACTTCTTTATAGGTTACAATTAAACAATTTTTATAACTTATGAAGTCTTAAAAATTTTAAGTTCAAAATTGTTGCAACTAACCACAGGTGAATATTTAATTAACGCAATTATAGTTGTAACTAACCACAGGTGAATATTTAATTAACGCAATTATAGTTGTACCTAGAATCGAGCTTTAGCATTATAACTTTCAAATTAGCACTACAAGGGATCGTCCTTTGGCACGATAAGCTTCTGCTATTGTGACAGCTTATAGGGACTTATACGTTCATATCTTTCTCATTAATTACTATGAAGCTGGCCAACCGCTAGTGTTTATTTTCTGATAGGAATGCTACTTCTTTTATTATTGGTGCTTTTAGATACTCCTGGGCTTAGACAAATGGACATGTATTGGTGCTGTTGACCCACTTAATCTTGACAATTAGTTTAATTTGTTTTTCATTGCATTACCTTCCTTCCCAATTCGTCTCAGTTACATTATAGCCTTCAGATATACTTCCCTGTCATTCCAAAATCATTTTGCTCTAATGAATTTTTCCATTCTTGTTTTAATTCTCTCATTTAATTTGTTTTCCCTCTTTATTTGAACGTTTTAATTCAGAAATACTCTATGAAGTTGTTGCTAATTAAATCGACCAAAAATAATACTCAATTACTTTTATGGCGAAAACATAAGCGAAATGTTTGAGTACCTATACAGATTGGACATATTTTTTTACATTCGTTTTAATGACTAACATCACAAACACACACACATCCCTTTAACCTACTCTCGATACGATCGTGAATAGAAATGGAAGACATCCCTTATAGGATTATTTTATATATATAGCAGTTATTCTTTTTAAAATTACAGTACATAGGTAGACAAGATTTGGCCACAAACAAAGACAATCCTTCGCTCACCCTTCGAGAATCTTTTCATGTGGTGTCCTGAAGCAAACATAATCCGTTTTGTTCGGTTCGCTTATCTGAAGAAATAATCAAGTACACATAGCTCTCTCTTAGGGATAAACAAGTAATACTTTCAATAAACGTATAAACATTCTCAAGGCAATGTCTGCTAAAGGGTTTGCTATTTACTGAAAATTACTTCAACTCGCTCACTCACCCGGCGCCGACGATATATGATCCGAATGTCGCAGCCCATGTAAGTGTTATGTGCTTATGTTTAATTATAAGCTCATTAGTTCACGCTTTCCCTGGGACTTGAACTCATAATCTCGCACTTAAGAGACACGTTCTTGCTATTATATAGGTCAACAAAATGTTAATTAACCAAATATTATGTCTAAGCGTCAACACAGATTGAAAAAAAAAATTAAAGCTAATGAGCGACGTGGGAAGCTGCCGAAATTCACAGAACAGCGAAGGGAGTTTCGTCAGTAATTGAAACTGGTCTCAATAAAGCATTTGTATTCGGCCGGTCGGGCGACAAGCCGCATTTTAATTTACTTACTCGAATTAAAAGCGCGCGTGATTGGAATCCGATGCGTCGGCTGTAGGCCCTCTTATTTTTTATTACTGATTGAAGAAGCGACTCCATATTATGAGAATTCGAAACCTACTTCGCATTCAATTGAGTATTCCGCCACGCTTGGAGGCGTTCGGTAAATGGGTGCGCTCGCGGGTTTATTTTCTGAATCGACTAAGTACGAATTTTAGAGAATCCATTTAATGCGTACCCATCCAACGGTTACGTGTCACATTTTAACAGCTTTGATTATTTATATACCTAGGTAGAGCCACGCGATACAATGGCAACAAAATGTGCGCTAATCATAACCGAATTTCAATAATTATAATACGTGCGCCTTTTGTGACGTTATATATTGTATGTCAGTGAATAACATTATTTACAGCACATGAACCTTCACTCATTAATTTCTGTCAATTAATTTTTCGTCTACTCTAAGATATTTAAAGAAGGTTTTTAATAGTTCGCGTATAACCTATTTACGTAGGTAGTGTATATTGCAAATCAATTGGAGCTTGATTGAAAGTCTAGTTAAACATAATAGTTTGTGTATTTCGATACAGACTAAAATATGACGGAACTTCAGAGGTAACATTTTATTTATGTTTTTATAATTGCGTTGATTAATTTATTTGCCTCTTTATAGCTCCAGTATATATTCTCTAAAAAAAAAAACAAAATGAACAAAAATCATTCTGCGCCATACAGTTATTTGGACAAAAGCTGACAACACCAGTGGTTTTTGTAGCGAAAAAGGCATTCGTGTAATTGCTGGCAACCCGCAGCGCGCTAACAAGTTGCATACTCGCTAATGGTCACGAATAAATTAATTTCACGCACAACGTCGCTTTTGATGAGGTTTCGGAATTCAACTGTTTTGTCATAAAACATACTATTTTTATTCTGTATTTATTTCTAGAACTAAAAATTATTATTAATAATTGTAGCATACACACCTGCGAACGAACATGTCGTCCATATTTTTATTTCGTTATGTACATTTCTTGAACTAAAATCGAATTTTTTGACGGAATATATTTTATCATTTTGCCAAAAAACCTGTCACATATAAAATAAAGGCCTTTCGGGTTCCACACTCATTACAATATTCAAAAAATATATAACTTTATATTTCATGTATCAGTACTATAACATACTAAAAACACTAATTCCTTCCACCGTACTGGTTAAAAGGAATCGCTTTATCTAAAATACCTGTGCCCTTGTAGTTTCACTCGCTTTAAATTTTTTATTATTTTTAAATAAACGAAATCGTAGTATCTGTCTGCTTGTTTGTCCGAGCCAATCACCAAACCGGCTCAAACGATTTTTATGAAAGTTCGCAGAGATAAAAAGGAGGTTATCAGGATAGGCTATCTGTTGTTGCCTGCCTGGCTGTCTGTTGGTCTGAATTAATCTCTGAAACGGCTGAATCATTTATTCTGTGCATTCCGAAAATATTTGGGGTTCCTGCGTAATCTTCCGAAATCATAGAAACTGTATAAATCATCAAAATCACACGACCGAAGTCGCGAGCTGTTACTAGTCTACTTGTAAAATTCAGACAAAACCGTCGTTTACTTCCTTCTTTTCGGTTCATTTGAGATTTACTATTTCTTCCACATAATTAGAAGACTAGAAGCCCGTGACCAAAAATGGTCACGAGTTTCTAAATTCAGATTTTTTTGGCAGATAGTACTTACAATGGTGAATCATGCACTTACGATTTGCCAACTGAAAACGAGTGCGTAAGACGCAGCGCCTTTGAGAACTATTTAGTAAAACATTTTTTATATATTGCTAGTTTTTACATAGAGTATGGTAGTAGTGTATAGTATAATCGTATAATGATGTTACCAGTCAGACAACCATGTGTTGGTGTTTGGCGCGTCAGCAACGATGAAAGAATACTATAAAACACAATGCTTTAAACGATTTTCCTACTGTAAAATAGAGAAACGTTTATTTAGACCCAGTTTACTTAAAATATGTTTTGTTTTTATATTTCGATTTTGACTTTGGGTCAAAAGGCAAATAGAACTAAATAATAATAAGTGTAAATAAAAGTTTCTGGATTGGACAATTAGCACTATATGAAAAATCTGGTTTTTGGAAATAGATTTTAATTTATTTTTTTTAAATATTAACCAAGACGCCGCTCTTGACGCATCTGTACGTACCCTGACCGCAAGTACGTAGATGAGGTATCTAAGTGCTATCACATTTTGAAGAGTCAGATTTAAGAAATTCGTGACCATTTTTGTCACAGGCTCCCCGACTATGCGTAGGTAAAGATTAGGTCTTTACCTACGCATACACGTAACAAAGTTTACGTCTCTCACGTAGTGACGTGATGCATGAAATTCAGAGTTTTGACGAACGACGCTGCTGAATTCGGCACCTTATTGCCGTTCATGCAATATGTATGGTAATATTACCCGAGACAGTGTAGGGCATCCCGCCTTCGTTGTTGCTGAAAATCAGGCGCTGTAGCTCTTTCTAACGTGACGCGTTGAAAAATACACCGTTGATTACACCTCGGGAATGGAGGTGGAAAAATCTTGTTGCACTAACCATACAGTGTATTTCTATTACTAGAAGCTACTAAGTATACTAAAAGTTAGTGATAGCAATGGTCTGTAGTCTACCTAATAGAGAGGCTGTTTAAAATTCAAATCGATTTAACAGTTAGTTTTTTATATATGAAGATGTTAGAACGTTGAAAAAAATTCATAATTTTGATGTACAATTCCTATTAAGAGTAGCTGTTCATAGCTGGTATCTATATCCTGAAAGCTATACCATAAAAGCAGTCAGCGCGTATTGATTTAATAACAGTTTATCTTTCGAAATCAGCTAAGGTTAAAAAAAAATAATTCATCTAGAAATATTTAACATGTACGTGCACTTTGACCGGCCCATATCTACCAAAGTGTCCATAATTTGACAACAGGCACCTATGAGTATTGAGTAATTGGTGATGGTTACTATTAATAGTTTAAATAATTTTGTACTAATTTTATTGTTATCATTTAATAAAGGGAACATAAGTACCTAAAACGTTAGGTACTGTTCTGTTAAAAAGATTAAATTTTTTATAAATTTTAGTCACTTGATTAGCAGGTTTATTTTTTCTATTTTTCACCATATTCCTAATGACAACCGATAAACACAGGCCAAGTTGAGGTCAAAAATTTACTGAAAAAAATATGTCCAAGCTACACGTCTGATTAAGAATCGATATCGTACAATTTTTAAAAAACAAATGATGTAGCTTTAGCACAATAGCGGAAAAATGTAGTAAAGGCCAAGTCCTGAGGGGGACGGAGGGTTTATAAATGTAAATCCTGTAGCGACGAAACAGTTTCTTGTGTAATATAATGTGAGTTCTCGCGTTATCGTGAAGCAATTATGTGGCCAAACCACGGCTTGCAATTCTTCATTAGCTTATTCATTAGTACCTGACCTATTGGTTTTTTTTTTTTTTTTATTTATTTATTGTATATACATTTACAAAAGAAACAAAAACAGTATAACATAAACTTTACATAGTTCATTTTGCGAATCAAAAGTTTCACTGCCAAACTGACTAAACCAAAAACGCACGATGCTTAATTAGTCATATTATTTCACTTCCTACAAACACAGCGTTTATGTATGGAACTGTAACTAGCTACTGTGTTGTTGGCGAACTTTTCTTCAAATATTACTCGAATTTTCGACATATCCATGTTTGAGTGCAGACCCGATTGTGGAAACAATAGAAAAGCTATTATCTATCGATTTTTATTTGAGAAAGTCTCGAATTAAATACTTTCAACATGCAGGTTTGATTTTCATACAAAAAAGGCATCAACTTATAACGGAAATTTAGATACTTAAACCCTTATTATTTCGACAATTCAGTAACCATTGGAAAGAATCTCGAATGAATGGCGATTTCAAATTACACCCTGTACATTAGACAACTGACAAACAGAACGAGATAAATAAATATATTATAAGGAAACATATACGATACTCGTATGAGATATGGAGAGCAGTATTATTTATGTACCCATATTTCAACTTGCATCTGGTTCGCGAGCACCTGACATCGTGGTGTGCTGAAATGTATTATATTACCAGTGAAATAGCGACAACATTACGGGTAAGAAAAACGAATTTATACAACATATTATCGTTTTTCGTTATGTATGTGACTTTTTTTTGACAAATAATAGAGTTTTTTTTGTTCCATTTACTATAAAATGTTCGATTTTATCGACAGTTCATCGCAAATTTGGAAATGGATGGGCCATTTCAAAATTTATAAGAATCGTTTTCTTGTGGAATATCTGTTCCACGGAATTCAATGCACACAAAAATATATACATTTTATTTTAAGATAAAATCAATTTCCCCTTTATTTTTTGCAATACATAAATAGCTACCAAAGCACATTAATATCCAAAAAAAAAAACTTTTTTTCATCCTTTTAATTTTTTTTTATTGAGTATAGTGTGCGTAAAACTGCCCTTATTACAGATAAAAATATTGAATTTATTTTCTGTTTTGAATGGGATTATTGATATTTATATTTACTTTTATGCCTTTCTACATGATGCAACGTCGTCATTACAAATTCGTGTAGTGCATCTTTTTTTTTTGAAATCAATATTTATATAGTAATTTTTTTAAATAAATGAAAAATCATTTTACATTATGTTTCTCTTATAAAACACGAAATCAAATTTCATTACGTCCCATTGGCTGACAAGTCAGTAGATATATCAATGAGTCAATTATATTCATATAGGTTTCCTTAATAATTACATGTGTTGAAAATGTTGGGCAGCAGACGTTGTAGATAATGTTATTTTGTCCAAAAGGTTAGTACGACCTAAAAGCAAACAAACACATTATGTGCCCGAATGCACAACTCAAAGCACCCCAAGTGATGTGATATTGTTTATGTTAAGGAGGAAATCTTGTCTCGAGGTTTATATGCCAGTGGCATGAATACCGCATATCTTTTATTATTGTCGTAAGTTACTTTATAGTTCCACAACAACGTGTTTACATTTTGTTTGTTTCATTAAAATAGATCTTTAGTTTTAAAAGTACTGTCTATTATAGAAACGTTTATTTACACTCAGTTTAGTTAAAATAATAATAATACGACAATACTTAAGACATCAGCGCCATCTAGTTCTTAAGTAAGTAAACAACTTAAGTATTTTTTTATATTATAGAGATTTTTACGCCCAGACACGAAACAAATATTGCACACACCACACATCATGCACACAAATATTTGTTCCAACCGGAAATCGAACCTGCGATCTTCGGCCCTGCAATTAGGATCTCTAACCATTTAGACAATCAGTCAGTTTTGTCTCTCTTTCTTTTGACTCAAGTGTCATATTCGAAAGACAAAGATCAAACATACTTTAACTAAACTGGGTCTAATAAACGTTTTTGAATTGCACCGTTAGATAATTGGTTAAATTTAATATTACAAATAAAATAAGGTTTTGGTAATACGTTATTTTCGCTAGTTACGTAAATTGTAGTTTTCGTATATCTTGTATATGATAATAATTAATAATAATAATATAATAATATTCTTTATTGTACACCAAAAGTTATTAGAACAAGAATAAATAACATAGGTATATCTTATAACTAAGTTTGGTACAATGGGCGGTCTTATCGCTAAAAGCAATCTCTTCCAGACAACCTTAATTAAATATGCTTTTGTGATGGATTGTTTTAAAATATGGTAATAATTTACACATCAAATTGTTCGAAATCACGACCAATCAGAAAAAATTAATGTACTCAATTTAAAAAAAATTAATAACTAAATATTATGTTTAGTTCACGCGGTTAAATTAGTAGACATAAAATAGATGAACTACGCGCCCCCGAATTTGTGAAGTATGACGTTGACAAGTAATAGAAACTAAAGTGTGACAGTGTGTACCTGGTTTGGCAACTAGTATTCTTTAACGTTTCAAGTAATATTAAAACTATTATTTACTCTTTCACTCATACACGCACACATTTACTCAATCCATCCCTTTCCTCCCCTTTGACCGAAGCAAGAACGAATACCTACGAGTGTATTCAGCACCAATTGAAAATTAACGTTCACCGCGTCCGCAAAAAATTACCTCGTGCACCGCTAATTAAAATTAAAATTAAAATTAAATACATAACCGCAAAGAAAATCAAATACATCAAACACAAAAACAGTTCTGCAAGTGTTTAAGTGAAAGTGTTGTGTACCACGAACAAGCAGTCCATATCGAAGAAAAAAGGTCAGAAAAATTTCTTTCCTACCTAGCTAGTATCCAACCCCACCAGTACCTACGTTTCCCAACTCAATGCGAGGTAATCTTACTGTTCCTCCTACATATAAATGTTCAAAAATCTTTTCCTTGCCTACCTACTTACACTCGTAGTAGTTCAGTTTTGCTTCAAGTGTAAACGAAACGTATTTAAAACTCTTTGACTCCCCGATGAAACACTTCAATAGCGACCGCGTAAGTGTATGTAAGAACTTCGCAGCGTACAGGCGCACGGCGGTAGACTTACGATAATATGATTGAGTATGAGTGTTTGAGTTGACGCGTGCGTGCATAGCCAACAGACTTACTAGTTCTACCATCTACAGTAGGTACTACCATCAGTAGTTCATGGTAGGAGTAAGTATGTTTTTGTATATGTTACCGGCGGTTGTTGAGCACTATAAGCTCAAAGTTATACTATAATATTGATTACATATTTTGATCAGTCTGTTTGATATACTTTAAGTTTATTGTATAAGTGGATTGTAACTAATTTAAAAAATACTATTAATAACAAAGGTATTATAAAAAATTAAAATTTATATAGATCTAGTATAATGGTATGGCTAATGTTTTTAACGGCGCTTAAAATTTTTGTATTTTGACTTAAGAAATGATTTTATCTTACACATGAATGCGAAATGCCTCGCGCGCTCAAACTGTGGCATTCTATCAACTTGGTAATAACTCATGCCAGGAAACATATGACGCGTTTTATTAAAATGCAAACGTCACGTGACATATGAAGTGACGTCATCGTGACTGGTCGTTACGCGTAATCTTGACGACGCGACGTGGAACTATGCGGGCGACGCGAGCTTTCTTGAAGTACACTAGGTTACAATATTATCTTCATGGCTCAGCGCTTTGTTAAAATATGTTCTACTATGTCTATATATTTTTTATTACATTTAAAAAAATAATAATAGGTTACAGACAAGTCAACCTTATAGACCACGCTTTGACAGGGAGTAGCATTCGCCAAGGCTATGTAGTGACACTACATAACTACGTCTCTTGTGAGCGGTCAGTTGGAAGCACGTCGGAAGCCATTAAATTGTCGATTTTGAACGAGCCAATGAAAACTAGCCGACCTCTCCCCGCACCCCGCCACTTTTTGGCGATTTCGTTTTCGTACTGACGTTTATTAAAGCGTGGTCTATAGGTTGACTGGTCTGTGTAATAGGTACACACTAAATTGACCGATCTTTATTTATATATATATTACTTCTATTTATCTTTTTACCTCGACTCCGATTTTGTCGTGCCTAAGCCGCTGTGGTCCAAACTTGACATAACTATCGGTACAAGATAAAGTGGGCGCGACAGTGCCGCAGGTATGTTGTGTATGTATGTATGTAACAAACGAACATTGCGTTGCGACACACGTATTAAACGTTCAAATATTGACCAAGAGATACGATCGACATCCAAAAGTACGTAAAATAAAAAGGAAATGAAATTATGTTTGATGTATATGATTCCTAATTGCTGCATTGTTTGACGTACAATCTTTGATTTACTAATAAACGAAAATCAAAGCTACATTGTGGTACTGATTTATTTAAAATAATAATTTTGTTTGACTCGCCTGTCCCGAGCTAAAAGACTTGCTTAAGTTACTGGGATTAAGATCTTAATCATTTGCTGTCATTGTAAACTATAGCTGTGAAGTATGTAAAAAAATTTCGTGTTTCGCTATGACTATATATTTAAAGAAAATTTAACACTTTTGTAGCAGAAAGAACACATCGCCTTCCGTTAATTTGCTATAATTTATTTTAAACGATTAATTTGAAAGATTACCCTTAAAGGAAGGATTATTACACACTTGCTGTTGTAACTATTTTTTTTGCTGTCATATATTTTCTATGCAATTAGGTAGGTACAGTTCCAATCAACCTTTATGGCGGATGTGAACATAGGCACAAGTCACGTCGCAGTAACCAATTTCAGGTGAAACGGGACGCAGTGGAGCGAGGGGCATATGACTGACTAAGTAACTAATGACTAACCTGCGCAAGCATGCATAAAGCGTTGTATTCTGATCCGCCATAAAGTGTGATTGGAACTATATATGAAGTATAGGCATATACACGTTGATGCAAAATCGAGAAGCATGTCGTGGTATTTTATTAAAATACATTTTTTAAACGACTTCAAAAAAGGAGTGGGTTTTTATTAGTTACGCACCGAAAAGTCTAGGATTATAGGCGTTTTTAATAAAACACCGTTGACATCTATTTGATCTTGTGATGTCAGAAGATAGGCTGACTTTTGAATCCAACTCACACATTTAATAAATAAAAAAATAAAATTTGACAGTTCAGCAACAGTTTACACCATATTTATACAGATTCCTTGTTCAGACGTCATCAATAATATTTATTTATTTTTTTCTCCAGGCAAACGAATTAATTGTAAATATTTGTCTAAACAGCCCACCATTTGACTCCTACAATTCAACATTTAAATATTTTTTTGCTCAGTATTTACTGAACAGAAAAATTTTATACTTTTATAAAAATACTTGTTAAATTAGTTTCTTAAAATAACCCATAAATTAATATTTTTTTTAAATACCATCAATATACTTTATGTACCTGAATCGTTGTAATAAACCTCAAGTATATAGAACTGTAAATGGGTTCGACGGGAACGCAGGAGGTTCACTCTTCAAGCTCTATGGTCATATCGAATCGAATCGAATGTGAGTACAAAAATGGTCATAAAATCGTGTGTAATTTTCCTAAATTAACGAAAAAGTATTTTATAGGTCTTTTCTTATTTTAATTTTAATACAAGTATTAAATACTGAATTTGGAATGGACGATTTCACTCCCCAAGTTTTGCAGTGAATGTAACAATATTTTTTAAATAGATGTATAAAATTACTTATAAAACATGCTGCGTAGTACATTACATAATTGCCTTGTCGAGCTTTCTATATAAAAAACTTGATATTGCGATCTATTTTTAATGAAAAATAAAATGAACGAAATTACTCCGCTAAAGAAGTTGTGAAGCTCTCCGACACTGTACAAAACAAACATACTTTCGCGTTATCGTTGAAAAATTTAATTAATAAATATGGAAAAAAAAACTTATTTTCTTGTTCAATTCAATTCCATTCAATTAAGTATTATTTGAAATTTTATTCAACAAAAACTGACATTTTGACTTAAAAGCCGCGTAAATTTTAACATGAAGTAAAGGTGTTGAAAGTCACGCAGCTTTTAAGTTAATTACTTTAATCCATGGAATTTATTTTTTTATATTTTGATCAACATAGTTTTTCCCTTTAAAGTAATTTTGTATACCTGAAAGTACTATGAATTTAAAATGAACACAAAACGTTTTAAGATATAATGCTTATAGTCCCCTAACATTAGTTTTTTACATTCAAAGTATTAAAACAGAAACCGCTCTCAATAGTACAGGTTTTTATTATCGCATTTTCTTTTAAATTTAAAATCGATTTAGATAGTAATACTTAACATAACAATGTAAAAGACCTTTTATAGGATTTATTACGCAAAATATATTATCGATTGTCTTTACATAACGTTGAATAAAAACATTACTGAAACGATACTTCTGAAATTCCAAACGTTGTGGTTCCAGTTTTTTTTTTTAAATAACCTTAGTAAAAGTTGCCCGTTCCCGGGCTTCTATAGTGGGACACGACATTTAAAAAGATTTCTATATAGCAATATTGTTTTATGTTTTTTCATAAAGCCTTGCGAATTCTTTTGTACAGAGCCAATGAAGCGCGAGAACGGAGAGGCCGCGAGCTGCTTAATGGCGTCGAAGGACGAATACGTTAGTTTTATGCCCGTCTCCAGATTTATATGGCATCCCTACGTATAAAAATTACGCCATAAGCAGTGAGTTCATATGAAGAAGAGCCTGGAAATTTCGTGATAAGATGTTAAATTGCTCGGAAATATTGCGTTTACATCGTTTCTACGTCCCTGTCGTGACGTCTGCGGAATATTGCTGAGTCATCAACAATATTGTGAACGTTTGAAAGAAAATAAAAATGTTCGAACAGTTATAGGGAGTCGTATTTGCTGACATAGATCAGATATAAACACTATCTAAAAATAGAAATATGCTCTATATATAAACGTTGTAGCTAAATTACGAGCGACCTGCGACGTAATACCTATTAATATGTAGTGATTGGCGGAAAGGGCACGTTGGCGATTTATCTCGCTCCGGTCAACGCGCCACTGATCGCTCTAGGATGTCGCGTCGTCTTATAATGTAGGCCTCGAGTGCTACAGTAATAATGGAATAGGGAATCTGCCTCTACCGCCCTTTTTTATATGAATTGAGTTTTCAAAACTTTTTTTGAAATTATTTATAACGTAATAAATATAATATACGGGTAAAGAATTTTTAAGAATCATATACGTGTAAAAGAATGATCTCGAATTTGAAATATTGTTTTTTCTATCTCCATTTAATGTGTCCGGTATTTTTATCAAAATGACAATTCGCTACTCGAATTGTCATTTTGATAAAAATACCTGTTTATTTGTACAAAAGCCGAAGTTATATTCGAAGAAATAATGATAAAATTATTTAGTTGATATATTTAGAAATCGCATATAGATAGGTAGTTTTTCTATTGTTTCTCTAAAGAATACAAAGAACTTAGGTTCCAATTAAAGTGCCTACACATATTTACGATAGAGTGTTTGTTGACTTTTGACCATGATTTTTGTGGATAAATTATTTTCTTTTATCAATCGACAACTATTATATTAATTTAATTTGACAATGACCATTTAACTATTGGGTCGGGGAAAAAGTTTCTTCGCATTGTATATAAAAACTCAAGACATTTTTTTTAAAGTTTATTTACATTTAATTACAATATGTATGTGCCATTTTGTTCGATGACTGTCTACCATTTTGTTGGTAGTGACATGATCCCGTTGGTGTAGAAATTTTGAGACTTCTGATAAAAAAAAAACGCGACAAGTAGTTTTGGCAGTCCTCTCTTGATGTTAACGTGAAAGTGTCTAAAGAATTCAGAAGAGACCAAAACAGGTGGAAATCTGAAGGTGCAAGGTCAGGGCTATATGGCGGATGCATTAACACCTCCCAACCAAACTCTTAACTTTTGTGATGAAAAACCACACTCTTTCTATTGATTAATTCCGGCCGCTTTTTATCAGTTTCTTGCTTTAATTTCATCAGTTATTCGCAGTAGAGATTCGAATCGATGGTTCTGTGGTAAAAACTCATAATGAACAATACCCTTCCAATCCCACCATACATACAGCATCACCTTGTTGCGAGTTAGCTCGGGTTTTGCTACAGTCTGTGAAGCCTGACTGACCTTTCACCACGATCTTTTTCGCACGTTCTTATCGTACTTGATCTACTTTTCATCACCAGTTAACAATCTCTTCAAAAACGGTTTGGTTTTATTACGTCTTAATAAAGAATCGTAAATGAGTACACGGTTCATTAGAGTTAGCTCATGTGACACCCAAATATCGACCTATTTTGTATTCCCAGCTTTTTTCAAATGGGTCAAAACTGTTTTGTGGTCAATTCCCAGATCTTCAGCTATGTCGTAACTACTGATATGCCGATCATGCTCCAATTTTTTTAAAATGGCGTCTTTTTTAGCCGTGACAGGGCGACCACAGCAAGGTGCATTTTTGACATCAAAATTCCCGGATTGAAAACACAGTGAATCATTAATTTTTGTATCGATTGTGAAGAGAATAAGGACTGCCAAGGAAAGCGTAAATTTATAGTACCTAGTAAAGCAATGTAGTTTTCATCATAATATGTTTTTTTTAATTATCTTTTACAATAACATCACAAAGATAAAATGCATCTAGTTTTCGCTTATTGGCTAAACGCTCTGTCATTTTCTATGAAATTTTTACAACGTTTTTACTTATAAAAGTATATCTTATAAGTTAATATATTACTCGTTAATTAATACAGTCTAGTTAGCTGTCATAGTTTTCCTTTTAACTACGTTATATATACTCCTGTCATACATTTTTTCCACATATACAAAAACAACGGTTTAGCTGGGCGAGAGGGGGACACATGACTCTAACAAAAATTAGGACTTCAGGAGTGCATATATCAAGAACTGTTGACTTAAATAAAAAAAAAATTGTTTGAAACCTTGATATCATTTTTAAGACCTATCGCTTGGTACCTCTCGCGTTAATATACCATGAATTTTTTTTGTAATTCAGATAAATGTATGGCGGTCTATCTCAAAAAAGTTTTTTTTTTTAATTTCACTACGTTGTTGTGTAACGGTTTACAGATTACACGTACCTTCCGAATTTCATGTATATATTGCCAATAGTTTCCGAGAAAAACCACAGACAGACAGATGGACGGACGGACATGGCGAAACTATTAGGGTTCCTTTTTTGCCATTTGGCTACGGAACCCTAAAAATTGGGCTTAGCTTAGGTAACAATTCGTAAATAAATCGTGATTTCACTATCTGCTTTAGGCCGGAGAAATGTTTGAGGATCATTTATCATTTTTTTTGTCTTTTGCTGACATTTAATTCTGACATCTTGACCATTGTTGGTGTTTATTTATCTTTTATTTATAAATCCTTCAGGAATCGTACAATAGGTACATACAGACCTCGTGTTCTCAATTTATTATAAATAAATAGACTATATTTTTAATGTAATTTAAATGTGCCTATATACTTTTTGTAAACCATGTATTGAAAGTAATTATATATAAGTTATACACTTTATTATGTCTTAAATGTAAAACAAAATCATAATTAATAATTAGTACCTAAATTTAGAGGAAACCTATGACACACAAATCGTACATGTCAAATTAATTGTAACTATTTGTCTAAATAGTACAATCACTTTATAAATATTTAACAATTTTTGACGTAACTTTCTTTGGCTGTGATTCATATTTATATTAATTCATTATTTGTTCTTAATTTCATTTATACGCTTTTTTGAGATGCAAAGTCATGAGTGAAAATCAAAGATATACCTAAAGACACCGGTATATTATTGGAAAAGGGAACGTTTTAGTCTCTTCCTTTTTCATGTGTTTACTTTTAATTTGGAAATGAAGAGTTTTCCCTTTAGGCTTTCCCAATTTGAAGACGTGTTCTCGTTTTTTTTTTTACCTTACATTCTATGTTTGTCGTGTTCCGTACACAAACTTTTTCTGCCGAACTTTCCTTAAACTTAATTATGGTTAATTTGTTATTGCTGCTAGTAGAATGAAGTTGATAGGTTCTCTGTTTGTTTGTATTTCTATCACGCTTAAACAGCTGTACATGTTTCCATTTTTTAGACTGCCGTATCCAAAGAGTGCCAAAGGGTGCTAAGTATTACTAACCTCAAGCCGTCTGTCTGTCCATCCGTCTGTTTTACCCGTCTTAGTCGTCGTAGACCACGCTTTAATAAAGTTGACTGGTATAGACCAGTCAACTTATAGACCACGCTTTAATAAACGTCAGTACGAAAACGAAATCGCCAAAAAGTGGCGGGGTGCGGGGAGAGGTCGGCTAGTTTTCATTGGCTCGTTCAAAATTGACAATTTATTGGCTTCCAACGTGCTTCCAACTGACGGCTCACTAGTGACTTAGTTATGTAGTGTCACTACTTAGCCTTGGCGAATGCTACTCCATGTCAAAGCGTGGTCTATGAGGTTGACTTGTCTGTGGTTTTACATTAAAGGGGCTGTATATTTTGAATCGTAATAGGTCATGATAATAAAAATTTTAGTAGAATATTAACAAATAAATAACTGAATTAATACCCACACAGCACAGTTTAGTTACAAAGTATGTATTATGGCTGTTTTATGGGTACTATATAATTTATATACATATTTAAATATTTTTTACGATGTATACATATATAGATATTTTACACCCAGACACGGAACAAATAGATATGGATACGGAACCCTCCAGACGCGAGTCCGACTCGCATTTGAGCGGTTTTTTTTTTGTGTATCTTTTCTGGAACTGAACAATGAAGGAAATACCTAAGGGGAAAATCATCCCACACAAGGAAAACTACGTTTCCATGCGATCAAAAAGGTTGCGGAGCCGTATTCAAAAACAATTTAAATACAAAGATTCTTACCATATACAGAAGATCTTAGTCTTATTTCTCTGCAATTTTTTTTTCCACCTTTCGGAATAAAGACAAGAAAAATATAGACCATTCCCTTTTATATAAATTATTTCTCGAAACTCCCAATTCTAAATTGGAAACTCTCGCAAAACAGACTTCTTAATTTCGTCTTCATACCAAAGGATTAATCAAGTTTTGACAGAAAATAAACAACAAAGTTGTTAAGCTTGTTCCTTAAAAAAATAAATCAAAGTTCTAAAAAAAAAACAAGAGAATCTTATTTCGGTTCCGTTTTCCTGATCATTCAATTCGATTCGAGTGACGCTACTAATTCCTTGATAATTTAGTTTATTTAGAAAGTATCAAATTGAATTACTCGCTCACTTTATTGATCGTAGACATTAGTAATCTACAAATTGTGCGAAAACGCTACACATTGGGAGTTATCTTAATATAATATAATTATAATTGGGGTCATAGAGTAACAGTAGCGTTTGGTTTTAATAGAGTCAGAAATGTCACTTCACAGTAACGTAACTATCAAACGCACGGTAAGCGCAGAAGAGTGCTTCTAGTCAATTCGTACTTTTATGATTGGGTTAATCAGCTTTACACATGCATGGAGAAATAAATATAGCATCGTTGTAACCGTTATACCCGTCGAGTTGCGTGCCTAAGGTTTAAAAATAATGCAAGTTGGAAATATTTTTTGTAGATTCTAAATTGATTACAAACATAATTCTGGAATCTTTGTGACCATGTCAGCCCGTTATGCCCCACTACAGAAGCTTAGGCCTCTTCTCGGGATGAGGATGCTTGAAGCTTAATCCACCGCTTCTATGCGGCCTATCTCCTATGCGGCCTGGTTTGTTTTAACGACTGCCATCTGATGATGACAACAAAGTCAAATAGATCTTATTGAGTTTTCAGTTAAACATTTACTATTTATACTTGGAGAGCTCAACGAACACCTTTAGAACAAGGCGGGGTTTTGGCTTATATAAAACTATCGCTACTCTTGTAATGGTTAATGTGGATATATATATCTCTAAATACGTGTGTACGATTGAACAATTTTAATTAAATGCAACTAAAACACTTATATTTCCGAATTGTAAATCATAGGTATTGACAACAAGACTTTACCAACCAACCGAACCTTTGCTACCCCAAACCAAATGCTGTAGAAGAAGAGTATAACGCACTTTTTCGACGTTGAATATTTTCTTGAGTGCAAAATATGGGAAGAGTTTTTTTGCATCCTATGCATTTAAAATTAATGCCTTTCTCTGTGTTTGTACCCAAAAATTTTCAGAACAGTTTAAAGTAATGGATGCGAAATTCGACGTTAAAAGAATTTCATCAAGATGGTTAAGATATATCAAGTTTCAGAGAAGAAAACGAAAATGTTGATCTACTTAAAAATATAGTTTCTAAGTCAGTTAAAGTCCATCCATAACTCAAATCCAAGAGAAGGAAGTCACTTTATTTGTATTTTATTGAATCAAACTATCTGCTATTGTGGTGGTATCAATTAAATGTTAAAAATAATACACCTGGTCCTTATATTACTAAATCATTAAATAATATGAACGAAACAAATATTAATTCTATCTTATTTTTGTACAAAAGGAATGTCGACTCAGTATTTTGTTCCAAAAAAGCACAATAGCTTAGTAGGTATGAATAATGGTATCCGAGCGGTATAGACGTCAATACGGGAGCGAGATATAAATCTTTCAGTAATCGATGTTGCTAAGATATTTATTTATTGCTGTATCGACGCCAGGATCTTTGCCTCGTTTTTTTTTTCCTCTCTCACTTTCTATATTATAGCGAAGATTTATTGGCGTACCTCAAGCACTCTCGAATATGTGACTGGAGACTTTACTTTATTTATAGGATAAGAAGAAGTTTTTTAGGATCATAATTTATGCCATCGCGGAGGTCAACTTACAGCAATGTAAATTTTAATAATTATGTCCTGTATACATATATTTTACTTCGCTTTCTAGGAATTATGGATTCATCGTCGAATAACCGTACTAGAAAGGCTGCTATGGTACTTAGTGTTTGGCATGTTCCAATTATTATTTATCCATGGTCAATAGCATAAGCTAACAATAATGTCTTAAGTCATGTATATCCTTCTACTCAACCACTGTACAGTTATTAACTCTTCCTATAACTTTAGTGCTACTTAGAGTGTTATAAACAGAAAAAAATGTATTCGGATCACCGAGCTTTGAATTAGTTAAATAGAGAAGTGATGCTGGCCGTTTAGTTGGAAGATCAAAGTTATCACATTTGAGCCATAGGATGAGAAAGGGGGACAGGCTGGACGCGCGTATGGCCAACGCGATTGGTTACCTAGATGTTTGTGTGGTGTCTAGATATATGTGTATTACCTGTCACAACTAATTACAGAATACTATTAAATGAAAGGCAGATATTGATAAAAAAAATTATAATAGGCAAGCGTGTGCTTTCTATTCTGCTACATTCATAGTTCGGTGATTCGAAGCGTTTCCTACACAACTGATTCGCAAAATGTTTATAAAATAGATTGATCATATTAATGTACATATATTTAATATATTCATGTTATAGTCTAGTACTTATACATTATAATTTAGTATTTAAGAACTAGGTACCGTGTTTATTGGATAATGTATATTTTATAAAAAAATCATAAAAAATACGACAACCGCACGCGAAAAAAATAACCGTTAATTCTTTCCCGGGAACAGAAGAAAGCACTGATGAAACCGAGCCGCCTCCCGTGATAGCAGACAAGAATAATCAGACTTCTGGAATTTTTATACGATATCTTACACGTAAGTCAAACAATGTAATGTTTCTTTACAGGTACCACCTGCCGTCTATAGGGGAGAGCTGCATATCGCTGACATTTTTTAAAATATTTTTACATGGTGCTTCAAACAGAAATCTTGCTTTCACAATACATAGGGCTCCGAATATTTTAATTTGGTTTATTTATTGAAATATTAAAATTTTGTAATCCTTAAGGTTTTCTCCAGTTTTTTATAATACAAACAATTACAATTTTATGGAATTATTAAGCGACGGCCGTTTCCCAAATATTATTCGTAGAACTAGCATAATGACGCATCATTTGTATGAAACTAAGCGATCCATCATGTCAATATACTAGTTGTTAATTACAATTTTTTGTACTGTTTTTCAATGTTTTCTTAGAAATAGGAAGAAGAAAATTTGAAAAAGTTCACAACTAAAAAACGTGTGCGACGTCCGCCGGCTCGCTGGACTAACTATATAAAGCTAGTCGCCGGTAGCAGCTGGATGAAGATGGCCGAGGATAGAGGAGTGTGGCATGCCCTGGGAGAAGTCTATGTCCAGCAGTGGGCGAATGTGGGCTGTTGGATGGATTGATGAAAAAAATAATAGACGAACTTATATACACTAGTTTCCTAGTGTATGTGCGGTTTTTCTGGTGGTGCTGCATTGTGCTAGTTGAATAGTACGCGACCACAGAATTTGTAATTAGATGTACCCACCTATTAATAATAAACACAAATTCATTATACTAACATAAAACTCTATACACGCGAAAATTTAATTTCAACCGTACCTACATCCAATTTTATTTGCTTTATATCAATCTAGTACTTCACGCATCGGGATCGTCATAACGGTGTCATATACGGCATGCACATTTCCATTTAACTCCATCGCGCATCGGTCCATCGTAATGAAATGTGCCGCGGACAATAAAATTAATCTGGCCGTGCGTGAATCGATTATGATGGTGATATAAAATTTATCGTGATGCCAGCTGAGCCGGAATTCGTCGAATACACGTAGTAATAACGTTTATCTACGCTCGCATTGTTCCTGCACGGAACGGGACGCGGCGTTCGCTCCGTTTTCCGAACGCAATTCCCGTCGCGATTGGAAGACGTCGGATTACCCGCCAATTCCCAGGCCTGCTCTATCTAAAACGTTCAAGCTTAAATTTTTCGCTATATCATTCGATGTTTTTTCTTTATCTGTTTTAATTATTATTTTTTTATTTATTTCGTTGTGAGAAAGGAATTTAACTTCGTCCCAACCGGATGACCCCCGACAAACCTCATGTTTTTTTTTCCGAAATCCGAATAAAAAAAACCACACGTTCAGGTATCATACTATCGCTGTATGTTCAAATCATAAAGTAAATAAATTTGACAGCAGCGTTTGATTTTAATAGAATCAGAAATGGCACTTCACAGTATCGAAAATGTCAAACGAGATTTCTGGGGGGTGGGGGGTGGAGGTGCGGGGTGGAGACGGGCGCATGGGAACCTCATGGACTGAAACTCGCCATCTTGCACCAGGTAGCTAGAGTATGAGTGGTTAGACAGTAAACGCAGACAAGGGCTTCTAGTCTATTCGTACTTATATGGTTCAAAATTGTTCAAATGCAAAACAAACAGAATACAATTAGACAATTATAAACACAATCTGAATAAATGTAGAGTCGTTGAATACATATTAGCTGGTTACAGTCAAAGAATAATAAACTTAATACAGCGCTATTAACTCAGAACGAAAGCGGTGAAATTGGCAATCCGATTCGCGATGCCCGAGATATGGTCATTCGATGATTTACGCAGTACCGCGCTGCGCCCGTGGTCGCACATAACACAGTCTGCGCTCAGCACTTTCATGCTGTATTGGAATATAACTTGCACATTTTGTGCAACGAATGACCTATCGTTGTAACATGCTTATTTCAACACTAAGGTCGGACGTTAAAAGAATTTAATGTTTCCAGTCAAAATTTGACTTGTGTCGTTTAAGGATCTTAAAGTCGCCCACTACGCGTTCTTCTGATGTAAATACATGATAGATTCCTACATGATAGAAAACGGTGAGATGTTATTATAGTTATACACAGAACGTTAAATATATTTTTAATCTTGACTGTTATCGTTTCGACATATCAGCGCGTGTTTAATTCGGTATAGAGAAATGCGCTTTGCAATTGCGCTTCACTTCAACCCTCTTTCAATTTTATTCTATTCATTTTTCAAATGTTAGGTATATCTACTCTATAGTAAAAACATGCGGAAATCAATCCAACCCTTAGACTAATTAATCAAACAAAAATGACAAAAAACCCGTAAAAAGGCATACCTATAAAATCCCGTATGACCTAATTGTAACGATCGAAATATATGTGCTAGATAGGAATAAATCAATGCTATGTAGTTATGACGGGTATTCAGTTCACAGAGCTCGTCGTAGCTGAGTTATTTTCGCATATCGTTGCAATTCGCAGGCACGTCAGGGTCGACCTGCGGACGTGACCGACGAACCCCTGTCGAGGTATAAACACATTCGTCACGGCTTTTTTTTTGTATCGCGCCCATCTAGCGGGAGACGTGATTCAAAAAATAAATTTCCACGCATACAAATAGCTAGCACGGAGGTGTGCACACGCAGGCTTATTTGTTTTCAAAAGCTGTGATGTCTGTATAGATAAAGCATACGAGGTAATATATAAGCTTACACCTGTTTTCCAGAGGGGTAAAAAGAACCGGTGTGAATTTAGCGGCCACTATAACCCGACCAAATTAAAAAAACCTTCAAAGTAGAGTACGAAATCAAAGTGAAACGTTCTGTTAAATATAAAATTTACCCCTTAATAAATTTCAAGGGGTAGCAAATTACAAATAAAAAATTATTACAAAATTATTAAAATATCTATAACGGATCATTCGACGATGGCTACTGATACTTAGACTTCGCGTTGACATAATGTCATGTCATTAGCTTTGTACCTGCATGGATAAATGCCCTAACAAACAGAACTAGTCGCATTCATTTAGAATGAGTTTTAAATGTAGTTACTTTGTTACCCCTTACAATTTATTAAGGGGTAAATTTTATATTTTACAGAGCGTTTTACTTTGGTTTCTTACTCTAATTTAATGGCTTTTTAATTTAGTCAGTTTATAGAGACTGCAAATTTTTGGCTGCTAACTTCACACCGGTTGAAAAGAGATTATAAGTTCACCGCTTAGTGCGTTCCATCAACACTCATCAATAAAATATATCGCAAAATATGAAACATGTATAATATACGCTGGTTGAGTCACATGTTCGAAGGGAAACTTGTGTATTAAAATAATTATTGAGTATGAAATGGGGTAGATTGTATTTATTTTATTTTTATTTATATAGGACAAACAACGTATTGTATGTATAGAAGCTAGCTGTAGGCACATGTAACATGTACGAGTCACTACCGGTTTTGTTAGGCACAATTCAACAGTTTATTTTCAAGTTTCATATTAAGTAGTGTGTTTAAATAAGTATTTTTAAAAAAACAAACCGCTTCCGACTGATGGTAAGTCACGGAAAAACGGCTTTAATACAAATAATTATCCTCAATCTTCATTCTTTCCTTCTACGCAAAAGATAAAGCTTCGAGAAAGTATCAAGTATTATCTTAAATTAGACTGACTTAAAATCAACTAAATGTTTACTTTCAATTTATAATGTAATTTATTATGAATAGCATTCTTACATAATACCTTTTCAATTAACCCTCAAGTCCATAATGTAGTTAAAATGCGCATAATTGTAATTGTTTTTTTCCGAATTTACCGTACTTTCTGTGCGTACAACTTTTTTTTTTCTAAATATAACCTCTAATCTGCCACCTTCGTCAGACCTCTGACGCGGCGGTTGCCTTTCTATGAATATTTTAACTGATGCGACAGCCGCCAAAAATACGTTCCTCGTTTTTCTTTTATTAATACGTGCTATCGATTGTATATTTTTCGTGTTTTCAGCTCACCCCTAGAGGCTTGCCTCAATTTCATTTCGCAAATAATGAAATACGATTTTTTTCCATTTCGGAAATCAGGTTTTTAGGGAGTCATTTTGGGAAACCTTTTATCCGATTAATACATAGAGTAAATAAATTTGACAACAGCGTTTGGTTTTAATATAGTCAGAAATGTCACTTCACAGTATCAAAAGAAGTAAAACGCAATTTTGCGAGGGTGAAGACCGGCGCGGGGTGACCTCGCGGAATGAAACTCGTCATTTTGCACAAGCTGGCTAAAGTATGAGTGGTTAGTCGGTAAATGCAGAAGAGGGTTTCTACTCAATTCAGACTTTTATGGGTTAATAGTATGAATTACCAATGGAACAAATAGAAATAAAATTGAATTAGGTTCAAATTATAGGTTAATATATCGAATACCGGACAGATTTCGGGTTTTATGCAAATTTTATGCTGACTGGTCTTCATCAGCTCGCAATAAGTTTTATGACTAATTACATCCAGATTTTCATTCAGCTATCTAAATAATTAGAAACAAACAAATTAAAATTGATTGTAAATTTTATTTCGAATTTGTGTTCCGAGTGTTTTGGTTAAAAATGTACTCGTATACTTACCATAATTAAATCAAAATCGAAACCTCCAGAAGCTTAGTGTCAACACAATCCAACGTTAAACCGTTATCTACAACTTACTAGTGACCCACTTTCGAAATAACAATTTTCTAAACCCAATAATTTGACAATGACAAAGAGACAACGGGTGGGTGGTCCAGATAAGAATTTTGATATGGACGACACAAAATATGACTTATTAAAACAGTTGTAGGTACCTCAACTCTCTAATTCTCATTAATCATTCCTTCGACTCTATAACATAACAAATCAAATTTGGCTCATTGTCGTCAGTTTCGATACTCGAGACCTCTAGTGGGTATGCATAAAGGATAATTCCTTCGGGTCTCGAGTCGTCTCTTTAATTTATTCATAGTTGAAAATTGGGTTGCTACAAGGAATCGCTCCGTAACGAGCTGTTTACGTTGCTGACCGTACCTGCTTCAACTATTACTTGGTTCATTCTCGTATATTAATGCGATTACGATCACAATTTATCGTATGTACGATATCATGAATTTTAATATTACTTTATATAATCAAATTTAAATTTTCCCTTTCACATTTAACATGTTGTATGCATAAAATTATTATATAACGTTCTAGATCCTAGATCTTTTGATTGTCTAAGAGAATGCTAGGTACTGTTGGAGCACTATGTAAAACATTCATGTTCGTATTTAAATTTTAGTATTTTCTGTCTATAAATGCTGTTTCTGTTATGTTGTTATATTTTATTTTTATTTATTATTATTTTTCTATTATTTGATTATAGATCATTTATAGGTACTTGTACTTAATAGGTGTTTTTTCTGTGTGTCTAGACCCTCCCGAGATCACGATCCGCCCTCGAAATCTCCAAGTCCGGGCGAACGCGATCGCTGCCTTCTACTGCGCGGCCCGAGGCGACCCCATACCCACCATACAGTGGCGTAAGAACGGAAAACGTGTTTCTAGTAAGTATTCATAGTCATATATTTTTTAAATATACATAATATACATATAATGAATTCTGAATAGAATCTAAGATTTCTTTGTTTACTTGAGTGTAGCGAAATTTATAAATAACAAATATTTATACTAATATTTTATGATTATTTTCTATAAGCGACCGATATAATGAACAAATGGCAAGTTTATGTTATCTCATTTTCCCTATTTTCCCCTCCACGTATATATACAAGCAGTCGTACAGTGAGTGGCCTTTAGAATTCAACCATTTTTTTTTTAACTTTCATAACGGATCTAAGATCGACGTTCACCCCGCCCCTTGCTCGGGGCACGAGGCATCGATCTGGAAAAGCGAAATGCCAAAAATGTGCCCGAGAAGCAAAAAAAAAAAATCTCCAAAGCTGCGTAACAATTTCATCGGGATGTGTATGAAAAATGTAATGGCCTCAATCACGCGAGTAAGCGGATCCATAGCCCATGAAAGAATAATGACTGTGTCAATTTCCGCGCACACCTCGCCGACTTCTATATGCTCCCTAGTCTTTGGGAAATCGCCAGTATATTTGTGGAACTGATGTGTTGATATTGATTCATGCGTAATTGTTGAACCGTTCTTTTTTCCCCCTTAATTAATTTATTTTTGATACGTTTCATTTTCCATCTTTATATTAAGCCATCGTTTTTAAAAGAGTAAATATTTTTAGTTCATGAGAGTTAATAAGCTTAACTGAAATTCAATAAACTTAATAGAAAGTTAAAGTAAAAAAAATAAAGTTAATAATAAATATACATTATTACGTACATTATTCGGTAGTAATTATTCTTGGAATTTTTTTTTAAATTAATTTAAATGGAAACATGAACGAAGTTATGTAATGTAAATACAAGCTTATTGTTATATTTATTCATAAAATTATTTTACGACTTACTTAAACTTAAGTACTTAAGGCTATAGCTAATTTAAATGAATATTTTTTTAGGAACCAAAAATCGTATAAAGGTAAAATGTAAACACGTATCTACGGTGTCGTTGGCACGTAGATTGACGTAGAAGTAGGGCCCGCATGACGGATGCCTATGGCACCGCGCTCGCCTGATTTCGCGCCTTTTTTCACGCCCCTATATATTACAGGCATTATTTTCTCGACTTATATTCATGGCGACGATATTTCTGCACCTTTATCTTGCGTAGATTTATACTCGTGTCTTGTAATTGCTATAGAGAGAATTAGTATCGATTTTTTACTCCTTATCATCAGAATTTTGTATTAATTAATGACCTTTTTTAGTAATAATGGCAGAAGTATTTTGTATGTACTATGAAATCTAAACCCTCAACACATTTAGTTACTTCTGCCATTTTCGCACAATCACTTATAACAACAGAACCTTATGAACTAAAAATTAGAATTTATTAAAATTTCGTGAAATTATACTTTAAAAGAGATTTGTTTTTTTGGATATATTGAAATTCATTGACTAATATAGCCTAGCATAAAAATAATGCATTCTCGTCCACCTGACTTGAAACCCACCGGCAAATTTTTAAGCTACTTGATTACTTTGTTATTGGCAAATAACATTATTAACAATAATATCTGCATGCATTAGCTAAGACTTACAGTTTTTTCTGTCCATATATGTATAGTACCATAAACCTAGGAAAGGACAGCTCTGTGCCGCTAACGGAAAATAGGTTAGAATGTTTATGTGTGCTCAAGTAAACAAACGTTGACTGCAATAGATACTTGAAAAATACAGAGGGTGTTCTGAAGTGAACAGATTATTATGTCATAGATTGTGTAAGTGAGAATACGCGATATGTTACAAAATAATTGTATGCATTTGGAAAATCTTATCGAATTAAAGTTAAGGCACGTGAATCTTAAAATACGTCTCTAGATACAGTTCCAATCAAACTTTCTGGTGGATGTGAACGTAGGCACAAGTCGCATCGCAGTGACCATTGGAACTATCATCATCAGCCCATTTTTACCCCACTGCAGGGGCTTAAGCCTCCCCCAAGGTGAGGAGAGGGCTTGGAGCTTAAGTTCACCACGCTGCTCCACTGCGGGTTGGGAACTTTTACGACCGCCATCTATTGACAGCGTCCGGGACCGACTGCTTAACGTGCCCTCCGAAGTACGGTGTCAGTGATATTGTGTACTTAAGTCAGAAAAACTCATTGCTACACGCCCGGATTCGAACCATGGCCCTATGGGGCCTTATAAATTTGAGACCAGTTCGTTGCCCTCTGGGCTATCACGACATAATTGGATGTCCATCTCTTCACGGGGAATCTCACTTGGTGTGAGACATGTCTGAAATTATGTGTGCTGATTGGAACTATATCTGTAGTCAAAATAATGTCTTTACGGCGTAGTATATGTGCAATTGACCGAAAATATATTTTCATTAAAAAAATAAAGATTGGATTGTTCCTTTATATGTATGTAATAGTGATAATACCCACCTCACCGCTTTTGTCTATTTTCTATTGGAAATTAAATGTTTTACCGTGGAAATATCACCATTGCATTGCTGTCAATTTGGCTATACAACCTATGTAAAGTAGGAAGTAATCTTTCTCTGTTCCAATGTGAGTTATTATATCCGCAGCTTGAAAAGTTTTATGAAATGACTTTTCAATAAGAATATTTTCGTGGGACAAAGATGTCATACCTTTCAGCTTTATTTATGCAAAAATCACATCGGGTCGTTGCTCAGTTACGGCGTGAAGAAAGGGCGAACATACACACTTTTGTTTTGTGATATTACTTAGGATCCCTGCAAAATTTCATGTTGGTACGCATATGTACGCACGTACTTACCATATTGGTACAGATTCGAAAACCCATTTTTGCTTGTTATAGGTTGGATTTAGAAAATCGGTAGAATACGTGTTAGAATCATTCACTAACTAAATTATTTTTTCAAGGTCTCAAGTTACTACTCACGTTACTTTTAAGTGCCTATGTATTAGTTTTTCGCACTTTTATCATAAAAATTTGTTACATCTTTTTTGCTCTATTAGGAATTGTATTTTAAAATATTCCTTTTTCATTTAATTTCACATACATTATTTTTAAAAACCATCATACAAAATTGCTAGTTCCAAAACTCAGAAGGTATTTGGGCTGTGCGTTGATATTTCTGTCTGTCAATCAGTTTGTCAGTCATTCAGTCAGCTCCTTAGTTTCTTATTATATATCATAAACAGATTCGTTATTTGGAATATTATTTATCTTCATATTTGCAAAGAAAATATTATTTTAAATTTGAAACCGTTTTTCATCGAAAACACGCATTTTATTTTACTACATAAAAACTACTAACCCGTTTTCAAGTTACGTCACGTTTGATTAGTCTTTATTATATGCGGATTGAATTGATTAAATTTAATGAATGAATAGTATTATTATTATTAAATTGTTGTCGCTGATTGAGAGGTATACATTTTTGAGCCTTATTGATCATGTTCATATTTTCCACCTTGCTTCATACTTACAATTGCTACGAATAAACCAATTTACATAATATTAAAGTACAGCCAAATAAATAGGCGAACTAACAGTGCCGGTCCCATTGCAATCGGCTAACCCGATCTCGAGTTTTGCACGTTCGAAGATACATACAAACGAACGACCGATTCGGTATAATAGGCTGGATATGAATATTCAAAAAAGCAAACCACTACTGTAGGACTGATAGTGCGTCACATTTGTCACACTAGGCTAGTAGATTCGTTCTTGGATGGATTATTATGGCGTAATCTATATATAAATATGCGAACGAAAAGCTTTAGACCCCTTTTTGAGCACACTACACGCACGGAGGAATCTGAGATTTGGCATAGTTACAGTTTGTGTGGAGTAGGAGTGCAGAAAGCTGAAATCTATATACAGGGCGAGTTTTTAAGATGAGACTGTATGGCCAAATCCTAAACTATGAGAAATAGAGAAAAGTGTTTAAAAGGGTCGTGAGCTCGATTTTTGATTAAAAAAAAACTGCGTGTTCACATGTTTGAAAAATCGATTACTTTAACAGGAAATCAAACCAATCGATTTGATAATCTATATATAAATACGTGAAAAAAAAAACATTAGAACCCTTTTTAGCATACTACACGCACGAAGGAGTGTGATATTCGGCACAGTTACAGTTTTAGTGGAGTAGGAGAGTTGAAAGCCAAAATCAATATACAGGTTAAGTTTTTGAGATGGGACTGTATGGCCAAATTCTAAACTATGAGAAATAGCGAAAACTGTTCAAAGGATTCATAAACTCGATTTATAAGTAAATAACTGCATATTCAAATTTTTGAATCATTTGTTACTTTAACAGGGAATCAAACTACTACTAATTGGATTATTTATAAGTCAATACGTGAAGAGAACACTTTGTATTCCTTTTAAAGCGTATTACGGAGGAGTGTGATATTTGACATAGGTAAAATTTATAGGCAAACGGAGTGCCGAAAGCTGAAATATATGTGTACCTAATATGCGTTACAATTACTGTCAACCATACGAGTTTTGATGCAGTTTCAATTGACTTACTCTCGCCAATTTATTAGTAAGTACGGCCGAACTTCGACCGTTGGGCGACCACTAGTTATTTTTCAACCGCTATTGTATATTAATATTTTATATTAAAGATCTGCTGATATTTAATATAAACAGAATAACAGCAACTCGTCGTTGCTCCAATGTCTATACGGAGTGATTTATAGTTCCGATGATCCGTATTCATAGTGTGCCCCTCGAGTGTGTTCAACGCCTATCAATCTCTAGCATTATCCGTAACGGAGAAAGTTGAAAAATAAGTAAAGTGCGAGCTCTGAATACGGGTATATTTCACTTTAAGAGCCCTGTCTGCGGAATAAGCGTATCAATTTCTCTGCGAGTGGCTTTAGCGGGGCACGTGGATATTGTAAATGTGCGTTTTTGTATTCAGTTGGTCCAACCGAGCCACTCCTAGCCAGGTTTTAAATATTTCCAACACATTTTTATGTTTATCTTGCGCACATTAGTTTAGTCTAGATCTGTAAATGATCCTAAAATATTATATAAAATCTGGATTTCTTGCGATGTTACCTGTGTGTGCTGCTTGTACAGTTTGTTCTGTAGCCATAACCGTTTGGTTGATACGGTTATATGACTGAGATATGCCAAAATTTTAGCCTAGCTGCTTCCAAGGCCGTGAAGTTGTAGCGAGCCTTGGGAGAGGCCTGTATCCTGCAGTGGAGAGACACGGGCTGATGATGATGATGAAGTTAACTACCTACTCTTAGAATTTTGACGAAAGCGCTAACTTGTGGTTATCCCCATTAAAAAGTCTGAGCCTATTCTTGTCCTCGCCGCAATAGAACCAGTGAATTTGATAACAAATTATTTTAGAGATAAGAGAAATTTCACACACTGTTAAAACGTTAATTCAATTTACATTAGACCCGTTCTTTCTACTTAGTAGAGACGTGTACCTAAGAGCGATGTTGTTCTACTGGTAGTGATAGTGGTATATATATTGTACAGGAAAATTATAGTGTATCCATATCAGCCTCTTATGCCCCATTGCAGGGACTTAGGCCTACCCTTGGGATGAGGTTGCTTGGAGCTTAATCCACCACGCTGCTCCAGTGCGCGTTGGTGGATTTTAACGACCGCCATCCGATGACGACAACCGGGTCCGACGGCTTAACGTGCTCTCCAAGTCACGGAGTTAGTGATAGTTATGGTTCCTGGGACTCAAACCACGACCTTCTAAACAAGAAGCGGGCACGCCACCATTCGGTGGTGGTCAATCTTAGTGTATAGTATATCCTGAAACGTACTTCCTGAAAGTTATACCTATTCCTATACATGCAAATTTGGAACATGTTGCAAAATTTTGAACAATGCTCATTGACATCAGAACTAAATGACAAAGCTCTGTAAAACATACAAAAGTATTAATCAATTCAAAGCTCTGTGAGCTGGTGTTTAAAAGTTAGAAGACAGTCACATGTGACCAGATTCACTTAGAAAATGTGTGAACAAAAATTACTCAATAAAAACATCACCTTCGATTGATAAAGAAAATAAATTTTCGCGTACGAAGGGTTTGCTCAAAATGTTCTTTAAATTAATAATGTAGGAATTTCGAAACCTTTTTAGGTCAGCTGTCATAGGTGTATGTAAGTCGATGAAAATACAATATACGATAAAATGCGCGGTGATCTTTGATCTGTAACTTTTAAACGCGGACACAAAGAGCTTTGATCATACTGACATTTTTGACAAAAAACTTCGTAAATTGGTACCATCTTTGGCTGATGGCAATTTATGCTAACTGCATTTGTGCATTTATGCTATACCATTTGTGGCATTCTCGTTTGTTAATCACCTTTAATCTTTAACTCTAAAATGAATACTCACGATTCTCCTTTGGAAAGTATGAATTCCGATTTCTAAATTTATATGCATCAAATCGCTTTCAGGAGACAAAGTATCTTATTGAAATTCACAAATAAGAGCTCATACAAGGGGAAATCTTTATTCAAATAACTTTTTATTATGCGAGGAGATTGAGTAGGTACATATTCAAAATTTTCAGCGATACCTTTCGTACCTCATGCAGAGATATGTATTTATTTATTTTTATTGTCGTCGTTACTAACATTAACTGTACAACAATGTATTGCTGAATCTGATGACGTGAAACGCCGTTGTAACTTTATTACATCGTATGTTTCCTGTTCCTGAAAAAAGTTCAATATAAGCGCGAACGCGTTTCGTTTTATATATTTATTGAACAAAATATTTCTACAATAAATATTGTACGTATTTACCATCTAAGAAAAAAAAATCTATAACAAAGTTATCCTCCTTAGGTGGAAATGCGATAGACTAACTAATGGACTGATCGTGATTAATAACTCAGTTATCGCCGTATGATAAATGAACGCACTAGATGCTACACGTGTATATGGAATATATCTTATTTAGTGTAACACCTCTCTGAATATTGAAAATATAAATTATATCTTTTCTGGCGCACACTCAATTTGTTAATTATTATTAAAATGACAGGTTTAGGTATGGGTTTTCAGAAATTAAATACCTTTGCAAGGTTTATAGTATGGCTTTAGGTACTAACAATTTAAAAAAGAAAAGAGCTGCATTTTTTGGGTTCCGTCCAACGTTTGATCCATCAGAGCTCTATTGTTGTCACCACAATGTTCGTCTGTCTGTGAGAGGTTTCTGGTCCGTATATATGGTGATATGGATAGTTAAAAAATTCACAGCTTTGCTTTAAACCGAGGCGTGATTTTTGTCATTGGAAATGTTGTCATTGGAAATGACTTTCATTTCGTTGGAGTATAGGGCGTCATTTAGGAGTTTTGGAGATATCGGGATGAACGTGGTGTCAAAAGATGCAGCTCGGCGAGCTCTACAAGATGGCAAAAAACAATTTGGAAAAAGTTCAAAAACAAAAAAGTTATCGGCAAAAACTAAAAAAATCACAATTTTTTTCCCCGATTTTCATTTTGGGAGCCCGATATCTCGAGAACTAGGTCCGAATAAGAAAAAAATAAAAATACGGCTCGGGGTAATTAAACGGGGGATCGATTTAGACTAAAATTGTTAGAATCGGACAACCGGAAGTAGTAGTTAAAGGTGCCCTTAGTTGGAAGTCGGATATTCGTCGGTGTTACATTTCGTACTAATTCGGTTTGTTCGATTGAAATGTCCTAAAGAATGTTATATTTCGAAGTTTTAAGCTTATTCAGATACAGTTGTGTTATTTTTTTGCGAAATAAATTTATTTCGAAAAATATTGTCCAAAATATGTGTGTTTACTTTATTCCGTTAGGTTTATTTCCAATGTCGTAAGAAGTTCGTGCGAAAACAGGAGATCCGTTGATTTTTTTAATAATATTAATATATATACACATTATCTTGGTTTAATTTTTCGCAATCTCTATTAATATTCCGGGTCTTTGATACGGCGATATCCATATTTTTTGAAGATTGTGCTTGAAATCCATGTTGTTGGAGATATTATGTTCACTGCACCAAATTTTGTCGAGGATTCTGATACACGAAATCAGAAATTGTTTAGGTTATTGTGGGAATGATTTCAATGTGTCTTTATTCTCGACGCTTTGTTCTAATTCCTGAAGAACCACTTCAAAATTGGTGGTGTTGTAATCGCGTGAACCCGCTGACCGTTGTTATGACACCGCTATTTGATTCACTGAGTTTATTTATGATAACAATAGTTTGGGGAGGAAAAATGAAAACCGGTGTCGGCGGCACCATATTTATTTTTCAGTTTTAGTATTGAGTAGAATATTTATTTTGTAAGACTTATTGAGGGTAATATACGAAATTATTATTCTTATATGTTGTTGGATACAACACGCTGACAGTAAATTGAAAGTAAAGCCTTGAAAGTCCCGCAAATTATCCGAATGATGAAACATGGAATCGCTCCGAGAGCCGCTCGCTGTTTTCTGTGTTGAACAGTACCCGCGCCTTAAATCGGACCCTTCTAGGACCCCCTTTGGCAGGCTCGAAAATTGCCAATGGCCCGCGTGGCTTAGCCCTACCACTCCCTGTGTACTGTTTTGTGTTTCGACTCGAACGCCACAATCCGGGGTCGTTCCTCTCTCCTGCGCCAACCGCTTCGTTGCCAAGTTAGCGAAAACAAACAAGAAGGTCGTCCTTTTTTTGGTTTGTTTGAAGTGGTTACGTATGAGAGGAAATGGAGTGAAGACATGGAACCCAACATCTATGGGCTTTTTTATAGAAGGTGTTTTTCTTATGTTATAACTAGATATAGTGCAGAAATAAAACAACAGGTATCTTTCCGATTTGAATTTTTGTGTGCTCTGAATGTATATTACATAGTCAACACAGATTTTGACAATTATTGACCTTCATAACTGCTCCGAATTTTGTAATAATATATGTTTACCTACCAAAAGGCACTCTGTATGACTTATTTATTTTAACAAATATGTAAATTCATATTTTAATGTAAGTCATATTTTTTTTGTGTTTATTATTAGCGTGTCGTGATAGCCCAGAGCGCAAAGAACCTGTCTCAAATTTATAAGGCCCCATAGGGCCATGGTTCGAATCTGGGCGTGTACCAATGAGTTTTTCTGACTTAAGTACACAATATCACTGACACCGTGCTTCGGAGGGCACGTTAAGCAGTCGGTCCCGGACGCTATTAATAGATGGCGGTCGTAACAGTTCCCAACCCGCAGTGGAGCAGCGTGGTGGACTTAAGCTCCAAGCCCCCCTCCTCACCCTGGGGGAGGCCTGGGCCCCTGCAGTGGGGTAAAAATGGGCTGATGATGATGATGATGATGATTATTAGATATTAGAAAAGGATACATTTTTGCAATGTAACATTCAAAATTCAAAAGTATATTTACCAACATGTTAAAAAAATATTTTTATTGTCGTATTAAATTTGGGTTCGAAATGATCATAGAAGAAACTTTAAAACATTTCGTAACTTAAATTATAAATCAATCAAATTCAAGATTCTTGATACTGAACATTATCTTTAGATACAGAAATGTCCATAGTATTGCAGGCAATCTGAACTAGAGTCGGCGGTGGGAGTATATTATGACGATTTTCAATCATTGGGATAAATAGTTTAATTCTAGCCACGGCATGGCCAAGGCTAGTTTGTAATTTTGTAAGTATATTTTAACTGTGCGTTATTTTTACAGGTATGCAATCAAGGTATCAAGTGTCAGACATGGGCAGCGCGGCGGGCCCGGCCGCGAGCGGTGCTGTTTTACGTATAGAGCCAGTCCGTGCTCAACGCGACGACGCGACCTACGAATGTGTAGCTGAGAATGGCGTGGGAGACGCTGTTACTGCTGTAGCCACGTTGACTGTTTTTGAAGGTCAGATTTTCTATTTGACTAGGACTTATTAAATAACATAACGTTTAAATAAAAAAAGAAACCTTTTGAAAAAGAACAACCAGTAATAATCTACTTTCAGGCGTAATACAAAACAATTTAGTTGAGACACTGAATTATAATCATTGATGTTGTCACATGTTTTCTTAAAATTTTATGTAATAAATGAAACAGGTAAAATATTACAACAATGACAAATTGTACTAATTTTTGTAGTTAAATGAAGTTAAAATATTAATACAACATATTCGCGAATATGGCAGTACGTAAAAGGTTTTTACTGATGTATACTGACGTTTCAGACGAATAGTTTTTATTAATATCGAATCGAACATTGCCACAAAGATTTTCACATGGAAAATCTGAAAGTTTCAACACGGTTCAACATCTTTGAATGAGCCATAATTTTCACACGAAACCGGCCGACGCGCTACTCCTCGCCATTTTCAACTCGGCCACAGAATATCTATCTTCAACGATAACTGTGCAACGATCCCGCCTATGCATGTGTGCGTTGCCTTACCCGTCTCGAAAGAAACTTAATTTTAAGAGTGCGCAAGTACAGCACACGTTTGTAAGTTTCGCTAGTGCCTCTTTGCCACCCCGACCCGGCTCAGCGGAACGAGCTGCGACCACATAAACTAGCGGCCGCCGACAACGCAATCCCACTGAAATAACTGCACTACCGACCTTTCAATAAATAAGAATTAGGATCGCAGATAACGAACAATTCTAAATTGCGACTAATGGCGTCGCCCGGACAATTTCTGGGCGTAACGAGCGGAATTATTATTGTGATCGTTTAAGTTACGGATTGGAGCGCGGCGCGACGTTAATTGACGTCTTAAATCGCGATAATTGTGTCATATTTCAGAATGGCAGACGCGGGTTGCCGCGTGATGTGGAAACGTATTTAGTCGTATTTAAATGTTCTTACTCGTTCGTGTTAAATTTATTATTTGAAACAAAGACCTACCTGATCACAGCCAAGGAAATTTCATCGACGCTACATCTATAAATACGTATGGAAATCAACTATTGTAAAATCAACTAGCATATAGAAACATAATTAGGTAAACAAATATCTTCTTCTTCCATATGAAGGGAAATTCAACGTACGGTGAGATGCAATTAAATTAGTCGTTGACATCCTAAGGAGAGCCATTGACCAATCATGTGACAGTATTCGTCTTCAACTTTAGAAGGCGTTTAGTCCGCATTGCCAACATTTGACTAAAGCTGCACCAGGTCTGGTACACTGCACCTAAGCTAAGTAGCTACAAGTACAATGTCGGGCCATTTAGTGGTGCAGACAGGGATAGGGCAATGGGAAAGAGAGGGGGCTGGCGGCTTGTAAGCACTTATAGGTGAATTTAATACTTACGAAAATTGCGTTGTGTAAGCTAAATTACAGTTTATTCCATCGTGCCGAGAGTCGCTATATTATATAAATAAATTCGATGTAAATAAGTTTTTTTTGACAAGTAGGTATATAAAAGAAAAGTTATGGGCGAGAACATTTCAAAACTTTCATTTAAAAACTGAAAAAGTAATAAAATAATAATAATCTCTAATAATTTGACATCTCAAACACGGTCATCTACTCTTAAACTAAGCAGAGTCTAGAGTATGTGCACTAGGCGACTGATAAACACACTAGAATACTTTTTTAGTGATACATACATATTATAAAAATACTACGCTCAGCACGGCACAAGCCGCGCGACATGTTCATGGACAACATTTATGTCTCGGCCCGTGACCTTTAATTCTGCAGTTGTGTTTCCAACCCCTCGACCAAATCTCAAATACCTGGGTGTTACCTTTAATCTTCGGTTAACTTTCAACCATCATATAAAACATACCCGCAACTGTGCCGCGTTCTACCTCGGTTGTTCACACCCCATGCTAAATCACTATAGCAAACTTTACTATCACAGTAAGGTGACTTCATACAAAATGATATCCGTTCCTTGCTCACTTATATGAGCCCCAATTTCGCCCACATGCGTCCGACCCTCATTAAAACCGTCTACAAAACAGATTCATGCGAGCTGCTATTGATGCTTCTTGGTATATGCGTAACTTCGATCTGTATAAAATCTTGAGGTCTCTACAATAGCTCAACATCTAGGATTGCTGTAGTGAAACTATTTCGTGTTTACCTCAAGTTACCGAAATCCTCTAACAGCGTAGGCCTACCTTCGCTATTAGAGGATTTACCTTATTAACGTACGAAATAAATTCTGGTGGAATCAACGCCGACTCAGGCGTGTTCTCAACGACCCCGACGGCGATATGCATGAATTCACCGCCTTAAATCTTCCTACGGACCCCATATCGCCCTCATCGCACTTTCTACCGCGCTCTAGAAACAGAAACCGGTCCAGACATAGACGCAAACTAGGCGTGCACATTCGAGTTTACAAGCCTACTCGCTTTTTTTTTATTCTAATTATTTGGCGCTTCAATGCTATATAACAATTTATTTTTTTTTTCGTTACAACGTCGCCGACCCACCGCTGCAGCGGCTGTTCCGTTTGATTCCGTACTCGCATGGCTCGAGGCTTCCCGCCTAATAGCGAGATGTCCAGGAGAAGGGTTTAGTGGGCGCAAACTCCATACCAACTTCTGTCTGTCGCCGCATTGCAAATATCTGATCGACCAGACCTCTCGTCCTACCCAAAAAAAAAATATCTAAATCGGTCTGACATTGACTTTGTCAAAGCCCAAAACGTTTTCAAGCCAACCTAAGTCTAAGTTGACGCCTATTCCGTCAGACATTTACTGCTTTCGTCTTTAGCCTTTTGGGTTCAACGAAAATTTTTACATTCCAAGGGTATTCCAAAAATATATACTAGCGCCGACGGCGCCAAGTGTAACAATATTCGTTTATTACACTATTCTATAAAAGAGAATTTCAGCTACACAGCAATTTACCATAAACAAATTTAAAATTTCGTTGTCGCCGGCATTGTGTGTCCGAACAAACAGCTCGGGGCGGACGCAAAACTTGCAGAAATATGGTCGCTCTGAAGTTCGCGCAATTGTGTCGAGTTTGTGATGCAATTGAAAACTTCTATCATAATATAAAATACAATTTTTAATATTTTAAATTCATCTAACGAAATGAGATTCTTTGTTTTTGTAATAGTGTGTATTATAAGTAAGGCATGCATTTTATTAAATAAGTAAAATTTAACATTTCAGTAAAATAAAGGAGGAGAGATAGGGTTAAACATACTAAAGATAAACATAGATACTGGTACCGGGTCATGGTTGTTATATGTATGTGGTGTCTTCGCTTGGTACCCAAAACACAAGCCAATGCTTAGTTTGGGGCCTAGACGTTGTTGTCATGTATACGTTATTATTATTATAATTTTTTACTGCCAACGCTTTTCGAAATATATTTAGTATCACTTGTTCGTCCCTCTTGCGGTGGAAGATGCTGGCTGTTGGGGGATTGAAGCCAAACGTTTCGTCGCGAGCATCGGCCGTCGTCTAAAAGAGAGGGGACTCGACCCCTGTTCCGGTTCCTTCCTGGTGCAAAGAATTGCCATTGCAATTCAGCGCGGCAATGCGATGAGGGTCATGGGCACATTTGCGTCGGGGGCGACGAGGGGTGGATTATTGGATTAGTTTTATTTTTTATTATTATTTTTTTTTCAGATAGATTAACTATTTTAAAAAAGTGAGATGGTTCATTTATATTTAGTATCAAGGTAACAAAACTTTTCGAAAATGTATATTGAACGTTAGTTGAAAAACCATTTTTTACTTGGGCCGCTAAATAATGAAATGTTAACTAATTTTACTATGGGCTTTTAACTATGTTTATGTATTAACTTTATTCACATGCTAAATTACAATGTGATATGGCTCCCTGTTCAATTATAAAAGTTAGGTTTGTGATAATAATAATAATAATAACGTATACAACACCACAACTACTAGGCCCCAAACTAAGCATTAGCTAGTGTTTTGGGTACAAAGTGATATTTAGACACATGGATGGATTAACAGATTAACAGGTATCGTATAACCCTTTTAACGTAAGGAACCTAAAACATACCAGTAAAACATAATTTTTACTCGAAACATATAAACTCCAAACAAACTCAGCTCAGTCCGAAACGCCGTAAAACGTTCCCCCGCCGCAAAGTTTACCGAGGCGATATTTTCCCAACTCAAGTTGGAGAATACATATGTTGCTGGTTGGTTTGTGTCTGTGTGATTTGTTATTTGTTCTAACCGTGGCGTATACTGGTACGGTATTGTTGATAAAAATTGCTGTCACGAAATAATGACAGCATTAAAAATATTTTTAAACCCGAATCGAAATTAATGTTTATACTTTTAATGTTGATTTTTCTATTAATGGCGTACGTATACTACTTTTTTTAACATTTATTTTTATCGTTCAGTACCAAACCTAATAAATAAAACGTTCTTCTTCATCATCATCATCAGCCCGTGTCTCTCCACTGCAGGATATAGGCCTCTCCCAAGGCTCGCCACCACACACGGTCCTCCGCCTTCCGCATCCAATTACCCAAGGTGCTTTAGGTCATCAGTCCACCTGGCCGGGGGCGTCCAACGCTTTGCTTCCCGGTACTTGGCCTCCACTCGAGAACTTCTCTACCCCATCGGTTGTCGGTTCTACAGCAAATGTGACCAGCCCATTGCCACTTCAGCTTGCTAATCACTTCGGCTATGTCGAACAACTTTAGTTCTCCGACAGATTTCAGTATACCTGATTTTGTCCATCAAAGAAACACCGAGCATAGCCCGTTTCATAACACGCTGAGCGACTTTAAATTTGTGGACCATTCCTGCCGTGAGAGTCCATGTTTCGGCACCGTATGTCTTTTAGGCAGGACGCATTGGTTGAAGACCTTAGTCTTCAGTTATTGTGGTAGTGGCGACGAGAACAGACGACGGAGCTTCCCGAAAGCAGCCCAGCCCAGCTGAATTCTTCGGTCATCATTACACTTTTGCCTCCCGCAAAATCAGATTGATAACGGAATTTCATACAACGCGATACATGTCGCATTTATATATTATTATATGTTTAATGCAGTTTTACCTCTATTATTTATTAGAGTTGTAACAATAGATTCATCAAGCTAGTGTACTAAAATATTTGATTGCTGAACAAGGGGTCAACATAGTACATTCCCGGCGAAGATGAAATATTGAATGAAATTAGGGCGTAGCGAAGAATTCCATAACAGAATCCTGGAGAGGTACACAATTTTGCTTCTAAAGTAAACACTCTGCTCTTTACTTGCCCTTCGAGGAAAATAAATAGGACAACACGTTTATATGAATTCTTGTATTTTAATAACCATAATTACATTTTGTTCACTTACTAAAAATTAATAGACATTAGTGCATTTTGTAAAGTTAATGTTATAGTCATATTGAGAACTGTTGTAGTAGTTGTTTTAACATAAGTATTCGCATCGCTTTGTGGAGGAAGTGATGTTTTCCTGGTTTTGACGTAGATTCTTTTGAAGTAGGCAGTGCAGTGACGAGTGTGTCCAAAAAGCAATAGAGGTTTGAGATTTAAATTCTCAATAATTCGACTGTTTGCTTTATTCTCTATATAGCGTTGAGTTACTGCACCAGATTCATATTCTCTGTGTCGTTTTATAATATTTGGATCCGCCTCAGAACCTGCAGAGAACGGCAGACGTTCTCCAGAAACAATGTCCGGTATACGATGCGGAATTCGGGAGCTTTGAGTAATTTGCTGTTTATCTCCGCAAAGTACTAATTTTATTTTTCCCGTAAGAAAAATCGATTCGTTTTCACGTCAAAGGGGCGCAGGTCCTGGTACGAGTATCTCTCTACTGTCTTTACGTATTCGCTGCGGATGACAAACGATCTATTTTTGTTTTTGTATCCCACAAAACTAGTAGTAATTGATGCTAGTCCTCATGGCCATCATCAACTGATATTTTTATAAGTTCGTTACCACGATAGGCATCATTCACTATGAAATTCAACGCTACTAGCAGATTCCATATCAGCCCATTTTACCGCACTGCAGGGGTTTAGATCTCCTCTGGAGACGAGGGTGTTTGGAGCTTAATCCATCATGCTGCTCCATAGCGAGTTGGTGGACTTTAACGACTGCCATTTGATGGTGGCAAGATACTTGCAAGATACAGAATTTTTATCACTTAGATATTTGGTTATACGAAAATCACGAAGTCTATATATATAAACACAATACAATTAAAATAATTTTCTCACTTTTATGGCAGAACAGATGTAATCAGGTGCCCCTTATAAAAAAATTCACCATTTGGGGTGGGCAACATTTTCGCCTTTTTTGACGTGTGGTCTTCAGAGTTCTTTAAACATGCTACTAATTCCTATAAAATGTCATACAATACCATGCCTTTGACAAATATTCAATGTTTAAACCGGTTGCTTTTAACATTGAATGTTTCAATAAATCGTATGTTGTTTTGATTTTCACAACTAATAAAAATAAGTCAGAAATGTTGATACTAAAAAAGACTTCGCGCCCTCTTGAATTTTTTGTAAGCCTTCAAATGTTCATCTCGTTATTCTATAGGCAATACGTAATTTATGACGTTTTTCACGTCGATCTATGGCTTTTCTGTACTAATTACTGAATTTCGTCACTTGAGAACGACATTCGCAACTGAAAATTATTCCTGAAATTCTTGATTCTGTGTGAATTCTTGATAGTGTGTAATTGAATGTGAATTTTTACCATGTGACGACCTTAATTTATACAATCGAAAATAAAAAAATTTTACTTAAATGCGACACGTGAAGTTAGGCAAAGAACATTTGTGAATGTGAAATCTTTAAAAGAAAATTAAATCTGTAGTCTCTCTCAACCTTACCGGCTGGTATTATTTCATAATAAATACAATTTACAAAACTATTATCAGCCAGTATCATTTTATATTAAAAGTTTTTTCAGTACTGAAATATAATATTACTGATTATGAAGTCATTAAAATTAATTAAATTTTTATCTTTTAGTTTATAGTCTTACAAATTTTAAGTTTATAAGTATGAAGGACTATTATTGATTTAATGTATATTGATATGTTTCACTATTCTTCTTTTGAAAATTGACATCTGCCTGATTAGTTTACATACCTACTGAATATGAGAAGGTTATCGTGTTTACAGTTGCGCCTCGTACAGTAGAACCAGAGTGGTTAAAATGAATGTTAAATTTTAGTAAAAGTATCGCCATTTGACTGGCTTAACAAATTGTCGCATATGTGCTTGGGACAATCAGAAAGGAACTGATGCGTTCTGAAGTTCACCAAGAATTCAGGCTGCTGGTTTGGCGAACTCGAAAATCAGCGAAAAGTATTATACTACCAGGTGTCATCGCTGACACGTGTAAGAACAATAGGAATTGTAGTCAAAAAATTACGAACGTAACATTCAATTTGGATTGTATTACTATCTGTTGTCCCTTTCACACCTTATAAAAAAATCTATCCGTACCTGTTCACGTAAGAGCGAGTCTATCCTGAGAAAAAATCATAGCAGACGAAAATTGTCAAAATAAGTCGTTTGTGTACTTAAGCATTACCGGTTAGAGTGAGCCGTTTGCTCGACTCTTTGTCAATATTTACTGGCGCCGCGGGCACCCAAACATCGGCTGCATTTTACTTACGAAATTCAACACAGTCAACAGAATTTGCCGAGTAACAATAATATAACTTGTAAAACGATAACAACGCATGTCAAACTGGAAAACTAGGGTTCCACCGTATAAAACCTTACGTCATAAACTACCGTCATCAAGCAATTTTCATGAGATAATAATCACAATTATATCGTTTAAAAAATATCTTCCGATCGTCAGCCTTGGCTTCCTGTTTCGGACCAGCCTTAGGGTTGTCAAAATTATGTGACCACCTACCAGAATGAAATCTGTACGTGGGAAGAGAGGTATGTTAGAGAATAAAAAAACATTTTCTGCCACCGTCAGCCTGGAGACTTCCAAGTTCATATTGAACTTATTTTAGGCATTATTGTGGGTGGTCAAAGTTACGTGATCACCCACCTGAATGAAGCTATTTGCATTTTTACAAAGGTCTATCACAAGTGTAAAAGAAAACTTTGTCTGCCGAACGTAAACGGTTGAATCAAAGTTTGTAGACCTCAGTTATCTCACCACCTACCAGAATGAAATTTTTTTTATGTGAACAGAATTAAGTCACAGATGAAAAAAACTTTGATTGCTCTCCGTTGGCATCTATGGCGCACCTCAGTTCATATGTAAAAGTTTAATTTTGGTAGGAGATGACGTAACTTTGCCGGCGCACGACAACCCTAGCTTTGTTCCGAAGTCTTAACTTTCGAGGTGGACGATCGGCAGACAAAGTTTTTTTTACATCTGCGACCGCCATCTATTTATATGTAAAAGTTTCATTCTAGCCGGTGATGATGTAACTTTGTCTCCTCATGACAACACTAAGAATGATCCGAACTTGGAACCCTCCGAGTCAAGGGACGGTAAAATATTTTTTAGTTGTGTAATATTAATATTCCATTTTCATTCATTCATTTAATTTAACCAACCCGCATTGGAGCAGCGTGGTGGATTAAGCTCCAAGCCTCCTCATCCCGAGGGAAGGCCTAAGCCCCTGCAGTGGGGCATTAATGGGCTGATAGTAGTAATATTTCATTTTCATGAAAATGATCTGCCGGACTAACATACACGCCTCTGTCGACGCGTTATCTTGTGTCTAAACGACATAGCTTTTTGTGTGACATATAGAGCTATTTCGTTTCGGTATTAGATAATGCGTCAATAGTAATGCGCGCTGCCGCGACGCGACATGGCAACTTTTATGTAATAATATACTACATGATTGCGTGGATATTGTACGTTAACAAAATTTATAGCAACATTAGGTACTATTAGAGCTATATTTTCGATGTAATTAACAATACTTATTAGATAGAATACAATTTACATTACACCATAATTAGCAACTATTGTTCTTCCAGTTCGCACCTGTTTTTTTACCTGTTCAATCATGGAGATCAATCACATCAATACCCCATTAACAGTACTTATGATTTATTTTGTTTTTTTATTTTATTGAGTTCTTCTGGTCTTATATTTCAGGTTTTGTTGACATTTGATATTATTAAATCGTATTCAAAAAAAATAAATTGCTGAGATTTTTATATCGAAAACATTAAAATTAAAACTTTAATTAACATCTTAAGAGTTATTATTTTTTTACGTCGATTATAAGGTAAAATATATTTATTTTTATTTCACTTGTTTTAAAGGCACACAATTTAAATAGTTTTTTATCTATAACGGCATTTCGTCGTGGGTTTGTAAAAATTTAATTTTAAAGATTGGGACGCCTAATAACCATAATAATGAAAAAAAAAACGATTTAAATATACGTATCTATTGCAGCGCCCCTGGCGCCTTAAAACCGTAATCAGATCTGAAAATCTGCTCTTGAAGTGACACCTATGCAAAATTAAAAACCGCATCGAAATCGATCGAGTAGTTTTTGAAAAAAATGGTAACACATATGTACAAACAGACACACAACCTCTTACCCTAATATACCTACGTGTATACCGTCTCCGTCCCAATGTGGGTAAAAGTAATACTCAATGAATTACGTTTTATCTCAAGTAAATAGAAACATATATAAATATTTTCTTATACCTTTGTATATAGCTCTTGATATATTGGTATAAAAAAAAATTTAATACTGTTTTGTTTTTCCGCAAACATAATATGGGACATTAATATTCAACATTAAAACTATAGTTTTAATAACTAACATATCAAAGACATTGCCAAGTAAATGCGTATTTTGAAACTACCGAATGTATGATTTCAATGTAAATCCACGTCCATAATATTCATCTCATCTATAACTTCACAATGTTATGTTACTCTTGAAGCCTTGTATCCCTTTAAATTTTTCTTCTCTGGCTTGTCCTCCCACTTTGGTATTTCGCAAATTAAGAGCTTTTTGAATCACGCATCAGAGAAGATTCCGTAATTCGTTTTGTATGTTAATAAGAAGTATTTTCGAACAAGTGATGCCTCTATAACTTCTAGGATAAACTCGTATATGAGGCAAATATAAATTAACGAATGGATATTTTGAATGTGTAAAGTTTACTTATAAAAATTGGTACGTTTATAAAGCTACAAAAATTATAAAGTGTTCAATTCATTGACGTAACAGAAAAAATCGGTTAGCGATAGTCGGTTCTCATGAATTAATTCAAAGAGAACGAAACGTAATTTTAATAACCACAAATATAAGACGACGATTTGTATTATTATTTTTTTGTCGTATTGTCGCTACAAAGGATAAACTATAACAGAAAATATTTTTCGTGTTGTGTTCCATTAGGAGGAGTCGCACAACAATGTTTGAATAGAAATATTCCTTTTGACGAGGGCGGCTCGCGACCGCGATATTTACTTCAAACGAACGAGGCAACGGGAAATCTGATTTAAGTTTACCTTCAACAGATATCGCGAGGACAGTGACTCCGGTTACTTCAGGTAATACTTGGAAGGCTCACAAACTCTGGGAATATTTGTTGTTATTATTATTTTTGTAAATTTATCCTCATTATTATTTTTAAGCAATTTCCATTAAAATACTAAAAACCAATTATAAACGTATCTAGTTATTAGGTGATTACAATTAACTATGGAGTTACATAATGTCGTAATAGCCCAAAGCGCAACGAACCTGTCTCAAATTTATTATGAGGCCATAGAGCCATGGTTCGAATCTGGGCGTGTACCATTGATTTTTTTCTGACTCACGTACATTAACTATCACTGACTCTGTGCCTCGGAGAGCACGTTAAGCAGTCGGTCCCGGGCACTGTCAATAGATGGTGGTCGTTACAATCCCCAACCCGCAGTGGAGCAGCGTGGTGGTTTTAAGCTCCAGCCCCCCCCCCCCACAATTTTTCTCACACCCGAATTCTTTCTTCACCCCCGCGAAGATTGACAGTAAGTTTTCATAATTTTTTTTACATAAGTAAGTGGACGTCACCGTAACAATTTTCATTGAAAGTACTTACTAAGTGCATTTAAGTTCTAGATACATCAGTTGGTAAATCAAGGTGATATGTCTGAATGCTTTTCAACCCCCGATGTCTGAAAGTGAGAGATGTTGTCTCAATCTGAGGCTTTATACGAGGTGTTCTAAGTGTGTGTGTCAGTCTGTCTGTGTGTTTGACTGTGGCGTCGTAGCTCCTAAGCGGACCGATTTTAATGCTGTTTTTTTTAGTGGATAAATTAGTTCGTTATAATTCATGAAAAATGTTTAGCCGTTTGAAGATCTTTTCTAGTTGATGAAGGGATTTTAGCAACTTTCACATTTTTTATCGATTTGAAATTTGGTATCCTGTTACTTGAATGAAATTTCAGCAACATAATAACCTTAATTTGATGCTGTAGCATCACCTGGAATCTGTACGATATCCAAATCCTCACCAACTTGAAACGTAGCTATCGTGTGGAATGGCCTCAATAAATTATAGATACATAGTGAGCAAGGTCTGATAATGGAACAGGAAAGGAAAGTGATTATTAAATTGTTAAGGGATCCTAAGTTACTATCACACGTTCAGTCGATATGAAATTCAGGTATACGATTTAGTACGTTATGTTTGTGGGGGATTAGTGCATGTATATGTAAGTGAATAAAAGAATGAATGAGTGAATAGGGATTGAGTGAGCGAACCAACACGATTTGATGTGGTATGATATTGAATATAATAAGGCATGGTTGGATACGGAACGAACTACGAACGTGGAAAATGATTAAACGAGATTAAGCTAATGGATGATTATGATTTGCTTATGATTTATTAAGATAAAGTATAATTAAATGTTTAAAATAAACTTTAAAAATTTTGAAATAAAAACCAAATTAATAATTAAAAAAAGCTCCGACACATAAAATATTGAGTATTGATAAAAAAACATTGGGAGAGGCCTAAATCCTGCAGTGGAGAGACACGGGCTGATGATGATGATGATGACATAAAATAAACTTAAATTTTTTAAAGACTGGAACGGTACAGGTATTTTGATTTTCAAATGATTTTCGATCCTTAAGGACGTCGAGGACCAAAAAATGAACATCATACATAAATGAATAAAGTACCTAAGCACCTATATTTATATTTTGTGATGTCACGTAACGTAATAAAAGGTAGTGTTTATATAGATGCCCTCGGAGCCTTTTAGAATCAAAATAATGTGATAATTATTGAGCCTGAATTATTTCAAACGTTTTAAATGTTAGAATTTTTCGTTGAAGGTTTTTTTCAATTTAAAATTGAATTATAAAGACAATTCGACGACACTGCCGCTTAAAGGCAAACGCGAAGAAAACTTTTCATTTCCGCTTCCGTGTGAGAAGAAATAGTCCGTTATTCTTTAATGTATTTTTTTTTATTTCTGCCTCACTAGTATTAAATATATCTTTCTGTGAAATCTCATAAGAAGAGAAATGGATCCAGTAGTCTACATAATTCGACTTTATCAGCCACAAAACCATAATGTTATGACAGAAATGGATCAATTTTATTTAGTATTATGATTTAAAAGCATAGAACGGCATTACATAAAATAATGAGTTCTTTCCATCGCGAATTCACCCGAATCTACTTTTACTGGTTTGTAAAAGTTTAGAGCCTTCTTGGAGATAAACTGTTGAAACGGGCTAACAGACGAAAGGTCAAAAGAGATCACTAAATCTCTGTTGAAGTTTTTTGTAGACTCTTTTCGGGTGAGCTAAAAATGAATTTATGGAACACAGAAAATAGTTTGTGCCACTTTTTACGTCCTCGCATTGTATTATTTTAATATTATACTTCTACAATATTGCATTGACTTTGTTATATATTATTACTAAATACAATTATTATTCAATCAAGAAAGAAATCAACTTCTAATAGATAGACATTGAGAGAGTATACCAAAAAGAAAATGTTTTAATAGACGATTGTTCTGTAAAGCATATTGTAGCATAATTGAAAATTTGCGATTTTTTTTTTAAATAACTTATAAGTACATTTAGCTGTGAATACGTATCACAATGTCTTATTCATAAATTTTTTTTTGATTTTTATAGATTGTTACAAAAAGTCAAAAACACGCCTTGGCTGTTTTCGATTTCCTTTGTTAATGTTAAAAAAGGAATCTAACTAATCTAAGGGCTGTATTTGTAATTCCATGCGAGTAAAGAAATTGCCTATGCAACCTATGCAACAAGCTGCCGAATACATATTTGACATGTTATATTACAAATGGTTTTAGAAACTCTTCTAAAAAAAAATTCATTTTAATTAAATGTATATTATAAGTTTATATAAAACTTCTAGAAATGGATAGTCTTTGTATGTTTCCATTTCCGCTTCCACCAGCCCCTTATGCTCCATTGCAGGGGCTTAGACTTTCCATGTTTACTGTAATTTAGATAGTGTTAGGAAATTTATAAGAAGGTGCTCCATTTTAGCGTGTGTTAAAAAAAATTAGGTATTTCGTTCTATGTCTTCTTGTTTATATTTATATCGCGTCTGTACTTTTTTGTATGCTCAGAATTTCGAAGAGCTGCGTAGGCATGGCTGTAAGACTAAACATGTTCGCTAATAGAGTAATGTTAACGATTTTAATTATAATAGGTAATTGCCACTGTTGTTCCTATGACTGTTGTATTATGAAAAATACAACAAATAAAAATATCGAGTATTGATTAAACGAGAACACTGAAAATATTTTTATTTTTTGTTTTTACGAAATATCATCGACCAATGAGTTCATTTGATTGCAGCCGGTGCTCTTATTTACATAGCAAGTCTGACAGAGGTCGCGTTTTTATTACACGGCGAACGAACAATCACTACTATAAAAATATGAATTTTGTACGCATTGATTTTATTGCGATGTTTGTAAAATTCTATTAGTATTGTTTGACAGTTTTCATTTCATTTATTAAATCGCCTGATATGGAATAACAAACGATATTACTTAATGAAAACTTTTCATGTGTGCGTAACGGAACAAATAAAACTGAGATTCTATATAGTTTTCCACAGAAAATATTAAGCCGTCATTTTCTGTTACCTTTTCGAACTTAATGATTGCTTCTAAGAATTTTTCAGATTTCTCTTCAGTTGGTTAAAAAATTACAAGGGGTAAATATCGCAAACCATTTCAATGCCTGATTCGCAAACGAGGCTTCAAAATAACAAGATGCTTATCTCTTTTCATTTGTAAAGAAATGCTAATTACACTCGATCGATAGAGTGCACAATAAAGCTTTCCCAACTCTATATTATATGGAGCGAGGTGTATATTTTGACATTTAAATATTTTTTATGTTATACATTATGAAGATGTGTTTGGAATTAGAATTATAGAAACTGTAAAGACACAGAGGAACTATCGACTTGTCAAAGGTCGTAAAGGTTACTAATTTGAGTATGGAATTTTAAAAATTTTAATATATATTTACTGTCGTGAGTGCTCTTCTTAAATATATAGTTGTAGGCCATTATATAGTTGTAATATGATCAAAAATATGATGTTTCAGGGAAGCCTTTGCTATTGTGTAGAATGAACTCAAAAGTCTGAGTTCATTATAAGTTTCGAACTCGGATTTCGAGCGAACCACAAAAATATACGCAAAATAAAAATATTTATAACTTCTTTAAAAAAAATTAAAGAATATTAGAAACTTTTTTCTCTAAAAGAAGTGAATAATTAAATGACTGTATATTTACCTCACAATGAAAATTTAAAGAAAATTTGGCATTTTGGTTTATCGTCGTGCATAAATGTGATTATTACGGATCAAGCACAACAGTTGATCAAAATCTTAAATTTTGTTATTCTTAAGTTGTGAGGTAAAAAAACATTTATTTATTTCATTCTTTTTAAAGCGTCAAATTTTTTGTTAACTTATATCTAAAATCTTTTTCGTAGTGTGATTTTACAAATTCTCATTATTTTTATTTATTTATTACTTTTAGAATATTAATAAGTCTGTGCTCAATATTACAAAGTTCATAGTCTGAAGATAATCATAAAAAATTGTTTCAAAGTAATATATCTACTACAGCACCTCTTGACCTTTCTTTACCGTAAACTAATGTGAAAATCTACTCTGAGATGCTACCTATGTAGTACAGTGAACCACATAAAAACTAGCCCACCTGTTTTCCAAACATACATCTACTATAGCGTCTCCTTGTAGCCTGTAACCGTATAACATATTTAAGTAACTGTTCTAAAGTGATAGGTACTTATGTAATGCAAAAAAACTATATCAAAATCAGGCCAGCCGTTTGAGAAAAACATATCTACTGAAGCGCCTCTGGTTACGTATAACTGTAAAACAAGTCTAAGAAACTGTTTGAAAGTGAAACGTATTTAATGCCGAAAATCATATCAAATTCAGCCCAGCCATTTAAGAGAAACATATCTACTGCAACGCCTCCTTCTGTACTATAAGAGTAAAATGTGATTAAGAATGTGCTCTGAAGTCTAATAGTTTTTCAGGAAAATAGTAACAGACATCTACACAAACGAACAAACATACAACCTCCTACCCCTAATGCATATACTGTCTCCTTCCATCATGAGTAAAAATGAATTCAAAGCAATAATACTTTAATGCAAATAATGCTTTGTCTGGTTGTTATGATAATTAACGGTCAAAAATAATTAGAAAATTAGTAAACCTATATTGTTTCAGACTTTTTCAACGTAAGTTTTCTTTTTTTTTATAGCAGGCCTGTATAATTTTTTATTTTAATTTCAAGCAGTTTTAACTATAAACAGTTGAATGAATGAATTTTAATTTAATCTTAAGAAAATTATCTCAAAATCATTAAGGTTAGACCAGCTTTTAAAAAAGGAAAAATCGCCTTATAATTGATTCATCTATTACGAAGTTATGAAACCGCAGATAAACAGACTGAAATATAGGTAAAAACAACCACGACTGAACGGGCTTTAATTTAAAAAAAATAAACGCTTTAAAATCCGTCTATCTGTTTAGGTCTTACGATGCCGCACACAGAAACACAGATACACATACAGACATAAGCCTCAAACTTAACACTCCTTGTTTTTGACGTCAGGGGTTTACAAAGATTAAAGTGAAAAGGTTTTCACAACAGCAATGATAATGGTCCCAGAGCTCGGTCGTAGTAAATCACCTCATCTTATTTATTAATGAGACCCTTTATTAGGTCTTAACCTATGAAGTTGCCGTTTTTCAGTACTGGCCATTTCAAACAAAAAAACTTTGGATTGGTGTTGAATTCTAAATTCAAATTATTTTTTTAACAGGATTTTTTTTACAAAGTCAGTCTTTTGTTTATTGATTATCGTTGTGTTTTAATTACATTTGAACATTTTTCGTCATAATGAATACTTTAAAAAACGTGTAATTATGGAATATGAGTTCCGTTATGACACCAATGCGGCACAAACGGCACGTAACATCAACAACGTTTACGGAGAGAACTTAACAAACGAACGCACAACCCGTTATTGGTTTGCCCGCTTCCGTTCTGGAAATTATGACTTGAATAATGAACCTCATGATTGTTCAGACACTTTGGTCAGCAATGATGAATTTAAGGCGATTGTGTAAGCTGATGATACTCAAACTACAGCTGAACTAGCAGCAGCTTTTGATGTTAGCGTCAAAAGAATATTGGACCATTTGCGACAAATTTTTATAGTAAAAAAGCTTGATAGATGTGTACCCCACGAATTAAACAATCGCCAGCGCAACGTACGCGTCGAGATCTGCCTCGCGTTGCTCAACAGGCACAGAAATTAAGGAATTTTGAACCGGATTGTTACCTGTGATGAAAAATGGATTCTGTTCGACAATCGAAAGCGCTTAGCAATTTGGTTAGATCCTGGTTCAGCACCAAAGCATTGTGTTAAACGAAAAATAACCCCTAAAAAGGTGTTGGTCACTGGTGATCTAGTGTCGGTGTGATTCATCACAGCTTTTTACAAAATGACATGAGCATTACTACAGATGTGTACTGTGAAGAACTGAAGACAATATAATTGAGAAGCTCGCACGTCTGCAACCAGCTTTGTGCAACCGGTCATCCCCGCTACTCCTTCACGACAACGCGCGACCCCATACTGCACAACAAACAGTCTCCAAGCTGCTAGAGCTGGGGTTGGAAGTTCTCCCGCAGGCCTTGCATCTACCGACTATTACTTTTTTCAAAATTTGGACAAATTTTTAACGGGAAAAAAATTCAATTCCCGAGAGACAGTACAAAATGCCTTTGAAGAGTTTGTTCCCTCCCGTCCACTTGATTTTTAGAGGAAGGACATCAATAAACTGCCGATGCGTTGGCAAAGATGCATCGATAGCACGGGTGATTACTTTGAATAACAGAAATAAAGATGATTCAAAAAAATTACTTTAACTTATTTCATACAAAACAATAACTTCATAGGTTAAGACCATATAATTAGTTTCAAGTCTAAGAAAGCTATTACTAGCTGCCTAAGTACTTAGGCGGATTGACGAGAAGGATCATTTTGAAAATGTAGTTTTTTTGCTAAATGATTACCTCATGTTATTTATTAAGCAAATAGCATTTGATTGAACCAAATTAACTTCTGGATAAAGAAAACACTAAAAACAGATGGCACAGGTGGTTAAAGCAGAGGACGACAAGTCTAAAATTTAAAGTTTTCTTAAAAAGGAAAAACAAAATGACGTATCATTTTGTTTTCTTTTCTAATGAAAATTATACTAATTAATGAAGATTAATACAATTAATGTAAGTAAAACAATCCGGAGCCAAGAAAAATCTGGGGGTCAAACTGAAAAGAACTTTTATTTTCAAAGACAGTTTTTTTAATATATAAAATGAATTATTGCTATCTACGATCGAGGTCATGCTCACTGGATAAGAATAAAGAATCTTTAATTGAAATAATCGGTTTTTAAAATAATATAACTAAAAAGGTGCTACAGTTCAGCAACGACACGTTTGTATTAACTAAAACTTAATCGTTCGTGCTACAATCCACACTTAGAGCGTCATTACACTAAGCTAAATACCGATCCACTGAAATAATTCGATTAGGACAAATTTATTCAAGCCCGAAGCGTTTCTGGTACCGACTTAAACTGAGCCGGTATCGCAGTTGGAACATAATTCATTAGCATAACTAACTCGCGTCCATCATAACTTGGCTCGTGTTACACTCTAAGTACAACCTAATCGTAGTCTCCAGTCAAGATTAAGTCTGGCTGTACTTCGTCTATCTGTTTATCTATTTATTCAACAATGGCATTATTACGTCAACGTCGTGTGCCATCACGTCTAACAATAATAGCATGACAATATAAAATATTCGATACGGGCCACAGTGAATCGGATAGGCTTACGTGTTCAGACACCGCCGCGTTTCGTACTTACATTCACTAACAAATAAAATATATTTGAGATAAAACATTGATATCAATAAAATAAAATATCAAAGTGATCCCAAGGCGTAAAAAGATGGCGTGGGCCGCCATTGTAATGTAAATGCTATCGACATATTTTTGGTACATTCTGAGAGTTAAGTAACAAGTATTCAAAAAATATGCGCTTCACAGTATAATCTTCGAAAACCTGTGTACATTTTAAAATTTATATATTTGCAAGAATAAGTTCTTTTAAAGACGTTATTACGAATGTTTAATAAGGAGACAAGTAAATTAAAAGATTGGTTAATTCAATTATCACGATTAAACGTAAATTGGGAATTTAGAATGTAAATCATTCCATTTTAATTTCAGTAGACATTGTATTACTGACGAGTATCACTATAGAGTTTACTGAAGCAAAGATTACTATTTTTTAAATAAGTGAATAAACGGAAATTTTCATCCTTAGATAAACGAACAAAGTAAAATATCTATACATTTACAGATACCTTCTACACAAAAACTGTGACCTAAATATTTCTTTAAGGAATGTAAAAATAATGATAAATACTAGAAATATTTAAAACTTTCATAATCGTCTGGACTTACTAATACATTTACGTTGTTGAATTTTTTGGACTATTCATTTTCGCTCGAATCGACGATCGTTTTGTTGGACGATTGTTTTCACCCTTTGTCCGTATTTATAAAAGCATGTATCGATATTGAGAGTTCATTTCAGTTGATGTTTATTTAATGGATTTTGGCCGTGCGCATGTGGAACGTTCCTCATCGGTACTGTATTGTCGCCCTGTGTACGATTTCAATACGTGTGTGGTCACAATTCCTCTTTGTGTTTACGGTAATGGAAAACGGATTGTACGTATCTACTCAGTTTTGTTGTCTGCTATTAAGTGATTGATTATTATTACTGAAATCGAAGAAAAAACCGTTCGATATCCTAGTTTCATTTATTTATTTGTAAAATCGTTAATGAGTAATGGTAAATTTATAGATAAATAAATAAAAACTTCTTCAGATTTTTTCAGATTCTGATTAAAAAAAAACAGACTAGACATTGCGCATACTGTTAATTAGTACAAACCTATACATATACATAGTGAGATCTACATACACTTATATTGTTTTTTTTAACATTCTAATAACATGTTCCTTACTTCCATGAATATATGAATACTGTATACGTAAATACACCACAAAATAAACCGTACGCAGTTGCTCATTCGCTACCGAATATATGGCTAACTATCTATAAAGTTGGACCTTCTTTGCCTAAAGTTTGTCTAATAAACTTTAGTTCGCCCAACTACAAACTCGGTAAAGCGATGCGATACCTGTTTACCATCGGGTCAAGAAATTGATATGGATTGCCCCATTAAGAGTAAATAATTCTAAGAACTTTTTAAGGATTATAAAAGTTTGAATATAACTCGATTTATTTATTATATTCTGACTTAAGTTGAGACTTCAGCCTCATTGTCTCGTATTTTCTTGAAGCTAATGGTGCTATCCTTTCCCGATAAGAGTCTGCAGTCTCCATCCATTCCCTGGCTGTTCGCGAATGGAATGTTGTGAATCATCGCAAGGCAGTAGCTGACGTTATTAAATTGCAATAGTTTTTTGTAGAAATAATCCCATCAAAAACAATACTTGTCAAAAAAACCAAGTCTCGCAACTCAGTTGTTCTGCGGTAAAAAGTTGTGAGATCCATGTAATACCAAGTCGGTTATTAATTTATTCGGTTATAAATATATTGAGACTTGGCCATCGCCTGAAAACACGTGTAAATTCAATCGCCTGAAAACACATGTAAATTCAATTATTTAGTGCGATGGCCAAGTCTCAATATATTTATATAAAACATTAAAGAATTTTAATATTGATGTGCGTCACTATAAGATGCTGTTAATTATTACGTAACAACTTAATGCTTCGAGTACGGAGATTCCAGACACAATTGATTTTCAATTGTTATGGACCACGATCGTGGTCTTAGAGACTGGACGTATTAAGACAGAAAGTCGCTTAAGTAGAGACTGAATAAATTAATAACCGACTTGGTATTACATGGATCTCACAACTTTTTACCGCAGAACAACTGAGTTGCGAGACTTGGTTTTTTTGACAAGTATTGTTTTTGATGGGATCTCATTTCTTTTTGTATTTTGTAGATAGTTCTACTTTTTTCCTTTTTATATTATACAACCTTACGCACTCGTAATAAGTACGAATACGCACGTAGGTACGTTTTTTGCATTAATAAATAATTTAATACACGTGTTTTCATGACGGGAATACCCATTTTTTGCTCGATTTGGCAGGGGCACTACCATGCGCCTATATTTATATGGGACTAGCTTAAACCCGCGGCTTCGCACGCAATATAATAATAACTGCCGTAATAAAACATCGTTACGAATAAAGCCAATATTGAAAAATTTAACTGAAGACTTGGCTGTATGGGCTTAGTTTTCTTTGCGGTATTTTCTAGATTTTTTAGTTTTTCCTTGATTCATACACCAAACACTACTTATATTCCAAATTTGAAGCTTCTAGGTCTGCTAGAAGTGCCTTAGAATTTAGATGATCGGTGAGTCAGTGAGTGACAAAATGAAGAAATTTGACCCGTTATAATTTCTTAAAAATACTGGTTCAAATTGAATGAAATTTGAAATATACGTGTAATATGCTTATATAATATGCCTGCATGGTTACTGAAAATTTCAGTCTTCTAGTTTTATCCACAACGAAGTTACAGGGGGTCGAAAATGGTCTGAATTGCTTCGAGAAAAGGATGGTACGGCCGTGACGCTTTTTTGCTCGACTTGGTGGGGGCACGGCCGTGCCCCCAGATCTAAAAAAAATCGGTTAATGTTTGGTACAGAATGCAAAGAAATTTTAATTAACAATATAAAACAGCGCCAATCAGTGAAGAATTACCGCAGTTGCTGCTGCTTTTCGGGTTAACCACTAATCTAGTATTCAGCTGTGCTTGAACTTACCTTTAATTCACTACTGGTTTAATTTAAGAAATATAATAATTATTTCTATTAGAATTCACCCGCCCTTAAAAAGACACTGGGATACTTAAACTGATTTCAAATTGCGTTTTTTGTTCCACGTTGAACATATAGTTAAATTCAAATTCTCTGGTCATGTAATTAAAACTAATAAATAATTAACTAACTTACCGCGTGAAGGTAACCGGTGAACTTTCAAAACAATTTACATCTCTTCGAGTGGTAACTGGGCTTAGGGAACTTTTGATTGGGTGCGATCGACTGGAGGCGCCGTTACCTAATCCGATTACAGGGTAAGTTATAATGACGAAGTGGCTTGAGTGGCCGATAGCCCGCTGCTCATTTAGTCGTTTTGTTGATTTTGGGTTAGTCATATTCCAGAATCAGCGGATAAGTGCCATTACGTTGCATGAATTTGGGGCTCATCTATATATTACATCCCATTATTATTTGATTTATGTTGGCCCCCTTCCCTTGCCCAAGCGTCCTTTTTTGGCTTTTTGATAACTCCATTATTTTACATTATGTCACAAATCAAAAAGTGTAACTCTCTCAATAAGTGTAGTTTAATTAGTCGGAGCACAGCCTTATAATACAGCAAGGAAACACTCGGCGTGCATAATGTTCATTTTAAAGACTGTTCTTAGAATTTCGGACCCTCTACAGGATGAGCCTTCGAGAAGGGACTGTATGGCTAAATCCTAAACTATTAGAAATAGCGAAAAGTGTTCAAAGTAGTCATGAATTCGAGTTTCGAGAAAACAAAACCTGCATATTCACATTTTTGAAAAATCTGCTACTTTATCCGGGAATCAAACCACACATCTTTTATTATTGCGCTAACCCATATTGTTGCTAATAAGGATCAAGTCTTGCACAGAAATGCCATATGGAAAATGAAAAGAAATAGCTTTTTACAATTTTTTTTTTCAATTTTCATATATTTAATTACCACGTACACCAACCAAGCTTTTGATATAGGTACATAGATAAAAGTGTGTATAGTTTTGTTGTGAGATCAATTAATTGTTTATATTTCTTGTTGGAGTTTATGTGATCATTTCCTATAAACTTTAAGAGAATGGAATGTATATTTATTAAACGGTAAAGTAACACCGAAAAATTAGGTAAACTGTGTACATGTACTATGAGATAATCTTATAAGCTTATTTGTACGGTTCAATCTCGGTTTCTTTTGTTTCTCACTTAAAGCTGCCGGCAAGGATCTCCCTTCAGGCCTTGATATTCGCCAGTTCATCGAATCCCTTTTGAATATCTCACCCTTGCAAATCTACAATAATCGGGTATGGGGCAGGATTCACACTCTTTCGCATTACGTGTACACCACATTACGTATTGTGTCTGATATTTCGGGCTTTAACATATTTCGAGTTCAAACCTTTCAAGTTGAATTTAAATTAGGGTATATTTCATTATATGCTTGAGTAGGCATCGTACAATAAAAAAAACGTTATATGGCGCATTCTACATTGCTCGAACAAAATAATTCTGTAGGTTATAAAACTTCCTCTATAAGTTTTCCTCTTTTCACTTAATTATTTTTCGCAGTCGCCATCGAGTTTTTTTTTACTTATTTATTTTTTTAAACAAAAATAATTCTCTTAGAGTTTTTATTTGGCTTAGGGCTACACAAGCCTGACACTTTTAAAGACATATGAGCTAAGGTTCACAACGAACCGATTCAGTCCTGTACTTTTTTTTGTAGTTTTTGTCAATATTTTAGCATAAAATTGTTAAATTATATACATATGTGGAATAAGTATTAATGAATATAACAATGCACTAGCTTTCACTTCATACCCGTATTGTGACAATACCAAATTTTTTTTTTATAAATTCCCCCTTCTCTTTTATAGGGATTCATACCTCAAAAGAAAAAACAAACCTATAGGATCAAATCGTCGCCCGTCTGTTTGTTTGTCGAGGCTCTTTTTCTCAGGAACACGTAGAGCTATAAATAAAAATCAAGCTTCTAAGTGAACGCAATCAAAAAATACGGCATACAACATATTTTGATACTCGCAAACCTTTAGGTTAATTCCCCTTAACCTAGAATCATGAAACTTGGCAAGAAGCAAGGTGTCACAGCACAAGTAAATTAATGTATCCGTAATTTCTTAATTTGCAGATAAGTCACATATATATATAAATTATTTTTAAAATTTGAATAGTTATATAACAGTACGGAACCCTCGGAGCGCAAGTCAGACTCGCACTTGATCGATTTTTTATTCACAGATTTCTCTTCGTCTCTAGATTAATCTTTATAATGTATCAATTATTGCCCTTCGTTCCTTTGTGACGTCATATAATTTTAGACATTCCCATCACCTCACTACGTGACAGCAAATACACCCCCCCCCCCTCCTCCTCCTCCTCCTCCATGTTTTCATATCATGTAATGTATGCAATCCAATTAGCTTCCTTGCCCAAACGAGAGTTCTATTCAAAGCTACATAATAGATTCATTATTGTGAAAACTATGGTGCTTATATGTCTTGATGAGATACTTAAATTATTCTCTTAAGCCTCATAATTTTCAAATTATTTTGAACCGAACGAATAACACCAGTAGGTGTTTATTATTGTAGTGTCGTGAAAAAGACTAAGTCTGAAATTAATAAGAAAAGTTTTAGAACATTATACGCATGATGACTGTAAGTGGCTCATGACTTTAGCGATTTATCATATTTTTCAGCCTGAAATCTTTATTGGTCTTTATAACTTTGTCGTTAATGTGGAAAACGCGCATTCCATGCTAAAGGCTTCCGCGGAGTTTCTGGACGAATTTCTTACCGTCTTCGCTAAGTCTTAAATACTTTGTATATAGGTAGTTTTTGAGGAAAAATATTTACCACATAGTTTTTGAATTTAATCTCTTTGGCGTGGTGTATTGCGGGAGTATAATGTATGTTTTTTTTTATGAGCCATCAGCTTTGAAACCTATGAATACGTTGTATATCTTGAGCTTTAAAAAACATATTATAAGGATTCTTTGTTTGAGAATCTGTTTTTGGTTCAATCATTGGTAATGAAATAAACTTACGCTTAATAAGAAATAAATGGAAAGTTATTACAAAATGAATGCATTATTAGAATCATTGAATCGAATAATACCGATTTGACGACCGCTTAGCCTAGTGGGCAGCGACCCTGCCTGCGAAGCTGGAGGTCCCGGGTTCGAATCCCAGGTCGGGTCAGTATTTATATGATGAATATTGATACTGGCACCGGGTCTTGGTTGTTATATGTATGTGGTGTCTTCGCTTGGTACCCAAAATACAAGCTAATGCTTAGTTTGGGACCTCGACGTTGTTGTGATTGTGTGTGTTATTATTATTGTGTTATACAATTTCACAGAATATCAAAAACTTTAACTAAGAAATATAGTTTTATACATAACTAGCGGCCCGTCCCGGCTTCGCACGGGTAGTATTCGTTTCTCATAAGAATCACTTTTTTTATCTCAGTCTTGTCTCATTCCCGTTCTTCCTTTCATTTTTTCGTTCCCATCGCAAAAATACTTTATTATTTCTGTTCTTGGCCCTAGTGTAGCTTCGTTTTCGTTTCCATTCTCATCAAAAATAACTTTTTTATCTCCGTCTTAACTCATTCCCGTTCTTCCCTTTCCCGTTTTTGTTCCCATCGCATAAATATTTTATCGTTTCCGTTCCTGGCCCTGGTCTCATTTCCTTTTTGTTTCCATTGTCATCAAGTACAACTTTTTTATTTCAGTCTTAACTCTTTCCCGTTCTTCCCTTTCCCGTTTTCATTCCCGTAACACAAATATTTATCGTTTCAACAATTTCTGTCAGTCTTAATTAAATAAATTACACTTTTGCGAAATAATATTTAGTTATGCAATTATTAAATTACTAAAATGGCTATTAAAAAATAAGGGTTGATCGTAGAAGGGTGAAAATTGAGGATTGTATGTATTTTCGTATGTTGTATCATAAAAAAATAGAAATTAAAAATTTTGTCTAAAAAAAAAAAAAATTTAGGGGTGGACTACCCCTAACATTTAGGGGGATGAAAAATAGATGTTGGCCGATTCTCATAGATACCGGATAAGCACAAAAAATTTCATCAAAATCGGTCAAGCCGTTTCGGAGGAGTATGGCAACGAAAACTGTGATTACTAAAATGGCTATTAAAAAATAAGGGTTGATCGTAGAAGGGTGAAAATTGAGGATTGTATGTATTTTTGTATGTTGTATCATAAAAAAATAGAAATTAAAAATTTTGTCTAAAAAAAAAAATTAGGGATGGACTACCCCTAACATTTAGGGGGATGAAAAATAGATGTTGGCTGATTCTCATAGATACCGGATAAGCACAAAAAATTTCATCGAAATCGGTCAAGCCGTTTCGGAGGAGTATGGCAACGAAAACTGTGACACGAGAATTTTATATATTAGATTATTGGTCTAGTAGAGAAGTGAGTTTCTTGCGAAAAATAAGTCTCACTTCTCAGTAAGACTATGTATTAAGGACAGTTACATATATTGTTTATTTGGTACATTAGTAAGCTCCGACATTGAAATGATAAACAATGTAAATGACATGAAAATATCAAGGCATGAAAATATGCATTGTTCATTTTTTTATATACTTTCCGATGTCCTACATATTAATAATTATTTTGTTAAGCCCAAAATTTTACACATTACCACAATTTGTGTTAACTAAGCATGATATATTCCAATATGCAATATTATTATGCCATTTTTATAGCGCCTGCAGCTAAACTAGGCTTTTGGCCTGTATTTAAGCACGCGGCACATCTTACCTCGATTATTTAATGAATACATTATTTTTATCAAATTAAAACGCAGAAATTTATTATAAATAGTGTGAGGCGTGTCAAATAATGTTCTTGGTTACATATCCAGTATTTACATATGTATGTATGAACTATTTCTTGTAAGAGATAGGCGGAGACTGTAAGATCGCCTCCTTGTACCACACTACGAGTATGAGGTACCTATTAAGCGGCAACTCTCCAGTCCACGCTACAGGAACAAGTTACAAAAATAAAATAAAGAAGATTATGATGTCAAGCTTCTTTTTAGCTTCTTATCAAAATTCTTCGAAGTTTCAATATTTTAATCATCTTTTAATATAGCAACCATGTAACTTGACTTAGCTAGGTACTGATATAATGAACATTGTTAATGTTGTCATTAAACCATGAAAATACTGCTACTACAGCTATACGTGAAATTCTAATAATGTAGGTGTATATGTGTAGTATAGGCATAATAATAAATTTTGAATATAGTTTAAAAGCCATGCTGTCACTATTCACTTCTATAAATGTACACTCCAAGACACAAAAGGCAACCGTTCATACATATACATTTTCGACAGACTTAGGTATACGATGGGAGCACTACAAGCCTAACAAATTCAGAATACGTGTCAAAACTACGAGAAACAGAAATATAAAGGCCAAACGCAGCGTACTCTGGCAGTAGAAATACGTGTGAAAGAACCAAACCAAAAGTTCGCTATCGAGTTTCCAAACTTTCGTCAAAGTTTTCGAACGCATCGAAATGCAATTACCGATAAAAATAGGGGTTACTTAGAATTATTAATATGATCTGTAATATACCATAAAATAAAATAAAACGAGATTTGCAATTGTTAAGTTACAAGGTGTCCTGAAATCCAAATTCAACCCTTTGAAAACTTATGGGTTAACTCACGACTTGTGATTTCAACTCAAAATTTTTAGTAAATCGTTATGTCAAGTATTTATTCATAACTAAGCAAAACTCAAATACTAATAATCTTCAATACATTTTCACATATCTGTTCATTATAATAATAATAATAATAACGTACACATGACAACAACGTCTAGGCCCCAAACTAAGCATTAGCTTGTGTTTTGGGTACCAAGCGAAGACACCACATACATATAACAACCAAGACCCGGTACAAGTATCGATATTCATCATATAAATACCGACCCGACCTGGGATTCGAGCCCGGGACCTCCAGCTTCGTAGGCAGGGTCCCTCCCTACCCACTAGGCTAAGCGATCGTCATCAATGATAATATACGATGGGATGTGTAGAAAAAATGCATTATCTCTTAGATTAATGTGTAGAGAGTTATCCCTAGATAATGTAGTTTTGATAATTTCTCTACAGAACCGTACGGCTATTTATTTCATACATATAATTGTAAAGTTTTATCAGAATCAATGTAAAAATGACGAGAATGTGGTCCTGTGACATGCGGACAGACGGACTTGCGAAAATTGTAGGGGTTTGTTTTTGCCATTTTGTGACTACATTTTACTAACGGCAACTTTATTTTCAGTTGCCAGAATTTATATTTTGTCATCAACTCGTGTGTCTACTAAACAAACGATCTAATGCCAAGCAATCTTTATATTCGCAGACCCATGAAAAGTGAATCCAGGTATGGATACCCAAATTAATATAACTTTGTATTTAAGATTTATATAATATATATAAGATTAAAATTGAGATAAGAGCTTGATCACCATTAATTACCAATAATTGATCACCAATGACTTAATTAATGATAAAATGTTTTTTCATTATAAATATTAGTTTAAGTCAAATTATTATTAATTCAAATCAAAAATACACATTTAACTAAAAATAAATGCACTGTCGGAAAAACTTCAAACTCTATCTCTATGATCGCGTAAAGATTTTCACGTTAATTTTAAATCTTCCATTCGTATCTGTTTACGTTTCGAAAGGCTTCATTGATTTAACATTTATTTTTCCATAGTTCCACCAGTAGTTAATCACAGGCGATACTATTTTATATAATTATTATTTTATGCAATTATTTATATAATTTAAGTAAATAAGATATAGATTGATTAACTTCTCTTTGTTTTAGATTTTGCAACATAGGAATTTGTTATGCCCTTCGTACGACTTGAGATTGTTTTTTTTTACGTTGAAATACATTTTATGTTAATTCGCGCTACGTATTTACTTTAAATTAAGTAATATCATAATCTCCACAAAAACTACAGAATAAAATCGGTTGACCCTGCAGGTCATCCCTGAAACTTCCTGCTATTTTCTAGTTCATAGCGCTCGAAAATTAGAAAGCTATTTAGCTCTTAGAACTCAAAATATAGATTTTCGTGGTTTTTGAGCTCTTTGAGCTCTTAATATTCATTTTCTGAGCTCTCCAAGCCCAAAAACAGAATTTCTATACATTTAGAGTTTTTCAAGCTCAGAAATCTGGGACATATCATAGAAAATGTTATTTTAGAAATATTTGAACTGCGATATCTTTTCATTTTTTAACGCACACGCACACATGCCACACATACGAACATCCAGCCGAAAATGGTCAGAATGGTTTCCTTGGACCTCAAAACGTGGAGATCTGATGAAAACTTGATTTTCGAAAATCGGACCCAAATCAATAACTTCCTTTGGATAGCGGGAAGTTAAAAATTCATTTTTCTCTAAAAAGTGTTTTCTAATTTACGAACATCAGAATTTTCGCTAAAATTTGTGTATATGTATATTAATACAAAACAAAATTAGACGATAAGATAAACTCAAATTTGTGTTTTGAATATTCTCTCTAGATATAATGTTAGTTTATCCTGTTAGTTTCCTTTTCAACCTTTCAAACTACATTGATGATTTTTTCATTGTTGTTTAGAAAAAGTATCTAATAATTTTATGGACATGCAAGGTAGCTTAATGGTCAGTGTAATGAAGGCTTTATAAATTCAAAGTTCGTAGTATTTAAGCATTAAAAAATGTTCAAGTAGCCAATAATATTCGAGCTGCATTAGACTGATTTACACTCAAGAAAATCTTATAATAACGTCTAGAATTACAAGATTTTTACGAACAAAAAGTTAATCGATAGTGATGTGTCGATCGATAAACAACTACGATTTTTTGATAATCGCCGCTGCTATACACATCAACTATATTTTGACAACAAAACTACAAAATCGAATAAGTATATAGGATGAACTTTTGTACACAAGATGACTCACTGGCATAGATTCAGCAATTTGAGCACAATAAATATGGTACAAAACACTGAGTAACCGCAACACCACTGTGATCACTTACTGCGAAGGCTTAAAAAAGATTCTAAGAACATTACCTAACCTACATGCATAACGATATATGGCAGATACGAGATTTCTCATCTAAGTCGTATCCTCTCGACGGTTACAATAACCGTAGATTCCTTACAAAACACTTAAAAGTAACAGAGCAGTACGGGTGCAAGTGACAGCTATTGTTGCGTCCGGGTCGGAGGTATGTTATGTTTCTGTCACCGGCCATTCACTGCTGGGAGGGTCATTAGACCTCTTCTTTTGTTGTACACGCGGAGACCCGGATTGTACAAAAAGTCTTTTGTGAGTATCACAGTAATAGGCGGTCGGTTTGTCACTTGTTTAGTTACGTTCCATATAATATATAATATACGACCCAAAAAAGATATTTTGGTAATAATATAAAAATTGTTTTCTGGCAGGCAAACGACAAACGATAATTGGTAATATACTTTTGAAAATGTTTGAACTGAGCGTTTTTAATTATGTTGTAGGCATAAATATACATCACTACACATATATCGATTGTCACTATCGTTCCTGTGCCATCGATGCCATCGGTTGTCACCAAGGACACAGAATGCCAAGGGTCAAATTCCATGCAAACGAAAACAAAGACAGATTATTACAAAGACTGTTAGGACTATGGAGTTATGGGACGATTCATCACAAAGTTAGCGAACCATGTGCAACTAATGTGATGCTGCATCCATCTAATGGGTATCAATGATTGTAGTAGACGATTCATGATGGAAGTCGTACTTCATGACAATCTTAGACAACAAATATGTCCCAAATAAACATACCTACGGTCGCTCAGTGTCTTGCCATCTAGAAGCGAGACAAGGAGTTTCTGACTATCTGTTTTTTATCATGCAAAAATAAAATCAGATAATTTGAATAATTTCACTCACTATTACAAAAAGAAGAAAATCTTCTTTGTAAACGCTTTCCAAATATTGATAAAGCATAAACGAGAATCATCCATGGTTTTAAAACTGTTCGTTAAGCAGTTTACATGTTATAGAATTTATAATCATTTTCTATATAATTTAATTATGTCTACATAATTATATGCAGAAGCGACGCTCACTTCATTTAACTTAAAGATGTACTCGTAACGATACATAATATTGTCGATACGATACCGATCGCCGATTATTTCATACAATGATCGGTATCATTGTATGAAATAATCGGCGATCGATACCGATACCAATACCAATATCAATGACTTTGTAGATAAAATATCAAATAAATAATGAATTATGTGTATCTCGAGCGTTCTTTTATCTGTATTATGCATAAAAGTTACCTAAATTTAACAGAGATTTAACCTTAAATTAAAAATAAAAACGTCAACCAATATTCAAAGAAAACATTTATTTATACTTTATGAATGAAAAATTAGAAAAAGAAACTTTCTTTCTAAACTTTCTACTTTCTTCAAGAAAGTAGTAATAAAAAAATTACGTTAATTATCAAAGTCAGTAATCAAAGTTTGCTTTTTGTAGATTCTTGTTAAGGAAAGAAAGTTTATTAAAATTATTTGCAGATAATCTGTTATGCAAATCATTTTGTATGAGGCCTGCAGTTGAAAAAAGACGTCCCGAGGCAACTGAACTCACTTGGTAAGGCAAGTGTTTGCGCTAATGCTTTTAAATTTGGGTATTTATCTTCATTGCGCCAATAGTTGCAACAATAGCAACGTAGTGCGCGCGTCGTTCGTTTCTCGCGGTTTTCAAACTGTTTGATATCGGTATATTATAATCGGCGATGCCGACATATCAGCCGATATATCGGTATCGGAATCGGAATCGTTACATCCCTAATTTAACTAGTCCATATCTCCTCTAAGTTGTAAACTTTTGGGCATGAATACTGTTGGCATACGAACTTAGACGTCACATAGTTGCTAAAATCGAGTTGTTTTTTTTTTTCACCAAACGTATATATAAATCACACGTACACACATGTCGGTGTCCGACAGTTTGTCCGGCGGGAGACATTTGTCAACGCGCTCGCCATCCGTCTGTATTACTGGCCACTGATATGTCCCATCGATCTCTTCCAGTACAGAATTACAACTGCTGTGGATGGAATAAATTTTGTGTTTCGCGACAAAACGGTTATCGAAATCTGATAAGCATTTTTAATCTGAGAAACAGATTGACTTCAAATTGGAAATAATGAGATATGCTCCGTAAAGACGGGCTCACATACTTGCCCAATGTTTGGCTTTATTTGGACGATAAAGCCAAGTTTAAGCTCTTGGCGCTTCGAAATTAAACCTAATTCGGGAAAAAATGCTATCCTGATGTAAACAGCGTCCAAGCTTGACCGACCGTCAAATGTATCCAACAAACTGACAGCCATCGGTTCGTCGTAAATTGTATCCAACATTGGCAATATATGCGTCCGCGTTAGCATAAATATGAATCGCAAATTATAGTAACTACGCATAGTGTGATATAATGCAGTTGTTTAGTTACGGTTGACGCGGTCTTACATATTACTTTTAGTCATATTGCGTGCTAATTAACCGATTATGGATTCGAAAATTTGTTAGACTAAACGAATTATTTTGTTTATACTATATTTTGTAACATAATTATTTATTAGTGAATACTGTGACTGGGATATCACTGTGAATAAATCCTAATCACAGGAAAATTCCCGCGTCTCAAAGTAATTTCTCGCTCGGATTCTTCTTTGTCTGAGAATTATTCACACTTCCACACACACACACATGTTTACGCACACATACAAGTTATATTATATCTCAAAACTTTCAGTAGAAATACTATTTGATGCATGTTTCATACATCTTTTACACCAGTGAAATTACTGCTACCATTTTCTTTTCCCGGTTTCAGCTCCGGCTACGTGACCGTATCTGTAGCCTTTTCATAATAAAATCCACGTTAAACTACGCAATGTTATTCATGAGGCGTGCATGTGTAACGAATGTTATTAAATTCTCGTGTAATACTAGAATTAACTACATTGTTGTCCAACTTCTGTATCGTGTTCGATATAGTCCAACGAACTCCACCACACTGTTTCCATACGTTCTTATTTAGCACGAAATATGTTCGCCTCGGGAATGTTAAGTAGTTTCGCGTATCGCACTTCGTTATCTCGCATTCATTAGTCGGTCCGCCAGTTCCGGCTCCCGGCGTGAGAGCACTCGCGTCTGAAAGAAACTGGCGTCAAACAACGACCCCACTCTGTCGAATTAAGTGTGGCGCGATAACGAGTAAAGTACACGCGCGCTGCTCTCGACGACGCCCTAAGTCTACACTTTTAATCGACTGTGAAAAAAAGTTCCAAGAAACGTTTGTGCATTTAAGATTTCAAAATATATTAATGGAATTTTATTTAACCGCTTCTGAGAGCTCTTCTTGATTACTCGACCTCGAAAAATGTTGCAACGATCACCGACGTAACTTATTCCAAACACGTCTGTTCGATTTTCTGTCACATCTTTAGGGTTCTGTGTCTGCAAAGGACAACAAGGGATTCTTATAAAATCACTTACTGTTACTTGTCTGTCTGTCTGTCAAGAACCCTTTTCTCAGAAACGCGTGGAAACGTTAAGTTGAAATTTTCATCTAGTACTATTATGATTTACAAATTATTTGTCATCAAACGTACATAATCAACATTTATCTTGGAAAATTTAGAAAAAGTACTAAATAAAATAAAAACTAATTAAGAACTAAAATTAACTACTTATAAAAATATACATTATAATAATCTACAAATCAAGAAATATTATCTAATTGTATTACTATTAAAATTTAATCTAATAACCCACCCTTATTATATATTTCATTAATATCTAGACCAATGTCTCTAGGAGCTGTAAGAAAATTAAGTTTCTATGTGATCCCAATCAAAAAACATGCTTATATTTATGCCGCATATTTTGAAACTCGCAAATAATTCAAAACATATAGGATACTTCCCGTTGTTGATTTTAAATTTTTTTTTCAAAAAAACTTTGAAAATTAAAATTCGAAAATCATTATTTTCTAGCATATTAAAATATTTTTTTTAATATTTTTAATTTGAAAAATACTGGTGGTGAATAGCGGATAAACAGATCAATATATGTTTATAACGATATGGATGGAACCTTACGACGCGAGTCTGACTTGGCCGTTTAATAAAAATATTGCTTAGTTTTTGAACTACCTTATTGAGCTTGAGAGCGTCAAGAGAGAGGAAGAGCTTTGATGTTTTCGCAAAAAAAGTCAATTTGACTTTACAAATTTAAAACTTTATAGTAATTAAGGCTATATATTAGAGTAAAACTTTTTAGAAGTGATAGATGTAAACTATTTCTATGGAGCAGAATTACTAAAATCTTTGTAAATCATAGTAAAATGTTTGATGTATGAAGAAAGGAATCCAACAATAATATTCATGCCATTAATGTCTTAAAAGATCCTAATTTGAACGCTTTGAATCAATTCTTTGCCAAATCCTAGTGACACTTATATTAAAGTGACAATTGTTTTCCGTCATTCCAGCCGTGTACAGAATGTGAATTCTATTAGTTGCGACAACCATATTAAGGACTTTTTCAATTATTCATGTTCAGTAATTATAATAATAATAATAACATATACATCACAACAACGTCTAGGCCTCAAACTAAGGATTAGTTTGTGTTTTGGGTATCAAGCGAAGACACCACATACATATAACAACCAAGACCCGGTACCAGTATCAATATTCATCATATAAATACTGATCCGACCTGGGACTCGAACCCGGGACCTCCAGCTTTGTAGTCAGCGTCGCTACCCACTAGGCTAAGAGGTCGTCGTATGTTTATATTATAGTTTCAGCTCCACCGTATGGTCTTGAGACGATAATATTTGTTTTCCTTTTTTTTTGCAATACTGTATATGAACTTCTCAATTCCCATATGGCGTTTAGTACATAAGCTGCATGGCACAGTATTAGGCGCGTGCGAACGAGCGACTTTCCTTTTTACTTACAAATCTTTTTACTTGCCTTTAGAGAATTTGGGTCACGACTAAGCTCAGATTGAGAAAGTATTGAAATCGGCTTCCTTAATGAAATCTGTATTGAGTACGTGAGCTTTGCACTGTATTCACCCCTCGAGTTAAAATATTGACTCGGGATCGTTCTGACGAATGAGAATCGGAATTCGTTTACTGCTTGTGTTTCGAAAGTAAAGAAATCACTTTACGGTTTGTGTATTTTGAAAATTGAAAACTGGCTCGTAATATTTAGCAAGAAATTACTAGAGAATGTTAATAAAATACCGCCACGTGATAGATAGGTTGTACCGTGTTGGAACTTAACCTTACTTTCGATGAAACGTTTTACCTAAGAGGAAATGAGTGACGGGAGATGTATGTCTTAAATCGTGTATAGACTAGAACTCGCTTAAACAAATGAGTGGCTCACTAGTAGAGTGTACGCAGGTGATACAAATGTAATTTACTCGTAATTAATCGTTATTCGAACAGTCGGTACTTGCGGTTGTGTGCGTTGTGACTTTTGATGCAGCGTCGAAGTAACGCCGAATGCTCTTTTTAGAAAAATCCTGGCGTTAGGACTACGATCGAGAGTATGGATTTTTGAAATGGCGCGTAATCGGCTCTACTTTGGCGTTGCGTTAATCCAGAGCGCTGACGCTAGATCAGACTTCGCTTAAAATGACGTCAAATGTGCGTGTAGCCTATAGTTATGCGCGAACTCTCCGTTTGGCGCGTCTAAACTGAGCGCAGAATACATATTCTCCTTTGAGCATATCGAAAAACCGACAAACTGTCGCTCGCAATGAGAATGCTTAATTCTTGATGAGCGCTCTGAATCGTCTATATTTGAGAGGCTTGGCCAACTGAACCGCTCCTTAAGCACGCTCTATTGCATACACGTTTTAGTTTAAAAGTACATAAATAATAATAATAATAACGTAAACATGACAACAACGTCTAGCCCCCTAACTAAGCATTAGCTTGTGTTTTGGGTACCAAGCGAAGACACTACATGCATATAACAACCAAGACCCGTCATAGAAATACTGACCCGACCTGGGAATCGAACCCGGGACCTCCAGCTTCGTAGGCAGGGTCGCTACCCACTAAGCTATGCGGTCGGCATACAAAACATAAAACTTAAAATAGAAGCTTTGTGATGCGGCTTTTTTGTGAGAATAAGTGTTGCCATTTTTATTTTACTTCCACGAAGATATCACTAAATACCACTACATTTCTTGCTAAGAATTTGGAAGTAATTTTTGTATGAAATTTCGAGTTCATAAGTTAAAAATTTCCATAATGGCGTAATCGAAGGCTTTTTGCTTTTCTATACCTTTTCAGAGTTTTACGTATAATATGTTATTTAAAATAATACCAGCACATAAATAAACCTACGTCGTGAGAGATGCTTACGTTTTCATGGCGATATGTTAGGAAAAGTCGTATTTCAACATTAAGGTGGTCATCGCAGTAGACTACAGCTAATACCTACACCACATTCCACGTTAATGTTTTACGTTCCTTTCGGCTCCAAAAGAAGTCTATAATAGTTTTTCTTAGTATTTGTTATTTATTTTGACACAATATGATTTTATTGTGTTTTAGAAGTGTGTATAATTTACAAAGCACCAGACCATTGTAAAAGTATTATATATTAAATATTCTGAGAAATAAATTATAGAGTGATATTAAGGGTTTCTATTGATTACTGAATAGAGTACTTAAAAACTTCTCATTGTCTGTTTATTAATTCATTCAATCAGTATTTGAAACAAATTTTTGATAGTTAAAAAAATCTAAATACTTTGTTATAATATTCTAATTAAAATTTTATAACAATCTAGCTACAGCCCGCGGCTTTACCCGCGTGGACTATATGTTTGTATTGTATGTATCGTAATCAAAGTTAAATACCCGTAGTTCTTGATAGGGTAAGTGGGAGATCCGTTTCCGATCATCGTCTCTTATACTTATGATTTTCTTCTTTGCGCTTGTTATTTCAAAACTGACGTAAAAATCACGTGATAAATAACTAACATTAAGAGAAATCTTTGTACAGACACTTCTGTTTTATTTATATGTATTTGAATTTGAATGTGCCTCGCTACTATTAATTACGAACTAATATTTCCTGAAATGAAGATTAAAATTGGTTGTTAAACTAAATTGATATATTTGGGTCGACACGCGTGTCACTTTAAATAAATCCTCTACGGAATAGTGATATCTGAATCCGGTGAAACGAGGTAATGTGAAATTTAAGTTGTCACGTTTTAAGCATGGAACGTTTCTTACGGTTCGCAAAGCACGTACAGGATTGCACTCTGGGGCTTACAGCAACTACATACCTATATAGTTCTATGGCGCTCTCGTTTAAATTTTGTTCGAACATATTTTAGATGTAGATATTTTACATGTTATATACATTGTATTAAGCAGTTGTAAGCAGTATTTATCAAGTAGATACGTAAATATTTAGAGTACTTCATATTCGTACAACTACTTATTGTATAAAATTTGAGTTATAAAATTAGGTGCGTTAAGGTGGTGATCGACCATGGAGCTTTACCGCGGTCTTATGACTCATAGTAAGACTAGAACAAACAGAAAGTCTAGTAGAATAAGCGTTTGTTTTAGTCTTACTTTTATACAGTGTGAGTAAATGAACAGGGGCCTCTATGACAGCTACCCTAACCGTTGGAAATGAGAAGTTTTGTTCTTAGAAATCCATCTTAAGTTTTTGGACTGTATTAGAATGGCGCTCAAGGATTTTTTGAAAAACTCATTTTTTCGAAGATATTCACTATTTTCTCACTGTTTTTTTTTTCAGAAATGAATCCACCTGTGTATAGCAAACAAAAAGTTGTGTGATACATTTTTTATATGTTACTGGAAACCACAGACAAGTCAACCTTTAGACCACGCTTTAACAGGGAGTAGCATTCGCCAAGGCTATGTAGTGACACTACATAACTACGTCACTAGTGAGCCGTCAGTTGGAAGCACGTCGGCAGCCATTAAATTGTCAATTTTGAACGAGCCAATGAAAACTAGTTGACCTCTCCCCGCAACCCGCCACTTTTTGGCGATTTCGTTTTCGTACTGACGTTTATTAAAGCGTGGTCTAAAGGTTGACTTGTCTGTGCTGGAAACAGACGAAACTCGACGATTTATGTTTCTTAGATTATCGACTTATTTTCCTCCGAGTGACCTGGGAAAGATGCCTGAGAATGTCCTATTTGAAAATGGAACAGTTAGCAGTTGCTGTTCTATTTTCAAAATCTAACAGACTGAACGACATCCTGCCAAGAAAAGTACTGGCCACTAATACTTTTTTACTAAGTACCATTTACTTTCCCGCGTATTTTAGTAAAAAAAAATATTATAATATGGTATTAACCAACAACGAACGTTTTGAACTTGTAGAAGCATACTTTACAAACAATAAGTGCATTAGAACTGCAATACGATGGTGTAACCATAGAAATCCCGACACGCATACTCCAACGCGTAAACTTCTAGACCGTATGTTATTAAAATTGAAACAGTATGGAAGTTACAATACACCACTTCTACGAGCACCTATGAACTAAGATATATATATATATATATATCTAAAGCATCTAAAGGGGCTGATTGACTATAGCGAGCTCCACCGCGGTTTTATGACTCATCGGCACAGAAGTAGGAATAATATACATATATATATATATACCGTACCGTACCGGCACAGAAGTAGGAATAATATACATATATATATATATATATATATGTATATTATTCCTACTTCTGTGCCGATGAGTCATAAAACCGCGGTGGAGCTCGCTATAGTCAATCAGCCCCTTTAGATGCTTTAGATAAAATGACAATCAAAATATCATTCCATGGAATGAGTATACCTCACTTATTCAATTAAATTTTATTACGACAATGATTACGTCTCTCATCAAAATAGCCCATTTAATGCAAGCCGGACAGTAATATAACGTAGTTTTACAGTTACTATGTAGAAAAACATAAGAACTATACACCTAAATTTAGTCTAAAAAAATATATTATTCTTCTCACAATCATAGAGCGAATTAATTTAACATCAGCAGCGTTTGGTTTTAATAGAGTCAGAAATGTCACTTCACAGTATCGAAAATGTCAAACGCAATTTCGCGAGGTTGAAGACTGGCACGCGGGGACCTCGTAGGCTGAAGTCGGACCGAAACTCGCCAAACGAGTACACCAGCTAGCTAGAGTAGGAATGGTTAGACGGTAAGCGCAGAAGAGGGCTTCTAGTCAATTAATACTTTTATGGTGACAATTGTCACTTGCGGTAGCATCCCCATAAAAATCTGATCCGTCGGCGAGTTAGCCATGATGTTTCAATAATATAAGTTTATATATAGTATCCATAAAATATCTATTGTAATAGTTTGGCAGGTACCAATGTAAAAGAAGGCATTGTTTTTTTTTTTTTTTTAAGTTAGTAGAGGCTTTCAGCTTTAATTTGGCGTTTATGTTACCCTTTAACCAATGAGCACATTAACTATATTAAAAAAATAGGTACGGTCAAGATGGAAGTTTTACTAGGTAGGTACTGTAATATATTTGTATCGAGCTCTTCGAGCTCTACGATTTGCTATAAAGTAGCTTTACCTTTTGAGAGCCACTATAAGAGCTGCTAATAAAACTCTTGTTCTCCTATATAGTATATCCTAGTATGTCCTAGCGTCCCACTTTGTACCCCCTTGAGTACGAAGTGGGACGCTATATGATGGGACATAAGGACGCTACGGTTGACAAGATGAGGTGGGAGATAGAAAAAAAGAGATTACGTCCGCACTCTTCGCTCGTTTGTTTTTTTACACAAATACTGGGGGAATAGATATATCGTAAGTTGAACCTATTAATCGTGTCCAGAATTAAATGTTATAATAAAAAATACTTTAAACCCCGTTTCTACAGCAAGAAGACAGTAAGAAATACAGAAATTCTTAATAGTGCCATAGTGAAAATATCTTCAAAAGTACTCGAAAAAGTGAATTGAGATGTTTCGTATTATATTTAATTTTTTTTTCACAATTTTTTTTAGTAAATTACTCCAATTTACTAAAAAAAATTGTAGCAATAAAAGTGGAATCCTGGTCCGTAGGTGCTCGGTTTTTACTTTCGTTTCAGAACAAATTGTAAATTAGTTATTGATCAAAAATCAAAGATTTACAAGAAATGGATTACGCAAGATTGTTATATTGTGTGAAACCAAGCGTTGGCCCTTTACGATTTATCAGGTTTCTCGGATCGTCGTTGATAGTGATTAGCCTCTCAATATTTTCTACGTTTTCTTACGTTCATTTAGCGGACGCATCAACCAAAAAGGTATAAAGTTGAATTAAAATAAGATATAGTACCGTCACTCGATACAAACCGGAAAAAAAACTCGCTTACCTAAGTTATATAGGTTACAATGAAAGTCGTATAAATAGAGTACACTGTTTTATCGTCGATGCGTATGTAGGCACGAATTACTTCTGAAAGACAGCCGGCATACTTAGTAGAAGGAGTAATTACCATTAAATGCACTTTGTGCAATCCATTAGTGTCAGAACTTTGCCGTTTTCAGTTAATTTTGAACTCAAGTTTTATGGGACATCATTTTAGAGTAATGTGAATATACTGGACGTATTGACTACTTCCCAGGAATCATCGCATGTGTAAAAAAGATTTAGAATCATATTGATTTTATTTAATTAAAATACTTGTCAGCTTCGTCAAGAACAACTTGTCGCTGGAAGGTGTTGCAATTCTCTCAAACTGTTGCTATTTCAACCAACAAAGACTTCTCCCGGCGGGTTGTATGAGTTGGCGATATGGGACTGACAACGTGTCACGCGTCTTTGAAGGGTGTCCGTAAAGTGCAGTGTACAGATCAACAGACTGTATTGCCCCGGTGCTGTACATCCCATCGCAAATTTTCGTAATTTAACTTCCTATGGGCTACTCACAATACGAACATTCCCCGATGGCCCTTCGACTGTACCTATTTAATATACACTGTATCCCTACTGCGGTGTGGCTTCAACATTCTCGGTGTCAGCGTCCGATCCCACAGAAGGGGGCGATTTCACGGTTTACGTGACTCCTGGTAATCGGAGGGCTTTTTCGTTTTTGTTCCTTGCAACTATTTATTGTAATCTCGGTCTAAATATTTATGAATAAAGGGCTATCTCGATTTAGATTTGAAAACGGAACTTTTGTATTGGACCAAAATTTTAAAGTTGCGCTGATGATTATTAAAATTAAATGGAATATGGTTCTGGAATCACCTCTCAAAATATCAATTTTTTCTGTTTACGAGTTTGTCAAATATTTGAGAAGATTTATCTGACCTTGAAATGGCCCTTGTGACGTCATCTGGGCAGTTCAACTTATTGCCCTGCTTTCCACATTACAAAACCAAAACTAATTAAAAAATATCAATATTTGGAATAAAATATCTAAGAAAACTACAGACAATTATTTGTTTATATTTTAAGAAGAAGCTATATATTTTAAGGTATATGTATTGGTCTATATTTTCGGAAAAAAGATATAACCTGTGTGTTAAAAATTTTGGTTCAAGCCATGTCGGCTTATCCGTTTGTCTGTCCATCCATCCGTATGCCACAGGCCCTCTATATCTCGTATCTCGATATGTTTCCATTGATTGTATTGAAATTTCACAGGCCGATGTCTTATATGAACCGTCATATAATACTGTAGAGAAAGTATGAGAATTAAATACTTAGGAGTGGGTCACCATACATTGAACTAAGCGGATTAAATTTTTTTTTTTTCGTATGGTTACCGTTGGACAAAACTTTGAAAATACAATCAAAGCTCTTAAGTGATTTATATTTAGGCGTAATATACTTCGCGAGATATGAGCTCTGAAATTAGTTGACAGTGCATCGATTTTTTAATGACTCAGTTGAAATTTTAGACCATGTCATAGAAAATCTAAAAAAAATAAAACTAAAGGATCTAGCAATTAACAAACAATTTAAAAAAAATGTTTTGATCTACTATTTCACAATTTATAAGATATGTGCAATTTTCAGACCAACAAACTGAATCTTGTGTGATTGGTGATTGCTTGTAGTACATGTCTCGGAAGTCGTTGTTGTCTTCGACATACACGTACAGTTAAATATACAAGCATTTACTTGTTACACAGTCCATTAATCCTCTTATTCTTGAGATGGAGAAAGATCATATCTTTTTAAATTTTTAAATGCTTTAAAAACAAGAATATGATCCTTTTTTTCTTCTTATAACGTATACATCACAACAACGTCTAGGTCCCAAACTAAGCATTATAATAGCTTGTGTTTTGGGTGCCAAGCGAAGACTTCTTCACTTCATCAGCCCATTTTAACCCCACTGCAGGGGCTTAGGCCTCCCCCAGGGTGAGGAGGGGGCTTGGCGCTTAAATCCACCACGCTGCTCCACTGCAGGTTGGGGACTGTAACGACCGCCATCTATTGACAGCGTCCGGGACCGACTGCTTAACGTGCTCTCTGAGGCGCGGAGTTTGTGATAGTTATGTACTTAAGTCAGAAAAACTCATTGGTACACACTCGGATTCGAACCATGGCCCTATGCCCTTATAAATTTGGGACAGGTTCGTTGCGTTTTGGGCTATCACGAAGCGAAGACACCCATACATATAACAACCAAGCCCCGGTACCGTAGCAATATTCATCATATAAATACTGACTGAATAAATACGGAGTGTCATGATAGCCCAAAGCGCAACGAACCTGTCTCAAATTTATAAGGCCCCATAGGGCCATGGTTCGAATCCGGGCGTGTACCAATGAGTTTCTCTGACTTAAGTACATAACTATCACTGACTCCGTGCTTCGGAGAGCACATTAAGCAGTCGGTCCCGGACGCTGTCAATAGATGGCGGTCGTTACAGTCCCCAACCCGCAGTGGAGCAGCGTGGTGGATTTAAGCGCCAAGCCCCTTCCTCACCCTGGGGGAGGCCTAAGCCCCTGCAGTGGGGTTAAAATGGGCTGATGAAGTGAAGTGAAGAAATACTGACCCGACCTGGGATTCGAACCCGGGACCCCAGCTTCGTAGGCATGTTTGCTACTTAGTAGACCCAGTGGTCGTCGATACTGATATTAAATAATATTGTATATTTTCATATCATTCTGTAATGTTAGTAAATATTGAGACAAACAAAGTAAACAAATGTACCGGGAAATCACTCATTGAATTTCACAATAAACTCGAAACAATTTGTAACTGAATGTTTAATTGTGTGTTTACTCCAGTTTTCTCTTCCGTTCTGAAGCTGGGAAAACGGGAAAAATGCTCCAGGGTGTTAATTTATCTGTCTGTTTGGCTTCTGTTCGAGATCTTTCTATGTACGAACCTGAACTTTTAAACAATTATAGTCAGACAAAAAAAGCATTTCTGAATTAAAGTTTTTTTTTGTTATTCAAAATACTTTACACACACTTATTAACTGTTGAAATGAATGTACTACCGGTCTGAATATCTGAAAATACAAGAAGACTGAGGACTGTCAAAAAATTTCTACTGGTTTATTTTATTTCGTTTATGTATTAGAGGCCGCCCGCGATTTTGCTCGCGTGGGCAACACAATATCTATCATCTACGTTTTCACATTGATTTTTATCCTCATGTTTTTCATTTTTCGAAAGGAACAAGAAATCCCGCGGTGTAAATCGAGATTTTTTCTGCGTTTTCGTTTATAGATTTTCAGCTGTACTCTGTCTAAAAATAAATATTTTTTGCTTATTCCTGTTTATACATGGAATAGTGAATCTAACCGCGTCACACCCCACCGCTTGTGATGTATTCCATTTTTCGTGGAAACGAAATGTTTTCCCGCAGAAAAGTCGCTTATGTCTTTCTCTGTCCATTTAACTATCTATCCTACGTAAAATTGTGATGAGTGTAAGAAATGATTTTTTCGCTTTGTTAGTGGTGTTAGTAATTAAACCCGCAGGTACAGACATTTTATTAAAATTTTCTAATACAAACGTTCTTGTGAGTATGAGATATTTTCCCTTTCAACTACGAGTATCTTCGTGCTCAAATTATGTGATTTTGTTGTTCCGTTATAACGTGAAAATGCCAACATTCGCATTTATTATATTAAGACTTGTACAAGATCTTAATTTCATACGCGTATTTACTAACTATTTATATTTGTTCAGTACAAACCACAAACTTCCTTGAAATGAGTTGAATTTAGGAAGTCGGTAAAGTTTCGTAATCGTTTTCTTAGGGATTTAATTTCGAAGTACTCTTACTTAGTATAGATACCTACATTTATATGAGAAACTTTTACGCTAAATTGCAAAGTCCTAGAACAATTGGTCTGAACTAATAATAATAATACATGGAACTTCCCACACAGCGTCATCTAGTCCCAAAGTAAGCAAGTATTATGCTCGTGTTATGGGTTACTAGACAACTGATATACATACTTAAATATTCTTTATAATATATACATATATAAATATTTTTGCGAAGACACCACATACCACCATACCACACCACCACACCTTATAACAACCAAGACCCGGTACCAGTATCTATATTCATCATATAAATACTGACCCGACCTGGGATTTGAACCCGGAACCTCCAGCTTCGTAGGCAGGGTCTCTACCCACTAGACCAAGCGGTCGTCAGTCGATAATAAGTCAATTCTTTCCATCACCATTGAACTCATGAATACGCTACAGTTTTGTTTTTTCTTTTTCTATATTTCCTTTTTTTAGAACTGTGTCTTAACTGTCTGTAAGTCAGTCAGTTCTTCAGATTCTCCAAATAAAAAAATGGAACGCATCTATATTCTATATTTTTAAAATCAGCTTGTAATGTAGAATATATGTACCACGTAATGTTTTTTGGAATTTGATACCTGGCACGTATCAAATTCGAATAATAAAATATACTGTAACATAAATTTCACTTGACTATTATAATTATATAATAATTGACTATTATATATAATTGACTAATATTGTAAATCAAACATTTTGGTATGTTATTATAAAAACCAAAACAGTATTTTTTTACAAAAACTAAGTACTACAACCAAAACGCAACGAATATAATGTTAACATAATTCCTATATCCTCATATGTCAACCTGATTTCTCCTTAGGTCAACCTCAGAGACATCGTTGGATATTCAATTTGTGCACACATCATCAAAGGTCAAGCACGAATGTTTTCCTTTTGCAAAAACGAATTACCAGCGAAATGACACGGTATATAGAGTGGCTGTAAGCCTGTTTGGGTAGGCGCCTACGAGGCCCTCCCTTTGAGGCGCACCTCGCGTAATCCGGAGCTTTGTGTCGACTGAATATAAACAACGTGGCAAATCTTCGCTTTTGAAGCTCGCGCGACGTTCGCGATCGTCGCGGTGACTATATTTTCCGTATAGACTGACGAGAAACGTCGACTTGACTAAATGTTTTATTTCTGTGTTCGGTTTTTTGACTTCCTAAATCTGAAGACACCTATTCGTGTCGATTTGTTTTAATCGGGGTTAAGTACTCAGGAATACTAAAATATCAGACGTTGTAGTGAAATCCGAAGCGTCGTTTAACTGGCTCTGTGCTCAACACGAACGTCTACCTCGCAGACTTTGTTTCATTCTGAAATATTAATTCCATTGTAAAAAGCTAGGTCACGAACCACCCCCAGGTTCGCTACTGTAATATTCAAAAGATGTCTCCGTTTCTTGAGTTTCAATACATAGAAACTGCAAACATTTTACAATAATGTGGCATTCGCAAAGAAATCCTAATAAAAACTGGCGATTATTTTAAAGAGTAAAACAAGTGAAATTTGGAGTAAAGAAATTCAATTACTGCGTAGTTCTTCAATATTTTTTTAAGGTGCTTCAGAGTATTTTACAGAACGGTGCGATGTTGTGATAGCCGTGTGGTGGCGAGCCTGCTTCTTGCTTAGGAGGACGTAGTTCGAATCCCAGGGAATGTACCAATGAGTTTTTTTTTTGACTTAAGTACATAATTATCATTGAATCTGTGCCTCGGAGAGCACGTTAAGCCGTCGTCGCTCTCGTTGCCATCGTCGGCCGGCAGTCAATAAAATCCACCAACCCGCACTGCAGCAGCGTGGTGGATTAAACTCAAAGCACCCTCATTCCGAGGGAAGGCCTGAGCTCCTGTAGTGGAGCACAATTGGCGATATGGTAGTGGTTGGCGATATTTAAATATTCAAAATTTCTATGATTGACGACTTCTTTTAAATATGTGCGACCTTGAAAGTTTCGTATCGGTATCATAAAGCCAAAAAAAATCTAAGTTGTCGGTTGAAATTGCAATCGTTTAAAAGAATTCTTGACACGCTTTAACACATTCGATACCTATTGAGCAACAATGTGCCCATAAAAGTTCGAATTGAGTAGAAGCCCTCTTCTGCGTTTACCGTCTAACAATTCATACTCTGGCTAGCTCGTGTAAGATGACGAATTTCAATGCGCGAAGTCCCCGCGCGCTGGTCTACAACCCCGTGAAATCGCCGCGCGCCATGAAGATAAATTCGTGATGATCACGAACCCTTATAGCGTTGCATCGTCACCGTGTTTTAATTATTTGAAAACGATGGTTAATTTACTTTATATATTTATATCTAACTTGGTGTTGAATATAATTAGTTCGAGTAATAAAAGTTATATCTGTAAAAACTGCACGAAACTACGAGACAACCTCCGTATTTGTTACGTATTAAGCACAGAGATTTTCATCTGTCCCTGTACCGATCATATATTCATACAGTTATCGAACTGTAGGTACTTGGCGCAGAGATTTCCGTTTAAACAAAATTTAAGTCTTACGGCTTAGTCGTTAGTCAGAAACACCGAAATATCGTTACCTCGGAACTAAGCAAAACTTACTTTTGCTGTCTGCATGTAATGGTGCTTGAATAAGAACGCAGTGGGAGAAAATAGATTATTTACTTTTAGTTTTGGTACTTTTGCTGGTTCGTCGGCAGCTTCTCAACTCGACAGTTGAAGCGTTTATTTTGCATGTTGTACAGATACGTATACATTATGGTTATTTCGTAGCTCGCTATACGCAGACGTTTGTAGGCGTTTAATAAAACTTCAAAGTACACCTTGGAAAGGCTCCGACGTCTTCCCGTGAATAATATCAACGAAAATGAGTGAAACGCATTAAGCTTAAAAAGGATTTGCGCGGCCTGTGGCACGTGCGCCTACAGAATTTCAACTTTACCCAAGTCTACGTTCCGTTCGCGTTTGTTTACTTGCCGGTACGTTGTCGTTGTCTTGCGCTGGAAATTTATATGTAAATCCGACTTAATTATGATCTCCTGATGCCAGCGGTGGCAATCTTCCGCGTTTTGTCGGAGAGTCGCATCGCATGTTTAAATCTGTACGAATATATTGGATTGCTAATTTAACATTTTGTACTTGTAATATAAAAACACACGTGTAACATGTGTACATTCTACCTATATGCAGATAAAAATAATATGCGGTGTACTTTCTCTTACGTCTTTCGTTGTTTCTCGTACGATATTTGATCAAATTAATTTTACTACACTTAAATCGGTCATTGCCAATAGCGAATAGATGCTTTGATTTCGTCAGTTGTTCATGTAACTCGTGGTTATCTTAGCTATCGGATTATTTAACCATAATACATATATAATTGTTTATTATATAAGTAAACATATAGGGTTGTTAAAATAGAAATTTCATTTACCGCTGGCGACTCGGTCGCTAATACAGTTTTAATAACACGTTGCCGAGGTGAGTTAGAACTACGCCTGAGGCTTTACATGCTCCTCAAATATGAGGGAACTGAGCTGACGCTCTGAATTAATACACCTACCTCAGAGAGACTAATCATACTGGATTGGTAATGCTATAATTAAAAAAGATATAGTTAAGGTTTGCCGTCATTGAGATCAATTAAAACTTTTTAGATCTAATTAAGTTTTTCAGTGAAAATTTTCCAGGTTACAATAAATGAAATCATAAAAAAAATGTTTATTCAAAATCGCTGATTTGTTAAATGGTGATTAAATTGTATTTTGATCGAAATGCCAAAACGTTGATTATACAAAAATGAAATAACTTGCAAGTTGTCAGTTCATCCGATTCATTTGTTCATTTATTTGGTATCGCATTTAAGTGTACTGCGATATACAAGTATATAACGTTGTTTCTTTGCAGTCAATTGACGTTTCATAAATTAAAAAACTAGACCGAGGTTGACAATCAAATAATCAATCAATCAACTGATCAAAAAAGAACGCCATTAATAATGTTACACCTCAAACGTTAGGTAAGGACTATTTAACAGAAGATTAATTTAATTATCGTTATGGACCTCGGGCGATTAGATGGTACAGTTAAACATTTAATTTAATCAAAGGCAGAAAACATTCATTATTATCAAATATTAATATATAAAGGTTTCGTACAGAAAACACCTGCAATGCAACTTATAGTATTGAGTAATAAAATAGTAATTATTTACACTATCCATCCATTTTCATCCTTCTGTCTTTATTCTCTCCTGTATGGATTTCTCTGATACTCGTATATTTATAGTTATTACAGTATTTACCTACAATATTTAATATTATATTTCTCTGTCTCTACTTATCCTATACTCTACACGTCGCGATGAGTCGGCCACACGTTTTGGCATGAACACACACTGAACAGTATTATCTATGAAGGTGAGAGACGTGTGGTGTGGTGTGGTGATGTATAGGGTGTCTCCCTCCACCATTTGAAATAACTATTATGCGCACATTAATAATCGAAAAGCTCATTGATGTATGCTAGGATTTAATAAGCATTTCTCGTATAAGACATTCATTAGGCCGTTTTATAAATACAAATATATTGTATTTAATCATCATCATCATCTGGGGTGCATTTGAAAGGTATTTTGTTGGGAGGCTTCAGTGAGTTGTGATGGCAATTTTTTTTATTAATTTGAATAAAAAATTACATAATGTACATGGTAGATTCATATTCTAAGTTACTATATTATAAGTATGCAATACTAAAAGTAATTTAAATGATTTATCTACCTATACCTTTTAAGTATTAGGTAATAGGTTGTCTTGGTCGTTACAAAAATATAACGGAACAAAATAAACCAGATGTATCGCCTCTGCAGCCTATACCCGGCCTGCACAGCGAGGCTAAAAAATTACTTGCCGCAGTATTAACAAATGAGAGAGTAGTGCATTGTAGCATGAGTTAATAATTATTATAATTATATAATTATATAATATATTATTATATATAATAGTATTATTTTTATTAATTATCTGGCTCTCTGCGCTTAAACTACGCAGTATATACAATGCTAATGAAACAAGTCATTGCTAGACCTCACTTCATTGTGCCGCGGATCGAAGACGGAGCGTTCACTAAATATAAAATTACCATCACGTAATATACATTCAAAAAATAATAAATTTAAAAATAGGTAATTACTGTGAAACATAGCTCTGAAATAAATATATTAAAAAAATTTGATTATCTATTTTTTTGTTGTGGGGAATCAGTTGATTTCATTGCGTCACTTGCTTTATCCGCAAAGCCACCATTGCTTTACATGTGATATCCGATCGCCTTATTAATAAAAAAAATAATAAAACACCACGTCCGAAAAAAAAAACGTGCCTTGCGTATTATTAATCTGTATAGTATACGCAAAAGGCTTTATCGTATTACACCGAAATGAGGCGGCGAATTTTCCCTTATTGTTGGCTATAAGCATATTATCTCGGGTCGGGTGTCTCGAGTAACTGAAGCCATCTTAAACGTAATCCCTTCGCTAAAGAATTGCTCATCATCTGTATTAGCGTTGGGCGCTGGAATTCGAAACTCGACGGCAATCCGAACCGAATTCGATGCCGAAGACGTTGGTCTATTCACAGATGTCCCTGGAATAAGTCTCGAGCGAGGGCTTTTAAGAATTTTAATATGGAAATGATGGAAGCTGTGATAAAACGCTGCGGAGATTTGAAGACGAAAAATCGCAAATATGTCGTAAAATCTTAATCCGTTACGGCTTACCAAGATAAATAGATTTGGAATCTTTTCACATGAATATTTTAAGTAAAAATTGAAACGTTTAGCAGCCCACCGTGTAGAATTGCAATTACGAATTTTCAAAAAAGTTATCGTGTGAAAAAGACAATAATTCTACATAATTGAAGGAATACGTTCTGAAGGTAACATATTTGTATTATTTGGAACTGCCAACAATTTTTTTGGTTTTTGGTTCTGACTAAACAAATTGAAGATGCCCGTTACATATGTAAGAAGATTTTTATTCTGAAAAGGATAAATATTAAAGGCACAAATAAAGTAGTATAAATTTGGCTGTTTTTGATGAAGTTTTTACAGTTATATTATTGAAAAATCTAAGTAGATGTCACAATTGAAGTATTAGAAAAATTATCTCACAAAAAGATATAACTTCTAACTTTCGACTGATGAAAATTTGATAAATTTTCTCTAAGTTTTGGGATTCATAACAAAAAACATCGTAATCATTATGCATGAAATTTTTTATTTAAATCGCTAGCAGGCTAGCCGAGGTATCCAGTAGACATTAAATAGCTACCTATTTAAATTATGCTGATTACTTTGTGCACAGTTGGAAAAAAACTCCTCATTTTCCTCTTCGTTCTAATTAACGGAAGACGCGAAATAAGTTAGTAATGATAATAATTGCAGAATCTGGAGTAGATAACAATAATATAAATATAATAATGATGAATGATGAACATGGGCTCTCACGGCAAGACTGGTCCACAAAGAAGGACGCCCATCTCCCATACAAACATGGGCTAGGAAAAAAAATTATGGGTACTTTGTGTGGTAATAACGTAATTTTGTGCGGGTGGTATGATTTGTATAGGTACATGAAGCCTTATAATATAGATATGTATTTTGTTAAAGCTGAAAATTAAAGGACATCAATCTATGAAAGATTAAATAAATGTAACTGCTCCATAAAACGATAAAGAGTTAATAACCTGTTAGTACTTTGATTTATTCAAAATAACACACATAGAATGACTTCTGCGTCATTTTAAAAATAAACCCTCTATACAACTTTTTCAATGCAAATAAGTAATATAGTATGACATGACACTGGCAAAACTATCTAGAACACAAGATAGTTGCCAAAGATAATGTCAATGCTGACTACAATGAGTATGTTTATGCCATTACCCATTAATCAACCCATAACAAAAACAATAGTTTCATCATTAAAAGGCTTTTTTAAAGTATACCTGAGTAATATTAATATTTTTTTTTAATTCGTACGTAATCTATACTAATATTATAAAGCTGAAGAGTTTGTTTGTTTGTTTGTTTGTTTGAACGCGCAAAGCTCAGGAACTACTGGTTCAAATTAAAAAATTATAGTTGTGTTGGATAGTCCATTTATCGAGGAAGGCTATAGGCTATACTACATCACGCTACGACCAATAGGAGTGGAGCATCAATGAAAAATGTTGCGAAAACGGGAAAAATTATTCCTTTTGGGAGCTTCTGTCGCGCGCGCTGCGTAAACGGTTGATGTTAACCAAAAACAATGTACTACGGAATTGTTTCCCTTTAAAAGTTCTAACCAAAAGTCCGCGACAGCATATGTGTATCTTTTAAGGTTAACTTACTGTAACCTTTTTTACGACAGTCAAATTTGTTCTAACATAATGTACTATTTGCGAAGATGTTTTTTAAACGTAATATTAATCCTTATCAAATTAAATACGTTAGTTGTCTTAAGCATTTCATGCATATTATAATTGCCCTTTACACCACGCAATTTCAATTAATGTGTTAGCAGTTTTTATCGAAATATGAAAACTATAGCGGGAAAAAATAAATTCGCTGTCTGTCTCTGTTCGTTAACTTTTTACTTCCAAACCACGCTATAGACTTTGATACGGTTTTCAGTATTATCTTATAATCTATTAATATATATAATAGAAATACTTATTATAAAGCTGAAGAGTTTGTTTGTTTGAATGCGCTAATCTCTGAAACTACCAGTCGGATTTGGAAAAATCTTTTTGCCTTTGATAGCCTGAATCTAGCGGAGGGTTATATAGGCTATATATATGAAAACGAACTGTCTGTCTATTCGAGCAAATCGGCTTCGGGCAAAACGGCTTAACCGATTTTGATGAAAATTTACACATATGCAAAGGATGTAGTCAACTTTTTGTATGTCTGTTTGTATGTCCATCTGTCTAAACCGATTTTAATGAAACATCACAAGTATGAAAAAAATGTCATCAAAACTAACAAATGTTACTTTTTGTCCGTCTGTCTATCTGTACGTGTATCTGTCTATTTGAGCTAATCTCCAAAACGGCTAAACAGATTTTAAGGAAACTTTGCAGACGGGAAAGAAGGTTGTCAAGAGATTTGACATTAGCTACTTTTTGTCCGTCTGTTTGTCTGTACGTCTATGTGTATTTTCAATTCAATTTTATCTATTCGAGCTAATTTACAATACGGCTGAACACGTTTTAATGAAACTTTGCAGACGTGAAAGTTGGTTGTCAAGAGTGTCATAAGCTAATTTTTGTGTTTGTCTGTCTGTCTATCTGTCTGTCGTTTGTCCACACTGATCTATCAACGTACAGCCAAAACTACTAAATCTAGGAAGCTTAAATTTGGAACATAGGTTTATTTTATAACGTGAGCATTAAGTTAAGAAAGGCTTTTTTAGAAATTTCAAACTTAAGGATGGGAATGGAGGGACTCAAATAATGACGTGTTTCAGGGTTTTTAGATTTCCACATTTTAAGGGTGGGAAACGGGAGATGAAAAATTGTATCGGTTTTTTTAAAGGGTGGAAGGGGAATGAAGATTGAAAGTTTGAATGGGTGTAACCAAAATTGGCTCCAGCAAAAACTATGTATAAACCATCTCGAACGTTAATAGTGCCTATAACAGGAATTTGTAGTCTACGCAAGTGAAGCTGCGGGCGATCGCTAGTTTAAATATATTTTATTAATTACTTTCCGCAAAAAACCTGCCTTTCCTTTCGTATTCGGTCCAGAATTACGTGCGATGGGAAAATTCTCATAAATGAAATGGTAACCCCAGTTTGAGTAATAAATATTGCAAATGGATGCATTCATTATAAACTATTATAAATGACTTATAGATGCGTTCAAAATACGACTTGTACATTATTTTCAATAGTCATTTTCTATTATACACGTACTTTTAGAAAAATAATGAAGTAGCCAAAAAGTCCTGCTTTACAAAGAGTATCGACATTTATGTTTCTTATCTTAGCCCAGGATGGGCATCATCTTTTTAAAGTCGCTCAGCGTGCTATGGAGCGGGCTATGCTCGGTATTTCTTTGATGGATAATATCAAGAACACTGAAATCCCTCGAAGAACCAAAGTTGTCGATATAGCCAAAGCAATCAGCGAGCTGAGATGGCAATGGGCCGGTTACATTTGCCGTAGAACCGATAACCGATAGGTTAGACGAGTTCTCGAGTGGAGGCCACGTACCGGGAAGCGAAGCGTTGGACGCCCTCCGGCCAGGTTGACAGATGACCTGAAGCACCATACCGAGGGTAGTTGGATGCGAAAGGCGGACGACCGTGTGTAGTGGCGAGCCTTGGGAAAGGACTATATCCTGCAATGAAGAGATACGGGCTGATAATGATGAATTATGATAAATAGTGTGATATACTTGACTACTTATAATTCAGTACGTTTCTTTTTTTGTATTTTTTAATACACTATGCTATATAAGCAACAGATTTCAATATTTTTAGTTTTCCAGACGGCAGTTAATTTATTATGATTTTTCCAACTTTAGCTAGTGATAACGACACCACAACGCAAGCGCTGAATAGTATTCCAATGTCATATTTTAAAAAAGGGTACACCTAAAGCAAACACAGTTCAGATTAAAGTGTTGCCAACGATGCGGCGATTATCGTAAAATACGGCAATTTATGCATCTACAATAAGAATCGTTCTGTATACGGCGGACATTTCATTGCCGTATTGAAAAATACAAAACGATTAGAACGAAATCATAAGGATAGGACGAGGTTGTATATATACGAGTTATGCCCTGAGGCATTGCATTTGTGGATTCATTGATTTTTAACCGACTTCAAAAGATAGAAGATTCCATGTTCGTCTGTATGTTTTTTGCTATGAAACTGGTATGCTAATTAGTTCGTCTCCAAATTGCATTTCGACTGATTTAGTATTATTATTGGTGTAATGTTTATTTTTAATTACATATATTTTTATTTGTTATATTAAATTAAATAACAAAGGTTCTATCATTGCCGTTGGCCTAGGGAACTTTAATAAATAAAAGAGTGAGTTTATAAAACTGCTACTAGACTGCGCAGGGATACCAAGATAATCATGAAAGTTGATCATAACGAAGAATTACTTTATCGTTTTTCAATGTTAAGGAATAACCTAATAGTCCAATCGTTTGTCTGTCGCACGTTTATCGTCTGTCACAGTGTCGTTTATCACTTAAAAGAGAAATAGACAAAAATAAATCTGTCACTTCATGCGCGATTATTTAAGCGAAGGTAAAAACTTACATTTATCGCGGTCGAATCCTCATAAGAAAGCCAAGTTAGTATCTCTAGCGAATTAAGTTAACCGTCTAACTCTCGTAAGTTTAACGCCATCTTATGTTAACGTCGAAACGGGTCTTACCAGGTTTTATCTATCTACTATTATGTTGAAATTGGATAGAATTTATTAAAATATTATTTAGTAATAATGTTAGGCATATTATGCTTATATTACTTTAATACGATGTTGCCATAATATTGACTTAGTAGATTATAATATGTAAGAGCATGTTATTATACGATTATTCTAAAAATGTTAATTCCGAATTTTGCTAATATTTTTCATTTTCATGTTATATTTTTTTGATAACATCGTAAATGACGTGTAGGTACGCTATTGTATTATAATGATGTTTAATTGTAGCTTTTTTTATGTATATATACTTATAGTTGATACTCTGCCGAGTTTCTTATAAGTTCTTCTCGGTAGAAGCTACATTAGGTAGTAATATTAATATAATAATAATAATATTAGGTAGAAGCTACATTAGGTTAGGTACTGTATGTATAGACCTTGACGATTGAAAAGTATCTACTTGCGCAAGTCTACACTTTGATAAAAATATTATTTTGATTTGATTTCAGTAGGTAAACTAATATAGGTTTATTACTAATATACATTAAGTCCTAAGAATTACGGTTTTATTTGTTAAACTTACTCAAAATCTGCAACAGGTATATATATACACCTTAAATATATCTACAAGTTATCGGCATTTCAATTGAATCGACTATCAAATAACAGTTTATGACGACCGAAAGGGCGACGCGGGTTATATTTCAAGTGACCAGTAACAAGGGGTGAAATTTCTTTGAATCAAAGGAGGCCACCCGGGGACCTAACTGGACCGATACTGAAACCTTTGAAGGGACATGAAAGGGACTAGACGCGATACATCAATTCAATAAACCATCAAAAGGCGTTCTATACTACCACCGTCGACTCACTGGAGCAACTTAATAACGAATTAACTTATCTCGTGTCTTTGAGAAGTTAATACTTTGATGTGATGCTTGTTAAAGTCGTAGCTAATTTGTAATCGTTACACTTTCCCGTTAGATACATCAAGTATTCATTAGATATTTATTATGTGTTGTAAGAAATATCCTTTCTTAGTAAATGTTTGCGTCAAAAAAATGTCCGAACTTAGAGTGATTCGTTTCAGTGGTCTTTAGAAATAACAGAACTTTGAAAATCTTGAAACACAACTATTTAGTTTCCGACCCAAAGGCTAAATACTAATCTTCATACGTTTAACTTTAAAAAAGAGAGATTTTGATACAAACTCACCCCTCCTATTTTACCCACTTAGGGGTGAAATTTGAGAAATCCTTTCTTAGTGAATATTTACGTCACACAACAAACCTTACGTTCACATTTCGTATGATCAGCTTCAGCGCAATGGTTTCGGTTCGGTGTGTGAGTGGCATTTTAATTTTCTAAACTAAACTGTTCCTAATTTGTTCGATACTAGCTTTCCGCTCGTGGCTTCGCCCGCGTGGATTACACATTTGTAGTAAAATCGCGATACTGTGTCTTCACTGGACCAAGTGCCACCGGTAGTAGTCAGTGATGCGGACAGAAAGCAACAAGCGACTACAACCATTCCAGATTTTTTTTCCAACCTGATGCACTAAAATTGTACCTGCTAAAACCTTAGGTTACTTATCGTTCCCAAACGTATACTAAAACCAGGCCAAATAACGTATTTCCATACTAAAAGAAATTATGTAAATTGAACCACGGGTTCTCGAGTTATAAACGTACGTACGGACTGACAAACAATGAGACATTTTGTTTTATAATATGTATGGACAGATGGATTCCCACGGCTGAAATTTTGTGTACGGGTTAAAATGAAGATTAAATACGCATCAATAATTTCGCTTAGTACACTTGCCGCTGGCCACAAAATGTAAATTCAACTACAACCTAATTAATACAATTAACAACTAAATATTCGCTAAAGTTAACTGAATACTTGCTTTGTTTGGGTTAATTAATGTTAACTTTTATATTTAGTTTCTATTTTTTGCCAGCTTTTGTTTGCTTCTTTCCCCGCAAGATTTAACGATTCGAATTTAGCTTTTAATTTACATAAAATTAAATATTATCCTAAGATAAACGGTTCTTTTTGTACATCAGTTCTGCTTTGTGAAATGCCGCTCTACTTATTCCATTCTATTCCACCAGCCCATTATGCACCACTGCAGGGGCTTAGGCCTCCTCCCAAGGTGAGGGGGCTTAGAGTCTGCTCTACTTATTATTATTCGTAAATTATCCGAAACTCGCAACCGACTTGGGCGTAGTCGGGCGAATTTTTAAAAATCTTATTTCTGCATTACTGTATAGACGCTTAGACCAAAGTAGGTTAAGATTCTATAAGTAGAACATCTTTGCATAAATAGGCGACATAAGTGAGAAGAAGCGGCGCGGTGGGGCAGAGGACGCTTCCCGACGATTATTACCGCGGCGACGATTATTAACGGTGCTAGTAGGGAACATGGCTTACTCGAGGCCGCGCGCTCCAAGTACTTTGCTTAGACCATGCGCCCATATAAGATACCTTGTGATTTTTAAAATGAATTGATATTAAATTAATATTTGTTTCATGAACTATCGAAAATAGTAATACGTCTATGATTGTAAAAGGCCGCTTATTTTTAATTTATAATTAACGTATGTGGTATTATTTAAATTAACATACTTATATCGTGATGTCAAAAGAATCTGATACAGTTTTTGTTCACGAATCCGTCGTGTGGAGTATCAAATAAAAAGAGTTATAACATATGAGCGTCAAATGTACAATACTTTAGTTGGTGCACAACTTCGTTTAACATGAGAAAATTGAATCTGAAAAACTTGTCACACGCATTTTCTATGTCCGAAAATACAAACAATAGGGTGTTTGATTACTATTAAATATTGTTACGACATCATAGCTCTCCAGTATAGAATAATATTCCATCCGAATATTCGTTCCGCATTTACCTTCCTAAATAACAACGAGCGCTATCTACCGGCATGCTCAATCAAAAACTGAGTCGCCATCGTCGCGACGAGGACGTATCAAAACAACAAAAATGGCTCCCGTTCACTGAGCCTTTTCATATAAAATTATTCAAAATACTTAGACCGATCGAATCAAGTGAAAAACTAAAGAAAGAAAATCAGCAGGGCCCGCCTGCAGTAGAGTGAGACCTGGCAGCTCCTCCCGTGGTAAGTCGTATCTCTTTTCCCTTTTTTCCGCTATTCTGTTCTAGCGTTTATCCTATCGCTTTCGGTTAAGGTAGAAATCTGGTATAAACGAACCAAGCCATCGTTTCCAAAATTTAGTAACCGACGACGACGTAGCAATAAAGGATCAGTTCCCCAACAAATATATTATATTTATCAATAAAATATAAAAACAGACTTCATACGATAACAAAATTTATAAAAAAAACTTATATCTGGTTGAAGAATATGGAAATTATAAACTATTAAAATTTTATTTTTGTCTCTTTCTTGCAAAACGAGAGTGGCCTTTTTAAATGGCCTGACGTCACAGGACATTTCAAACATTCATAACCTTGTGAATAATGTTTTATTTTTTAAATTCTTTTACTGCTATTAATATTGAGAAAACTTTCATATTAAATTATTTAAAAAAAAATAGTTAACTAGACTATTGCGTACGTAGTAAATGAAAAAGAGACTGAATAATGTGATTATCACATAAAATATCTACGTATATTAATGATAGATTATAACGGCAGGTAGGTACTCGTACGTGATAAGGATTCGACTAAGCGTTGTAGGTTAAAAAAATTTATTAAAGTTCTTGCCTACGTCATTCCATACTAAATCTGTTTAAAATACGTTACAGCTTAATTATGCAATTCATTTAAGTAATGAGTGTATTTGAAATTATGAATGAAAATTTATTTCCAGCGGTAAAATAACCTAATGCTTCAAAATACATGCAGACATACAATACAAAATTTCACATTATAATTAAAAGATTTTCAGTGACTAGATATATACTAGTAGCGCTTTTTCTCCAACCACTAACAATAAATATTCATTTGTAATTTTTATGCAATCATTACCTAAAATATGTTGCGTAATTAAGCTGTATTTGTGCAACAAAGTCAGTATGGAGAGACGTAAGCTAGGTCGACTTATACATCGTGGCACAGCTTCTTCACGGAGATAATAACACAAAAGGTGTTCCGAGTTAAGCGCATGCTTAAAAGTTATGTTATTACTTCGCAAACGATCACTCTACCACGATCAGATAATGCCACGGAACCAAAAATTTATAATATAAGGTACAGCAAAACGTGATTTTGACATTTCTATACCAGTTTTGTTTTTTTTTTTTTTTTTCATTGAAAAACATGGATTCAACTTCCACACTGGCATAGATTTACCGGCAATGGACATTTTATCTAAGTAGTTAGCTATAACTGAACAATTTAATTTCCTTAAGTTTTTTTTTTTTTGGTTCACAACATTAAAATTATGAATCTACCGTACATGCTTCGCTACATAGTATTTAAGGAACTTTAAAAATATATAATTTTCTGGGTCGGTATTTATGTGCTGGAAGCTATTGATTAATTTATATAATTTTTTCAGCCAACTTCCGTATTGAGAAAACGATTATTCATGAAATCTGATCTGAACGTTATTTAACAAATTTTTAAGCCTATACCTAAAAAAATAAAACTTCGTAACGTTAATATTGTTTTTCCCCTGTAAATTAAAAGCCGGTGTTTTCCATCGCGATATTGGTTTAGCAATTATTCGCCAGGTCAACAGCATGGGACTCAAACCTAGTAAGTACCTCGGCGGCGGCGGTCGAGGCATTTGTTGATTTTAACGCAGCCCGCTAATTGCTCGGAACAGTGCCGGGCGGCGTCTTTAATTAAAATTTGAAATACCCCTTGTATTGGGCGGTTTTAGAATAACAGGAATTCGATTGTGTATAACCGTCTTTATATAATACAAATATGTGTGCTCATAAAATTATAGTGCCCGTCTGTTTGTATGTCATTCAGTAAGCATCAAATAGTATAAGTTACGACTCTTAATGAGAAAGTACATCCTAAACTAACATTTGTAAGTTGCCGAAGTGATGAAACGATCACATGATTGTGTGCTTCCTGTTTTTCGTAACTTTTCTCCTCTGTCAACATAGTAAAAGACTCGGATTAGGTATCCTGTCGCTATAAATGAAAATATTTCATTATTATTATTGATACGGTTTTCGCGGGACGCATTAACACATCTTGATGAAAATACAGTGGGTGAAAACTTTATTATTTAGATTCGTCTATATTTTATAACTGTTTCTATTTAACTCACATCATTCCCTTTCAATATTGATTTACATCGAGACCCTTTCAAAGTAATTTTTCACCGCATTATTAAATAACACATGAAAAACGTATATATCACGGAGGCGCATTTTTTCAACAACGGCGTGATAACTGTGTAAGGGTGGCAATATATAACAATTTGCGGCGGCGCGGTTGTGGTGTTCGCGTAATTAATATCAAGTTTGCTTTGGATTTATGACCGTAGAGTTCCCGACCAAAGTTTAAGTAAAGAGTAAGTAAGATTACGTAGTTAGTAACTTGACTCACGCTCGTTGACGCACTGTCTGTAGTTTTTTTTTCGTCTGTAGTGCAATTATGAGGATTGTGCAATAGCAAATTTCCATACAAACGGTGTTAACGGTTGCACCCCATTAAACCTTAATGGCGTAAAAAAATTATATGGTATACAGATCAACAACAACTAGCTTTATGCGTTTTATTTTTTAAAAGTACTTTGATACGTTATAAGAAGAAAAAAACTTAAATATGAGAGATTATTTTTGCGAATTTTTTCATTTTGCACATGTTCAACATTTTGTGCAAAACGAAATTTTGTTTCTATGGTGTCACTACACACTCCGCTAAATCGTTCCACCTGAGTATGTTTGCTGGGTCAGAAGAGTAAAGGCATTTGTAATATTGGTGTGAAACCATGTTACATAATTTTATTTTATTCTATGTTTTTTAAAGTAAATTTCACTTTATATATTTTGTCATAAGTAGATTGAGCTTATTTTTGACACGTCATAAGCATTACGCGAAAAGCATCAGCCGAATGTTTTATTCGAAAAAGGCTGGCATGAACCGAATATTGGTATAAAGTTGGATGTCTTGTAATTCTACTCCTGACATTAAACCCACCACGCCTTTTAACGGTCTATATGTAGCGGAACCAGACATGCGTCGCAATATGATACGATGTGTGCTTGTGTATGTACTGTACTTTTAATAATACAGTATGCCTCAAAAACTCTTCGTGCTACTTATATTCAAATTTTAGGGTTATGCAGGATATGTGGACCATATTTTAATATGAAAATGTCAGTCGTATATGAATAAAACTGATGAATGTAATACCTATTTTTTCGTTTATTTGTAGTTAAATTAAAAAAGTTACGATTGGTTCGCTTACAACTAATTTTCGAAACCTGGTTTCACTTTTTTATTACTCTAGACTTTTCTACCTCAATATTTGTCTGACCGATTGGCCGAGTGGTTAGAGACACTAATTGCGGAGCCAAGGGTCGCGGGTACGATTTCCGCCCGGGACAAATATTTGTGTGCATGAACATGTCTGTTTGTTCCGTGTCTGGGTGCAAGAAAAGTATCTATATTAGTATTATAAAGAATATTTAAGTATGTACATCAGGCGTTTAGTACTCATGATACAAGCTTTGCTTAGTTTGGGACTAGAAGGCGCTGTCTGGCATGTCTGATATATTATTATTTTTTCCGTTTTATTCATGTTACTCGTTAATTTAATGGTGAACCTCAGAAACCAACATAAGGATACTGTCCTACGACGCTCAAGCAAACACACACCCTGAAAGTAGTTTGTTAAGGATCGGCTACTGAAACCAATTCAGCCATTTTTAATATAGGTGCTTTTTTATTCTGAAAATAATTTAAGTAAATTGCAATTACTCCTTCGTTGTAATCGTTGAACAAGTGGTAACTAACGAAACTGAAACGTACTCGTAAATCAAGGCAGCAAGTTTTTTTTTGTGCATTGTGGCGCGGGCCGGGCGCGGCACCAGCAAATATCAGGCACACACCACTTTTCAGTTTATGCTTCGAAGTGTTCACACTAGTTTATGTATTACAGAAATAAGCAAGTTAAGGGGCGGTTAATTTCAGTGCGTCGCATAGGAAAGACAATGGCGGAATGAATATGTAAAGGAAAGAGAGTAGTTATGAGATATATGAGTGAAGTAGGAATGAGGCGGCGTAGCCAGTATCTGTGTTTGTTCACGTATATAAATTTGTAATAAGCACATAGATACTATTCGCCCACAATGAGTATAACTAATTTCACTATATAATATTTCAGTTTATATATTATGATTATAACAATACTATTTTTCGAACAATACGACTTCTCTTTCTCCTTTCTTATCATATGCCCTGCCCAATTATGCTTTAGTTGTTTGTAGTTATTTTAATTAATATGTACTGATAGGTTTGTAATTCGTAAGATGCATAAATATTTTTACTTCGAAATAACAGTTTGTGGGAAATAAATAGGCTACTAAAAATATTGTTGACAGCATATTTTTTTTATAAGAACGTCGAAATAATGACAAAATAATAAAATTCTCTCACACGTAGTTTTGCCAATGGCATAGTTTCTAAACGTTAACATAATAAGTTTGTTGTTCCGTATAAATAAAAAGCACACTCATAAATCCTCCCTCTGTCTATGTTGTAAGAATCCGCTCTAGTTTATGATATAAAATTTCATATTGTTGGCCAAAGTTCTAGCCGAGTTCCCAACAAGTTCCTAATCCTGTTTATATTTTGTTCGCGTTCGCGCTGCATTTAACGTAGCTTTTGAACGTACTTTTATTTACTGTGCTTTAACGAAATCTTAGTAAACTTTATTATTCGGCTACTCGTTTTATAATACATTTGTTTTTGCTTTTGTACAATTAAACTTATAATTAAAAGTTGTGATTCGCTAAATTGCGTGTCAATATTTTCACATAAAAGTATTTCTGATGCCTCGTTCTATGTTACTAGATTAGGTTTCTCACACACTAATTATCCCCCGACCCAAAAAGAGGGGTGTTATAAGTTTTTCGTGTGTGTGTATCTGTGTATCTGTCCGTGTCATCGTAGCTCCCAAACGGATGAACCGATTTAGATGCAGTTTTTTTTATATGAAAGGTAAATTAGTCGGGAGTGTTCTTAGCTATATTTGATGAAAATCAGATTAAGATAGCCGTCGACACAAAATGGCGGATATCATATTTTTTCACTACTCCAGCAATTTGGGTATCAAATGAAAGGGTTTGACTAGTAGAATTATATACACTATGACAAATTTCAAATTTAAGATGGCCGTTACTACAAAATGGCGAATTACATTTTTTTTTCACAAATCCCTCAATATAGGCAGCAAATGAAAGGGCTTGACTAGTAGAATAATGTACACTATATTGAAAGGGAATGAGGAATATTAAATAACTAAAAACTTTAAAATTATTTTTTTCAACTGAGATCTTATTGCAAAAGCGTACACATTGTCCTTTAAAGGATTTTGTGATTTTACTGAGGCGGATAACATGATGAACAAGTTTTTCATTATGCCGATCACTACTTTTTTTAATGCTTAATTTTATTATTTACAAGCTTTATAAGTTACACTTTAGGCCTTTGTTTATAAGTGACACGAACAACTCGCTTCAGCAGCACGAAGATAGGATCTACATTAACAACGTATCCCTGTAACAGAATTCCATAAGTTATTATAAGGAAGCAGATTTGCTAACTGTCGTTTATAGTACTTAGAAGGTACCTTTAGTCAAATAAAATATTTTACGCTGTTTGCAATGTTATATTGACATTAGTTCTAAAATTACTTTCATTCATTTATTTCAAAAAACAGTCTAAAAACAAATTAGTAATGGAGAAGTGGCTAATCGATAGTCGATTATGATAGATAAGTTCTTACTGAAAGGAAATGCAAACAAAATTATTTTACAACATTTGTCAAACTTTCCAATATCAAAAAATAGCTAGTCGATAATACGACTAGCTTTTTATTTACATTTCCCCTCCTTCCGATGAATATAATTAAATGTAGTGTACGGTTTATAATTTTGGGACAAAATTCTATCTAATATTACTATGTAGGTAGTTCCAGGCATACAATTAATATTGTATATATATAGGTGTATATAGCACTTGCCTGTCCCGTGTATTGATTAATCATTAAATCGAAATATTTACCAATTAGAAAAAGTTCGCCAATGTCGAAAACAGGTACAAAGCAACGCCTCTGCGCCCCGCTCTCAGCGGCGACGTGGAAAACTTAATCTTTATGAAACGATGTCAGTCTTGTAACTTAATCAAATTTCGTTCAGTCCTATCCGTGGAGCGGAGGGAAATTTCATTTAGCGAATTAACGTTTCGCGATATACATTTTACGGTCCTTTAAGATTTCAAAGATGTTTCCGCTTAATTTTGCCGGGCCTGAATTACCCTGCGAACTGTCGAGTATCTTGTACCGATGAAACTTTTATGTTACCCGAAGTGAAATTTTGTACGTAATCGAGAAATTCTCGGTCGGAATGAGACGGTGGCTAATTAAAGTGTTAACGAAAACAAATGTGCCTCTTCCGATGTCTGCCTGGATTGGAATAGAATTGTTTATCTATGAAAGTGTCTAATCTGTCTGAAATTAATTCACTGACATCAATTTTATCTTATAGTTAAGTAACATCGACGTATAAAACATAAATGTTTTTAAGTCATTTTTTCTGATGCCTACTTAGGCAAATATTAAAATATACTACCATCTAAATTTGACTTGAACGGTATAAGATATTATGGGTGAGAACAAACAAAAACTACAAGCCATATTTTCGTAACAATCTTTATTTTCACATAAACACCAAAACCAAACATATTTTGGTTGTTGGTTTGTTTGTCCCCGTCTACAGTACCTTATGCCATTTAAGACATATTTATATGATAGTATATTTTAATATCTGCTTAAGTAGGCATCAGACAAAATGACTTAAAAAACATAAAAAAAACATTGCAGGTGCATTCTACGTTGTTCAAACAAAATTCTATTTAATATACCTAGTTTTTTTTTCTTTTCAGTTAATAACTTTTTTCTTTTTAAGTGGTTTTGCATTCGAGGCTTATGTTTTTTTTTTAATAAATTAGTTTTCAATTTATTACATTGTCAAACCATATAAGTTATGAGATAAAAACAACGGCAAGAAAATTCGATAACACTCGGATAAGAGGTATTTTCTGATTGAATGTTTCAGTTATCAAAATAAATTGTTTGTATATAAAAATTATAAACTTTCTATTTTGTTTTTTTTAAATCTTTGATTGTTGCCATGACCAGTGTGGTCATGTTGGCCCATTTATACAACAATTTACGAATATATTCGTAAATAGCAGCCATTTTTACCGGAATCTCACTCCTGCCATCTATCTATATACTCTTTGAGTGCCTTTCTATATAATGCCAGTTGGATAGTACTAATCATTTTTTTTTTATTAATTTTAATCAAATGCGTTTTTTAATATGCTGAAATAAAAGAAGGTTATATATACTATCTTTTTTAACACATTAAAGACCTCGACCAGAAAACTAATTACTGAAATAGTTTCTGACGTAAACGAAACACACAGTTAATTATCATGTTTGGATGGGAATGCCTCCTAGTCGCATGAGCTTTTTAGCATCACATAAAAGTGGTTCAAGTGAATGCGACTGATTTTTTAAATGTATCTACGAGCAGTCTATAAAAGAGGTTGTAATGAAGCTCTAGATTTGCATCCGCACATTTCGGAACAATCACGTGATTTTGATTTCTTCTCGTGAGTTGCAGATGCAACTGCTTATGCATCAGCAATTGATAAACGATCTATAACGGAACTCTATGGTGTAGCTAAATTCCTATACGAGACACAGGTCGCAATTCAACGAGGATGCATTGACATTTGTGTTCTTAAAGATGTTAGTGGTCGCCCAACGGTCCACCACCACCACCCATATTTTAAATAGGCGAGAGTAAGTGAATTCAAACTGCATCAAACGACAGACCATTGAACTCGTATAATTGACAGTATTTGTAACGCTTATTAGGTATATATAGGTTTTAGCTTGTGGCACTCCTTTTCCAAATAAACTTTACCTTTGCCAAATCTCACACTCCTTCGTGCCCGTAATATGCTTGAAAAGGGGTACAAAATTATTAATATATAGATTATCAAATCAAGTGGTTTGATTTCCTGTTAAAGTAACAGATTTTTCAAAAATGTAAATATGCAGTTTTATTTCCTCAAAAATCTAGCTAATGATCTCTTTGAACACTTTTCGCTATTTGTCATAGTATAGGATTTGGCCATACAGTCCCATCTCAAAAATTCATCCTGTATATAGATTTTAGCTTTCTGCACTCCTACTCCATATAAATTTTAAATGTGCCAAATCTCACACCCCTCCGTGCGCGTAATATGCTTAAAAAAGGGTCTAAAGCTTTTCCTTCACGTATTTATATATAGATTAACTTTTAGATAAAAAATAGTCAAATATAAATGACGGAAGTGTGTACTTATTTTTGTATTTTGTTGTTAAACAATATACCAATTTGTAATTAATTATAATTATGAGAGACTAAAGATCAGCGTGGTGTGTAATTTTCATTTCGTTTCTTTTTTCAATTTTTAGTTTCACCTGAGCATCTGTGTCTGCATCTGTACATATGAGTAACAGGTTGTATATATCTGCATCCGTATAGGGTAAAAGTTCATCTGTTATAACCTAAAATTGTGACCCTGTTCTATAACGTCATATATTAAACACATACAGAATTAATATTAAACTAATGACTTATTTGTTACAGCCGATAAAGTGCCCCCTGGTTTTCCGACGGTGGCCCCACCCCCAACCACCATGGTGGTCGAAGTTGGCCATACAGCGACTTTGCCGTGCGCTGCAAACGGTTCGCCCTCACCTCGGGTTCGATGGTTATGGAACTCTCTACCTCTAGATGTGGCTTCTAATCCAAGATACGCTTTGCTCAATGATAAAATGCATGGTAAGTATTTTCTGAATAAAACTATTTAATTGTAGTAATATAAATGGCGATAGGAGAAGAAATATTAAAGAATTAATTTATTCAGTTTATCCAAGTAATATGGCTAATATCAACGCCATACCACTTATGGCTAAATAAACATTTTTCAAATGAACTTTCGTTAACATTGCATCATAATTTCCGTAGTTCAGACCCACAGCTATTGTAAGTTTCTTGCTTAACCCGTGTGAAAAAAATTGAAATAAGCTTTCACAACACATCTGTCTTTGAGAGTGCTAAATGCGTTCCCTTGTGAAATTTCCCCGTAAAAAAGCTATCGTGAAACTAACTACAAGTAAATGGAAAATTGATATGGATGAACATGTCGAAATTGTAATGGTGCTTAGCGACTACTGATTTCTTTCTGAGAATTACAGTAATTGACAAAAGCGGTGCTAATCACTGAGTAAATGAGCCCTGATGAAACTAGAAAAAAATACAATCCATGCAAGTAATATAGGTATAACAATGACATCTATTGAAAGTGGACCACAAAGTGTGGAGATAAGACTTAGAGCGCGCGTGACCGGATTTCTGTGGCGCGGATTATTCTTGATACAGCATCGGTCAAACTAGAAGCAAATTCTGATACGTACTTGGTTTGCGATATGAAAGCTGAAAATGTCAGTTGACATGGAATACTCCATTTACGCTAAGAATTACAATAACATTTTGGCTTAAAAAATCACACAGCTAAATTATCCGAGAAAAAAAAAATTAAGCACTATCAATCAATCAATACGTATTTTTTTATTCATTATTTGTAAATGTTTAAAATTCAAGTAGCGTTCCACCTAAGTTAACCCGAAAGAGTATCGTTTAGGTTTGTATACTTTTACGACTATCATTGCTACACCTATTATTTGCGTTACTCACACACTTTTCCGCCCCGGCTTGCATACGAATCTGTGTCTACATACATACATACATTTGAATTTTTGAGTCGCTTAGTCAATACTAAGCGACTCAAAAATTCAAAAATCAAAAATTTCTTGCCCGACTACGGAGTGTATCTTTTTCGAGTGTATGTATGCATGTATATATGTATGTATGTATGTATGTGCGTGTGTATGTATGTATGTATGTATGTATGTATGTATGAATGTATGTATGTATGTATTATGTATTAATGTATGTATATTCCTTTTTGAAAATGTAGTCAAATAATCACATAAACCTCACTAAAGCATGAAGTTAACGTATCAACAGGATAGGTGTGTAACCAATCGTTTCGAAATGTCTGTGACAAACTTATTAGTTGTTAAAAATTGGGTCACGTGGTCACGTAACTCATGTTAGAACAATTAATTTGAGTATTAAGCAAAGGTTTGTCATTCGTAGTTTTGTTGGTAATATTCGTGTTGTGTATTAGTTTTTATGAATTTTCAAATAAAGAAGAGATATAAAAATGGTGTCCGTCATATAACGCAGTCTTCTTCCGTCTATCCTACTATCTAGGCAATCCGCACGTACGATTGTTTAGTGAGATACCAAGTACATCGACCGCCACTTGTAAATATTGTCTTTATTAGCGCGATTTGTCTATACCGCAGAGAAAATATTACATCCATACATACTTAATAATAAATAATGATGTAAAATATTTTGTGACAACCCTGATCTCTTTTCACTATAGATTAGGCGCTGTCTGCATATACCGGGATATCAAATACGTTATCGCATACTGTCTAGTAATTCTACTGTGCCCCTGGCCTTCTACCTTTTAACGTCCTTTCATGGTCGCCATTTAAAAAAATTATTTACCGTACGATTGCTTTTAAAATCGTTGTCTGAGGGTGAATTTCGGTGTCGGTCGATCTGACAAGTTGTCAATATATCTGTCTCCGAAATTTCCGAATCTGAAATCTGAAATTTGAGTTCAGAACCCTGAAGTTAGTTGGCGACGAGTTTATACTGATGAAGCTTTGTTAAGATGCGATCAGTGTCAAAAAATTCTAAGTCCGTACTAATTATAACTTATGTTACTAATAGTATTATTAATTATATGTAATTATTGTAATATTATTACTAGTAATGATTAAAAATAATAAATATTATATAACGACTTCTATCTATTTATAACAAATTATAACTTATGGACATAAATTCACCTCATCTTTAGAAAATATTTATTAGCATGGTAACCCCACGCACGCACGGAGATACGGTTAGATTGACGCGGCTGGAGTGCAGAACATAACAATCACACACACAAGTATACATAAGCTGACCTGTTATTTTATAGACATTGTATTGCGCGACTCTATCTAGACATGTAAAATCAAAGACTACAGCGTACCAGGTCCGGTAAAGAGATATTGTAGGAAATACCTACTGAAACTTATAAAAGTTTTTACGAAATTACGAGGAAAAATGCTAAAGCTCATTCATGTAGTCTACGGATTACGGAACGGCTAATCAGAATGTTAGAGTTTATAGTTGCACGTTTATAAGGTTTTTAAAAATTTTGACGTTTACAGGTTAATAATGATAAAAAGCCATTTTCAACAAATATATCTACTACAGCGTCTCCTGGCGGTTTATAACTGAAACTAATCTAAAAACCTGCTCTGAGGTTTTATTGATGTAATGCAAAAAACAACATCAAAATCGGGTTAGCTCTTCTAGAGAAGCACGTGCATAGCCGTACCCTCTGGTGGCCTATAACCGTAAAACATAGCTTACAGAACTTCTAGAATCGCAAGTAGTAGTATCGCCTATTTGAAAAAGTTTAAATTCGACCAAACGTATGCATACATAGATTTTAGTATAGAAGACGTCAATATTCTCATTCTTCGTTTAGATTGACCTCAAGGATAATATGAAATTCCGATTACTTTGCTCTTTTTTCTTATCAGTTAAACGACGAATCAGGTCTTTATGTACCTTGTTTATAAAAGCGTTTAAACAAAACTCATTCAGTGACACATAAATACGATTAATAGCGCAATATTCACACAAATATCCAATTTTCAAGGGCGATCATGCTCCCTCGGCGTCCTTAATCGGCGTAAAAGCGATCTTAAGCTTCAGAATCTGGCTATACCGAGAGCGGTGACTGCAACATAGCAATGCGCGGGCGTGGCACAATTTGTTCTACTATGCCTCATTTTTTTTAAATGCTACACATAGACAATGTGGTTCCGCTTGAGATATTAAAAGATTTCAGCAGAAGTGTCAATCACTGTTGCACTGTTGGAAAAAAAAATAATGTCCAATAAAATATTCGGTATGTGGTTTACTGTTTAAAACTTGAAATAAAAATTAAATATTAAAATTACTATTGGATTGGAGAAAACGCTTCTTCGCGTTTTAATGAAAACTCTAAACATTTTTTTTTTCCAAAGTTTATTTACATTTAATTACAATTTATATGTGCCATTTTGTTCGATGACTGTCTACCATTTTGTAGGTAGTGTCATGATCCCGTTGCTGTAGAATTTTTTGGGGCTTCTGATCAAAAAAACGCGACAAGTAGTCTTTGGCAGTCCTCTCTTGATGCACAATTTAGAGTAAAAAAGTGTCATCCAAATGTAACTTTCAGAAACAGCATCTTTATAAATTAGCTAAATGGGCATGATTTTGTTTTCCCGTTCGTCGTTTTAGAGCAAGGCTGAGAATAGTGAGTGACTAAAATGTATGATATCGTACGTCTGGAATTCTAAACCTGTATTCAGTAAATTGATTTAAAAACATCCATTTTTTTTCATATATATAATTTTAATGACATCAAAGTTCAATTCAATTAAAAATTTACAAATTACTTTATCTATCTTTTGATGGGTATATATTAATGATTTAGGTTGATAAATATGTGATTCAACAATTTGGTAGATATTTGGGGTCAAACATAAATACTCATTAACATTGTCGTACATGTCGCGTACGCGACACCACAGCTGGTTATTTTCTGCAATGTATCGTTGGTAACATGGTGAAAATGAAACGCTTGCGCAAGGTTCTCCTTTGATCCTCCTTTGATCTTGTTCGAACCGTGCCCGCCGAAAGAAGAAAAGCTAATTAATGGTATTGCCAAACGATGCCGTGAGAGCTGATTTAATGAAACCTTCAGTTTACTTCTTAAAACAACATGCTTCAGCCGAAACTGTCTTTGGCCCCTAGATTATTGTATTTATTAAAAATATAATGATATCAATCAAAATTAATTTTAAAAGCACTGTTCGACGACTCTGGTCAGCCTCCGCAAACCGCTATCGCTCGTCCGCACGTCGATTTTTCAAGGCGGATAATAGATGTAGTCGCAGAGTACCGGAACAGGCGCCTCGGCGCCTCATTTATAGTAATCACTGCATCCTCTGATTGAGCACCTCGGGGTCTTCAGAGAGCGTAGAGATGCATCTACACAGCCAGACTACATAAATACTTTGCTACAAAATCAACATTAAACTAATGAGATAGAGCGGTCGCGGTCGCTCTCGGTATGTCACGGGGTGTGATATCGCGTCGCGCCTAAAACAAAAAGAATTTAAAAAAAAGTGGGCATCTGCCAGGATTTAGGGGCATTATGGCTTTACCGACGCATGGCTTTTATTAAATCTCACCTTCCCCCGCTAACTCCTGCTCTCCCTTTGACCCCCCTTGGGTCGCATGACGTCAGCGAATCTCGCGGTAATCTTTCGTAAATTATTATAACTAGAACATAATTTATCTCTTTAGCCGCATTAAATTACGTGTACTTATGATAAAAAAATATTAACATGACGTCTCGACTTCGTTTTGACTTATTATCGAAATAATTAACGTCGAATCTACTCCCTCACATTTTTTAAAAATCTGGTCCTATGGTATATTTCGAAAAATTATTCATTTTCAGCTTTTTAATGCTTGACAGTATAAAAGTTGCATCTCGTGTTTTTTTACACGAGACGCAACTTTTGTTTACGGACAAATAACTGGGAACCACAATAGGTTGAAACACCATTAAGGTACGGGCATGTAACATCGTTGAACTTTCATGCGTGGAATTTAAAAACAGGAAAGGGAATTTTTTTGTGATCACAATAACTGACAATAATGAGTGTACTGATATATTTTAAAGTAAGTTTTTATTCGCATTTTATAAAATCAGGTCAACATATTCATTAATATTATTTAGAACTCTTCTGAAACATAGCATGTCTAAAGAAATCCTTTTGTTTCCTCAGAGCATCCTACAAAATACGTGCTTATTTCTTTTTGAAGTGAAAACTTCTTTAGCATCGTTGTGATTTGAAAGTCGATGAAACGAAAAAGCGACACTAAAAAAACAGACCTACCCCCTCCACTCGTGTTTACCAAGGCATAGTGGGAGTTTGCTTGGACCTCAGCGTTGTACGTGTGTTAATACGTGTTTGTGCGCGCATGCATAGTACAAAGCTTGTGAAAAGGCTTCACAACAACCGTGGTGTTTTGTATACGTATATGTATTATCTACACTAATATTATAAAGAGGAAAGATTTGTATTTTTGTGTGTATGTTTGTAATGAATAAACTCAAAAACTACTGTGCCGAATTTAAAAAAAATCTTTCTTCATTAGAAAGCTACATTCACCCTGAGTAACATAGGCTATATTTATTGCTAGAAAAGATTACGGATCCTTACTAAAACTTTAGTAACGTATCCCAAGATGTAAAAAATGTCGCGGCGGAAACTATTGATGATAGAACAAAAGTATGTTCTACTATATTAAAGAACATATCAATAACTAGCGACCCGTCCCGGCTTCGCACGGGTAGCAGGCCAATATCATACCGTAGTATTTTTTCTGTCGTAGTGCCGTATCAGCTTGTAGTTTATAAGCTGAAAAGTGACATAAGCTACTTTTTATTCCGGATAAAGGGGTCACGGTACAACTGTGTAGTACACGCGAGCGGAGCCGCGGACGGAAAGCTATATTATTATAAAAATGTGAAATTTGTATGTTTGTTTCCGGGCTAATTTCCGGAATGGCTGAACCAATTTTGATAAGACTTTCATTGGAATAAAAAGGACTTTTTAGTGAGTATAGAGGGTGGTTTGATAGGAGAAAGGTGAGGTTAGGGAGGGCAGGGGAGAGTAAGTGGCTGGAAGGGAGGAAGGGTGGTGGAGGGAATAGGAAGTGGAACGTTTCTGCAGTCCACCCGGGCGGAGCCGGGTACAACCGCTAGTTTATAATAAAATTATTTAAATATGCCGAAAACGAATGTAGAATATTGTCGCGATTATGGAAAAAAAAGGGAAAATAAGACTAAAAGACAGCAAAAAGTTCAACGGAACTTGTTCGTGAATTTTGTGCACGCCGAAAAGCGTTGTTGAATGTCAAAAAATGATAGTTCTATATACGAATAAAATGAATAAATGTATCCTCTTCCCGAAATTTTACATTCGTCTCATTATCTTGAAACCAAAATTTTTGAAGTTTTCAGTTCTACCACGTGTGAATTGCACACATGTTTTATAAATCTGTTTTTGTTTTTTTTTTCATCTGTTTACTATGTATTTCTTCTTTCCACTTTTGTTAAAAGCTTTTACAATACATTTCAGGATTGGAGCATTTATTTTATTGAATGATTTGTATTTAAAAACTCTAGCATTTCACAAGATTGTAAAATAAATATAATTTAGTGTTCCTTACAAGGCTTGTAAGCAATACTACATCATTTTTAATCCGTACCTTGTATTAAGGTATGAATTTAGGGGAACAATTTGGTTATTATAACTGTTTCATTTAATAAGAATGAACAATATTTTTATACTTGCTCAAGGAATGGAAGAAAACGTCAGATTACGTTTTATATAGTATTTAAATTGTAACAATAAATCTCAATTCTTTAGTTTGTATAAGCAAGTAAACATGGTTGATGAACAGTTCTAAAACGTAGACGTAATCTTTCCGCACAGCACGCTCATAAAAACGTAAAAAAAGTGTTTACAAACTTTCCATACACTATTTGTATTGTATTTGGCGGTTAGTGTCTATGCGTATAAGAATATTATTCGGGTTAGTAACAAAACTTTTCACTACAAATTTTGTAGCTAATAAAGCTTTTATATTGTTAAGTACTGCTGGTACTTCATTATTTTGGTAATGTAGTTTATTTTTTCTTCCGTTCGCGTTTTAACTTTGTTATTTTCGAACGTTTTTTTTTTCTAGCTCAAAGCTTTTCTTTGACTTCTAATTTTGCAAGTACCATTTTGGAGTTGACTGAAGTATGTTTATAGACCTATGTGATACGTACCAAATTCATACGTTTGATACGAATCGGGGTTTTTGTCCATATTACTTAAGTTTTTTTTAAATGTTTGTCTTCGCCTTAACATTATATACTTGAATGCTGAATACTGTCCCATAATATACCTTGAATACTGTCCTATAGTGCGTCCTTTGTCCTGAAAAATGTATGAGTTGAGGTCTGATTAGGTTAACTTCAGTAATGAGTGGCACTAAGAGTTAGATCCTTTCGGAACTGTCCAATCACGGCCGAATGAACGTTCAAAGGGTGGTGGGAATCTTCACGGGATCCTATAGCTGGGGTAATTAGGGTTCTTTGTTGTCACCGTTGTCGGCTTAACTATCAGTTCACGTAATCCGATGTTGAGCACGCTAAGCCAGTGGCCCGTTTTTGCGGCCGTCCCGCCTCAAACAATTACGTTTGAACGACCGCCGAATTATGTGCTACGGTTATCTTGGGAGAGTGTAGTATACTGATCTGGTTTTATGAAGTCGATTGTCGTAATTAACACATTTTATACCTTTATTAAAAATTATTACTTAGAAAACATAGGTATTTTACGATATTACAGCTTTTCCAACTGAGATAGTATATCGTATAATAAATTTTCATAATAAGAAAATGTAGACTACTAGCCCTATGTTTATAACGTAACTTTAGTTTCTCTTGAATATATAAATGCAACTTTATTAGTACTTTCCAAAACCAATTTTCACGATATTTTACAGAGCAGGGTCGTATAGGATCAAGTGGCATTCTCCTAATCTGTCTAACTAGTTTTAATCTGTCTCATCTTTGTCAATACAGCGCATCAAAAATATATAGTAAAGGAGATGTATTTAGTTTTTATTAGTGTTTTTTTAATCATTGTTTTTACAATACTTATTAGTAATCAGCAATCTAATGGAAATTACTTCTTCACTTCTTCATCAGCCCATTTTTACCCCACGGCAGGGGCTTAGGCCTCCCCTAGGGTGAGGAAAGGGGCTTGGAGCTTAAATCCACCACGCTGCTCCACTGCGGGTTGGGGACTGTAACGTCCGCCATCTATTGACAGCGTCCGGGACCGACTGCTTAACGTGCCCTCCGAAGCACGGAGTCAGTGATAGTTGTGTACTTAAGTCAGAAAAACTCATTGGTACACGCCCGGATTCGAACCATGGCCGTATGGGGCCTTATAGATTTGAGACAGGTTCGTTGCGCTTTGGGCTATCACGACATGTACTTATGAAATTACTTATGAAATAAATATGTTTACTTAAGTCGTTTTTTAAATTTCGATTCTATGATATTCCATTCCATTCCGTCAGTCCTTTTTATACCCCACTGCAGGGGCTTAGGCTTTCCCTCAAGATGAGGGGGCTTGGAGCTTAAATCCACCACGCTGCTCCAATGCGGGTTGGCGAATTGTAACGACCTTCATCTACTGACAGCAACCGGAACCGACTGCATAACGTGCTCTACGAGGCACGGAGTCAGTAATAGTTAATATACATAAGTGTGAAAAAACTCGTCGGTACACGCCTGGTTTCAAGCCACCGCCACATGGCCTTATAAATTTGAAGTAGGTTTTCTGCGTTCGGGCTATCACGACATACGATTCTATGATATGATATATATTATCCATCGTCCCCTGCTTATTCTGAACTCTACTGATTCTGGCAAAATGCCATTTTCTTCCACTTTTTCTATCTTTTTGCTACCACTACAGCAAAAAAAACTGCAAAACTGTTGAAATTGTTTTGCAGGGCACTGTAGTACGTTATTGTATTATATGCTTATTAAATAAATAAATATAACTTGTATGCTGTATTTAGTACCGTAACCCTCTTTTATAGTTCTGTAATCGCTGCGCGTATCACTTTTTTTTTCCTCTTTTCCGGGAATCCTCTTTTGTTCCCAGTTTTTTAAACTTCTTTCTGATTTCTCCTTGGCTATACTTCCATACATCGCCATTCCTGCCGCTTTGTCTTCTTCATCATATTAAGACAACAAGGTAGTCTCGAGCGTTTGTGAAAACGACCAGACGTCTCGATTTAGACAACTGAACTGAGCAAATTTATTGTGATAGTGAGGTATTTTATGAAATATTTAAGAAAAATAATAACAAAAACAATATTATTTCCTTCCCTTTGAACAATAAGCCGAATCTCCAAGCAGGGTCTGGCGATGTCGGGTATGGTCTAGTTAATTATTTCGATTTTAATACCATTACGTACTTTACTGGAGGTGAAAAGTAATTAGGATTCAGTTGAAGCGACCGCGTCCGACTTTGGGCGGACTTTTAATCTCATTCATTATAAATTATTCCCAAAGATTATTTTCCCTTACTGACGCACCCAAACTAAGAAGATCCTTACAATCATTTGAAAGGGTTCGCTTTGTAAACATTGAAATTAGCTCTGGAACAGTTCAAGCATGAAGATATCGTTTTATTCGAACAGTTTAACAGATATATTTAAATTTCCTTAAATGTTCTTACACCGCACGCTGCTGTCAAATTTATTTACTCAGTGTATACCGCTATTCCATTTCAAGGTCGTTCAGCGACTCAAATATTATACTTATTTACCAATAATGGAACCGAAAGCGACAATCAGATATTTAAGAGTATGTACTTATGTAGGAATTATTTATTTGTTACTAGCAGACCCGGCGAACTTCGTACCACCTCAGAATTCAGAACAGTTTAAAACGTATATGTATTGTAGCGCCCCAGCCGTTTTGAAGATACATATCTAATGCAGCGCTCCCTGGTGGCCCATAACTGTACAATTTATTTAATTATCTATTCGCAGGTGATACTCATGAAAGGCAAAAACCGAATCAGTCCAGTCGTTTCGAAGATACACATTTATTGCAGCGCTCCCTGGTATTTAATAACCATAAAACCTATTTAAAAACCTGTTTTGGAATGTTATCTAAATACAAAATTTTATATAAATCATTAGAGCCGTTTCCGAGATAGCCTATAAAAGAAATTGATTTTTGAATGCACCCTGCTTGACAGGTACGAACAGTTTGTATGGGAAAATGAAGTTGTTGTTTTTACTATATTTTTGTTTTTCCTTGCAATTTCTTCACATTTTCTTACCTTTTAAACCTTCCTTGGACTTCCATAAATATTGCAAAACCAAAATTAATCAAACCGGTCCAGCCGTTTTTGAGTTTTAGCGAGACATGTAACAAGTTTAATTTCATTTTTATATATAAGCTAAGTACGTTTTAATAAAATACCAATAGTTTTTTTTTCGCTTTAATGTGAGAAAAGTGAAAATTTAGAAATAATAGGAAAACCGTGGATGTACTCCATAGTACTCCATAGCTTCATAAAAAAAAATATTTTGTGTTATATCAGGTGTTGTTTAAAAGGATTTCAATACTAGTTATTTGCAAATTTACTGTCCTGCCTGCGGAGGGGGCAAGCACTGCGGCGCCGGTGCTCCCTTGAGGTTATCTGTGCGGGCAGAGTAGACGGGGCGCGATTACACGCGATCGAGACCAAAATTAGGGCCCGGAAGAGTGAGATTTGGGAGGACGTGGTGAGGCAGCGGCAGTGCAGGTGGCAAATGGAGCCGAATGGTAGAGAGCTCTATCGATTTTTCCCGGACGTGTCTGTGAGGCTCAGCTGTGACTGGATCTCGCCGGACTATGCAACTTCGCAGCTGTTGACGGGGCACGGCTGCTTTAGAAAGAGGTTTCATGCTATGAAGCTGTGTGAGGTGAGTTAGTGTATCTGTAGTATGGCTGATGAGGACATGCATCACGTTCTGTAGTCATGTCCTCTTTATGATAGTTTCCGAGAGAAGATGTTGGACGGCATCGAACGAAAGTGTATGCAGGATGGAGTGACAGGAACTTGGCACGATCCTGTCTATTGTGGCGATCTTGTGTCGTCCGAGGCGAACTTCAGCAGGCTGGTAGAGTTCGCGCATGCTTGGCAGCGATTACGCAGCAGTCTGGACTAGGAGATCACAGAACTGCCCGGCGCCGAAGCATCATAACAGAGATGTTGATATGGCCATGGGAGGTGGTGGGTATGCCCAAATGGTATGCCCTCTACAAATTCGTGTATATTGAGTATTAAGTGATAGCCCAAAGCGCAACGAACCTGTCTCAAATTCATAAGGCCCCATAGGGCCATGGTTCAAATCTGGACGTGTACCAATGAGTTTTTTTGACTTAAGTACATAACTATCACTGACTCCGTGCTTCGGAGAGCACGTTAAATAGTCGGTCCCGGACGCTGTCAATAGATGGCGGTCGTTACAGTCCCCAACCCGCAGTGGAGCAGCGTGGTGGATTTAAGCTCCAAGCCTCCCTCCTCACCCTGGGGGAGGCCTAAGCCCCTGCAGTGGGGTAAAAATGGGCTGATGAAGTGAAGTGAGTATTAAGTGAGTAACTGCTACTTATCTGTCAGTTTCTTAATTACCTACTGGAAACTTAGATACTTATATTTTAATGTTTATAAGTTCAATTTGGTTTATTGACTGTTTATTCACGAAGCGCTGGTACGGAAGCCTAATTGTGTGTGCCTGACTCGCTCTTAACCGTTTTTTTTTTTGTATTCTATACTCTGAGATCTTAGCATAAGACTATACTCGTAGAAGCTTATGGCATTAAGATTTTAAGGAACACAATGTTTTGTGTTGAATATATAAAATGTTAATAATAGTCCTCCTTTGTATTGTATTTTGATATTTATATTTGATTGCCTTTTACTGAATTATTAGAATATACTCATCTGCTCTTTACGATGAATCACTTATTGATTGTTAATACATTGAGCTCCATGCGACAGTCCCCGGGTCTGAAGCCCAGCCTGTAAGAGGCTTGAAATTAATTCAATTTATACAATATCCAATTTTATTATTTATATATTATTATAGATTTATGTATCGATACATTATATTATTGGTTCTCTAAATTAAAACATTTGCGTATTGAAGCTTCGTAACTTTTAACTTTCCCAATATTACATATGTCGGGTATCCCTCAAGGGTTACCCCTGCATAATTTTTGCGTAAGTAATTCCGGCCGGTTTGATGGCCGACGCGTGGTGCGGGCAGAATAAACTCGACGAAATCGACCCCGCTCTTCCGCGCCTAATGAGCGGACGATGGTTACTACTTTATTGCTCGACCCTTATTGTCCATACTGGCTTCCGTAAAAACAGAAAAGGAAAAATTAAGAACGAATAGAACGTTGCATGGGAAATTATTTGATTACAAAAATATTGGTCTGTAAATATGAACATAAATGGGATTGCATTTAATTTTTATGTCTATTAAAATATTTCTTTTTGTATATATATCTAGTGCTATCAGGAAGTTAATATTTCACTAGTTATTGAGAAAATGACGTCATTTGACACATATTACCTTTTAGAATAAGTAAATTTTAATTTCGCTGAGACGACTTAGAAATGTTATTAAATCGAAAAATGAAAAAACGCGTGTCCATGGACCAGATCGGCAGGGAAATTAATACGATAGGTACCATCAATATTTTCAATTCAACGTATTGATACTATTTGTTAAAAAAAAAAACTACGTCGAATTCCGTATATTATGCTTATTTGTTGCATTAACTACGAAAGTCTGAGAAAAGGGAGAAGCAATCTCACTAGAATCACATTGATTTCACACGATAATACATCTGTGCATACTGCTCTAAAAACAGAATGAGCCATGAGCAAAAATTGACTTTGTAAAAATTGACCCACTCTGCAGTCCAGATTTAAGCACCTATGATTATTTTCTATTTAGACTTTTGAGTACAGATGCAAGGGGACGACGATTTTTAACATATGATGCTGTGATGGGAGCAGTAAACTACCATTTTGACTACAAAGCGAAGAAATATTTTTTTTTAATGTCAAAATGTCCATACTCGTTTTTTCTTTCATAAATAAATAGCAGTTGACTACTTATGCGTACTTCCGCTCGTATATGGGGAGTGCAACATCATATTAGGTCGGGTATGAAGTCTTTTCGCATGTATATACTTTTGAGAAAATCTTTTTGGCTGTACTAGTTGTATCTAGCTGGTTTTGATACCATTAAAAAGGTTACATTTCAAAAAAGAAACAATGTAGAAAATATAGTTTCCCGCCGGTTTTCATATGTTTTTGCTTTCTGTCAAAATGAGTGAATCTGACGAAGAAATTCGATACATTTTAAAATTGTATTATAAAAAGGAAAATTGCAACGCAAGCTGCGAAAAAACATTGTGACGTTTATGGCCCTAATGTGATATGTGGTGTCAGTAAGAGTAGCATAAAGTTGGTTTAAACGTTTTCAAACCGAGAATTTTGATGTCAAAGATACACCTTGCTGTGGTCGCTCTGTCACGACTAAAATGGAGGCAATTTATGAAAAAGTGGAGCAAGATCGGAATATTCGTAGTTATAACATAGCTGAAGATCTGAGAATTGACCACAAAACAGTTTTAACCCATTCAAAAAAGCTGGGTATACAAAAATGGTCGATATTTGGGTGCCACATGAGCTCACTGAAAGAAACCTAATATTCATCGTGTACTCATTTGCGATTCATTATTAAGACGTAATGAAACCAAACCGTTTTTGAAAAGATTGATAATTGGTGATGAAAAGTAGATCAAGTACGATAAGAACGTGCGAAAAAGGTCGTGGTCAAGGGTCGGTCAGGCTTCACAGACTGTGGGAAAACCCGGACTAACTCGCAATAAGGTGATACTGTGTGTATGGTGGGATTGGAAGGGTATTGTTCATTATGAGCTTTTACCGTCGAGCAGAACCATCGATTCGAATCTCTACTGCGAACAACTGATGCGATTAAAGCAAGAAATTAAGAGAAAGCGGCCGGAATCGATCAATAGAAGTGGTGTGGTCTTTCATCCGATAAGGCTAGACCTCACTAATCTTGGCAGTCAGAAAAAGTTAAGAGAGTTTGGCTGGGAGGTGTTAATGCATCCGCCATATACCCCTGACCTTATACCTTCAGATTTCCACCTGTTTCGATCTTTACAGAATTCGTTAGACAGTATCAGGTTAACATCAAAAGAGGACTACCAAAACTATTTGTCGCGTTTTTTTGATCAGAAGTCCCAAAAAATTCTACAGCAACGGGATCTTTTCACTATTTAAAAATGGCAAACAGTCATCGAATAAAATAGCACATATATACATTGTAATTAAATGTAAATAAACTTTGAAAAAAAAATCTTGAATTTTCATATAAACGAAGAAACTTTTCCCCCGACCCAATGTCTCACACGTTCAAGTAAAGTTTCCGTTGGTCCTCGAATCGACAGGACGGTCAATACACACCATTTCATAAACAATTATAATGTATGCATAAATATTATTAATTTTTTTTACAATTCACGAAGGCATATTACTGTTCAATTGCCTACAATTGTCAACACAATGAAAACTATAGCCTTCAGCTTTCCATTAGGCCGTTACATGAGTCGGAATCCCTCACTCTTAATTCTCGACCACTTCGAAGCGTTTAATAGCAAAGTAACCATTTGAATATTCAGCGATTTAAACATAAATCAAGTGCTCCACTGACTTATGAATATCCAAGTAGGTCGAAATTAATCCCTTTAAGGGTTTCTTCGCGATGCCCGCTTGCACTACAGTGGGGTCGGGTACAGACTTATTGTCTACTTGAGATGAGATGTACGTAAATGAAAAAGTTGCGAACTAAATTGGATGTTTTGACAAAACAAAGAATAGCCTGGATAGATAACTCTGAACGAATAGTAAGTAGTAGTTTCTTAAACAAAATTATATTTCTTTTCAGTATTTTATTCTTATAGATTCCATAATGCAATGCTTACGTAGAATTAAGAGTAGGTAATCTAGATTTACAACATGCTTTCTCATAAACTAGTTAATAATATAATACTAATTAAAATACTTATAATTTGACTAACCGATTGACCGAGCGGTTAAAAACCCTAACTGCGGAGCTGAGGGTCGTGGGTTCGATTCCTGCCCGTGACAAATATTTGTGTGTATGAACATGTCTATTAAGTTACGAGTCTGGATGTAAAAGTAACTATATGTGTATATATTATTTAAAAAAAAGAATATTTAAGTATGTATATCAGCTGTCTAGTACGCCATAATACAAGCATAATAAATGTTTTTTTGTGACTACATGGCGCTGTGTGGGATGTCCTAGATATATTGTTAGATATTTATTATAAAATATTGTTAAAGAGAAATCACGATTTTACGTGTGCTCACCTTTTATTAAATTTTCTTAAAAATATTTGAATTGTAGTTATTGAAAAACCAGCTAGCAGTGAGTCGGATTTACACACGAAAAGTTCCGTACTACCGTAAAATATTTGAAAAATTAAAATGAAATAAAATAGTTTTTTTTTTCATTTACACTATATATTTTCATGTAACTAGTTTAGTAAAAAAAACAAGAGAGGTGCTATAGTAATATGTAATTATTCGTAAAGATCTGTAAAGTAATTTGTCTAATTACATTCGTCAATATCTTCGTAACAAGATAAGATACCGTTATTTATTTAAGTTATTTGACAGTCATACACAATTCTATTATTTTTGAACTTCGAACAAATAAGTTTTTCTTAATATTTAATTGAATTAAAAGCGCCGAAAAATCACCTTTGTTTCAAAAGTACCCCCTTTAATTTTTAACTTTATTTTATTTTTATTATTTGTTGTCATAGCGCCCTTAGTAATTAAACACACTCTTTGAAAATTTTAAGTGTCTACCTACGTGTATCACGTTTCAAAAGGTAGAAGCCTGTGACAGACAGACGCACCCCTTGAGTACGGAACCCTGAAATTCTCTGTTTCTTATTTTTATTTTTTTTTTTTCATAATAGAGGGAATAGTCCCGCCTAAATTAGTGGGAGTACTCGCCTCGAAACAAAGCTCGCCCGAGGGTTTACGGACAGGTCCTTCACACAGAAGCAAGATTAACAACTGAAACTTGGGCAAGGCAATAACGCGTGGTAGTATGTCCCCTTGCGCCCTTTCTTCGTCCCTTCATCGCCCTGCCGACCTCCCCTCCCCACCCGTCCTCGGCTTGGGTCTGCCCGCAGATACAGCCGTGATTGCGACCTACGCAGCCAGATTACGATTCATTTACATACAAATGCGTCGGTCCTCCGAAGTTCCTCGAGTTGTGTTGTTTCAGCAAAAAGCTGGGTTTAATTCGAACAACAATAACGGGTTGCGCGGGTTGCGCGGGAGGTGCGATGGGCGTGGCCAGCGGTTGCCTGGCCTGACGCTGACGAGTTGAAAAATTGACAAACTTGCGGCCGCGACACGCCTTGTGTCAGCACCAGCATCCTGTATACGGACGGGTTGCGACTTTTTGTGTCTTAACACTTTCCATCTATTGTATTTCATTTATAGTCGTTCCTATGCACAATAGAGATTATATAAGACAAAAAATTTATGAGATGTAATACTTCTTCGTCATAAAAAATAATAGTAGCTACTACACGTAACAAAAAAACCTTGTCTTTTTGTGTGAGTTATACAAGCCTAAAAAAATGTGCTTCAATCATCGATGTTTCATACTGGTAGATCCATAACGTTTAATATTTTATTATAATATAGGAGTCGTGATAGCCCAAAGCGCAACGAACCTATCTCAAATTTATAAGGCCCCATAGGGCCATGGCTTTAATCCGGGCGTGTACCAATGGGTTTGTCTGATTTAAGTACATAACTATCACTGACTCCGTGCTTCGGAGGTCACGTTAAGCAGTCGGTCCCGGACGCTGTCAATAGATGGCGGTCGTTACAGTCCCCAACCCGCAGTAAAACAGCGTGGTGGATTTAAACTCCAAGCCCCCCTCCTCAACCTGGGGGAGGCCTAAGCCCCTGTAGTGGGGTAAAAATGGGCTGATGAAGTGAAGTGAAGTTTAATATTACATACCATTAAATAAATAACTTATTACAATCAAATCAACGATTTATTGCGAACTATTTTTGTTCATCTCAAATCAAAAATTCTACGTCAAAATATATTGTCATGAATAATGTATCAGCAGTAAGTAAATTCATTTACAAGCACAAAATCTGTTCTTGGCAATGAAAATGTTATGAGATATAAAATTGTGTCTATAAAAAGTATATTACACGTTATATTGTTACCTCATTAAAGGTCTGATGAAAGAGTAATAATGTGATATTCTCGTAATAAATCCCTGAATATAAAATGAATTCCTAGAAAATTATCCATACAAACAGTAACCGGATAATTTCAAGACTTGTTTTTAATTTTTCATGCCACTGGCGTCGATTGTTTTTTTCTTCTTTTGATGTTCTTTCGAGGGCCGAACAATGACCACGAAATAAAGTGTAATTACAGTACGATTCATAAAAGAGAGTCAGTAAATTTAATATATATATACACAGTTAGATAAACGCCGAAATGGAAGAGAAAAATGGCCATTTCCTCGCCCTTCATAGGGAAGATTAAAAGTGCGCTTCGGACAAAGCCATTCGCGGCGACACCGCAATTCACTTGGACGTTTATGAATCGAGCTTATTTTTCTTTTAATTACGCAGTCGGCTTCCTCTTGGGTATGTCACGTGGCTATTATAAGAACTCGAGGAACCGTGTAATTCGTCCTATATAAAATGTATTGCTGACGGCGCGAGGACGACGGCGGCTTTACTCGGAATTTTGATGAAATAACTTAGATATTTATTGTTTTTGTTTCTCTTTTCGTTGTTGTTTTGTTTTGTTGTTAAATCAAATATGGTGTTGCATAGAATCGGGATCGTTTTCTACGCTTATTTTGTAATAACAGTATGATAATATTTGCTATAAACTATCATGTAATTACTAGATGAACCGTGCAAATGTTTTTCAGGCGCTAAAGTTTTAATAACCAGTGCCATCGATTGGCTCCTAAGAACGTTGCTTTAAAATTTTAGTTAAAAATCCACAGATCTTGCAGTCCCCCAACCATCGGTTTCATTGAAAATGAACCTACCCAAAGCCGATTTTCACAGATTATATTATTTTACTAGCGACCGCCCGCAGCTTCGCTTGCGTAGATTACACATTCCTGTTTTAGGTAGTATTAACATTCGAAATGGTTTATACGTAGGTACTTTTTGCTAATAGGGGAGACCGGGGACAAAAGTAACGGCGGGTCGAAAGTAACAAATGCTCTGTAGGTTTATCCAATAGTCGAAACGCGGCCCCGCTACTGTCAGGAGATAGCCAACAATACTTTCCCCGGCTTTCACTTAGTCGCCGCGCACGCACTGCGTTGTAAGGATGTTTAGAGGATGTCATGTGATTTTGCGAACCAAAAGTAAGTTTTTTGACATTTATTCATTTAGTGATTAAGTAGTATTAAAATGATGATATCAGTGTGCCTATTTGTACAGTCATTCTTGATTACATTGGTTACACAGTGTTGTTATTTATTTTTGCGTAGCAAGTTTCTTTTATAGGTAGGCATTCATTATTTGTCAAAAACGTGAGTGAGTACAAAAGTAACATGCGTTACGGGGACAAAAGTAACATGTTACTTTTGTCCCCGGAGTGCTATGTAATGTGATGAGTATGATTTACTTACGGTTTATTTTCATAATATGTTTTTTTTATATCAACAGAATGCCACGAAAGACAACGAAAGACAGCACGAAAGACCACTGACATGAAAATGTACAGATTAGCTGCTGACAAATATTTAAATGATATCGGAACAATTGGAGCCCTGGTAAAAAAATATAATGTTTGCCATGGGACATTGTACAGCTATAAAAAAAATCACATTATAGATAGGTATAATTGAGCCAAGAAATATTGGGAACATGGACGAGACAGGAGTGCCCAAGTGGGTTCTTCTCAGCCAATTCTTTTCTCACCTCAATATTGTAGACCTATTCAGCGAGCAGGTACGAGAAATTTAACAAATAAAGGGCGTAAGAAATGTGAAATTGTTATTTTCACTGACACGCCCGAAAAAATTGGATTGATGAAAATTGCAAAGAAAGAATGCGAAGAAAAATTTTTACAACGTAATACTGATACATATCTACAAAAAGGAAGGAAAAAGTAAAAAGACAAAGAAGGCAAATAAAAGAGAGGAAAACAGTGAAAATTAAAATTCATCCGATGAATAAAATTGCTTTTGTTTCGTTTGTTTTGAGCCTTTTAGTAATAGTCGACAAAACGAACAGTGGATACAGTGTATTGAATGTAAACATTGGTCACATGCTACATGCATCAACGATGATGCATACTATGTGTGCCATAATTGCGAGTCTGAACAGAGAATAAATTTCATAAAGTTGTTTACATTATTAAGTATTGTGATTAAGAATAATTCCCGATGAGAAGTCAATAATTGTTTTGTTTACTTTTGTTTTGTTTATATTGTTCATTCATTAAAGAAGTAGGTACTGTTCAAATGTTAAAAGTACAAATAAACATTTCCTTTAATAAAACATATTTTTCTAATAAATAATAACTTAATTGGATACTGCATTTCATAATTATTACATAAACCTTTATCATGTTACTTTCGACCCACGCTGTGTTACTTTTGTCCTGACCTCGGGGTCGAAAGTAACAATCAGCAATTTATTTTTAAGTCTCTCCAATTCATAATAAACATCAAGTAATGAAGTAAACTTAAATACAAATTTGTGGAGCATAAACGAAATTTATACGTGGCTATATTCATTTCATCAAAGATATGATAATTAGTTAGAAACCAGTGTCAAAATACAAAGTGTTACGTTTGTACCCGGTCTCCCCTACTAATATTGGGGACACCCATTCAAACTTTCAATCTTCATTCTCCCCCCTCCTTTAAGAAAATCGATACTCCCATACTTTTCACATCCCGTTTTCCACCCTTGATATCCAAAAACCTTGAAAGACGTCATTATTTATTTATGTTAAAATTTTTATGTTTCTAACTTTAAAGAACAAAGACTCTCATACGAAGCCCCTCCATCCCTCCCTCCTTCAATTTGAAATTTCAAAATATTCCTTTTATTTTAAATTTATATTCACGTTATAAAATAAACCACTGTTCTAAATTTCGGCTTCCTAGATTTAGTAGTTTCGGCTTTATCTACGCTGATAGATCAGTGAGGACAAACGACAGACAGCCACAAAAAGTAACTGATGTCACTCTTGACAACCTTCTTTCACGTCTGCAAAGTTTCATTAAACTTTATTCAGCCGTTTTGGAGATTAGCTCGAATAGACACATAGACGTACAGACAGACAGACGAACAAAAAGCAGCGTATGTCACTTTTGACTACCTCCTTTTCATACCCGTGAAACTTCATTAAAATCGATTTAGCCGTTTAAGAGATTAGCTGGAATAGAGAAATGGACGTACATACAGACATACAGTAGTGTATGTCATTTTTGACCACTTTCTATCCACATCTGTGAAGTTTCATCAAAATCGGTTTAGCTGTTTTGGAGATTTGCTCAGACAGACAGACAGACAGACAGACAGACAGATAGTTTTATTTTATACATATAGCCTATAGCCTTCCTCAATAAATAGACAATCCAACACAAAAAGAATTTTTCAATTCGAACCAGTAGTTCTTGAGATTTGCGCGTTCAAACAAACAAACAAACAAACAAACAAACAAACAAACAAACAAACAAACAAACAGACAAACAAACAAACAAACAGACGAACAGACTAACAGATAAACAGAAAAAAAAAGACAAACAGACAAACAGAAAAACAGAAAAAAAAAGACAAACAGACAAACAGAAAAAAAAGACAAACAGACAAACAGACAAACAGAAAAAAAAGACAAACAGACAAACAGACAAACAGAAAAAAAAGACAAACAGACAAACAGAAAAAAAAAGACAAACAGACAAACAGAAAAAAAGACAAACAGACAAACAGACAAACAGACAAACAGACAAACAGACAAACAGACAAACAGACAAACAGACAAACAGACAAACCGACAAACAGACAAACAGACAAACAGACAAACAGCCAAACAGACAAACAGACAAACAGAAAAAAAAGACAAACAGACAAACAGACAAACAGAAAAAAAAAGACAAACAGACAAACAGACAAACAGAAAAAAAAGACAAACAGACAAACAGAAAAAAAAAGACAAACAGACAAACAGAAAAAAAAAGACAAACAGACAAACAGAAAAAAAAAGACAAACAGAAAAAGAAGACAAACAGACAAACAGACAAACTCTTCAGCTTTATAATATTAGTATAGATTGCCACGAAAACGTGGCACTATTCTTTTCAACTCTTTAAACTCAGAAATAAATCAACGAAAAAAGTCTCTGCTACCCGTGCGAAACCGGGAAGGGTCGCTAGTTCAACATATTTGAAACATTTAGGTTTTAAACTGCAGCCTCTGATATCCTTAAACGTTCTGAACTCGATAATGAAGCATTTGAACGAATACAGGCCGAAAGGCGATGACCGTAATGTTAACAAGTTCCTGAACGTCCATAAAATCTAACATGTGATGTCAAATTTCTTGTTCGATTTCCAACCGATTTCCAAAATTTTGGTCTTAAACTGTAGCTACCGACGCCTTCTAACCTTTGGTATAACACTTTGAAGCGATCCGACGAATACCCTCTGAAATATAGTAACTTATATCCACAAACACAAGCGATCGACCAAAAAATCTCATCTTTCGGAAATAATTTCTCTTACAATTACCAACCGATTTCCAAAAACATGGTCTCAAATCGTAGCTACGTTAATGGCCGAGATGTTATTTTTTTTTTATTTTCGATATCGGTCCCCGTTCTTGAAATATTGTGGATTTAGTAAAAAAAAAAACCGAAAAAATCCCGATTTTTTTACATTTTCCAATTTTTTTTAAAAACTACTTAACCGATTTCCAAAATTTTGATGTCATACAATGCACAACTAAATTCTTAATCTTTTAAAACCTTAAAATCTTGGCTAGACCCCATACCCTCGGAGTTGTGGCCAAAAATGCGTTTCCCGTGAAATGGATATGATAGTCATTTTCAATGACAAAATGAAATCTGTTCCTGGTAGTTTCCTGTTCCGTTCCCTGTTCTGTTTATTTTCCACCATGGGCTGTGATGGTTATCTTTAAAATGAATTAAATAAACACATTTAAGAAATAACATATAAAATTAAAGAAACAACCAACGCCATAAAGAACTAAGGTCGCATACTGCACCCTTCTTGTGTTACGAACGTTTGATAGAGCTCTATGCATGTATTAATGTTCATGTGACTTAACACTGTCGTTTTTTTGTTGCTCGGATCGTCTTGCGGAATACAGTGGTAAAAGGACGCCCCTAGCCGGATATTTTAAAATCATTGTTCGCAGTTTCACATGCGGCTTCATTTGACGATTTTAGGTATGGATGTTGTTAATAATGTTTCTAAAATGTAATCATTGTTTATTTATTGCTTCTAGAAAATATACGCAAATTTACTCCCCCTCACTCTCCTTATCTCCAAAATTGCTAAGCCTAACATGAAGAAAACGAATAACGAATCCTCATTTAGAAAGTTAATTTTATGGGGCAGATTAGAGAGTTAAAAAAAAAACTTTTTCTAAGTACATCACGTAATATACCATATGAAAGTGCGGTCCGTAATGGTCAATTAAATGTAGAAGAAAATAACAAAAATGTATATTTACATAATAATACTAAGCAATTGATAAAATATATCAACATTGAAATTTTAATATGAAATATTTCAGTTGAAAGCATTTTGGAACACGTTGCATTAATCGATAGCAAATAGGCATAGCATAGATTTTTAATGACGTGTGTGTCTATGTGTCTGTCTGTGACCTCCCAGCTCCCAAACTAATGGACCGATTTCGATTTAGTATTTTTTGTTTGAAAGGTGACAATCGAGAGTGTACTTAGCTATGATTCAAAAAAATCTGTTCAGCCGTTCAAAGATTATCAGCTCTTTTTCAGTTGATGAAGGGATGTGAGCAGTTTTCAAAAGTCTGATCGATTCGAAATTTGGTACACATTTACTTCAAAGATATTATAAAATCTTTGTGACCTTGACCTGATGCTGCAGCATCATTTGGAATCTGGAGCATGCACAACTCCTCACCGATTTACAACAGAGTTATCGTGTTTAGGCTCATTGGAATAGTCTCATTGGATAAGTTAAAGATTGATGGCGATCAGGGTTAGGTGATGGAACAGTAAAGAGGAATGAGGATAAATATATGAGGGATTCTATGCTACTTTAACTCATTCAATCGACATGACATTTTGGTATACGATGTAGTACCGTTTGTGGCGAATTAGTGTATGAATGTGCAAAGTAAATGAACAAAATGAAAGCTTGAATAAATAAACACGATTTAATGTGGTATGGTGCTAAATATACTAAGGCACGTGGGTAGGTACGTTACGGACAACGACCTTGGGGGGTGATTAAATGGGCTTCAGTTTGTGATTGATTACGATTTGGTATGATTTATTAATATAAAAAATAAACGATTTTTCATAACTAAGTATAAAATTTTGAAATTAAAATTTATATAAAAATTTTAAAAACCAAACAAAAAAGTAACATTAAAAAAATCCGAATTAATGTGGATTTGTTAATTTTCAAATGACTTTTTGATCCGCGATAACATCGGGAACCACTAACTATTACATAGGTACATTAAGTTTACTTAGCGGTCCCCGACGCCTTTAAAGATTAAAAATCATTTGGAAATGAACAAACCTGTATTATTTTAAACTTTAAATAATAGTTTTTTTTTTTGTGTCGGGGGTATTTTATAATAATATAACAATGTACGGGCATAACATAATATTTTACATTATGCAGTAGGTAGGTACATTATTACTACGAGCACAAACGCTAAATATCAAAAAAACATAAAGCTCGAAGCAGATGTCGCTACTATTGAGTGGCCCTAAATTCCGCCAACTAGCGTCTCGAGCAGGTGTCAGTGTTTAATAAATTGATAAGTTTCTAGATATAATAATGAAAATTTAAGACCTAAAACACTTACCCAGTGTATTACTTTGTTTCATAATAATCATCCCGTGTAAATTTATGTCCACATAGCTTCGACTTAATTTAAAACTTTTCATTCGAAGAGCTTTTTCCAATAGTTTTCTACGTACAGATTCCTTCGGAAATACGTACTATATTTTTATAACCAATATCTGCACAAGTAATTTTAAAACTATCTACTCTGAGAAAAGTGTTCATCACCACTCGAGCAATGGATGACCCGCGTAATAAAAAAACGAGGAACACGAAGAAAAAAAATCAACGTCAGCGGAAATTATGGTTCCTGTAACGTAACTAATATAATGACGCTTAGTTTTTCTTCTTCGGTTTTCTTGTTTGGCAATGTGAAATTTCGAGGTATTTGACAGTTATGTGTCCAACTATAGGATCACCCGAAAGGAGCAAATGACAGTTTTTGTCCCCATTTCCTACTATCCGTTATTCAGCGCTACGCTAATCTGCCCGCGCTGAACTATGTTGTATAAAGGCGCTAATATACGTTTTAATAGCTCCAAAGGGATACATACTCGTAGCGCTAGTTTGCGTAAATTTCAAACCACTATTTTGTATGGAGATGACTTTGTTCTAACCTTAATACGATTGCGTATGTAGTGGTATAAGGTTTTTTTTAAGTGCGAAGAATTTGCGTAAGTTTTTGTTATTTATTGGGAAGCACTTTAATTAATATCAACTCGTAACTACATTAAGTTAAATGCTAATACAAAATTCTTGACGATAGTAAATTCTATATTATAGTGGCCATCGTTAATGGACATTAAAAACATAGTTGGTGATGTGATGACTTGTAGTACGGGACCCTCTCCTTACGAGTCCGACTCGCACTTGGCCGGTTTTTTCTCTATCTTGTTATTCCTAGGTAGAAGATAATTATCTAACGAAATTTCATCTATATTTTTGGGAATTGTTAAGTGAGATTAGCAATTATTTATATTTCTACGTCTTAGTATGTTTTCTAGGGTGCCCTAATTTGTATGACCTCTATAGAAAGTTTCAAAATACATTTTTATATATTTCGTTTATTATACGATAAAATTTGGTTTTTTAAACGTTTTTTTTAAAACTTTTGTGTTATCAATCTTCATTCCAAACCTATAATTTCAGGCTTATTACATTGGTACTCACTTACAAATAAAGATTCGAACTTTGTATTCCAGTAAAACAATAAAGTGACGACATAGTTAGCTTTTGGCCACCCATTTATGGCAGGTGTCAGCGGTTGAAAAGGGACTACTTTTACGCGCAAGACAGAGTGGCGCGGAATTCGTAATAACTCGAGGGCAGTGGGAGAATAGAGGGAGGGGGGACAATGATTCGGATATCCGGCTAAACGTCACAACTATCGCCACGGGACGCCGGACGCGGTTACCGACTTTTTATTTGCTTCACTCAATGTCACATCATTGTTAAATTTCGTCATTCAGATTCAATAGCAACATGAACATTTTCATTATAAGTAACATTTTGTTGTGGATGTCTTGGATATTTATTGCTAGAAGACTTTGATTTAAATAAATAAATTTTGTTGGTTCCACCACATGCACAGGTTTCAGTGAAACTATTGTTTTAATGTTCAAAAGAATAAGCGTGAAATCACAAGTTATGACTAATCAAAATATTGACTTTTCAATTTTAACTTGTTGAAAGACCATGGTTATTGTTATAATTATTGATACAACATGAGGTTGCAACTTTATTCGTATGGCTATATTTTTATTACAAGTTTGTAAATTTTAAAAACTTTTTTATGAGACTAGAAATTATAGATTTTTATTGCTTACTACCTGTGTGCATCTATTAATCTTAAATTTAATTATCTTTTTAAAAATAAATGTTAAGAAAATCGATCACTTTGGGCTAGACAAGTTTATTCTATTTTATTTTACATCTTTATTTAATGTATAGTCAAAGTTTGATTGGGGTGCTGTAGCTTCATTCATAACGTGATGAAGCCATTTTTTCGTTCGTCACATCTTCTACGATTTCCTGTCAGAGGGTAGGTAAAGAGATCCGATGAATGACTACTGTCAACCTCCACTTGGCCACTGATAGAACCAATATAAATATTGATTTAATACATTACTAATCAAGTTAACTTTGCTATTTGAAGTGTTAGGGATAAGTATGAATCTATAAAGTGCTGATTTAGAACAACAGAGTCATCCTGGCACGGTCGAAGTAATATGTGCGAAATGATAAGAAAATTCTTATGTTTAAAAAACAACTACCAAACGCGACACTGGAAACATATTTAAATATGTAACAATAGATGAGATCATACTTTTTTAATTCATTATGATTTAAAAACTTATACCTATGAAATAAAATTGTTGCGCAATTATTTCGTTAGTGTGATGAAGTAATTCCGTAATGGCGGTTATATAAGATAGCAGCAATCCTAATTGTAGTATTTGTAAATGACTATGAATGCAAAACTCAAAAAATTCGTAAAAGTATGAGTGATAAATGAAAACATACTATTTTAAGTCATTTTAGGGTAAAAATCGGAACCTATAGGATCACTTTGTCTATTTGTCACTCAATCTATTTGTCTGTTTACCTGTTTGTCAAAACCACTTTTTTTTTCAAAAACAGCTAGAGCTATCAACTTGAAACTAATATCAAATATTCTATCTAAATATGAGATCTGCCGCCTTATGGTACTGTTAAAAAATCAAGTTTCTGGGTCAATGTCATAAAAAGATATGGCTCATTTTCACGCTAAACGGTGCGTCCTAAAAACCTATAGGGAACTTCCCGTTGACGCAATTTCTTGAAAATGTAACACAAGCGGCCGCACCTTTTGATTACGCTGTCTCAGAAGTTTGAATTTTTTACGTTTCCATGGGACTTTAAACTTCATACCTCTACCTGTGCCTGAGAAAAAGCATCTTTACCGATGTAAAAACGGACACACGTCCAAAAATTTAACAATGTATGCGTTCCGTTTTTTTTTTTTTGAGGTATGGAACCCTAAAATGGACTGTCAAATACCAGACTGGAATTATTCATGTAAAGCTAAAGTAATGAATGTGTTCATTATTTTTAATTTATTATTATTAATGAACGCATGTGTTTTCACTAGCCCAAAAAGGCAATTATTGTCAGATCTCCTGTATGATGCTGGTGGTGTTAGTCATAATTTTAAATTAATTTCGTTACCTACTGATCTAAAAATTCAAGGAAGTTCGAACGCTTTTGAGTTCGACTTTTTTACCAACCTAAATACTACTTTGAATCGACTTTGTTTGGATTAATTCCTAAACGTTTTGCAACTTGGTTCAAATTTGTATTTATAGGAATAGGTCTCCTTATTTGACAAAAAAATATCTAATTTTGCGTGGCATCATTACGAAGACTTCAAAAAAAAGTGAAACATTCACATGGCGTCACGTCTATACAAGCGGCGATCAGCGACCGTACAAATAACCCAACTAGCAAGAAGTGATATTAAAAACCAACGATGCACATTTATTTAGTTTTGCATTGGTTTTGTAGTGTCTAACAAGTCCTGATTTCGGCACAAATCCATGATCTTTAATCCTGAATGTGTTTGTAACAATTTTGTGGCATGCTTTCTTACATTGTTGTATTACATTGCGACTGCAAGCATTCTAACAATAATTAAGGCGCCTACGTAATTTGTACAAGATTTAAAGCATTTCAAGCGCCAATTTCCATGACTATTTTGCTAGTTTGGAAGTGTAATACGTCGAATAACGTTGTTTCAACCTGTAGTGTTAACGTCAAAAGCTGCACGTATGAATGTTTTAATAATCGATTATTCGTTGAAAACTCATTTATGTTATTAAAAAATAATACGAAAAATACCCAATTTGGTCTATATTTTCATCGATGCTATTGTCTTTAAAGTGTTGTCAACAATTTTTAATGGATGTCAGTTTCGTTCACAGGTTCCAATACATACCTTTCAGTTTCTTAGTTGTTTACTTTTTGTTTCATTTTTCATGCCTTTAAGGATATTACGGAATGACGCAAAAAAAACACTATTTTAATGAAAATGTTTCATTTCTCTCTTACCCTTTATCTTAACTTTGTGTTATACAGTTACAGATGAAATTATTTTTAAATCCTTCATTGTTAGATTGCGTTTCGGGAAATCCTTTGATCCTTTGCTATTGTTTTGTTTATTACTTTTGTTTTTTGATTCAGGGGTTCGGATCATACGTTGCTAATGAATTGCTCAGTGCGTGAAGACATCCTTTTAATATCTTTTGAGTTATAAGATTTGTTTTTCTTTGGGACTAGCTTTCAATTCCTGTTTCGTTCTAGGGAATAAAAATACTATGGCTCCCAATTCTAATTTTGACCTTTCCTTCTACTTAGGACGATGGTATCTCTCCTAGAGATCGGAACTTTAGAACTTGAATGTTCATTGATTCTCCCAATAAAAGATCGTTATCCATTGGTGAAATCCATGAACACTTTCCATTCTACTTAGAGATTTTTAGCACTTTCTCCTACATGTGCGGCGGATAGTATATTATTCTTAACCGACAAAAAGGTGTTTTTTCGCCAAAAGTGTATCCGATTCAGTCCATGCACAGCGGGAGAGTTTAAAGTTCCCGAACACGTTTTCAGAATTTCGCAATATAATGTCACACGTGAAGCCTCAAGTGGGTCCACGTCGGGGCACGTAGCGGGTAGTTTTATTAGATTAGCGCCGCGCCGCGGGAGCTTTGCGCGGTTTTGCCGAACGTGGGACAGTTTAGTGAGGGGACTTTGTTACAGCCTACATCTTGATGGGACGCGATATTCGGGTTTACCTTTTCGCTTTTTCATTTAGTTGCTTTTGTTATATTATTCAAACAAGTACTACTACGATCCATACATCTGGGTTATGATGCGCATGCCGCGTTTTACCGAAGAAAATTATTCCATTTATTAGATTGGATTTTTTGGAAAAATATTGAGTATTACCGAAAATACTCCGAAATTGTCCGAAATTAGATTACAAGTTATTTAGTATTAGAAATATGCCCAAACACGAGGTATAACTGCTATAAGCCGTTAAAGGATTCCCTAAAATTTTTATCCGTCTCCATCATCAGATCAACTCCAGATTATGTTGTAGTGTCATTAGAATTAGACAGGCGTGCCAAGTTTCAACGGAATCCGTCCACGGATCCAAATTCAATCAATTAATTCGTTCTACCTTCATCTAGACGCAATGTCTGAATGGGAGAAGTTCCAGTACACCGAAGGGAACATCGGTGAAAAATCAATCATTTCTTATTTTCCACCTTTAGAGGTTGCATTTTTTTTTTCAAATTCAAATGGAATAACTTCAAAGTTTACGAATAGTAAAAAGTTATGCGAAGTAACAATAAAATATATATGTATTCGCGTTGGCTTGAGAACCTTCTATTTTTTTTCGTCTGTTAAAAATATTACTTCTACTTTTAATAATTTTAGCTCTTCACTTTATGACTGCCTAAACTGACATATTACGTAAAAAAGTAAAGACTTATTGTATATTTTAATTAAAAATTTTATATATTTTAACATCCAGACTTCCTGTGAACCATAAAATTCAAACGCGTGTTTTAAAAGCTAGTTTTTAACTTCCCGCTATCCAAGAGAAGTTATTGGTTTGGGTCCGATTTTCGAAAATCGAGTTTTCAACAGATCCCCACGTTTTGAGGTCCTGGGAAGCCATTCTGACTATTTCCAGCAGGAGGTCCGTATGTGTGTGTGGGTGTGTGTTTGTGTGTGTGTGTGTATATATATAACTTTTTTTTTCGTACGATATCTTGAGAATGGATCAACCGATTAAGACAAATACAACAATTACCAGAAGAACACAAAATACTAAAAATATTTATTCAAATTTTTGTTCACTTTAGGTGGCTCGAGAAAAATGTTTTTTTTTTTTCCTAAACATTGTTCAGCTACGAGCACCATTTTTCTTGCGGTTTTACTATATTAACAGAAAGTATATTAAATATTTCACTAGAAATATATTTAATATCCAGACTCGCCCTTTCTACTCTTTTGTAATATGTACAGAAAATACATTAAAATCTTATCTGTTTTCCAGTCAACCGTGTAAAATATAAATTTTCCCTATTTTAACGGCGTTGCGGAACAGTCGTTAGTCATATTTTGGGCTTTTTCGGTGAAACTTGGTAGCCCCGGTTTTATTAAAACTACATCTCGACCCGGTCAACTCGCGCAATGTTTCATCGTAATTACATTTTCTTTGTGCCGCTGGCCGCCGCGAGAGCGCGCACCCGTTTTTTTGGAGAATACATTTTTTGTGCTGTATTCCAGGAATCTCTGAAAATCTGTCTCCGAATTCTTTTTCCACTTATGTGTTGTGTTTTACGGGCTACAGTAAATCAAGGGTTTAGCTACGGTTTTTTTTTTTTTTTGTTTTGTATATCCAAAAAAGTTGTATAAATTACATGATCAAGTGTATATTAACACTCTGGTGTACTATGAATATCACTTCCTTAAACACTTTTATACTTACTTGCCTATTCGTGTAGGAAACTATTTCTTTTTAAGGCAATATTCTGGTGTTTGATTTGGATGGAGTTATTGGGTTTTTCGCTTGCGGTTATCGTAAACTGACCACTTTTTGTTTCACACTACGATTCGGTTTAAAATCACCCCATTTATGTGTCTATTATTAAACGCAAGGCAGGCTTCGATGGTGCTTCGACGTCTGCACATTCGTGTACGTCATTCAATTCATATGATGCTGAACATTTCAGTTTTTTAATTTTGCCATTTTGGCTCAAAACAGTCAATATTCTGGGTATACTAACCTCGAACTATTCTGTTAATTCTGCTGTAAATTAATACAGCAGCCGTAGCAGCTTCTACCATGGCTTGCCAGTTCTCCTTAACGGACTTTAGTGGCTGGCCGAACTCTTGGTTCATTCTACTGCAAAAGCGACTAAATAAAAAACGTACGACAGTCATGTTTTCTCTAATCGCAGCAGTGATATGACGAGCTGTGTTTGCTGTGTTAGAACTCGTATTCAAAAATTACTCGAACTTTTAACACTTTAACACGTGAGTGGCTACCAGAGTGTAAAAACCATAGAAACATGTATTGTGCTTTACGTACATAGACCAACATAGTGGGAAACGGAATATCGTAGAAGCTAAGCCAAATTCGTAAGTGCGAAAAAAGCTGTATGAAAAGCGTTAACTACGTTTTATGAGCGAGCTAGGCCCCACAAGACCATAAGCGTACGTACGTACGTGTTCGGATGTCTTTTTACGTTCTCAAACTATATTTTTAATTCTTTTAGTGAATGGTTAATGTAAATGACATGATGATGATGATGAATATATTTTTTTCAGGTAAGTGTGATATTATGATGAATGAATGTTTAGATTCGTATTTTGTTATTACCTTTGTAAATGTTTACTGATCATAATGTTTTGTTGTGGTAAACATTCTATTTCGTTTATATTCTAAAGTATTTTGTGATAAAATTCTCATACACAAAAAAGATATCGCTTACGTGAAAATATGAAGTTTCGGCATAGTGTTTAACGACTTATTATTAACAAAGTCATAAACACAATCGCATATTTCTCTGAGCTTTATCGATAGGTATGTGTGCGTCAAAACGATGCTGTCTGTGGTAAAAACAATTTTAAATAATTACGTAGGGCCACAGACCAGTCAACCTTATAGACCACGCTTTGACAGGGAGTAGCATTCGCCAAGGCTATGGTAGTGACACTACCATAACTACATAACTACGTCTCTTGTGAGCGGTCAGTTGGAAGCATGTCGGAAGCCTATTTGTCAGCGATATTGTCAATTTTGAACGAGCCAATGAAAACTAGCCGACCTCTCCCCGCACCCCGCCACTTTTTGGCGATTTCGTTTTCGTATCAACGTTTATTAAAGCGTGGTCTATAGGTTGACTGGTCTGTGCGTAGGGCATACTTAAAGTTTCTGGAACTGGCCACTTACAATAGAAAAAATGGAATGCCATTTATGAAATTTGAAAATTGAACTCTCTGGACACACGTTACTTTTTAAATTGCGAGTTAATAATTTGTTTCTTGATTGTGGCGTCGGTTTGGAAATTGTGTGTCGGAATTACAATGAACTTAACTAGAGAAAATTTTCGCGCTATGATTTTCGCTGCGGCTTAAGTCAGTTAGAGAGTTTTCAGAGACTTCAATGGGTATTTGGTAATAAAACTCCATCTCATAGCTATGTGTACACGTGGTTCCAACTGCTTTTTACAGTGGTTCCACCGAATGCTTTTTGCATGTCAATTATGGCAGCATATACTTTGAAAAACAATAAATGTATCATAAGTAAAATATCAGGTCTTATTTATAGTAATCCAGAAAGTTTCAGTATGGCCCACGTATAAAATTGTTTTATCGAATTTTTATTAAAACCCAGTGGCTTAATTTGAAAAAACTTCAAAATTGAAACTTTCAGCATGTAAGCTTTATATTCATTCAAAATTCCTATTAGCTAGAACACCAATTTCATACTTAATCCCTTATCAATTAGATACTAATTACGGACGAATGCTTAGTAGATAGATAAAATAATAAGGCGCCTCAGAGTTATTTGAAATAAACAACTGTGTTCAATCAGCCATTGACTTACGGAATCAATGTCGGTTACAAAAGCTTCCTTTCTAGAAAAGTAGGTACAAACATAGAAAATGTTTTTTTTCTGCGAACTGCGACACGTTAGGATCAGGCACGAAGCTGATCTGTTCCGCGGGCCCAGTCTGTAGTTAGGCTCGGAAATCACATACCTAATCGAAATTTGTCCCACGAGACGCCGTATAAAACAGGCTGGCGTTAGCGCTTCTTACCTCTCTGCAAATATCTGTATGTATATCTATATGTGTGTATATTATAAATAATATTTTAGTCTGTATATCAGTTGTCTGGTACCCATAATACAAGATTTGCTTAGTTTGGGACTAGATGGCGCTGTGTGTGATGTCCCATGTATTATTATTATTATTAGCCATCCTTTGTTTACGGAATTGACAACGTGATCTGGTACACACTTAACCAATATTTTATATAGATCGCTAATGAGCATATAAAATGTTTACATATTCCACTTTCTAAAGTATGACCTACTTAAATAAATATTATTTCGAAACTGTTATTAGTTTTTTAGTAAAATTCAAAGTCAGTAACGTAGTCGGGTCGTTGTCAAGAAGAATGACGAATCGCGCCAATATTCCCGGAAATCCTTGATCTCATAACACGTAATATATGATAATGTGTCATGTGATTGACCGATTGGTAGACTAGTTATTGAGACGCCGTCTGCAGATCTAAATGCGTGGATTCGATCCCCGCCCGACACGAGTATTTATGTTCGTTAAAATTGTCTATTTGTTCCGTGGCTGTGTGTATAATATTTATAGATATATGTTTTTCAACATAAGTGAGGATGAGATTTTTAGTCCTTTGAACGGAACCATTATAATAACAGGTTGTATATAACATACCTGTCAAAGTCTTTAAAAATACAAAAACACTCGGTTTTTTTTTAATTTGAAAATAATTTATTTGCATCTTGTCAAAACGACAAAATAAAATGGAGGTGTCTTTGTATCATAGTTATTTTTTTTTTTATTTAACCAAGACAACGTATCGATGCACAAGTCCAGAGTTACAATGTCTGCCATTGAAGAACCTGGTGTTTAAATAATTGAACATCCTTCATATCAACCTGACCTTGCCCCTAGTGACTTTTAATATTTAACTAGACGATGTAGTTTTAGTTAGCTGCGGTACAAAAATTTCTAAGTGACCAGGATGGAGAAGATTGTTAGGAAGAGTATATTTAGTTTGGAAAAAAGATATGTTTAATTTATAAACCTATATTTATTCAGCTCAAATCAGATCAGAAGTCAACTGTACCATACTCTTCTAACAATCCTCAGTATTAGTTGTCTGGTACCCATAGCACAATCTCTGTCCTGTTTGGACTAGATGACCGTGGATGAGACGTCCAATATATTATTATATAATTTATTTTCAGGTACCCTGCAGATAGTTAAAAGTGAAGAAGAAGACCAAGGAAAGTTCGAGTGCGTAGCCGAGAATTCTATAGGGACCGAATTCTCGAAACCCACCTCCCTATATGTCAAAGGTATTTATGAGTTTCTAATTAACTAACATTTCGTATAACAAGCGAGTTCGTAAAGTTGTATCGGGTGAGCTTTGATGAACTCAAATGTTCGACCAGCGTGAAGTCCGCGTATCATATACATACATATGGGGGAAGTATTGAATATAATTTAAATGGGTTTTATACGTATTTCAAAAATACTATTAAACGTTTGAAGGTAAGTCTCATTAGTCTGATAATTAATTAGTTTCAGTTATATTAGTACGTTGATTGAAGCAAAATGTAAGGTAACCAATTATACACGTAGATATAATGCCCTTAATATATTACATGCCTATAGGTATATAGGAGCATGGCAGCAGCGTCCATTATAGCAGAAAAATATAAGCTTGTAAAAAGCATTTCGGCCGTGCGGTCCAACCACCTAAACAATAGTTTTCTGTTGTGGCAGTCGCAGTTTTACAGGTTAATTAATGCGAAAGTTTTTTTTTTCAACGCTGCGCCGCGCTGAAATAATGAAACAACGTAATTTTTGTAAAATATATATACTTGACGGGATATATATACGTATATAATAGGAAATACTTAAAGGGGCCGCGTGTACATAGGGTTGGTTCTCACGGGTACGTAACAAGTAACGTATCAAATATTATAACGCGTAACGAAATCTGGACGCGCATTTATCAAACACATGACGTTAGCTGTGTGGTTCGTTATGAATAAATAAATAAACGTAACCTAAAAAATACTTTTATTTTAGATTCAGAATATAGCTCGGTCAAATAAAGTTTTGTTTTGCGAAAAAATCCCGACTAAGTTAGATCTATGTGAAAACCTTTATTTTTGTGTGCTCAGCATATTCCGAAAAAAATAACTTTTACATTGAGCCGTGGATTTTTTCAGGCTTTGAAGGGATACGATTCAATTTTTTTTTTGCAATTATATCGAATACCTTCAACTGTTTTTAAGATAAAACTAGTTACAAAGAAAATATAGTATATTAAATTCTACACAAAAAAGGTTTATTGATTTTTGTCGTAAAACTACTAGTTATCAATATGCCAACTGAATCACGCCTGAACAGAACTTTCGGACACTACTTTATTGTAGTCGACTCACTATTGTATTGTTGTCGTGTTAGTTATGGGTTTAAGTTTGTATGGTGTAATAGTTTTATGGTTACTGGTTTAATGCTGAATGCAGCTTATAGTAGAGCTAAGAAGTAACCAAATACATTACGTAGGAACCTTTTTTAAATGCGTCTACAATTTAATTGTGTACTCTTTAGTTGTTTAAAAAAAATAATAATAATAGATTTAATGTAATATAACTAAAATTTGACCGTATTCACCCTTTAAAAAAACCTACGGTTCATATTAAGTGTACTTTTCGGAATACGTATGTCGTAGACATGAAAATAAATGTTTTCACGAAAACCCAGATTAGTAATAGTTTATTTAATTTTTTTCTTAATTTCGGTTTATTTTTCTAATTTTACTAAGGTAATACCACAACATGAGAACAAATAACAATTAAAAAAAATTTCAATTTGTAATTATTTTGTTTCTATCAAAGTAACTTATTACTAGACTACAAGCCCGTGGAAAAAATTAACGTGTGAAATGAATTACCGTGAATAACGCTTAGAAGGCTGTTACTATATCAGAAAATAACTCTGAGCACTATGCCGTCATTTCTAAGCGGTACAGATGAGTACGTGAGTGAATGGAATTTCTCAGGTACGAATGAGGAATTACGACTAATTATTAATGTACGGCTTTGTTATAGTGTATAGATGAATAAAAATAAATGTCGAAAAACCTAGTCTAGAAGTCAGTGATAAGGATAAACAGCTCAGAGATAAGGGTTGCGACCCTTGGCTTTCGACCCCTGCGCTGGAAATATGTACGGCGTTTACGGGTAAAGTATCTGTATATGTGTACTAAAAGAATTACGCAAATGCCGTACAATAATAAATGACCTATATTGCTTCTGCAATTATCGGCGAATTAAAAATTTGCACTGACTTCCGGCACCACCACTTTAGTACGGCACTAGATTTTTCGACATTTATTTTTAATCATCTATACACTACAACAAAGCCGTACATTAATAATTTGTCGTAATTTGTACCTGAGACATTCAATTCACTCACGTACTCACCTGTACCGCTCAGAAATGACGGCATAGTGCTCAGAGTTATTTTCTGATATAGTAACAGCCTTCTAAGCGTTATTCACGGTGGTTAATTTCACATGTTAATTTTTTCCACGGGCTTGTAGTCTATACTATTTTAATGTAAAATAAAATTTAGACAGAAGGAATTATAATGGTTCTAACGCATAACGTAGCTATTATAAATACAAAAAAATTATAGTTTTTTCTATATTCTCTTTTAAAGTTTTGGCCGATGCGATGTATGAAAGATTATAGGTAGTCTTAAAAAAGATATCATTCGTTTCTTTTGCGTATATGTGATATATGCATACGAGACATATTTCTCCTGTGAAGAAAGTGTTTGTTCTTATTGCTTTAACATTCTTTTGTCCCAAATGCCGTGTTTATGGTTTAAACGTGTCTAACATGGTGTAAGCACGACGATATTCAATCTAATTATTATTTCCGCTTCTGAAAATCTTCTCTAAATTTTTCACGTAATCTGGTTTAATAATTTTCGGATTGTACATAAATAAATCGACAGACAAACCTAATGCGTTTTTTTTTGTTCAGTTACTGCTAGTGTTTTATGAAAATAATAAATTACGACGAGCGATATCAATCATGTACAATTTACGTTTTGCCATTCGCCCGTATCATAAGCTTATCTATCTTGCGTGACCTAACCAAGTTTTGTCCTTGAAATGTGATTTTTAAGGTACTCTGGTTAAACTGTGAGAAACCCTTGTGAATTCATACAGTCCGTTGTTCTATTCGTCTTTCAGTTCTTCACTCTCCATCTACGTCTCTGTCGTAGTGTTTAAGTCCTAGAATTTTTTTTTTAAGATTGAAGCAAAAAATTATAGTTCTGTACGTTATGTTATTATGAGAAATCTTTGTGCAGAATTTCAAAATCCTGGTGTTTATATAAAATTTTACGGCCTTTTTCGCCCTGTTACAAATTAAATTTCGATTACCCGGTAAAACGCTCAATTATTTGTTTAGTAGAGTACTTTTGCATAGTCTTAAGTTGATACGCGCTTATTATTATACATATTTTTTTAAATAACGTTTTCCGCCTTTTTTTACCTTCTTGATGGTGGAATTATAAAAAAAAAAATTATTTTTGAATGCTAACGGCATATGAGAAATCTCTGTACAAAACTTCGAATTTCTAAGTCTATCCGTATGGTAGACCTAGAAACTTTGATCACCGAATTTAATACATTTTATCCTTTATCCTTTAGGTTGTATTTTAAAAATCTTTTCGAAGTGCGCAAAACTCCTGCCTAAATTCACAAGTTTTTAGACCAAGTGGTATAAGGCTGTCCAATTGATATACAAAAACACCCCTTTTCATTTCGTCAATTTTAAATACCTGTAAAACACGTGTTTATTTATTTATTTAATTAATTAAATAACAAATATAGTTTACAGTCTTTTCAATCAACACACAATAATGTAATAAAATAATATAATTAAACTTAATTCTTACATAAAATCTAGTACCTACAATCTAAATTTGGGAGTTAACGCTTCGCCAATACATATGCAGTGGACGTATCCAATTTCATTTTTTTTCATGTTCAGTATTCAATTATTTAGTTAATAGGTATATATTCGTGCAAAGTTTAAAGTTCATACGCACTTTATTTGTATTATTACCCGACTTAGTAGAAATATTTTTCGGATGTATGTTTATATATTTTCGGAAAAAAAAATATAAAAATAATAAGTTAAAAGCTTTGGTCGAAGCCCGTTGTATACAAAATATTGAAGCCGCTTTTTTATTAGTATTGAAAAGCTTGTTGGTTTTTTATATATTATTATCTTGATTAAAACTTTCACATATAACTATTGAAACGAACTCACAAATAACAAACAAACAAATAACAAACGCGCGTCGTCGTTCCGACGTTGATAATGCAAGGCTAAGTTATGAATACGAGTCATCCATATCTTGAAGGTGAGCACCGAACGATACGCGCAATCGAAAGCGTTTTAAATTTTGATTTATACTAGATTGTTGTTGATCAAAAATTTAAAATATACGTCCATGTCTTTACTGCCTATTAAATATGTATGTCATGTAGCCATATATATCCCAATATAATTTTAATTGTGAAAAAATCTTATTGTACACGGTTGCCGAGCTATTAAAACATATTTGGACATCAAGAAAAATTACACCTGAGCTCCATTTTGTATGCCACGGCTACTAATCTGGGTATTTTGTATAAAAAAAAGGACACTTGATTCAAGAAAAATTAGTTACTTTATAGAAACTGAAAAAAATTTATTCTAAAGCGTATTCAAGCCTATTCTGAAATCAAGAAGAGTGGATCTTGTCACGAGAGTTTTTTTTAATAATAATTTTACTAAAACGATAATGTTTCATAAACTCCCTTTAAGAACTTTTCCGAACTTTCTCTAAAATAAAATATCTTGAAAGAAGGAAATAAGTCACAAATCCATTAACATATTCACAAAATAAAATAACAGATGGAGCGTCAATCGTCTTGTGACACAGAACAAGAACACCACTCGACAAAAACACTTCAAATTAAAGTTTATTCATCTTGTCGGAATTGGATCTTCTTTGGACGAAATTGCAAGCGTTTGCGTCACCAAGAATGGTTTTAAATGATTAATAATATCCATGTCTGTTGATGCAAACGAAGCACGATGTAAGATTGTACGGAAGAAATTGACTTCATTTCATATTTTCGGGAGCAAAGACAAAAGCAAAGTGCTTCTGCGCTTTAATTGAAGAGGACATTTTTTTCCGTGCAAGTATATACACTCCTAAAACAAGAATTCGTATTGACTTCCATGAAGTAATCAAAAACATTGAACCAAATAATTTAAAAAAAAATTAGATGTAAAATACTTCAAGAAAAATCTGTAATTAAGAAAGTTTTTTACTGTGGCCGAAATAATATGTCTATATCAATTATATTTATATATTATGAAAAAAATTGCGCTTTTTGGGTCTTTCAAATTTATATATCTGGTTTCGATAATTTATATTATCAAAAAAGTATACCAGGCAAAGTGACGCATTCATTTAAAAACTTGCTCATTTAGTCTACGGCTAAACGCTTTAGAATAAAGGATTTTGGTATATTTCCCAAGGAGCACGCTTCTTCATAACATAAACATTTACAAAAAATAAGAATATTGCGCGTAATAAGACGCGACCCATATTATTTTTAAGGTTCCGTATCTCGAAATAAATAAAAAACTGAAACCTTATAAGATCATTTCGGTATCTAGTTGTTCGTCTGTCTGTCAGTCTTTCCGTAAAGAGTTTTTCTCAGGAACAGGTAAAAGAACAAAGTTGAAACTTCTATAAAAAATATTCCTAGTTCTTAAAAGAATATAGTCATTCAAACACTTATTTTCATACAAAATTATGTATACCTACAGTACCTACTCCGTGTTTACATAGAATCATAAAATTTGGTACATAGGAACGTTCACAGCGCAAGAAAGAAGGAAATCAGAAAATTGCCATTTTCTAATTTGAAATTGATTTTTAGGGTTCCTCTAGGGGTAAAAACAAAGATTTATAAATTAATGTGGATGCAAAATGAAAATTTTATTTTTCATTTATATTATTTTATTGCAATTTGGACTTAGGTACTTAAACTGAAGTATAATACTTGCCATGTATATGTGCGGCTCTGAAATGCGATGTGTATCGTATGCCATATACCGCAGATCCGCCATCCCACCACCGCGCCGCAACACTTCCATGAAATCATGTTACTGCGACGTTTTTGGGACTAACTTTAGAGCCATATATATTATTTAAGGCAAGTACTGTACTATGCGCCTAATACGTTCGATTAATGATTTCTTTTGTTCAGTAATGTTTTAGAACATGCTCCTTGGGCATTATAATAGCAACTACAAAAAAGACTAAATTTATGAGTCGTAAGTATGATAATATTTTAAAATCTATACTAAATAGGCTAGTTTCTAAATGAACAGATTGTCTTGTCAAATATTTGATTCCTGTATATGTTATTTGCAAAATTGTTTTTGAAATATAAAAAAAAAACAAACAACCAATGCAACGATTAATATGCAACGATTTTAAACATTCATATGCTCTAGCACACGCTAAACACACTTTAGGAACATATTTGTTTATGAGAGATATATTACTCACTGTGTTGAATGTTCAAAATGTCGACTCGCACTTAACTTGCTTCGTGGTCACGAACGTACTGGTAACGTATACACTAGGCGGTCGTGGTAATATTCTCCTGATATATTTGTGCGAGATAGCGTCGACAGTTCCACTATATTTTCCCTCTAATGCTACATAACGTGGTCCTTTATGAAAGCTTGCCAAATTATTTACAGAGAATGTAATAATATATTTTACCGTAGTACCACTGAAGCCGTGTGGTAAATTAGATTCTAAAATTACATGGGATTTGACCTTCGTATACTAAGAAAACAGTGAGTCGTGATAGCCCAGAGCGCAACGAACCTGTCTCAAATTTATAAGGCCCCATAAGGCTATGGTTCGAATCCGGGCGTGTACCAATGAGTTTTTCTGACTTAAGTACACAATATCACTGACACCGTGCTTCGGAGTGCACGTTAAGCAGTCGGTCCCGGACGCTATCAATAGATGGCGGTCGTTACAGTTCCCAACCCGCAGTGGAGCAGCTTGGTGGACTTAAGTTCCAAGCCCCCCTCCTCACCTTAGGGGAGGCCTAAGCCCCTGCAGTGGGGTAAAAAAAAAATGGGCTGATGATGATGATACTAAGAAAAACGAATTCGAACGTAAACAGACGACATTACCACCATACTTACGTTCATATCGAAAATCTAATTTCGTAGTATATTTTATTTACACGCATTTGAAATTACTCATATACGTCTATAATAAATTAATCACGTTGGAAGCAACGTATTTTATACAAATGACAGTTTGAGGGCATTACTGGTTGGCGACCAAAACAGATACTTGTTTTTGTTTTTTTTTTCTGGAACATTGTTAACCTGGGTATCAACAGTTTGCGCCGCTAGAATGATTGTAAATAAAGCGAATTGTCAAACAACTAGTAATATAAATTTTTACTGATTTTTCGTTTTGATAAGGGATGTTTATTTTTCGCAGTAACAAGTAAAGACTTTCTACTACTGAAATTAAAAATCTAATTAGAAAGGGCTAAATTGTTCAATCATCCACGTCCTGCTCAAACTACTGGTTTTCAGTATGAGAAAATTATAGAAATGTCATCCTCTAATGACTTAGGCATCCACTAAGAAGTATTTTTTTTGAATATTAATCCCTTAGGGGTGACAGAGGGTGACTAGCTTTCATATAAGATATAACCGTCTTTCTTCACAGATGTGTAATAATGAAAAAAGTTACTGATATTCGAATGGGGTCAGCACCCATTTATAGGGATAAAAATATTTTATAGGAACACAAAGTTACGTGAAGTTCTATGTTGAACTTGAACTAATTCAATTTATTTTTATATTCATACAAACTTCGTAAACTCTGCGTCAGTACTTGCAGTTAAACGAAACCGTGTACATTTGAAGAACAACAATTTTAATTTAGACTGAATTATATAACCTCGACCAACATTACTGGAGCTGCTATGTGTTCATATTACGTATCATAAGTGGGATCACTACCACACATCTAACATTAGGAAAAATACTGACAAACATTTGTCTAGAATTCTAATCTGAAACGTATATAAAAATATTGAATTTTTTTATCTGACTGATTATTCACAAACTTTCCACCGTGCTTTATTTAATTTTTAAACTTGAATTGACGCAGGTATGTAAAGTATAGCCAATAACAATAGCTTAGTTCCACTGACATCAGTTAAGCGGTTCACTAGAATGTTCGTTTGAATACAGATACATAAAACACCATCAAATTTTTTTTCAAGAATTAACAGTACATGATCACTAAGGCAAACGTAAATACTATGCACGAGAACGTAGTGATCACGGGTGGAATTCGGAGTGTTATACCGCCAGGCCGCCTACAGACACAATTGTCAGTCGCCTGCGAATTCTGACGTTAACACGGTAACTTTGTGGCGCCATACTCAATGTTGTAGTACTGAATAACTAAAAAAAACCTATTTTATTTTGCAACCCAAGATCGTAATATTTACACTTAGATGATGACAATTAAAAAGTTACCATGTAACTATAGTTTATGTTCAAACCAGATAAATAACCTGTCGTATAGTGTAAGTTCCATTCAAACGGTTAAGTGGTCCACGAGTATCAACTCCTTTGAACATGCATACATACAATCAGCGGATTTTATTTCTTAATTTCGGTTAGGCTGATCTAATGGTATATTAAAACAGAAACAATATATATAAGTATTTCTACTTTCATTTACATACAATTAATTCAATTTGTATAATTTAACAATTACAGTCCAATAATTAATTTTTGGTCAAATCAACAGCTGTCATTTGTTACGACATCATAGCTCTCCAGCATAAAATAATATCCCAACCATTTAGACGTTCCTTAATACCTACCAAAATAACAACGAGCGCCATCTATCGGCACACTCATTAAGACAACGCCCTCGTCGCTCGCTACGTGTGGACGTAACAGAACATCAAAAAATGGCTTCCGTGCACTAAGCCTTCTCATATACTAAAATTATTAAAATTAGCAAAAGCGATCGAAATAAGTGAGAAAACTAAAGAAAGAAAAGGCAAGGCGCGCCCGCAGTAGAGTGAGACCTGGCAGCTCCTCCCGTGGTAAGTCCTTTCTCCTTTCCCTTTTTTTCTGCTATTTGTTTTAGCGTTTTTCTCACATCGCTTTCGGTCGAGGTTGAAACGAACCAAGCCATCGTTTCAAAAATATAGTAACCGACGACGACGTGGCATTAAAGGGTCAATTCCCCAACATTAAAAAGTGATCCAAATCGAGCCGGATCGATTACCAGGAAATACAGTTACCACTTCATCGAAAAATATACCTAAACGCCTATCGTCGTCGTCGGCGAAGCTATTTAATTTTGTACTCGGAACAACTCACATTCCACATTATTTATACTACATTCCACATACATTCCATATTATTATTATATTTAAAATTGTTATACAAACAATTTATTCATAATTTATTTTTTCTCACGCTGACGTAGGTAGACGTAATTTTGTGATCAAAGAAATTTCATGATTATTTTTTTTGTTGTTAATTTACCTACTACCTACATAAAATACTGAATAATCCAATTATTTATTCAGGTAATATTTTATTTAAAAAATTGTTATTTATTGTTGCGAGTGATTTCGTCACGTTGCGGATTCGGGTGGTTTATTGAATTTATTACCTTACAGTAAAATATGCCTACTAGTGCCGAACTTAAGGTCCTAATCGCGCGACGTGAACACGGTTTTCGTGCTGTACAGATTCTTTATGATTTAGCAAAGGAATTGCACAAAGATAAAACCGTTTTACCTCAATTTCGAAGTAGATATAAAAAACTTAGCCGTATTCGGGAGGAATATTATGAAATTCAAGATCAAATTAATTTAAAATCATTAGCAGAAAAACCGGAATACGAACCAAATATTCAGCAACTAGATTCGTTTGATGAATTATATTATCATATAGAAAGTGTCGCAGAATCATTAGAAATGGATCCCACAATTTCCACCCCCATTATACCTGAACATAAGGTTCAGATCCGATTGCCAAAATTAGAAACTCCAAAGTTCGACGGACAAGTCGAAAACTGGCAAACTTTTATTGATTCATACCTTCCATTGATTCATAGAAATGAATTGCTTTCAGACGTGGAAAAATTTCATTATCTAATTTCGTGTCTGTCAGGCCCGGCACTGGGTATAGCAAAAGGTCTACCGTTAACGTCAAAAAATTATCAAGTAGTTTTCGATGCCCTTATAGAAAGATATCAGAACAATCGTATTCTAGCCACGGCCTACTTAGATAAAATTTGTAAAGTTACTCCTTTGAGTTCATCTACATTTGAAGGATTAACAAAATTAACAAATACTTTTTATGAAAGTATTAACGCGCTGCGAGCGTTAAATATCGCTTCATTGGGCGAATTTATTCTGTTTTATTTAGCGGCGCGCGCGCTCGATCCCGATACCCGCAAAAGATTCGAAGTTCAAAATAAAAGCGACACACCCACTTTTAATGAACTGCTTAAATTTCTGCAAAATTATATAAAAATACTAGAAGTGAGCAACACGAGCGCTTCCACTTCAGTAAATAAATTAAGCAGCTATAGACCCGCGCCGTCAAATCCACAAAATAAAATAAATAATTATAACAATAGGCAACCAGCCAAAAGGTCCTTCGTTACATCAACACAACTTGAAAAACAATTTAGTTGCCCTTGCTGTAACTTACCCCATAGTATTTATAAATGTTTAAAATTACAAAATTTAGATTCAGTATCTCGCCGACAATTAATTACAGATCGAAAGTTATGTTTTAATTGTTTACGTTCTACTCATACTTCGAAATCGTGTCCATCAAAAACCGGTTGTTTGGTTTGCGGAGCGAGACATAATACATTGCTCCATATCAATGCCGCGCCCTCTGAAGCGCAATCTTTCCAACCGAGCAATGAAGCCTCCACATCTAAAGTAATCCAAAACAATGGATCACCGAGTTTCGCGTGTGCCGCCACGACGACGCCACCGCCGTCGGCGCTAGTGTCGGACGCGCCGCCGTCACCTAGCGCCCCGCCAGTAAAAATTTTAGGTACTGCTGTGGTGTGCGTACGCGACGCTCTCGGCTCACTGCAGGTTGCGCGTGTATTAATCGATAGTGGTTCACATGATTCATTCGTTACATTTGGGTGCGCGCGTCGGCTCGGCTTGCCGATGCGCCGTTGTAATGTATTTGTGGCTGGTCTTGGGCGTAATATTGTACATGATATTAAAGGTGTTGCATTTTGTTCTATAATGCCTAGAGATAGGGTTGATCCTCAGTTTGATATATCTTGTATTGTTCTACCAAAAATAACGTCCAAATTGCCTTCCATACATTTACCTTCCTCTGTACGAAACCATTTCGCGCACCTTAATTTAGCGGATGAACATTTTGATATTCCGTCTTCTATTGACTTTTTATTAGGAGTAGAATTATTCGACCAAGTATATAATGGTCAACGCTTCGCGCCCGGTCCAGGCTTACCGTGTGCCCTATCTAGTGTGTTTGGTTGGGTAATCACAGGACAATTCAAATGTGATTTACCCCTTTCAAACCAAACTATGTTGTCCTTAGTGACATCGACTTGTAACATCGATAACACATTGAAGCGCTTCTGGGAGGTAGAAGAACCGCCGTGCACGATTCCATCTTCTCCAGAAGAGACGTTATGTGAAGAAATATATATAAAAAATACATATCGAGAACGGGATGGTCGATTTGTCGTCCCTATTATGTTAAAAAACGATAGTTCTTTAGGTGACTCATACCGTCACAGTTTTAACCGTTTTTTGAACTTAGAAAAGCGCCTCGCCCGCGACACTGAGTTAAAGACGGAATATACGCAATTTATGCGCGAGTACGAGGACTTAGGTCACATGCAACCTGTAGGAGGGTCACTCGCTCGACGTAATATTTACGTTATACCTCATCACTGTATTGTACGCCCCAGTAGTACAACGACACGTTTACGTGTAGTTTTTGATGCAAGTTGTCAGACTACAAATAAAAAGTCACTCAATGATATTGTTCAAATCGGACCAAAGTTACAAAACGACATTTTAGATTTGATTACCAAATTTCGTATTCATTCAGTCGTTTTTACCGCCGATATTAGTAAAATGTACAGGCAAATTCTTATCAGACCGGAGGATAGGCCATACCAACATATTCTGTGGCGTGATTCTCCCCACGCTCCCCTGCAAAAGTACGAACTTAACACCGTGACGTATGGTGTGAGTAGCTCACCGTATTTAGCTATACGGACACTGCGGCAACTCGCGGCCGAACATTGTGAGCAATTTCCACGCGCAGCTGAAGTACTGCGTGATGAAACCTTCATGGATGATATAACTACAGGTTGTTCATCTGTAAAACAAGCTGTCAAACTTAGAAACGACATAATATCATTGTTGAGCTTAGGAAAATTCGAACTGAGGAAATGGAGTAGTAATAATCCACAAGTCTTACAAGATATTCCTCCAGATCATTGTCAATCATTAAAATCATTTTGTGAAGACGAAGTTGAATTGAATTTAAAAATATTAGGGATAAAATGGGATCCACTCTCAGATTGTTTTTTCTACTCTGTTGTCAAATTAAACGTAGAAAACACGAAACGCTCAATTTTGTCTACCGTATCTAGAATTTTCGATCCACTAGGGTGGATAGCTCCAGTAGTGTTTTCAGCAAAATTATTATTACAAAATTTATGGCGTGTAAATTTATCTTGGGATGAATCTATACCTAATGATCTTGCCCAGCTGTGGCACGAAATTGCATCGAACCTAAGTTACATCTCGGAAATTAAATTACCGCGTTTAATTTTGCCTATAAATTCGTCAGAAATTCACTTAGTCGGATTTTGTGATAGTTCATCAAAAGGGTACGGCTGCTGTGTTTATTTATGTGCAAATACAGGAACTGAATTTAAAGTCAGCCTCTTGGTCGGTAAATCGAGAGTAGCTCCGCTTAAAACGCTCACAGTCAATAGATTGGAGTTATGTGCTGCCGTTTTGCTCGCTAACGTACTAAATCATGTTTATCAACTGTTGAAATCAAAAATTAATATCAAAACCGTTACGGCATTCACTGACAGTGCTACGGTACTGTCTTGGCTTAAAACGCCGCCCCACAATTTAAAAATATTTGTTGCACATCGCGTCGTACAAATAACAGACCATGTTGAAATAAGTTCTTGGCGTCATGTGTCTACGTATGAAAATCCCGCGGACTGTTGCAGTCGTGGATTGACCAGTTCGGAACTTGCTAACCATCACTTGTGGTGGCATGGGCCCACTTGGCTTTCTGGCTCTCCTTCATTATGGCCGGACCGCTTACATGAAAACATTCTTCCACGTGAACAAATACCTGAACTGAAAGACGAGATTTCACATACACTTCTTACAGTAAACGAAAATTTACTGTAAAATTTTATAGAAAAATATTCTTCTTTTTCTAAATTACAGCGAGTGCTGGCGTGGTGTTTGCGGTTCATTAAAAATTGTAAATCACAGGCTAATGCTCGAATTTTTACTCCATTATCCTATCTAGAAATAAATAAATCGCTTCATGTTTTAATCAAACACACTCAGTCATTATATTTTGAAAACGAAATAATTTCTATTCAAAAGAAGTCCGTCTGCATAAAGTCGATTCAAAAACTATCACCTTTTATAGATGAAGAGGGTATTATTCGAGTGGGGGGACGTCTTAGCAGTGCAAAACTTTCAAATATAGCCATACATCCATTTCTTTTACCAAAATCTAGTCCTTTATCAAAACTAATTATAGACCATTTTCATATAGTTTACTTACATTGTGGCCCACGCATGCTACAATCACTTATTCAACGAAGATTTTGGATTTTAGGCATTCGATTATTAATTCGTTCTCGAATAGCCAAATGTGTCACCTGCTTTAGAGCAAAACCAGTTCCGTGCCAACCGGTAATGGGTGATCTCCCGGTTGCCAGGCTTCAACCAGGGAAACCTTTTCAAAATGTAGGTATCGATTTCGGCGGTCCGTTTACGGTAAAAGAAAGTAGACGTCGAAATGCGCGTACTTATAAAGCATATCTATGCCTCTTTGTCTGTCTCACTACCAAGGCCGTGCATCTTGAGGCGGTGACAGAACTCACATCAGAAGCGTTTCTCGCAGCCCTGGATCGTTTTGTGAGCCGTCGTGGGCTATGCCGTAAAATTGTAACTGACTGCGGTACAAATTTCGTAGGCGCGAACCGTTACCTGAATGAGCTACCCAATATACATCAAACTGACGTAATTAACGGCTTGACATCACGAAAAATATCCTGGCAGTTCAATCCTCCAGGCGCTCCACATTTCGGTGGAATTTTTGAAAGTGGAATCAAATCCACCAAATACCATTTAAAAAGAATAGTAGGTCTTCAAACCTTGACATTAGAAGAAATGTTCACAGTGTTAGCTAAAGTAGAGGCGATTCTAAATTCGCGACCGCTCTGCGTTTTGTCTTCAGAACCGTGTGAAATAGATGTCCTCACCCCCGGACACTTCTTAGTTGGTGGACCATTAGTCGCGCTACCCGAGCCCGAATTTGACGAAGCCTCTCATCCACGATCTCGCTGGCGGATGCTACAGAAATTAACTCAATGTTTCTGGCGCACCTGGCATAGAGATTATCTTCACACTTTGCAACAGAAAAGCAAATGGTTTACACCGAAATCTAACATCAAATTGAATGACGTAGTCGTTATCGTGGAGCCTAATATACCGCCCATGCAGTGGAAGTTAGCCAAAGTCGAGCAGTTACACCCCGGCAAAGATGGTGTAGTCAGAGTAGTGACTCTTCGAACGGTCAATGGTCATTATCTGCGACGACCTGTTGTTAAGACCTGTCCACTTCATATAGATTAATATTTAATTTTTCTTTGTACATTCTTAAAATTACTACAACCCTAACCTTAATATTTATTTTTAAACTCAAATATTGTTAGGCTACACATAGTTCATAAGTTTATGTTATAAATACATTATTTATCTACTAGAAATTCACTCAACATTCCGAGTACAAAATAAAAACGTTCTTTTTATTAATTTTTGTGATTTGTTTTCACTGATGAGCTTGATCGTGAAATCTTGGACGATTTCAAGTGGGGGGAAAATGTTACGACATCATAGCTCTCCAGCATAAAATAATATCCCAACCATTTAGACGTTCCTTAATACCTACCAAAATAACAACGAGCGCCATCTATCGGCACACTCATTAAGACAACGCCCTCGTCGCTCGCTACGTGTGGACGTAACAGAACATCAAAAAATGGCTTCCGTGCACTAAGCCTTCTCATATACTAAAATTATTAAAATTAGCAAAAGCGATCGAAATAAGTGAGAAAACTAAAGAAAGAAAAGGCAAGGCGCGCCCGCAGTAGAGTGAGACCTGGCAGCTCCTCCCGTGGTAAGTCCTTTCTCCTTTCCCTTTTTTTCTGCTATTTGTTTTAGCGTTTTTCTCACATCGCTTTCGGTCGAGGTTGAAACGAACCAAGCCATCGTTTCAAAAATATAGTAACCGACGACGACGTGGCATTAAAGGGTCAATTCCCCAACATTAAAAAGTGATCCAAATCGAGCCGGATCGATTACCAGGAAATACAGTTACCACTTCATCGAAAAATATACCTAAACGCCTATCGTCGTCGTCGGCGAAGCTATTTAATTTTGTACTCGGAACAACTCACATTCCACATTATTTATACTACATTCCACATACATTCCATATTATTATTATATTTAAAATTGTTATACAAACAATTTATTCATAATTTATTTTTTCTCACGCTGACGTAGGTAGACGTAATTTTGTGATCAAAGAAATTTCATGATTATTTTTTTTGTTGTTAATTTACCTACTACCTACATAAAATACTGAATAATCCAATTATTTATTCAGGTAATATTTTATTTAAAAAATTGTTATTTATTGTTGCGAGTGATTTCGTCACGTTGCGGATTCGGGTGGTTTATTGAATTTATTACCTTACAGTAAAATATGCCTACTAGTGCCGAACTTAAGGTCCTAATCGCGCGACGTGAACACGGTTTTCGTGCTGTACAGATTCTTTATGATTTAGCAAAGGAATTGCACAAAGATAAAACCGTTTTACCTCAATTTCGAAGTAGATATAAAAAACTTAGCCGTATTCGGGAGGAATATTATGAAATTCAAGATCAAATTAATTTAAAATCATTAGCAGAAAAACCGGAATACGAACCAAATATTCAGCAACTAGATTCGTTTGATGAATTATATTATCATATAGAAAGTGTCGCAGAATCATTAGAAATGGATCCCACAATTTCCACCCCCATTATACCTGAACATAAGGTTCAGATCCGATTGCCAAAATTAGAAACTCCAAAGTTCGACGGACAAGTCGAAAACTGGCAAACTTTTATTGATTCATACCTTCCATTGATTCATAGAAATGAATTGCTTTCAGACGTGGAAAAATTTCATTATCTAATTTCGTGTCTGTCAGGCCCGGCACTGGGTATAGCAAAAGGTCTACCGTTAACGTCAAAAAATTATCAAGTAGTTTTCGATGCCCTTATAGAAAGATATCAGAACAATCGTATTCTAGCCACGGCCTACTTAGATAAAATTTGTAAAGTTACTCCTTTGAGTTCATCTACATTTGAAGGATTAACAAAATTAACAAATACTTTTTATGAAAGTATTAACGCGCTGCGAGCGTTAAATATCGCTTCATTGGGCGAATTTATTCTGTTTTATTTAGCGGCGCGCGCGCTCGATCCCGATACCCGCAAAAGATTCGAAGTTCAAAATAAAAGCGACACACCCACTTTTAATGAACTGCTTAAATTTCTGCAAAATTATATAAAAATACTAGAAGTGAGCAACACGAGCGCTTCCACTTCAGTAAATAAATTAAGCAGCTATAGACCCGCGCCGTCAAATCCACAAAATAAAATAAATAATTATAACAATAGGCAACCAGCCAAAAGGTCCTTCGTTACATCAACACAACTTGAAAAACAATTTAGTTGCCCTTGCTGTAACTTACCCCATAGTATTTATAAATGTTTAAAATTACAAAATTTAGATTCAGTATCTCGCCGACAATTAATTACAGATCGAAAGTTATGTTTTAATTGTTTACGTTCTACTCATACTTCGAAATCGTGTCCATCAAAAACCGGTTGTTTGGTTTGCGGAGCGAGACATAATACATTGCTCCATATCAATGCCGCGCCCTCTGAAGCGCAATCTTTCCAACCGAGCAATGAAGCCTCCACATCTAAAGTAATCCAAAACAATGGATCACCGAGTTTCGCGTGTGCCGCCACGACGACGCCACCGCCGTCGGCGCTAGTGTCGGACGCGCCGCCGTCACCTAGCGCCCCGCCAGTAAAAATTTTAGGTACTGCTGTGGTGTGCGTACGCGACGCTCTCGGCTCACTGCAGGTTGCGCGTGTATTAATCGATAGTGGTTCACATGATTCATTCGTTACATTTGGGTGCGCGCGTCGGCTCGGCTTGCCGATGCGCCGTTGTAATGTATTTGTGGCTGGTCTTGGGCGTAATATTGTACATGATATTAAAGGTGTTGCATTTTGTTCTATAATGCCTAGAGATAGGGTTGATCCTCAGTTTGATATATCTTGTATTGTTCTACCAAAAATAACGTCCAAATTGCCTTCCATACATTTACCTTCCTCTGTACGAAACCATTTCGCGCACCTTAATTTAGCGGATGAACATTTTGATATTCCGTCTTCTATTGACTTTTTATTAGGAGTAGAATTATTCGACCAAGTATATAATGGTCAACGCTTCGCGCCCGGTCCAGGCTTACCGTGTGCCCTATCTAGTGTGTTTGGTTGGGTAATCACAGGACAATTCAAATGTGATTTACCCCTTTCAAACCAAACTATGTTGTCCTTAGTGACATCGACTTGTAACATCGATAACACATTGAAGCGCTTCTGGGAGGTAGAAGAACCGCCGTGCACGATTCCATCTTCTCCAGAAGAGACGTTATGTGAAGAAATATATATAAAAAATACATATCGAGAACGGGATGGTCGATTTGTCGTCCCTATTATGTTAAAAAACGATAGTTCTTTAGGTGACTCATACCGTCACAGTTTTAACCGTTTTTTGAACTTAGAAAAGCGCCTCGCCCGCGACACTGAGTTAAAGACGGAATATACGCAATTTATGCGCGAGTACGAGGACTTAGGTCACATGCAACCTGTAGGAGGGTCACTCGCTCGACGTAATATTTACGTTATACCTCATCACTGTATTGTACGCCCCAGTAGTACAACGACACGTTTACGTGTAGTTTTTGATGCAAGTTGTCAGACTACAAATAAAAAGTCACTCAATGATATTGTTCATATCGGACCAAAGTTACAAAACGACATTTTAGATTTGATTACCAAATTTCGTATTCATTCAGTCGTTTTTACCGCCGATATTAGTAAAATGTACAGGCAAATTCTTATCAGACCGGAGGATAGGCCATACCAACATATTCTGTGGCGTGATTCTCCCCACGCTCCCCTGCAAAAGTACGAACTTAACACCGTGACGTATGGTGTGAGTAGCTCACCGTATTTAGCTATACGGACACTGCGGCAACTCGCGGCCAAACATTGTGAGCAATTTCCACGCGCAGCTGAAGTACTGCGTGATGAAACCTTCATGGATGATATAACTACAGGTTGTTCATCTGTAAAACAAGCTGTCAAACTTAGAAACGACATAATATCATTGTTGAGCTTAGGAAAATTCGAACTGAGGAAATGGAGTAGTAATAATCCACAAGTCTTACAAGATATTCCTCCAGATCATTGTCAATCATTAAAATCATTTTGTGAAGACGAAGTTGAATTGAATTTAAAAATATTAGGGATAAAATGGGATCCACTCTCAGATTGTTTTTTCTACTCTGTTGTCAAATTAAACGTAGAAAACACGAAACGCTCAATTTTGTCTACCGTATCTAGAATTTTCGATCCACTAGGGTGGATAGCTCCAGTAGTGTTTTCAGCAAAATTATTATTACAAAATTTATGGCGTGTAAATTTATCTTGGGATGAATCTATACCTAATGATCTTGCCCAGCTGTGGCACGATATTGCATCGAACCTAAGTTACATCTCGGAAATTAAATTACCGCGTTTAATTTTACCTATAAATTCGTCAGAAATTCACTTAGTCGGATTTTGTGATAGTTCATCAAAAGGGTACGGCTGCTGTGTTTATTTATGTGCAAATACAGGAACTGAATTTAAAGTCAGCCTCTTGGTCGGTAAATCGAGAGTAGCTCCGCTTAAAACGCTCACAGTCAATAGATTGGAGTTATGTGCTGCCGTTTTGCTCGCTAACGTACTAAATCATGTTTATCAACTGTTGAAATCAAAAATTAATATCAAAACCGTTACGGCATTCACTGACAGTGCTACGGTACTGTCTTGGCTTAAAACGCCGCCCCACAATTTAAAAATATTTGTTGCACATCGCGTCGTACAAATAACAGACCATGTTGAAATAAGTTCTTGGCGTCATGTGTCTACGTATGAAAATCCCGCGGACTGTTGCAGTCGTGGATTGACCAGTTCGGAACTTGCTAACCATCACTTGTGGTGGCATGGGCCCACTTGGCTTTCTGGCTCTCCTTCATTATGGCCGGACCGCTTACATGAAAACATTCTTCCACGTGAACAAATACCTGAACTGAAAGACGAGATTTCACATACACTTCTTACAGTAAACGAAAATTTACTGTAAAATTTTATAGAAAAATATTCTTCTTTTTCTAAATTACAGCGAGTGCTGGCGTGGTGTTTGCGGTTCATTAAAAATTGTAAATCACAGGCTAATGCTCGAATTTTTACTCCATTATCCTATCTAGAAATAAATAAATCGCTTCATGTTTTAATCAAACACACTCAGTCATTATATTTTGAAAACGAAATAATTTCTATTCAAAAGAAGTCCGTCTGCATAAAGTCGATTCAAAAACTATCACCTTTTATAGATGAAGAGGGTATTATTCGAGTGGAGGGACGTCTTAGCAGTGCAAAACTTTCAAATATAGCCATACATCCATTTCTTTTACCAAAATCTAGTCCTTTATCAAAACTAATTATAGACCATTTTCATATAGTTTACTTACATTGTGGCCCACGCATGCTACAATCACTTATTCAACGAAGATTTTGGATTTTAGGCATTCGATTATTAATTCGTTCTCGAATAGCCAAATGTGTCACCTGCTTTAGAGCAAAACCAGTTCCGTGCCAACCGGTAATGGGTGATCTCCCGGTTGCCAGGCTTCAACCAGGGAAACCTTTTCAAAATGTAGGTATCGATTTCGGCGGTCCGTTTACGGTAAAAGAAAGTAGACGTCGAAATGCGCGTACTTATAAAGCATATCTATGCCTCTTTGTCTGTCTCACTACCAAGGCCGTGCATCTTGAGGCGGTGACAGAACTCACATCAGAAGCGTTTCTCGCAGCCCTGGATCGTTTTGTGAGCCGTCGTGGGCTATGCCGTAAAATTGTAACTGACTGCGGTACAAATTTCGTAGGCGCGAACCGTTACCTGAATGAGCTACCCAATATACATCAAACTGACGTAATTAACGGCTTGACATCACGAAAAATATCCTGGCAGTTCAATCCTCCAGGCGCTCCACATTTCGGTGGAATTTTTGAAAGTGGAATCAAATCCACCAAATACCATTTAAAAAGAATAGTAGGTCTTCAAACCTTGACATTAGAAGAAATGTTCACAGTGTTAGCTAAAGTAGAGGCGATTCTAAATTCGCGACCGCTCTGCGTTTTGTCTTCAGAACCGTGTGAAATAGATGTCCTCACCCCCGGACACTTCTTAGTTGGTGGACCATTAGTCGCGCTACCCGAGCCCGAATTTGACGAAGCCTCTCATCCACGATCTCGCTGGCGGATGCTACAGAAATTAACTCAATGTTTCTGGCGCACCTGGCATAGAGATTATCTTCACACTTTGCAACAGAAAAGCAAATGGTTTACACCGAAATCTAACATCAAATTGAATGACGTAGTCGTTATCGTGGAGCCTAATATACCGCCCATGCAGTGGAAGTTAGCCAAAGTCGAGCAGTTACACCCCGGCAAAGATGGTGTAGTCAGAGTAGTGACTCTTCGAACGGTCAATGGTCATTATCTGCGACGACCTGTTGTTAAGACCTGTCCACTTCATATAGATTAATATTTAATTTTTCTTTGTACATTCTTAAAATTACTACAACCCTAACCTTAATATTTATTTTTAAACTCAAATATTGTTAGGCTACACATAGTTCATAAGTTTATGTTATAAATACATTATTTATCTACTAGAAATTCACTCAACATTCCGAGTACAAAATAAAAACGTTCTTTTTATTAATTTTTGTGATTTGTTTTCACTGATGAGCTTGTTATCGTGAAATCTTGGACGATTTCAAGTGGGGGGAAAATGTTACGACATCATAGCTCTCCAGCATAAAATAATATCCCAACCATTTAGACGTTCCTTAATACCTACCAAAATAACAACGAGCGCCATCTATCGGCACACTCATTAAGACAACGCCCTCGTCGCTCGCTACGTGTGGACGTAACAGAACATCAAAAAATGGCTTCCGTGCACTAAGCCTTCTCATATACTAAAATTATTAAAATTAGCAAAAGCGATCGAAATAAGTGAGAAAACTAAAGAAAGAAAAGGCAAGGCGCGCCCGCAGTAGAGTGAGACTGGCAGCTCCTCCCGTGGTAAGTCCTTTCTCCTTTCCCTTTTTTTCTGCTATTTGTTTTAGCGTTTTTCTCACATCGCTTTCGGTCGAGGTTGAAACGAACCAAGCCATCGTTTCAAAAATATAGTAACCGACGACGACGTGGCATTAAAGGGTCAATTCCCCAACATTAAAAAGTGATCCAAATCGAGCCGGATCGATTACCAGGAAATACAGTTACCACTTCATCGAAAAATATACCTAAACGCCTATCGTCGTCGTCGGCGAAGCTATTTAATTTTGTACTCGGAACAACTCACATTCCACATTATTTATACTACATTCCACATACATTCCATATTATTATTATATTTAAAATTGTTATACAAACAATTTATTCATAATTTATTTTTTCTCACGCTGACGTAGGTAGACGTAATTTTGTGATCAAAGAAATTTCATGATTATTTTTTTTGTTGTTAATTTACCTACTACCTACATAAAATACTGAATAATCCAATTATTTATTCAGGTAATATTTTATTTAAAAAATTGTTATTTATTGTTGCGAGTGATTTCGTCACGTTGCGGATTCGGGTGGTTTATTGAATTTATTACCTTACAGTAAAATATGCCTACTAGTGCCGAACTTAAGGTCCTAATCGCGCGACGTGAACACGGTTTTCGTGCTGTACAGATTCTTTATGATTTAGCAAAGGAATTGCACAAAGATAAAACCGTTTTACCTCAATTTCGAAGTAGATATAAAAAACTTAGCCGTATTCGGGAGGAATATTATGAAATTCAAGATCAAATTAATTTAAAATCATTAGCAGAAAAACCGGAATACGAACCAAATATTCAGCAACTAGATTCGTTTGATGAATTATATTATCATATAGAAAGTGTCGCAGAATCATTAGAAATGGATCCCACAATTTCCACCCCCATTATACCTGAACATAAGGTTCAGATCCGATTGCCAAAATTAGAAACTCCAAAGTTCGACGGACAAGTCGAAAACTGGCAAACTTTTATTGATTCATACCTTCCATTGATTCATAGAAATGAATTGCTTTCAGACGTGGAAAAATTTCATTATCTAATTTCGTGTCTGTCAGGCCCGGCACTGGGTATAGCAAAAGGTCTACCGTTAACGTCAAAAAATTATCAAGTAGTTTTCGATGCCCTTATAGAAAGATATCAGAACAATCGTATTCTAGCCACGGCCTACTTAGATAAAATTTGTAAAGTTACTCCTTTGAGTTCATCTACATTTGAAGGATTAACAAAATTAACAAATACTTTTTATGAAAGTATTAACGCGCTGCGAGCGTTAAATATCGCTTCATTGGGCGAATTTATTCTGTTTTATTTAGCGGCGCGCGCGCTCGATCCCGATACCCGCAAAAGATTCGAAGTTCAAAATAAAAGCGACACACCCACTTTTAATGAACTGCTTAAATTTCTGCAAAATTATATAAAAATACTAGAAGTGAGCAACACGAGCGCTTCCACTTCAGTAAATAAATTAAGCAGCTATAGACCCGCGCCGTCAAATCCACAAAATAAAATAAATAATTATAACAATAGGCAACCAGCCAAAAGGTCCTTCGTTACATCAACACAACTTGAAAAACAATTTAGTTGCCCTTGCTGTAACTTACCCCATAGTATTTATAAATGTTTAAAATTACAAAATTTAGATTCAGTATCTCGCCGACAATTAATTACAGATCGAAAGTTATGTTTTAATTGTTTACGTTCTACTCATACTTCGAAATCGTGTCCATCAAAAACCGGTTGTTTGGTTTGCGGAGCGAGACATAATACATTGCTCCATATCAATGCCGCGCCCTCTGAAGCGCAATCTTTCCAACCGAGCAATGAAGCCTCCACATCTAAAGTAATCCAAAACAATGGATCACCGAGTTTCGCGTGTGCCGCCACGACGACGCCACCGCCGTCGGCGCTAGTGTCGGACGCGCCGCCGTCACCTAGCGCCCCGCCAGTAAAAATTTTAGGTACTGCTGTGGTGTGCGTACGCGACGCTCTCGGCTCACTGCAGGTTGCGCGTGTATTAATCGATAGTGGTTCACATGATTCATTCGTTACATTTGGGTGCGCGCGTCGGCTCGGCTTGCCGATGCGCCGTTGTAATGTATTTGTGGCTGGTCTTGGGCGTAATATTGTACATGATATTAAAGGTGTTGCATTTTGTTCTATAATGCCTAGAGATAGGGTTGATCCTCAGTTTGATATATCTTGTATTGTTCTACCAAAAATAACGTCCAAATTGCCTTCCATACATTTACCTTCCTCTGTACGAAACCATTTCGCGCACCTTAATTTAGCGGATGAACATTTTGATATTCCGTCTTCTATTGACTTTTTATTAGGAGTAGAATTATTCGACCAAGTATATAATGGTCAACGCTTCGCGCCCGGTCCAGGCTTACCGTGTGCCCTATCTAGTGTGTTTGGTTGGGTAATCACAGGACAATTCAAATGTGATTTACCCCTTTCAAACCAAACTATGTTGTCCTTAGTGACATCGACTTGTAACATCGATAACACATTGAAGCGCTTCTGGGAGGTAGAAGAACCGCCGTGCACGATTCCATCTTCTCCAGAAGAGACGTTATGTGAAGAAATATATATAAAAAATACATATCGAGAACGGGATGGTCGATTTGTCGTCCCTATTATGTTAAAAAACGATAGTTCTTTAGGTGACTCATACCGTCACAGTTTTAACCGTTTTTTGAACTTAGAAAAGCGCCTCGCCCGCGACACTGAGTTAAAGACGGAATATACGCAATTTATGCGCGAGTACGAGGACTTAGGTCACATGCAACCTGTAGGAGGGTCACTCGCTCGACGTAATATTTACGTTATACCTCATCACTGTATTGTACGCCCCAGTAGTACAACGACACGTTTACGTGTAGTTTTTGATGCAAGTTGTCAGACTACAAATAAAAAGTCACTCAATGATATTGTTCATATCGGACCAAAGTTACAAAACGACATTTTAGATTTGATTACCAAATTTCGTATTCATTCAGTCGTTTTTACCGCCGATATTAGTAAAATGTACAGGCAAATTCTTATCAGACCGGAGGATAGGCCATACCAACATATTCTGTGGCGTGATTCTCCCCACGCTCCCCTGCAAAAGTACGAACTTAACACCGTGACGTATGGTGTGAGTAGCTCACCGTATTTAGCTATACGGACACTGCGGCAACTCGCGGCCGAACATTGTGAGCAATTTCCACGCGCAGCTGAAGTACTGCGTGATGAAACCTTCATGGATGATATAACTACAGGTTGTTCATCTGTAAAACAAGCTGTCAAACTTAGAAACGACATAATATCATTGTTGAGCTTAGGAAAATTCGAACTGAGGAAATGGAGTAGTAATAATCCACAAGTCTTACAAGATATTCCTCCAGATCATTGTCAATCATTAAAATCATTTTGTGAAGACGAAGTTGAATTGAATTTAAAAATATTAGGGATAAAATGGGATCCACTCTCAGATTGTTTTTTCTACTCTGTTGTCAAATTAAACGTAGAAAACACGAAACGCTCAATTTTGTCTACCGTATCTAGAATTTTCGATCCACTAGGGTGGATAGCTCCAGTAGTGTTTTCAGCAAAATTATTATTACAAAATTTATGGCGTGTAAATTTATCTTGGGATGAATCTATACCTAATGATCTTGCCCAGCTGTGGCACGATATTGCATCGAACCTAAGTTACATCTCGGAAATTAAATTACCGCGTTTAATTTTGCCTATAAATTCGTCAGAAATTCACTTAGTCGGATTTTGTGATAGTTCATCAAAAGGGTACGGCTGCTGTGTTTATTTATGTGCAAATACAGGAACTGAATTTAAAGTCAGCCTCTTGGTCGGTAAATCGAGAGTAGCTCCGCTTAAAACGCTCACAGTCAATAGATTGGAGTTATGTGCTGCCGTTTTGCTCGCTAACGTACTAAATCATGTTTATCAACTGTTGAAATCAAAAATTAATATCAAAACCGTTACGGCATTCACTGACAGTGCTACGGTACTGTCTTGGCTTAAAACGCCGCCCCACAATTTAAAAATATTTGTTGCACATCGCGTCGTACAAATAACAGACCATGTTGAAATAAGTTCTTGGCGTCATGTGTCTACGTATGAAAATCCCGCGGACTGTTGCAGTCGTGGATTGACCAGTTCGGAACTTGCTAACCATCACTTGTGGTGGCATGGGCCCACTTGGCTTTCTGGCTCTCCTTCATTATGGCCGGACCGCTTACATGAAAACATTCTTCCACGTGAACAAATACCTGAACTGAAAGACGAGATTTCACATACACTTCTTACAGTAAACGAAAATTTACTGTAAAATTTTATAGAAAAATATTCTTCTTTTTCTAAATTACAGCGAGTGCTGGCGTGGTGTTTGCGGTTCATTAAAAATTGTAAATCACAGGCTAATGCTCGAATTTTTACTCCATTATCCTATCTAGAAATAAATAAATCGCTTCATGTTTTAATCAAACACACTCAGTCATTATATTTTGAAAACGAAATAATTTCTATTCAAAAGAAGTCCGTCTGCATAAAGTCGATTCAAAAACTATCACCTTTTATAGATGAAGAGGGTATTATTCGAGTGGGGGGACGTCTTAGCAGTGCAAAACTTTCAAATATAGCCATACATCCATTTCTTTTACCAAAATCTAGTCCTTTATCAAAACTAATTATAGACCATTTTCATATAGTTTACTTACATTGTGGCCCACGCATGCTACAATCACTTATTCAACGAAGATTTTGGATTTTAGGCATTCGATTATTAATTCGTTCTCGAATAGCCAAATGTGTCACCTGCTTTAGAGCAAAACCAGTTCCGTGCCAACCGGTAATGGGTGATCTCCCGGTTGCCAGGCTTCAACCAGGGAAACCTTTTCAAAATGTAGGTATCGATTTCGGCGGTCCGTTTACGGTAAAAGAAAGTAGACGTCGAAATGCGCGTACTTATAAAGCATATCTATGCCTCTTTGTCTGTCTCACTACCAAGGCCGTGCATCTTGAGGCGGTGACAGAACTCACATCAGAAGCGTTTCTCGCAGCCCTGGATCGTTTTGTGAGCCGTCGTGGGCTATGCCGTAAAATTGTAACTGACTGCGGTACAAATTTCGTAGGCGCGAACCGTTACCTGAATGAGCTACCCAATATACATCAAACTGACGTAATTAACGGCTTGACATCACGAAAAATATCCTGGCAGTTCAATCCTCCAGGCGCTCCACATTTCGGTGGAATTTTTGAAAGTGGAATCAAATCCACCAAATACCATTTAAAAAGAATAGTAGGTCTTCAAACCTTGACATTAGAAGAAATGTTCACAGTGTTAGCTAAAGTAGAGGCGATTCTAAATTCGCGACCGCTCTGCGTTTTGTCTTCAGAACCGTGTGAAATAGATGTCCTCACCCCCGGACACTTCTTAGTTGGTGGACCATTAGTCGCGCTACCCGAGCCCGAATTTGACGAAGCCTCTCATCCACGATCTCGCTGGCGGATGCTACAGAAATTAACTCAATGTTTCTGGCGCACCTGGCATAGAGATTATCTTCACACTTTGCAACAGAAAAGCAAATGGTTTACACCGAAATCTAACATCAAATTGAATGACGTAGTCGTTATCGTGGAGCCTAATATACCGCCCATGCAGTGGAAGTTAGCCAAAGTCGAGCAGTTACACCCCGGCAAAGATGGTGTAGTCAGAGTAGTGACTCTTCGAACGGTCAATGGTCATTATCTGCGACGACCTGTTGTTAAGACCTGTCCACTTCATATAGATTAATATTTAATTTTTCTTTGTACATTCTTAAAATTACTACAACCCTAACCTTAATATTTATTTTTAAACTCAAATATTGTTAGGCTACACATAGTTCATAAGTTTATGTTATAAATACATTATTTATCTACTAGAAATTCACTCAACATTCCGAGTACAAAATAAAAACGTTCTTTTTATTAATTTTTGTGATTTGTTTTCACTGATGAGCTTGTTATCGTGAAATCTTGGACGATTTCAAGTGGGGGGAAAATGTTACGACATCATAGCTCTCCAGCATAAAATAATATCCCAACCATTTAGACGTTCCTTAATACCTACCAAAATAACAACGAGCGCCATCTATCGGCACACTCATTAAGACAACGCCCTCGTCGCTCGCTACGTGTGGACGTAACAGAACATCAAAAAATGGCTTCCGTGCACTAAGCCTTCTCATATACTAAAATTATTAAAATTAGCAAAAGCGATCGAAATAAGTGAGAAAACTAAAGAAAGAAAAGGCAAGGCGCGCCCGCAGTAGAGTGAGACTGGCAGCTCCTCCCGTGGTAAGTCCTTTCTCCTTTCCCTTTTTTTCTGCTATTTGTTTTAGCGTTTTTCTCACATCGCTTTCGGTCGAGGTTGAAACGAACCAAGCCATCGTTTCAAAAATATAGTAACCGACGACGACGTGGCATTAAAGGGTCAATTCCCCAACAGTCATTCGTAAAATGTGAATATTGTAATTTTATTGTAATTTTTCGTGATGGGTATCCACGAGTCACTGTTTATTGACGACGGAATATATTTTTAAATTTAATTTTCCTTGTTTTACAAGATACACAAATAGTTACAGCGTACGTTTATGCTTCGCTAGTACGTAGTTTACATCATTTTATGAAGCCAAAACGACTAAAATATTATTTACCATTTTTAGCCTTTACGTAGTTAATATTTAAGCCCAAGTGCATCGTCGTCCTTTAACATTTTATATGTGCCCGTCATGCAATGTAATTAATTTGCATAATATTTTTTTATCTGACTTTCACACCTGCACTGCTCGAGTACAGCCCTTCTTCAACATTTAGTTAAGGAGTTTACAACATATACACCCTCACGCTGATCCAAGGATTTTTACACTTAAATAATAATCTTATCCTTCGAGGTAAGAGTGTGCATCCCTATTTGGGATGAGTTTTTATATTTGCTTAGAAGGATGTTTTTGGGATGATTGTGTATGGGTTGTGGGCCTTGTGGGCTGGTGACCTTCACCGTTACAAAAGTGACGATGTGACCAGAACTGATACTTCTTTTTTATTTTAATAACTTTTAAACACCACAGAATCGAAGTCCGTGCCATTATTGCAGCTTTATTATTTTAATATTACCATTGTTTATTACTTAGGCACATCTGCCCGCTTCTTTCGCCTTCGCGTAGTATTATATTGAATTTGCCATACTCTATTCTTAAATACTTTTTTTTCGTTCTGTTATTGTTATGACATTAATTCTTTTAGGTTTAAATTATTAGATAGATACTTTGTGTGTGTCTCTGTGTGTGTTTTTTTCCTTCTTATACTATTTAATTAACTGTGATACTTATAAGTCGAACTATATTTATATGGAAGTCAGAGTGCATAGACATTCGACCACCAAAATGCAAATTTAAAGTGTAACCGTCTTTGACTTCATATGAATCGCACCGACCATATTTGCCAAATAACGTTGTGAAATGCGTATTATACTGGCTTTCATCTTATTCTCACATTGAAACGAAATTACGATTTTACGATTAAACAGTTATCGAGTATAATATGTTGGCAAGTTATTTAATTAATTACAAGCTGGACGAAGTCGATTATTACTTACGTAACTTTGAAATCAACTTACATATATATTTGATTGTAATAGATTCAAGTTTCTCCTTTAACAGCATTGAAATTCAGCTAGCTTGACAGTTTACATGTTAATCTATAGGCCCTAAGGAACCATTGAATTCGTTTACTTCTTGAAGTTGAGTGACAGAATAAATAACTAAAAAAATATAAACGAGTGTCATTTTATTTTATCCTAGCTACGGTAAAGGAAAATCATGATTTTAATAAACTATCAAGGTATGTGGAGATTTTCATCTGTTAATTTTGACGAGTAAGGTGTCATTCGATGCGTCTTTAAATCCCGCGTGTCATAGAGTTTATGAATTTTCACTAAACCCAAAATGCTGAATTTTGTAGGCATAATAGCACACACTGGAAAAAAAATCAAGACAAATATGTCAGATATTGTGAAAAAAGATCATGGTGAGCACATTCAAAAAATGACATTACAATGGTTACAAAATGCTTTTGCAAGCGAAAGTGAACGTGCACAGTGTACACGCGATACCAGGCGGCACGGATGAAATGAGGAGATGAGTTGGGGGCTGGTTTAGTACGAACATAAAGACTTCCAAAGTCGTATCACCAAAAATTTGTAAATAAGTTAAATAGTTAAAAAAATAAGATTCGACTACTGAAAAACGAACTGAAAAGCGGGAAACAAAATATTCCCCTATGAAAACAAAGCCGTAGAGATTCTTCTTTTGATATGAATAACTTATTGTTGAAAAAAAAACTTGAATAATTTAAAAGAATTATCGTTCCAATACACATTTTTTGAATTTCAATTTACACCAAGGGCGTGGTTATACTCAGGGTATAGCCGCATAAACAATTACGATATTATTACAATATGCAATCACGGCTACACCCCGATCGTTGCCAGGCCCATTGTGTAAATTGAAGTTCAATAAATTGTATTAGAACGACGATAAGTTCTTCCAGCAATGAATTATTAATATCAAGTGGAGAAGAATCCCCAGGCTTTGATTGCAGATAGGAATACCTTGTTTCGTGCTTTACAGTTCGTTTTTTTCCGTAGTCGGATCTTAGTTGTTATATATCTGTAGGTATAGGTTCGAATAATTTAAAATGACTAACTTCCACTTGGGACATTCTCAAGGAGACAAAATTAAGGAACTCCCTTATCACACTCCCTCAGAAGGACCCGTTTTCAAATATTAGCAGATTAATCACTCAAACTGTGCTCAAGTCAAGTTTTAGTTAGTAGGTACGACTTATTCAATTCTGTTTGCGTGTTAAACGCTCAGTCTCATATTCGAGATTCGAATCGTTCTCACGAATTAAAATCTAACGTTATTTGCACATTTAATTTCCAATGTGTAGGCCATGAACTTAGGAATACCCGAACGTAACTACTCCTAGTAAAGTCAGCTATGTACATGTAAAGGCTGTGTACGCATGCGTCAATTTAAACACATACCATAGTTATTCTACCGATCGCCGTACGCTGTGAAGCTCCACTCACGCACACTGACGCGAACGCCATTTTAGTGCTTCATTGGTTGTTCAGTGATACAGGGAGTCTACAGTTTTTATTACGTCTGTGGTGTAGACGAACAAATCTGTTTTGACGTATACCATATTGGTTCTTGCATGTGTATGAAGGTTCATCTTTAATTTTATTTATAAATTTTCAAAACTTTCAATAACTTATGTTTATAACGTACTCTTCGAAACCATGTCAAAAAGTATTTACCGATATTTTTATTAACAATTAATATTGCATCAGTAGCTGTAGGTACTCAAAATGTACTTATACTTGGAAATTGTTTTGTTACTTGCAAATAAAATTTTAAGTAGAATTTTTTTTAACTTCATAACATAAGTTATTTAATCTATCTGCTTATAAAATTTGTCTAAGCCAATAGCATTAATAATTGGAACTTGCTCTTATCTAATATATTTTTATACTATAATAATAATAACGTTTCAATCACAACAACGGCCCCAAACTAAACATTAGCTTGTGTTTTGGGTACCAAGCGAAGACACCACATACATTTAACAACCAAAACCCGTTACCAGTATCAATATTCATCATATAAATACTGGCCCGACCTGGGATTCGAACCCGGGACCTCCAGCTTCGTAGGCAAGGTCGCTACCCAATAGGCTAAGCGGTCGTCAAAAAAGAGTAAGATAAAGAGAGTATATAAAAAGAGTAATAATAATTAAATTGTATTAGAAATTAAACACATGATCGCAATGTCATAAAAAATCTCCGAGCCCTAAGCTGTTGCCTATAATTATCTTATATAACAAATTTAAAAAAAAAAACTACGAACGGGAACGGACAGGCTGATGTACAGACAGATATTGTGACGAGACTCTTTGAATGTTTTGAGAACGGGCCTTTAATAATTTACTATGTACCGAAAAAAAATGCACGTATAGTAAATAACATGAGTTGTCATGAAACAAAGGTAATAATTTAGCATTCGATCTCGTGTGATTCCTTCTAAACTCTTAAACTCTCGATATTTTGTCAGGAGCGCTTGTTTTCACAGGTTTACTACTGTTACAGTTTGATTGTGTAGACAAACAACCGACATCGAAACAACGACGACTTTCCGCAGGACAAAAACTCGTAAAAACATTTTAAGAGAGGATGAGTGGGCCTCGAATAGAGAGGAAGGGACCTTTTGGTTGGCCCCGCGAGAAACTAATTCAATAAGCCCCGGAGATGTTTCGAATGTTATTACGAAAGAAAAGTCTATATTATGTATACGTCAGTTATGTGGCTGAGACTGTTCGCGTTTCCGGCGGATTTTTCTTTGATAATTTCCGGATTATGTGCCGGATTAAAATGAACCGTAATGGAGCCGGAACGGCGATGCCGGCTTCGAGTTTCGCGATAGCATGTTTATATTTTCGAACTGGATTTTAACGTTTATTTAGGAAAAAGCTAACGTGTCGTCATTACGATCTACATGAATGATGAATGTAACTATAACAAAGTAACACATATTTTAAAGTATTCGTCCGATTGATAAAGAAAAAAATGGTCTAATTTTCGTATAAAACATGAATGATGTATTAAAATTGAGGAAAAAATGTTAACTAAAATTTTAAGTTCTGTAAAGTAATTCAAAATATGATAGTAAGTATCTTTTACAAAGTTTCATATTTAACATTATTTATGAAATATTCAACAATTTTCTATTTATTATTTAAATAGCCACGTACATATTATGTTTGTATCTAGAAATTTTCTAGAAATCTATATTAAATACATGTTATTAGTTAATTTATTCGTACTAGTATATAAGAAAGTAGCACTGTATATTTATTAATTTTTTAGGGTAAGCGGGAGTTTTGTTTCCCATCGGCCTCACTTATATTTTTCCGTTTTTTCTCCGCTCTTTAATTGTCATTTCAAAACTGAAGTGATAATCTCGTGACGAATAAGCTCATATTAAGAAAAATCCATTATTTAGTTTAAGAATCACGGAATACTAATACAAACGTTCATCCCCTATTTTCCTCTCCTAAGGGTTGTGTCGTGATAGCCCAGAGCGCAACGAACCTGTCTCAAATTTATAAGGCCCCATAGGGCCATGGTTCGAATCCGGGCGTGTACCAATGAGTTTTTCTGACTTGAGTACATTAACTATCACTGACTTCGTGCCTCGGAGAGCACGTTAAGAAGTCGGTCCTGGACGCTGTCAATAGATGGCGGTCGTTACAATCTCCAACCCGCAGTGGAGTAGCGTGGTGAATTTAAGCCTCAAACCCCCTCCTCACCTTGGGGGAGGCCTAAGCCCCTGCAGTGGGGTAAAAATGGGCTGATGATGATGAAGGGTTAAACCAACAATCTTGAAATGCGATATATTTAGTTTCTGTCCCAGAAATCAAATACCAATTTTCATGCATTTTACTTAAAAAATTACGGATTTTCATACAAACTTACAGTCCTTCTTTTACCCCTTTAGGGGTAGAATTCCAAAAAAAATCCTTGTTCAGTGGATACTTGAGTTATAAAAAACCTAATATCCAAATTTCATGTGATTCGCTTCAGCGGTTTAGACTCGGCGTTGATGAATGAGTGAGATAGTGCTATTTCGATTTAATATAATATATATACAGGATGACTTTTTTTTGGAAGGAACAGTATAGGGTTTTCGGTCGACCAGTAATGGTTATTGCGCCGGTTATACATCCCTGAAAACGATACATTTAATATTAGACAACGCCATAAAAAACACTCATAAAAAATAAATCTCAGATAATTTACCATTATTTGTGAATTTGGTCTCGTCCGTTCGAAGAATTCGGCTCAAAAAATTAATGTTTCGTGTTAATCGGTGGACAATCCAATTACAAAACGTTAATCTTCTCAAATCATCGCCCACATGAAGCTTTTGAACGACACATCCTTGCCGATATGGTTTGTATTTATGTTTTTTTTTTTTTTATTTTAGTATTCTTATTACGATAAGTTTATTTATTTATTTATATATATATACGTTGCGAAATATCCATTTTTTCAGCAATGTTTCTCGTCGAAATGTCGGAAATACTCTCAACAAAACACAAAGCATTTATTTTGGTATCGCGACTAACGATGTGGTACTGTTTTTTGGGAAGCTTTTTGAAACTTCCGTACCTCGGCAAGTTGTTTGATATCGTGCTTACAATTTTGTTTGTCTTGTCTCATATGAGTTTGTCTCATAAGGAACTCATTACGATACCACTCAATTGCTAACGTTTCATGCCTGCTATTTAAATAGTAACCTCTCAATAAATCTATTTTTCGGAGTTCGATAGCGAAAAAGACATTTTGAAGTGAAAACTTCTTTAGCATCGTGATTTGAAAGTCGATGAAACGAAAAAGCGACAGTAAAAATAAACAAACACATAAATTCATAAGATTTAACGTGGGATAAAATGAGATAGGAAGCATTATACGGTGTTTCTTATGTTCGTTGTTCTCTTCGTGCTCTACTTCGTACCCCTCCACTCGTGTTTACCAAGGCATAGTGGGAGTTTGCTTTTTATTTTGTCCATTACTCGACTAAATAATGCGTTTTATTTTCATGACACCTCTGCCTCAAAAAAGCGATTGTTCCAATTTTAAAAGTTAAATTTCTTTTTCACCAATCCTATTTTTTACAAGAAAAGAGATTGAAAAGCGACCAGTTAAGGTTAGTCGATTAATCAAATAAAACTGAAACTTAAATTTCAACAACTTTTAGCAACTTTAGATCCATGGTTATCGTACATTTTTTATTTGTAATGTAATGTAGAATCGATATTAACAAAAAAAATTTTTTTTTTTTAAATGCATTTTCCGAAACTAACCACTTTTAAGAAAAAAAAGAATTATGCCATTTTAATTTTCTCTGAAATCTAGATCACCGTCCCTAAATGCGTTTTTCTCTATCTCTTGTAGTCTAGGATTTCCCCATACTATTTCATAAAAAAAAACTCACCGTGTATATATGAGTAGATAGATTTATCGATATAAACGTAGGATATACAAAATAAATGCAATTCACGTATAAAAATGGTAAAATATATATCCATACCATCCCATTTTGCATCACTGTAGGGATTTAAGTCCCCCCTCGGAATGAGGGTGCTTAAAACTTAATCCACCACGCTATAATACACAAAATACATATAGAGTTTTATTTGAGATCGCGAAAAAATTAGGTACAAGTCCAATAATTTAGAATACAACAATTTAAAGGTGTTTGTTAGACAGAACAGCTGACGATAACCGTCGTCCGCGGGCACCCGCGCAGCTGCCTTCGCAGCCCTCTTTTTAGTTTACGATCATAGTTCGAACTAATATTGCGTACTTTAAGAGCGGCCTATGCAGAATTACTAAATCTGTAATTTTCATAACAAAACAAAATACTTGTAAAGGACAAATTCTTTAACATTACTCGTAACTCAGAATTCTGTCGATCAATAAAAAACTGGACGTATTTGTGTACTGAAAATAGAATGGATATTTGACTGATTTCGTAAGGAGAGATACTTTCTAGTCTGTAATTCGGAAGCAAGTATAACAGAATATATTTCTCCACTAAAAATAAACTCTAAATTTAATTACGTAGGTGGAAAAGCGCGAGTCATGTGTCTTACCCCTCTTGAACTAACAAAGGAAAAATGTCACGCAAGGGTACATTCACGTCGAATTCGTAACTTAGTGTTTTACATGATTTCGACTCTATATTAGGAAAAAAAAGGCCAGGTGCGTGTCAGGCGTGCATCAAATTAAGGTTTCGTTGTTTGACAAACAATCACCAATAACGCTTTGAGTTTGTTTGTAACTGAAAATTACCAATATTTCAAAAACTTGTAAATGTTACTAGTTCAAACAAGTGTTTATTAAGTGCTAGGTACCTACATTCTTGGTTTTTTTTCCACATGTTTTAATCGTAGACCAAAACGTTAAATGCGGACACGTTGTTACGGAAAGTGGTAACAGACGTACAAACAAATGCACAACCTCTTAGCCCAAACGCGTTCTGTTTAATTTTTTCTCCACAACGACACTCCGCACGATGAGGTGCGCAAAAGAGTAATTTTTCATCTTTTAGTTCAATGCATAAAGCTTTCAACGTAATTTTTGTTTTATTTTATTTGAATTCTACACTCAAGTCCACATACTAATTTTCGTACATTTATCTTCAGAAACGACGTATTTTCATACAAACTTGCCTTCAAAAAATCCTTATTTAGTGTACTTATGCTTACGTCACAAACAAACCTAAAGTTCATATTTCGTGTGATTCCGTTTAGTGATTTCGGCTCGGCGTTGATGATCCAGCGAGTGGTATTTCGATTTTGTATAAGTACCTTAATTCCCTATAGATGTGGTGAGTTCCTACCTGTACAAGTAATCAATACCTCCAAATAGAGGAACGCCCGTGACATCACAATCACACGGTTTCTAGTCGCGCAAACCGCACGGACGATCGAGTGAAATTCTAAATCCGGCAGTGCACAGTGATAGTTATTACCGCAAAGTAGAGCTTACGGGGTAAGAGGGGCTCAAACAATCCTTCCTTTAATGTTATTGGCGGTGCCGGACCTGCGTCAACGTCACACGACCCGACAGCGACGTTCCTTTTTACGTAAATACTTGGGAGTTTTTGCCGGGTTAACTGGCTCGCTGCCCTCGAGATTTTTATTCCGTTCCATTTGTCTTACGTTGGTCGAATCGTGGCGTGCGCGATGTTAAAACCGTATTAGACGTTTTTCATAAGAATAACTATTATCATGGAAGCCATTTTGAAGGGTTCCGGATGTATCGATATTAGATAAGCATTGAAAAATATCTATTAAAGCTTCTTGATGCCATAAAACTTGTAAGTTGCTTTTTACTTATAACTTGTAAGTTGTTAAACTTCATAATATAGTTTTTCATAACGAAAATTAAGAAGATTTAGACGATATGGATAAGGTTGCATTCCTTCATTACCGCATTTATGATTGGCACGTTATGTATATTATACTGTGCTGCGTTCGCTCCTGGCGCTGCCACTTGGTACATATACGATTTATTATATTTTTTTGTGTACGAAAAAGGGCTTAGGAATTATTTAATGTGAGAAAATTAGACGTGTTTTTCATAGCGAGATTAGAGCACTACCCATAGCGCTTCGCATTGTAGGTAAGGCGTGCAATTTTCATATTGTATTATATAACACCCTCTATATGTAACAAACAGTTATCATATAAACGAGGATTCTTATTAGTATTATTCTTAATACCTTCTGAACGCACAGCACAACGCCAACATCTGAAACCTGATCACGTATAGAGCCTTAATATAATTACTACATTCGATTAAATACGGTCGCAGGTCTATTTATAGTCTATAATTATAATCGATACACACTGTTGCTGGGCAAGAAACATTTGTTTTTCTGAGCCTTACAATAATTTATGAATAGTAATTAGATGGAATACAAAAGAGTTACCCGTCCGAGTTAATTAACCCTTGGGGGAGAAAAAAAAAATCATCAATTCATTTGTTATTCAAAGCTGCAGACCTAAACAATATCGTGTTTCCAGTGCAATGAATGCCCGCTTCACGTTTTGCTAAGACACGACGTCCGTCCGTCTCGCACGTCTCACCTTAATTAAAAAGAGGGCAGCCATGACCCCCGGACCCCTTTTTTAAGCCCCACCTTTTTCGAGCCCCCTTTCTCCTAGTTTGTCCCAACAATGAGCCCCCCAGTTCAAGGCACAATGACGGTAATACCCCACCGACATTAATTAACATAATGGAAACGCGAGTAAATATTTTTCCACCTTTATCTTCGCTACTTTTGGTGTAAATTACCCATTTATTCGCCGAAGATCGCTCCCGGGTTAGATTTCTGAAATGCACGCTTCAATTATAGTACAGCTGTTTACAATTTTGATGATTTTTTTAATTCCGTAGTCTATCAAGGAATCTTTGATCATGTCCGTTTGTCTGTCTGTCCATCACAGCAAGGTTACTCGCATACTTTTAGGGCTATTAATAAAACTTACATTCGGCACGATTATATATATTTTTGACCGCTGCCCATTTTGGTGCTTCCCATAGTGCAAAGTGAGGATAAAAATATGTTTAATTACCCTTTGAGTTTACTTATCTTTGAATTAATAGCTATTTTAATATTTGACGTTTTTTTTTTCAAAATTATTTTCCGTTTACGAAATATTCACCTTTTTTATATGAGTTACATGTTCCTCCACTGACTCATAAACCACTATTACGAAAAATCGGATAACTAGCACAATAATAGTGCATTAGTATGAATTTATTACGAAAATGATCTTGACTAGTTTACGAGTTATAGCCGGTTACGTTCATGCGTATTTCAACTCTGAACAAACTAATGATTTTGATTTATGATAAGTTTTTTGTTAGCATGGCTACGGAACCCTATCTTATGCGTGACCCGACACGCATTTCATCGGAATATTGTAAATCTATTATAACTAAATGATATTAGTTTAACACGATTAGTAATATATTAATTAACATTTTAATTTAGTCAAGTAACTCGCTTTCTTTGTCGTAAAATTTACCTGTTCGAGTACCTTTTCCTAATGAAAAAAATTTTTTTTTTTAAATCTTACTTTACTTTAAAGAAAGAAAGCATAATTACTGAATTAAAATCTCTTATTTATTTTCCAGAATTTATACAAGAAAAGTTTAAATGTTTAAAATTGTAAATTCCCACACAGTCGTGGCTCTATCACGTGGAAAATATATAGTTTTTCTTGTTTATGATTAAAAAAAACTACATTTTAATTTACTGCTCGCGACTTTGGCGGCTGTTAAAGCGCAACTGAAACTTAAAATTACAATTCGAAACATGGAACTTGAAGTCAGAGCAACAGTACCTATGGATAAAACGTGCATATCTCGGCCAATGTAAACTTGTGACGCGCTAGTAAACTGGCCAATCAGTAAACGCAAGCGCATCTAATAGCCAATCGGAAAATGCGAAAGTTTGTCTACTATCCAGTTCCGTTCCATACTGCTAGACAGTCCTAAAAATAGATATCCGCCCACATAACTTTAACACTTCAAGTTCTTTGTATCGAACTTATATACGACATGGCATGTTTAGAACCAAATTGAAAGATGAACTCAGATAACCTCTAGATAAGACCAGACCTATTGATTTTAAGATTTAGAGTTTTGTGACTGTGATTAAGTCTATAACAGAGTTAATAGTGATAATGGATCCAATATAAAATAGGAAATATGACCATGATTATATACTCCCACAAAACCTCCAATGAGGTTGGACGCAGCTAGACGAGCACGCTAGACTGTTAAATATATAAAAGTATTAACCGCTTATACTAAAGTCCAAATCGGCGACCTCGATGTTGCAACAGTTTCGACTCATTTTTTGTTATCATCAAATAATTTGAAATACAATATTTCTTGCTGACTAAACACACCGGTCTTCGTACGGCCTGAATACTTTGGACTTTCGATTCACACAAAATGTTTTCTGATTGGCCAAAACATAAAATTATGAAATACGTCAAGCCAATCAAATAGCGAAACGCCACTTCAGAAATCATATAAAATACCTAGTAATGACACGAATTGTTACCAGTAGAACCAGTACAAACAAAGCACTCAGGTACGCAAGTCTTTATCCAGACTCGTGTTTTACAATGTAAATAGTTTTTGTATAAAGTTATTAAATTTATTTTACTAGTAAATTCATTTTTGTTTTACTACAAAATCTAATGGTCGGCGAGGCGCGGCTGAGAACACGACAACCTTCATTTTCCCTTATTTCTAAAAGTAATAGAGTCAGACAGATGTCAATTTTCATAGGAAGTACAACTCCACCATTCTTTTACTTCTATACATATGTTGTAATATACATAAGCTCACAGTTGTTTCCCCTAGGAGTCGGTACTGGATAGAAACTGAGATCTTCACATGATACGATCTCTGTCGTATATAACTCCACTCGTAGGGTACCTACGCAGATTCGAATGAAATACAAATTATCGTGGTTGGTCAGGGTTGAAGTAAAATATACATTTTATATTATTCAGTTAAATATATTTTCGACAGTGAGACGCGTGGCACCGCAATTTTCGATTCCGCCGCCGCCGCTCAGCGAAGTGCTTCTGGGTGGCAACTTAACTCTCAAGTGCGTCGCTTTTGGCTCGCCCATGCCGACCGTCAAGTGGCGCAAAGGTTTGTACTACTATTTTTAAATATTCAAGTTAATCATTGTGTATCTAAATTTTTCTAAACAGGGTTGGTTCATTTTTGTTGTCTTTGCTTATTGCGGAAATCTATGAAAATGGCTATGAAAAATATTCTTTGAATGAGAAAATAGATATATATATATTTTGCCCATTTGTAACTGCTAGAAAATATATTATTTGATTATTTTCGTGCTACTTCAGAAAATCAAAGTGACTCTCCATAAATTGAACTGGTTACCTTTCGCATGAAATCGATTATACAGACAGGCGATTATGCAAGTAAAGCTTTTAATATTTGTATGTCTTCGTATTGACTTGGTTGTTGATGCTGAAAATGCATACCTTTTCGTCATATAAAGTAAGTACATTGTTTCACAAAAAAAAATGAAGAAAATAAATTCAAAACTTCTGTTGCCCTTGCCTTTATAAAAATTCCAGCCCATGCCGTGTCTATGAACATGATGAAAGTTTTATTGGAAATATTCGCCACGTGTCAGACACTTTAGGATGTCTGTAATGATAAAGTTACCATAAATGGTAAACTTAAGTAAACATTGCGTGTAGGAAAAAAATTATTAATTGCTTAAGTGCGAGTTAAACAGAACGAATTCGCATCATACAACGGCCGCAATTTTCAAATCGTTTCTTTAATACAACAATTGATTTGTAAATAATGTTAATCTAGCTATTATTTTGTGTAATTTTTGTACCAGGTCTAACACAGTGGCTGACTCCAGAAGACAATCCACCGTTCGGCATAAACGTTCTGAAGTTAACTGATATCCGGGAATCTGCCAACTATACATGTGAAGCGGCTAGTGTATTAGGTATCATAGACAAGACGGCTGTTGTCAAAGTCCAATGTAAGTATAATACTTTAAATATGAATTGTATGAATTGTTTGTGACGACCGCTTAGCCTAGTGGGTAGCGACCCTGCCTACGAAGCTGGAGGTCCCGATTTCGAATCCCAGGTTGGGTCAGTATTTATATGATGAATATTGATACTGGTACCGGGTCTTGGTTGTTATATGTATGTGGTGTCCTCGCTTGGTACCCAAAACACAAGCCAATGCTTAGTTTGGGGCGTAGACGTTGTTATGATATACACGTTATTATTATTATAAAAAAAAATATTTATTTTTTATTTTTTAAAGGTTAGAAAAAGTTTATTATCCTATAGCAAACTACGTGCCAGCTTTTTATAAAAGCAAGCACCCTGAACTTTAACCTTTTAAATTTCTTAGTACAACTTGTATAAGCCGCAACCAAGTTGTTTTATCGATTTGATTAATACACACACCCACTGAGAAAAGTTTTCTTTAAATATCTTGATGATTTACTGTCAGAATGGATTATCGAGGCATGCAATGCTAGAAATACACCATAATTTATAGTTCCTGTTCTATCCTTGTAACGTAATTATGCTGACGTGTTTTGTTTGCTCTTCGTATTTCATGATGTCTTGATCATCCATTGCTTTACAGATAGTGAATCACCGAGATTTTTAAAGGACACTTTTCTCATTTGGGTACTCTAAAAAAGAAGTGCATTTTTCAAAATGTTTTTTTTTTCATGAAATGAAAAATGGTTAAAAATGCAGAAATGGTTAAAAATGTAAGAATTGCTAGTAAGTGGAATATTAAAACTACAAAATGAAAAAAAAAATTGTCGGTAAACATTCGAGGATATGCAAATTAGACTTACAAATAAAAAAAAATTTACATACCAGTCTTTTGAAAAAAGGCAGCATTTCACTTTTCTTTTTAATATGCCGGTGATGTAGGTATGTATTTCGTGAAGCGCGTGCCACGCGGATTAGACTTGGACGGTTTATTAAACCACAAAACCCATCGCTAACAGACGTAATGTTCAGCTGTCACTAATAAGCCATAGACAAATATAAATGGCATTCAAAATTGGCAGCAAACTCTGGTTATTGTCATCGTCTTGATATCGTCATATATCATATGATATTATATGTTTACACTGACATGTAATGTATAATTATACAAATAAATGACTATGACTATTTTTATATCATCATCATCAGCCCATTTTTACCCCACTACAGGGGCTTAGGCCTCCCCCAGGGTGAGGAGAGGGGCTTGGAGCTTAAGTCCACCACGCTGCTCCACTGCGGGTTGGGAACTGTAACGACCGCCATCCATTGACAGCGTCCGGGACCGACTGCTTAACGTGCCCTCCGAAGCACGGAGTCAGTGATATTGTGTACTTAAGTCAGAAAAACTCATTGGTACACGCCCGGATTCGAACCATGGCTCTATGGGGCCTTATAAATTTGAGACAGGTTCGTTGCGCTCTGGGCTATCACGACACATTTTTATGTAAAGACGATAATTATATTTTGAATGGATGGATGGATGGCCAATTGATTTACTGGCGTTTTAAAGTCGGCTTAATTTTCGTTGAATTTGATTTTAATCGTTAAGACGCTTCACCGGTTTCAAGCGGAAAAAAATCCGAACCTGTCCGCAACTGACACGCTTTCGTTGTTCAATTTGAATTGGTAATTTCTACACTACCTTCATAAATGTACTCACTCCCGGCGTATATTTAGACGCGCCAGCACAGTCGAGTGGGTCTAATTTTGTTCGTAATTTCTTAGCAAAACTGTTTGCAAATTTATGGTAATAGCCCGTAGAGTGAAGGAGGATTTGTGAAATCAATTTGATAAATTGCGCCGAGTCTAAGAGACATTGATTATGAATTACTGTCATAATTCGTAATCGCGGGCTGTCCGCTTCACCTCTCCGGAGACAAACGGATGTCGCCTCGATTAATGATTAATTACAGTTGTTACTTCGCCTCCCGTTTTCTGTATTAAACTCGAGGAAGGATTAAACACTGGGAATTGTCCTCCCGACTTGCTGCGTAAATTCCTTTCAGCGGACTCCGTTGGGAATACGGCAGACGACTCTGAAAATGATAGTATCTAAGTACATTTTTTATATTTTATTTTTAACTACGTGCCGTGAAAATAATTTATAATTATTAGTATGGCTACTAAAAACTTTGTGGCAACATAGACTACCAGATCTTATTCCATGTCGACCATATAAGTTCTGTCAAAAGCCTATAAGTACAAGGGTTTTATTATATTTATTTTATTAGTGTGTAGTATGCACACACGAATGCTCGCGTAAGTGACAGAATGTTTTGGGATACATTCTATTACTAATAAAGCATATCTATTGATTTGAATATAAATATATTCATAATCCCCTGTTTTTTTAAAACCAATTTTTCCAAAGAAATCATAGTCCTCACGTTAATAGTTTCCAAGAAAACCGTCACGAACATAAATTCGAAAATCCAAATTTACAACCCTGTGGCCGTGACCGAATGAGTCAACTGATTGCAGCGAACGCGACGTTTGATCTGCGCGGCGCGCGGGAATCGCTTCACGCGCATAGTCGTCACAGCCGACATGAAAATGGATTTCTTTCAGATTTATTTCTTTATTAATTACACCGTAATTAAGTCTAAATTGGTCTAAAAGAGCAAGACTTGATAACATTTGCAATCTGACGTATGACCATGTGGTGTATATGGTTATACACCACAATTATCTTGGTCGTTTAAATGATAAACATGATTAATATTAACTTATTTACTATAATCTATTTTCTGAATCGTAGGTAATAATTACCTTTGTCTAAAATCTATGCATAAATTTACTCTAATCTATTATTCAATTAGCATTACCCGGTCCACCGAATGAAGTGAGAGCGTCAGAAATAACGGCCACGACAGTCCGTCTCGCCTGGACTTACAATGGTCCCGAAGAACCGCAGTACTACGTCATACAGTACAAACCGAAATACGCCAATCAAGTAAGTTTACATACAATGATAAGTAGTTTCCTTTATCAGTTCTTCAATGTTATATGGCGGCCTATGGATCACCACTGCATTCATAACAAGTAATTCTACAACACTGCATTAAGGTAAAATACGCTCCAGTTCAGAGCAACCTAGTTGTTTGTGTATACATGAGTTTACTAGCCTATATTTGTATGTATGTATGTGTATATGTTTGCATGTATCTATGTATGTATGTTCCTATGAGGGCCTCTAGAAACAAACGCGTGGGCAGATTTCGATGATTTTTACGACAGATTTGTCTTAATCTTGTGAGCGTTCGTAAAGACATGGCAGTAATCAAAATACAATATAGCGACAACCAGGTCATATTGTGACAAGTAAAAAATAAAAGTCAAAGAGCTGTGTCGAGTTGAATATCATCACCCAATTACATGTGTTGATAGATTGCGTATAACTGGTACAACTCTTGACAAATAATGTTGTCGAACACTATAAAAAGTCAACAAGTCAAACGTAGGTGGAGAGATATGCAGATAATTGTATTATAATATGAAAAACATTGTACCTAACGTATCTCACTTTCTTCAAAAGCATAAATTCTTTGTTGACGGAGATTCACTAATAGAATCTCCGTCTAAAAAAAAATTTATTCAATGGAAAAACTTTTGATTGTTTTAAATACATCTATGGCAATATACCTAATGCATGGCTTATATTCTTATGATGGTTCACAAAACTTGGCAAATTTTCAATATTACAATAATAATTAATAATATAATATAATAATAATAAGCGGACGACGGCTTAGCCTAGTGGGTAGCGATCCTGCCTTCGAAGCTGGAGGTCCCGGGTTCGTATCCCAGGTCGAGTCAGTATTTATATGATGAATATTGATACTGGTACCGGGTCTTGGTTGTTATATGTATGTGGTGTCTTCGCTTGGTACCCAAAATACAAGCTAATGCTTAGTTTGGGGCCTAGACGTTGTTGTGATGTATTAAAAAAAAGGTTTAAAACTAAAAAAATAACATTAATCTGTGACACGATCTATCAATTCTACTTAAACACACGTTCAGCAATTTTGAAAAAAAAACCTTCATAAATTGTCAGTATATTGAACGTCTACGGCCATGCAGCTTATGAGTAATGAATAAATATCTCATATATGTCGTTCTATGGAGCAAGCATAAAATAAGTTCAGAGAGGTCAAACGAGAGTCAGTCTTGAGTCATGACGTTATAAGAAATCTGTTTCGTGTGTATCATTTTGTTACACTCGAACGCATACTTCACTCCCCTGCATATTGACAATCTTGTTTTGATACTAAATTCATTTTATGTTACCTTCAGAGGACGCGGCGCGAATACTTTTATAGCTCCATACTTTAATGTTAATGTGGTAATACACAAATTTAATATTCAACAGGCTTTCAGCGAGATATCAGGAGTTGTTACCAGGTTTTATTCGGTAACTAATTTGTCCCCGTATACCGAATACGAAATGTACGTCATCGCAGTGAATAACATCGGCCGAGGTCCTCCGTCCACTCCAGCGATCATCACCACAGGTGAAACTGGTGAGTTGATGACGTCTTTATAATGTGATGATGTTCTACCAAGTTGTGGCTAAATGGAATAGAAACTGTTTCATCGTTGACTCGTAGAATCGAAGTTACTCCTTTTTATAAATATTTATCCTAACATAACTTACTACTTATGCTACTAGGAGTGATCCATCTATCTACATAATTCTGTGTCTGTCTGGCTGTCATTATCAAAAAACTGCCAATTCTTTTTTGATAGCTTTATTTCAACACACGGGCTTATATGCTGTTTTAGATTCAATCATAAAAAGTATCATAAATACTAAACTCGTCCCAAACACAACTTGTTAGAAGTCCCCCTAATGTGATGGAAAGTAACTGTATCTAATGTCTGTTATTGCAATCTAACGAAATTTGTTACAACGAAATATGTGCTCTATTTTATTTATCGTAACGAATTCTATTTTCTTCCACAAAACTATGTACTAAAATGAAATTCAATTATTTGCGCTATTTTCGTAATCATATGCTTCTTTACACTTGATTTATTTTTCTATGGTTTAATGTAATCGCTTCCTTGAATTAATTGCCTATACAATATTCGCTTAGATAATTTATCTTCGGTAAGTTTAGTAATTTTTGCTTACTTTATTGCGCATTTTAAGATATTTTATTTTGTAAACGTTACATGCGCGCGCCTACATCGTAATGCGACCTAACTACATTCGCCGTTGATGCTTAATGTAAGTTTGGCTTACGAATGGATTCATAGTGTTATTTTATATTTTCTTTGCACATTTTTTGTAATTTTAGTATGTAGCGATAAGATTATTCATTATATTTTTTTTTTACATATGCACCGTTTATTTGAATTATTTATTTAATATTAAATAACAAATATTTGGAATAATAGGTCCTATAATTAAAAATTAATAAATTAAACATTTATTCGATTGTTTCCTTATTTTTTTCTTGTTATATTACATAATATAGTATATACATGTGTTCTAAAGAAATTGACCTCTTGAGACTAATACTTTTTTCTATACGCTTAACAACAGTGGATTCCATGTATGGAGGTGCCAGTGAGTATGAATTATTGACCTATATTTAATATCGTGCACGCTTTCATATTATTAACAGTCCATGTTATCAATTTACCATTCATAGCAGTAACCATCCCATCGCATCGTCTTCAATACACGCACTGATTTCCAAAAACTACAATTTCTTCATTTGTTTCAAGCTTGATTTCGTTTCCCATCCAAGTCGGAATCATAAGCGTTTTTATTTATCTTTTATTTTTAATCATATTAGTGTATTAGAAAAATATATTTTGTTTCTTTCTTTCCACCCTAAATAGCGCAACAAGAGATAAAGACAAAACGCATTTTCATCGAGCCAGGTGTAAACAAACCTTATATGATTTGGACAGTTAAAATCTAGCATTGCAAAAGCTCGCGTTTCCATAATTTTTATATGCATTTGTATTTGCGGTTCTTTCTCAAAAGTTACAAGTTAAATTACACAGAGCAATGTCGCCGACCAAAACCAATATCCCGAAACATGGAAGTTTGATGACACGATTATAATACGTAGCCGTGCGGACGGCGAGCTTTTATACATTTTTTTTTTCTTCACATTTCTAATAAAGAGAAAGTTGGTCGGCGGACGCCAATCCTCGCCCTGCGAAACGAGATTATAAGGTTTTAATATTGCCAGCTCACGGAAAACTTTTATTGTTTCGTTCTTTCCGAGTATAATAAACACAGAGAGGAGAGATTTTTGAGTGACGCCGTTCTTTATGTCCGCGGCGATTACAAATCCTATTAGGACGTCTATTGTGCCTGTTCCTTCTTTTGTTGGAGGCATCATCCCGTTTTTTGCATAATTGATATAAGCTGAACACCGAATTGGATGAATTTGACTTTGGGTGTTTCGCGTTTTTTAATACTTTTGGCGCTGCTGTCGCTCAGTGTTTGTGATTTAGACAACAAATTGTCAACGTGTTTTATTAATCGACTTTTGTGAAATTCACTAAACCTTTTTGGTATTTTAACAGTTTACTAAACCTTTGATTCGACTCAATATTTTTGCCAACACTTTTGAATTAAATTACTTATTGGAAATTTATATTACGATTAAACTACGCCATTTATTTTCGATTTTAATTGTTCTTACCTCCGTTAACTCTCTTTTACCCTCCGTCACCCTATAGAAGAATGAACCGCCCATACATGTTGTGAGGTAGTCCTGTAAGTTCCCAACCAACAAAACTTTGTATTAAAGCAGCCCATTCACCGTTTTTTTTTTTTTCAAAAGCCAATTAGTATTAATGAATGGTCTGAAAGCCGAAAGACGTTTACATAAATAGAAAGTAGTACAGATATTATCGCTAATGGGCGATATTGTGTTGCTACGGCGTCTACATACATGACGTTTTTCAATTTGTAAGATGTAACGGCGAGGTAGGTCGCCAAATAGTGATGTAATAGTTACCGCGACTCTATTATTATGCTTTTTCTTGTCATACTCACATCGATATTCAAAAAAATCGCAATCATTCGTTCAGCGATGTCCGACCAGCAAAAAGGTTGTATTGCAAACTCCTAAAAAGTTCTATAATGTCTGTAATATAAGTGTTTGTAGGGCCGGTTCTATAAAAGCTTTTGACGAGATAATTTTGCTTTATACGGTCATATAGCAAAAATGGCCCATAAGGAATGAAAACGTTTAAGTTACTATTTTATACAACCGCTTTAATCAAACACTATAGTAGACTCCAATAACTCTTAATACAGACCGATTTTGAACGTCTATCGTTTGTATTTCATTTATACGATAAAGGTTCCAAAATGATTTGTTTTTTGGTCACGAAAACTCTACAACAAAGCCAATTGGTGATATTATCGAGTTACATATTAATCTTATGTGAATTCATTGAACTATAACAGTTTACATATATCTGTCATGTACCGGTCATATACTGGTCACCAATTTTTACACGTTTCAATCATGAAAAGCAAACGCTCGCCCATTAGACTAATATCTGAGTCCGAACCCAAAGAATATTATTTGACAAATAATTTACTACCACAACTTGATTCACAAACTTAATAATGACACATTGTGTTATTGATAATACTCATTGATTAGATTACAATAATATATTTATTGGACAGAATTAAATGCCATAGATAAGGGCGAATCAACTTAATTTACATTTAAAATTAATTAGTTTTGCTGTTCTATCTGAGAATCGGTTAAATATCGATGTAGTAGTTGATTTATTGGATCACATAACACATTCTATTTATTTATATCTGTACGTGCATGCAAACGAAGTCACCCAATCAGTTTGTTTTGATATAATTTCTAAGGGTAAATATTAGCTGAGAAGTTAAGGAACTATTTTTAGGATGCTATCTTTGCAACATTTATATCAGTCGTCAGGCTCAACACTAATTATAGTCGCTAATATATTTTCGTTGTGAAATTTGGAAAGAGGAAAACGAAAAAAAATTTAATACCCGAAATAAAGAATTCGTGTTTTATATTTTGATGGGTGAATTAAAAAGGGATTACCTAATCAGAACTTTTCGATTACCTCCGAATTCTTATCTTGAGGGATGACTTTTGAATATCCCTCAAAATTATATTTTAAAAAAATCGATATTTTTACACACTAAATTCAGTAATCAGGAAGAATATACTTATGTCGGTATGTTTCATAAATTTTTTATTGTTTTATTGTAACCAAAAACACTGTCTCGTTGATTTCGGATGAAAAAGCAAAAAAACAAATTCTGTTAAGTTTTGAGGCATGGAAAAACGCCACACGGAAGCTGTTTTTTTTTAATGAGATTTTAAATCGAACTCTTAGAAAACTCACATTCCATCTTCATTGAAAAACATTGTACTAGTAGCGGAACCCTATTTCATCTGATGAAATGTTAGTACATTAAATACAAGCGACTTGCGAAGTGCTCGATCGATTCCACTAATCCATCACCCGTGCAAGCAACACGGTTTTGAAGTCGCGACTCGGTCTCCGAACTCGCGACGAATTATCACGTCGTGTGTTTTGAATGTAATAGTATATTTTCCCTACATCATTTAGTTTTAGTGGGAGGAGCGCAGGCCTGCAGCCGCTAATGACGACAATTAAAACTAACTTCATGATTATGAGCCTTTGAATCCTTCACCTGACGCGAAGTTCAATATTATTATACCGCAGTCCAGTAATCAGTAATCCACCTGATCGTTAGTAGCTCACATTTCCGAAAGAACAAAACGCGTCAAAATTACAGCGGCTTTGGGAGGCGACAAAGACATGCACTAATTAAGAACCTACAAAAGCAAATGTTGCATACGGATTTAGCGCAATTGTTGGTTAACTCAACTTTTATTCTTGGTCTAGAAGTAATCATCATCATCATCATCATCAGCCCATTTTTACCCCACTGCAGGGGCTTAGACCTCCCCCAGGGTGAGGAGGGGGGCTTGGAGCTTAAGTCCACCACGCTGCTCCACTGCGGGTTGGGAACTGTAACGACCGCCATCTATTGACAGCGTCCGGGACCGACTGCTTAACGTGCCCTCCGAAGCACGGTGTCAGTGATATTGTGTACTTAAGTCAGAAAAACTCATTGGTACACGCCCGGATTTGAACCATGGCCCTATGAGGCCTTATTTGAGACAGGTTCGTTGCGCTGTGGGCTATCACGACATCACGACACTGGACTATCACGACTAGAAGTAATCACGTTGCGTTAACTACGTCTAAGTAATGAAGTTTCATTACATCGTAGTAAACGAATTAACAGGTCCACGCCTTATGTTAGCTATCTGGTGAATATATACTCTGTGGTCTATATTTAACTGTCACTTAGGACTCGTCCATTAATCACGTGAGGCTCGAAAGGGGGGAACTAAAATCACGAAATATCACAAGGAGGGGGGGGGGAGGTGTAGTGAAATATCACGTGTAACAACGCTTGAGTCATGTACCAGTGCAATTACATGTTTTTCACATCATTATACGTTTTCTTTATTATTTTTATGCCAGTCCAAAACAACCTGCAACCTTAATATCTGTTTGGATTGAACGTTTTTACCACGGTCCTTAATTTTTCAGAATTAAATTAGATTATATTTACCTGTGCTTAAAGATGATATTCTGACATTTTTAAGTTACTTTGTACTAAAAAAATACACGTTATTTTGAGTAGCGGTGGAGGGGTTAGTCTTAAACCTCACCACGTATCACCAGGGGGCAGGGGGGCTAAAAAACGCTAAAAAAAAACATCACGTGATTAATAGACGAACCCTTAGTTGCATAAAGAAACTCAGTTTTCATCATAGCCTCCGAGACAACGAAGACAATTTTTTTTTTCCGTACTGAAAACCCTTTACACCGTAATTTTAGATATTTTGAACATGCGATTATCACCACTTTCTAAAAATTTTCTACTTATTTGTGATCACAGAACCCGGGTCCGCACCCCGGAACGTCCAAGTGCGTCCCCTCAGCTCAAGTACGATGGTCATACAATGGGACGAACCAGAAACGCCCAATGGTCAAGTGACGGTAATGTATACTATTCCTTCAAATGCTGGCAACTTTTTCGAGTGCAAGTAACATGCAAACTTTTGTGGGATTTACCAAAAAGAGCATTTTTCATTTTAGGCCAAATATGGCATTTTTGGCATAGTTGAAATTTTTTAGCGTGTTCCACAAGAGTTAATATTTTCTCAAAGTTACTTGCAGCTGGCAAAATTATCAGGATAAGCTTACTTGAGGATTGCTTAGTCTAGTAGTTGGCGACCGAATCCCAGATCGGCCAAAAATATTTTTAAAATCAGTAAAATATATTTCTGTCTCAGGTCACGTTTGTTAATCTGTCTGATCGATATTATAATATTATTTAATACTAAAAATAGTCAAGTGCGGTGAAAATGTTTTTGTGTTTACGTTGTAGTTTCGTTAACAATTAGCGCAAGGTATGCCTTATGGAGTTGAAAGTAAAACAGTTTGATTATCGATTTTTTTTTTATAATATAATTAAAATTTGTATTTCTTAGATTTACACTTATATAAGTATGCATAATGCTACTTTATTTATGTAAATATTTATTTTAAAGTAGGTGATAAAAGCTGTCAAAAGAGAACTCTGCCTTTCGAGCCGCCATTACTATCTGTTTTTTCTTAATTTTTGAGTAAAAACTCACTGTATGTGTATGACCTTTGAATCGATTTAACAAAAATTGCTTAATCCAATTTCAGATTTGCTACAGTTCCAATCAAACTTTATGGCGGATGTGAACATAGGCACAAGTCGCGTCGCAGTAACCAGTTTTAGGTGTAGCGGGACGCAATGGAGTGAGGGGTATATGGCTGTGCCTGCGCAAGCACGCTTATAGCGTTGTATTCCGATCCGCCATCAAGTTTGAGGCGAAATATAACAAAAGATGTATTTTAGGCGTCGATCGATCTGTATTCTATCTGCGTTTTATAGGCATGTCGTTATTCGGACTTTGTAATACTTATGAGTGTTTCATTATTTAATTTTTTACTTAGGGAAGCTAAAGCACATTAAATTATTAAATTTAGTAATATAATTATTAGTAATTTATGGAGCCGTATTTACGCTAACGCTACTTTGAATCAATTCTCTTACAACATGGCGTGAGCAAAGCCATTACCTACATTTTAAAGAGTGTCAAAAAAAATATTTCCAAATGGGACAAAGTGCTGAAAGTAAGGTCAATTTTTAGTTATAACCTTTTTTTTCTTAACACAACCTGTGAATCGATTTAATCACGAATGTTGGAACAATACTGTATTTATAATGGATGTTTCGGCGAAATTATCATTTTGTGTAATTAAAATGTTATAAATTGCAGGGCTACAAAATTTACTACACTACCGATCCATCGCAGTCGCTACAATCGTGGCAATCGCAAATGGTTCGTATAATATTGTAATATACTAGAAATGGTGTAGTTATTTTTACTGTTCAACGGCATCTTTTAACCTTTTAAACTTATATTTATACTCTTTGGCTTTTGAACGTTTACTTTAATAAAATCAGCGTTCCGTACATGTCGCTTGGATTTAGTAAAACCCTTTACGCTATAGAACCTTATTTTTCGTATGCCTTCGAACCGATACACGTTCATCAAAAAAAATATATTAAATACTATTTACAACGTATAGTTACTGAGTACTCATTTTTTACGGTAGGTTAACGTTAAAATAGTAATTCCATTCTCCGAAAATGTACCTCTACAAATATTCGAAGTCAATTCAACTTTCATATGCAGGTATACGCAAAACAACTAATTACAGGAATATTATGAGAAATCCTAAACAAACTCAAAATGAATTGAGCAATGTACATAAGAACGAAAAGGGTCAAAAGGGTCGTAGGGCCAAAATAGCACATGGGGCCCATTTTTCAATTTACTACACTACATTGAATTAAACGTAGTCAATTGACATTAACTACGTTTATAACAATTCATAATTGGGCCTGATAGTGGCTTGATGTAATCTTAGAAATTAAAATATGGATTTTCAAAGAAGTTTTAGTTTGTAGTAAGTACCTATATCTGGAGACATTACAAAATTGAACAAATCTACAGAAACCTCCTAGAAATAATATAAAAATGTTTTATTTATTAAACAATAAGTTGGATCTTCAAAATATCTTTCTCTTTTTTTTTAAATTTTGTGTTTGGAATTTTTACATAACACGAGATTTCGCAAAAGCCTTATGACACACAGATTGAATATAATGTTAGTATTGGTTATGAAAGTTATTAAGTAGTTCCAATATATGTAATAATAAAACAATATTAACAGATGGACAACAGTCACTTGACGACAATAAGTGAGCTCACTCCACATACAGTCTACACGATACGGGTACAAGCATTCACATCTGTAGGACCAGGTCCGTTGTCAGCACCTGTCCAAGTCAAAACACAGCAAGGTACGTAAATTAAACTCGTTATAGTAACAATAGTGACCACATGGCGGTAGAGACCTAATATATCGTTTTATTATATTATTTAATTTCATTTTTTTTAAGTTTAATAGTTTCGAAGATAAAAGGAGCAACGGACGATTTACGTGTAGCATTTAAAAGTTATGTTATAATAAAAAATATTTGTATTTCTCATTTCATTTGATATGCCACATTATGCATTTGAGAAAAGTTCTTGTAATTTTATAATTTGCTTCTAAAATGATATTTCGTTATCTCTTAGGTTTTTCCGTAAAATGTCGTGTATTTTGTATTTTTATCAAAATTGTATGCTTAGCAGTTTCAACGAAAGAATGGTCAATTTTTGATATAAATATATTTATTCCTTCTTAAACTATCACTTTGATAATTTTTAAATTTGCCTCCAAAATTTAATTATAAAATGAGAATTCGTCTTTCCCTTGATTTTCCTGTAAAATATAACTGAATGTCTATAGTTATTACTTTTTTTAAATTTTTGGCTTAGTTTCGAAGGCAAGCAGATCATCGTGATTTTTGGAGTTTACTTTCTTAAGAATCGATTTATTTTGGTATTTTCTTTAAAATATTTTGAACCGTATATTTTAAAATTGTAAATAAAATATACTTGTCTGTTTGATTGCGAGCACTTTCTTATAATATGTCGTATGATGCACTTGAATATAGTTTCTTTTAATTTTTTTAAAATGCTCCAACAATTAAAATTCGTTTACTTACGCTATACGCCTGTGATTGGCTCATCAAACTCTGCATATGTACCAAAATTGTACTTTATTCCTATAGTAAATTCGAAAAAAATAGTGTGCGACAGACGGATAGATAAACAGACACCACAGTGATCCTATAAGGCTCCTCTATTTTTTTCTCGGGTTTACGGAACTATAAAATACAATACTTAATGTTGAATGAAACGAACAGGTGTCCCATCACAACCATCTAACCTTGTGGTAACGGAGGCTGGAGAGACCTCTGTCACTCTTTCGTGGAAGAGGCCAGCACATGCAGGGGACAATATTGTCTCTTACGAACTCTATTGGAATGACACTTACGCTAAGCAACATCATCACAAGTGAGTTCTTAAATAGATTTATAATGATATCATCTATTTTATTTATTGGCAAATTATTGTTATTGTACTTAGTATTACGTAGCGGTTTATGTTATTGTTTATGTTAAAGTGCCTTTATTGTTATTATTTTATTATTACAATTTAGATTCCATAAGTGCACGGTTTATGTATTATTTCTTTTTACGGAAATTTATATGTAAAATTCATAAAAGTACGAATTGACTAGAAGCCTTCTTCTACGTTTACCGTTTAACCACTCATACTCTAGCTAGCTGGTGCAAGATGACAAGTTTCAGTCCGAATTTCAGTACGCAAGGTCCCCGCGCGCCGGTCTACATCTACGCGAAATTGAGTAATGTCACTTCGATACCGTGAATTGACATTTATGACTCTATTAAAACCAAACACTGCTATCAAATTAATTTATGGTAAAATTGCAATAACATGTTCTGAATTACACAGACGAATTCCCATCACGGAAACTTATACGTTGAACGGACTCTACCCAAACACTTTGTACTACGTGTGGCTTGCGGCACGGTCGCAGCGCGGAGAGGGCGCCACGACACCACCCATAGCAGTTCGCACCAAACAATATGGTAAGTGTAATGTAACAGCGGGCACGAAGACAAAGAAGTTTAACTTCTCATGGTGTTTCTTAATGGTAAATCCATCGTTGTCCTCCTAGCTATAGCGGTAGGAGTCACTTCTGCCTTTTTTTAAACTTTTTAAATTCCATCGGTGTCAATTAATTGGGGCAGCAAGGAAGTGACCCCAACCAAATTATACGCTTAAACATGTGAGAATATAAAACAAAACCTGCCGTTGGTTTTACAGGTAATCGCTAGTGTTATATTTCACATAAGCACCTGCCCGGCACGCGGCTAGTAATTCAGCACAAGCACCAAATTTTTTCACGATTATGTGTTTTGTAATTGTAAATCTGTCGAAACGGTAACTTATGCGCACAAATATTAAGAATAAAATCGTCATAAACATACCTATTTTAGACGGCCTAACATGCTAGATTAATTACACCAGATTTGTCGATATTTGCGTATATGTGCACCATAGTAGTAGCTTTATGTTGTTTGTAGGTATTATTTTTCCATCGCACGAGGACGGTGTGCCTCGTGTGATGTTCGATTTTTTATTCAGTCCAGCCGATGACGGCGCGAAAAACATTTTAGTTTTCAATACTTTACAATGGAAAATGTTTTTCGTCCGCCTCGCTACACGAGTGTTCAGAAGGGCAAAAGAGTGAATGATGAGCTTCGGGAGCGCATGTGTGGGCGAGCGGACTCCACATCACTACACCGTTTAACAAATACATTATTGTCGTGCATGCTTTATTTCGTTCATATTATTTGACATTATTAATATTTATTTCACGGTTGGTATTTCGAGTTTTTATTATTTGGAGCACATTATCATTTTTCGTTGGTCGCATTCAGTGATTGCGTCGATTAGGGTGTGGGATTGGGTTAACGAGACGCGCGGCGAGATTCGTTCGCCCCGCGTCTTTTTTGCTTGCAGATCCGCGTCGGATCGGGTCCGCGGATCCGTTCAGACGCTCACGTGTGAGTCATTTAGTACCAGGCGCGCCTCCTATGAACGTGACGGCGAAGCCGGTGTCTCCAACTGCAGTCCGCGTGTCGTGGCAACCGCCGCCGGCCGAAACCGCCAACGGTCGGATCGCTTACTACAAGCTATTGTGTGTGGAGTCCGGACGAGGCGATTCTGAAGCGACCGTGGTCACCTTAAATCAGACAACCTTCGTATTGGACGAACTACGACGCTGGACGGAATATCGTATTTGGGTGCTAGCCGGTACCAGCGTTGGCGACGGCCCACCCTCATACCCTATCGTCGTGCGCACACACGAAGACGGTACGTGTCAAATACCGTGTAACAACAATAAAGTACCAAAACATCACCTGTACTGCGAACTCTCTTTACTTCTAACAGGAAAAGAGCATTCGTAGGACACGGCTCATATTAAGTTACTTTTTACCATTTTGCTTGATGAAACTTTAAATTTCAATATTTAAGAATATTATTCAAAAAAATATATTTATAAACATAGAGGAATTAAACTTTCAAATTATTCAGATTATTACAGATTTTCAGTAGGTAACCCGTAATAAAATATTAAAAATAAAAATAGGAAATAATGTAATCAAAATTGTATTTCAAATTATTTGTTAATTTCACAAGCAATATTCATAATCATAATATTAATGACTAACATAGTTTACAAAAATGTTTAATTATCTTCTGTTTCAACGTTTCATTGGATTGGTACTTTACACTTCTTTTTCCATCTAAAATTCAAACAAAATTTATATTTGCTCTTTTTTATCAAAATAATGATAAATTCAAAATGTATGAATTTTAGATAATAATTCTTTAAAATCAAAATGGAGACTGAATTTATACTACCAAATTATCAATTAAAAAATTTACAGTTGCCATTTTGATTTTATATTTCTAAATTCACATTTTATTGTATTGGTGATGGTACTGTGGGTTAATCATTGAATTAATTTTCATACTTTTTAATCATCTATGTCGCTATTCAAAATTACTAATAACATGTTTTCTTTTGTTCTTTTCTGTGAGCATATAGCAGGAAACTAATCGAGGAGGTTAAATACAGTAGCGACGTTTTCTATGCTTGCTATAAATATTTAAACATATCTCATGTCACAGTTTTGTCACTGTTTATCATCGTCCGCTAACATCGGGCGTCGTTATAGTGAACGTTCCACTCACGGTCACATGTAATGATTTGTTTGGGGCGATGGGTCTCCTGACCCGTCGGACATTTTCGCTAGAGATGGCACTCACTGAAATGCAGTTTATATGCACTTGATATAATGTCGACGGCACAGTTATATCTTGATTTGGCGCACAGTTATTGTTGAGTATTTAGCGATGGACACAATTTTGCATGCTTTCTTTACCCACACAGCACCGTTTTCGTTCGATTGATTTCACTGGGCACTTGTTAGGAATGTCTCGCTTTACACGATTCCATCGTGACACCAATCGAAAATCTAAACTGTCAACTCCAGCCGATTCGAATCGTGTGAAGTGCAGACGTCACTTATAGGAGCACTGAGCACCACTAGCGACGACACGAGGTGAGAGAGCGAGTGTGTGACACCACACACAGCACAGCACTGGCCCGAACGCCGCATTTGAATACCAATACCGGTCCCACACTACACGCGCGCATGCGTTTATACCTACTCACGATTACTTCTCTACCACTCACTGTACTTACTGTCTGACTCTACTAGCGGAACGGTTGCGGGCCGAAGCGACTACGAATACGATTGGCTCCACCATACAGTCAGGTTCACAACGATTCATATCCAAAAACAATGGGTTGCGAAATATTCGCACTCGCTAGACGGGATTCATTGGCCGCTCTCCGCCTGTACACCGACCGCACTGCTCGGGGAACTATTTTAGAGGACTTTACGCTATTTCTCTGTCTCTGTCTTATTCTCTCGACACCTTCAATTTTCTTGCCTGTAGCCACTTCTCTCCGCCTTTCTTCTTTTCTCTATATCTCTATCCGACTTCTGTCGTGCATGCACACTAGATATTGTAACATAATTATACAATATTATTTGCTATACTGTTCGCAACTGCCTCGATCGCCTTGCGCGGTGGCGATTTGGAACAGAATACCCAAAGTCACCCGAAAGAAAGAGACGAGACAATAGAAACTATCCCTCACACTGCAATCCCGATGACCGAGTACGTAGAAGAGATACCCTCATCGCAACACTGATACATATCTAACGCCGAACAGAAGATACTATGTTACAAGTCACCGCACCGACACTACCGTCTGGACACTGGTGAGCGAGTGGAGTGAGCTTCCCAAGCACAACACACACACGACTGGCGCCGCCGCGGTAATCAATACATGTGCGTGTGAGTGACTCTCGGCGAGGACTGCTCATTGGGCTGACCGCTGATGACTTTTGATGGCTTGTACCGACCTCTTAATGCATCTTTTAAATGTTTCTGAAAAGAAGTTAAATATCCATTTTATATGGCCTTTATACAGCTTCCCGTGTATTATTAAAAGCTTCTTAATAATTCCACGTAATTTGATAAGAGACTCCTGTTTATCACGTTCAAGCCATCAATATATTGTGATCGTAGCGGTTAAGATCATTGATGTTACAACGATTTACAGCCCCCCAGTAAACTCTCGACAAGTGACTCGCGATCTCTCACTCAGTCGTTCCGTTCGCCCTGCAATGTACGCACAATTTGTCTTAAGTGTATTTGAATGCGTTTTTTCTCTTTTTTTCTCTCGTCACTGACTTTGTATGGGCCGCTGGGTAACACCCGTGCAGCCGTGAGGAGTGAGTACAAATTACTTTAGTGCTTGTTTAATGTGCGTTTGTGCTTGTGCCTAGGCTTTATTAGATGTTCTTCCTATAGCACAAATATTGTACCTAATATATGATTTCTTGTATATAACTTTTAAAAGTTTAATCCAAAAACAGACTGCAAGTGGTTTCTTGTTTCAAATTCTATGAAAATTAAGCATGTGTTTAACAATAGAATAATGTTTATACCGGAATGCAGTGAGGTGGAAGACTTGGTGTAACCGTGTGCATAATTTCTTATCTTCAATAAGATTGTACTACAAACCTACCAAGTCTTGGAACGCCTACAGCATGGTCCCTTGCAGTGTGGAAATGTTTGGGTCCTTAAATTTAAGCAGCTTTAGACTATCATAGATGATATTAATGTAAATTTTTTGTAATCCAACCGCTTAACAATTTTTGCCGTACTCCTAAATGATGTGGATTGAAAGGTAATTACTTTAATTGGTTATGATGCTGTAACGAGGACGTATGATAATGAACTGTCGCAAGGTGTGTGTTGGTATTCAAATGCACGATCGAGGAGCATCAAGAACATCAAGAGTTTGCCGTCCTTGACCCAAATCCTCTATTAGCATCGAAGTATGCAGCGTACCTACCGCCCGTACTTGCCAATTCAACGGTTTGATTTCAATTTTGCAGCAGCTTTATAAATGCTCTAACTAGCTTCCCTGTTATGAACTTCAAAACTATGTTACCGATTGTAGATGTGTTTTAGTATTACGAAGCACGCTCCTGTAGATGCTGATAGGGCGTTTTAGGTCAATTCGAAACTTATTACAACAGAAAATTAAGCTTTTCTGCGTGTTTTCAGTGCCTGGAGAACCTCAAGAGGTGAAAGTGACAGCAATTAACTCCACTTCAATCCACGTTACATGGAAACCTCCCCAGGAAAAAGAGAAAAATGGTATAATTAGAGGCTACCACATACATGTACAAGAAGTCAAAGAAGAAGTACGTAATAGATTAACTTTCAACAGTTTATATCTAAAATGTTCAATAGCTAAGACTAGTTTGTAAACCATCATAAATACTTATGTAATTAGTTCCTTTTTAATAAATTTATAAATCTTTTTTAGGGAAAGAGTCTTCTCAATGATCCAATGCGGTTTGATGTAATGGACGATGTGAAGCTAGAGTTGAACATTTCTGGGCTACAACCGGATACAAGGTATAACGTCCAAGTTGCAGCATTAACAAGAAAAGGCGATGGGGACCGAAGTCCGCCAGTTAGCGTCAAAACACCCGGTGGAGTGCCAAATAGACCTACTGTCAATCTAAAGTGAGTTACTTTAGTTTGGAATATAAAACATAAAATTAATATTAATTTCTGTGCGTTAATATATTTTTGCTTCATCCAGGGTATTAGAGAGAGATCCAATCGTCTCAATTGAACTGGAATGGGCGAAACCAACGCAAACCTATGGAGATTTACTCGGCTATAGACTTCGGTATGGCATCAAAGATCAACCACTCGACGAAGAAAACTTTCCTGGAACGAAAGTATCATCACATCGAATAACCGACTTAGAAAGAGGTGTCCAATATGAATTTAGAGTAGCCGGACGTAATCATATCGGGATCGGTCAGGAAACCATAAAGTATTGGCTCACACCGGAAGGCCCACCGAAAGGCCCTCCGACTAATGTAACATATCATTTTCAAACGCCAGACGTCATCAGTATTACGTGGGAGCCACCAATAAGAGCAGAAAGAAGTGGTCAAATAAGAAAATATGATGTACAGTTTTATAAAAGGGGAGATCAAACTTCTTTAATAGAGAAAACTACAAACGTTACGAAGGCTGTTTTTACTGGATTAGAAGAAGACGCACACTATATTTTTCGAGTAAGAGCATACACCGACCAAGGTTCTGGACCTTTTAGTAAAGATATTACCGCTCATACTGAGAGAGACATTGGCAGGGCACCGATGTCAGTTAAAGCTGTCGCTACGTCAGAGTCTGGAGTAGAAGTGTGGTGGGAAACAGTGCCATCTCGCAAAAAGATCATCGGATATGTTATCTTCTATACTATGACTCCTGTTGAAGATTTAGATGAATGGCAGCAAAAATCAGTTCACGTTACACATTCAGCCGACCTCGAAAATTTGGAAAAGTTTGCTGAATATGCTATTGCTGTAGCTGCTAAAACGGCTGATGGCTTGGGCAGGTTATCAGAAAAAGTGACTGTTAAAGTAAAACCGGAAGAAGTGCCTTTACACCTTAGGGCTCAAGACGTATCAACACATTCCATGACTTTATCGTGGTCTCCGCCTCTACGATTAAACCCCATTAGTTTTAAAATATCGTATAACGCTATAAAAGAATTTGTTGATTCGCTTGGTATGACACAAACCCAAGAAATACCTAGGAGAGAAATAATTGTTAAATACGATAGAACGTCGTATTCGATAAATGATTTATCTCCATTTACTACATATAATGTGAATGTAAGTGCCATACCCAACGACCAGTCCTACAGGCCACCCACGAAGATAACTGTTACAACGCAAATGGCTGCTCCAAAACCCATGGTCAAACCAGATTTCTATGGTGTAGTAGAAAATGAAATACTAGTAATATTACCTCAAGCTTCAGAAGAGTATGGACCTATTTCTCATTATTATTTAGTAGTAGTTCCTGATGATAAATCTCATAATCATAAAAACCCTGATCAGTTCCTAACAGATGATTTAATAAAGAATAACGCTAGAACTGATGATGAAAATGCGCCATATATTGCTGCCAAATTTCTCCAAAGAAACATCTTATACACTTTCCATCTTGGAAACGATGAAATGTATGAAGGGTTTCTTAATAGAAGACTTAACCCAACTAAAAGATACAGAGTGTTTGTACGCGCAGTTGTAGATACACCACAAAAACATTTATACACCTCTAGTCCTTTTTCGGAATATCTATCACTGGATATGCGAGAAGCCCCTCCAGGTGAAGAACCAAGTAGGCCTAACCCTAAAGATATAAATGGAGATCCAGAAATTAGAATCAAAGAAAACAGGGAAGAAGCAGGAATGCTATGGATTTTCGGACCGGTAATAGCAGCTTTAGTGCTGTCGGCTTGTTTCATTTCTCTATTTATAGTGAAAAGGCGCAGACAACCCTGTAAGACACCAGATCAGGCTGCAGTAACTCGACCGCTCATGGCTGCAGACGTAGGATTTGGAGCTCCATCAGATCCTGTTGAAATGCGTCGTTTGAATTTTCAAACACCAGCAATGATTTCTCATCCACCAATACCTATTTCTGAGCTAGCTGAACACATAGACAAGTTAAAGGCCAACGATAACCTAAAGTTTTCACAAGAATACGAAAGTATAGAACCGGGTCAACAATTCACATGGGATCACTCGAACATGGAAGTAAATAAACCTAAAAACCGCTATGCAAACGTTATTGCATATGATCATAGTCGTGTAATATTGCAACCAATAGATGGCATACTTGGTAGTGACTACATCAACGCTAACTATTGTGATGGCTACCGCAAACACAACGCATACGTCGCAACTCAGGGACCACTCCAAGAAACATTCGCAGATTTTTGGAGAATGTGTTGGGAGCTGCACACCTCGACGATCGTAATGATGACAAAATTAGAGGAACGCACTCGAATTAAATGTGATCAGTATTGGCCGAATAGAGGTAGCGAAAACTATGGCTCCATGACCATCACTATAGCTGAAGTGCAAGAACTGGCTACGTATTGCATACGAACGTTCCAAGTATCTAGAAGCGGGACTGCCGAGCGCCGCGAGATAAAACAACTGCAATTCACTGCTTGGCCAGATCATGGAGTACCCGACCATCCGGCACCATTCCTACAATTTTTGCGTCGCGTCCGCGCTTTGAACCCACCTGACTCAGGGCCTCTTGTCGTGCACTGCTCTGCTGGCGTCGGCCGCACTGGTTGCTTTATTGTGATCGATTCGATGCTCGAGCGTGCCCGCCATGAGCGTACCGTCGATATCTATGGTCACGTGACTTGTTTGAGAGCCCAACGAAATTACATGGTGCAAACCGAAGATCAATATGTTTTCATTCATGACGCTTTATTGGAGGCCGTCGTATGCGGTGAAACTGAAGTTCCGGCAAGAAACCTCCACGCTCACATCCAGAAATTGATGCGTGTAGATTCTATTGAAAACATAACTGGAATGGAGTTGGAGTTCAAGAAGCTTTCAAACATGAAGGCCGATTCAAGTCGTTTCGTGTCGGCCAGTTTGCCATGTAATAAGCACAAGAACAGGTTGGTGCATATTCTACCATACGAGTCAACTCGCGTATGCCTGTCGCCTCGTGATGGATCCGATTATATCAATGCATCGTTCGTGGACGGGTACCGATATCGTGCGGCGTATATTGCTACCCAAGGGCCGCTGCCGGACACTACTGATGACTTCTGGCGAATGCTATGGGAGCACAACTCAACTATAGTCGTCATGCTCACCAAGCTGAAGGAAATGGGCAGAGTAAGATTCTTTATATTATTATGACCAATCTTAATAATTTGAGTTGTATCAGAAATATATTTTAATTTTTTAAATAAAATTTGTTATATGGCGTACGTGTTTATGTTTTATTGATGTCCACAGGAGAAATGTCATCAATATTGGCCGTCGGATCGCTCTGTGCGCTACCAATGCTTTGTCGTGGATCCTATTGCCGAGTATAACATGCCCCAATACATCTTGAGGGAATTCAAGGTCAGATGCAAATTTTCATAGACTCATTATATTGTTACAAAATTGCCTTTAGTTTTGTTCAACGTTAGAATGTTTCAATAGCGCCATTATCATCTTAAACCTAATAAACTACTAGAGGAAAGATTATATTAATTAACGTTTTCTAATTTCATTATAATCTCCGCTACGAATAAGAATTTCTTACCCATGAACAACTACAAAGACAACTTTAAAAATATATATGTTTGACTGTTACTATTGAATTTTATGAACAGGTAACTGACGCTCGTGATGGTGCATCCCGCACTGTCCGTCAGTTCCAGTTCACGGACTGGCCTGAGCAGGGTGTGCCTAAAAGTGGCGAAGGATTCATCGACTTTTTGGGCCAAGTGCACAAAACCAAAGAACAGTTTGGACAGGACGGCCCTATTACAGTTCACTGCAGGTAGATTAATTAGTAAAATATTTGATTAATTATTGACAACTTTGGAGACGCTAAATTGAAGATTAAAAATGTTGTGAAAATTGCAATTGCCATTTTTTAAGTCAAATGATTGACGTACACACAGTTTTACACCTTTATTAAAAAATTATTATTAATAATAATAATAAACATCTATCAATTAAATACACTGGGCCGCAAAAATAACCGGTTACATAGAAAAACCGCGATATCTCCCAAAGTTGTATTATACAGGTTGAGATTTTAATGACCAGCCAAATTGTAATATAATGACTTTTGATAAAAATCCGTTGGCCGTCTTGTTCCTTTTTAGTATCGTTCAATAGGAAAATGTTTAGTTAATACTACATAAACCTTTTAAAAAAATACCAATATACTAGTCACTATTCACAAGGGCGCCATTGCACGTGCACACGCCCCGCCCACATGCCCCAAGCCCCGCCCTTTCGGTCCTTTCGTATGTAAATAGAAGATAGCCAAATTTTGCTAAAAATATTTAGGATAAATTTATTGATTATGAATATGTGAACTATATTTTTATTTATGTAACGAGGTCTATTGATGATACCTAACATATAGAAAAATTTTGGCTGGTTACTAAAATCTCATCCTGTATAGATCACTCCCATAAATATTAGGTCCGGGAAAAAGTTTCTTCGCATTTTATATAAAAACTCATGACATTTTTTTTTCAAAGTTTATTTATATTTAATTAAAATACATATGTGCCATTTTGTTCGATGACTGTCTGCCATTTTGTAGGTAGTAACATGATCTCGTTGTTGTATTGGTACTTCTGATCAAAAAAACGCGACAAATAGTTTTGGCAGTCCGCTCTTGATGTTAACTTGATACTATCTAAAGAATTCTGAAGAGACCGAAACAGGTGGAAATCTGAACTTGCAAGGTCAGGGATATATGGCGGATGCATTTACACCTCCCAGCCAAACTCTCTTAATTTTTTCTGGGTGACTAAAGATGTGTGAGGTCTAGCGTTATCGTGATGAAAAACCATACCCTTTCTATTGATTAATTCCGGCTTCTTTTTCTTAACTTCATGCTTTAATCTCTTCAGTTGTTCGCAGTAGAGATCCGAGTCGATGGTTCTGCCCGGCGGTAAAAGCTCATAATGAAAAATACCCTTCCAATCCCACTATACGCACAGCATCTCCTTATTGCGAGTTAGTCCGGGTTTTGCCACAGTCTGTGAAGCCTGACCAACCTTCGATCATGATCTGTTTCGCACGTTCTTACCGTACTTGGTCCACTTTTCATCACCAGTTATCAATCTCTTCAAAAATGGTTCTGCTTCATTACGTTTTAATAAAGAATTGTAAATGAGTACACAGTTCATTAGGTTTCTTTCAGTGAGCTCATGTGACACCCAGATATCGAGCTTTTTTGTATACCCAGCTTTTTTCAAATGAGTCAAAACTGTTTTGTAGTCAATTCCCAGATCTTCAGCTATGTCGTGACTACTAATATGCCGATCTTGCTCTACATTTTAAAAAATAGCGTCCATTTTCGCCGTGACAGGGCGACCACAGCGAGGTGCATCTTTGACATCAAAATTCCTGGATTGAAAATGTTTAAACCAACTTTGTGCTTCTCTTACTGACACTACATATCACATTAGGGCCATAAACATCACAAGTTTTTTTTTTCGCAGCTTGCGTTGCATTTTTTCCTTTTTTATAATAAAATTTTAAAATATATCGAATTTCTTTATTGATTCACTCATTTTGACAAAAAAAATCAAATGAAAATCGGCGGGAAACAATATTTTACTACATTTTTTCTTTTTTTGAAATGTAACCTTAATGGTATCAAAACCAGTCAGATACAACTACTACAGCCAAAGAGAGTTTCTTAAAATTATATACAAACCATATGCGTAAAGAATTTTTCCCCGGCCTAATACTACGTCATATGTAGATTAGTAATGCTAATTACAAATCTCAAAAAAGGTTCATTTGTGCAAGTTACAACTTAAAACAAATTTAGAATAATAACAAAATGCAAAATTAAAACAAGATTATTTTCTTCGCTTTTGTTTTAAACCAAGCTGTTATTCTAAATGATTTCTTGGATTGGTCATACTATTTAGTGCAGTATCATGTCACTAATACCTGAAGAATGTACACGAATTATGACTATGGCATAAGAAAAAAAAGTGTGGTACTGCTGAAATACTAGGAATATATTTACTGTCCAAAGAGTATTCTACCGAGTTTAAAAGATCAGCATATACATTAGATGACCAGGAAATGGCAAGTCAAGGTGCACAACTAGACGAGAAGACCTATTCTTCGTAAGTACTATGCTAAAAACATCTCACGGCTGTTGAAGTTCGAAACAAGCTCCAAGAAATTAACCACAACAATGTGAGCTCTAACACAGTCTTGACACAACTTTGTGAAGCTTATGTAAAGCCTTATGCGCCCCAAAATTCTCAGAGAACATCGAGTTTCCTGGTCACGGTGTGCTTCTCTTGAGCACGTCCGATGGACAGATTAAGATTGGTCCAGGGTTATGTTTTCCGATGAGTCCAGATTTTATTTATTTACACACAATAGGAGACGAAAAGTATATAGACGACCAGGAGAACGGTATCAACAAGCGCATTTGAAAGAAAAAGTAGCATTAGAGCATTTGGTGGAATATCAATGATAATGTGGACTGGGATATCTTAGAGAGTCGTACGGAGCTAGTAGACATAGAAAAGGGTTCTCTGACTGCTCTCAGATATGTAGAGAAAATTTGAAATGGGTAAGCAGGTGTTTTCTTAGGGAAATTGGTCGTAAATTCAATTTTTATGAACGATAATACGCGTCCACATAGTGCTCATTTGGTCAATGCGTATATTGAAGACGTCTGTATTACCTGCGTGGAGTGGCCAGCTGGCAGTCCAGACTTAAATCCCATAGAAAATTCATAGAACGAGTTCGGGAGTTGCGTTAGACAAAGCTCTCCAGCTACCTCATACGAGTTAAAAATTGCTTTAATGAAAGAATGGTTAAACATAGCTCAAAATCGTATTAATAATTTGGTTTATAGCATGCCACATCGTCTTAAAGAAGTTATACGGGCTCGTGTAGGAAATACGATGTATGAAACCAACAAAAAAATATTTTTTTTTTATAGATAAACTGCAATATGTATTCTTTTTTATCATAAGTTAAAATATTATTTTTTTAGTTTTTGTAGTTTTTAATTAAAATTAAGTAGTGCACAAAACGTTTGTGTTTTTCATTTTTATAAGTCATCTGGAACATACTACAGTTTCACGAATCAATCTTATGTATTTACGGAACTATCACAGTTTTTTTTTAGCGACATGTTATTTTTGCAGCCCAGTGTATTATGCTCGTAATACAAAACGATTTTATACCCAAGTTTATACTAAAACAGCTGGTGTTTGTATAAACTAGTATTAATTTTCTTTTTTGTTCTCTCACAGCGCCGGCGTCGGCCGTACCGGTGTATTCATCGCATTGTCGACTGTTTTGGAGCGCATGCAATACGAAGGAGTTGTCGATGTGTTCCAGACAGTGCGCACGTTACGTACCCAACGTCCTGCTATGGTACAGACCGAGGTCAGTATTAAAACGTGCAAAGTGACCAAGTGCTTATTTGACTTACCACAGACCCCATACATGTGGAAGAAGTACACCTACAATACAATACAGTACAATACTATGACGACCGCTTAGTCTAGTGGATAGCGACCCTGCCTACGAAACTCTCTTGTTCGAATCCCAGGTCGGGTCAGTATTTATACGATGAACATTAATACTGATACCGGGTCTTGGTTGTTATATGTATGTGGTGTCTTCGCTTGGTACCCTAGACGTTGTTGTGACGTATACATTTTTATTATAATATTATTTTTGAACAGTATCAATGATGATGTTGTTTTCGACAAAGGGCTCCAATGTTTTCCATAAATACTAAAAAATTCATATCTTTTTACAAATGTTTTATTCAGCACAACTACGTTTGTTCCATACTACCTATGTAATGAGATCGCCCTATATTCTTCCACTTGGTCAAATAGAACCTTTTTGTCAAGTTTCAAAAAAGTCCATTCGAAAACGTCGATTTTAGAATGCGAACGAACGGACAACTGCCATACCATAACAAATGGTTTGATATATTTTTTTTAATTTCTTCTAGGACCAGTACGAGTTTTGCTACCGTGCGGCGTTGGAATACCTCGGCTCGTTTGACCACTACACTAACTGACGCTGAGACAGGCTTGTCTAACACGTGCGCCGTATACTCCCATATATGAAATAAAATTTAAAAAAAAATGTACTTAATTGTGTATTACAGATTATGAGCGAACTCTACCTGCATCGTATATTATTTTCATGAACATATCGGCGGTCGAATCGAAACTTTGATTTCATCTCGTTAGTGAATAATTTTTCGAGATTCTCTCGAGACTGTCTAGTACTTACGAAGAATTTAGAATTATTTCCGATTGTTAAAAAAAAATCTTTAATAAAGCAGGAAGAATTCGTATCGTAACGCATTCATGGATATATTTAAAATGCTCACAATAAAAAAGATCTCGGAAGTATCCTAATGTTAATACGCTACAGGCTTAACATGTACGAGTGCCTAGGGAGAAATACTTATGATATTAGAATATGACCACTTTTAAAACATGATTGTGAGACGGAAGGGTAATAACTGTAATACATTAATTCTATATCTATGTGAATTAAAATTTCGGCTGTTTGCGATGTTTTCTTCTCAGATTAATTTAAAAAAAAAATAGAGCAGTTTTAAAAATGTTGCAAGTCCATATAGTACAGTTAAATAAATAGATACGATTGAAATTGTATAATCGACGTGAAATCCGATCGAAAATTATATTAAATCGCATATATACCTACGCCATTTAATATCCTCTGCTAGATGAATGTTTAAAGACCGGTACGTTTAGGAAATTAATGACGGTAACGGACGGTTTTATTTTTTTGTCGTCACTATAAATAAATAAATATTACTGTAAAATGTATAAATAGTTATGCATCTGTAATATTAGAAGTTTATTTTTCATATCTCATGTTGAATTAATGGTGTATCTATATAGACGACGACGACTTATATCTACGTTGCAATAATAATTTTACAATTAGGCGAATCGGCTGTGTCGTGTGGTATGAACTTTGTGTCGGTCCTGTCCGTAGTTTATAATATTTTGTAAATAGGCAATTATTATTTTTTTTTTTTAATGAATTTTAAATGTTTGATTGGCAGCATCCGTTGCTTTATCCCAGTTACGCCATGCCTTGACAGCGGATATAACTTTTATATGAAATGTCAAATTAAGTGAATTGGGAATAGTATAATAATTAAACCTATTGTCCCACCATTCCATAGAAAACTTTGATGGATTATTTCAAGCTCTACATTATATATATTTTTGTTCCATAACTACATTTATTTTTTTTCGAGGCAATAAAATATTATATTAAATATAATTATAATATCCGCTGTCAACCCGACATTTCTACTGTTTAGTTTAATTTTCCATTTTCAATTTATTGTGTTCATAAAATAATTATTTTTAATATTGTCAGATTATAAACTTGCCTGAACGTATATTTAAGCTTTTTTCATAAAAGACTTGTATTTTTTAATGTTAGAAATTAAGTTTATGGTACCGCAAGCTTGCTTTTAGAAGATGGTGATTCCATAACATATCTATTGTAGGTAGTTAACTCGTGTTTTGTCGTTGTGTATGTTTGAAAGAATCGGATAGAACATGGAATGGTCGTAAGATGAGATACACGGTCGCTTATTGGCTGGTACATTTAGAGAAACTTTACTATGAATTTTGAGCAATATATTGACTTCGTGAATAACAAATTTTCGACGCTCCCACTAAATCACAAAATATCAACATATATCAAAAAAAATTGTAATTAGTTAATAATTTGTTCAAAGAGTGTCTTCGGGAAATCGACGAAAAAATAAGTGTACTCCTCCATCTTACTGTCGCCCTAATTCTTTATAAGCTATCTTTAAGTGTAGTAGACATTATTTAATCTTTAAAATTAATCCCTTAGCAATTTGTAAGTTTTTAGGTTTTTCACTCGTTTTTTATACAATATACGTACTATTTGTAGTACATATAAGTTAAATTTGAGCTTCTATATTAGGAAAACACAGTGGAGCGATTTGACTCCACAGCGCCACTCTTCGTTGTTCGAATCGAGATAGAGTTGAAAAAGAAAAATATAGGATGCCCGGTGAGGAAAGCAAGAGCCACTTTGATCTCTGTTAGGTCAAGAGAATGTCCGTACTTATCAACTGCCAATCAATTCACAATGTACGGAACATTAAGTAGAATTAAAATTGTTATATCGAGATTATAGTGAAATTTTAATACTCGTTAACGAATCCCGTATTTGCAGCGAGCGACATTTACAAATGGAATGGAGAGCTTTGGGTTGTTTATTATTTTTAAGAACAATTTAAAATGCTAAATCAAATTCTGTTATTATTTTTTCTGACAACAAATTCTATTGCATATAATTTAATTGTTTATAAGTTTAAGAGCCATCATTCCATTTATTTTTTTATGATATTGTATTTATCAAATTCCTGTATAAAACCATGACGATGTTTAATTTTCTTGCCACGTATCAAGCAAAAGTTAATTTTTACAGCACAAATTATTTGAATGTGTTTCATTATATATGTTTGTAATTGTAGTATTCAAATTAACAAGCCATAAGAGGTGCTGTTGTTGTTTTTTTTTTTAATGTACAAATATTATTTTAGCCACTGCATTTTAAAATTATGATTGTACAAAAGACTGATTTCATATGATAATTATTTGTTATTCTGACATTTATTTTAATTCATTTGCCAACGAACAACCTGCAATGATTTTGTTTAAGAGACTGTTTCACAATTTTAGGTGAATTTCAATTATCTAACCATATATATAGGTATTTGTCAAATGTGTTCATTTGATACGTACATCTATGCCTATATATCAAACGAAATATATTTCACATTACATATTTCATTTATTTATTCATCAGTTGTGAAACGGGCTCGTGAGTATTTTTAATTTTAAATGCACTCACTGCTCCGCATTTTAACTGAACGCGAGAGGGTTTTGGGTATGCATCCAGTGCCCTAGCTTTAATAATTGTAAAAAAAAAATATTTAGTGCAATTATTGCGAAGGTGTGACGCGAGCCATGCGGTATAATGTAAACGTAGAGTTGTAGGCGAGTTTCCTTTTTGTATAAAGTTCTGCGTCCGCAGGCGACGTGGATTCGCAAATTATACATATGTATATGAAAATTAAAATTATGTGAGACCATGGGCGTGTTTTTTTTTTAAATCCTTTTCATATTATGGGACGTCGAACACACTATTATGGATGCTTGTAATGTGAAAAAAAAAAACTATTAAATTGCGGTTGTTTCGAATACACATGCCAAAAAGTACGAACTATATAACCCTATTGTTAGTTTTATAGGTGAATAATAATTTATTCACCTTTCGTTTCATACGAAAATGACACTAATAACTCCTATGAAGACGTAACCAAATTTTCAGTACAGCTGTCGTTTCGCCAAAAATAATGAAAATAGATGAAAGTTCATTTAATTTAGGTTGTTAAAGGTATTTAATAACAAAATATGGTAAACATTGAAGCAACATACACGCGACGTTGACTGTTCACTACCGCTATCTCATGCGACCTGAGGGCCAAGTGCGAGTTTTTTACTATGAACTGTTTCGTATGCGTTTTTTGTAATTTGTATGGAAACTCGTAGTTACATAAAACGACCGCTAGGGGAGCTGTACGAGTTTCCATACAAATCATGAAAAACGCATACGACACAGTTAATAGTATAAAACTCGCTCTTGGCCCTCTGAACGAATTCGAAACGTATTTTATATTATTTTTACACATACATTGATTCTTAGGAAACGAACAGTCAAACTAATAAGACGCCAAAAACGGCGTACAGTGGTTTGCGTAACATTGCCGCACCGCCGCGCTGGTCGTCGCGTAGGTCCTTCCAAAGAAAATGGCGATTTGTGTAATAAAATTGTAAAAATTCTAATAAGTGCAAGGCACTATTTTTAATAAGTAGGTCTCTGTATAAATAGAAGGACGAACGAGATGAAGAATCCGACTCGGCTGCTACGGGAAGCTATTCGGCGTCTTTAAATTGAGTATATGTTACCGAATTACGTAAACACCATAGTCTTTAAATAGTTTATTGCCAGTGATGACTTCGGAAGTGAGATGTTTTCCCTTGGTCCCTTGACCTCGTTAACAAACTCAGCGTCACTCAAAGTACTGGAGAGAATTATGCTTGGAGTTGGAAATCCGTACAAAATGGGGTCATCGACACGGCTCTATTACACGTTAGAGTGTTACAAACTGACTAATACAATGTTTGAATTTTGAAAAACCACCGGACGCGGTTCGTTGAATTAATTCACGCTGACACATAGGTATTGCGACCGAATGACGTCATGGTGCGATTCACTTTACTTTTTCTTAATAAATACAACGTACATGGGCCATACTGAAACTTTCTGATTCTTATAAGTAAGAACTGATAATTTACTTATGATACATTTATTGTTTTTCAAAGTATAATTGCCATAATTGACACATTTTTCCATTCAGTAGAACCATTGTAAAAGCAGTTGGACTGTTCCTACCAGTAATTGTTCCTACCAGAAACTTTGATAGCCTAAACCCATCCTTAGATATGGATCCATAGAATAGCTTTGGTTTCATTAAAGTTCATTCAGCCCGTTCTAGAATCATAAATGATTTTACATTTACATCTATGATTTTACATATGATACATTTATGGTTTTTCAAAGAATATGCTGGCATAATTGACACATTTTTGCATTCGGTAAAAACATTGTAAAAAGCAATTGGGCCAATTTCTTTAGGGACCTCTTCAATAGCTTATGGAATGCACTCGCCGCCGATTTAGGGCTCGTAAAACGTATGCCTCTAAGTTTATAATTTTCGGGAACAAAAAGAAGTCGCATGGTGCGTGGTCTGGACTCTATGGCGAATGCGTCATCAGTTTTACATTTGAACCCTTCGAATACGCTTCTGTTACCTTAGCGGTATGTGAGGACGCATTATCGTGATAAAAAACGACTTTGCTTCGAGGACACTTTTGCCGAATTTTTCCTAAGAGTCTGGGCAAGGAAGTGTTGACATACCAATCTGCAGTTACTGTTATTTGGTCTTCAAGTGACACTGTTGTGTACTATCCTGATTTGCCGACAAAAAAAATTAACCATTTTCTTACCAACGCTTCGACTTTTCTTAACTTTCCTTGGCAAATCTTCAAAAGGAAAGACCCATTCATTCTGCCGATTGACTTTTTCTTTCCGGTTCAAAGCAGCACACCCAGGTTTCGTCACCTGTCACGACACTAGACAGCCAATGATTGCCCTCCATCAAACTTTTCTATCACTTTGCGACACCACTCTACACGCTGTCGTTTCTGGTCTTCCGTAAAATCATGCGGTATCCATCGAGTGTAAAGCTTCCGTACCTTCAGATGCATATATAAACATTTTTTGCACTTGACTCATTCCAATGTCTACAGTACGAATTTGCAGACATAATTTTTTTATTAGTCTCAACTAATTGACGTACGGTATCAATATTAAATTCGGTAACCGCAGTCGCTGGTCGACCTACATGTCCATCGTCATAGAGGTAACTGACTTAAACCGCAGCGAAAAACATGAAAAAATCGTAGCGTGAAAATTTTCTCTAGTTGAGTTCATTGTAATTCCGACACACAATTTTCAAACCGACGCCAAAATCAAGGAATAAATGACTATCTCGCAATTTAAAAAGTAACATGTTCCCAGAGAGTTCAATTTTTAAATTTCATAAATGGCTTTCTGTTTATTGTATTTTAAGTGGCCAGTTCCAGAAACTTTTAGTATGCTCTACGTACTTCTATAAAAAACGAAAATTAGGAGAGGCGCTCATTAAGAAGTTGAAGTAGCAATAGGGTTGGGGAAGCTAAATCTTCTAGTGGACACCAAGAGCCGGACTCGTTGCATGCGACGGTCCTTACTAGATGGACTGACGACCTGGAAAATGTCTCGAGCCGCTGTTGATTACAAATGGACTCAAAAACATTCATTGTAGAGATCTAAGATTTTCAAGGAGATCTATGTCAAATTTCAGCCATTAGACATGTCTACATCTACATGTCTAATGGCTAAAACTATAACATCTAATGATGATAAATGGCAAAACATTATAACCTTTTGATTTTATACGTATAGGTCTTTTGTTAAGCGTTGAACAAATTACAACAAAACAATATCACGATGGCCACCATCTTCTTCCTATTGACATAGGCTCTTTACCTATTTTTGAAACCATCTAAAATGTTGAATTATTAATTAACCGCCAGTGAATCCAGAATCCAATCTAGGATTTCAATACAGGTGCAAATTGGGTCGATGAACACGACTCAATGTACGATGTCAATTACAATGCAACTGCGTCTTGATTCGGCCTCTCTATAACGTGGGGCGTTAGTATAGAATATGCCTTATGAGGTAAATTGAATGGAGATTATAAGACACTAGAGTCGTGTCCCAACTTCGCTCGAACTCGTGAAAAAATATTAGATTTGGTAATTACCGTACCTAATGAGGCTGGCTACTCCTAGAAGAGCTAATTTGTTATATTCTAGAGAGATGTTTTGAAAAACGGTTAACGTGCAGCCGAGCTTCAAAATTTCACGCTATTTTCGATTTTGAAGCCCAGAAATAAAGTTCATACTATATATTTCTCTATGTTTGATGATCATGATGGGATTTGCGACAACCAAGCAGTATTTTGGGAATTTGTCCTGATTAGAATCGAATCGAACGATTCGGTAGATGATACGGAAATGTACGTAAATTAATTAGTTTTTGCTCGGACTTCACACAGAAAAAGGCAGAATTATAACAATAACTACATAAATATTAAAATACACCATTTGATTAAAATATGTAAGTAATATATAGGTAGAACACTTATTTATGACTACACACCACAGCTAAGCACCAAAGTAGTAGGTACTATTATATATATACATAATACATAACTGATTTATATTACATGCATGTACAGTTCTAAATTAATATTTTTAATAATTTTATTTCACAATCTTTGTTTGGGACACTTGTATATTGCACAGTCAACAAGAACATTATCATACGTAGGGCATACTTAAAGTTTCTGGATTTAACCACTTACAATTAAAAAAAAAGAAAGTCATTTATGAAATTTAAAAATGGAACTCTCTGGGAACACGATATTTGTTTCTTAAAATTGGGCGTCGGAATTACAATGAACTTAACTAGAGAAAATTTTCGCGTTATGATTTTTATGATTTTCGCTGCGGCTTAAGTCAGTTAGAGAGTTGCCAGAGCCTTCAATCGATATTTGGTAATAAAGCTCCATCTCGAGCTGTGTATTTTCTTTTTAAACATTATTTAGGTACCGTAATTTAGCTTTATTTGGGTATCCGTTAACGCAAAGTTATAGTAGCCCTTGACTAAGCAAGAATTAATAATAAATGAAAAATAAACGTACCTAAAAAGCATCAACGCAGGTTGACAAGCTATTAGCAAAACATAAATATAACACAGGTCTACAAAAAAATTTTTTTTCGAATTTCAATTTGATAATATCTACTGTTAATGTTTTTTAATGTGTTGAAACTGAAAATGAGGTCAATTTTTTTCCATAATGTAGGTAAAGATTTCGTTCAATTTCGAGTAAGTACAGTAATTATAACAATAAAAGATAACAGAATCGGCTGGTAACTTTGATTTATTTTCATCTTGTTCATAATATCAAATACATAAATACATATTACATACATATTATATACTACATAAATACATAGTACATATTTTCACTTGTCAGAATAAATGATGACGCATCATCATCTCATTATTCATCATTATTTTTATAAAAACTTTTTGTAACAATGAATATGTTTATTAGATCGTTTTCGTGTAGGAGTCTAATAAATTTGCATAATTTCCAATATTTATGATGATAGACAAAAGACAGTGATGGCAAAAAAATCAAGAGCATTCGGAGCATTGTAAGATACTAAATTTTCTAAAATCGGTTCGTAACTTTATCGGAAAATCGAAAACGGTGAAAAAGACGAAATTTCCCTATTTTTCGGACAAAAAGTTGATTGTTTCAAAAACGGAAGAATTAATATCGAAAAAATAAAAAAGCTTCCGAGACTGGTAGATTGCCTACAAGTTTGAAAAATAAAATTTTAGAAACGGTCGAAAACCCTGACTTGAGCATGTGCCCTTTTCATTTAATGATTATCAGAATAGCTACCCTAGAAAGTAAGATTCGGCCTTATTTCAAAAAGTTATAAAGGTAGACGAAAACACTAGCGTCAAAAAATGCTTGCATGGGAAAGTATGGTAGCACATCGAAAATTGGTCCATAACTTTCTTCGAAAAATTTTTGTCGTACAATTTTGTTCTACGTCCTCCGATAATTGCGAGAAGAGCGAAATCTGTAAAATTTTTTTTATGAAACTTATTTTTTTTAGACCTAAATTATAAACATAAATATATATTTATAGAAATAGATACTAATACACTATCTATAATCTAATATCTATTTTGTGTGACTTCTGGTTTTTACTATATCTTGGTGTGTGGATGATAATAGTATTTTTAAAACTTATTATGTTATATTTCATATTTGTTAAAATTTTTACTAATATTTAAAACGAAAGTCTTAATTTATGGTTTTATACTGGCAACTGAAACGAGAATTTGGGGTATTTTGACATTTGTCAAAGTTGAAGTTTTTGACGTCATAATACTAAGGTGTCCATAATGTTTAGATTAGTTAATAATAATACTTTGGTAGTTGCCTTTTGCCCTCTTTTGCCTATGATGTGGCCGTAATAATAGGTTGCCAGATATTTCAATGAATATGAAAGATGGAAACTTATGTATTGTTTTAAAGAGAAACGTTTTTCGTTAAAGTAGGAAAATAATTGATTTCGATGGGGTATTGAATCTGTCCGTTTCTCTGGTGTCTATCGAAAGGAAGGAGGCCATCATATTAATATTTGAGATCCTTAGGTCTCGCACCAGCGTTGAATTTTGAGACATTTCGGCCCGAGAAATAATGTTTCGGTACCTAGAGTCTTTTAAATCCATTTTTATCCGCCGAATGATTGGGAATTTTTGAGATTGTTGGGTTTTTTCGGGAACGAAAGGAGCTTGGTTGCCTTTACGAACTTATGTTTTCAAGTTCCCACGTACACTCAAGGCGGGGAAATGTGACAATATATATGAGAAATATATTTCAAACATATATATCTACAGAATCCTTGACCTTTTTAATAACGTGTTTAGCCTCATTGGGATCGTTTCAAAGAGATATTTCCTAAGTGATGGTTCTGAGGGCTTCGGCGTGCAAAAGTACCTACGCAACTTGTCGCGCTTAGAGCTTTACTTCTGTGAGATTTAACTATTTTGTAAATAAAGGCTGTCAGCCATCCAATTATGAATCACATTCTAGGTAGCTTTATTTCTGTAACCAATGGGAGATTTGCATTCAAAAGGGTATTTATTATACATAAAGGGAGCATGCTGCTAATTTACTAAGGTGATTGAGATATCGATATTTGAAGCTTTGATTTTTAGAGTTACTAACTGCTCCACAATTTATTTTGGAGGTGAGAAGCCTCCTTTCCGATTCCGATTGATCTTATTTTCTGCGGGTTGACCGCTTTTAGTGACTAGCTCTCTTGAACTTCTGTTTGCTTGCTTCTACTTTTCTATCGAGGTGGATAGGAGTAGGGCTATTGCAGTATATTATTATTATTTTTTTGTAAATTTGATGATTTAACAGTATTTCGTACAAATCCAACCAGTATTTTTGATGCTATCGCGAGTTGTACTACGCGGTGCCCACGCGAAACCTCATTTTCATTGCTTAAGTTCGTGGTTTATGATTCCTTATAAATATTAAAATTACTTGTTAATAGTGAATGCACATTGATTCCCATCATTCATGTATGTTTTTTACTCCATTACTATACTGATGTATGTTTGTAGCATTTTAAGTTGAAACCTGCTAAACCAATTTTGACAAATGTTCGATTTTAAGGTTCTAATTTACTAAATTACGACATAGGTTATTGACACGTGCCCGTGTCAATAACCTATGTAGCTATATAACTTTGTCACCCTAATCAGAAAGAGACAATAAGGCACCCACTAACGTCCTTGTTACTTTTATCTTTTTAATTCGTTTTCAAGGTCAAATTTCTAGGACCTCGAAATTTCTTCGTAGAGCTCATTCCAGTTGTACGAAGTACTTACTAGTTCCATGCCTGACTCAGAAGAATGTCCCTTTCGAAACTATTAAATTCAAACATGGAACATGGAAAATGTTTTGTTGTCATTGAAAATGACTATCAAATCCATTTCACGGGAGACGCATTTTTGGTCATAACTTCGAGGGTATGAGATCTAGCCAAGATTTTAAGGTTTTAAAAGATTAAGAATTTAGTTGTGCATTGTATGACATCAAAATTTTGGAAATCGGTTAAGTAGTTTTTGAAAAAAATCGGAAAATGTAAAAAAATCGGGATTTTTTGGAATTTTTTTTTACTAAATCCAAAATATTTCAAGAACGGGGACCGATATCGAAAATAAAAAAAATGTATCTCGGCCATTAACGTAGCTACGATTTGATACCAAGTTTTTGGAAATCGGTTGGTAATTGTAAGAGAAATTATTTCCGAATTTTTTGAGAGAATGAGATTTTTTTGGTCGATCGCTTGTGTTTGTGGATATAAGTTACTATATTTCAGAGAGTATTCGTTGGATCGCTTCAAAGTGTTAAACCAAAGGTTAGAAGGCGTCGGTAGCTACAGTTTGAGACCAAAATTTTGGAAATCGGTTGGAAATCGAACAAGAAATTTGACATCACATTTTAGATTTTATGGACGTTCGGGAACTTGTTAACATTATGGTCATCGCCTTTCGGCCTGTATTCGTTCGAATGCTTAGTTATCGAGGTCTGAACGTTTAAGAATATCAGAGGCTGCAGTTTAAAACCTAAATGTTTCAAATATGTTGAACTAGCGACCCGCCCCGGCTTTGCACGGGTAGCAGAGAATTTTTTCGTTGATTTATTTCTGAGTTTAAAGAGTTGAAAAGAATAGTGCCACGTTTTCGTGGCAATAAAATAAAATAATCTGTGAAAATCGGGTTTGGGTAGGTTCATTTTCAATGAAACCGATGGTTGCGGGGACTGCAAGATCTGTGGATTTTTTCTATAAAAAAAATTTAAATAAATAGTAAGTATATAAATAAATTAATATATTTTTAGTTCGTCTACGGCAGATAAGTATTTGTTTTATAACTTTACTTTTGTTTTATTATTTTATTGTGATTGGCCTAATTTGCCGCCAATTCTCCGTTGTGCTGTCGATGTGCGTGCTTTGAAAACCAAGCTGAGTAAAATACCATTGAAGAAACTTCACCAAGTTTTCTTATAAGGAGCCTATAAGGTGCCTTGTGGTTACGAATATGTACGGTGCTTTTGTTAATACTTTGGGCACTTTTATCGAAAGGAAAAATATATCTATTTGATGTTTCCCAATTAGAACCAAAACACCGTGTGTTCATGTTGTTGAATGATTGATTGTTGAATGAAAAACAAACTACGAAAAATAAAGTGTTTTTGTAAAAATTTTCAAGTGTTGGGTTCATTTTCAATGTAATAATAATAATAACCTACACATCACAACAACGTCTAGGCCCCAAATTAAACATTAGCTTGTGTTTTGGGTACCAAGCGAAGATACCACACATGGGCATTTTTTTATTTTTCTGTACATGTGACGAAGTGGAAATTTCATATTTCAATTCACATATAAATAATGATTGATTGAGCATTTAAATCAATATATTACTAGCTAACAAATACTAAAGTTTGATAGCAAAAATGTAAGTATTTCTTAAGAAAATTAAGTATTTGTTTACACTAGGTGAAGTAATACATTCCAATTCGTCACTTTTGTTAATATGACTTAAAATAAAAAAATCACAGTTAATTCAAAGATAATTTTTATTACTAATAAAAAAAACAAAATCCTTCTTGGCACAGGTATCAACTTTACAAAACTCAGTCTACACAATTTCTTAAAGCAAAGTGATTTTCTTGTTCGTCACATTTTTGTACACAAGGAAGTAATATGTTTTTGTTTTATGTAATTATAAATCATGCAACACAAAATTTTAATAAAGACAAGAAATACTTTTTCCGTATATTTTTATTTTAAAGTACAACGAGCAAACTGCATTTATATTTTATGAGATATTAAACAATTTTATATTTATTGTTCCTTGGACATGGTGAAATGGAAAACCACCGTGACTAATATGAATGAATTAGGCAGTGTTCACATAATACTAAAAAACAATCAATAGATATAAATGTAATAATCAACAATATTTGTATAGCTTTTTGGTTTGTTGTTGAATAATTATACGAATTTAAGCACTTGACAGATACATTTAAGTTCAAAAGTATTAAGTTATTCAATATATTTCAAATAAAAATTATTATATGAAAACAAATTTCTACATTTCATTTTTTACTAAGAAAAACAAACGAAATGAGTATAATAGCGAATTAGTCAAAAAAAACAATTCTTTCAAAATACAATAAATAAATTCTTTCAAATAATATAAAAAATACGAAATGTCATATTCATACTTTTCAGCATCCTGTTTTAATTTTTCTCTGTACTTTCTAGCCCGTTTTGTAGCTGTCAGTGCCATAATATCAACTAAAATAGAAAATATAATACTATAAAAAAAATGGCGAACTACGAGTTGGACTAGCACACAAAACATACAAAATATGCTAGACATGTTGATACTCACTAAGTGTTCGAAGTATTGCATTAACTTATAACAACACGCTTACGGCGCGAATGAAATCTTGGAGTCCTGCGACAGACAGATGCAAGGACGGATAGACACATTTTTAACATCTCCCAGAATTCATACCATAAAACACAGTTTGTTGAAATGTAATTTTTATGGAACCTTGTGACAATCAGATGAACGGACATATGAATATTTTTTTATCATTCTCTACATATGTAAATGACATATATAGTGAAATATTTTAACTAACTAACTAACTACACTTCTGTTTCGTGTAACAGATAGACATCGTACATTATAAAAAACATGCTATATTAGCTTTTATTTATCAAAGTCCGACATAACAACTATCATGACAAATACCTACAAACAAAATCATCACTGTGTAATGGGAAAAAAAATCAGTATGGATGCAGGTTTTGCAGATCCATTTCGTCACGAAATTTTCCGCTTATATATCACGTAACGAAATGGATGTGACGCTGGCAACCGCGAATATTCGTAAATAATATCAACACTTGTTTGATTACAGTTTCGGCTTGAAGAACTATTTTTGTTATTGCTAATTAACCAATTGCTTATTTACAATATACAATACAATGAAACAATTCACCTAAATTTAGTTATTTCGTGATGTTGATGGAATATTTACAGCGGGGTGCACCAAATAACTACTTATTTGTCACGTTTCAGATTACGTTTTACGGTCATTTTACGATTACGTTTACGGCGCAAACTAAATCCGTTGTACCAACAAACTAGACCGTAAAGTAAGCGTCAAAATTATTGCCAGGTGATCGAACACATTTTTGGTGGTAATTTTGTGGGGAAGTCAATTTGATATAGTAACATTCGCTCAATAAATGTCAATTTGCGCTTCAAAGGGTAAGTACCCAGGTACCCAGAGAACAAATTAAATAAAAATTGTCAAATCGACACTTTGGTTTGTTGGTTTTGGTCTGTTTCTATCTCAGGTTTCTTTAATTCGTAACAATAAATAGTTTCGTAGTTGGTACGTGATAATCTATGTACGTACGGTACGTGATAATATACAATCTATTGCAGCAACCACTTTCGGAAATCTGGCAATCGTATAAAATTCGCGGGATACCTGGGCCATTTCTTCCTCATTACGTGGCATATAAATGTACCTAGGTGCCAATGCCGCAATAGCTCTAGATACTCCATGTATAGCTCTGCAAACAGTAGCTTTATGTGCGCTGTTCGCTTCTCCTACAATAGACTGAATAGATGCTCTCGCGTAAAAACGCAACGCTATCAGCAGTTGCTCAGACACGTTGAGAGCATTATTTCTGTAATCAAACGGTGTATTTGGCATAAGTGCAATCTGGCTATCTTCTTACTGAGATTTACTACCTCTCCTTGCCCGTAGTACAGTTCCAATCAAGCTTTATGGCGGATGTGAACATAGGCACAAGTCGCGTCGCAGTAACCAGTTTTAAGTGTAGCGTAACGCAGTGGAGCGAGGGGCATATGCCTGAACCTGCGCAAGCATGCCCATAGCGTTGTATTCCGATCCGCCATAAAGTTTGATTGGAACTATATCTTCCACTGAACGATAAAATAAAAACAGAACATCAAATAATAGTAACTTAAGTAGTACCGGACGCTGTCAATAGATGGCGGTCGTTACAGTTCCCAACCCGTAGTGGAGCAGCGTGGTGGACTTAAGCTCCAAGCCCCCCTCCTCACCCTGGGGGAGGCCTAAGCCCCTGCAGTGGGGTAAAAATGGGCTGATGATGATGAAGTAGTACCTATCCGTGGCTGATTGAACTTGTCGTTGTATCAGTCGGCACATAAAATTAGCCGTATTTTTGCTTATTCGGTATCGCGACAAAAATATGGTTTCGTCTACAAGATATTTATCTATTCGAATATTAGTAATTCTTCGTCTTCGCGTAATGTATTCGATAATATCGCTAGCATCACTATCAGAGGATGACGAAGAGGAGCAAATTATCGGGCAATTCATTATGTGCGACTCAAAAATAGCTAAAAACACAAGCGTAGAAATTTATGTAGTAGGTACTAGGTACACTATTGAAATTTGGTACGAATGAGGTTATCTAATTGTCAAAAATCAGCTTACTTTACGTTTAGAGGCAGATCGTGGAAGCTCAAATCGTAGCCGTAAAAGTAATCGTAAAACGTAACCGGAAAACATGGTGCAACACAACAACTGTCAAAATATACGTTTCGCATTACATTTTACGATTACGTTTACGGATTTTGTTTTGGTGCAACCCGCTGTTATTCTAGCTTCTCGGTGTCCGTGACGCAATTTCTTTGTACATCGATCACGTTCTCACTAACGGTTTGAGTCAAAAGAAATGGTGGTTGCCATTTTACTAAATATGTTGCCAAGAATATAATTTAATCCCGGTTTGGTAGTTTTTCGTACGAAGAAGAACGAAAATAAGCGTGACTAAGTAGGAATTTCCACTTCTTATTGTTTTCGTAGGACAACATTTCGAAAACATTTTCTTTAATTTCATATGATTTATTGAATGGTTTTGCCTATTTTTTTAATAATATAACAGTTTGTGATATAAAAAATATTATAAAAATAGAATTCTAATACCACAAATACCTTAATTTTTAACACTAAATTTGTAAATGTTGCGTGGGACATTTCAAAAATGAGGGACTGTATCGATTGTTTTACATCTATAATTTTTTATGTGAATATTTTACTGAATGTAACACGTGATATTATATCTTAAGAAGATTTTACGTTTAAAAAAAAATGTCAGTTAATAAAAGTAACATACATAACTAAAAAAACTATAACGCTTCCCATGGGACAGTATCATTTTGAAATGTACAAAGAAAAATAAAAACGCCCACATACATATAACAACCAAGACTCGGTACCAGTATAAATATTCATCATATAAATACAGACCTGGGATTCGAACCCGGGACCCCAACTTCGTAGGCAGGGTCGCTACCCACTAGGTCAAACGGTCGTCACGTACCTCGAAGGTCGTGTAACGCACGAGATCTGTAAATTTTTTATAGCTTAGACATATATTAGCTCATAATAATTACATTCTGTCCATTCAAACATATATAGTTTATATTCTTAGAAGTTACAATTTTCCGTTAGAAAATTACCTACGTTATGCAACATCGGAACCTTCTATGTCACTATGACTTTAATTATTATCGTTTGTATCCCTTTGGATGCAAAATGATACAAATGAAACAAAATGATACCGAAATCTACATACATAGTGAGCACAGGTAAAGTTGGGGACCAAGCTTATTTAATCCCTACACAAGAGGGTACTCAAAGCAGTTTAATATATTTACAAACAAAATTTAAATTTGGGCAAACATTAAAATTAAGTGTATCAGATGGGGTGTCATAATATACGCCACGTTTACTTTTGACGAGGGTTCGGAATATGTTTTTCTAAATAAAGGGGTCGCATTGGCTAATTAACAGCGAAAAAAGCGACTCGACGCCCCTGAACCGATTAAAAATTTTTTATCGAAGATAAAATTAATGAGGTAGTCTAAAAAGATTAATCTCAATTTTAGTCCATCTAGATTTGGATGATAATATGCTCGTACCTAATTAGATATTTTGGTTTGTTAAGTGCATCCATCTGAGAATGTACGGGTGGTTCCCCTTTAATTCAAACTTATATGGTCATGTGTTTCTTCTCGATTTATCGAAAAAAATTATTGAAGAACAAAATCAATTTTTACTCGAAACCCAAGCCTTAAGAAGGGGCTGTACACGTGAATGGCCATACAAACGCTCTTAAAAGATTACGGCATTAATACGCATGTAAATCTTGGTACGTTTTGAATTTTTTTATAGTCTCATTTAAGTTAAAACTAGGCTTTACTAGGTTAGAACTTGTATAGCCCAAAACTTCGAACTTTATATGAATTTTCATGCCTGCCACCCACTTCTTATTGAGAAGACCATAGTTCGAATCCCAGGGCCACCAGTACCTACCAATGAGTTTTTTCTGACTTATATACACAACTATCACTGACTTTGTGTCTCGGAGAGCACGTTAAGCCGTCGGTCCCGGTTTGCCATCAATAGATGGCTGTCTTTAAAATCCATCTACTCGCACTGGAGCTGCGTGGTGGATTAAACCCCAAGCCCCCTCATCCGGAGGAGAGGTCTAAGCTCTCTAAGCTCTAAGCAGTGAGGCAATAATATGCTGATGGTATAGTATGATGGTACTAAAACTTTGTAAAACGTACCTCGTAATGGTAATTTTATGTTTAGTAACTCCGTTTTCGATCCGCGGCGCGATGATGTCAGCCGAGGCTTGCAATGACTTCACTAGCGTTGTATACATTGGGTAGTTTCAACGGAGATAGCGAGATAATTATCAACTCATGCAGCAATGGACTACGTTTAATTTTTTCACTTGAGGCAAGTGACTTTCTTGCCTCACTGCTGCGTCGACCGCGTATACGTTGTAGAGGAAGAGTGCAGAGGCGAGCGGCCTGTTTCACTCCACTCACCCGCACGTAACTCGTGACGTACATTTCCGAAATACATCTGGTTGGTTAATATAACCAATATTTTGGTAACGGCCAAACGTAACTGTCAATTTCATACATACCTAAAATAAAATAAAAACTAAATTAATACTATAAATTATAATTTACCTATCTTATTATTTAATTTTGAAGTCCATCGTAAATTAACGAAAAAAAAAATATCACCAACGCTCAATGCTGGTACCTTACTACGAATATCCCAAAGCCGCATTATTTAATATAAATTCTGTATTGGTTCCCCTTGAATATGTTAAAAGGGTTATCTATTTAAAACTATGAAATATAGATATGGAAAGGTTGGGGTAATTTTTGATGCGACACTTAGTCCTTTACCGATATAAACGGTCATTTGACATTTGTTCACGAAAATCAATTGGTTTCAAGCGTAATTTCCAGTTCATTAATATTTCATTGTTCTAAAGTAGAGGCATTTCTTCTAAAATTACATTTGGACGTTCTTTTGTCCGCTTCCGTTGAGAAAGTAATTTGAATATTTCCCACTTAGTGCGTAATTAAAATTTCACTGGTAATAAAGGTATTGAGGCACGTTCCGTTTCAATCTTAGAAACATTGTAAATGTTGAATGTTCCATGGATGCGGTTCAGGTGCTGGTTTAAAATTAATTGCCGTCAATTTCGTAAACGGTAATTGATACTTGATGACAATCGTAGCATTATTCAATGTAATCGAGATTTGTTGAATATAGATTGTATAAAACAGTTAGTTTTATACAAATACCAAAGTAGGTTAAGATTCTATAAGTAGAACATCTTCGCGATCACGATGGAATTTCAGATCACGCTTCAAAATCCTCTGTATTGTTGATTGGTAATGTTTAAGGCGGCTGCTCTTTTGTTTTGCTTATAAATAGCCGAGGATTTTGACGAACGCTAGCTGCAACTTGATTAATTGTTTCTTCCGTTCTTGAAGTTCTGCTTGGGCCCGGACGCGGCTTATTTATGGCGAAACCTGTAGCTCGAAACTTATGTAACCATTTACGAATGAAGTTTTCACTTCCATCTCGCAAACGTCTGATATCGTAGAGGGAACAAAACTGTCGCCGAGCTGTAACGTACGATTCTCCTCCCTTGAGAAACCCTTCGATAGCGTACACACGGTGCGCGCCCGACCACTGTGACATGACGAGTGGCGACTAACAAAACCGCACGAAAGGTGGATCTACTGCGCCCCTCTCCCCGCGCTCAATTTAAACGATTTTTTGAATATTCAATTTTGAATCCGATCTCTGCCGTGAGACATCCTGTATTTGTTCGCAGCTATGCGATGTCGACATCCCTACACGCTTTAGTGAAATCTAGTAGGGAATATGTCTTACTTCCTCGGGGCCGCGCGCTCCATTCCAAGTACTTTGCAAATACTATGTCCCCACTGAGCTTTGAATTAGTTCAATAGAAAAGCACTGCTGGACGTTTAATTCGACAGTTAAAGTTATCACATTTGAGCCGTAGAATAAAGAAGGGGGACAGGTGGGTTGAAACAGGTGTGCGGGGATTTCTCGGAGATAAAGAGCGCCGCGCGGGGGCCTTGCGCACTGAAACACGGACTAAAACTCTCCATTATACACCGGCTAGTATGACTGGTTAGACGGTAAACGCTGAAGAGGGCTTCTAGTCAATTCGTATTTGTATGCAGATATTTTTTAGATTAGATTAGAATTAGAATAGATTAGATTAGAAAAAAATTAAAGTAGGTAAATAGTGTTGATCAATATCAGCTTTGAGTCTTTAAGTTTAGCAAGCGAGCGCCTTCCAGCCTATACTACATTCAAAGTTTGGTGTTACACCTCGTTTTCACCAAGTATATAACACTGTATTATACTTTATCATTTCATACTGTATCACTGTATCATACAGTGCATTATACTTGGCGGGAACGAGGTGTTAGTCCTTCATAATGCTTTTGATCATAGAATGCTTGAAATCCATTTACTAGTAGGTATCATATATTGAACTATGTCAAAATTGGTTAAATCCAAGGTCACCTCTCTCGTCTTCTTTCTTATACACAGGTACCATAAGGCTACTCGTTAATACATTCAAACTACCTACTTCTTCATCGCTAGTTCTGTTCCGGAAAGTTTAGAAAATGAATCCTTCGAAAATGAAAAGCTGCACACTTGATGATGGATGTGTCAGTCAGATTAGAGCGATGGCAACTAAAAGTTTAGAGAATAAATTAACTAGTTTTCAGTGTCAAACGACGCATTAGTTGTTTTACATCGAAATTAGTGTGCCGTGCGCCTTTCATCTTGCTGAGCGCAAACAGAACCGAGGCTCATGACCCGCAATTTTTTTTTAAAGTCTCCTTTAAGGATCCTTTAGGTCCGGAGTATTAAAATGTCCAGTCCAGTGTCCAGTTACACAAAATGTTCAGTACCACGAAATTACAGGAGTAATACCGGATCACAAAAGCATAAAAGTTTGTTTTTTAATTAAAGTCGGTGCCTTTAATATAATGAAACTAACAAGTACGCTCTCTCCATACTATAACCGATTAACAAAAAAATTGTGCACAAAAGAAATGTCCTTATATACTTCACATTTATAAAGTTTGTTTTAAAATATAAAGGACATCATTTTTTTTGGGCCTTTTCTGAAAGTGCCGGCCAACAAAAAAAGTGGTACGTATTGTTAGAACTAGCCATTTGGAGCAATAGTTAATATGGCACAAAAGTTGTAGGTAAGATAATATAGCTATGCATATATTTCTTGATACATTAACTTTTTATCAAATATTTTAATTTCAATTCAAGATCTACCCCTTAACAAGTTTAAGACTACAATAAAACGAAAGCTTTATGTAAAAGCTTATTTATAAAGTATCGGACTACTTAGATGATAAAAATCCAAGGGTGCTCACCTATCAGTTTGTTTAAATAATATAATCTTTAAGCACTTATTGTCAAAAAAATCGTTTATAATTTTGTTAAAAAGAGCGTCCCTCTGTTTCTTAAGTATTCTTCTGAGAGGAACCAACACTTTTGAATCCGCCTTTGTGGTGACATTCTTCCAAAAAGTAGTAAATTCACTCTTGTGACGTATTTCAAGATTATGTTACATAACTACGAAATAAAGATATTTGATCGATTGATGATTGATAATTTTAAGGCATTTTTTGGTATCATTTAGTGAATCATTTTTGGATACAGATACAGGCCAATTTAGTTTAAATGCAATCCATATAAATGATTAATATTAATAATTAATAATAATTAAACTAAATTTAAAACCATTTTTAAATACCGAAAGGTAGCAGTTAACTCACAGCGTACGAAAATCGTCACGTATCGTCTGCACGATTTTCCGAGTAATTTGCAACTTTTCACGCAATTTTCACGAGTATTCAACGGTTTATAATATTTTTTGCATGCCTCTAAAATAGATTAAATAAAATGTGCGATTCACCTTCCCCGGGCAGGTGTCGTTATGTTATGTATAAATGTTATTAACGATCTCTGCGGCCACCGATATGGAGATTATTGTCAATTTATTAGCAATAAACCGTTATTACCTGAATCTATGCAAATGCTCATAGACTTTATGTATGATAACATGATGGGAGTAATGTATTGCTTGAGTAATCATTGGCGGACATAGTAGATAGGGCACAATAACTTTACCTAGAATCTTTTTCTAATTAGGTAGTCTTAACGTTCTGTTCTGATGAGCCTATTTTTCGTATTTAATTGAATGTACACCCGACTATATAGCGACAAAAATGAACGCTTTGATGGTCTATTCATCAACAAAACACAATCGCGAGTTCGGTTTTATTGTATGTTACCGTCAAAGATTGAAAACGCTCGTTAAGCGAAAAAACAGCTGTGTGTAAAAACAGAGGTTCATTTATCGATTTAATTCGATAAATAAACCTCGAATACTGTAGCGGCGCTTTGCAGGTATTCCTAAGTTAATGCCATTTAAGGCGTTTGCTCAGCAATGTATTCTATGTAATGGGGGAGGAGGTTTTTTTTTTCATTTTTATGTAATTTCTATCAGTGGGAATCTGTAAATGGTTGACTGTTAACCACTCATTGCTGACTTAATTTGTGTATAACTGTTTGTTCTCCATAATACAAATAAAGAATTCCTTGGTCGTTAACGCAGTTTCAATAAATGACAACCCCCTGTGTTTATTTATTAGTTTTAGACTGAACAATTTGTGTCTAATTTTAATTACTCGCTCTGAAACTATGTTATAAGTCGATTTTATATGAAAGAGGAGTTGGTAATAATGAGGATTATATTACGTTTTAATCCGGTCCTGGCCGTTCGCACCGCAGGGCGTGCAAAATGGCCGACGCCATAACGTAAGTATAGAAATTTCCATTGTGCGAAGCTGAAAAAACATGGCGTTGTGCTTTTTTTTATCAAAACGGAACGCTGGATTTGTATAAGCCCGCGCATTAATTTGACGGTCAGAGTTTTAACCGTCTTATGTGACGATCCCTTACTTTTATTTAATAAGGTTTTTTTTAATTAATTTTGTTTTTTTACGAGTAGATATATGTATATAAAAGTGGCATCAGGTTTTGAAAATTAATATAAATACGATGAGAAAAAAAGATCGATGTTCAGATTTTTCATATAAATCACGCATGGTTTAACAGAATAGAAAAGTTGTGGAAAATTATAAAGTTAATTCTGGAAAAAGTATTCTGGGCGTTCCAAACTCAGTATCGAAAAATCTAATCTGACTACGAATATAAAATGCAATAGAATATGAGAGATGGCTTCAACGAGACCATATCTTTTTGGATTGGCAATTAACAATGGCGTTGGATGGCTAAGCGAAAAAAGGTGGTATACCACTGAATAATACCTGGGATATCTCACACAGCGCCATCTAGTCACAAAATAAGCAAGTATTATGTTTGTATTATGGAGTAGATACGCGTGTACACGCATCAAATTAGTGTTCTGTAACATTATCCCACTACCAACCTTAAAAAGGGCTCAAACGATCTTAAACGGTTACGTCGTTAATAGGCATATTAACCTTGATTTTTTAAATTATAGTTAGAACTAGGTTTATATAATAATAATAATAATAGTAATAATAATAATAATACATGAGACTTCCCACACAGCGTCATCTAGTCCCAAAGTAAGCAAGTATTATGCTTGTGTTATGGGTTACTAGACAACTGATATACGTACTTAAATATTCTTTATAATATATACTTGTATAAATATTTTTGCGAAGACACCACACACATATAACAACCAAGCCCCGTTACCAGTATCAATATTCATCATATTAATGCTGACCCGACCTGGGATTCGAACCCGGGACCTCCAGCTATATATAGCCAACATTTCGAAATTATGAACACGTTTCTTTGTTCCATTCCTGGGCGTAAAATATCTATATATGTATATATTAGAAAGAATATTTAAGTATGTATATCAGTTGTCTGGTATTCATAGTGCAAGCTTTGCTTAGTTTGGGACTAGATGACACTATGTGGCATGTCCTAGATATCATTATTATATTACGAAATCTCTATAACTAGGAAGTTTAAGAAATTCAACTTCCGATTCCGATTCTTTCGATTATCGTTTAAGATCGTCTGTATGGACGTTCACGCGTCCTGCCCCTTCTTAAGGCTTTGAATCAACGTTTATTAAGGACTGCAAAATTAAGTATTTTGATACAGTTCTACTACTATCCATGCGCAGCTCGGTAATATTCGACAATTTACAATGTGACACCCGATATAATTCGAAATGTACATTATAATGATAATATTTTAAAGTCTAAAATCTAATCAGTGAATTTTCTCTAGCTGCCACATTAAAATTGTAGTATCTATTACACAGTCAAAAAATTAGAGAACACACACGTTTCCGTTAATAACTTTAGGAGCTTTTGCCTCGCGAATTTTTTATCTACATAAAAAAGTCACTCTAAAACTTGGCTTGTATTTTCAAATCACGCCAACCGTGCAGCTGTTCATGGCCAATGTGAGGCAGAAGCGCGAAAAAAAATACCTTAGTTCAGTGAATACTTAAATAATTTAATTTGCATAATTTTCCAACATAATTGTTTGGCGGTTGTTATATTTGTCTGTGAAATTTCATCAGAATCAATGCAGAGATGGAGGAGATATGAGACTGTGACACACGGATATGACGTAATTATACGAGTTCCCTTTTTGTTGGGAAACCCTAAGAAGGCGCTTTTGTAAGAGGAAAGCAGTAAGGTCTATTAAAAATTGACTGATTTGGCAATTCTTTAATTTTCGTGTTGTTTTGTGATGATTGAATTTTAATTTTATCAGAATTTAAGCAGTTCCTTTTCTTATATACAGTAAATCTGAGTCTCTACTTGAAATTTGTTTGTTAAAATATTTACATAGTGCAATATAACCTATGTATCTTTTGCTCAATGGAATGTTCTTATATCATTATATTTGGAAGTCATATCAAATCTAAGCATATACAGTAATCTTTAAAAGCCAACTATACGAATAATAATAATAATAACAGTTACAATCACAACAACGTCTAGGTCCCAAACTAAGCATTAGCTTGTATTTTTTGGGTACCAAGCGAAGACACAACATACATATTACAACCAAGACCCGGTGCCAGTATTAATATTCATCATATAAATACTGACCCGACCTGGGATTCGAACCCGGGACCTCCAGCTTCGCAGGCAGGGTCGCTGCCCACTACGCTAAGCGGTCGTCAGAATACCTTAATACAACAGAATACAACAGAATATCTTACAATACAAACTATTTATTTAATCCTTATTTAGGATTGTTTTTCCAGTATTGTTGATCAACTAGCGAACGCGTACAAACTAAACTTCCCAGCTCACTCTCGACTCAACAATAAATCATAATCACGCTGAAAAGTTTCGCGGTCTGTGAATTATTTCCCAATTCTGTTTTGATACTCACCCAACAGTAATTGATAAATGTGGCCCCGAAAAACTTGCGCAATACATTTCCAACTGACCCCATCCGTGTTATAAGAGAGTGCGTTTAATAACAACTATGTAGATACAAGTTAAGGTTTCTGGAGGTTATGCCTAGAATATTCTATTCTAGAAATATTATAATTCTATTCTAGGAAAATCTGTTGGGCAGTAAATATGTCAACGTTTCATATTTGAAATACCGTAGAGACTCGATTAAACGGTATATCATTCGGATAATCACAGATTAGAGTTATTGTATTGAGATATTTAAGGAATAAAACAGATTTATGATCCATATAGTCTTCTTTTGACTGTAGTTGTCCATTTCTGGGGATAGTCCTTTTTCCGTGTCCTTCCACTTCCGGTGGTCTTGTATCAGCTAGTCGGCATTCAGTCATTGCATGCATGCTCTGATATCTTCCACCTATCGGGTCGGCGAAACGCATCGCAATCTGTTGTTCGTGCGAGGTCTTCATTCGATTAGGCTGCTTTCATTAGTGTTATGTGGCTTGCCCATCTTCATTTCCGTGGTGCAATCTTAGATGCATATCATATACTTAATTCAGTCTAGTTTTGTTTTCGATGCATTTAATAGTTTTATGATAGCGTAAAGTGATTCCAAGCATTGTTCTTTCTATCTTAGTGTGACTTTTTAATTCACAGCAGACTTTTTAGTAAACTTTTAAATGAGTTTCTAATTAAATAAACTTAAATAAAATAAATAACATTGCTTGTGATGGACGGTAGAAGTCAACAGTTCCTAACCTGTGCCCGACCAGTGTGGTGGGCTTCGGATTTAAACTTCTTAACGCTATCTCAATGAAGGGAATGGAGCAACGAATGAGACGAAAGAACGAAAAAATCCCAAGGAAAAAAACCAAAAAAAAAGAAGTTGATCCTATGACACAATACTATTTCAAAGGCTAACGAGAGAGAACGGGCGACAGTCTTGATGGTCACGAATTCGTATAATTGAGATATCCATTATCGAGTCTTTCTTGTATATTTTCCACAAGCTTTTTTACACTGACTTCACAGCATAGATCGTAAATATTCGAGGTGTCTGCTGCGTGATCAGAAATGATCCGATTTTCTAAAAGATATTACTTACAGAGCATATTCATATTCCCACTGGCTGTCAACTAGATATGGGAGCGTTTAGGTGCATTATTATTAGTTAATCAATAGACCCTGACAACTATTCATGGCCAGAGTATGCATCTCAAAACAATAGGTTATTATTATTACTATATGATATTTCGTGATATTTCTATTTATCTACATTTCTGGCGCCAAATTTCTGTCTGGACATGTATGTGATCGGAGTGTGTAGTAGTGATAGTCTCTATAATTTTATGTATAAGATATTTATTTTCGGGATCGGCAGAATATCAGCGATGGTCATGTTCGCCAGCGGCTGACCATCATTAGGCTGAGTCGATTCCGTTTGCCACCAATTTTGTAAGCTTCGTAAAGAATAAGCTTTTTTTTAAGAATTTCTGTAACTACTTTTTTGGTTTTTGGCAATAAATGATTTTATTATATTATTATATTATTTACTTATATTATTTATTATACTATATTAGTATTAAATGTATAATAATAAGCATTTGTTTCAGACTCTATATAAGGTCCATATTTGGTTAGTAACAATATTCTTAAAACTAATGTTAATAAATAATCAAATGAAATTAAACGCAGCAAAAAAACACTAAGACAACAAAACAAATAAACAAAATAAAATAAAAATGACATTATAATAAAAATAAAATTAATAATCCAACTCATTGACATCGGGGAGTCCCACCGTGCCGCAAACACACCCAGGATGGTGCTGGTGCTGCCACAGAGGCGAAGCGTATAAGGATGCACACCGCTTGCGTATTATAGCCGTAAACCTGTCGGTATGCTCCCTCGCAAATTTATCAAGAAAATATAAAAATAGTCTATAAACGATAGCATAATTTATAAACAAAATTATATTCGGTTGAAGAATATGGACATTATATAAGCTGTTAAAATTTTATCTCTGTCTCTTTCTTGCAAAACAATATTTAACATTATTTTAATTGGCCTGACGTCACACATAGGTACGCCGTGCGGTATTGCCTTCTCTGTCTAACAGGACATTATGCACATTCATAACTTTGTCAATAATTATTTAAGTTTTTAAATTTTTCATTGTTGTGATATATTTAGGAAATTCTTATAAATATAAAATAATTTTAAAAAAACCGGCCAAGTACGAGTTGGACTCGCGCATCGAGGGTTCCATACTTCGGATTGCGTTGACATAGAAGTTTGATTTTGTTACAGCTTAAATGTATTATAAACCTGAGTATTTGATATGAATTTCAATTCAATACCTCTACACGTTGATGAAGAAAGCAGTAGTAAGTTAAAATTATTAAAAATATTTTTATTATATGATGTAACTAAAAATTTATAGCTTTGCGCAATTTTTCAGTTCTAGTGCTTTCCAGCTCCATCAATAGGTCAGTCCGATAGTACCATATTACAGGATTGTCGTCAGAACTACACACAACTGTCCAATTTCATGATGATACAACAATTGGAAGTGGGTGAATAAAATAAAATTCCTTATATTCATACAAGTGTATACATTACGTGTTAAAAGAAGAGGTAATTAATTACGCACTGAAAAACAAGTATTAAACGTACGCTTTTTCACAGGATTATGTTTGTTGTTATGTGGATCACGAAAACCGGTTTTGCATATAATCTCAGCATTGCATATGTGCTGCGGTAATTTTGTTACATGAACTTTTTTTTTAATGGGTAACTCAGGACAATCAATTATTTAATATTAATTTAGAAAAATCATATAAAGTTTATACGGCAATTTGTCAATATAACTATTTGCAGACAGTTGTAGCTGTAATAGCATTTCTACTTAAAACAATTTGAATATTGGAAAATCTTATCCATTTCTGAACAATTTTTTAACGTATAAGATAGAGCGTCTTATACTTTGAAAAGAACAAAAACCCGAACATAATAACATACTTAAAGATACGTCGTTATCATTGTTGTAAACAAACATTCTGCTAAATTACAATTGAAATATTATACAAAATTCAATATATTTATTTATTTTTCCAGTACGAATTTTACGTGTGGGTTACACAAAATTCAATTTCACTGCGAATATTGCAAACATCAACTGGCGTATATTTGATTTTACATCATATTTTACTCACACTTTTATTGTTCTGAGCGGTCTGACGCAGTATTTACATTTTATAAATACGAATTGACTAGAAGCCGTCTTCTGCGCCGTCTATCCGCTCATACTCTAGCTAGCTGGGGTGTACCCGTTGCGAGATGGTGAGTTTCAATCCGAGTTTAGTCCGCGAGGTTCCTGCGCCTTCACCCCCGCGCCTTCACCCCCGCGCATTCGCGTTTGACATTTTCGATACTGTGAAGTGACATTTATGACTCTATTAAAACCAAACGCTGCTAATTGTGCGAATTGAAATTCCATGCATACTGCTAAATTTTTATTCGCACAACAATTTAAAGGACAGTAAGTAATGATTTTGCAAGAAAACCGAAACCAAAAGAAAACGAAACTACTTTTTTTCATCACCATCATCAGCCCGTGTCTCTCCACTGCAGGATATAGGCGTCTCCCAAGGCTCGCCACCACACATGGTCATCCGCCTTTCGCATCCAACTACCCCCGGTATGATGCTTCAGGTCATCTGTCCACATGGCCGGGGGGCGTCCAACGCTTCGCTTTCCGGTACGTGGCCTCCATTCGATAACTCGTCTACTCCATCGGTTATCAGTTCTACGGCAAATGTGACCGGCCCATTGCCATTTCAGCTTGCTGTTCGCTTCGGCTATGTCGACAACGTTAGTTCTTTTGACGGATTCAGTGTTTCTGATTTTATCCACCAAAGAAACACCGAGCATAACCCGCTCTATACACTAGCCCGCTCTAGCATGCTGAACGACTTTAAATTTGTGGATTAGTCCTACTTTTTTTACGTATTTATTAATGATAGATTAAAAGTGTATGTAGTGTTGAAGCATATGGTCCGGCACGGTGTGAAGCAGCATGCTTTACGAAATCCGCCGCACCTGCCGTCTGTGGGCAGCATGGATATACATAGTGGGGAGATAGTTCCTATATTCGGTCAATCGATCTGATTTCTACTCTCACCTCTTGGCTTACAATCGAAAGCTTTTGGTGAGAAAACAGATAACTATCGCCAATTAAATATAAGCCGAAATGGCCACGGAACTCGATCTCAACTCTGTAACAAAGCGAGCCCCCCTCTCGTTCCGGGGGCTCAGAATATTGTTTATTATAAATGAAGTCATTAATCTGTCTCCGCTCGCCTACCAAATGAATTGTGCCACTTAATAAGGATCTTCCCGCGCTTTCCCTCCGACTTAACTAATAAATAATTTATGTCCAAACGAATTTCCATCATGGGTAGACAGTGGAGATATTTCACTTCGGTTACTCTAAATTGCTTTATCTATATACTACTTAATTAATTTGCATGTTTTAAAGTAATTAATATCTGGTCTATTAGGGATATAAAATTATTGTAATTTGTATTGAGTAAACAGTCGAGAATAGTAATACCTTTTGAAGGGTTTTGAAATACTTGAAATCGACGTTTACATAGGTACGTTCAGCTGAACGTGGTACAAACTTATATAGCGTGTAGAGCTTACCAAACTAAATAAAAAATTTCAGGTGAGCAGATGGTGCAAACTGACGATTACTGAGTAAAACTTGTTTAAAGTTTCATTTTTTTGTTTAGTTTGGTAATGTCTACACGCTCTATTAGTTTGGACTACGTTCAGCCGAACACCCAACATATAGGGTGCAGTCATATGCCAATATTAGGCTTCAAATTTTAGTTTTCCTGCAACTCACCATTGGTGAAACCGATTCCTGTGCTTCACAAGGTTTTATCATAAGAATCCATAGCACAGCTCTCGTGTTCTACAAAACTACCAAACTACCTTGATAGTGTGTACTTTGGTACACGCGTTATAACTATAAAGTCTATCTGTTATATTAGACCTCGGAACATCGAAAGGCAAAACAAGAACGAAATGGACAAATTAAAATACATTTATTTAGAAGAAACAAAAACTTATGACATTCTTTATCACTCGACATACCATCGACTCACCACCTGTGTTTAGAATAAAACGTTCTAATTTTGTCATTTACTTACTCCGTGAAGCATCGCTAAAAACTGATAAATTTTCGCTGAAACTGTACGCCGCACGCGCAAACAGTCGGTTTCTTTGTAACGGCCGGCGCGTGCGGCGGTTTTCTAGATTTTTCGTTTGAGTGCTTTGGCGGCGTCTCAAAGGATGTGGGTTAAAATAATGGATATAATTTACTTCTTCGGCGTGAATAAAAAACTAGGATTAACATATATATGAATTTATAGCATATGCTAAAAATTCATGCGATCCGCGGATAGAAGCAATAAATAACTGGAGTAAAGAAAATGGTAATTATGATTAAGTTTAAGTACGTGGCCGACTAACGACTGGAATCAATAAATCTCATAAACTTAAAATTTATATGACTATTATAAATTAAAAGATCATTAAGTTTGACTTTATAATACTTTTGTACTTTATTTAGGACCTTTATTATTTTCAATAATAAATACATTTTCGTAAACTACATTTAAAAAATACTTTTTTCTTAATTTCGAGCCAAGAACGAGTATCGATTAAGTACGATAAAAACAAGTTGGTACCATGAACATTTCAACGTTGAAAGTAGGTATCTGTTAGTTTGTGAGTCCGTGGTTGAGTCACCAAACTGTACGTGTACCGAATTTCAACTTTTTTCATCAGCCCTGCTGTGGATTATGAGAAAATACGGCGTGACAAACGGACAGACAGAAACCAGAGTGATCCTACAATGGTAGGTACTTATTTCATCTCTGATGTAGGTAGGTAACCCTAAAAATATATATTAAAAACAAAATCGTAACGTTTTATATGTTTTGTTTACTTTGACAAACGACCAATGAAATAGCATCACCAATCGCAGCACAAATTATATAAAAATAATTTTATCGCAAAATGATTTCTATATAAATATAATATTTCATTATTTCAACAACATGCTATTTAATATTTTTGATAACTTCAATTGATTGGTTGCTGATGTTGATAATCAACCTCTTGTTAACTAATTAAACCCTGAACAATAATTTTTATTCGACCTTATATAAACTCTTTCCAACGAAGTCTTACACGTGTCGTTAAAAAATATTTATAAATTCCGACTCCTTATATTTATTTATTATGGGCCACAGAAATCCACACATCTACAGAAAAATTACATTATAAGAATTTAAACACTTAAATGAATATTGACTCATTTAATTTATTCATCAAAATCCCACTCAAACCACTTGTCCTGAAAACAAGAAAATTTTAAGGCCGCTTCCGTCTCTTTTTTTCCGCAGCCTAGCTATTTCGCACGATCGTGCAAAAGAGCCCGCATGCATGTAGACCACGTGCGCGTTGGAGTTGTGGCGTCCGTACAGGCCCACCTTAAAAAGGGATTTTCTAAAATTCAATTCATAATGAAGTGAAACAGGGTTAATATAATAGGATGTTTGTAACTCTATAATCGTTTAAGTTGCACAACAAAAAAAGGTTACATTATACTAAATAATGGTTATACTTTAAAAAAGCAACTTTGTTAAATACGAGACGGTCAAGCATACTGATTACAATAAACAAGTTAACTTTGTTAATGGACTTAGTTCAATCTATCAAGAGTCTAAAGCAAGCAACTACTTCTCTTCTCTCTTCAATCAAGTTAACTTTTTTAAATACACGAAATAACTTTGCTTCATTAGCAAAATATTATTATTAATGTTATCAAGTTTATCGTGTTTATTTGTGTAATAGGAAAAAACCAGGATCATTTCAATGCCGACTGAAATAAGTCGTATTCAGGAATTCGAGGTAAATAGACAGATTCTATTTACCTCGAAACACCGTGAATGGATTAGACACCATAGCTACGAGCTATAGTAAAACTACCTGATTTTGTCATAAATTATCAAATAACTTTGTAGGATTTATCAAGATAATTTGTTAATACTATCGTATTCAAAACAATTTAGATTAATTTTACAAAGAAATAAATATTCTTGTATTTTAATAACCATCTTAGTGGTTTAATGAGGTAGTTTTATTTGTTTGAAATAATAATAATAACACACACAATCACAACAACGTCTAGGTCCCAAACTAAGCATTAGCTTGTATTTTGGGTACCAAGCGAAGACACCACATACATATAACAACCAAGACCCGGTGCCAGTATTAATATTCATCATATAAACACTGACCCGACCTGGGATTCGAACCCGGGACCTCCAGCTTCGCAGGCAGGGTCGCGGCCCACTAGGCTAAGCGGTCGTCGTGGTCATCGAAATGGTAAACAAGTTATTGCTGTAGCCATTCTATGCTCTGGTAATACAGTTATTTTTATTAATTCAATCAAGATAACGCTAACCAAGTAAAAATTATACTTGATTGAAATAAATGTTGCTCTGTGTGGATATGTCGGATATGTGGCCGCTTCCTCGTGGACCTACAGATTTATCCTACTAGTAAGAATATGTGGCATCAAAAAAACCTGTTTAGAGTGATTTTATGAAATTTGCTCTTAAATGAGAGTATTTCCGCTTCAATCCAAAGGGGAGTCACGGACACTTAAATAGCACCATCCTCCCCAGATTGAAAAGCATATTGGTAATGGAACAAGAAGATTAACACAGGCTGAATGCGATCAAGACCTGTCACTTGTGTAGAACGGGTTCGTCAGTACAGGGAACGCATAAAGCAATCACGGCTCATCATTTAGTAGGGAAACAGAGGTTTAGGCTTCGATACTGTAGATAATGAAAATCGTACGCTAGACGATGCATGCCTTCCACATCGTACGGAGATGGACATACGAATCATCCGATCTCTCTGGTCCAGTATGATCCAGTTCTTTGAATAAGTTATGGTTGAGGTAATAATAGGTCTCAAATCCTACATGTGAATTCGTTTGGAATTGGGAAGAAATGCATATACCCACTTCGATTTTGATCTTTCATTTATTAGATTCTCTTTAGGGTGGGATCGAATTCACGAAAATATCCGCGGGACGGCCGGTGGTAAGACTGCGGTCTCCGTAATTTTTTGATGTGAAACATCTATTGGCGAGGGTATAAGACTGATTATTGGCGTGGCGACGCACGCCGTGACGACACGTCGCCATGCTATATATTTACAGGAAAAAGAACCGTATGTCTTTAGGGTATCAACACCTAAGTTCCTTTTCTTAATATGTTTTATTTATTTAAGTATTTTTTATTAAGAAAATTATTAAATATTACGTTTTAATAATAACTGACTGACTGCCGGCCAGTAACAAAATTTTAGCATATGCCCCTCTTACCCGCACACCTTACACGGAGCTACAGTGGGGCGCGCCGTCGCGTCGTGAAATAGACTATTACTGAAGTCACAGATTAAAAGACTTGAGCTGTCGCAAATTGAAATAACTTTTTGAATTTTCAATTTTTGTAATTAATGAAAATAAATGTTTATTAAAAAAATTGTTATCATTTTCTGTAAAAAATTCGTAATATTAAATTTTTCATTATGCCATATTTAGTTCCTGTCGTAATCTTGTCTTTTATGCATATTACTTGAACAAACTCCTTTAGGGCTGGGATTTCAAAGTATCTGTCCTTTGTGCTTTAGTCAGTCAAGGTTCTTGTTCATTGAAACTGTAGAGTGGCTACTGACCGCGAATAAAAAGAACGGAAACTCAAGTTCAAAAATTAAAAAGAATAGAACAAGAGAAGCAAGCAAAGAGTTGAAGAATGAATAGTCGACGATCGCCCCCCGATCGAGGTATATCTTCCCCACCACTTGTAAAAAGCGATACTAATATACTCCTCAAACCTCTAAAGAGTATAATTTCTCCGTTTTACCATCTAGCATCTCTATAATATAGAAGGCTACAAAAGAATAGTGAAGGTATGCAACAGTAAACACACGGTACCAGAGATATTACTTTTGATTGATGGGGAATGGGCGTAGCTAATGACACATCGTTCATTGCATAGTGCTTGAGCACAAGATATCGAAAGTGATTAGATTATTATCGGTATGCTGATATATACAACACTGTCTTTGGTAATGTGATGCGGATCCTTACACCGTTTTGACATTGAAAATGTTTATCAGATCGTTTTTTCGTGGGGGAGTGTAATTCGGCTGTATGTCCGAAATTTATATGGTAGTTATCCGTTCACAGGATAGAAAAAGGCAATAGTGCCAAAATGCAGGAGCTCGTCAAATTTTCGAAAACCGGTCCATAACTTTTTCGAAAAAATTAATAAAATATTTTGACAAAAATGTGTTACAAGTTTTTATTTTTGAAACTAATTTTCAATGTCCTCCGATAGTTGTGAGAAGCGCGAAATCTGTAGATTTTTCACATACAGACGATCGAGTATTCATAGATTTAATTGTTGTACAATAACAAGTAACAATTCATTATTATTAATTAAACGTATAATAACATTTCTCTTCAACAAAGAGCGGCGGGTTTATTGTGGTAAAATAAAATATTATGCTATTCAACGAAACATAATTATTTTTCTACGAGCTAGAGCGTGACAGAACGCTAATATTTCTTTCGAGTTAAGTTACATTCTGCGTGAGATGATTCCTTCCACTTTATTTAGTACAAAATTAGGGACTCCCTTTTCATTACGTCACAGAAATTAATTTGCGAGGCGAAAAATGTGGCGTTCCGAAATTATTTACGTAGGCTAATTTTAATCTTAATTATTTTGGATAAATACCCCTCGAAATAAGCATCAGGGACGGTATGATTGTCGTAATAGTTTAATTTTATTAATTAATTGATTATTACATTATTTAACACACCTTTTATTACCTTGTCTGTAGTATGTGTGCTATCAACATGACAACATAATTTAAAATAATTTTGATTGACTCAATCAAGACGTCCGACTGGTTTGAAAATTTGATTCATTTTAATGAATTTATTTCGTTTCAATAAAATCATCATCATCATCTCATTCATTCCATTTATTCATTATCATCAATCAATCTCATTGAAATTCATATACTTATATATTTTTTTATTTTTCACAACATGTGAAAATGCAAATAGTTTCATGTTGAATATGTACATTCTGTGCCCTATACAATATTATAAGTCTAGGTACTCTTATTCTCTGTCTCTTTCTGTTGAGACCCCGCATTTCGGATTGGCTTGCCTGCTCTATTCTATTATCGCTATGTTATTATGTGTGGGGTCATTGAAGTCTAGTCTTCAACCAGACAACTTGAGCAAGTTATGCCGCAAGAAAAATTTCGACTTTATGTCGTATGCACAAAGACCAAATTAGTTTGTAAAAACTGTATTTATCTTATAGAAGAGAGCAGTTCGTGCAATGTATGGGATAAGTCCCAGAGGAAGTGAAAAATAAAAAATAAAAAAACAAATATATTTACCGTAGATTGTCAGTCTACATTCAAAAATTGTATGTACATTAAAAAGAATACATCAGAACAAAAAAAATTACTAATCTTTTTAGAATTCAATAATTTTTCTTTGATGAATATTTTTTAATGTTGTATAAAGACAGAAGCGAAATTGTCAAAGTGAAATAGCTTTGCAAAGCTGTTTCACTTTGTTTCAAATTGTGATTAATACTTACCCATTATGATCTGAGTTTCAAACCGCCGCGAGGACAACGGGAAAACCTATTTTACTAGCCTGACGTCACAGACCAACTCCGTGCGGTATTACCTTCACTGTGTAAAAGGACATCTTAAACATTCATAACTTTATTATTATTTATTTATTTCCTAAAATTATTAGACTGTTACTATATATTTAAAAAGTGTTTCATATAAAATAATTCTAGTAAGAAGTTCACTAATCCCATTACGAGACCATATTGACACAGATGATATCATCTAACAAACTTAAAGCTTAATCTAACTAGGTAATTTTAATTGAGCTTGGTAACTGGATCAATAATTTAGGTGAACAACATTTGTTTACGTGACATGTTGTGATATATTTACTACAGCGAGTTGCACCAAAAGAAATTGTGTAAACGTATGTCGCATAAAGTAAAAACTGACAGCTATACTTTGATTAGAAACATTATAACTTCCATCTCTAGTACAATCAAATGCGGATATATAAGTCATCATTGTACTAATATACTAATACTAATATCTGGGACATCCCACAGAGCGTCATCTAGTCCCAAAATAAGCAAGTATTATGCTTGTATTATTGGGTACTAAACAACTGATATACATACATACTTAAATGTTCTTTTTTATAATATATACATATATAGATACTTTTACACCCAGACACGGAACAAGTGAACATGTTCATGCACACAAATATTTGTCCCGGGCGGGAATCGAACCCGCGACCCTCGGCTCCGCAGTTAGGGTCTGTAACCGCTCGGCCAACCGGTCAGTCAATCTTCTGATCTTTTATTTTATGCTATATACATTTACCTAATCTCTTTTGGTGCAACCATGAGATGCAACTTGCTGCTTTGGTGCTTCTGTAATCGGTAAAAAATTGCGGTAATCTGGATTACAATTTAACTCCTAAATTGATAATATTAGTAGTATGTGAAACTATTTGATATTATCGTAAGTAGACCTATGAACTGCACAGACCTCGACCGTTAACTCAAAACCCTCCAGTCGGTCGGGCCGTCCCATTCGCTGTATTTAAATGGGACGAACAATTCTAATTTCGATGGGTCCCCGGCATGTTTGCCTTACAATCTCATTTGCATACGATATTACTGCGGCGGCTGATTAAATTTTCACCTTCCAGTTCCAGTGGTCCCACTAACGTTTGTTCTGCCACTGCTTTGCCACTAATATCGTTTTTATTCTTTACGATGGAAATCTGTTGTCGACAAAGCGTACATAGACTTTTACAAACAATAAACACAAGACGAAATGCAAATTTTGCAGTAGGAACACGTGGCAAATTAAAATTTTTACATTTATTACATTGATATGAGATTATTGTTACTAGTGGTAGCCCAGCGGTCGAAGTTCGACCGTACTCACTTTTTTGAAAACACCAATAATAGGCAAGAGTAAGCCAATTCGAACTGCGTCAAACGACCGACTCTTAACTCCCATGGTTGACAGTATTTATAACTCATATTAGGTATATATACATTTTAGCTTTTGGCACTCCTTTTCCATATAAACTTTACCTATGTCAAATCTCACACTCCTCCGTACCCGCAATATGCTTTAAAAGAGGTACAAAGTTTTCTCTACACGTATTAATATAATGTAGATTATCAAATCAAGTGGTTTGGTTCCCTGATGAAATAACAGATTTTTTTAAATGTGAATATGTAATGTAAATACGTGAAGACGTATTTATATATAGATGAGAATCAATTCCTTCGAAAAGCTTTAGATCCCCTTTTAAGCATACTATGCGCACGAGGGAGTGTGAGATTTGGCATAGTTAAAGTTTATGTCACATGAGTAAGTGGTTTATGTGGAGTGGGAGTGCAGAGTGAGAATCAATTCTTAATCTAATTAATTTTAGTTCTTAATCTAATCTATTTAAATTTTTTATCTAATCGATTTTAATTCATAATGTAATAAATTTTCATTCTTATTACAATTAATTCAATTGCAGCTATCAAAATGAAAAAAAATATATCTGTAGATTTTTTACATTCTGCGAAAAGTGTTGAACAGGAACCATAAATAAATTAAACCATATTTTTAGGCTTCTGTAGCCAAATGACCAAAAACAGAACACTTTAGTTTTGCTCAATCACATCCGTTTGTCCCTCTGTCTACCCGTTTGTCCCTCTGTCCATCCGTCTGTCCCTCTGTCCATCCGTCTGTCCCTCTGTCCATCCGTCTGTCCCTCTGTCCATCCGTCTGTCCCTCTGTCCATCCATCTGATCGCAGTTTTTGACCGAAAACTATTGGCACTGTATAGATGAAACTTGAAAGATTCGAAAAAGAAAGAGAAAGAAAAGGTATCTATGAACCGCTACACGATAGTATAGTGAAATAACACAAAAAAATTAGGAAGGTAAGTCGTCATACGTGTAACTGAGGGACGAAAAACAAAATTCCTGTGCATATTTGGCTCGCGCTTTGACGTTTTTTTCTGTTGTACATATACTTATAGTTAAGTATAGTTACTACATAATTTATAATTATCCATTCGTTTTTACCTTTTGAGGTATGGAACCCTAAAAATTCATAGTAAAATTAAAAAATGCTCAATTTAAAATTTTTTCCTACGTTTATGCCACAAGACTTTGTTTAACGCCAATATCCAAGCTTCCTGGTCAACGGTAAGTAATCCGTGTTGTACAGGCAAGTTGATAATTTTAAAGAAAATCATTGTATATGAAAGAGTTTTCTAAATATATCATAACAGTGAAAGAATTTAAAAAAATAAATCATTATTAACAAAGTTATAAATGTTTCAAATGTCCTGTTAGACAGAGAGGGCAATACCGCACGGCTTACCCTACCTATGTGTGACGTCAGGCCATTTAATATCGTATTAAATTTCGTTTTGCAAGATAGAGGCAGGATAACATTTTAATAGCTTATAATTTCCATATTCTTCAACTGAATATAGTTTTGTTTACAAATGTTTTTTATCATATGACTATATTTATATATTTTTATACTTTCTTTATAAATATAATATATTTAATAATAGGAACTTCAATTTTTAATGGGATTAAAGAGCGGCAGATCTCAATATTTAATATTACATAATATAGTTTGATACCTCTGCCTGGTTGTGAGAAAAGGGCTCTTATTGGTAGACAAACGGACAACAAAGTGATCCTGCGACCGTTCCATTTTTTATATTTTGAGGATGGATGGAACCCTAAAAGTGGGAATGTAAAATATTAGTTATTCCTTAAAATTGTTTAAACAATTGTTCCATTTACTTCAACAAATTTGGGGTATGTCGTTATAAAAAGTGTATTTCTACATTTTTATTTAATTCCTATAGATTATTTATTTCTAATCCTGGCTTGCGATATTTTCCCTTTAGTTCATTATATCTTACACTATAAATTCACAAAATTAACAACAAATAAAATCATTATTAATATGTTGAAAAGGGGTAACGACTCCTTTACGTGGGTCACCGATTCCCATTTGGTCAATTTTGTGTTCCATCTAACAGCTTTTATTTTCTCTACAGCAGGAGAATGAGCCTCCAGAGTATTTTCCAAGTGGTTAGTTTATATTCGCCACGGAGAGACCCACACGTCTCAGGCAGAACGTACACTGGGAATTCCGACAGTATGCTTCGATAAAATGTCTCGTGGATACACAAATCCATACTTATAACTGCGGAAATGTGTTAATGTGTTTGTTCTTTCTTCACCACGTGATGGAATAACAAAACGACTAACTTTTTGCACACGGAGATAAAAGAAGAGACGGAAAGTAACATAGGCTACTGTTAATCATGGTTCAAGATCTCCATTGAGCTAAATACAAGAGCACAAGTCAGGAGAAATTGATTAAAAAAGTACTTGAAAGTTTGTTTGCTGATTAATTGCGAAAAAAACGAATTTGTTGTTCAAACCGATATGTCAGCTTCTTTATAAAAACCGCAGAAAATTTATCCTGCCTTGCTATTTATGCCTTGTCCGTAGATCCTAGTGGAATGAGAAGTTTAGGAAGCAATATTTTTTCACTGATTTTTTTGAGTACGTATGGAAATTTCTAGATCTTATTCATTTTGTAACTTATTATCATACATGTTTATTTTACACCATAACAAAATGCACCCACTTACAAAACAGGAAATATGTTCAATGAACACGAATTTCATTCTAGTCACGAAGTAGTGCAGTCCTTGTATACTAGCCGACTGCTAGCTGTAACTGCAGGCAGGTGCACCATGCAGTCCGGCTACACGTGCAGTCGAAATGAACCACAAAAACGTTTGTTAGCTCCGGCTCTCATAGCTATGTATTCAGGATATGTTCGATCGAAGGTTAGCATTGCCGCAGCTGAAACTCGGATAGGATTAATTGATGGGAGGATTACCGCGAAAATATTGAACGGGGCAACGAGCGAACCGCGGCCTGTGAACTAGCCGCGGGGCTTAGCTTCGCATGGGCCGCGCGTGCTGCCAACGATTTTAAATAAAGTATAGGAAATAGCCGCACGTACAAAAATCTAGACTACGTATAAAAATACAGTTTCGTAGTCAATTACATGCACTGAATTTTGGCAATATCTGAAATTTCTAATTGCATGCGTATATAACTAAAAACGTTTTCATATTAGATAAATAATTCCTTTAATTTGATTCTAGTTTCATTTTACGAATCGAACGAATTCTGTCACAAAATGTATAACAATGTATACCATACCATCAGCTCATTAATTAATGCCCCACTGAAGGAGCTTTGGCCTCCTATGAGGATGAGGGGGTTTGGTGCTTATTCCACCACGCTCCTCCAGTGCGGGTTTTAACGACTGCCATCTAATGATGGCAACAGTTTTATACGTTTTTAACTAATTATGTAAAGTCTATAATCTCTGTCATCCCTTCTGGGAAATATGCGTGAGCTTATCTATACATACTTATATACTTAACCAGAATTAATTATTTGACTCGAAAGCAATTAGCGCCTTTTACGAATTTCCTAGAGTTGTGGGGACATTGGAAACGACTTTATCGGTTTGTTTTTGGAGTTGGAGACATTGTCGAATGATTTTGTCTCATGAAATCAAAGATGCCATAATCAAAAATAGCCGGCATTTTAAAAATGTATCTTCAAATACAATAAATTCAAACAAATCCTCAATATATCTTATATCTAAGCGTGTGACGTATTTACCATCATGTGGATATAGGTATCGATTTCAGACAATTTCTGTGAAGAATCCGAATCTGAAATCAAAACTAAGAATTTCACATTTTTAATTTGAGTTCAGTTCGAATTTCTAAAACAAAATCGTCTGCAAATTACATTAATTAGGAGATTTTTCAAAATGGCGCCATATTTAGATAATTCACCCAAACCGAAATTGACACACAACATGCCTAGGTTACAAAGGTCTATTTGAAGGTTTTCAGAATAGCGCCTGTGGGGTTCATTTGGTAGATATATAATTCTTATTCATTTTACGCAATCAAACTTTATGACGGATCTCAATTCCATTCCATTCCATCCACCATGCTGCTCCAATGCGGGTTGGCGGATTGTAACGACCGCCATCTATTGACAGCAACCGGCACCAACTGCTTAACATGCTCTCCGAGGTATGGAGTCAGTGATAGTTAATGTACCTACTTAATTCGAACCACAGCCACATGGCCTTATAGATTTGAAACAGGTTCGCTGCCTTCGTGCTATCACGACACTACATCTGTGTTGGATCTGAACACAACGCTATATTATGCGGGCTTGCGCAGGTACAGTCTATACCCCTCGCTCCATTCGCCTAAAACTGGTTATTGCGACATGACTTGTGGCTACTTTTGGATCCACCATAAAGTTTGATTGTAACTGTACCTAGCTGACGGACCGTAGTTGATTTCCACAACACACGGTCTTGAACGACGCGAACGGCCCATCACCACACCACAACCTTTGTCCGATCAGTTTACTTAGTGGGGGCTGTCCCACGCTACGACGATGTCCGGTGTGTGGTTTCGAGTTGACGACCGCTTAGCCTAGTGGGTAGCGACAACAAGCGACACAAGCTAATGCTTAGTTTGGGGGCCTAGACGTTGTTGTCATGTATACGTAATTATTGTTATTGTTTATCATTGAGTACCTTTCTTTCTCAGCGCTGTGGTAGGTACGAAAATACTATCCTAAAAAATTTGTTTCCAAATTCAAATTTTTTGGTAGTTTTGCGCTACTTTGAAACGGCAGAAAGCGCGGCGCGAACGAGAAGTGTACAAATACTCAAGGGATATCGACTTAAAAACGAAACGCAAAGACCGAGGTCTCAAAAACAAAACCTAGTCAAGTTTATATAATAATAATAATATCTGGGACATCGCACACAGCGCCATCTAGTTTATCCTTTAGGTAAGAAATTTGCGAAACTAAAATATCAAATGAGACGCTGTTTTGATTTACTCGTTATAAAGACAACTTTCGATGAAATAGGTAAATGCTCTTATGCTTTTTATGCACTTAACTTTCTTCTACAGCTAATTTCATACTGTTGTTATTTTTTCGTTATCTAAATTTAGAAGAAGATACAAAACTTACAAGACAGAAATAAGCGACAACGAGTTCTAATGTTATTGAAAATTATTCTAAAACCAAAAACTAATAAAAATAAGCGGAAATATAGCAAACTTTTTACAGTAACTCATATAAAAGTTCTAAAGGATGTCAGAAGTTAATAGAGATAGATATGGTAATAATGTGTATGTCCTGTGGTTAATAACACCAGCACTTTCATGTTCAGTATCATATTTCAGTTAATTATATCGGCGAAAATAAAAGGCCGTCCAATTTTCTTTAATGACATTTTAAACTTATTATCAAAGAAGCAATAAGCTATTTGACTCTTATTAAATTATCTTAAAATGTTATTTGCAAATTTTCATGTATATTTCAAAATGTTAGTGTTCTATGTTGAGTTTTGAATTAACGTAGGCCGAGTTTCTGTTATTTGTTTTATGGCGCCAACGTCAACATACATTTAAATTGGCTACGCTAAAATAAATCATAATTTAAGCCGAACAAACGATACGTTATTTATGTGAAACAAACTCGAGGGTTTGAAAGGACAACATTTTCCAACCGTATTGGACAGAAGTAAAGCATGCCCATAATTTATGGACTTTTTTGAGTTCCCCTACTTGTAACTAAAATAAATAATGAGACAAAAATAATTGTTTGATTCACAATATGATATTATAAATTAAGTAATCAGTGAATTAATTTATTTTATTTCCATGATTTTGTAATAACTGTTTTAATAACATATTTTTGCATTCACAGATGGAGAGAAAAACTGTCTAAGAATAAGATTATTTTAACATTAACAAAAATTTTAAAAGTTTTTCTAACAGATAATATAATTCATTAAGCTGAAAACTTAGAATCAGATGTGGATGAAGCGAACTTGTGTGCATGGTATTTTGACAGACAGTGTAAAAGGCGTGTGCAAGTGATGTGACAAAACTAGTGATGTAATAGGGAATTTATCGATGCACCATGTTTGCGACGGAAATCGAACGTTTGAAGCTGTTCTGTAAAACAAAACAAAAAAGAAAAATACAAAATCTGTCAGGACGAAAACCATCGATTTATATTTTCATATTATTTAACAATCGAACTGACTAATTTAATTAGTTTGAGATTATATATTATTTAGAGAGAGTTGAATTGAGGTCCCTGGAGTATATTTTACTGTTTCGAGCAAACCGTATCTTGGTATTTTGGAAAGAATCATGTGTGCTAAATTTGAAATTCTGATAAAAATTTTATAGTTGGCGAAGCGATAGAAACGTTATGTTATACATCATCTATACAAGTTAATTATTTTTTCAGTTTCTAAATGTTTATATTATATTTCGATAAAAATAACCCTAATACCCAAATTATTATTACTGTATACTTAATTTATGTAATTTAATATTAGATAACATGACTGTATTTCGGAAGTATGTGACATCACTTGCATGCGAGTGAGTGGGGCGAAGCACACTTATCGCCTCCGCATCGTTTACGCAAACCGTGCACTGATCTTAGAAGATCACTTGCTGCAGTATTAACAAATGAGAGCGTAACTAGTTAATTTTTACTTGGTTTTCTCCCCTGAAACTCCGCAATGTATTCAACGGTAATGAAGCCAAGTCAATGCTTGACTTAGCTGACTTCATCGCGCCACAGATTGGAGACGGAGTGTTAACTAAACATAGAAGTACTTTTTGCAAAGGTTTTAGTAGAGTTTACATAAATTACATTAAATGTGATGTAGAACTTAAAAACCTAAGCCCTCGAATAAATTTATGAAAAAAATTATTATGATCAGGTTGTTGTTGTGGGTAATCAGTTGTTGCCTCACTTGCTTCACCATCAAAGCCCACTGCCACGAACTTCAGAAATGAAAAATTTATTTGAAAAATGAGACATGTTTAAATCCAGTTGTGTTTAATTGTTGTATTGTACATGTCTAATTATTATATTATTATTCGTCATCAGACTGGAATATCACAATTTTATAGCTGATGTTTTGTGTGATCTGAAGCGATGCAGCCTTTGGAAGACTCGCAACAAAATGTAAAAATTATATTTTTACGAAAATGGTTCCTAATGCTATATGCATTAGCAACCATTTCTAGATATATTTTATTCGCTCCCTTTAAGACTGTTCGTGTTGCGCCCATAAAATGTTTCAGGCGTATCTATTTATAACGGCAAAAATCTTGTGGTCACACTACTTGATTTTAATAATTATTACTTTTTATTAGTCGTTGTTCCAATTCCTGTCGACATCTTGATCCAACAACTTAGTAAAGACCATCACTAAAAGCGCGAAGTGGCCTGGGAGCACGGACACGCGGCAGTACCAGGAGAAGAGACCGGCAGTTATTTATGGCGGGCTTAGAACGCGGCCAGCCAATATGGCCGCCCGGCGCTAAGCCGATGATTTAAAAGCGACCCACTCGCCGCGAATCGATTTGCTAAATATAAAGAGTAATTAATCATATTTTAGCCCTCTCTTTTAGCTGTAGAGGTTTACGCTTCGAAACGATTATTTTTCTGCGTTATTTATTACGCGGACGGGGCATGATTAAGTTAATGAATGCAGAGCACTTATTCCGTTTGAGCGGTGTTTCGTGTTTCGACTAGCAGAAGGGCCCGAGAAAGAGCGATGGTTAATTAAAAAATTCTGACATCAGTCGTGGAAAATGTTCTAGATCATACCGACAAATGTCGAAATTTTTTTATGTAGGTACCGTCGAATTTTTCATGCAGTATATACAATTTTCAACAAGTCAAAAGTAAGAATTAGTTAAAAACCTAAGGTTTTTTATTTCTTAGACCTTCCAATGAGGTCCAAAATTGTACATCAGATGAACCTCGGTGAGCAACCCGTATAGGGTCCGTATACAAATGATAACACTTAGTCATAAGGGTCTCGTATGACTGCAAATATGAATGCTTGTACGGGCAGCCCATATGAGAGCCAGATGGGAAGCCCTTACGAGTTCCACTTGGCTGCATGATTTGCCCGTGGCACTACTAGGGTTGTGCAACTAACTACGTATATATACAACTGGATGTACAGTACAACGGGATATTTTTTACTTTTGCGTGGTACTACCAAGACTAGAGTTAGTTGTAAACTTGTAAATCTAGAAAATGAAGGTAACCGTTTTTATATATTATAAAATTATTTACGTTTATATAACAAATATTTTTATATACGCTTTAATAGCAAATCGAACTAAAAAGAAGAAAATAACTTTTAAAATTGTATCGAACCTCTTTAACTTATTTTTTATGACATCACTAGACAAACGACACAAATAGGAGTATAAAATAAAAAGATCATTTTTATCTGTGATGGGCTCCGCCAAGATATATAGAGTGAAAACTGATCTGGATATTATATACCTAGTATCCATATGATTTTAACCTTGTCATCCCGTATGGGTGCCGTATGCCGTTTTGAAGGCAACGCGACTTTAAAAAAATTTCATTGAATTTTTCAAACCTGTTTAACTTATTTTTTGATATCACTGGAAAGAGAACGCAAATGGAAGTATAAATTAATAATGTCATATTTGTATGTGAACAACCTCCCCAGCGAGATATAGGGGGACAACTGTTTACTGAAAATATTCAGGGATAGGATAGGAAAAATGCTTACGAATTTTCTCGAACCTGTTTAACTTATTTTTTTTTACGACATGACTGTATTGACGACAAAAGTAGTAGTATAAATTAAGAGGTCATTTTTATCTTTCACAAACTCCCACAAAGATATAGAGTGAAGATTGATCTGGGTATTATATGCCAAGTCTCCGTATGAGTATAATCTGGGCATTCCGTAAGGATGCCGTATGCCGTACGGGATTGCTTCTGGGACGTTGCTGCTTGGGAGGGTTCAACCGCGGCCCCGCTCAAAAGAATACACATAATGTCTCTATAATATAGATATATATAATACTACTGATCGATTGGCCGAGTGGTTAGAGACCCTAACTGCGGAGCCAAGGTTCGCGGGTTCGATCCCGCCCGGGATACGTATTTGTGTGCATAAACATGTCTATTTGATCCGTGTCTGGTGGTGTGAAATATCTACATATGTATATATTACAAAGAATATTTAAGTAAATACATCAGTTGTCTGGTACCCACAATACAAGCTTTGCTTAGTTTGGGACTAAATGACGCTGTGTAACATATCCCAGGTATTAATTTTAGTTAATGTATTGATCGGTTGTCACAATAGTATGGGCTAAATTTCATATAAACAAAAATTAAGACTGTGAAAGAGAACAGTATATAAAATATGGAGTTATGTGACGATTCGGCACAAAAATTAGCGAACCATAAACAATTATGGTAATGCCGCATCCAAGTTATATCAGTTCTATAACTTTTCCGTTTCCATCCGGTGCAAAAGTAGCATTTCTTCTACTTCCAGTGCTATTCAATCACACAACTCCAAGCTTTGCTCGTCGTTCATTCCAAATTATGATTACTTTTGTATCACATAAGAATCTTTGATGACCTTAAACCACAGAGAATCTAGTAAATAAGAGATGCCATGGGACGGTATTTGATCAGAAACACGTGTCTCAAAAATAATTAGTACACAACGAATATAAGTAAAAATATTACACATACGTAAATAGGTTTGTCTCGGATTTATATCATTTTAGGAAACGGTTAAGTCATTCATCTCTTTCAGATAAATATTTGGTATGATTTGATGTCACATTTTAGAGTTTAGGCTATTAGATTTGCCTTAACTATGCAACATACTGCATACTTGAAGGGGACAACGCAACCGCCTACATGCCAACTATAATCTACTCTAATGATCTATGCCTTAAACACTAACTTAAGTATAGTTCGCGTCAAACTTTATGGCGGATCGGCATACAACGCTTTAAGCGTGCTTGCGCAGGTACAGTCATATACCCCTCGCTCCACTGCGTCCCGCTACACCTAAAACTGGTTACTGCGACGCGACTTGTGCCTATGTTCGGATCCGCCATAAAGTTTAATTCGAACTGTACTTACTCCATGCCTTCAACTACATTCGCGCAAAAAACTTCATCATTTCTTACTCTATTATAATAATAATACCTGGATTAACTCATACACGTCCATCTAGACGCAAACTAAGCATTTTAGGCATATGTCTTTTTTACATTAGAGCACCAACGCGAAGCCCATTTTGACCCATTCCACATGCATAAGTTATTTTAGTTAATAGTACACTATTAATATTACATTATGATTGATGTCGAAACAAATATTTGCTCGAGCCGATATTTGGGTGAGTAAAATAATCATAGTTCTTATTATATCACAAAATATCCATTGAATTTCGGTTTGATTAACATTCTCAACGTAATTCTATATGCATAAATAAACAGCAAGTTGCGTTTGGATGTGTATTAATTTAGTGAGAATCGTTTATTCGCTTCATTTGTATGGAAGTAGGTAATTAGATAACCTCGTATATAAGTAATGCCTTTTCGTCTTTGACGCGTGAAGGAGACGCATCAGGTACTGAACGGATTTCACCAAAATTCCAAACATATTTTTAGGAATTTGAGTAAATCTTGCTATTGATAATCCCGTATTTTCAGATAAAAGCAAACATGCAAATTGAGAATCAATAATGGACACTGGAAAATTCTGTGAAGTTCAGGAAAACATGGAGAATTCTAGAGTGTTCACGAAAGCTCTAAAAGATATGGATAAGTCAATAAGAAAGTATGAAAAGCTTTAAATATGTGGGATACAAAAATGAGAAGTTCGCGAATTTGCGGTAAAACTTAACAGTAGCCCAATCGCATTATTATAACAATAACTGAACTATATCTGAATCGCATTCGTATGATAGCACAACGTTTCAAGCATTTCGTATCGCATTAATAACTTGACCAAACTATGCTTGAAGATAGGTACTTGATGCGTGAACTTTAGCGTGATATCGATTTTCGAACAGCTGAATCGAAACTTGATCACAATCGTAACTGAATTCGAAACGAATTGCGACCGAAACGTAAATATTTTAATGTAGCGCAATCGGGCTACAGACCTTTCATTCCAACATTGACCTTTTTAGTTCTCTAGAATCATCTCTCAAATTATTTAGAATTTTCTCTTAAATAGTCTAGAGTTAGGAGAGACACAGCATACATCGCCATTAAGAAATAAACAAGCAAGTAAACAGACAAATATTTTTGTATATTTACGGATACTTATTGTGTGATAATATATATAATTTTGTTAAATAATTTATACAGAGATCTATAGAAATGTTTATTTTCGGTTTAAAGAAATCATTTACCAATTCGTATTTTACTCGTGTGATTTACGAATTTTTATTAAATGTCTTTTATGTTCAAACGAAAGAATACCTACATACGCTTTGACATGAATCCATATGAATACCTTTTCCATTGAAGGTTTGACAAGAAAGACGAGCTAGTCACAAAAAAAATACCAAAAAAGCTCCACTCTCTCAAGAAACTCGAATTTTATTGAGAATGTATTAAATGCGTTGAGTGGGCACTTACAAGTTATTGGTACCAAATGAATATTAAATTCAATAAAATCCAATGAACAAATATAAAAAAAAATCAACTTAATTTGCAAAGAATAAGTAAAAGTAATACCGTTGAAAAATGATATTTGTATAATAATTTGTAGGAACGCGTATTCTATGGCATCTACTATTTATTTGAAAACATATTTAGATAAAAATCTTAAATATACAAAGAAAAAAAAAATTCTGTTATCAAGAAAATATAGGTTTTTTTTTTCTTTGTCTATAGTTATGAACCATTTGTATTCCTTTCCAATTATTAGTTTTATATAGTATAGTTTAATGATTTTATAGTATTGTATAGTTGTGAAAACAAATCATCAGTAGACTGTGTCGTAAGGCAAGATGAAAATAGGTACTCGCCCAGCACGTCATCTTGATTGTTTCTGTTAACACATTATTGGTATAAATTAGTTAGGGGTGAATTTCTCGGGACCAAAAATTGCATGTCATCGATGAAATCAGTACTAAAAAAACATAGTTATAGTGTTCTAACATTTTTTTCTTGTTAGGTGAAATAGTAATCTATGTGTCGCACAAAATATTTTATTAATAGGATTAATAGATACTCCAAAAAAATAAATTAAACCTCGAAATCTTCCATTGCCGTGTTTGACCACACGGCACCTTCATGTGTATTATCTCAATGATAAAAATGTATTGGTTATATTTATTTTAAAACCTAGTTTTATTTAATACGTGAATAGTTTAAGAATTGTTACGGATTACATTTATTCAAATATTTAAACAATACAATAGTTAATAAAATTCATTTGTCCCAGAACTACCTTTCATCGCCGTGTCCTAAACATATTTATGAATATTGTTTTATTTTTAATTTTATTTTATTTTATTCGGGAAACATACAGTGATATATAACAAAAATAATAGATAATTATATCTTAACACCATTTAAATGTTTCCACATATAGAAACTAAAGATAACTTGTTTGTTTAAACATCTACTTAAACGTATGGAAGAAAGAACAGTAACGATACAGCTATCACTAAATAAAATGCCCAAATATATACCTACTGTGAGACTTTAAACTAACAGAGTCTGGGAATCACACCAAACCAGCTCTTCGAAATAGTAGCTCTAAATCTACTTGGAAATGAATTGAACAAATCGAGTTCGGATAATTCATTCAGTTTATTAACAAGCTTTGCAGCTCTAATAAAAATGAATTCTGTCTATATTTAGTAGAACTATGAGGAACATGAAGTAAAGTTGGATGTCTGATGGACCTTATAGGGATTCTCAAACATAATTTAGAGAGAAGATGCGGAGGATCAATAAGATGTGCTATTTTAGCTATTAGAGTAATACCTGCAATCCTGCGTCTCTTATGGAGCGGTAGCATATGATGTCTCCTGCATCTAGCTTCGTAATTTATGTCGTATTTCTTGCATTTGTGTTCCAAGTGTCTCATGAATCGTCGTTGAATAGATTCTAGCCTGTTAATATAAACATCATATTGTGGGTTCCAAATCTGTGAACAATACTCGAGTATGCTACACACGTATGAGTTATAGAGGATTTTAATGACTTTCAGACTTGCGAACTGAGAACTGGATCTTATGATGAATCCCATGGACTTGTTTGCCTTCTTAGCAATGTATTTTACTTGTTTCTCGTACATTAACTTACAATCATGAATTATATCCAAATCTCGGATCTCCTTTAAAGAGTTTAGCTCTTGCCCTTTCTGAAGAAGTTTCAGATTTCTTGGCCATTATTTTACAATGCTTGACCCAGACGTACCGGAAATTTTTCTCCTTTGCCAAAGATCTCGCTTTGTTCAAAAGTGCTTTATTACGCTTCGTCAAATGATCATTGACACAGACCCTTCCTGGTTTATTGAAACCCATATTTGACAGGTTGAGCTGCTCACTCCTACGCGCTGATGCCATCAGCTGTTCTTTAATGTAGCGATTGTTGAATGTAATACCTATTGGTTTATCCACATTAGGCACACGGGTCGGTATCCGTGCGATATAATTAATTTCCTCTTTTTTTTACCTATAGGTTATCTGACGACTTGCGTCCCCTTCCCTGTGCGCTAAACATAGCATATTAGTGTTATTAGTCCATTAGTGCCGCCTAAGTGCTCGACGTGGAAGGACGTACACAGGTGCTGCGTTTTCGCGCCATAAATAAGGTATCCCCTTTTAAATAACTGTGGACATTTTTTCTTTCATCGCCGAGGATAGGTATATACGTGGATAGGAACTTCTATTTGAATAAGTATGTCCTCTTGATTAAGCATTCGATAGAACGCAATTTATTTTGTGTTTATTTGTGAAGTATTTATTACTTCAAATAATAGTTTTTTTTTTGTTATTTTAAGTTATTGCCCTGATTTTCATCGCCGTGCTTTCATTGCCGTGGTTTCCGTGGCCAAAATTTGCAATGGCAATGAAAGAATAATACGGCAATGAAAAAATGTCATTGCCTTGCCTTGTAAAACAATTTAGTTTCATTGCCGTGGCCTGGTGTTTCATTTCCGTGACTTAAGTTTTCATCGCCATGATATGATCAGGCAAAGAAAACATCTTTACCTGTAATACAGGTAGTACTACCGAATACTGACAGTATATGACTCGTCAAGTTAAACCTCTGCAATACGGTAATAGACTTAAGAATAGACTTGATGAGTTTTTACTGTACCGTCTACTGGGAGTAATTTATAGGATTCGATGGAGAGACACAGTCTCGGTATGCCTTTCCTTCTCGGAGGCAAGCGTGTATCTATTGTATACGTAAGTGTAATTAATACTCAGATAAGTATAAAAAAAAATTTGTTTTTGGACTTTTTCATTTCCGTAGATTGATTTTTTCATTCCCATGGCACAGTTCTTTGCCGTGGACGCTTGTTTCATTGCCGTGCACGCATGTTTCATCGCCGTGGCACGAAATTTTTATCCTGATATATCTCGTTAGTTTTTTAAGTTATATGCTAGATATTAAGCAAGAGTACATCAAAAACTTTAATAAATGCGAAAAACTTTTTTTTAAAGTTAATGATAACAAAATCCACGGAAATGAAGATTTTAATGAACTTGTTGAAATTCACCCTTAGAATAATATTTCACTAGATAGCGCTGTATTGAATCTGCATCATACTATTCATGGCACTTCCTCGCAAATCGGTAACGCGTACTGTACTTATTTCATTTATTTAGTTATTTATTGCGTACCAAATTAGTTATATAATGCAGATGTTTTTGTGCATGTATATAAACCATCTCCTCTAATTTATCTGTGTAATTTTTTATTTTGTACTGCATCACATGGTTCAAAATGTTTGATACGCCTCCGACTAGACATCATGTATACAGCGGAGTGAACAAAATAGAACGGAAATATTACATATGAGTTTTTCAGTATTTTTCATATCTTTCGGCATATTAAATTAACTCAACCTAAATGCAAATATATCGTGCTTATTTATGCGTTTTCTCGTAATCTTTGTAAAATATCACGGTTATAAAAGTACGAATTGACTAGATACCCTCTTCTGCGTTTACCATCTAAACTCTAGCTATCATGTGCAAGATGGTTAGTTTCAGTTCGAGTTTCAGTGCGCGAAATCCCCGTGCGCCGGGTCTTCACCTCTGTGAAATGCCCGCACGCCGGTCTTCAACCCCGCAAAATTGTGTAATGTCGCTTCGCTACTGGGGAGTGACATTTATGACTCTATTAAAACCAAATGCTGCTGTCAAATTAGTTTACTCTATGATCACGGTGGTTTTTCCACTAAGCAATCACTTCAAGAGAATATGACTCATAGTAACCTCAGTACCTACATCAAAACTCACTCGTTTGCGATAATATTATAAAAAATAAGAACATTTTGCGTATATTTAAGCATGTGTAAGGCACGATTTCTATTTAAATGAGGGAATCTCTGGCGGCAGCAATACGAGACATAACGCGTTACGGACCGAACAACATAATTTACATACTAATATATTAAATCATGGAGAAAATAATTTAATTTTCACTTTTGTTCGTCATTGCCTACGACCCCAAAATTATTTGCAACGAATATTGGGGTGCATTCAGTGGAAACTAAGATAAATGCTATGTATTTCATTTAAAAATTATGAAGTATATGATCGAGCAAACTTTATGGCCGATCCAGAATATAGCGTCGTAACGTCGCAGTAGCAAATTTTGGTGTCAACAGGTATGAGCGGGGAGTACTATACCGCTTCAAACTCGCATTCACCTCGTGTTCAGGGGGGTGATTCTCGGACCGCTTGACTTTATGTCTCACGAGTCAATTTCTATGATTTTTTTCTAGTGAAAACGTAATTCAGTATTATGAAAAGTCGTATGTATTATATGATTTTCGAAAATCGTTGCATCAGAATCCCAATGCCCAGAATCATCTCCCAGAGCAGACAAAGTTTTGCGCGATCTGTATAGTTTAACAATACATAAATAATGTTAAGTTTTTTACAAAGTTGAGGATTTGCGCCGTCATGTAGCAGCAGCGTCGCGGAGCAGGAACAACGGCCAGTGATCGCCGTGGCCAGCTTGACCCAGAACCCGCAGCGGCCTGTTGGTATGGGTCTCAATACCTTAGGAAAAATTGAATTTTTGCACTTTAACTGAAATGGCGCAGACCCTTTGAGGTACCGTATAAGTATTATGAGCCGATCCTCGTAATTTCAAAAACTGTCATGCCGTTATTACCACTTGAGCGGTATGCGCCTTGTAGAATTAAAAACTCTGTACTGGAATCAATTTTGAAGTAAGGGCAAACTTAATACTAAGGAATTTAAATCAATAAAATAGATTATTTTCGTAGATCGGACATGTATTTAAATAGAATCCTAGGCCATAATCACTCCAAATAAGAATTATTACATAAAAAAAATATACAAAAATAAAAAAAAATACGACGAACTAAAACTAACATATCACCACTACATGTCTTCTATCTTTATTTTAATTTCTGATCATAGGCAAGATGCAAATTTTTAAATACACGACTAATAAAAGATTCTTGTGAGATGTAAATATACTGAGAAATGAAAATATACAAAAATTAAGTTTATCGAAGTTATAAAATCGTAATCGGAATTTCAAACTATAACGTAGCGATATTGGTTACTGACAGGGGTGTGGTCAGCAGTTATAAGCTATACATATCACGGTAGTGGCCGTGCCAAGTTGACAAAACGGCCGCCACCGGTAACTTTTTTCTAGAAGTAACTCGAGACACTTTTAAATTTTCTATGTCACTGTTACAAACACAAGCAATATTTGAAAATTACGTTAGTAAAGATTTCACTTGACGTACTTAACTAAACTCACAAATTACTAATTTAAAAAAAAATATAGTTTGGAAAATATAAAAGTTTCGCTCTCTTTTCACACACTGAATCACAAATCATCAAAATTCTAAAGTACTTCTAGCAGATCTTGAAAATGACATTTATTTAAGAAGAAAAGAAAGAAAAAAAGTCTAAAATCAAGAACTTTTTGAAACTTTTTTCGTCTTACATACATTTCCTATTATAGTTGTCATAAAGCACATGAAGTTGTACCACTGAGATTGTGAGTTATACCACTATTATATTGTGAGATTACTTGTTAGCCATGGAAAAATAAATAAATTATTAGAATTTAAGAAAATTAATTTCTCATCATAATGACAGCCAAGTCTAAAAATACAAGTTTTAAATAAAATTAAATCATGTATAGAATGAGTAACTTGACTGTTCTCGGTATATCAAAGCTTTTTACTGCGAAAGTGTTATGATGCATGACTTACTTTATCTTAAACTTTACTTTTTACTTTACGTTAAAACATCATCCCTTTAATCTTAAGGCCTCCCACAGAGCGACGCTGATGGCGGTCGAGTACGTTGGCGCTTCTTATAATATCAAATATAACTACAGAGCTCCGCTGACAATCAACAGCACGTTTCAGCGGTCGCCGACCTACGCGACACATATCAGCGTCGCTCTGTTTTAAGCCTAATAATTTTTGTCACATATGCCTTTTTTAATTTTCTAAATTATAGCAGTCCTTAAAAAACTTAAATTTTATGCATCTTTCCTATTTTGACACATTTATTCATTTTTCAAGACATTGATTGCAATTTAATTATTCTGTCTATTTATCTCTTCATCACTGGCCTGAAAAAAAGACAATATGAACATAAGAAAAAAGAAAAAAGTACGTCGGAACATAATGACTGAAGTTTCGTACCTACGTTCTATAATCACAAGCCTCAATTTCATTTGTTGTTATAGCGGCCATATACATATTACATATTTCATGAAAAATCACCAAAAACATTTTTAAAAAACGAGTATCTTGTATGGGGACCCCCTTTAATATTTATCTTTATTTTTATTATTTATTGTTATAGCGGCCATTACACACGCTGTGATAATTTCAAGTGGCTACCTATTACAGTTCAGACGAAACAGCCCTGTGACAGACGGGCGGATGGACGGACAGCGAAGAATTAGTAATAGAGTTCCAGTTGATACCCTTCGGGTACAGAACCCTAACAACATCCCTTTTTTGCTGTGTATCCTACTATGTGTAATTAACTATAATATATGTCAATAAGTCAAGTGTTTTGCACATTCGTGGATTTGGAGAAGGCTTATGACAGAGTGGTGAGGAATGAGCTGTGGTTAGTACTGTCCGTGTACGGAGTGGACGGCGATTGGATTCGGGCTCTGAAATTTCTGTATAAGGATTAGGGCCTACACAGAATGGTTTGACATGAAAAAGGGGGTCCGACAAGTATGTGTAGCGTCTCCGTGTCTGTTCCTGTTCATGGATAGCTGCCTGAATGAATTGAGAGAGTGAATGTGGGTCGAACATGGGAGAGTTATTTAACAAATGCCTTTTATACGCTGATGATCAAGTAATACTTGCATCGTCGGAGGAAGTGTTCCAAGAGATGGTAACTATTACGAATGGAGCGTTCAAAAAGAAGGGAATGAAAGTTAATGTCAATAAAACAAAAGTGATGGTGTTTGAGAAAGACGAAAGGATGACTGAGTGTAAAATACTGATTGTAGATAAAAGGGCAGCCTGAGTATTTTTCGAAAAGCTAGATTTGCTGTTCATAGAGGAGTTCTTGCTTCAATCTTGATGTATGGAAGTGAGTGTTGGGTATGGCAGAAGAAGCATAAAAGTTAAATTAATGCAGTAGAGATGTGATCACTGAGAAGTATATGCGGGGTTAGTTTGAAAGACATAATAAGGAATAGTGTGATAAGAGAACGGTGTGATATGGAAGAAGATGTAGTGACAAAAATTGAAAAGGGAATGCTGCGGTGGTTTGGTCATTTGGCGAGGATGGATGAAAAAAGACTGACGAAAGAAATTTACTGTGCGGAGGTGAATGGTAGGGTCGGAATTGATCGCCCTAGACGAACTTACAGGAACCAGATTGGGAACATATTAGAAAAGGGTCAAGTCCAGAGTACCCAGAGTATCCGGAGAGCGTATATGAGAAGAGTGATGAGTGTCGATGAAGCGAAAGAAGTATGCCAGGATCGCACTAAGTGGAAATCTGTAGTCTCTGCCTGCCCCAATGGAAAGTAGGCGTGAGTATACGTAACTGTAATAAAGTAACTCTAGAAACTAATTTCACTTTAAAACCTAACATTCAAAGGGTGGATATGTTTGCACAGTAACAACACCATCGCTATCAGTAGGTTAGTATGAAAGATACCTTTTTTCGAATCCAAATTTACTAAGCAACGTCGGCTGATTCCTGGGAACTGAGGTTTTTCGTAAGCCTGAAACTCTACATTTTGACTTCGTGAAACCGTTTCTGTTCAATCCAGATCCAGCTGGCTTGTAGTTAGTTACAATTTTCGGTGGTTGATATGACGATTTCCATCCACCAGATGATTGTGAGGAATCCCATGATTGCTGTAATTAAAAAAATAACTGCACATAAAAAAATTGTAATAATAATCAAATCTGTCTTTGTTTATAATAAGAATAATACCTGGGACATCCCACAGAGCCATCTAGTCCCAAACTAAGCAAAACTTGTATTATGGATACCACACAATTGATTTACATACTTGATTATTCATTATAATATATACATAAATAGATATTTTAAATCCAGACATGGAACAAATAAACATATTCATGCACACAAATATTTGTCCAGGGCGGGAATCGAACCCGCGACCCTTGGCTCCGCAATTAGGGTCTAATAAATAGGGTTAGTATTAATAAATGTTATTAATCTTAAGGTTTTAGACTTAAAACAATGCAAAAAAGGCAGGTTTGGAGAAAAGTGTTCCACAGACCATTTTTGAACTAACGTTTTTTAAAATTTTCATATAGGTAGAATAGGCCTTTAGCCATGTACATATTGTTACGAACACACAGAGTAACGACCGCCATCTAGCGTCAACCAGTAAAACCACTTTATAGAACAAAGACAATACGAAACCCCTACTCAATACTAGATGGCGTTAGAGGAAAGGAATGGTCTCGAAAACCGGGCACGTGCGCGGGGTTTTCTAGAGTCGTCCAGCCTGGTCGATCGCGTTCGCGCGCCTTTTGGAATGATCTGGACCTAGTCTGGGCCAATATAAATAGCCGCAGGAAGGCGAGCGAGTTCAGTTCAGTTTTTGGGCTACTTTCGAGGCGACTTCGAAGCGAAACTAGTGATCAAGAGTGATACAAGTGAAATCTACGACTTGGCTGCGACCTAGGACATCGTGAGTGCTTAATGTTTGGACCTAGTGCTTTGTGTTGGACCTAGTATTAGTGAATAAAGTCTTCAAAAGAGTCAGCAGGTCTTTCTCTCCAGATCCTTCGAACCCTGACACGTAACAATATATATTCTATTTTACCTGATCGCTATATTATAGACATTTATTAAGTGTTACTGGCATTGACTTATATGTACCTAGGGTACTAGACTGTACATACCACTGTATGAAACTCCGCACCAAAAATCGTTCAGATCGCGGTGCTCTGAACGAATTTGAAATAGTCGTTTGTGGACCGCCTATCAGTGTAATTGATTAACATTATTGTGTATTTTGGAAAAATATGTGAGAAAAATGCTTAGCTGTGCCTTTAAAAAGTGCATAAATAACACGCGAAACTTTAAAAAGGCAGATAGGATTACTTGTCACACGTAACTTCATATTTTAATTTGGTTTTCACTAATTTATTTTTTGACAGTTACAAATTTGACGGTTACACATACACACATCAAAAAAGTCTAAGCAACAGATACTATTTCAAATTATTAATCAATTATTATATCATTTCTTACCAAGTAGGTAATACCTATGTGAACTTTTTTGATCTAGAGGACATACTGGCTGGTTGTAAAAAAAATCGAGTATCATTTGTTTTTCTTTTTCACAAATTCAAAAGCGAATGCATTTGTTCGAATTTTATAGCGTTTCAATTTTATGATTTAAATAATAATTTGAAAATGGTTTGAACAAATTTGGATTTTGAGACATTTTTCACGTCATGGAGCGACGTCATTTGAACGCAGATGAAATGCAAAGAGCTGTAGGGATGTTGCAAGCGGGAAGAAGTCAATCTCAGGTATCTCGGTATTTTGGTGTCAACAGAAGCGTTATTTGCCGTCTTCATCAGCGTTACACTAACACGGGAGATCCTGCTGAGCAGCACCCAGGTCAAAGAAGGTGTACGACCACACGGCAAGATCGATACATACAACTGACTGCAAGACGCCAGCCGATGTTAACCGCCCGAGAGATAGGTTTAAGGCTACAAAATTCAAGTGGTGTCGTTGTTAGCTGCCAAACTGTGCGAAATCGACTGCATGAGTAAGGCCTACGAGCACGACGGCCAATTAAGTGCCCACCGATATGTCACGGGAATCACGCTCGTCGAAATGAATGGTGTAGGGAACACATTACATGGACCCGGGGAACAATGGGATAAAATTTTATTTTGCGTTTAGTCTCCATTTGGGTTCAAGCCTGATACTAGAAGGGTAAGAGTGTACCGTCGTCCTGGAAATACTGAAAGACTGAGGTGCGTTCAGGAAGTGCATCCATACAACGGCTCAACAGTTATGGTATGGGCGGGTATCATGAAGAACAGACGAACTGAGCTCGTTTTTGTAAATTACGTTGAGGATGTTCTAAGGCCTTATGTCCGTCCATTCGCACAAACGCTTGGCTCGGATTTCACGATGATGCATGACAATGCGCCTTCGCATACAGCTTTGCACAGACGGGAGTACTTGGCAAGGGAAAACATCCTGGTATTGCCTTGGCCTGCACAATCGCCAGACCTCAACCCCATCGAGCATGCATGGGATATGCTCCAGAGACGTTTTTTAAAGGACTTGGATGGAGAGACAACAACCCAACAACTGATGGACTTACTAAAATTTCATTGGGAGCAACTGCTGCAGGATAACATTAACAATCTAATCGATTCTATGAATAATCGGTGCCAGTAAGTTCTCCATAACAGAGGAGGCCACACTTTGTATTAATTTATGCAATTTTTGTACAACCATTTAATTTTAGTTTAAGTTTAGTTGATTAGGCACCTTACTTTGTACTACGTACATACAGTACTTACTCATAATTATTGTTAATTAAGATTATTAAAAAATAAATATAAAAAAACAATTGTGGTTTAATATCAAAAAAGCATTAAAAAATAAAATAATATAAATAAGAAAATACTAAGGATTGAATGTGAAAACACATTGTAAAATTGAAATTTGTATGTGTTGCTTAGACTTTTTTGATGTGTGTAAATTGAATTAGTTGGTAAGCATAACGATAAAACTCATTTCATCTGTTTTCAATTTATTACATTGCTCCCGTTTCGCTATCTCGTTCAGCGCAGCGGTTCCTATACAAATTTTTTATAATAAAGACAAAAATGCAATATTTGTAGGTTGAGTGCTTGGCCGCAGTCATGAATACAGTGGAAGTAGAACAGTAGCGGAAACAAATGACAGCTCCATACAAATACATACAATCTTTCTTACTGTTGCCGCCCCGCTTCCGCTGTGTTCGAGCCATGGCCTCCTCGATCGCAATCAAAACTCAGATGGAAGTATTCGTCAAAACAAATCATATGACCCCAAACATGAGATAGCTACTGTACACCGTTGAAGAGTTCCAACTGCATGCGATTTCCATCATCAGATCAGCTCTAGATCACCATAATCTTTTATTTACATTGGAACTGCACCTATGTGCCAACTTTTATGAACCCTTAGGACGCATCTGTACCAGCGAAGCTTTTACTCGAATATGACCCAGGCGTGTGGGGTACATACATTGTACTAGCGTTTCTACATGGTGAGGGTATATTTTGGAGCCGGCCTAGGATCTTCTTATGATAAATATTATTTAGAACAAAGTTAAAAGTTAGCAGTTAATGGTGATACTTTATGATTTGCCATTTTATTATAATATTCAAAAAACTTAGGATGGGCGTGCTTTAGACTTCGACAAAACGGAAGTTCTAACGTACGGGGCAATTTTTATTTATGATCAATATTGCAATTACGCGTCAAACAGGTTAAAATCGGTTAGCAGAAAGTGTGTGAAAGTCAAATAAACGGGATTTCCCTCAGTGCTCTAATTTTCAACCTTTAGAGGTGAAATATTTTCTTCAAATTTAAATGGGCCAACTGCGAGATATAGTCTATTAAATAAAAGAATAATCAATGAAACCAGTTTACAATCGGCGAAAATGTCAAGCAACATTATACACAAAGAAAAAACAAAAAAAAAACAACTGGATTGAGAATCTCTTGCTTTTTGAAATTGGTTAAAAAGATTAACCCCTATCATCACATTGTTAATAAAGCAATATTCAAACAAATAGAATGAGCAAAACTCTACAGCACACAAAGAAAAGTTAAAGCTTTTTTATTTAAATAGACCTTTACAAGCAATTCTTAATCATCAAAGCTACTTGTGAACGATGGACTGTGTTAAAAAACAATAAATCTTTAAAGTGAAAAATGGTGCAGTGTTCCATACATTTCTTTGTGCTCGTGTACCAAATAGCTAACTCGGGAGGCACTCCCGAGTTATAATTGTAAGTGTTTTATTGTTTATAAGAAAACTATTATTTCTTATGTACATTGTTTACATAAAGTATATGATTGTAAATAAAGTTTATTCTTTTTCTTCCTTCAGTTTGTACAAGAAAGAGATGGGGATATAGGCTGCACTATTAGAAAGGGACGCGCAGCGTGTGAAAGGGACAGGTGTAACGCCGTACCGGTGCCATATTGCGCAATACGGAGGGGCTATATGAATTGTAAACCAGCGCTGAACCAACTAGTCAATGGCAGCCAGGCCACAAAAAAACATGCGGGGCGGTGCACCCAGTGGGAAGTGAACATCAGATCAACGTTTCATTTATACAGTTCGCTTACAGGGGATCTGCCGGGATTTCGAGAGTTGAAGATCATAACTTCATGTTCGAGGCTCATACTACTATTTTTACTAAAAAGAACGACTAAGAAACTTAATAAGTTATTGTTTTCATAATAATACAGATATAACAGTAAGATGACGCTAATAATAAAACTTAAAGCGCCAATAAACATATTTTCAATAACCAAACTCTACACTAATATCGTCATGGATGATGGCTAGATTTGAAATAAATGCAAAATGTAACAGATGAATTATTTTTCTTTTATGAATTATCACTGATTGAAAATTCTAGACTAAATTTTTTTTTTTGAATATTCCTCAATAGCGACATTTCCTTATTTTGTTGTTTATAGTACTTAAGATAATAAAATATAAACAGTCAAAAAAAAATACCTGAGAACTTTCTGGTGTTACAAAATTCTCCATTTGATGTGTATTTTCTACAAATAAATCATCAGTCACTGTTAGACTTTCACTAATATTCCCATGTTCTAAAATTTCCACTATTAAATGTTTTTCAATTTTCGTGTCAGCGACTGCTGGAACTTTGTCAAAGTTAATTTTCGTAGGTGAATTCTCCTTTTGAGATGTCCATATGTCATTAGGAGTAACTTGTTCAATTACTTCTTGTGAATTTAACTTTGCATTTAAGGTCTCCTGAGCTCTTATTTTAAATGGATTTCTAGTTACATATGAACTTTCTAGTTTATTTTTATCACCAATATTCTTATCAATAGTATTCGATGTTTGTATAGAAACGTCGCTTTCTACTGACAAATCTGTACTTTGAGTATTATTCTCCGTTAAACTACTTTCAGATGAATTGAAAAATTTGCTTTCGACAACATCATCACCTAATACAGTTCTGGGAAACTTGCTTAGTTTTTCCATCACAATATATGTTGATTTTCTAAACGATTTACGTTTTATTTGAGATTTGCTTTCTAAAATTGGCGACTTTTGCTGCGGTTTCAAGTCTTGTGTCAAATCTTTTGTTATGCTATCTTCAGAATAAGCTATGTCATGATCGTTCAAAGGTTCTTGAGAGTTCAGAGTGTCAGCTGGAAAAGGATTCTTTGTTTTGATACTGCTGCTCGCACTTGATATTTCTATATCTTCAATTTTCTGCTTTTTGCTTAGAGATTCTTGTGGACAGTACATCTGTCTCAAAGAATCTATACTTAAACTGCAATTAAATAAATAATAATCATAGTATATTATCAATCAAATGACATGCTACCATCTTGTAGCTTGTCTGCCTAACTGTCGTCGGTTAGAATGTTTAATTGGTGTTAACTATCAACAGATTATAATGATCCAAAGAAGGATAAATATTGTAGGTATTATTTGTACTAGACAACCAAACAAACTAGTAAGATGCATCACGTTAATAACAAACAGCATTTCGATCAGATTCACATGTTGTGTTTATGATGATTTAGTTGCCCATCTTTCTTTTCTATTGATACTTTTTCTCTTAGGCTCAAAATATTTTTACCTTGTTATAGCTGAAATATACACTATAATAGATAGAAGTTACATTTTGTTTGTCTATTATTAAATTTAATTAAATTTACTTTATTACTGATCATATAAAATATTGTAAGTAGAACATATTATAGTATGTAATAATATGCATTTAATAAATATATTACCAAAAAAGATACTGAAATGAGAAAAACAAGCCCTTTAATATCGTCATATTAAAAAATATTTAAATAAGTATAAAAAATTTAAAAAAAATTTATATTTAAATTATAGAAACGCGAGAAGTGGAATACCGGCATCACGTAGCTGCACGCATTAAACTTTATCGATTATTTTTCCTTACTTCGGCTTACGGAAATCGTCAGATTATATATTATTCGTGAACGTTGAATTGTTGCCCACTTCTTATCGTCAATCGAAAATTGTCAGATTAGTGGAATATACATTTTTTAGCATTTCTCTGTTTGTATTATATAATTTGTACCTTTATAGTTCATAAGATATAATTTGTTAACATAATGAGCTTGCGTTTAAGCGCTTGAGAAAAAATTAAGCCTGAAAAAATAAGTTAGAGCAAAAATAATAATAATAATAAAAAATAAAACTAATCCAATAATCCACCCCTCGTCGCCCCGACGCAAATGTGCCCATGACGCTCATCGCATTGCGGCGCTGAATTGCAATGGCAATTCTTTGCACCAGGAAGGAACCGGAACGGGGGTCGAGTCCCCTTTCTTTTAGACGACGGCCGATGCTCGCGACTAAACGTTTGGCTTCAATCCCTCAATATTTAAATTGACATGCGTTTTTGTGCCATCTGGCGGTGAGTAGCTTTAAAATGCGTTATATAACAGTACCTACGGAGTCCTGAGGGCTCGAGCCTAACTCGCACTTGTTTGATTTGCAGACGCCATATTTAAATATTATATGCCCTATGTCACTCCCATAAATAAGACTAATCTAACGACACCTAATATGTTAAAATCCATGAATCTGTTTATGCTACAGAATGTAAAAGTCATAGAGTAAATTAATTTGTCAGCAGCGTTTGGTTTTAATAGAGTCATAAATGTCACTCCACAGTATCGAAATGACATTACGCAATTTTGCGGGGCGCGCAGGGATTTCATGGGGATGGAGACCGGTGCGCGGGGACCTTGCGCACTGAACCTCGAACTAAAACTCGCCATATTGCATTAGCTGGCTATAGTATGAGTGGTTAGACGGTATAGAGGGCTTCTAGTCAATTCGCACTTTTATGGTAAAAGGTAAAAGTGCATATTTTTAAAATATAATATAATAGTTTATGTAGTTACCTACCACCAATAGTAATTATCTTACCTCTCATCCTGTGTCTCTGGTACATATCTACTGACTAGATTAACCACCTTTTTCTTAGGTCTAACTGTACATGTCAATAATATTGGGTCCACTTTCTTGGGAGCCTTTTTCTGCCAAGGAAAAGACTCAGTCAAATAATCCTTAAAACTACTACTCCATATACTCGGATAGGGCGAGATGCCTGATTGTTTCCAACTCTCTGTTTTGATATTATCAACCTGTAATTAATTAATTTTATCTCATGGTTTAATTTGTTTTATTCTTTTTATTACATTTCAAAATATCTTGAACGCCACATCGTCGGGCAAGAGATGTGGACAAATAAATCAAAATACCACCTCGAAATCAAGAATTCCAAAGTAATAAGTAGTCCTATTATAACTTTGATAATTAAATTATAATAAAATTGTAGTTACCATTGCATTTTTGTCTGGGTGCCAATTGTCCATTTTTTTCAATGTAAAAGGATCCAAATTTCCTAATGCTAGTTGAAATGCCATTTTTGGATCCAATTTATCACCAGCATTACTGCACAAAGCAACTTCTATATCTGAAAAAAAAAATGTTTTATGTTTACCACTAACAACAGTCATATTTCACTCGATTTCTATTGACTAAATTTATGGCTGCAGCCACATTAGTTCACAGTCAACAGCTTATTTATCAATCATATTTCAGCCAATTCAGCCAAGCACATTACGCAACACAGAGAGTCAAACAGAACAACATCAGCCAGCCAATCACATTACGCCACATAGAGAGTCAATCAGACGAACTCATACGTCACATGATTAGCCATGGCTACTGGTAAGCCGTTGGCTGTGTAAGCCCTTGTGGCCGCAGTGTAACAATTTTAACTACCTATTGCTGTCATAATAACTTGAGGGTTGGGTTTATTATCAAGCTACCTCATTAGCGAGTGGCTGAGGGTCATTAGGCATAGGAGGTGGATCTCCTTGAAATTTTGCAACAACTACCCGAAAACCTTTTGATTACTTCAAAATTCAGCCAAGACAAATGGGTGGTCCATCATTTCAAATTTGTAGGTAAGTAGACCAGTGTCGATACCGTCCAAAATGATAAAAAACGAAAAAAAATTAAAGTAGGATGAAACCTATTGGAAAAGGAAGAGAATACCACTAAAATGAAAGGAAAAATAAATTACGGGCGATCTGAGGTTGGGAAGGGGTAGGGGGTGGGTTTTTAAGGGTAAAAATCGGTAAATCTCAATTTCCGGCAAAACTACAAGTCCTATCTGTTGAATAAACAGGCAATGTAATTTTATTAATTATTTTATTGAAAATAATCAACATTAAAATAAAATGGTGGTGTTCACTTATTGAAGTTTTTGTCACACACAGAAAAGAAACGAAATGTTGCCACAGGCAATAATTAAAAATAATTAAATAAAATGTTACTATTCTAATGTTATGTTCAGTACCTATTTTAGGACTGAACATAAGTTGACGAGCCAGAAATGAGCCAGGGAACAAATAATTTTATAAACTTAATTACAAAAAATAAAATTTAAATTTAATTTCTATTCATATCATCCCTTAGTGGGAGTGGACACAATTTAGTATAGGAACGAATAAAAGTTTTGTTCCTAGGACCCACTCTCACTTCAGCCACTCTGACATATGGTTGTCTGGTCCAGGGTACGTTCTTACAATTCGTCCCATGGGCCAATAAAATGGAGATACATCATTTTGTTTTATAATAACTAGATCTCCTTCCTTAAGATCTACATTATCATGCTTCCACTTAGGTCTATTTTGAAGCATTGTCAAGTAATCTTTAGACCATAACTTCCAAAATTCTTGTTTCATTTTAGTGCAAATATCCCAAAACTTTAATCTATTGATATACCTTTCTGACAAATCAAGCTCAGGATAGCTAGTTATTGGAGCACCAATGAGAAAATGAGCTGGTGTAAGATAAGTTAAGTCAGAAATGTCTCTACTAAGTGGGAGCAATGGTCGGGAATTTAAAATTCCCTCAATTTGTGTTATAACAGTATATAATTCTTCAAAAGTTAATACCGTGCTTCCAACTACTCTTTTGATATGATACTTTATACTTTTAACTCCTGCTTCCCATAATCCCCCAAATTCAGGTGAGTAGCTAGGAATGAATTTGAATTTAATTAAGTTAGTTGAACAGAAATTCTCAACTGAGTCTATATGTGATTTAGAACAATGTAAATTATAGAGTTCTTTCAAGTGATTGGAAGCGCCCTTAAAAGTCTTAGCATTATCACAATAGATACATGTGGGCATTCCACGTCTAGAAATAAATCGCTGGAGGCAAGCCAAAAATGCTGCAGTGGTCATATCACTCACAAGTTCAGCGTGAACTGCTTTTGTTGCAAAACATACAAAAAGCGCTATATAACATTTCTTGTGAAGTGGTTTTCTAATACGAGCAACTTTGATTTCAAATGGACCGCAAAAGTCAACACCAGTTATCTGAAAAGGTCTAGACTGTGTTATACGCTGAGACGGCAAGGAGCCCATCAACTGCTTTGCAGCCACAGCTTTATTACGGAAACATTTGATACACTTGTGCACAACCTTTTTAACTTCTCTAATTCCATTCAATAACCAATATTTTTGTGATAGCGAACTTAAGACCAATTTTGCACCAGCATGCAGAAGCCGCATATGCTCTTTTCTTATTAAAATGTGAGTAATATAGTTAGATCTAGGCAAAATAATTGGGTGTTTTTTATCATAAGATAAGTTTGCTGCGTTTTGTAAACGCCCACCTACACGTAAAATATTGTTTTTATCTAAGAAAGGGTTTAAGCCACTAAGATTGGTTTTGATTTGTTTATTTTTTAGTAACAAATTTATTTCTTTAGAAAAGGCTTCTTTTTGTACATATCTCAAAATTATTACATTTGAGTTTTCAAGTTCAATAGGTGTCAAATTGCCTAATATTTTACTATTGGGATTTAAAATATTATTTCGAAAACGTAAAATCAAAGCAATTATTCTTTGTAGCTTATCAAATTCAGAGTACCTTTTAAAAATGTTATTAGAATCTGAATCAAGCTGCTCTGTGCCTACATTGGTTGACAATCCAGAAAAAGTTTCTTGAGACACTTTAGAAGAAAATTCACATTTACAGAAAATATCATGTTCAAAATTATTATCTATTAAATAAGTAGGACCATGCCACCATAACAAGTTGGCCTGTAACTTATGAGGTGCATATCCTCTAGAAAGCAAATCAGCAGGATTATCTTCACTCTTTACATAAGACCATTGGAAGTCTTTAGTGAGACCTTGTATAATTTTGACTCTATTGGAGACATAGACTCCATGGGTTTTTGTAGATTTGAGCCAGCTTAACACTACTTGTGAGTCGCTATATAAAATTACTTTTAAAGTGGGATATCTCTCTTTTAGAACTTTAAAAATTCTAGACGAAAGTTGTGTAAGAAGAACTGCTGCATTAAGTTCGAGGTTAGGAATAGTGAGTGTTTTATTTAAAGGTGCCACGCGAGACTTTGAACATACTAGGTTTACCTCAACCTGACCATCGCTACGTATGATTCTCAAATACATACAGCATCCTAGAGCACTAAAGGAGGCATCACAGTAACCTATGAGCTCTACTAAAGTTCTATCCCTCGAGAAACCAATGCCACGAGGAACTTGAATAGTTCCAGTTTGGCTAAGATCTTTCATGAAATGTTGCCACTTGTGTAGCTGATTGGGGGGCAATATAGTGTCCCAGTCTATTTTCAGATTCCACAGTTCTTGCATAAATAACTTGGCTTTAACTATTATAGGACCAATAAGTCCAAGTGGATCATACATTTTTCCTATAAAACTTAATATAGTTCTTTTAGTTTTTAGGTTTTCATCAGTCATCGGACATTGAAACAGGAGTGAATCGGTAAGTACATTGTATTTTACACCTAGTGTTTTTATTATGTTATCTTTATTTAAATCAATTTGTTCAAAATATTTTTTATTGTCAGGTATATCATGCAGGGATTCTACAGAATTTGAGCACCATTTGTGCAAATTAAAACTGCCTAACTTCATGAGTTCTATAAGTTCTTTTTTCAGGTTTTGCAATTGATCTACAGAGTCAGCACCACAGATGACATCGTCAACGTAAGTATGCAACTGAATAGCCTCTGCAGCCAACGGATACCTTTTTTGATACAAGTGAGCAAGTTCAATAAGACACCTTGTGCTTAAAAATGTTGAAGCCTTAAGACCGTATGTTACAGTCTGTAGCTGCAAGCAGACAATAGGCTTTCTCGGATTGTCTCTCCACAAAATATTCTGTAATGGCCTAAAATTTTCATTGATGAAACACATTCTAAACATTTTTTCAATATCACATATAAGTGTGTAGAGGTAAGTACGAAAACATATAAGTATATCAAACAAGTCACTTTGGACTATAGGTCCATTCAACATAACATCATTAATTGAAAGACCATTTTTTGATTTCATGTTGCCTGAAAAAACAACACGCAATTTTGTCGTCTTACTACTTTCATTCAGCACAGCGTGATGTGAAAGAAAATAAACTGGACCGTTATACACATCATACTAGAGATGAACCGGATATCCGGTAACTATCCGGTATCCGGCCTATCCGGCCGCCATAATACTATCCGGCCGAATACCGGATAGCTACTAAAATAATAATAAACTATATAAATAACTAATAAAAAAAAAACTGGATAAAAGAAACATATTTTTGAGTAATTATTTGCTTTATTTAGTTAGTCTTAATATCACTTAGCTTAAATATAATTAGTTTTAGTTTTAAATTTTTAATCACACAATAGTAAATTAATGTAATACAAAGAAAATGAGTGAATTAGTACTCATACTGCACTAAAGGCAAATTATGGTGAATAAATACTAATTTCTCTGCATTGAGAGGTAGCAGGCGGTTGCGTTTCTCTTTATAAATAAGGCCAGCTTCAGAAAAAAATCTTTCGCTATACACACTGCTCCAAGGTGCAGAAAGGTCGAACCGAGTCCACCCGAACGTTCGCGCGCTGCCTACGCAAACGGCTTAGTTTCGCCGGATATCCGGCGGCCGGATATCCGGCTATCCGGCCACATGGTTGGCCGAATATCCGGTATCCGGTATCCGGCCAAACTGCTATCCGTTTCATCTCTACATCATACACACCAATATCAACAATTTTGGCATGTCCCAGTTTGACATATTCATCAATGAAAGCTTTATATTTTGAAAAATATTCAAGATTAGATTGAAATCTTCTTTCTAATCCATAAAATCGTTGCAAAGCAAGAGAAAAAGAATCACCAATATTTAGTTCATCTAAAGAACAATTTAAAGGAATGTCAACTGAGAATCTGTTATTTTCATATTTAACAGAGTTTTTAAAACATTGTTCAGCCCTTTGAAACTCTAAGGATTGACTGTTTTTAACTTCAGGCAATTTCTCTGACAACCAAAATTGTTCCATGATATTTTCAAGGTTATTCTGATTTTCTTTAATAATAAAATTTGAAACTAAACTAACAGTACTTACATAGGATTGAAGTTCGCAATTAACTGAACCAGCTACAATATAGCCATACAATGTATTTTGTAGTACAAGACCATTTTCTAGTCTCACATGTCCATCTAATAAAATTTTGAAGTAAAAATCAGCACCTAACAAAATTGAAATTTCAGACGGTATTTTAAAATCTGTATCTGCAAGCACAATATTATTAGGAATTACAATACTTTTCATGTCTATATAATTTTGAGGTAAGTTACTAGTGATACAATCAACAATGTAACACTTCGCTACAAACTTAATATTATAAACTGATGAGGGTAACATTATGTTAACATACTCATTTATTTTATTACTATTATTGCCAAGCCCTATAATATTTGTAGTCTGAGACATAGGCTGCAAACTTAATTGGTCAACAAGAGAATGTTTTATAACAGACGCTTGGCTTCCACTATCGAGCAGAGCCTTTGCATATATTTTATGATCATTTTTGTCAATGAAATTTACCTGTATTGTAGGTAATAGTACATTGGTACAAGAGTTTCTATTGAAATGTAAGGCAGTATTGACCGGCACTTCATTTGATTTTACCTCATGCAAAAGAGTATTATGGTTCTCTTTACAATCTTTACATTTAAATGTGAACTTGCATTTATCAGAATGAGATCTAAGGCATGTAGTGCATAACTTTTTAGCATCTACAAACTTTATTCGGTCTCCAACTGGAGCCGTCTTGAATTTTGGACAAGCAAATAACAGGTGATTATTATTGCAAAATGAGCAAATATTATGTTTTTGATTTGGTTTTGCTGCCATATTTATAACTTTATTGTAATAATTCGATTTAGATTTACCATAATTATCAACATTATTTTTGAGAGGAGGGCTGTCCTCTAAAGCAATTGCCCTTTTTTCTAAATATGACAGAAATTCATCAAGAGTAGGTAACGTGTCTGGGGAATTTCTATCTAAATGGTAAGCTCGGTTGGTATAGGCATCAAGTTTGCGTAACAATATGGATATCAATAGCATATCCCACTGTTCAATCGGTTGCTCTAAATTTTTCAAAGCATGAATTTGTTGACGAATATCTGATACAAATGATCTAATTGCTGATGCAGTACCTTTGTGCATTTGAGGCAAATCCAAAAGAATATTTATGTGATTAGACACAAGCCGCACCTTATTATCAAAACGTTTTTGTAACAATAATAATGCTTGTTGGTAAGACTCATTCACAATTGGTAAATTAATAATTACAGCCAAAGCATCACCAGTAAGATATTTCCTTAAATAACATAATTTTTGTACATCTGATAACAATTTATTTTTCTCAATCACGGCATTGAATAAGTCCATGAATGGTTTGAAATTTGTAAAATCTTTGCCATCAAAAGAAGTTATTTCCAAATTAGGAAGTTTAGAACTAGAAACATTTGTGTATTCTGACGTTACATTCCCTACTTTTAGTTTCATGGCCTCTTTCAATTTGGACAAGATGGAGAAATATCTATCCTCAACTTCAGAAATACACTCAGTGTCAGAGTCATCTATCGATAAGATATCAAGATTGATCTCCTCGTAATCTGCAAATGTACTCACAAGTTTGTCCATCCTCGCTTTGAGCATTTCAGTACCCGCCAATGCAAAGGCATTAGAATCATTCACAAAGGTTTCAATACGTGTAATAGCACTTTTGAATTGGCCACGCTTCAAACGTAAACGCTTTAATTCTGCATCCATCTTCAACATGTAGTGATATTTGGCATTTCTGTAGGAGTTTTCCTTTTTATCTTTGAAAATATTATTATTAAATAAATAAATGAGAAATAAATATATGTTACGATTCGGATAACTGTTTGGCGAACAAAACCCGAGGGCCTCAGCACTTGTGTATGCCGCTGTGCAATATTTTTTATCACTTTCGTATGCAAAAACAATAAAATTATATTTATTCCGCACTTCGTTGAGTAGGTTTGTTTACTTCCGTTTTGACAGTAAACACTGTCAGCTGACAAGTGACGTGCCGATTGACATTTGACAATCTCCGTCAAAGCCAAAGCTGCCAACACAATGATTAAAACGACGACAACGCCCTCTTTTGAGTGCATTCGGTATTCAAAATTGCTCAATTATTTTGAAAATATCCAAAAAATGGAGTCTTGAAAAAAAATGACGATCGAGATCGATTCTTTCCATTATTGTGCAAAGCTTCGAATTTCATAGGATTCGTACTTTGATCTTCACAGCAGGCGAAAAATATGCCTGGGCACTTCGATCATGGGCGAAATGCACCAGAGACCAAATCTTCGACTGTAAAACTCGCAACCCGCGACCATGCGACCATCCGGCGACTGGATATAGCCTGTCTCTTCAAAATGGATCACTCGCGATACTTTTTAGTTCACTGATTTTTTCAGGATCGAAGGACTACAATTGCACTGTTGAATAAACAGGCAATGTAATTTTATTAATTATTTTATTGAAAATAATCAACATTAAAATAAAATGGTGGTGTTCACTTATTGAAGTTTTTGTCACACACAGAAAAGAAACGAAATGTTGCCACAGGCAATAATTAAAAATAATTAAATAAAATGTTACTATTCTAATGTTATGTTCAGTACCTATTTTAGGACTGAACACTATCGAAAAAAGTTAAATTAATAAAAAAATAAAAAAAATTAATTCTTGTAAAGTAACTTAGCCTGCACGTGTATTTATATGAACGATGTTATTCACTGTACTGTTTCTTGAATACTGGCTAACGGTTTTTACAGCTGCTACGAAATAACAGGTAGTAAGGCCCAGACCCTCCAAGCCCCTTCCCCACTTCTCTATGAAATACCTTTTGATGGGCTACAATTTTCCGAAGGTCACTCAGGTATATAGGTATAATTTTAAAATGGCAATAAATAAGCATTTACGCATATAATTTAAAGAAAATTCGACAAATTTCTCAAAATTTTGTAGATGTCATATTAAATATTAACCTTATTAACTTATTTAGTTGTTAATTATAGTAGTACATTTGAACTTGCAATTTTTTGTTTATTAATCTAACATGGAACCTAACGTTTTTCGAGTAATTAAAGTAAAAATTTTAATGAATACCTCAAAATTGTACATAGAGATTAAAAAAAAATTTAGAATTTTAGTATTTTTCGTTTTTTTGCATTTTCTGAAAAATTTTACCATTGTAATGTATATTTTTTTTTACACCATCTGAAAATAGAGATTTCAACGAACAAAAAGCTCACCGACTTTTTTGAAAAATCAGATATTTTGACGTGAGAATTTTCGATTGAAAATTAGGGTGCTTTTTCGATATCGAAATCAAAATAGGGTGAAAAAATTAATATTTTAAATCTTCAAAATTCCAGTGTGTTTGGGACATAAAGAGGTAAGTTTTCACCAAATATCATGAAAAAAAAATTTTTTTTTGTAAAAGATAAAAATCAAAAATCAAAAAAGTGGTTTTTTGGATTTTTCACATGAATTTTGAGGTTATGGAGAAAAAGTGTAGATACAAAAGTTGTAGATCTTTTTATTATCTACAACTTTTCCATTTAACTTTTTTCGATAGGACTTGTAGTTTTGCCGGAAATCGAGATTTACCGATTTTTACCCTTAAAAACCCACCCCCTACCCCTTCCCAACCTCAGATCGCCCGTAATTTATTTTTCCTTTCATTTAAGTGGTATTACCTTCCTTTTCCAATAGGTTTCATCCTACTTTAATTTTTTTTCGTTTCTAAAAATATCGACCCTGGTTTAAAGGTGAAATTTGCTTATATATATCTATGCAAGGAGCGAAGCAGAGCGATGAACTACCCAGAAATCTTTTGGTCAGTTTATTTGGCAAGATAGGATGTTCCATGGTGATGGATGGTCTACAGTTTAATTCATATGAAAAATTACTTTTGCATTTTCTCCGAATATGAGTTACCTTCTCCTGCCCCCCCCCCTCCTTGTAGGGGGTTCACTTAATCCTCCTCCTATCCCTCTCTCTTTCCCCTTCCGAAAGAAGCATGATACTAATCTTTACCCATTACTTGTAGCAATAATTAAAGAGCTTTTGTATTGTGGCACCTGACATAGCCCTCAGTTGAAAAGGGAGTTAAAGATAAATGAAGCTTCATTGCGAGTAAGCAAACAAACACAGAAAAAATTACTAATTTTTAACCTTTCGATCCCAATTTTCCTAATTTTCAATATGTTTAAGCTACATTAAATTAAAATTATTATAAAATGTACACGAAAGATTTTCAAAATGTTTTTACCTTCATCGTCTGGTTCAGTGAGTCTCACCATCTCTCTGGTTATAGGATCAAATACGTACTGATGCTTAAACGTTGCTTCAGCTTTGAGAAAATTTTCCCTATACTCATCTGTTACAACCATCTGAGCTTTACTGAAGAAACTGGGTAATTTCTTCAATGCCTGTAATGAAATACACCAACATCGTAAACAATATTCTACTAATGAATTTCATTATAAATTGTTTTAGTAATTTTAGAAAAATTAAAATAAAAATTCATTAAATATAAAAAAGGTTTTTTTTAACATTTCATATTACATTAAATGGTGTACATTTCTTTTTTTAGTATGGATACACAGTATCTGGCCAGGTTTAAATATAAACGTGCTGGTGATTGCTAAACATGACAAGAAAAATCGTGGCCCCGCCGCGCAGCATGGGCGCGCTACGCGGCAACGGCAATTCATTGCGGCATCCAGGGTGCCAGGAAGCAGTGAGAGGGAAAGGTTGTGGTCAGTCGCTGTACGCTGTCTGCGTTACAAACTACTACCCTGTGGCACTCGGTCCAGTATGTATGAATTTTTCGCGATTTTACTACTTTTATGTGATGATGAGGGCGAAACCGTGGGCAGAATGTTGTGAGATAAAATATCAAAAATTTCTTTGTTTTTAATTACCTCACTTTCAAATTTCTTTCTTTTTCATCTGTTACTTCACACTTTGTTATCTTTAAAAAATGTTGATTATGAATAAAAGTGAATGCACAAAATTTCTTTTTAGTTTTTTGTAACGCAGGTAGTGTATAAGGTAAATAAATGTAAACCTGGTCCACAACTCTATTTAGCCTTTTTCTTCAGGTGGGTTTATTAAAAGTGATCCAGTCCTGGAGGATACAGATTGGAGTGGATAGAAACTAAAGTAAATGCATGTAAAAAATGGAGGGACAAAGTGAACTCAAACGCACACATGATAACATTAAATAACAACTCACAACAATAAAACCGACCAATCAGCTCATACTTACTACTAATACTACAATTTTTTTTCAATATTTGAAAAAAAAAAAATTCAATATTTCAACAGTGTAATCGATTGAACGTAATTCTTTAATCTAGATAGTTTATATGCCCAATAAAAATAATACTAGTTTAGAATACAATTACAGTTTAAAGTAGTCAATTTAAAAAAATTACTTACATTAGCAATGTCAGAATCCACAGTAGTAGTGATAAAAGTTCTAGCTTTAGCCAAACCTATACCAGGCAACGATGCAACATAATCACAACCAGACATAATACACATCTGTCTGAATTTATCGAAAGTATACCTTTCTATTGGGCATTTCATTACTAAAGGCAACTTAGCTGTTTCTACTAAAGTCCCAGTGCCGTCTAAGTCCATTTTAAATAAAATCTGAAACATTGAGACATAATTTTTAATAATAATAATAATAACACACACAATCACAACAACGTCTAGGTCCCAAACTAAGCATTAGCTTGTATTTTGGGTACCAAGCGAAGACACCACATACATATAACAACCAAGAGCCGGTGCCAGTATTAATATTCAGCATATAAATACTGACCCGACCTGGGATTCGAACCCGGGACCTAAAGCTTCGCAGGCAGGGTCGCTGCCCACTAGGCTAAGCGGTCGTCAGTATAGTTTCAGTATCAGTAAGTTTATGATTTTAAAAAAATATCAAAATAAGAAATAATTACATAAAATAATAATGTCACTTGGAAAATGAAAATGCTGAAATATATGTTATAAAAGAAAACGTAAATTTTATATTCTGACTAGCGACCGCCCGCAGCTTCGCTTGCGTAGACTACAAATTCCTGTTATAGGTACTATTAACGTTCGAGATGGTTTATACGTACTTTTTGCTGGAACCAATTTTGGTCACACCCATTCAAACTTTCAATCTTCATTCCCCTCCCACCTTTTAAAAAACCGATACAATTTTTCATCTCCCGTTTCCCACTCTTAAAATGTGAAAATCTAAAAACCCTGAAACACGTCATTATTTAAGTCCCTCCATTCCCATCCTTAAATTTGAAATTTCTAAAAAAGTCTTTCTTAACTTTATAATGCTCACGTTATAAAATAAACTTATGTTCCAAATTTAAGCTTCCTAGACTTAGTACTTTCGGCTGTACGTTGCTAGATCAGTGAGGACAAACGACAGACAGATAGACTGACAGACAAACACAAAAAGTAGCTTATGACACTCTTTACAACCTTCTTTCACGTCTGCAAAGTTTCATTAAAATCTGTTCAGCCGTATTGGAAATTAGCTCGAATAGATAAAATTGAATTGAATAGACGTACAGACAAACAGACGGATAAAAAGTAGCTAATGTCAAATATCTTGACAACCTTCTTTCCCGTCTGCAAAGTTTCCTTAAAATCTGTTTAGCCGTTTTGGAGATTAGCTCAAATAGACAGATACACGTACAGACAGACAGACAGACGGACAAAAAGCAACATTTGTTAGTTTTAACGACCTTCTTTTCATATTCATTGATGTTTCATTTAAATAGGTTTAGACATATGGACATACAGACAGACATACAAAAAGTTCTGTATGTCACATATGGAAAGGGTGTAGTCAAAAGATTACATCCTGTTATATGTGTAAAGTTTCATCAAAATCGGTTAAGCCGTTTTGGCCGAAGCCGATTTGCTCGAAAAGACAGACAGTTCGTTTTCATGTATATAGCCTATAACTCTCCGCTAGAATCAGGCTATCAAAGGCAAAATGAATTTTTCAAATCTGACTGGTAGTTTCAGAGATTAACAAATTCAAACAAACAAACGAACGAACCAAGCAACCAACCAACCAACAAACAAACAGACAAACAATCAATCAATCAATCAATCAATCATTCAATCAATCATCAAATCAATCAGCGCGCGCGACGGAAGCTCTCAAAAGGAATAATTTTTCCCGTTTTTGCAACATTTTTCATTTATGGTCCACTCCTATTAGTCGTAGCGTGATGTAGTATAGCCTATAGCCTTCCTCGATAAATGGACTATCCAACACAAAAATAATTTTTCAATTTGAACCAGTAGTTCCTGAGATTTGCGCGTTTAAACAAACAAACGAACGAATGAACGAACGAACAAACCAACCAACCAACCAACCAACAAACAAAGAAACAAACAAACAATCAATCAATCAATCAAACAATCAATCAATCAATCTATCTATCAAACAAACAAACTCTTTAGCTTTATAACAAGTATTTCTATTATATAGATTAATAGATTATAAGATAATAAGAAAATAAGATATTACTAAAAACCGTATCAAAGTATATTGGTTTGGAAGTAAAAAGGTAACGAACAGAGGCAGACAGCGAATTTATTTTCTCCCGCTATAGTTTATAAATTTCAATAAAAACTGTTAAGATATTAATTTAAATTGTATGATGGAAAGGGCAATTATAATATGCATGAAATGCTTAAGACAACTAACGTATTTAATTTGATAAGGATTAATATCACGTTTAAAAAACATCTTCGCAAATAGTACCTACATTATGTTGAACAAATTTGATTGTCATAAAAAAAGTTATAGTAAGTTAACCCTAAAAGATACACATATGCTGTCGCGGACTTTTGGTTAGAACTTATAAAGGGGTACAATTCCGTAACACATGATTTTTGCTTAACATCAACCGATTACGCAGCGCGCGCGACGGAAGCTCTCAAAAGGAATAATTTTTCCCGTTTTTGCAAAATTTTTCATTGATGCTCCACTCCTATTGGTCGTAGCGTGATATAGTATAGCCTATAGCCTTCCTCGATAAATGGACTATCCAACAAAAAAATAATTTTTCAATTCGAACCAGTAGTTCCTGAGATTTGCGCGTTCAAACAAACAAACAAACAAACTCTTCAGCTTTATAATATTAAGTTTAAATTAAAAAAATGGTGGACACAGCCCTATTGCAACCTTATTTAGAAACATAACTTTTCATGCTGAAAACACCATCCTAAATGTCACTAGTGTCCACATAGTGTGTCCGTATGAGTACGAATTATGTGTTGAACAATTTCAAATATTTCACTTTTTTTGTCATGTTTATTTAAATCCATTCTTTATTTATTTAAGCAGTCTTACTACAAGCAAATTTATACAACTATTAATGTGATTTCAGAAGGAAGAAAATTTATATCCATTTAAGAAGTCTACGAAAACTCAATCTCTATGGTTTGACATGCCATATGTCACAAATCACGAATATTACATAGTATGTAAAGAATTTGAGGTAACTGTAATATCAGATAGCAACTTGAAGTAGTCTTAAAATATTAAAAAGAATATTCTAAAATATTATTATGATAAATAGATTTGTGAATGGTGAGGCACTTATGAGAATAGATGTGTAAACATTTGAGCATTTAATATCAGGTACACAAACTTATGCATTGAGAGTTAAAATTAAATATACAGGTAAGAGAAGGCCAAGAAGATTTTTAAACACAATTGACTGGCCGATTCCTCAAATGGTTAAAGATACTAACTGCAGAACAAACCAAACATTATGGGTTCGATTGCTGGCCTGGACAAATATTTGTGAGTGTGAACATGTCTATTTGTTCCATGTCTGGGTGTAAATTATTTATATATGTAGTATAAAGAAATCATTAAATATGTATATCAGTTGGCTAGTACCCATAATACGGGCTGCACCTACTTTGGACTTAAATGGCTATGCATGAGATGTATTAGGTATTCTTATATTATTATGTAGTGGCCTGATTTTTTAGTTTAACTTCTTTATTAAACACTTTGCTGAAAGCCATTTGTTTTTTAGTAAGCTAACACGACAATAAAATTAGCTTCACGGTCAAAGGCTCGTCGCATAAGGAAGAAACAGATGGATCATAAACAGGTTTTTCAATATTTCATTCATATATTTAGAAATTATTACATTTTGTCCATGACGGTATGACACTAGAATGTCATTAAGAACTTATTATTGTGAATGCTATGATGTTCCATTTTATTCCGTCAGCCAATTATACTCCACTGCAGGGGCTTGATCCTCTCCCCAGGGTGAGGGGAGGGGGACTTGGAGCTTAAATCCACCATGGTGCTCCAATGCGGGTTGGCGGAGTGACGACCGCCATCTATTGATAGCAACCGGGACCGACTGCTTAATGTACTCTCCGAGGCAATAAGTCAGTGATAGTTATGTACTTAAGTCATAAAAACTCATTGGCAAACGCCCAGATTCGAACCCTGGCCTCGCGGCCTTATGAATTTGAAACTGGTTTGCTGCGCTCGGGCTATCACGACACTCAATGATGTTGATAATAGTTAATTATAGTTTTAAAAAAAAATACCTTATTACACCCAAACAGGATTAAGTCAGAATCCTCAGTTATAACAACATGAGCAATGTTCTTTATGTTGAGATATGCTAATTGCGCATCAGCTTCATAAGGTGCTACAATACAATCTACATTTCGCTTCCTACATTCTTGTATGAGATTCAATGCCATGGCATGAGTGATATCCACACTCCGCCTCATATATTTGCGTGCTTCATCGATCTGAAATAAATAAATAAAGAGTTAAATTTAAGAAAGTAGTTTCATGTAATATTGGGTTGGGGAGAAAGTCTTTTCGTATTTTGTTTATATTAAGATGTAATCCAATCTCCTTAGTTGTACTGTTTGTAACTGGCTGGTTATAATACCATTACAAAGGTGACATTTGAAAAAAAAAAAAACAATACTAAAAATCTGTTTCCTGCCATTATTCAATTGTTTTTCTGTTCAAGAAAATATGTGAATCTAATGAAGAAATCAGGTATATTAAGAAATTTTATTAAAAAAAGGAAAACATACCTACCCATGAAAAAATTTGTGCAAGTTTATGGGTCTAATACAGTGTCAGTACAAAGTTAGTTGAAAATAATTTTCAATCAGGAAATTTTTATGTTAAAGATTTAATTTACTCTAATCACCGTGCTACGGAAGAATTGATGCCACTTATGAAAAAGTGGAGGAAGATCGACATATTACTAACAGGCGCGAGTCTTCCTTGAAAGCCAAAAAGCCATGCATGTCTAAAATTTTCCATAAAAAACACAGAAACGAGAGTTAGAAGAAGTGAGAATATTTGAATTTCCCGCGAGTTTGTAATGGCTGCGCTATTTCGACCTATCACGACACGTGACCGAGTGACCTCGCCGAATTCGGACGACACGGCCCGACGAATGCCAGAAATAGATGGCTTTTTTGTTTGTCTCTTTCTTACACGTAGGGATATTTGGCATCCATCCCTCTCACGTTTTTGTGGTATTACATTGATATGTATCGAAATTCCATACGTGTCTTAGGCCAGGCTTACAAAGTGAAGTTCGCGCGTGTTATTAACTGAGACCAGCGTGGCCAGATATAGCATTTTTGGCACTACCGTAGCAACTTTCATGCAAAAAATTGAAATGTAACATTAACTGTAGCAACTTTGAGAAATGTAGCAGTTTTGTAGCAACTTTTTATTTTATAAACAATATCGTATTAAAAAAATATTTTGCAGCAATTTCAAACATCAGTCAAAAATAAAGATAACAATAAAGTCGTTTGGACGCTCAAAAAGATATAGAAATTTCGTGACAGATCCGCAGCACCAGAGGGCGCTAGTGTAGAGAACCATGTTCAAATAATTACTGCATATTCTGTGTGATCGAAAAGTCGTACAAAACGCATGCGTATAACGAGTTATTGAAGGAAGCGTTCGTAAAGTGTAACGAGTTATTAACGAGGTGGTCGAAAAGTCGAACTTTTTTCAAGATTCAAACTCAAAAATTGCACGAAACGAACGGAAATTAGTTTTGGTTTTCTTAGTTCTTTAAGATGATTGGACGAATGTGATTGGCTGTTACTGGTGCAGTCTCTTGATTGGCTGTTATCGCCAAAATATAACGAGGTGGTCTAAAAAGTATTATTAAAACTAGGGACACTAAAACTATTTGTTTAGTTCGTTTCGTGAACATTCTCGAACATAGCCATTACTAGTGTGGCGACATGGCCACACTCTCTACTCACACTGGCAATACCAGAAGCTGTACTGGCAGTCAACAAGACTCAACACAAACACTGTCAGAGGCTAAAATTTTAAAAGAACAAAATTCGCATTTGAATTCCATAAATACTAACAAAATAGAAAAAAAGAAAAGAATGAATTTATGATAACATTTAAAACAAAAAAATTTGGTCACATGATAATATTATCCAATCACGCATGCAACCAGCAATTTTGCCAGTTGCCCTTTAGCTGTTTGACCATGGAGCTAGATAGAGAAATATACATTCAAATATAAATTAGCCACCAGAATGCAGCACAAAGCAGACAAAAATGTAGCATTTTTTGTAGCACTTTTTTATTTTATAGATGGCGCTACTGACTGAGACAGTTTGATGTAAACATCTAACTTCATTCAATTGCTTTGCTGTGTTGTTATCTGCTGTTAAAATTGTGTTAAATTCATTGTAATAAAATAAATTTGTGATGAAATGGAAATTTCGGAGAATAGCAATGGATTGAAGTGTGTATCGCAGTTATTGCATAATAACAAGATAAGTAATTTAACCTATACAGAACGTAAATTCTTAGTCGATAGCATAAGTAATCGAAAACGTAATTTTAGTAGAATAATTTACAAAACTAATTGGATAGTTGGTTGTTCCCACTTTAACAGTTTTTATTGTTGGTATATGGTTGGTATTGTATTTTATTTTCATTAGATTTAAATACTCTTTGAACCAAATTAAGTGGCTATAAATATCTTAATAACATCCATAACTCTATTAAAAAACATGGAATATCACAAAATCATTTGAATTCTACTATAAAATTTCATTCTTTATGTAAACAGAGAATACCTAATGTTTTTTCAAATTTTAATTGATTTATTATACTTATGAAGACAGCGCCATCTCTGTTAATATGGATAAAACTAGATAAACCAAATATAAATGATGCCCGCGCTCATATATACAAGTTCCCACGAGATGGAGTGGAGCTTCAAAATACGTTTCCTGAAAAATTTGATGAAATATATTCCCTAGTTTATGACTTTATGAGACTTGCGCTGCTCCAAAACTAAAACGAAAACGTGGGGTCGATTGCATTAAAACTTATTAGCGCATTTTTTTTGAAATAATAGATAACGTATCTGCTGAGATTCGTACTCATTACAGCGATATTAATAAATTAGTTTTCTTGCATTTAATGGAGCCGTCAAAATTTGAATATAATAATAATTGTTTTCCATTACAAGAATTTGACTCGTTAACTCAACATTACGGGCATTTTTTTAATTTAGAAAGATTAAAGCGTCAATTAATTTGTCTATACTCCACTGCAGAACTTAAAAATTTACATGTATTCAAGTTGCTGGATTTTTTAAACGATAATGGTTAAACAGATTCGTTTGGTGATATTGTTAAATTAGCTCACTTGATAATTACTATTCCGACGAGCACAGCCTCGGCTGAAAGATCATTTTCGGCACTGAAACGAATCCACACCTATTTACGCAATACTTCCGGTCAGGAACGAATTTCAAATCTTTCTATTATCGCGATAGAAAAGGAATTACTTTTAGAACTGAAACGATCAGGTTTATTTTATAATGAAGTCATTGATGAGTTTTTAAAGACGGAAAGACGCATTGATTTAATATACAAATAATGTTTTTTTTTTCTTACACATCATTTCTTTGCAATAGTGAAAAATCTACTGTTTTTATCATTTGTTAACAGCAGCAGTTACAGCCTTCAAAACCAACACGGCTTTTTTCAAAGCCACTACATGTATGATTTTGTGGTATCGTGCTTAAAACTGCCATTAAATACATGCTTGTGGTGAGCTTAGAATAATCAACGGCGGCGGGGCGCGGCGGCGGGGCGCGGCGGCGCGGCAGCGGGCGCTTTGAAAATTCCACCAAAATGATTTTAAACTTCACATGTCGTGTTGGCGTAGCCATGTTCTGAACCCACCACACGCCACTGATTACTAAGTGGTTTTGACATTACTGGAGAACTGGGTATTGACTTACTTTAAAAAGTCTGGGTATACAAACAAGCTCAATATTTGGGTGTCACACAAGAAAGAAACCTAATGAACCGCATACTTATTTGTGAGTTTCTATTAAAACATAGTAAAAGCATACTTTTTTTGAAAAGACTGAATACTGGCGATGAGAAATGGATCACTTACGATAAGAATGTATGCAATGGATTATGGTCAAAGTGCGGTCAAATTCCACAGACTGTGGCGAAACCCGGATTAATGCACAATAAAGTGATGTTACGTGTATGGTGGGATTGGAAGAGTTTGTTCATTATGAATTTTTACCGGGCCAGCCAGGCACAACCACCGGTTCGCATGTTTACTGCCAACAGCTGATAAGACTAAAGCATGCAACAGAGAAAAAACGGCTGGAATTTATCAATAGAAAGGAGGTAGTCTTTAATCATGATAATGCCAGACCAGCCACATTTTTAGCCACCAAGGAAAATTTCGTTTGACTGGGAACTGTTAATGTATCCACAAACAGCCCTGACCTTGCAGCCTCAGATTTTGATTTGTTTCAGTCTCTCTAGTATATAAGACTGTCAAAACTACTTGTATTTTTGACGACAAACCCAAAAATTTTAAATCAATAGAATCCTGTCACTACTTACAAGATGACAAGTTATCTAACAAAACGGCACATCTAACTTCAAATGAATGTATTGAAACTATGAAAAAATGCTTGAATTTATACTTAAATATGAAAAGACTTTTTCCCCAACCTAATACAAAGAAATCCTTTCTACAACAAACTAGTAGCAATATGTTATAACGGTAACCCCCAAAAGCACTAAATAATTAAGTAGTAATGCAGTAATAGTAGATATGTTAGTAATATTATATGTGACCGACCGGCAGGTGATGTTTTGAATAGGCCATAGGATTCCATATCAAAATACTTTGAACTAATCTTGTCCACCAGTCCGTTTGCTTTCAGTTTGTGTAAAATATTACACTAATGTGGCAAAATGTCACTATAAGTTTTTGATTATCTTTTATATTTCTTTGAATACAAATAATATATTACAAATTTATTTCAACAATACCAACATACTCAATATTTCAAATGTGTGACAATAAATAAGAGCCATAATTATTATATGCGAACTGAGAACGAGTTTACACTTAATTATATAGAGCTGTTAAATGGTTTTCAAAGGGTTCATAGTACAGCTCTAATGTTGTATGTGTTATTATGAGACCATTTATCCGTATTCACCAGAAATTGGAGGGACTTTTTGCAAAAATTGAGAATAGGGCGTAGTGGCAGTTTAACTACATGATCTTACAAAATAATAGTTGTTTTTGGATACTGGAAACCACAGACCGAGTCTTGGGTTTTCATGAAAATACTAGATTTGTTTTAGTGATAGATATTCTGAGTTCATAGGCGATAGTCATAATGTTTTTATGTAAAAACAAATTACTTGGCCCTCAATGACATATGTTGAGTAAAAATAGAGTAACTTTGTATACTTACTCGCCCTAAACTTAATAATTCGGCAGCGCGCTTCTTTGCTGTATGACGAGTCCTATTAAAAATTAAAATATTAATTTAGCAATCAAAGCCTAATGTAGCAAAATGTTGTATATCAAGTAAATATCAGTACCAGTAAAACTTACGCTCTTCTCTTGGCTTCTGTTAGTGCTTTAGCAGGAAGATGCCGTCCATCAAACACTAATATAGGCTTCACATTCCTCGATAATAACATTGACACATATTTTAAGCAATACTTGATGTGACTGAAAACATAAATTTTAAAAATAAATTTTTGACATTTCGTTGCTGTTGGTATTATTAAGTGTATTGTCACAGATTCAGCTCATATGTCACATATTTTGGTACTTTTTTAAGACTAAACTGTAAATCACTAATACAAAACACAATCCAATAGCAATATGAAAATTTTGAACGATTAAAATAATAATTTACTTTTTATATACTTCTACTGATGCAAACACTTAATTTTAATTGATAAAAAAAATACTACTGCTTGCTCTTTGCTGTGGTTTCTAAAGCTACTTTATAAAGACAAGATATTATGTCACATATATAAAATTAAAAACTTAACCCTCCATAAAAATAAATGCAAGAACTGAACATTATTTTGTATGAGTACTATGAGGGTAAGGTTAAGTTCTATTGTAAAATTAAAAATATGGCATTTTATGATAGCAAAAGTATAACGTACTATTTTTTATAAAATATGTAATACTTACACATCAGTTTCTTCACCTCTGATTAATTTATCGGCACATGCGAAGGCTCCCTTGTGTAGCCAACAGTAAGAATCGATAGCTACTGTACATCCAGCGAATTCACTGATGTTAGCCCGCCTCGAGGCTTTTTCGACAAAGGGCAATAAACCTGTAATGCCCATTATAACAAAATAGCATATTTCTATAACTTTTGTTGTTCTGAATCTGAAGACTTATTTTATATTTTTGGCGGACTGAACAGCACTGAACAGTTGACAGTGTTGGCAGTTTTGACACATGGTTGACACGCAGCGTTGCGATTGACACGGCAATAAGGTACTTGCATGATATTTGACTGCTATTATATTAAATATAGGTATTGTTCCAATCAAACTTTATGGCGGATCGGAATACAACGCTTTATGCGTGCTTGCGCAAATTCAGTCATATGCCCCTCGCACCACTGCGTCCCGCTACACCTAAATCTGGTTACTGCGACGCGACTTGTGTCTATGTTCACATCCGCCATAAGGTTTGATTGGAACTATATTATATTTATCAAAAATATATGAAAATAGACTTTATACAATAACAAAATAAACAAAATTATATTCGGTTAATGAATATGGAATTTATAAGCTATGAAAATTTTATCTATATATCTTTCTTGCTAAAAGACATTTAAATGGAATGACGCCACACTTGAGTACGCCGGGCGGTATTACCCTCTCTGTCTGACAGGACATTTTAAACATTCATACAGTTCCAATCAACCTTTATGGCGGATGTGAACATAGGCACAAGTCGTGTCGCAGTAACCAGTTTTAGGTGTAGCGGGACGCAGTGTAGCGAGGGGCATATGACTGAACCTGCGCAAGCATGCATAAAGCGCTGTATTCCGATCCGCCATAAAGTTTGATTGGAACTATAACATTGTTAATAATGATTAATTATTTTTAAGTCTTTGACTGTTATGACATGTTTAGAAAACTCTTTCATATGAGTCATATGAATCAAAGCCGGCTATCTGATTGATGGTTAAATAGTGGCAATTTAAAAAAACACTTGTGAGGTTGCATTTTACATTTATGTCAAAAGGATTATTTCTAAATGTATCTATGATTATCTAGAAATTACACAAAACTTAAAGAAATTTTAGAATATAGCAACAGCGAACGTTTGTTTTTTGCAGATAGCTAGTTTTGATACTGAACTTTGAAGATAGCCGTTGTAGATCCCAAGCTGTGCGCAGATATCCGCCTTTGAATTGAAACGAATAGCCACAATTGAATAAATAATGACAACGCTAGAAGGCATCGACTTATATGTACCTATACGTACATATATATATATATATACCTCAGGCTTCGGCCGCCTCCTCAGGATCTGGTAGTACGGCTTTCCAAAACTACCACCCGAGACGTGTAAATAATAATTTAGGGGATGGAAGGACGAGGACAGAAAACCAACTTTCAGAATTTTCAGGAATGCGGAAATGTGAAAAAAACCAAAAATAAAAACTGAAAACTACATAGGTACCCGTTAGGTACTACAGACATGAATTTGCTCCTTGTATTGACATAATCAAAGGATCGACTATTGAAGGAGGGAATAGACTTCAACATTAAAATAAATTGAAAACAGTAAATACGTTAAGAATTTCCTAACCTACCTTTAGTAACAATTGAAAATTTGATTTGCATGGCGCTCGGCGCTTCGCTTCGCTCGCTCGCCTCGCGCGTTTTTTATGTTCCTAGTGGATTGGAACCATCAATTGTTGGAACAGTAGTCGGAGTGCCCATATATTCGGTTTTATTGTATATTTTTTTAAACTAACCGAACATACCTATTGATTGAGAAATGGCGGGAAAGCAACCTACCTTAACCGAATTTTTTTTAAACGTTCTTTTATGTACTAAATCTAAATAGTTGAGACTTATTAGAAGAGTGGCTGGCCATTTAGAGTTAGTTTCAAGTGTTTTGAGTTTGAAGGTTATCAAAAATGTCTTAGTAGCAGGTATGTATTTTTTTTTCATTTGCATTTTTAATTCCGCCTTTTTTCTTATTTCCGCATTTCTAAAAATTCTAAAAGTGGGTTTATTCTTTTCACCTCGCTCCCTTTTTTCTTATTTTTAATACCCCTAAGGTGGTAGTTTTGGAAAGCCAACCCGATCTGGTTCCAATACTCAGGTGAGGACCTGAGAGCCGAGAGACCGGAGAGAAGAGGTTCTCTGGTTCCTGGGTTCCAGTCCTTCTTCCTTCTTCTTCTTCTTCTTGCCCGCCGCCGCAGAGTTGATTTGTATGGAAATCACGATCAGGTCCGTTGACCGCGGCAATATTGTATAGAGAGCAGCCCTCTTTTCGGGCCCCTTTACCCACATTACGTAACCGAGCCGTACCCAATTTTCATCGTTTATTTACAATATGCACTGTTGCGAACACACACAGCGCAAAGAAACTAGCGCCATCTAGCGTCAACTAGTAAAACCACTCAAAAAACAAAGACAACATGAAACCCCCTATTTAATACTAGATGGCGTGGCGCGAAGAACTACTATAGAAGTATAGTCTCGAAAACCGGGTACATGCGCGAAACTTTCCAGAATCATCCAACCCGGTCGATCATGTTCGCGCGAGTCGGGTAAGTTTTGGAATGGTCTGGGGGCTCGTCTCAGCCCATATAAATAGCCGCAGGGAGGCGAGCAGTGCAGTTGTCTGAGCTACCTTCGAGGCGACTTCGAAGTGAAAACTAGTAATCAAGAGTGATACCAGTAAACCTACGACTTGGCTACAACCTAGGACATCGTTAGTGCTTAGTGTTTGGACCTAGTGCTTTGTGTTCGACCTAGTGTTAGTGAATAAATTCTTCAAAAGAGTCAGCAGGTCTTTCTCTCCAAATCCTTCGAACCCTAACACGTAACAGTATTATACATCAAAAGAAAGGTCTCAATCATACCTATCCATATATATCTTCCCCGTAAGTTATCGCATCCCTATGTTATTAAAGGAAACGTGTGAAATTCCGCGCGTCGCGCGTGATTTTCTCCCATTTAATCCCTTATAACTAGACAACGCTCTGCACCATAGCTACACATTCTACATCATTTTAATCGTAATTCGGAGCCCGTCATAGTCATATAAAAACCATTACAATATCTTTCACACGTTTCAAACTATACCACTTTGAAGCGGCCACTCAAAGAAATTTCATACAAAACGAATCTCAACGAAATCTGACAAAATGTCACTTTCTTTGAAAATGTGTTTAACACATGCCTATAGGTCACTATTACACTAAATGAACCTTAAAACTCATAGGCACAGCTAAAAACGACTTTTATAGACATTCAAAATTTCCAACCTAAACCATAAAACCATAAAAACTCTTATAACTATTACAATCGATCAATCGATAGATTTTTCACATATTAACAAACTGATATTCATTTTTCATATAACTAAACAGATTTCACGTAACACGTACAGTCAATGTGGGTAACTTTGCCCCACTTTTGTTGAATATCGTTAAGGAAAAGAGAGAGTTAAAACTTGTAATACACGTTGCCTATGTTTTTGCTGGCATCTAAACGTCTATATTGTATTGCATTATTCGTATATAGCATCACCCTTATAAAAAAAATTAAAAAAACGATTAAAACTTGTGGGCCAAAGTTATATGGAGACTTGAGGTATAATTGGCCCACCTTTACCCATGTTCAAATATTACGTATTATTTTGAATTCTGAGCTTCTCATTATAACTTTGGCCTCTTGTTTATGCTTATAAACGTACTCAGTGCCCATAGACAACCTATAACCGTCAAAATATTTTTTTTTGTGGAAATTATAGCCAGAATAAAAATGTTGCCTTGACGCAGGTACTACATTTGTTCTCGATCAAGATTTTTAAAATTACACTTGTAATATTACAATCCTTGACACAAAATACAATTAAAAATGAGTCTTAGAAAGTATTATAACATGCAAATTTAATACACTGTTCCAAGATCCAGATCATATGATAGCAATATATAAGCTCTTTAATCGCCCCATTCCATAGACAGAAAGTCGTCTTTTATCAGAGTAGCTTTGTGCGTGAAAAGTGCGTGAAAAGAACGCTATAGATATAAAACTATAGCGTTCTTTTCACGCACTTTCATGATGTTCTTCTTTGTACATTTCCACACATCAACCTGTTTTGGCCATACCCATGCTTATTCAGCCTTTTGCTTATGTAATATTTCGTAGTTTGGAGCTTGAATACATCTATCTGACTTGCCCAGGAAACAAGCTTCCCTCGCAAGTGCTTTGGTAAGCAACCGGCAATTTTTCCTCTCCTAGTTTGTCTTTAGCAATTGGCAGCAATTCATAAACGATACTGGTAATTTTCGCCCGGGCCAATGTTAGCCGTATTTCACCGGCGGCAAAACGGTTTTGAACAAATCATACAATTTCGCTGTAACTTTGTAGATATTTTAAATTATACTTGCATATGTGTCAACACTAATAAACAACAAATACAATTTAAGCGCCATATACCTGTTAAAATTATCCAGACACTGCGTAAAAAATAACTTTGTTGCTTAATCTTTTCGACGACACAATCACGCTGCGGACAAAATAGTCTGTGATTTTAAATCTATTGCCAGTATCAATGTCACTGAGTTATGGATGCGTTAAGGATATACTAAGGTACAAAATAACTTAAGAAACATTTTGCTTATTTTTAAATAAATCGTAAAATAAAATAAAATAATGCAATAGTGAAGAGTGGGCCAATGTTATATTGAAAGCTTAAGTTACCCGCATTGACTTTAATTAATGTTCAAAGTCCTGGTTTTACATAACATAGGCGAGAGAAGGGTATGTGCTGGTGAGGGGAGGGGCGACCCGCCCCGCACCACGGCACTACTGTGTACCGGTGGTGGGGGTAACTACGCATGCGCTGTACATTCTAAGTTGATACCGTGGAAGCGTATTACTTGAGACAGTTTTAATGTTTAAGAATAAAAATCTCCACATAAACACATATAATTTACGTAAAACTTTGACAATAAACAGGTCTTGATATTCTTTAAGGATATATTTGAACGTAACTATTGTTAATAAAAGTTTGTCATGAAATTTTTTTCAAAATATTTTTGTCTCATGTTACCAATATACAGTGGTATACTTGAGAAATGGTTCAAAACACGTACTATACCAAGTTAGCCATTACTGGTTCTACTTGAGACAAAATCAAATTAAATACTTATACTTTTAATTAAATTAAAAAAAAAATTCATATTCAAGGTAATTTTCGTAATAAAATTAAATAATAAGAAACCCTTAAATAAAAGTCTGTAGGGCGAATAAGTAACTTTTATTGGCATAATCAAAGGTTGTCACAGTAGGGATCACAAGCATTTGTAATCTGATAGTGAATTATAAAGATAAAAACGAATAATTTTTCGTTAACAAAAAAAAAAAATCTGAAATTGTCGTAAAAACGTAACTAATATATTCATATAAATTTCAAGTTTTATTGTAATTAAAAACAGCATATCAAAATGATTACAAATCCAAAACTCTATTTAAAAAAAAAATAATAATAAAGTTTATCAATACGGGGCAAACTTGAGACGATTCTCATGTTATCATTCAGTCTCGAGTATGCTACACATTTTTACCTAATTTCACAGTATCAGTACAGTCTTTTAAGTCGGTCCGTTAGAATTTAAAGCGTTTATTCAAACACTTATATCAAATTGGGTTAATTTAGTTATTACAAATTAAATTTAAGTATAAAAAAAGAGTTAGAACATGTAACGGCCCCTTTTTTCCTGTATGGGTCGAACACATTTTATTACGTTATGTCTCTTAATGACCATAATGTCATCTACACCAGGAAAAACATATACGTTTTTGCTTTTAATATTATTTCTTATTATTATCTTTCATAATATGAATCAAAAATGAGACAGCGATTGTAAGATGAGACATCATAAAACTTGAGACACTGATTGTAACTTGAGACACATGTCTCTAGTTACCAACAAAATACAATTATTTACAAAAAACAAAAATAATAACATCACGAAAGCACTAATATTTATGAAAAACACTTTAAACTAATCTTGATTAACTTGAAGATACGTTAATTGCAGATAGGGAAACAAATGTTCGTAAATTTTGAATTCCCGATCTAAGTTTCAACCACCTTTTATTGTTATCTATTTGGTACCATAACATTTAGTCATAATTATAAGAAAATGCTTACGTTTATCAAATTTCTCCAGTTAAAATCTAGAACACAGCTCTAACCACTAACACATGGGACACAAACTACTACAGTGGTGCCATTGCAAATTTTAGGAAAAATATTTTTACAAACGGTTGATTATGTCTCATGTTAACATACTGTATCAAGTAATACGCTTCCACGGTACATTTTTTCATACAAACTGTTCATACCTGTCAAACAGGGTGTGTTCAAAAATCAATTTCTTTACTCTTTTATCGGCTATCTCAGAAACGGCTCTAATGATTTATATGAAATTTTGTATTTTTAGATTTCTAAATCAGTTTTATATTTATTAACCACCATGGGCGCAGAAGTAGGTAAATGTGTAGCTTCGAAACGAATGGACTGATTTTGATACGGTTTTTTGCATTATATAATTGTGTATTATCAAATGGAGAATTTAAAAAAAAACAGTGTGTGCGTGTAACCTTTACGCGCGATTGAAGTAAAACTTTGAAGTTTTTTTTGTACGTTTTATAATAACAAATATGAGATGATTCTTCGCTACTATCCCAGTCTGACAATTCTTGTAAAAGTTCGAAATCAGAATCGCTTTCACTGGACGTAGACATTTTCACACTAAATTACAACTAAATTAAATAGATATTGGTTTCAAAATATTAGGATAAAAGTAATTTAGCGAATTTTTATTTGATTGTATTTGTTATTATAATTTTGTCATAAGGATGTTTGTTAGTTGTTTAGGTTTAAGATTAGTTACATATGGTTATTATATTTTGTGTACCTATTTACATTTAGTTGATTGTTCACCTACTGATGTTTATGACGTTCAAAGAATGTACGAAATGTATTTATTTGCGAAAGTTTGCGGTCATGGGCCATCAGGGGGCATTGTGATAGCAAGTTTCTATAAAACACCTCTGAGGATCTTGATGCGGTTTTTTGTGTTACATAGATGTCACCTAAGAGCAGGTTCTTAGATGAAGATTGCGACTATGAGCCACCAGGAGCGTTGCAATAAATACCTTTCATCAAATCATCTAAGAGCGTGTTCTTCGATAAGGTTTGCGGTCATGAGCCACCATGAGACGCTGCAATGGATATGTTTCTCTAAAACAGTTGGGAGGATTTCGACGTGGTTTTTCGCTTTACATGGTATCACGTAAAAGCAAGTCCTTAGGTAAGGATTGTGGTTATGGGCTACCAGGGAGGGAGGGCGCTGTTCTGGCGAACTTCGTACCGCCTCAGAACTCATTATTATATAAATATGTACGTCGCGAAAATGTAATTTATTTAATTAATTTTAATTAACGGGAAGGGGAAGAACGGGAATGAGCTACGACTGACAGAAATTGAGACTATAAATCATTTGTGTCGCGGGAACGAAAACCAGAAAGGGAAGAACGGGAATGAGTTACAACTGAGATAAAAAAAAGTTATTCTTGATGAGAATGGAAACGAAAACAAACCGACGCAACGCCAGGGCCAAGAAAGGAAACAATAAAGTATTTTTGCGATGGGAACGAGAACGGGAAACGAAGAACGGGAATAAGATAAGACTGAGGCAAAAAAAGGAATTCTCATGAGAAACGAATACTAACCGTGCGAAGCCAAGACGGGCCGCTAGTTAATATATATTTACTCTAGTTTCTTGCATTTATAGCTCTTAGTGATATTATTGTTTAACAATATTTTTTTATTTGCGGGTAATCCAATAAAATCTCACAAACCTTAACCTTACAAATACTGGTAAAGTAAACAAACCTCTGAATTTTATTTAAAAATAAAGTTACGAGATCGGTCTCCGTGTATTTAAAAACAGTATTTATGTTTGATATCACTTACTTATAATGTTTTGGAGTCCCAAATTATATTCGTCGACTCTTGTATTTGCAGCGACTTGTGCGGTGACCGCGGCAGTCTATTTTTATAAATCTAGGCAAAATCCTGAAGTCAACGAAGTGTTAATATTTTCTAAATTAAATTTGAATGTTTTCAATTATTTTGATCGATTAGTAAGTTATATTGAAAATGCTAAATTTAGTATTAATATCTGTATGCCTGGTATTCACAATCCAGCGATTCAGAGCCGTTTAGTTCAATTGCTTAAAGCGAAAAAAATCAAAGTTCGCATTATTATTGATCAGGCAGCGTACAATGATTGGAGTGCTGTATTCCTCGAAGAATTAAAAGAAGCTGGTAAGATTATTGTCACTAAATGACGCGTTAACAAAAATGCTTTTACTAAACGCCGATAATATGATTATTAGCGTTCCGTAGGTATTCATTCTTATGATTTCGGTTGGTTATGAAGGCCTCTTGATTTCTACTGGGTGTTCGCCGTCACGAATAGGGGAAACAAATATAGATAAAAACAAAGAAAAAACCAGACACGGATAAATAAAGGGGTGGTAATGAGTGCAATCGCCCCCCCCCCCCTTGAGTCCCCTGACCAAAGAGCACTTTATTTTCACCAATTTTAATTACACTATGTTTTTGTTTTTGGTTGTAAATAAAAAATATCGGCATATTGGAAATCATGTGAGGCGAAACCAAAAGTCGACGTGATGCTTATGTTAACATCTTAGTTGAAAAATTCGGCAATACGCTTACCGGCAATCTATTCCACTAAAAATAAAATTAAGTAATTTACCTATATGGAAAATCTTAAAAGTCGCTATCGTGCGAAAGTCGGCACTATCTTTTGAATTCCATTGAAAGTGACTGGAAATTTTTATTTAGTATTTACTGCATTTCATTTTTCTAATAGTATACTATTTATGAGAATTAATAATATTTCCTCACACATTCTTTATGTAAAAAAATAAGTTTTCACATCTTCATAATTTATTTTCTGCAGTCCCTTATTTTATTTTAGTTTTTTTTTTTTTTTTGTTTACTTGACAACCCTTTTGAACCCATGACTGAAAACTATAATATACCTAAACAAATTTAATATCCTTTGTTATGGACATACAAACATTTTTTCTTTATGTGCAAAATTATATAGATTTGAGTACGTTGAAATTAAAGTTTTCCAGGCCACTTTCTTTTTGTCACTGCAAAATATTTGGTACTCTAAAGTAATTTTTAATGATGTTCCTTCTCTATATTAAATTATTATAAAAGCTCAATTTAGCTAAATTACAACATTCATTATTACTGATAAAAATATCGTTATAATATAGTTATATACAAAATAGTAAAAAAACAGCCTGTGTAACAACCGAGTTCTTCAAATTGATTTGTTGACTAAAGACACTAAAGATCAATTTTTCACTTTGATCAGAATGCTGAAACGTTGATTAGAAAAAAAGTAACTTACAGCTAAATAGTCAGTTCGACTGATTCATTAATATGATATTGCATTCAAATGTGTTGGCAGATATAGTGTTCTATTTGAAGCTGATTGACATTTCGCAAATCAAAAACTTGGCCATAGACAGTGATCATAGTAAAACATCCATGCCGTAAAATGCAAGTGATTAGTCAACTCACCACAGGACTTAATTAGAACATACATAATGATATTACGCCTAAAACACTAGTTAACCTGTGTTAAACAGAGGCGATTAATTTGACAAGCGTTACAGAACTCGGGCGTTATTCATTTACTGGCGCAAGGTCTTTGTGCCATGATCCACTAGCTCATCACAACTCAGAAATCTTTTTATCCCAGTCCCCATCTTTTACCAGACGTTTACCAGTCCCCACCTAAAGTTGTGGTAACTTTTTTAGTGTTTCCAAATCATAAGGGGATTTTTTTGCATTCGGCAACTTCCATCCCATTATGCCCCACTGCAGGGGCTTAGGCCTTTCTCCAGGGTGAGAGGGACTGGAGCTTAATCCACCACGCTTTTCCATTCTGCACCTATTTACTTTGATTGTTAATTTTATATTCTTTTATCAGGCGCTGAAATAAAATGGCAAAGCACAGAACTTCGCATGGCACACAAATTTTGCATAATGGATGACAAATTATTAATGATTGGAACTTTGGACTGGGGGAGTGACCTATCATTGAATGATAGGAACTATGTTCTAATAACTAATAAAGTTGTCCTTGTAGAACCCATAAAAACAGAATTTTACTCTGTGTGGAATACCTGCAAAAATGGCATTTTGAAATAATGATGCAACAATAATCCTTAAGTTCATAAATATTTATTTGGTAGATAGAAATGTCACTTATTACAAATGTTTTGTGATATCAAACATGCATAGAATTATATAATGGTTTTAGTGTAAGATGTAAAAATAATAAGAAATGTTTTATTTATTAGACCACCAATATTTACTATTGATCTCAAGACAATATCATGAAATTACTTTTAACAAATTTTTATATAAATAGGCAACAAAAGCTGGCTTTTGTCAAATTTTTACACTTCTTTTAATTGAAATAAAAGATCTGTACTGCTTTACTGTATTCAAACAATATATTATTTCTTCTTTTTATTTAAGTATATCTTTACTGATTCTTTACTAACCCTTTACTACTTGATATTTTTACAATTAAAAGTCAGCTATAATTTTTTTATTGATTTACATATTATATAATTAATGAAATAATAAATTTGTGATTTACTTTCGATTATTGTTTTCTTTTTTCTTTTAATTGGCCGTTCATTTTATAGATACACTAGCTTTCCGCCCGCGGGCTTCGCTCGCGTTGAGCACAGTTGTACTGGGACAGTTATAGGAACGCGACGCTCTAGAACATTGTAACACTTTCTAGAACGTTCTGAAATTCAATTGCCTAATAAATCTTATGAAATTTTTATGAAATTAGGTAATATGACATGGTCACATAGATTTCGTCAAAACATCAAGTTTGAGTACCAACACAATAGATCTGGGATAGATGGTTTCGAAAATATAAGCATTTAAAAATGTGGTCACGTGGTCACATAGATTTCGTCAAAACATCAAGTTTGAGTACCAACACGATAGGTCTGCGATTGATGGTATTGAAAATATAAGCATTTAAATATTTGGTCACATGGTCACATAGATCTCGTCAAAACGTCAAGTTTGAGTACCAACACGATAGGTTTGCGATTGATAGTCTCGAAAATATAAGCTTTTAAAAATGTGGCCATGTGGTCACATAGATCTCGTCAAAACATCAAGTTTGAGTACCAACACGATAGGTCTGCGATTGATGGTTTTGAAAATATAACCATTTAAATATTTGGTCACATGGTCATATAGATCTCGTCAAAACATCAAGTTTGAGTACCAACACAATAGATCTGGGATAGATGGTTTCGAAAATATAAGCATTTAAAAATGTGGTCACGTGGTCACATAGATCTCGTCAAAACATCAAGTTTGAGTACCGACACGATAGGTCTGCGATTGATGATCTTGAAAATATAAGCATTTAAATATTTGGTCACGTGGTCACATAGATCTCGTCAAAACATCAAGTTTGAGTACCAACACGATAGGTCTGCGATTGATAGTTTCGAAAATATAAGCATTTAAAAATTTGGTCACGTGGTCACATAGATTTTGTCAAAACATTAAGTTTGAGTACCAACACGATAAGTCTGAGATTGACAAAAAATAGCCTTTGTCACCCCCGATAACGCCCTCTGCACGTCTGCGAAGTTTCATTAAAATCAGTACAGTCGTGTCGGAGATCAGCTCGAATAGACAGACAGACGGACAGACAGAAAAACAAAAAGCAGTCTATGTCACCCATGATAACACCCTCTGCACGTCTGCCAAGTTTCATTGAAATCGGTTAAGCCGTTTCTGAGATCAGCTCAAACAGACAGACAGATGGACAGACAGACAAATAAAAAGTACCCTATGTTACCCGCGGTAATGCCCTCTGCACGTCTGCAAAGTTTCATTGAATTCGGTTCAGCCGTTTCGGAGATTAGCCGGAACAGACAGACAGACAAACAGACAGACAGACAGACAGACACTTCAATTTTATTAATATAGATTAAAAATGAAAGCTTTTGCAAAGAAGATAACTGATTATAGTATCAGGTACCAAAAATCACATTAAATGTGTTATAATTTGAGATCTGGCATTTATTCCCGATATCAGTGAAGTAAAATAATTAAAATAATAACAAAAATTCCTTATCATATGATTACTGAATTATAGATAATAAGTTTTTGCTTTTAAAAAATGACCAATGTGACATCAGTTTTTGATAAATAAAACAATCAAAGATAAGTAGGTATTACTTTTTAGTTTTGTTCCAGTGATTGTATTTCATGAACAAGTTTACTGTGTTTTAGTAATAAAATGCATTTAACTATTTCTGTTTATATTTCTGTGCCACTGTGCTAAACTACACTCTGTTTTAGAAAAAAAAGACTTCTTATTTTACAGGTATATATTTTCGCTAAATGTCTGATCTCAAATGACATTCTGGACAACACTTAACTATATACATCATTATAAAATTATTCACCACCTCTAATTGCTTTATATTTGTTGATTTCATTTGGGAATGATTTTGATAGCTCTGCAAGTAAATGACTCTTAAACCTTTTGTATGAATCAATTTTGCCTTTCACTTCTTCATTTTTAGCTAAAGCCTTATCTATACAATCTTTTGTGTATAACTGTGGGTTCCGCCCTTGATCTATATAACTGAAATTAAAAAAAGAAAGAATTATTTATAAATTCGAAAATAGCAATAATTTACAAAACAGTAGATGTACATACTCAAATACTTCCAAAGGTACATGAATGTCATGAACTTGAGATTTCAACTTGTCGACTTCTTGTAACCCTGTTACCAAGGACTGTCTGGAAATTAAACAGAAACTAAATATTAATAAAATTGTCTATGTAATTCACTTCATGTACCTTAATTCACTCGGCTATTATGACATTCCTAAGTCAAATAAATAACTCCAAGGAAATCATCACCTCTGTGATGGTGGAAGTTATCAGCCTATAATCTGTTGTGGTAAGTTTATTATTAGTTTTAATTTAACATACATCTACAGGTTTGAACAAATCCATGCTTTAGTCAAAGATAAAGGGTTGGGTTTCCAAAACTACCACCCTTTTAAATGCGTTTAAATATGTATTATTTAAGGTTGGTCATTACAAGAATGTGGTAAAGCATCCAGAAGTTTTTTGATCCATTCAAAATTTGGCCAAGATAGGTTGATTGTCCATCATTTCGATGTTGGTTGATAGGTTAGGTTAGGTTAGATCAATGTGAGAAGCGAAGCAGGCAGAGAGCAACCCAGAAGATAAACATTGTTGTAACAGTAATTTACTGTTAGTTGCAAGTGTTTTAATGACAGTAATGCCTTTGTAACAGGTAGACCTAAAACAGAGCGATGCTGATGTCTGTCATGTACGTCGGCGACGTAGAAAACTTCATATGAAACGCTCTGCTGATCATCAGCAGAGCTCTATGTGGTTATATTGGATATAAGAAGCGCTGACGTACCTACGCGCAGACAGCGTCGCTGTCAGAGGCTTTACTTGTTTTATTTTATTTTTGAGTTCACGTGAAGTCACGTTAAGAGGAAATAGATGGTCAGATTTTAAAAGTCCAGCTGAATAGAGTTGGTTGTGGTCTTGCTATTATAATATATTTATACTTCTACGCCGATTAGTCATAAAACCGCGGTAAAGCTGGTCGATCGTCCCCATCATCCCCTTAAACTGTTGTAGCTCACGCCAAACCTCTACTTCGCTCTGAAGTCGAATCGAGACGTTGCAGTAGGGAAAATGAGTATGGGGCGAGAGCGAGCAACTCATCTGTGGGAAATACATCCGCGTCAACAGCACAGCGACTTAGAAATTTGGTGCAAGCTAAACTGCACCATTCTTGTCCTGAGAAAACAAGTAGGTATGTACTTACAATTTCTGGTTGAGTACACTTTGACCTTGTGGCTGAAAATCGCTGACAATTATCCGAATCTGCCTCACATTTTCAATGAACATTTCAAGTTGTGTTTCCAAATTTTCCAATGGCGAAGACATATTTCAATGAGCTACAAAGTTAAATGTGTCACCAAATTCGTTGTAGCACTTGTAGCCAAGAAAAATGTCAGAAACCAAAAATAAATTGAATTATAAAATTACAAGATTTCTTCTACGACCAAGAAGACATCACAATTCACAATTTTTTTTTTTTTTTTAAATATGTTTAGGGCCTGGATTGAAGTCCTTTTAGCCGCTATTTCGTTTTTGTTCGAATGTTTAGTCAATCCTTATTCCTATTATATGTTTTCAAGTCCAACAGTCGTTATTAAATATTCATAGAGAGGCGGGAATAACTTTGTATTCGATAAGATGTCCGTGATTTCGGTAGGCATATTTTCACAAATTTTTTCCAATTGTGTTACCAGTGTTAAGCGTTGTGTTTCAAATATTGGACATTCTTGTATTATATGCTTAATATCCGCTGCAGGGCTCTGACAATGATCACATTTATCATTTGTCTTAATTTTCAACCTGTGCAAATGAGATGGGCTTTTGAAATGGCCAAAACGCAATCTATTCATAGTGGTTATATATTTTCTTGGTACATATTTTAATTTATGGTACCATGGCTTTGGATTTATGTGATTTTGTATTTTAGCGTACCATTTTCCAGTTTTTAGAATGCTATTATTCCAATATTCTTTCCAAAAGTTTAGCGTTTTTTCTTTAACTGCTGCATGATAGTCTTGGAACGGAACGTCAAATTCAATAGGCTGTTCATTGACCCCATGACAAGCAGCAAAATCAGCTGTTTCATTTCCAGGTATATTTTGATGGGATGGAACCCATACAAAGTGGATTTCTTTAGTAAGTCTTATGGTGTATAATAATTCTTTTATCTTAGTTATTAAGTAGTTTACTTTATAATTTAAATTATTATTTTTTAAACATAATAATACACTTAGACTGTCAGTAATTATTACAAATTTATTTTGATGATTCTCACACAAGTCTCTAATATATTCTATAGCTTTATAAATAGCAAGTGCCTCAGCTGTATAAATAGAACAGTAATTACTTAGTTTATAACTAAAAGAAACTTTTACTTGTTCATCAAAAAAGGCTGATCTAACAACCGATTGTGTTTTACTTCCATCTGTATAAATTCTATAAAAACCATGTTTTTTACTTATCACTCTCAAAAAGTCATATTTATTTTCTATTTTGTGAACAGTAATATTAATATTTAAAAATAAACTATAATAAAAATTATTGTAACAGGGCCATAACCGATTTTTATAAATAGTATTTAGACTATTATTTAAAGGATATTTAAATTTTTGGACTTGGGCAGGTATACTATCTTCTAATGCTAGATTTTTTAATTTAAATCTTTCTATAAAAGCGAGACGTCTTATATGTAGGGGCATTATACAACTTTCTACTTCCATTGCATTGATAGGTGTGGAACACATGGCTCCAGTAATTATTCTTAACGCTTTGTTCTGCATAACATCTAGTTTTTTTAATAATACAGTACTAGCATTCATGTAAGCGAGACAACTGTAGTCAAAGTGACTACGCACTATGCTTTTATATAAATTTGCCAATATAACAGGATCTGCACCCCAATATGTTCCAGCTATACATCTTAAAATATTTAGTCCTTTAGTTGCATTAGAAATAATATAATTAATATGTGAATTAAAATTCAGTTTGTAATGTAGAATTACACCTAAAAACTTCTTTTCTGTAACTAAATTCAATTTTTCACCATTACACATTATGTTGGGTAATGTATTGTACATTCTTTTGTTGAAGATCATTGCTGAACTTTTTTCTACACTTATTTTCAATTTTAGTTCATTGTGTAAATAGTTATGAAAAGAACTCAGATTTGTATTTAAATTATTTATAGCTAGATTTATATTATAGTCAGAAGCATATAGAACAATGTCATCAGCAAACTGTAGGATATTTACTGGACTATTTACATATTTACATATTTGTGATACATAAAGATTGTACAATAATGGGGATAATACTGCTCCTTGCATAGTGCCTTTATATACATGTTTTGGTCCATGTACAATACCATTGAATTTCACATACATAGTCCTATCAAACAAGAGATTAAAGATCCATTTAATTAATTTACCTGGAAGACCTATTTCAAACAAGATTTTAGCCAAAACTTCCATATTCACATTGTCAAAAGCACCCCTTATGTCCAAAAATGCACAAACGGTAGCTTTGTTACTATTTAAAGAATCCTTTATATCAGACACTAGTGATGAAAAATTATCAGCGGAACTTCTCCCTTTTCGAAATCCAAATTGACTTGCAGGCAATAAATTATTACGTTCAGCATACCAGTCAAGTCTTACTTTAATTATGGATTCAAATAACTTCCCAAGACAAGATGATAGTGATATAGGGCGATATGATTCAGGATCATTTTTTGGTTTACCTGGTTTGTGTATAGGGACAACACATTGAGTCTTCCATGAGTCTGGAATGACCATTGATGACCATAATCCATTAAATATAATTAACAATATTCTTTGAAATTTGACATGAAGTTTAGAAATAAGTAAATATGGGATATCATCAAGTCCTGGAGATGTATTTTTTTTTGATTGTAAAACCATAGAAAACTCTTCCCAAGAAAACCAATTCAATAAAAATTTGCTTGACTCATTACTTAGCTGACTAAAATATAAATTTAAATTGTTTATGTCCACTTTTTTTTCAGGTGGAGAATCAGGAGCCAATTTATCAAAAAATGAATCCAACCAACTATCATTAAATGATTTTTTTAAATTTGAGATGTGTTTAAATTTTTTTACATAGCTCCATATTCTAGATACAGGTGTAGTCCTATTAAATGATTCACAAAGTGATTTCCACTTGAGTCGTTGATGTTCTTTCAAAAATCTTTTTTTAAGAGCATCCACACGTTTATACTCTATAAAATTATCCAAAGTTGGAAACTTTCTATAAAATTTCAGGGCATTTTTGCTTTTTTGTACCATGTCTCGACACTCATCATCCCACCAAGGTACGGGTAATTTAGATTTATTATTATGGAAGTTCTTTCTTATAGGAATACATTTATTTTTTAGAATGTGTAAAGATTTACAAAACTCATTATATGATTTTAAAGGATTATTTGAGTCATACACAAATTTGTCAGCTATTTCTTTTGATAAATCACAATATTTGTGCCAGTCAGCTTTTTTATATATATATTTTTCAGAATGAAAATTATTTATGTAGTTGCTGGGATTTAGTTGAATAGAGATGAGTGTCGGGAGATGATAGCTACCCATAGGATCGTCAATTACTGACCACTCACAAAATGGAGCAAGAGATGGACTAGCACACGATACGTCTATTGCTGAAGGGTTTCTATTTGGACCACCAATAGTTGTGGGCGAACCTGAATTAAGAATACAAAGATCACATTCCTCAAATATATAATATAAACTGTTTCCTCTGGCATTTGAACTGAAGCAGCCAAAAGCAACATGGTGGGCATTAAAGTCGCCAGATATTAATATAGGTTTGGGTAAATTATTAATAATATTTTTCAAAGTTTTACTTCTGAAACGTCCTCCTCTCGGAGGGCAATATACACATAAGATAGAAAAAATAATAGTGTCGGTCTTCAGCGATATTGCCACAGTCTGCACATTCTCACAAAAAGCTGTATCAACAACAGTAAATTGGAAAAGGCTTCTAATTAAAATACCGACTCCACCACGACCGTTTTTTGCATTTTTGAAAATAAATTCATAACCAGGTATTTTAACTACACGACAGTTTTTACACCAAGTTTCATTTAAGAGACAAATATCAATTTTATGTTCATTAAGAAATTGTATTAATAATGATTTTTTACTTTGTAAGCTCTGTATGTTAAACTGCATAATACGTAAATTGTTTAAATGATTGTTATTAAATCTATCCATTAAAATCTATGTTTAATTTTAATATATCCTTTATTCTCTTTGTTGTAATTGGTTCATTGTTTTTATCATTGCTAAGAGCTATTATAGTTTTAATTATAGCATTCAAAACTTTATCATTTTCTAGTAATATGGCACTTGAAGTGTTAATAATTTTATTAGATGATGACTTGCTGTGTACAGGTGGAAATTCAGTTTGATAATTTTTTGTTACTAGTGAAGTAGTAGCTGCTGCACTTGCATAAGATATTTTTTTTTTTTTTTCTTGAGTTTTTTTAATTTTAATTGGACAATCTTTAAAAATAGCTAAGTGGGATCCTCCACAATTAATACATTTCAGAGGTGTCTCAGTCATACAGTCTTTATAATGGTGTTCTTCAGAACACAATGAACATTTTTGGGCACGTTTACATATTTTAGCAGAATGATTGAAACCAAAGCATTTGTAGCATTGTAAAAGAGGAGGAATATATTCAAAAACTTTAAACCTCCATAAATTTAAATATACATAATCAGGTAGATTGGTGGATAGAAAAGTAACACTTACCGTTTGTAAAGGAATTAATTCACCTTCCACCTTCTTCATGAACCTCTTAATACTAATTATTTCATAATCTGATACTAACATTTTATATAATTCGTCATTGGATACTTCAATTGGAACAAATCGCAACACGCCAATTTTTTCTATGTATTTGGATGAAATGTACGCATTCAAATTATGTTTATTGAGAAAAGACTCGTTTTTCAAAAAATTATTAGCCAAATTTGGCTGGCCAAAAACGATTGCCACTTTACTAGCATTAACTCGACTCATACGAATCATGCCCTTCACTTCTTTTTGAAACAAATTTGTCAATGTTACAGGATTTTTGTTGCCCAACTTTTCATTAGGACTGGTATTCTCAACAAAAACTGTAAATTCTGTGCTCACCGACTTCTCAGGAAATAATCTTTTATAATTTTCCTTTATGTAGGTATCATATTTGCCTTTTTCCAGGTTCCCGCCTCTTTCATTTCTTTTACTTTTTAGTTTTTTTCTTTTATTTAATCCACCTCCTTCATCCTCTGTAGGATCTTCTTCCATTTTGTATGATTTTTAGTAGGTTTACACCTTTAATGAAAATTTATTTTCCAATTTATATTTGCTTAGGTTAAACTCGACCACGTTGTTCGATTTCCCGCCAAAGAATCCACAATTCACAACATAACATAGTACACAGCGTACACACACAGTGGCACAGTCACACAGTGGCACACACGGGCCACAGCACTTAACTTAACAGCAGTTCACTCACAGCCATGAAACTAATATGTACTACGTACAACTGGAATGAGCTCTACGAAGAAATTTCGAGGTCCTAGAAATTTGACCTTGAAAACGAATTAAAAAGATAAAAGTAACAAGGACGTTAGGGGGTGCCATATTGTCTCTTTCTGATTAGGGTGACAAAGTTACGTAGGATAAAAAAGACCATAACAGGAACTTTTTAATTTTCAACTAAGATCGAACAAAACTCTCTAAGCCTATTTTAACCCGTGACACTAAAGTAAACTTTTTTAACATAAGTATAAAGATTTTTGTATGTCCGTGTCAATAACCTATGTCGTAATTTAGTAAATTAGAACCTTTAATTCGAACATGTGTCAAAATTGGTTTAGCATTTTTCAAATTAAAATGCTACAAACATACATAAGTATAGTTATGGAGTGAAAAAACATACATGAATGATGGGAATCAATTTACATTCATTATTAACAAGTAATTTTAATATTTATAAGGGATCATAAACCACGAACGTAAGCACTGAAAATGAGGTCTCGCGTAGCCACCGCGTAGTACAACTCGCGATAACATCAAAAATACTAGTTGGATTTGTACGAAATACTGTCAAATCATTAAATTTATAAAAAGAAAATAAAATAAACGGCAGTAGCCCGACTCCTATCCACCTCGATAGAAAAGTAGAAGAAAGCAAACAGAAGTTCAAGAGAGCTAGTCACTAAAAGCGGGCAACCCGCAGAAAATATGATCAATCAACGGAAGCTTCTCACTTCCAAAATAAATTGTGAAGCAGTTAGTAACTCTAAAAATCAAAGCTTCAAATATAGATATCTCAATCACCGTAGTAAATTAGCAGCATGCTCCCTTTATGTATAATAAATACCCTTTTGAATGCAAATCTCCCATTGGTTACAGAAATAAAGCTACCTAGAATGTGATTCATAATTGGATGGCTGACAGCCTTTATTTACAAAATAGTTAAATCTCACAGAAGTAAAGCTCTAAGCGCGCAAGTTGCGTAGGTACTTTTGCACGCCGAAGCCCTCAGAACCATCACTTAGGAAATATCTCTTTGAAACGATCCCAATGAGGCTAAACACGTTATTAAAAAGGTCAAGGATTCTGTAGATATATATGTTTGAAATATATTTCTCATATATATTGTCACATTTCCCCGCCTTGAGTGTACGTGGGAACTTGAAAACATAAGTTCGTAAAGGCAACCAAGCTCCTTTCGTTCCCGAAAAAACCCAACAATCTCAAAAATTCCCAATCATTCGGCGGATAAAAATGGATTTAAAAGACTCTAGGTACCGAAACATTATTTCTCGGGCCGAAATGTCTCAAAATTCAACGCTGGTGCGAGACCTAAGGATCTCAAATATTAATATGATGGCCTCCTTCCTTTCGATTGGCACCAGAGATACGGACAGATTCAATACCCCATCGAAATCACACACACAAGTCTCACAAATGCATATATGACATCAAATTCATTACCCGTATGGTGTCAGATCTCTAACTAGAATGACGTCAGATTTTATAACTAAATTATTTTCGTACTTTAACAAAAAACGTTTCTCATTAAAGCAATACATAGGTTTCCATCTTTCACATTCATTGAAATATCTGGCAACCTATTATTTCGGCCCCATCATAGGCAAAAGAGGGCAAAAGGCAACTACCAAAGTATTATTATTAACTAATCTAAACATTATGGACACCTTAGTATTATGACGTCAAAAACTTCAACTTTGACAAATGTCAAAATTCCCCAAATTCTCGTTTCAGTTGCCAGCATAAAACCATAAATTAAGACTTTCGTTTTCAATATTAATAAAAATTGTAACAAATATGAAATATACCATAACAAGCTTTAAAAATACTATTATCATCCGCATACCAAGATATATTAAAAACCAGAAGTCACAAAAAATAGAGTGTAAAATAGTCTATTACTATCTATTTCTATAAATATATATTAATAATTTAGGTCTAAAAAAAATAGGTTTCCTAAAAAAAAATCTACAGATTTCGTTCTTCTCGCAATTATCGGAGGAAATTGAACAAAATTGTACGACAAAAAGTTTTCAAAGAAAGTTATGGACCAATTTTCGATGTGCTACCATACTTAGCCACGCAAGCTCTTGCATTTTTTGACGCTAGTGTTTTCGTCTACCTTTATAACTTCTTGAAATAAGGCCGAATCTTACTTTCTAGGGTAGCTAATCTGATAATCATTAAATGAAAAGGGCACATGCTTAAGTCAGGGTTTTCGACCGTTTAAAATTTTATTTAAAATTTTATTTTTCAAACTTGTAGACAATCTACCAGTCTCGGAAGGTTTTTTATTTTTTCGATATTAATTCTTCCGTTTTTGAAACAATTAACTTTTTGTCCGAAAAATAGGGAAATTTCCACTTTTTCACCGTTTTCGATTTTCCGATAAAGTTACGAACCGATTTTAGAAAATTTAGTATTTTACAATGCTCCAAAAGCTCTTGATTTTTTTGCCATCACTGTCTTTTGTCTATCATCATAAATATTGGAAATATAGGCAAATTTATTACACTCCTACACGAAAACGACCTAATAAACATATTCATTGTTACAAAAAGTTTTTATAAAAAAAATGATTAAGTATGAGTCATCGTTTATTCTGACAAGCGGAAATATGTACTATGTATTTATGTAATATATAATATGTATGTTATATGTATTTATGTATTTGATATTGTGAACAAGATGAAAATAAATCAAAGTTACCAGCCGATTTTGTTATCTTTTATTGTAATAATTACTGTACTTACTCGAGATTGAACAAAATCTGTACCTACGAAGGAGAAAAATTGACCTCATTTTCGGTTTCAACACACTAAAAAACATTAACAGTAGATGATATTATCAAATCAAAATTCGAAAAAAAAAAAATTTTGTAGACCTGTGTTATATTAATATTTTGCTAATAGCTTGTCATCCTGCGTTGATGCTTTTTAGGTACGTTTCTCTTTCATTTATTATTAATTCTTGCTTAGTCAAGGGCTACTATAACTTTGCGTTAACGGATACCCAAATAAAGCTAAATTACGGTACCTAAATAATGTTTAAAAACAAAAGAAAATAGATAGAAATAAAACTGCAAAAGAAAACAGAAATAAAGTTGTTTAGTAAAAACTCCGCAAAAATAAAGAATCGACTTTTTTGATTTGCTACAGCTTTAAATTAAAAGAACTGATTTCGATAATTCTTTCACAGTATCCACCCTAAGTTATAACATAGTGACTAAACACAAAAATTATCAAAATCGATTCAGAACTTTCAGAAATATTAACGGCCACACGTGTATAAAGCCCTATTGAATTAAGTCAAAATATTTTAAAAAGTGATATTAGAACGCGATGTGAGCAATCATGGCATTGCATCGCAATGCTATTATGTAACCTTTATAGGCAGTGGCCTAATTAGTGAATTACCTACCCTAAAAAAAAGTGTTCATCAATAGTCGAGCAATGGATGACCCCCATAATAAAAACGAGAAATGTGAAGAGGAAAAAATATGCGTCTCTGACTTCACCTCCGCTCGGCGACTGTGTACAACCAGCGACGTGAAATAGCAGCTCGGATATGGAACGGCCATAGTGGCGTATTAGACCAGCTGATTTCGATAATTCTTCCACTGTATCTACCCTATGTTGAAAAATAGTGACCAAATACAAAAATCATCAAAATGGATTCAGAACTTACAGAAGAAGTGATATTAGAACGCGACGTGAGATCATGCATTGCGAAGCAATGCCATTACCTAACTTTTGTAGGCTACTAATTACCTACCATAAGAAAAATGTTCAACAGTCGAGCAATGGATGACCCCTATAATAAAAAACGAGAAATATGAAGAGGAAAACATAATGCATCAGCGGAAATTATAGATCCTGTATCGTAATTATCATGACGCATACTTTTTTATTCCTCGGTTCCCTCATAATAAAATCTAAATTCACCATAGTACTTTTCCCAGTGTAGTGGTATATTTTATGCTAGCCACACAGAAGTGGTGTAGAAAGAGATAGTTAGGCACCCGGTTACTTCCCTTTCGCACTTTTTTTTTTAATCACCAGTTTACGTATGACCACGCTAATGTTAGAGAGAGCTCCTTCCAGTTGTACGTAGTACATAATAGTTCCATGCTCACAGCACAGATAAGACCACAGACAGGACTGGACAGGACAGACAGTGAAGTGACCCACAGTACAGTGAAGACAGACCATTGACTTAAATGCCATGGATCTACCACAGCACCACAGGAGATCAGCTCTCTTAAGTTGGCGGTCAAAAAATGTTTTTATTTCATTTTTTTTTTACTTATTCGTTTGTTCGTCGTTTGTTCTTGATTGTTCGATCAAATTCATTGTTTGTTCGTTCTTCAATTTTTTATAAACAATATTTAAAAATTCTTACTTAAGTTGGCACCCGAAAGAATTTTTTTCATTCACTAACGTGCAACTAGTACTTAATTTTGTATCTAATTGAGCCACTTAGCTTATCGTATTATTATTTTTTAGGTTACAACTAAGCATCCTTGAACGACGATTACCGAATAATGCAACCAAATATGGGGTCAGCCTTTATGTTATACATTAACGTGCAACTAGTTCTTAATTCTATACCAAATTCAACCGCTTTGGTTATCGTTTTTATGGTTCACCATTGATTGCGAAAATTTTGAAGTTTTTAAATATTGTCTAAAATTTTTAAGTACCTATTGTATAAAAAATTTAAAAACGAGCAAATAATGAATTTGATCGAATAATCAAGAATAAACGAAATAGAAAAAGAAAAAAATTTAAAAATGAAACGCCAATTACCTAAGATAGAATTTCTAAATATTGTTTATGAAAAATTGCAAAACGAACAAACAGTGAATTTGATCAAACAATCAAGAACAAACGACAGGCAAACGAATTAGAAAAAAAAACATTTAAAAAAATTATTTGGGGTACCAACTTAAGTAAGAATTTTTTAATATTGTTTATAAAAAATTGAAGAACGAACAAGTAAAAAAAAAATGAAACAAAAACATTTTTTGACCGCCAACATAAGAGAGCCCAGCAAACGACAGTGACAAATCAATTACCACCAAGACAACGATTGACAACCATAGAGTAAATTGGGTACGTCTGGGTACGTCCTATTCGTATCACATAACCCCGCCACCACACGTTGGTCACAAAGTTGGCCCAACGCTACTCGTCCAACGTATGGATTGAGGATTTTTACGTTGGTCCCAACGTTGACGCCAACATTAGCTATTGGCCTTCATGCGTCAGTTTTTTCAAAGGAATCCGCGCTCCAACCATGGCGATCCGTCCATCACACGTTGGCGATTCGCTCAGTCGTGGCAGTCATGGTGCGATACGCATTGAGTGCGTATGTCGAGTATGATTGTGCTAGAATATTATTGTCATCTGCACCATCATCATTCGCAAGGACAAATGAAAAAGTCTTTGAATGTAGAAATTTTTTTTTAAAGTATTATTTTATATTTTAATTTTATTTTTATAAAGTGCTTAAAACAGGTTCAATTTCTATATCGGACTTCTTTACCTTTACATTGGTTCTGACAGAACAGAACTAGTATAAGGGCCAACGTGTGTATGCTTCACCAATTAATAAGCCAACGTTTGTTACCAATGATGTGGCCAAAGTGTGGTGCCGGCGTTATCGTGTGCTTTAACACTCATCAATTATCATTGTTGTAGTATTGATAGTGATCACAGATAATCACACACAATGATCACAGATGATAGTGATAGCACAGATTAGGTAGGTGATAGTGAATATTGTGATGTTATTATTAGATTTATAAAATTCCGGAAAAGTTTATGTACTAAAAATACTATTTATTTATCTATTAGTGCTCAATAATTCTGAAGAGTAAAAAAATGGTTAGTACTACTATTTGTTCATGATAACATTCAATAAATAACCTTATTTTGTTCCGATTTATTATATTCATTTTTATTACCTACCAATCGCATATTGTATTGTATATCAATGTGTTTATTAATGATTTATAAATACACCCCTGTTCATCATTTCAGTGGATAATCGAATTTCTAAATATGCAACATGGTACAATTACAAAAATTAAACAATCTAGAAATATCCATGTATCAATCTGCAATCGCTGGTGGCGCCGCAGGATCTGTGACAAGGGCTATAGCACAGCCACTCGACGTCTTGAAAATAAGATTTCAATTGCAAGTCGAACCCATTAGATATGGCTCTAAATACAGTTCCATATTACAAGCTACTAGATCTATAATCAAAGAAGAAGGTTTAACTACTCTGTGGAGTGGACATGTTCCAGCTCAATTTTTATCTATAACCTATGGAATCCTACAGTTCACAGTGTTTGAACGCCTTGTTGGTATCACTGAAAGAGCAAATCCTGATTTTTTTTATACCCACAAGAACAGTATAAACTTCTGCTGTGGTGCTATAGCTGCTTCTTGTGCTATAACGGCTTCCTTTCCATTGGACACAATCAGGACTAGACTTATTGCTGAATGGAAAGCTAGAAAAGCATATAAAGGTGTTTTAAACGCGTTTAATGTTATGATTAAAACTGAAGGACCTAACTCATTATATAAGGGTCTTCTGCCCACTTTAGCTCAAATCGCGCCTCATGCAGGCATTCAATTTGTAATTTACAAGTTTTTGACTGACAATGCTCTCAGTAAAATTAGTATTTTACAGCGACATGAAAAAAGTAACAGTGTTGAACATAGCTTTGTTGCTAGTTTGATTGCTGGCTCAGTGGCAGGATTGATAGCTAAAACAGCAATTTATCCTTTTGATTTAGTTAAAAAACGCTTGCAAATTCAGGGATTTCAACAACACAGAAATACTTTTGGTAAACAAATGTATTGTAATGGTTTGTTAGATTGTATTAAGTTAATTGTAACAGAAGAAGGTTTTCTAGCTATGTACAAAGGTCTTGCCCCTAGTCTTCTAAAAGCAGTATTAGTGTCTGCATTACATTTTGCAGTGTATGATGAAATCAAACACTTATTCTTAAGAAAAATTGTATAATTAGGAACCTAAATAAAGAATGCAAATAGTAGTTTAAAAATATGTATAATATCCAAAGTGAATATATGTGATCTTCATATTAATCTCATTATGTCTTGCTTTTAATGAAAATTAATTGTTGCAGTAGTTAAAACAAAATTGAACAATCAAATGGAGTACAATCTGTAGATATTCTATCTTGGTATTTTTTTTTTTTTTGTCGTGAAAACCAAGAATAAATATAATACAAATTGTTAAGTGTTTACTTATATTTATTACTAATTTATAGATTCTAAGTGTCAATGCCTTTAAGAATTCATCATTACACAATATACCTACATGAAACAATTTTTGTACTATTTTTATTTTTCACATTAATATATCATAATTTATATTTCACCTCACTAGCTTGAAACGCGGCCCTTTATTTTTTAAAACTTATACAGCTCGCGCCAAAAGCAGGTGCGGGGCCCGCTCTCAACCCTTTGATACCAATTTTTCCTACTGCAACTCTACTTGCTTCAACTTCAGAGAACTAGAAATTTGTTGCTCTAATAAACATTATGAGACAGTAAACATTTAAAGTATGTGTCGTGATAGCCCAAACGCAGAGAACCTATTTAAAATCTATAACGCCATGTGGCCGTGGTTCGAATCCGGGCGTGTACCAATGAATTTTTTTCTGACTTAAGTACATTAACTATCACTGACTCTGTGCCTCGGAGAGCACGTTAAGCAGTCGATCCCGGTTGCTGTCAATAAATGGCGGTCGTTACAATCTGCCAACCCACATTGGAGCAGCGTGGTGGATTTAAGCTCCAAGCCCCCTCATCTTGAGGGGAGGCCTAAGCCCCTGCAATAGAGTATAAAAGGGCTGATGAAATGGAATGTTTAAAGTATATAAAAGCAGTATATAACGACTACATCGATTGCGCACTACGAACTTTTGTTGTCTCATTTCAAAGTCGGCGTTTTTCGACGAAAATGGCCGATGGCCACGCGTCGAACTGTATAATATTTAATATTGGTTAGGTTAAGTTCTTTTTTATCATCATAATAATGCCACTAGACGGCACCACCGCTTTTAATAGTTTGATCACCTCAAATAAACAATCAGCGTGGTACTTGCGAATGGCATAGTAATTTGTTATGTTGTTACATCTAACTTAATAGAACTAATATATTATTGTTACGAACACACATAGTGGCGACCGCCATCTGGCGTCAACCAGTAAAACCGCTTTGTAGAACGGAAACAACACGAAACCCCTACTCAATACTAGATGGCGTTAGAGGAAAGAATAGTCTCGAAAAACAGCCCGGTCGATCGCGTTCGCGCGCCTTCTAGAATGATTTCGAGGCTAGTTACGACCCATATAAATAGCCGCAGGAAGGCGAGCGAGTTCCAGTTCAGTTTTTGGGCTACTTTCGAGGCGACTTCGAAGTGAAAATTAGTGATCAAGAGTGATACCAGTGAAACCTACGACTTGGCTACGAGCTAGGAACATCGTTAGTGCTTAGTGTTTGGACTTTGTGCTTTGTGTTGGACCTAGTATTAGTGAATAAAGTCTTCAAAAGAGTCGGCAGGTCTTTCTCTCCAAATCCTTAGAACCTAACACGTAACATTATTAATATTATTCAAAATCCTCAGTAAATAACAGAGAAATGTAATTTTAAAGTACCTATTGTCGGATGTCCCATACCAACGTGAATCCCTTTCCCCTTGAGGGTTACTTTTTGACAAAATTTTAAACACAACATATTTAATTTCTGTCCCAAAGCCTTGTCATACTAAGTAATTTGCTTTTGTATTTTACTTCCTTAGGGGTTGAATTTGGAAAATTTTCGTATAGTTCGCTTCAGCGGTCCTTAAAAATGACGGGATTCCCCTCCAAACTTTCTTTATACTCTGTTATAGGTAAACATTTTCAAAAATCTTGAGACAACATATTTACTTTCGGACCCAAAGACCATATACTAATTTTCATGCATTAAACTTCGATTCTTCTACTTTGGAGCCTCATATTCACAACTGGGGCATCAATCGAATAAAAAAAAATTGTTCTAAATGAAAATAATCGGCCCACACATTTCGTCTCTAGAGAGCCAGAAAGGTACCTACAACATAGGTACATATGTAGACTGATAAACACATTACCCCTCCTTTGCATCATGCAGTCAGATAAAATAAAACTTCGTTTTCACTTTCCATTTCCGAACGGCATTTCTAACTTTTTATTCTACAATATCATCATCATCATCATCAGCCCGTGTCTCTCCACTGCAGGATATAGGCCTCTCCCAAGGCTCGCCACCACACACGGTCCTCCGCCTTTCGCATCCAACTACCCCCGGTATGGTGCTTCAGGTCATCTGTCCACCTGGCCGCGGGGCTACATTCTACAATATGTGTTTTGGTAATTCTTTTTGCATTTGAAAACACAAAGACCGTTTCGGAATAAAAACTGAAATTAAAGAACCAAGAGACACCATATAAAAAAATGGAGCTCATCATGAAACTCGTAAGACTTCCTATCGTTCATGACTATCAGTAAACCATAGTGGCTGCGAAACTTTAAAAACTGACTGTAGTAAACTGACATCAAAAATTCGCAAAGGAAATTGAGAGTAGTGCTTTATTTGCCTAACATTAAAATACATTCAATTACAAGAAATAAGACTAAACTTTATTATCCATATGAAATTACGTAGCCCATATTTCTCATGAGGGTATCTTTGATAGCTGGTTGCAACTCTTTCTTCATATAAGTGGTTAGAAGCGTCCTTATGCCTTTTGTGAAAATATCTTCCATTTCTCTCGATATATCTTCCACTTCGTCCAGATCATCATCAGGCCTATACACTTTGCTTCTTTCATAATTCATTCTACTTCTTCTTGGTTCGTAGACAATGTCCCAGTTGTCGCTAGACCTACTTTGTAGTTCATCGAACGGTTTATCTAGATTAGGTTCAAAAACAAACTCATCAGATCTCTTACGACGTCTTAAAGGTACATTTTCTCTGTTTCTATTTGAATTCCTGTTGATGTATCTCTCGCAGCCGTAAGCGTAGACGCTAATGAAACCGGGTTCCACGAATTCTGAGTCAGTTTTCACATTGAATTTTCCAGGTTGTTGATTCAAAGGTCTTGTGTGGAAACCTATACCTGCTTTCCTTAGTCTCAGAATCATATTGCAACCATTTCCACCTCTATATCTTGAGTAAGGCCGAACAGGCTCTATATAGTTACGTCTGAGTCTTTGATTAGCAAGTTCTCGATCTTGTTCCGAAGCGTCATATAAATCGACGTTCCCGCTTATGGTTATGTCATGGAAAAGCAGCATGGTATCTAAAGAAACATTTCGAGGGTCGAAATAACATCTTTCGACTCTAACCCAGTTGCTGTTCTGTGGAAGCCGAACACGCATTCTAGTGACATACATGTCGACTGGAACGCTTCTCATTTGTTGATAGACGCTATATCCGTTGAAGTCTAGCGTTTGGCTCTGGGGACAATATAGTACATAGGTAAAATGAATATTTTAAAAGACAACTAGTGTGCATTCATACAATTTTGAGGATAACTTCATTTTGGGCCTGCAAAAAAAGATCCGATGAGTTCCTAAATATAGAATAAAAATTGTTTTATCATGTTTTGAAGAGAGGGAGACCGGCAGAGTAATTTTGAAAAGTCAGTAAAGTTGAAGTTTTTTAGCTAAGTTGAGTGAGGTATTTTAGTTCAAGTAGTTTTATGATGAATCGAATGACGCCATTCGCAAGTCGATACAATCACCTGTTACAAAGTTATGACATGTTTAAGCAATTAGAAGCTATAAATTACACTTTATGACAAAACAAAAAAAATATATTATCAGACAGAATCGTAATTAGAGTCTACGAGCTTTGCTTAGTTTGAGACTAGATGGCGCTGTGTAAGATGTCCCAAGTATTATTATTATTATGTCAAAATTAGCATCGATATTCCGCTTTTTTGCAAGTGCGCTGGATTAATGAACAATCACCTTCGCAGGAACATATCAGTTTCATCATTATCAGAAGCTAGCATGAAGCTAGTGAGGTAGAGCAGTCCGAACAGAATACAAGTTACCGTCTTGGCGTACTCATACCCAGTGTTCGGAGTTCAATTTATTTCCAAGCCACTGGTGGACTTGGTGGTAGACCCCTAAATGAATGTTGAGCAGCACTAACAGAAATACGGGGAAGGCATTCTAATCTCGATATATTATTTTTCTTTATACATTGTTTAACCTTTCAAACATCGTTAGACAATATTAAGATCATAAAGTTTATAACAATTTTATTTATTCAACCTGTAGTAACTTGTAGCCAGTAATCTTAGCGACTTGAGAATAGTGACATTTGATTATAGGTACTTTACTACAGATGGCGCTGTACTTAGTAGTTATTGTTTTTGACGACAGATGGTGCTATCGCTATAGATGTCTTGAATAAACTTTTATTATTCAACTTTTAAGAAGAATCATACGCTTTTAAACATGTATTATTTCGGAAAAATTCGTATTGTTTGAAATAAAAACATTCGAATGCAACTCAAGCGCGCTTTAATATATATCCAATAATCTTAACTACACAAACGATGTTTCTTTCAATGCCGCAATGTTGATGACAGAACGCATCTCCCTATCTAGCCGGATTGTGGTGGGGATGGTGCTGATGACGCTGTTACAGCGTACCTATGCTTTCGACTGAGAAACGTGTAGTGTAGCTTATTACTTTGTCTACCTGTTATTTATTTTTATCAAGTAGTTAAAACCCCATTTTTTTTTCATGGTTTATTAAAATGTAATACTTGTAATGTATAGGAATACATTCTACTTGCCTTTTAAATTATTTTATTCTTTATTAAATATTGTCTCACTATATAATATCCTCCAAAGCCACTGCGGTTAACAAGGACTATTTCTTACCAATGGCGTATCTAAGCTCTTAGGTTGGTTGCGTTTTCTTTTGAGTTGGTCTAGAGCTGACTCTAAGCGCGCAGAACATTTCTCTCCAGCTATAGGTACTGTGGTTAGAGGTGGCAACCCCGGTCCTGATGGCGGTCTATCATACCGCTTGGCTTCGAAATGTGGTAGAAAACGGGATTCTGTAACAAAATATTATAAAGTTTAAAACTGTAGGTACCTAATGTTTTTGTTTTGCTACTAGTTAGTTGTTCTCTGTCAAAAAAATTATCACTAAACCTACAGTTATTAAACGTAAACAAGGTATAACCTGTAACTTGTAAATAAGGAGATAAATATTAAATTATATATATGCTATTAAATACGCAAAATTATCAAAAAGTTAACGATACCCGTTAACACATTAGGTATTTAGAATTCGTTCCATGTTACGTTTAAATTTAACTATAACATTTTATACTCTTGCATTGCGCCGCAAATAACCTCAGTGAAAACGCCACAACACCTAGCAACTCATTTTGTAATACAAAATTACCTATTTTATATTTGCTCCAGAAGGGCGCGGCGCGAAAACTTTCATGACTTCGTGACTGGCTCTATTGAGCATTGTCGATATCTACCAAAAAGTATTTCTCACTCGTAAAAAACCAGCTTCCGGATTTCTAAAAACTAGTTGAAATTATGAATGAAAACGTTGCACCTACTGATACAAAGTGTGTGGATTTATTTAACAAACAAATCAACTACACGATGGGCTTTTCTTACAAAGACAATAATATCTAATGATAATAGTAACATTGTGTTTTTCGTTTATTTTGGCACGTTGCAAAAGAAATATCAGCCAATCGCAACACAGATTATAGGCAGTCCATTGATCTGCTCATGTGCGAGCGGACATACGTGATTTTTTATGAGTCCATCATAATCTAACCATTGAATGGAGTAGGTGAGATTGTCAGCATACAGGCTGTTTCTTAATTAACTGAATTTAAATTATTCGTTTTTATTTTTTGATCCCCGCCGTCGAAAACGAGGGGTGTTATTATTATGTGTGTGTCTGTCTGTAGCCTCGTAGCGCTCCTAAACGGATGAGAGATTTTAATGCGATTTTTAATTTAAAGTTTTTATCTGCGTGTCTTTCTGCGGCATCGTAGCTCCTAAACGAATAGACAGATTTTAATGCGTTTTTAGGGTTACCGACCTCGAGAGGAAAAAGGTATCCATAGAGGATCACTTCGTTTTTCATTTTTCTGCCTGTTTTCAAGGCCTTTTTTCACAGTATCGCGTGGAGGTATAGTTCAAATCAACCTGGCGGATGTGAACATAGGCACAAGTCGCGTCGCAGTAACCAGTTTTAGGTGTAGCGGGACGCAGTGAAGCGAGGCGTATATAACTGAACCTGCGCAAGCATGCTTATAGCGTTGTATTCCGATCCGCCATAAAGTTTCAATGGAACTATATCAAGTTGAAAATTAATGTCATTAACAAATTACACCTAGAACATTACACTGAAAAAAATGTAAGATTTGAAGGTGTGTACAGCTGTACAATAACTTACCTGAAGTTGTCAAGAACTCAAAGACTTTAGATATATTTAAAAATAAATTAAAAGCTTACATTTTGGGTACTATTTTGGGCAAATAGTGTAAATAGTTTGTTGTTGCTAAGACTTATTAACGGTTAGAATTATATATAATCAAATGATTACCTGTATTTCTCTATACGTGAATTGCTACTTTGAGAAATAAATTTATTTAAACCTAACTATAGATCTATGGTCCCTTGGAGCTGTAAAAATCAAGCTTTTAAGTCAAAGGAATCAAAAAATACGGTCATGTGACGTAACATAAGAAAGGTCCCTGACAACTTTATGGATCAAAAATTATTTGAAAACCTTGAATAATAATGTTAGTTTATTGGATTTTTAAAAAATTATAAATGTGATTTTGTACAATTATTTAAATCTTCTGTCGTTGCATATCACTGCGTATGAATTACTTTTTATAATTTTAGTAATTATTTATACCAGTATCATATGTCGCACTAATTTTCCGCCTACTCGATTAAATACCAAGATAACATGAAGTAATAGGCGCATACGGAACCATCTCCGTTAGTTTTCACTTCCTTTGTTTCGCGCGCATAACCGTGAAAATGTTAAATGACATTCGTGCTGTCTGTTACATGTTTTGTGGGCGATTTCTATTGTCTCTGCAATTTTGATTTTGAGTAAATACTTGCTTAAAACTTACAAAACTCAAACACGACGTTATTTTCAATCCTACTTAATATTATAAATTTGAATGGTTGTATATTTGTCACTCCATCACGCAAAAGCACCTGAACGACCTTGGATGAAACTTTACAGCAATATAGCTTGTACATCAGATGACATACAGGGTCTCCCAGAAATCAACGTCAAGCTGGAAACGGCTGATGAAGAAAGTATCACGTTTAATTATCCGAAAATATAAAAGAAAATCATGCATTTTTAAAATTGTAGGTACCAAAAAAATCGAGAAAACTGTCACTCGGTGATGATTTGAGGCACTTATGTTTTAATTTTAGACTATAAATTTACGGAAAGGTTACCTATTCAGGGTTACATCGCAAAAAAATTAATAATTTAGTGCCTATAATTGTAAATGTGTAGATACGACTTAGCCTGCGGGTACGAAACGGAGGGCGGGGGCCGAGCGGTAGCGGCTGTGGGCAGAGATTTTTTATATTTTTTCTGTTATCTGTCACACCACTTGCCTCATCACCTGTTTCCGGCTTGACGTTGATTTCTGGTACATCCGATATAGGTTACTTTTTCCCCGGACAAAGGCGATTCCTGTGGGAATATATAAAACGGCTGAACGGATTTTGATGAGATTCTATAGGTACCTACTAGTCCTACTACAAAGGTGTTTTAAGGTTTGGAATAACACACAGGATATATTTTATCTCTAAAATACACAGTTCCGGTGGGATAGCTATTCTTCATGCTAAAATGGCTGAACGAATTTATCTAAATTGAAATATGTAAGTAGGTAGTTCATGCAGACGGAGCCGCGGGCGCTCGCTAGTTTATTATATATTATGCAATTCGCAATCTTTGGTGTCGGCTCCTCAAATGAATAGCAATTGTGACGATATATTGCCCTCTGTGTGTATACACCAACATAGTTTGAGGTCGTATACCTCCAATATTGATCCACTTGCGCGGAGTCGGCAGAATTAAAAAATAACAGCCTCCATTGGGTAACCGATCTTCACCATATTGATCTTCGAACTTTGCTCCATTAACACAATTTTTTCCACAAATCAGACAGACAACTTTCTCCATAGGTACGGTAAAAATTTTGTTCCCGAAAATTAGTGGAAATCAATCACATTTAAAAACTTTGTTGAATCCTGTTCTCCATGATTCCATAATTCTATCGCAAAAACATATGGGACCAATATTTGGATCAAATAAATATATAGTTTTTGTTACTTATTCCTACTTTTATTTTTATTTATATCAAAAGCCAATTTAACACTTCAAGCTCTAATATTTCATTATATAAATAAAATAGACGGCAAGTTAACAATGACCATTAGAAAAACTACGTGAAATATAATTTCTGGTAGGTAGATACTTTCTGATAACGAAAGCGAGATTCCGGGCGATTTTCTCCGGTGAAAGCGTGAGAAAAAAATATTATATTCATCTGCGTTTGCTACATGCTACATTATATCACTTTTCCTAAGAAAAGTGATATAATGTAGCATTGTTATACGTTTGTTCATAAATATAAGTTTTTAATTTATTACAACTAATAATCATAAATAATATCTGGAACATCTTTTTTATATCTTTTTTTCTCAATTATTTCGAAAATAATCAGAAACGAGAGCTAAAATAAAAAGTATTCTATAGTTTTTTCATATGAAACCCTATATGACGAACTTTCTAATGAAATAATCAGAACAAATATTTCATAACCGTCCCTATATGGGGAAGAACGTTTAAAAAAAAAATCGCGCTTCGATGACTAATAAAATGGCAACACTGGTTGTTCTATAGATATGCGAAATTTCATTCATCTATACCTATAAATGAAGGAACTATTAGGGTGTGATAAACAGAGCTTTTAGCTTCGGAGTCCTTACAATTATTAAAGTATAATAAATCAAACCTACCTTTGCCGTCTTCCGAATCAGACAGTTTGTTATCACTAGCCGACGCCGTTTTCGCAAATAATAGAAACATCCACCAGAACTTCACCATACTTACTGAAATTAAAAAACATGAAAACGAAAATTCGACCGTGGACACTAACTCTTTGCCCAAAGCAAACGCGAAAAAACAATCGTCAAAAATGGCGCGAAACAATGGCTCCCGCTCGCCTCAAGAACGGAATACGAAATAAAAGAGTGGAAACAAAGCACAACTAAGCAAGTGCAGTCGCTGGAAAATACTCCCCGCTTGGCTCGCCCACCGTCTCAGATTATACTTTACTGGAGGAGAGATTACTAGAGCGAAAATGAAGATTCTCTATAGTGTCCACATTTCTAAATAATAACGGCCCTTTTTCAAAATCCTTACAGTTTTGTCTGTTTGTGTGTCCCAGCTTTGTTAGGTTTTTTATTTATTTATCTCGGTTGAAATTTCGTTGTAGTGATTTTTGAATGCTCCAAGCCGGAAATTAAGTAACGGGTCGCCATTCATTTCGTATATTTTTATCGTCTGATAGCAGGCTTATAACGACCTAATTACAACGTTCTTTATAAAAAATGTAATACAAATAACACAAAAAATAGAAAAATATTATTACATTGCACAAAACAAAGCTACGTGTCCCCACATCGAGATAGAGGCCGCGCCCCGATTTTATTGTAATTTGGGATTGAGTATTTCCGTTATTTAGTCCGTTCCGTTATATCCGTATTTGAGGTTTTCCGTTATTTTTATTATTGTAGGTATACGAAACACCTGTAAACGTACGCGTTTTGAGGAAATGCAATAGGCAAAGAAAGGTTTAAACTTAGATCCCCGAAGGCATAGGTACAGTTATTGAAGCAATATTAAAAAAAAACATCTTTGCACTATCAAATTCAAATTAAAGCTAGTGAATAATCAATTCAAAACAGGTATACCTACATATTATAACACTTTCAACGATTAATGCTTACCTAATAAATATTTTTTTTTTTATAATTATGACTTAAAGCAACTTGAAAAATAATGGTCACTCCATTAATAAACGTCTTTCGCGGTGACACTGTTACGCTGTAGCGGAATCTTTTATTTTGTTATTGTCAACGACATCGCGATGCGGAGACGATGCTGCGCTAAATAAGTAGGCTGTGACGCAATTAAACCTAGAATCGTGGTTGTATAGCACGTACATCCGCTTAGTGCTTAAAAAATAATCTTCAAAGTATGATGACATTTTCTAGCTTAAAAAGTATACGAATACTTTTGTTGCAGGCAAAGCTGGTCTGTCACATTTTCAAGGCTCAGCTGCTAAATCCATTTTGATGTTTGGTATAGAAATAGCTTGAACCCTGAGAAAGGAGAAATACATTATTAAGAATATTTAAGTATGTATATCAGTTGTCTGGTACCCATAATACAAGGTTGTCTTAGTTTGAGACTAGATGGCGCTGTGTGGGATGTGCTAGGTATTATTATTATTACAGTGTAGTGCAGAAATAGACTTGAATATTCGTTACCTTTTCACGATTATACCGGTGTAATGATCTTGATAAAATTTGGTGGCATGATAGCTTGTATCCTAAAGACGGACCTAGGTTACCTTTCGATCGTGATAATATTTATGTATGTTTATTACTTTTCACAGCTAAGCCACAGAACCAATTTTGTTGATATATGATAGAATTTAAACTCCGACGGAAAGACATTAGTTATTTTTCTCCACGGGAAATGTGTCTACGTGTTTGTCACCCTTTCACGGCTGAACCAAAATGCTTTCAGCGGTCCCGATGTAAACGTGAGCTCCACGCGGGCCAAGCCGCAGGCGGAGAGTTAGTAAATTATTAAATTTAAATTATAGCGTTTGTATCTTGAAGCTAACGAAAAGCTTTTTGAAACAAATAATTATTTTTTTTAATTCTTCAGGCGTGAATACATGCACTCAAAACATCAACACACCAAAGCACTCAATTTTACCCAATTAAACAATGAACAAATAAATTAAAATTTGATCAAATCATTTGTTTAGACCGAAGTTTCCGAAACATATGTATAATCACACGATAGCAATAACACATTCCCTGTAATTTATACAATTACAATAAACGCATATTTTCCAGAACGGTAGAACAAGACTGGACACGTAGATGTCCAGTAGGTTAGTTAAATACGGGTCTTAATACTTTTTTTTGTTTCATCGGCATGATCATCAATCGCTTCATGCAAGTTTGGTTTTGGGTGTCTAAAATTTTACCCTTATGATGTCATGAATTTAGTCGACATATGTTTTGCTAGCCTTCATTCACCTAACTTTTTATCACATCAACTTTCCGCTCTATGGATTTTATTTCAGTCACTCTGAACAAATACTATGTTAAATATTAATACTGTCTAGATCTTCAATTAATAAACGAGGTCAATTTTATATTGCGTTACAGGTACCTACTCAAAGTTCATTTTACATACTTCGTAGTAAATATTGAGCAAAAAGTTACAAATCCGAAACAGTAGGTAACACCGCTAATGTGGGAATCACATATCTTAGATATATACAATGTTGAAACAAATTCGTTGAATAATTTAATTAGATAAATTGCTTACCTATGATGTAACATAAACGATATCCTGCAGTTAGGTATACTTTTAAAACAATTAGATAAAATCATAAAATATGCAGTTAATAAAGTACTGACATGTAATCTCCGAAACTACACATCAGATTTTAAAAATTCTTTGAATAATGTGTGTACTCTGTCTGTTTATTTGTTTGAGCTGATCTTTGAAACAGTTAAACTGATTTGGAAATGGACTTTCATACAAGACTTTCCGTAGAGTAATCTATTTTACTTTTTATCTACTGTTAGAGGTGTTTTGATATGACGCGGTTACAACGCTATCGTACGACTGGAAGAAAGAGAATAGTTAACTGTCGCGTAATATGAATTTATTCCACCTAATAAATATTGGCAATAACATCAAAAACATAATATATAATTACCTATGCGTAGGTGATTTGAATACAAACTGTTTACTTAATATGAACTTAATTATCGCAGTATTCTAACTTCACTCTTGAAACGACAGGCAAAGAGCCGACAAGAAGATGATAAATATAAGAGAGAACGGAAAAAATGCATCTCCCTCTTACGCTATTAAGAATTAAGTTTAATTATGATATATACAAACATGTAGTCCACGCGTGTGGAGCCATGGCTAGTTGTTTAAAATGTGAAAACTAAAATACTTTTGAAATTTTTGAGCATTCAATAAGTTATCAAACCTGTTAGAGAATAAAAATCAATGAATACGTATGTAGAAGTATAGGGAGTGTCGATACGTAAAATACGTAACGAATGAAAAACGGTTGTCCTCATAGTTTTTTAAAGTGATTTCATAAAAATAAATACTTAAACCCATTTTGTAATGCCATGGTTTTCAGGTTATTTCATGTTTTAAAGGAGTGTAGAAAAAAGGTCATAACTTTGTTTTCATAATCAAATAATATAATATAATAATAACACATACAATCACAACAACGTCTAGGTCCCAAACTAAGCATTAGCTTGTATTTTGGGTACCAAGCGAAGACATCACATACATATAACAACCAAGACCCGGTGCCAGTATTAATATTCATCATATAAATACTGACCCGACCTGGGATTCGAACCCGGGACCTCCAGCTTCGCAGGCAGGGTCGCTGCCCACTAGGCTAAGCGGTCGTCAATGTTATTGTTTCTAAAACTATTGTGATATTTTCCGTAACGTGGAAGCAGTTCTTAAACCTATTTGCAACATTTGCATAAATGTCTGATAAACAGCGGAAAGCGAACAATGTCATTGTACGTCTTTTGGGCTCCGTTCGTGCAGTTGTGTAAATGTTGAGTTTAGGGATGTACTTATACTACAATTAATCGATTCATTTTTAGAGCATCGAAAGTTTCTTATTTTATTGTTGAATTGAAATAGAAATACAACATTTTCTACAAATCTACACATTAGTATAATATTTTTATAGGCGCTCCTACAACGCCCCATATACTGCAAGGTACCCTTACACCATAGAGTATTCGTATTTGTGCACACTCGTTCAGCGGACGTGTCGCGGATGTTGGTCTGTAGCTCAGTGTGTTTTTATCTTCATTTTTACTTGTCTCACTTTATTTAATCTTTCTTATTTATTAATTTGCTTAGAATTTAAATCGTGACTCCTGTATTGGTTACATAAGGTCAAAACATCCATGATTTATATCCGAATACTAAAATTACAAATTTTATATGCATATAAAATATTTTCAAATCTGACTTTAATGTCTGAATATACAATTTTTAAGCGCCTTAATTCTATCTACTAAATTTAAGATATAATATTTTTATCGATTCAATAACATCGATTTTATCGTAACATAACATCTCTAAAATTTACAGGGCGATGGAAATGGTGCAACAGTCGCCCGGCCATTGTCCGCGTATGAACAATGGCGAAAGCGTCGCATCTAGGCAACCGTTCGCCCTACGTCCGTATCCCGACATATTGTATTAAATTAACGTTATGAAATATGTAAATGTTAAAATATGTAGCTACAAAAATTAGCTAAAATCCGAAAATCAAAAGATTACAGAATTATAACATTGTCAATATTGCTAAAGATGACATCGATTTCTTATTGATAATTCACTGTACCCCGATTTATTAACGACTGTAATAAATGTAGGTACAAGTTTTATTAATAGGTAACAAAAAAAATGTTGTGAAATGTTTGAAGTTAGGTATAAAGCTTTTTTATCTTGATACTTATACGCTGACAAAAATCTTTAAAACTCGGGTCTGACGTATAGAAACGGAAAGATATTTTTGTAGATATTACAGTCATTCAGGTTATTTTGTGGTAACTTTTTTCTGCAAGTTTATACAAGAAAGTGTATCTAGTAAATTAAATACTTGCCTTATCAATTTATCCTTGGTACGTGAAAACAACTCACACTTAATTAGGTATCATATAAAAAATCTGTAAAAGTGTCGAGTTGCCTTATTATTCTATTTATAAAGTTTTTTATTCCTCTATTTATACATTTATTGAGAAAATAGATTATATTAATAAATTTAATATAACGTAATAGATACATTTAAATTAATGAACTAAAGTTGTCTTTTTTTAGATGACATTTTTTTAAGTCGTTGATGTCTTTTTAGTAACTTTGGCTTTGTTCATGTGAAAGACATAAACGCGTCAAACAATCGTCTAACTGCACTATTATTTTCGCTCACTTTTTAAGTTGCAATAATATTTTTTATGTCATAATGATATAATAAATATATTAAAAGAGTGAGATTCATTCTAACACATTTTATGGTCCTTGCCTTATAGGTATGAAATTATAAATTGGCCTAAACTGGAAATAACTACAAACTGAATTTAAAAAAAAAATTTAGTCTTTAAGGATTTCATAAATAAAATAGATATTCATTCGATATCTCAATATACATATATCTTTGTATGTATACACAAAAAAAAATATCTTAAACTAAGAAAATATGATTTCACACAACGAAAAGAATATTCTTTCAAAATAAGTAAATATTTCTTCAGACCAACAAAATGCAATATATTGCAAGATATATAAATGCATATATCTTGCAACTGCAATATATTCACTTATTTTGAGAGAATATTTTTTTCGTTATACTTATATCAAATCATATTTTCTTGATTCAAGAAATATATTTTTCTGTGTATATATTAAATTATATAGAATAATACTTAATGAATCTACTGTTCGTAGGAATTAATTGACATATAATTTTGTGTAGGTACCTACTCCGTAATATAAAATAATACTTGCTTACTTTGGGACTACATGGAAGCTGTGTGGAATGTCCCAGGCATTATTATTATTATCTACTATTGTTCTTAACTAGAATAAAAATGAAAGACAAACTACTTGTCGTCATTTTTACATTGTTTTTCATCTGCGGAAATGCGTAAATGTGCCCAAAAAATTCACTATAGGTATCATAAAATTTTAGTACAAAAAAAAAACGAAAATGCGGCACAAAATTATTATCATTTCTAAAGATATAATTCGCTCTGATCGTTCTGTTCCCTACGGATAAAGTTCACACAACTTATGAAAAAGTGGAACAAGATTAGCATATTACTTAGCGAACTTGGTGAGAAACTGGGTATCTATACTAATATTATAAAGCTGAAGAGTTTGTTTGTTTGTTTGTTTGTTTGTTTGAACGCGCAAATCTCAGGAACTACTGGTTCGAATTGAAAAATTATTTTTTTGTTGAATAGTCCATTTATCGAGGAAGGCTATAGGCTATACTACATCACGCTGCGACCAATAGGAGTGGAGCATCAATTGAAAATGTTGCAAAAACGGGAAAAATTATTCCTTTTGAGAGCTTCCGTCGCGCGCGCTGCGTAAACGGTTGATGTTAAGCAAAAATCATGTATTACGGAATTGTAACCCTTTAAAAGTTCTAACCAAAAGTCTACGACAGCATATGTGTATCTCTTAAGGGTAACTTACTATAACCTTTTTTATGACAATCAAATTTGTTCAACATAATATACTATTTGCGAAGATGTTTTTTAAGCGTGATATTAATCCTTATCAAATTAAATACATTAGTTGTCTTAAGCATTTCATGCATATTATAATTGCCCTTTACGTCATACAATTTAAATTAATATCTTAACAGTTTTTATTGAAATTTAAAAACTATAGCGGGAGAAAATTAATTCGCTGTCTGCCTCTGTTCGTCTTTTTATTTACTTCCAAACTAATAGACTTTGATACGGTTTTTAGTAATATCTTATTTTCTTATTATCTTATAATCTATTAATCTATGTAATAGAAATACTTATTATAAAGCTGAAGAGTTTGTTTGTTTGTTTGTTTGATAGATAGATTGATTGATTGTTTGATTGATTGATTGATTGTTTGTTTGTTTGTTTGTTTGTTTGTTTGTTTGTTTGATAGATTGATTGATTGATTGTTTGATTGATTGATTCATTGATTGATCGTTTGTTTGTTTGTTTGTTTGATAGATTGGTTGATTAATTGATTGATTGATTGTTTGTTTGTTTGTTTGTTTGTTGGTTGGTTGGTTGGTTGGTTGGTTGGTGGGTTGGTTTGTTCGTTCGTTTGTTCGTTCGTTCGTTTAGTTGTTTAAACGCGCAAATCTCAAGAACTACTGGTTCAAATTGAAAAATTATTTTTGTGTTGGATAGTCCATTTATCGGGGAAGGCTATAGGCTATACTACATCACGCTACGACCAATAGGAGTGGAGCATCAATGAAAAATGGTGCAAAAACGGGAAAAAATATTCCTTTTGAGAGCTTCCGTCGCGCGCACTGATTGATTTGATGATTGATTGATTGATTGAATAATTAATTGATTGATTGATTGATTGTTTGTTTGTTTGTTTGTTTGTTTGTTGGTTGGTTGGTTCGTTCGTTCATTCGTTTGTTTGTTTGAATTTGTTAATCTCTGAAACTACCAGTCGGATTTGAAAAATTCTTTTTGCCTTTGATAGCCTGATTCTAGCGGAGAGTTATAGGCTATATACATGAAAACGAACTGTCTGTCTATTCGAGCAAATCGGCTTCGGCCAAAACGGCTTAACCGATTTTGATGAAACTTTACGCATATTACAGAATGTAATCTTTTGACTACACCCTTTCCATATGTGACATACAGAACTTTTTGTATGTCTATCTGTACGTCCATATGTCTAAACCTATTTAAATGAAACATCAATGAATATGAAAAGAAGATCGTTAAAACTAACAAATGTTGCTTTTTGTCCATCTGTCTGTCTGTCTGTACGTGTATCTGTCTATTTGAGCTAATCTCCAAAACGGCTAAACAGATTTTAAGGAAACTGTGCAGACGGGAAAGAAGGTTGTCAAGATATTTGACATTAGCTACTTTTTGTCCGTCTGTTTGTCTGTACGTCTACTCAATTCAATTTTATCTATTCGAGCTAATTTCCAATACGGTTGAACAGATTTTAATGAAACTTTGCAGATGTGAAAGAAGGTTGTCAAGAGTGTCATAAGCTACTTTTTGTGTTTGTCTGTCTGTCTATCTGTCTGACGTACAGCCGAAAGTACTAACTCTAGGAAGCTTAAATTTGGAACATTAGTTTATTTTATAACTTGAGCATTATAAAGTTAAGAAAGGCTTTTTTAGAAATTTCAAACTTAAGGATGGGAATGGAGGGACTTAAATAATGACGTGTTTCAGGATTTTTAGATTTTCACATTTTTAGAGTGGGAAACGGGAGATGAAAAATTGTATCGGTTTTTTAAAGGGTGGAAGGGGAATGAAGATTGAAAGTTTGAATGGGTGTGACCAAAATTGGTTCCAGAAAAAAGTACGTATAAACCATCTCGAACGTTAATAGTACCTATAACAGGAATTTGTAGTCTACGCAAGCGAAGCTGCGGGCGGTCGCTAGTAGAATATAAAACAGTTTTGACTCATTTTAAAAAGTTCAGGTTTACAAAAAAGCTCGATGTTTGGGTGCCACACAAACTCATTGAAAGAAAGCTTCAGAACAACGTAGGTATTCATTTGTGATTCTCGATTAAAACGTAATGAAAGCGTAAGATTTTTGAAAAGATTGATAACTGGTGATGATAAGTGACTCACTTACAATAACAACGTACGTAAAAGATAATAGTCAAACTGCGGCCAAGCTCCATAGACTGTGGCAAAACTTTGATTAACGAGCAATAAAATGATGTTGAGTTTATGGTGATTAGAAGGACATCGTTCATTATGTACTTCTACCGCTAAGCACAACCATCGATTCAGCTACAACTAAGAAACATTTTTTTCAGTGCAATTGAGAAAAATGGCCAGAATTGATCAAAAGACTTAACCACTCTGAAAAAATTGAGAGAGTTTGGATACTCTCTCAATTTTTTGTGAAATGTTGATACATCCATCATATAGCCTTGACCTTGCAGCCTTACATTTTCATTTGTTTCGCTTTCTTCAGTATTCTTGAAGTAAGTAAGTAGTGTAAGGTTAACATGAAAAGAAAACTGTAAAAACTACTGTTGCATTGTTTTAACCACACACCCAAAATTTCTACAGCAACGGGATCATGTTAGTACCCTCAAGATGGCACCAAGGTATCAAACAAACCGGCACATATACACTTTAATAAAATGTTGTTAAACTATGATAAAATACTTGAATTTGCATATAAAATAAGAAAATACTTTCCAACCTAATACACGTATGTTTATAGGTGTAAGCGCACGCTCACCTGACACTAGTGACACTAAGCACAAAATACCAAGCAGAGCCTCAATTAACACCGCGACCGAGCTAACGGCTCCTCCGTCCTTGCGGTTTGGAGGTTTTTTATCGTATGTACCTACGCGAATGTAATGTCCCTATATATGTAAGTTTTATAAACGGGAACTTACCTAAATAAATACTACTACCAACAAGAACAAAAGGCGGACGTCCAAGAGTATATATAAGCCACCCTCAATGGCGCCGCCCTTGACGGCAACAACAAACTGTGTAGTTAAGTCATACATGCATAATTGTTTGACTTTTTGCAGAGAACGTAGACTACAGGAAATTAAATGAAAATGCAATATTTCATATCTACCTAACTCATTGTAATGTACCTACCATTCACATTCTAACAACGCTTAAAAATATAGGTAGCCCTCGTTGTAAAATATTAAAGATAATATGCACAGTGTTAAAGAGATCTATAGTTCATTAAAATTATATTTAAATTTTGGTTATATAAAGTTGGCGTCAAGAAACGTAGGTACCTAGATAAAAATATCACCTGACTGTTCGGTTATAATTCACGAACATACGGTTTGTACATGGTTAGTATAACGTAGCGTGAGTCTGTATGGTTTGTTGACACACACACAAGTACCTATGTAAAAGTTGACCTGACATTTCAGTTCACATTGTTTTACGAGAATCCACCCAGGCATTATATAATCAAAGTATTTAGTAGTATGTTGTACCTACTTATCTATAGTGAATCGATATTAAATTACGTGAAGACTAGGTACGTCACACTGACTGCTTGTATTTTTATGCCTACCTATGGGTAGGTACATAATATCTTTGCGTTGCAGCTTATGAAATGTTATTCTCTTACAAGGGTTTTTCTAGTGAAAACTAGGAAACATTCGTAATATAACGTTTAACGTTAATAGCAAATAGCAATAATAACACTTAATAACAATTATTATTATAGCAAAATAAAACTCATTGTTAAATTAAGTCCTTCAAAATTTTGTTTAGGTACCTACATTATTTGACTAAAAAATTATAACGCTGCCTATTTCAAATCATCGATATGCATAAAATTATCATCGGTTATGCAATTTTCATATAGCTACCCCTTAACTATCTATAGATACTTTTTTTATTAGCTTGGATTTTTTTTAACTTTTTTTTTAATAGTTGGTACTCTACTCTTTACTGTATGGTAACACTATATTTCATCTGTCAGTCAGTTTGGTTGCAGTTGCCTGTGTGGGTTTAAGTAGAAAAGACTCCATAAATTATTGCAATTTTATTCTTTTGAATATTCCTCGTCGGAATACATAAAATAAAATCAAAATATGTTTTAAATATTGTATATAATGTGTTTCAAACGATGCATATCTTAGAAGTTACGATTTTAATGATAATGTAATAACATATTGGTGTGAATAAATAGGAATAAATCGAGGTAATAGTGATGTTACGTTTCTTATTAGAACAAAAGCCTCCCCTGTCCTTCACACATTAAAATATAATCGCTCTGTAAATAGTTTTTATCTCACACTCCTCTCATCTTCAGTAGTATGGAAGGTGATTATTACACTAATATTTACAAGATAATATTGCATGTAGGTATGTATTAATATCGGCCACACGTTGAATTATTTCACCTTGTGAATCCGATTACAGCGCGTCAGTACTAATTGTTCAAGGTGGTGGTCCGTAGTAACTCATTGCTTATCGCTAATCACGCCACTGAGCTATATACAGCGAGGACACGCTCCACAGAACCTCACTGAGCTTATTAACTGGTAAGATCTAGATATGTTCATGTAAAAACCCGCTTAACATGGCTAACGTCAAGAGTAGAATGAATTCATCACAAACTAGCTCTACAAAAACTAGTACTAATGGTAAAAGGAAAAAACTGGAAACCGTAGTTGGAAATAAGAGTACAGCAGATGTCATGGAAGTGGTTAAAAATAACTGTATGTCTCAACCACAGATTACAGCAAGTAAGTTTGATAAAAATTTGTTACCACTGCATCAAGGCACTATAATGACAAAAACTGGCCGAATTAAAAAAAAATCTAAAATAAATCTACAGTTAATGAATAATATTCTTAAGAGTGAACTATTAATACAGGATGTAAGTTCTAAGCCAAAGAAGAATGTTCCAGCAATATCCATTGGTATTAATAACAACAATTACAGTGAAATAAAGGAGAAGTCAACTAAAGACAAAGTAAAACAACCAGACGATAAGTTACATTCTCAACCATTAAATAAATCTGAATTTACAAAGAAGTTCAGCAAATATGATACTAATAAATTACCGTCAAGGAAGAAGAAGCTTGAGTGCAATCTTTTGGAAAAAAATAACAAAAAACCAAGTACGATACTTAAGAAAGATAACAAGCATGAAAAGAATGCCTCCAAGAAGAAGTCTAAAATGAAACAAGTTTCATTTGGCAATAGCCTACTGTTAAATTTGCCTTTATATCAGTGTGATTACTGTAATAAAACATTTAGTAACAAATCTTCACTACGTAGGCACATATATGTCCATCTAGATATTAAACCATATCCATGTGCTCATTGCGCAAAACGTTTTAGACAGCGTAGCAACTTGAGAGTGCATATGTTGAGAAAACATGAAGATTTGACTGAAACACCGGAAAGCTACATGTGCAATCAGTGCGACAAGTCCTTCCTTTTAAAAGAGAATCTAAACTTGCATTTGTCCAGTCATATAAAATCAGACAACTCTGTCAAGTGTGCTTTTTGTGACAAAAAGTTTTTACATAATTTGTTATTAGTACAACATGAGAAACAACATTTCAATTCTGGTCGATATCAATGCTCAATTTGTAAGATGAGCTATGACTGCCGATCTCAACTGTCTTTACATGTGAAAAGCCATCTAAATATCAAGGATTTTGTTTGCCAATATTGCGGTAAAGAATTTCTGAGACCAAATTCTATCAGGAGGCATGTTGAGATATGCCACGGAGGACATAGGATACAGTGTCCTATCTGCTTTAAAAAGTTAAAAGGACACTTGTCTGAACATATGAGAACACATGAAAATTCTAAACCGCATGAATGTCCTGAATGTGGACAGCGATTCACACAATCCACTCAGCTCAATGTTCATAGAAGATCTCACACTGGTGCCAGACCCTACCCATGTAGGATTTGTGACAGACCATTTTCCCATTCAAACGCTCTAATGCTGCACATCAGACGCCACACTGGCGAGAAACCGTTCCCATGTGCAATGTGTCCAATGTCATTTTCCCAGCTTCCTCACATGAAAGCACACATGAGTAAGATCCATGGTAAAAATGACCCATACAAATGTCAGAAGTGTGACCGGTTTTTTAAGCTTAAAATAAATCTTGAAGAGCATGTGAAGACTTGTCGCGTCGGAGATGGAACTTCGACTGAGAACAGTCAGGATTCTCTGGAAGTGGACTCGGCGATGAGTCTGTCACGTATGAGGTTCCTGTTGGCTCTCCTGCTTACCATGATTGCTAGCAAAGAAAAACTGAAGTATTTAGGTGCGTACTGTTTTGTGTGTTTGAATATCCACTATACAAACATGTTTCAATGCACAAATCAAAATATTAAGTTTTGCTTAAACACTTAATTTTATAGAGTACATTATTTTATTTACGAACACAGAACAGATAAAATATTTAAAAAATTTAGTATCTAAATATTCATCTATATTAGTGTTTATTCAAATGATAATATTCTCCCATACATTAGACATCAATGGGTTCCTAAAACTTATTTAATCAAGTATCAACAAAGCACATTAATATTTAAACAATTTTTTTTGTTTAATTCAATAGTGTTGCATTACCTAACATCATGATCATTCGAATGAGTTTTTTTTTTAAATTGTTTTGAACACTTGCACCAGCCATGAGATCATAATATTCAATGTTATTTAAAAACATGATTCATTGACATATTTATGTTGTTTGACTGTGTGCGCGCGCGCTTTACTATCTTGTGTGTGCGTGTGTCGTGTTGCTTCACTTCCATGGATTATTTTAGCCAACACTATCATTGTTATCAACAGGCCAGAGATGAAATCTCTGTGGGCGAGATCATATTTTGTGTTTGGATTTGAGTGAGTTCATTTACCATTTTGTTTTTAATAGTGTCTGTGGTAATGGCGATGGGCTTCGCTTTGTGGTTTGTGTTCCATCTTCCGTTTGGAAATTAAGAAATGGTTCAGGTTAAGGTGTTGGTAATAAATATAGGTGATGGGACAGTATGCTTGAATAAAATTTTAGTACAGTTAAAGTTAAACATCTTTTTTTTTATTTTCTGGTATAATGGTTTATCAGGTCTTCTGCCAAGTTACTGACAGCTAATGATCCTTTCCTTTTCAATTTGGTATGAAAATATTAATTTGTATCCACAGATGTAAATCAAGATAACTACAATGTTGTAATTACAAAAATGTGAAAAAAGTACAACCAGACATACTTTGACATTTTAATTTTTTCTCAGGCATTTTATGATTATCATTCTTTATCTTTTGCTCCTGTGTACCTAGTGGCTTGGAGTAAAAGAAAGAAAATGATAATAACATATTATGATCTGCCATTATGCTCCAGTTTGTGATGCAATATCTTGATAACTCAGATATCTAAGTGCATACTATGATTTGATAAGTATTTCCAGCAGATACACTGTCAACAACTAGGTAGAAGACTCATTATGCAGTTGTGGTCGTGTAATGTAAATAAACTATACTGTCTATGGTTAAAGTAATTGTTTATTAAATAAAATCTTATTGCATGTGTACAATTTTCAGGCTTCAACAAACGTTTAATAGATGATCTCTTATTGGAATCACTTGAAGCAATGGGCCAGCAACCTTGCAAGGATCAAAGTATCACTCCTCTGCGTCGTTTAAAAATGAATATACAGATGTTATTAAATCGTACTGTACCCAAAGATCAGATGAAAAAGTTCCGAGATGAAAATGTATCAACTGAAGAACTGCTCGAAATACTCACTGGAGAGAAAAAGAGGGAGTAATTCATTTATTTATTTGTTTTTTTTATGCAGTGAAGTAAACAAACCTATTATATAATGCGGTTGAAGTCAAATATTAGTTAAAATTGTCCAGTCGTTTAGTGAAAACATATTTATCTTTTTAAAGTAATTTATCTTAAGGTCATACATAATGATATTATATATGAAGTAAAATACTTGCATAACCCAAATAATATTTGAGATAATTCACACACGGTCATCTAGTCCCAAATCCAGCCAGAGGTCTGTACTGCGGTACTAGACGACTGATATCCATATTTTTATACCCAGGCATGGAACAAATAGACATGCTTATGCACTCACATATTTGTCCCAGGCGGGAATCGAACCCGCGATCTTTGGGCCTACAGTCCGCGTCTCCAAGCACTCGACCTACCAGTCAGTTAGTCTGGTTTATTGATTTCAATCACTATCATAATTTATATTTTAACCAATATATATAAGGTTTTTAATTTTTTACAACAAGCATATGTGAGGATGATTAATAATATACATCACTGCATATTTTTTTCAATAATAGTTGTAATAAAATTAATATTATAACTGTCTATTTATTAAATGCATGACCGATAATTTTAACCTGACTGTCCATTCAAGAAAAAAAAAATCTGAAATGACTGTTGTAATATAGATGTCTAGATGCAAATTAGTATTTAATAATTCGAATTATTTATATATAATGTGAATTTGACTGTATTATTTAATTTTATTAGTATAAGATATACAGGATGTTAATTTGGAATGGGGTAGTAAGAGCAGTTACCTAAACCTTAGGGTTATTTTCATGCGCATACATAGATTTAAAAAAAATTGTAAAAAAATAAAGACATTGTCACGTTTTCTTTTTGGTGTTAATCAATCTAGTGTCATATGAGAACGAAAATACTCTATGAAACCAACTGAAGTTAGAGTAATAGAAATGCTAGAAATGGGGAAAAGCTTGTCTTATACATTGCAACTCCAGGAAAATGTTGTTAAGAGACTATTCCTTTTGGATTTATTTCCATATGCATTCACAGATTTTTTTTAAATGTTACAATTGGCAAGAAGAAAGTTCTTTTCCTTTTTATGACGTCAAGCGTTCTTGATTCTTAATGCATTTGGTCCATAGAGTCCTCTGCTTGTTGTAAAAAACAGGACTATTAGGGGTATAAAAATAATAATGAATGTGTATTGTTTTTTTTTTAGTGACTGCAGAGTTGTTGTTTTTTATTAAAAATCTGTGAATGTTGATAGAAATAACTTTGAAAGTTAGTTAACGAAAATGGTTTACCTACATTACTTATGCAAATGGGTTTTGATTGTCGACATTTGTAGTGATCAACCGCAGTTGGTCCCATAGAGGCTTTTCATTTTTATAAAAAATAGAATCTATTGACGCTATAACAAGGAAACGTATTTTCATTTTTATTACTTACTCTACTGTATTTTCAAAATCTGTGAATACAGATGGAAATAACTCGGTTAAAATACAATAATTTAGGTAGCTGCCTTAACTGCTTTATCTCAAATTACCACCATATATAGGGTCGGTATTTCAATCAGCGTTCATTTCAAGAACACATCGTATCATGCATGAAAATAGTCAATCTTTTTAATTATATAATTCCTTTTTTAAACACAAGACGCCATTATAACTACAAACACCCCAATAGCGTACTATAGGATTTAAGATTTTAAAAATAAAGGTCACCTCAGTGTAAACAAATCGCAACAGGGTGACAATTATTTAGTAAAACTTATTAGGGCGATGAATTGTGGGTATAATAAGGTAAACTGCCACCTACTAGTTCAATAACTCGAAGCTGGTGGTTCATGTGTTGTTACAAGGAACAAAGAAGATTGTTATTGGCCAATCAACATATTTCAATTTTGTAATCTGCTAATCTAAATTGCGCTGATTGGCCAATAATAAATAACCCGCCTTGGTCCCCGCATTGACAAAAAAGGCGCCAGTTAAGAGTTATCAGGCTGTAGTATGTTATGAACGTTTGAAATATCGGCCTATTATTTAATTCTTTTTTTTTTTTTGTAAATGATAAAAGACTTGCCATTTAATAATCCAAGTGATTTATCCAAAGATATTGATTTGTATTTATTGTGTTTTAGGAATATGCCTAATTTTAATGGAAGCCCATTCCATGTTAAGAATTTTTTTTTTGTTTTATTGTGGTGCCATTGTGTTGTTATTTATTTTTGTATTGATGAATGGTTATTTAGTTTTAATTTTTAATATCACAATGTATAAATAATAGTTTTAACTGTACGCTGGCAAATAGCTGGTATGTATTGAATTGTACCTGTCACCAGTTTCAGTACCAAAAGTTTTATATTTTATATCATTAAATTAATCTGTAGTCCATACTTCAAAATATGTGCATTTTGCCGTTACAAAAAAAAAAACAACTTTAACTATTTCAGAACAAATTTTTATCGTATTTTTCTGAAAGTCGTAATATATGGCCTTTCAATTAGATAACAATCTTCAAAAGACAATTGATACCTATGCATTGTAGAATAATAGACTACTTATATTTTTATAAAATAAAAACTTAATGACTTGGTAAAAACTAGCATATTTTCTAAGTACAGTACTACAGAACAATAACATATGAAATTTTTAACATACCTACAACCTTTTGCACTGACAATGGTGTTTTAAAATAGAGGGAAAAAATACGGTAATAAACTGTAACCAACAGTGCACACATAGTTTGAATGAAGTTTAGGTGTCAACAGTTGCTACAAATACAGGATGTTAATGGAGACACGGCATTTACTGACACTGTATGTCTAAAATATTTGTGTCATTGAGAATACATTGATTTTAAGTAGATTTTTTTTTAATTATATGGTGTAGCTTTAAAATAATGGAACAAAAATATATATCCAAATAGTGCCATGCAATTTGTAGCAAAACAAATAAATCAGTTCACTAAATTGGGGCGAAACAAAAAATTAATAGATACTTTACATTTTGATTGTTTTATTTATGAACAATATATTACATTTAAAAAAATCTCCAATAACCAAATAATATGAGATTTTTGCCATTATTTTTATTTGTCTTCGCTACATTACTATCTCGAATAAATACTTGATCTCCACTTACATCCTGTATAGTTATGTATGCTTTTGTTTAATCAGTATATTTATGAATAAATTCCATAAAATAAAACTACAACATTAGTAATGTATTATAAATAAATCAATACCTACGTACTAAATATTTATATTTTGAAGCATTGTAATGCAAGATATATGTATATTATATTTATAACTTCTGCTTTCTTAATGTCCTATCACAGGTAGATCTAAATATATATAATCATGTCATTTTTAAATTCAATTACAGTATTACGCACGGATCTTTGCCGCTCTGAGTTGGCTGCGAATGACTCGATGCGCAGGTAAAGCCGTGCGGGTAGCGAGCAGTAGTAGTGGGAGGCAGACGGCGCACGTGCGATCGAGTAGCGCGAGCTACCCAACTTCTCTTTCATTACGTCCACGCTCCTGTTTTAAGCTACAGCGACGCATTCTGTAAGTAACTTCACAGCGGCAAAGATCCACGCGTAATACTGTACCTATTATACATGTCTTACTGACAATAAGGTGTTACTGTATGACTTCAATAATAGGGAATATGCATATGAAGCAAAAAAATTTGAAAGATTATTTCCGTTAATTTGATTCATTACCAAATGCTAATCAAACAGTTCATTTTTTATTTTGTTTATTATAGACTGCTAATGTTGTTAATTAAAATGCCAAAACTACCTGTCGTATTTAACTAAATCAAAACAAAATGTAATGTCTATTTCTGTGTACATCACAGAAGATCGGAAGACGGGTAGTATTGCGTATATACTTTGATGTCTCGAAAAGGGCAGACCGTTTAAACTTCTGCAGTAACAAAAAAAAAATGTTTTTATTGTTCGGTACTGTTAAAAGTTTTCTTGTATAAATATTTTTTTAGTGCTATAGTAAAGTAATTAGAAAGTGATTAGAAAAAATAATGCATATTCCCAGTTTTCTGCTTTTTATGATTGTTTTCTGAAAATTATATTATTATTACTAACATTCTCCTTTTTGGTCCTCATCATGGCGACAGTGTACATACAGGAAAAAGTCATTCTTAAAACTACCCCACAAAAAGCAATGGACTCGGATTGTTAACCTAGGGGAAAAATAGTACATTTCCATCGAGAGTGAAATATTGAATCCAGAGCGTAGCGAGGGATTCAATATACCATTTTTTACCATGGAGAAATTTTTGCACACTAAGTAAACACTTGCTCTCCTTTTACTACCCTTTCCAATAAACAATAATTTATAGTACTATACATATTTCTTATGGTTCTGTAAGCTCAATTACATTTTACGTTTATTATTGTGACATTGAATATTATCAACAAATTGAACCTTATTTTTAAAGGAATCATCTCTACGTCTTTCATTTCTCTTGATATGACACTATTTTACTTTTTATTTTTGCAAACTGTCAAAAAATTACCAATGTTATTTTTCACAGAATGAATTAGGTAAATGTTTGTAATTATTAGGAATATTTAGATTCAAAATTATTATAATATTAAATTAAAATTATTTCATTTTAATTAAATTTTTTATTTTTATTGCATAATAGTCATAATAATATTAGGTTTAAAACGTTTATTGATATTAATTTACTCTTAAAATTAATAAATTGAAACTGTGTTGCGACCGTTAACTAGTGTTATTGTAGCGAGTTTAAATTTTTCATATAACCTTTTTTATCTTATGTTTTTCATACATTCAAATGATTTTTTATTTGAAGAACAAAAACACATTTTGCTCCCACTCTGCAGCTTAGATCAATCTTAATAATTTTCCGAATTAATGGAGTGAAAAATTATTTTTTCCAGTCTTTTAATTTTTACTTTCTCTCCAATATCCAGTGTCACAATAGTACCTCCTCATAAAGAATTTAATTTATGGATCACTGTATATTGTGTACAATTGTATATCATGTGAATTGGAAAATATACAATCGCACCAATGCCATGTTATAATTTATTGATCATTAATTTACCGCTTATGAAACTTTGGGTGTTATGGTTTCATAAATATTAAGGTTGAAATGTAATCATATATTATTGTTATTCGTATCATTATAACCATGTATGATTTTTGTGACATTGTTTATTAAGTGTTATGGGAAATTTATGTGGTGCGAATGCATAACATATTAGTCTTTAGCTTCACATGCCTCGTGTTGCGCTGGGCATAACCTACATACAGTATTACGCACGAATCTTTGCCGCTGTGAAGTTATTTACAGAAAGCAGTAGCATAAAATTGAGAAGAAGGAGAAGTCGGATATCTCGCCACTACTCCCCCTCGCTACCCGCGCGGCGGCACCTGCGCATTGACCATTCGCAGGCAACTCAGAGCGGCAAAGATCCGTGCGTAGTATTGTACGTTTGGTTTTATCGAAATTAATAGCAACTTTAATTTAGACATCAAAACGAAGTATTATTATTAATAATGTTGATTAATTGTTTTTGACTATAATTCTAGTTTTATCATCTATATGAAAAAAATGTATCATCAAAGTAATATTTCGCACAAGGTCACATTCGCCCTACTGACTTCCCGTAATACTTAAAAATCGTGTATGTAAACCAAAAGGTGCTTTTTCTTTGAATCACTCGTTTTATTCAATCGCACAAAAATAAATCATTATTATATTACAATTTAAACTTTAGTAGTAAGATGTAGTTGTATGGATGTAACAATGTAGCAATGTAACAATATGTCTATGTTCTCAAGAATTTACACTCTAACTTCATCTGCGTCTAACGATTTTAATGCTTTAACTTCAGCATGTATACAATTTCTAAAAAGTGTTTTAGATTTGTAAAGAATTTATGTGGGACTCTCTTAAAGTAGATTTGATTGCAAATAGAGGTAAAAATTATTTGTGTATTTAAAAGGTATTTTTTGTAATTTGCTGTCATAATCAAAAAATATAGTTAAAGTCTGGACAAGTTTGGTACCTGCATGCTGCAGTAGATCTGTACCGCAGCGGTTTTATTTAATAAGTTTATTTAAATTGTGTAAGGTAACACCGATTACTAAACAATTTGAATAAATAAACAAATTTTGGACCACGGCGCTCTGCACAGTTAGTTTGATCATAATTTTTCAAGGAGCTGTGCTATTTAATGAGTGTTATTCATCAAAAAATATTCTTCTCAGCTTTATTTCAGAATTTGCTTTTTATGAAAAAATAGGTGAGAACTTCCACCATATATTATGTACTAAATATAGATACAGTAATGGACACCTTAGGCACAGATTAATGCCAAATGTATCTTTTAAAAGCAGCTACCTTCAATTTCCTGATATTTGTATGAGAATTTATGTAAATCATTGTTACACTTGTTTAGCTGAATGCAAAATGTCAATTGAAATAAAAATTCTTGCCATCATATATTTCAAGGTTTAGACAGTATTTCAATAATTTTCTGTCACCAAAGAAACCCACCTTTCTGTCTTATTTATTTGTAGAGAGAAATTAAAAAGTAACTTACGGCACTAAGTTGTATTGAAATAACTGTCTAGAATTTACTTGAAAAATGTAGTTAAAATTAGATTACCTACTTTTGGTAAAATATAAATAGATGTGTAACTGACCGTGAATACCAAAGAAATTAGTAAATAAAACAATATTAATGTCCATTTTGTTTATTATTTGCTTTAACAGAATACAAAGAACATAAATAAACATCTCGTACAAATTACAAATATATTTTTTTTTTTAGGTTGGTACTTAATTGTTTTGGGTAAGTATAGGTACAGATGCGCAGGTGTGCCCGAAGTTATCCAATGAATTAATTTGAAAACAACTTTATTACTAAATATATTTGGTTCAAATTGTCTTGCAAATTGCAGACGTCCAGTTACATTACTTTTCTGATATATCTGTACATTATTGTCAAATGCAAATTGTAAAGTTAACACAATTCTATTATTTGTTAAAAACGTTACTGCAAAACATTATGATCACCAAGTTATACATGCTTATGGATAAAATAATTGGTTTCACAAAGGGCCTCTTAGCTAACTAACCCAATAAGAAAAAAACCATTTACGTGAAAACTACACACAGTTCATAAGTGAATGATCTGAATCATCCAATCTGACTCTTTTGTTTTAACTGTATTATAAAAAAATTCCCAAGCTATAATTTAGAGCTAGAAATTTTGCACCTGTATGTAAATCGAATGACAATGCAATAATCTGGTAACCAGGTAAATCAAATGGAGTTGAAATTTTACAGATGTGTATTATTTGGGTGGCATTCGATAATTATGGTATCATCGAGGTGACCGGATGATGAGGTTAGAAATGGTTAACAGCTTCAATGGCTACTTGTAAATCCACCGAATTCGGACTCATTCAATTTGTCTTCACGAGCACTTTGCAGCACACGGTAACAAGACTCCGATGGTGGAGTTAAAAGGTAGACTACAGAACCCTTCAATAAGTCCTTATATACCCTCTGTGGTGCCCTTGGTTGCACTAAGTAAAGTAGGGCATAAAATGAGAAAAACCATGTCGCAACTCGCAAGTAACCCAAGCTCAAGTTGCCGAGGTGTTAGATGGCCAAGGGTAGCAAACACGTGTATACCAAACCAACCACTAATATACCAACTTCTGGACAGTAAACAAGTACATATGGATAAGCTTAGTATTCTCATTCTAGTTTCAAATAAAATATTTTTGATTAAGCTTTTATTTTAGAAACACTGAAATTAAGTTTAAAAATAATATTCAGTTTCAATCTCAAAAATATTGCTATTCATGTATAATAATAATAACAACATATACAGCACAACAAAGTCTAGGCCCCAAACTAAGCTTTAGCTTGTGCTTTGGGTATCAAGCGAAGACACCACATATAACAACCACGACCCGGTACCAGTATCAATATTCATCATATAAATATTGACCCAACCTGGGATTCGAACCCGGGACCTCCAGCTTCGTAGGCAGGCTCGCTACCCATTAGGCTAAGCGGTCGTTAATATGAAATATTTAAAAGCTCAAGGCGTCAAACATGTTATGTAATAAATACTTGTAACTATTTTAAATAAAACCTCAAGCTTTTAAAGTAGGTATATATTTTAATAGCTATACTTATGAGATTTACCTAAATGCTGATGACGATTTTTAAATTTTAAGTGCAGTGTTATTAAAATAAAAGCTTGTTTAAAAAAAAATTGTTTACATTTGAAACTGCAATTGCAATAGAATTCTGTTATGTGATCTGCCATTTAAATTATGTACTAAATTTCTTATACTCTATTTTCATTTTTTTGTAACAGATTGCATTGCAAACTGTATATCACAACATGAAAAACGAAAACTTTAAATCACAGTAATAACTTTAAGCATGAGATGAAATTGAACTGCTGTTTAAACCAATGGTTTAGACTAAATACTTCACCTCGATAATATTTCATCTATTAGCAATATAACTTTCACTTTGAACTCTCTCATCTGTGAGTCATTCATAGCGTTCAATTCAGGTAATAAGCCTAGCATAAAATGACGCCTTGAATCGTCATTTCTTGTGATCATTTTAGTTTCAACGTAATCAATAAATTCTGGCATACATTTCCTTTTCCGTCCCGCTGACACTATGTTATCGATTGACACTTCTGTTATATTTTGTGATGGAGCTTCATCGTCAGAATCTACTGCAGAAGAATTAGGTGATTCCGGTTTAATATCCGCCTCCGATACAAGATTTTCGTCAAGAGATTCCACTACGGTGATGGTCTTCACAAATGGCAAAAGGAATTGCATATAATCGTGCAGATAATAAAGTCTACTTCCTTTTGCGGATAAGCTGTTTACTGACTGTCTTAAACTTCTCACAAACGCACATCTCATATTTCTCCATTTGTCTTTACATTCGGCAACTGGAACAAAAAAAAACGTATGTAATATTATGTTAAGTCAATATAGTACAAAATTATATAGGTATACTACTCAAACAAAATATCTGCGGTCCTATGTGGTTCCTGTGCCTACGTAACCATGGTCAGAACCCTGCTTCCTCACTTCCTCGAGCATCAACGTGGAGCGAGAAATTGGGACCCTAGGATGAAGTGCTAAGCGAATTAATATTCGCATAACACTTCGTCTTCTTAACCTATGAAGTTGCCGTTCTTCATACTGGCCATTTCATACAAAAAAAAATTTTGATTGGCTGTGAATTCTAAATTCAAATTAATTTTCTTTTAAATACATGACATTCTTTTTACAGTCATTCTTTTGTTTATTGATTAGCGTTGTGTTTTCATTACATTTGAACATTTTTCGTCATAATGGACACTTTAAAAATTCGTGTAATTATGGAATATGAGTTCCGTCGTGGCGCTGATGCGGCACAAACGGCACGTACCATCAACAACGTTTACGGAGAGAACTTAACAAACGAACGCACAACCGTTATTGGTTTGCCCGCTTTCGTTCTGGAAATTATGACCTGAATAATGAACCTCGTGGTCGTCCGGACACTTTGGTCAACAATGATGAATTGAAGGCGATTGTGGAAGCAGATGATACTCAAACTACAGCTGAACTAGCAGCAGCTTTTGATGTTAGCATCAAGACAATATTGGACCATTTACGACAAATTGGCACAGTGAAAAAGCTTGATAGATGGGTACCCCACGAACTTAACGATCGCCAGCGCAACGCACGGGTCGAGACCTGCCCGAAGGAATTTTTAACCGGATTGTTACCTGTGATGAAAAATGGATTCTGTTCGACAATCGAAAGCGCTCAGTAAGATCCTGGTTCACCTCCAAAGCAATGTGTTAAACGAAAAATAACCCCTAAAAGTTGATGGTCACTATTTGGTGGTCTAGTGCCGATGTGATTCATCACAGCTTTTTACAAAATGGCATGAGCATTACTGCAGATGTGTACTGTGAAAACAATGATGAAAAAGCTCGCACGTCTGCGACCAGCTTTGGTCAATCGGTCGTCCTGCTACTCCTTCACGACAACGCGCGACCTGATACTATACTGCACAACAAAGAGTCTCCAAGCTGCTAGAGTTGAGGTTGGAAGTTCTCGCTCATCCGCCATACTCACCAGACCTTGCACCTACCGACTATTAGGTACCTTTTTCGAAATTTGGACAACTTTTTAACGGGAAAAAAATTCAATTTCCGAGAGACAGTACAAAACGCCTTTGAAGAGTTTGTTGCTTCCCGTCCAATTGATTTTTACAAGAAGGGCATCAATAAACTGCTACTGCGTTGGCAAAGATGCATCCATTGCACGGGTGATTACTTTGAATAACATAAATAAAGATTTAAAAAAAAAAAAATACTTTTAACTTATTTCATACAAAACGGCAACTTGTTATGACCTAATAAATAGGTACCTACCACCAACGCTTACGCACTACACTGGTGCATGTGCGGTACCTACCTACGCATTGTAAATTGTTAGATTGAAAAGGACTGTCTAGTGAATTGGTTTCAATGTTCTCATTTCTGCTCATCGAGCGAGACTAATTTCATGGATAATCGCCGACTTAGGAACATGGCCACAAGGCCAATGCGAACGTAGAATTTAAGTAGGTATATTAGTGGAGAAGTTTAATTCTGCAAGTACAATAATAATACCTGAGACATCTCGCACAGCGCCATGTAGTCCCAAACTAAGCAAAGCTTGTATTATTGGTACCAGACAACTGATACACACTTATATATTCTTTATAATATATACATATATAGATATTTTACACCCAGACCCGGAACAAATAGACATGTTCATGCACACAAATATTTGTTCCGGATGGGATCGAACTTGCGACCTTTGGCTCCGCATTTAGGGTATCTAACGACTCGGCCGATCGGTACCTATTATACTATTTATTGTTAAAAGTTAAGTGATAACACTTCTCAAATATAGAAATGTTTATTTGTAGTATAATTACTGGTGATTCGCTTAATCCATAGGACCACGGGCGCATCACCATGTTTTCCCATAAAACCCGTGAGTGCCAGCGAGAGAGCAGCACATTATCAATGTCGTTTACACAATTTATAGCTACCTCTGCCACTAGCATTGATGCTAAGTAAAATTCTTCGTGCCAAGCGATGCATGTGTCATTTCCCTGCTACAGCACACGCGAATTCATTTCGTACCTATATTAAGAAACAACGTATATAGCAAAATACATAGGTGCTGTTAGGTGTACTGTTTCTAAATATACGGAATGGATTTTCCAGCACGGGTGCTATGAATTTCATGTGCTAATATTCGCTTGCGATCGAAAATATTTGTATGGAAAAATGTATACAGTGTATCCGCTCAAATAGTTGCAGTAGGTACACCCGCAGGGTAGGTAATTAGGAAACTATGTAAAAATAAATACAGTAGGGCCTCGCTAATTCGGAAAGGCAAAAAACAGACCCTTGGCGGATTATCAAGGTGTCCGGATTTTCGTCTGCAAAATTTTAATAGCCATAAAACTTGAATAAATGAAAGATTTAAGTATTTATGTATATGAACGTGTCGTGATAGCCCAAAGTGCAACGAACCTGTCTCAAATTTATAGGGCCATGGTTCGAATCCGGAAATATCACTGACTCCGGCCTCGGAGAGCACGTTAAGCAGTCGGTCCCGGGCGCTGTTAATAGATGGCGGTCGTTATAATCCCCAACCCGCAGTGGAGCAGCGTGGTGGATTTAAGCTCCAAACCCTTTCCTCACCCTGGGGGAGGCCTAAGCCCCTGCAGTGGGGTAAAAATGGGCTGATGAAGTGAAGAATATATATGAACTTATTTACATACTTTAATAATTGCCGAAAGATACAAGTGAGACAGACAAGATACACTAGCGAAAAACTAACATGTAAGAAGTCTAAGCCTTTGACGTGAGGTTAAAAAAAACAGAAGTTTATATAGTAGTGAAAACACCCCCGACGACGCCCCGCTCCGCCCGCATCGTCCGTCTGAATTACCGCAATCAGCGAATAAACGGGTCCGGACTAGCGAGGCTCTACACAAAAAATATCATTTAGGCTCTACACAAAAAAAAATACAATAAAAACATCATTTAGTACCAATTTTTTTTCTTATTTTTACATCAAGTGTACTTACCTACTTTAACGGAAAGTCAAATTACATATTGCAATATTAGTCTCCGAATCATCCAGCGAGCGATGGAAAGAGTTAAGCTCGTTGTTCACCTGCGAGATGAAATCTGGAACGAGGACATCCGCAGAAGAACCAAAGCTACCGACATAGCACTAAGAAGCAGCAAGTTGATGTGGCAGTAGGCCGGTCACATACTTACCTACGTCGCAGAACCGACACTTGATGGGGTAAAAAGGTTCTCGAGTGGAGAGATCACTCACGGGAAAGCGTAGCGTCGGCGTAGAACGATCATAATTTCGGGAATTTTCGTTAATTCTTAAAAACACAGCTAGCTCCATGGGATCGTAGACCTAAGTATTTGTAACTAATTTCAACTTGATACCTCCACGCGTTCCGAAGAAAAAGGGTCTATATAGACAAACCGATAGACATACAGACGGACAACGAAGTGATCCTATAGGGGTTCTTTTCAGGGCCTCGTACATCAAAGGTGAGAAAAGGAAAAGAACCCGTATAGGGTCATTCTGGTATCCGTCTGTCTATCCACCTGTTACAGTCTACTTTCTCCGAATCTACTAGATGCAAAAGTTGAAATTTGATACATTTACAGAGTTTGGTGACCCAATAACAACGTATAGCATAAATGAAAGATTTCCATTTTGGGGAGCAAAGTAGAAAATAAAAAATTTAAGGGCTCTTGGTGACATGCCAAATGAAAGTGCTTATTATAAAAAGTACAAACATATTTTATTTATAATTTTACTATTCATGGTTTCAAAGATATATTAAAGAAAATTGATTGTGCTCCCTTATCACCGAAACTGTAGTATTTAAAATTTTGAAAAAAATACGGAATACAGAGCTTAATTTATGTTTGACAGAAAAAACTAAACAATAAACGAATAAGATTATAACTTTGGGGACAAATTACATAATTTAAAAAAATTCCCAAATGTGTCATAGTTCATATCAACTGAAAGTGTTCGTTATGAGATATAGATAATTTTCTTATAACGTTTATTATAATTTTAAAATGCATAGTTTAGTTGATATTAAGGAAAATATATGATAATCTCCCATTGCCCCCTGTATCTCAAAAACTACTAAGCCTAAAATTAAATCAAAAAATCCGTAATATATTGCCTCACTCTTAGTTTACAGGAAAATGTAAACGAAAGTCTTTTCATTCGCGCAGGAAACGGGAAATATTCATGATGATAAAATGCATAGATATAAAATGTGTTGCTTAATTTTACGGAGAACTAATAAGTTCAATTTACCTAGTGGTTACTATGGTAGGTTATTTAAACGAAAAAGTCGGATACGACTTTTAAGCTAAATTTGACCTTCTCCGTGCGAGTCCGACTCGCACTTAAGGGTATATAGTCTTTCAATCCGCGGTTTCGAATCGGCATCGCTTTCTCCTTTTCAATTCCTCTTCCCCGACCTATTCCAAAAGCCGTCGAAAGCCAAGGGTCGCAACCCTTATCTCTGAGCAGATTATCTTTATCACTGACTTCCGGCAACACCACTTTAGTACGGCACTAGGTTTTTCGACATTTATTTTTAATTATCTATACACTATAACAAAGCCGTACATTAATAATTTGTCGTAATTTGTACCTGAGAAATCCATTCACTCACGTACTCACCTGTACCGCTCAGGAATGACGGCATAGTGCTCAGAGTTATTTTCTGATATAGTAACAGCCTTCTAAGCGTTATTCACGGTGGTTTATTTCACATGTTAATTTTTTCCACGGGCTTGTTGTCTACAATAACCAATTCATGTATTTAACTTTAAAATTGACGTAAGTCAAAACAAACATTTATTCCCTATTTTGCTCCCTTAAGGTTACATTTCCAAAAATCATCAAACACCTCTTATTGCATTTTCAACCCAAATGCTAAATAGAATTTTCATGAATTAAAATGTTTTTAATAATTTAAAAATTGACGGAATTCCCGTACAAACTTTCATCTCCAGTTTTACCCCTTTAGGGAAAATATTTTAAAAAATCCTTTCGTAGTGGATGTTTACGTCAAAAAACGAGTAATTATATAATGTATTAAACGCAATACATTTAAAATAAAATGCTCTTCGTTTACTGTATCTACCGTTAAAAAGGGTATGCATAAAATTACCTACTGTATCAGGTAGCCAAATCAATTAAGGGTCAAAATACCGCGTATATCAAGTTGAGACATTGGACTAATAATGCACTTACTAAACGAATGTTTAAATTGTTCAAACACACATTTTACTGATTTCCACAGTTTTAAACATAAACAGGCGAAAAAGGGCGTTAAAGTTTGTATGGAAAGAACTATCTATATAAATAACCATGGAGAAAGCAAAATGGGGTATTATTTATATTAAGACTCTATGCATATAATGTATCAACTCGAAACCTTGTACAATTAAACTACCTACATACCTACTAAACGAATTTTAAACCTTTACCTACTTAGATTATTATTTAAATATTAGTAATTTTAAACCTTACCTATATAGGTAGGTATATAACTTTCCTATCCATAAATAAAAATAAAATAAAATTAGCGATTAAAGAAGGTCCCTACACAAAAAAAACCTGTTTTTTATATTGTAAGTAGGTATGGTGGTACGGAACCCTTCGTGTGCAAGTCCAACTCGCACTTAGCCGGTTTTTTCCTAATTCTCGCTTTCGCTTCACAGTGAGTGAAGTTCAGCTTTAAATATCTAGGTCAGCTATATCGCAGTCTAGATAGAACAATCTGAACAAGTTTTATCAACAACATAAAAAAATATATTCAAATCAGTCTGATGTAAAGTTCGCGTCGACTAAACTTTCGTACAGATATTATAATGCACGTTTTGTAACAAAAAATAAATAAATGGTTTTTCTATTGGATCCGGTTGTCCCCTGATGACAAGGCCACAACTGGCTACAATACAAGACGACAGACACGACATATCTCCAGCCTCAGTTGCGACATCGACAAATCAAAATCTCAAAATCGTTGAATCAATCGTTATCGTTATCTCCATAGTGGAATAGAAGTTACCTACCTGTTAAACCGATTTTTCCTCCTATTTCGTTCCACGTTTTATCTGTTATGTCCTTTCTTGAATATTCAGGCATAGCTGTATCGTATAAACAGGGATTCTTTTGAACTAGTAAAATCAGTTTCAAATTAATGTCACGTTGCATTATAATGGGCACCTTTACACACGGAAAAATATCACAATAAGATTGTAATATAAATATCGCGACGTAAGTTATCTACAACGTCGTACACAAAATGTCGCAGATAGATATATCGTGTTGCGTCGACCGACAAGTCATCAATCAGTCATCAATGAACATGTTCTTATTACTTAATTGCGATAACGATTAGCTAGCAACGATTGGTTGCCAGAAAATAAGAGATACATGATTGGTCCCAAAACTATAAGTTTTACCAGTAACCAATCACTTGCGTGAACTGTCTGTATGGCGCCGGCTTAAGCGTATGTGTCCCACTGAAATCGTATCGCAACAGGAAAGTGTAATAAAATTAAAAACTTAGCCAAAAAGTATTTCACTGCATGGAGATAAGATCTTATTTCATATAATGATATTTGAAAAGGAAAATCTAGCCGACAGAGATAGTCTCCTTCCATAATGTCTCTTTTTCACTCATTCAACATGTCAAGGCACTTCTGTAGTTACAAGCCGTGCTATTATGATTAACACACGTACAACGCTGAGGCCCAAGCAAATTCCTACCATACCTTGGTAAACACGAGTGGAAGGGGTACGAAGCAGAGCACAAAGAGAACCACGAACATAAAAAACACTGTATAATGCTTCTTTTCTCATTTTCTCCCACGTTAAATCTTATGAATTTATATGTGTGTCTTTTTAATGTCGCTTTTTCGTTTCATCGACTTTCAATTCACAACGATGCTGAAGAAGTTTTCACTTCAATAAGTATTTTAGGGATTAAACATTTTCATTACATTACATGCATAAACATTATTGTGAGGTGTCGGCGACTAGAGCGCATTGCCTTCGTGTTGATAATTTTTAACCATAGACGTAATACTAGGTTTAGGACAGCGCACTCGGCTTTGCGAAACGAAGAGATGAAATAGCAAGGTCCAAGTCCTGTTGTCTCGTTTCTTCTAGGGTGACAATAATTTATTTTCATTCTTATTTTTTTCTTTTCTTATTTTGACTTTTGTTGCTAGTGCTCTATAGTAACAAGTTTACTTACTAGAAGACCGAAAAAACGAGAAAAGATGACAAATATCTAAATAGCGGATGTGTGTGAAGAAAAAGTTGGCAGGTAAGTCCTGAGAATAATCTAAATTAAAATCGAATTGGCGATATATTAAAAAACAGGCAACGAACAACAATTGCATGTCGAATCACGTGCTGTCGTAGCCATACCAAGAACAAAAGCTAATCACAATTCACAAAGTCATCAAAAAGTACATCAACTCAAGTCAAGTGCCTACTCAAGTACCTAACAAAAAAAAATCATAAATCAATAACTATGATCAAACTTATGATTTTGGTTCATCATAAGTTTTTGTACATAGTATCTACGTAATCTTCTATTATTATTAACTTTTTTAGATTTAAAAGACATAAGTTCTAGAGAGCTAGTTGCTAAAAGCGGCCACCTGCATAAAATATGATCCGTCGGTAGAAAATTATCACCTCCAAAATGAATTGTGAAGCAGTTAGAACTCTTAAAATTCAAAGTTTCAAAGATGGATACTTTAATCACCTTAAAAATTAGCGACAGGCTCCCCTTATATATAATACCGTTTTGAATACAAATATTCGATTTCATCACAGAAATAAAGCTACTTAGATTGTGATTTATATTTGGATGGCTGACTGCCTCTATTTACAAAGTAATTAAGTCCCACATAAGTAAGCAGCCAAGCGCAATAAGTTACGTATTTTTGCACGCCCGAGCTCCCAGGACCCATAAAGCAAGAAATATCTCGTTAAAAATGACCAATGAGCGTAAACACGCTGCAAAACAAAAGATTAGAAATTTCCAAATACAAATGTTTGAAATATATATCTCATCAATTTTGTCGCACTTTACCGCCTGTGGGAACCCAAAAATATAATTTTCTACAGGTGACTAAGTTCCTTTCTTTTCCAACAAAAACCAACAATCCCAAAAAAACACTCTGGGTTCCGAAACGTTATTTCTAGGGCCACAATGTCTAACACTTCAAGCGCTGGAGCGGGACTCAGAGATAATAAACATTAGTTAGGTGGGGAACTATGAACTTCTTACTTTTGATTGGCACCAGGAAATCCCAAAAATATGGTAGGATGGTGAACATAGGGATGGATTCGAAATCCTGAGTCCCCTCCCCATGGAAATCACACACCAAAGTCGTTCGAATTCATGTATGACGTCAAATTCGTAACCTGTATGATGTCGGATCTGTAACTCGAATGATGTCTGTAACGAAATTGGGGAAAAAATCAACGGATCTCCTGCTTTCGCACGAACTTCTTACGACATTGGAAATGAACCTAACGGAATAAAGTAAACACACATATTTTGGATAATACTTTTCGAAATAAATTTTTTTCGCAATAAAAATAAGACAGCTGTATCTGAATAAGCTTAAAACTTCGAAATATAACATTCTGTACGACATTTCGATCGGTTGTCCGATTCTAACAATTTTAGTCTCAATCGATCCCCCGTCTAATTACCGCGAGCCATTTGTTTTATTTTTTTTTATTCGGACTTAGTTCTCGATATATCGGGCTTCCAAAATTAAAATCGGAGAAAAAAATTGTGATTATTTTTCGTTTTTTGGCGATATTTTTTTTGTTTTTGAACTTTTTCTAAATTGTTTTTTACCATATTGTAGAGCTCGCCGAGCTGCGCCACGTTTATCTCGATATCTCGAAAACTCTTCGTGCAATCTGCTGGTCTCATAAAACTCCCAAATGACCCCCTATACTCCAAAGAAATGAAAGTCATTTCCAATGACCAAAGTTTCTTTTTACAGAAATACATAAATTTCCATATTTCATATTCATTGAAATATTTGGCTATTTATTCTTGTGGTCACATCATAAGCAACTAGCAAAGAATTCATTTCAAAATATTGGAATATTATGGACACCTTAGTAATACGACGACAAAAACGTCAACTTTGATAATTCACAAGTAAAAATTGCCCAAATTCTCTTTTAGTTGCCAGTATAAAATCATAAATTAAGACACCCTTTTTAATAATACTGAAAATTCTAAGAAATTTATAAAATGTTACGTAATAAGTTGCAAAAATATCATCTATTATCATCTTAATACCAAGACATATCAAAAATCAAAAGCCACAGAAAATAAATATTAGATGAGTATTCGTACTTATAAAAATCGATAATGAACCTCCTAGATGAAATGTTTTTTTCTAATGGCAAGTGTTAGAATGGGCAAAGGTACTCTCCGGTAGCTGTTTCCCTCACACTCGTTTTGCCTCTTTACGGCTTAAAGTGATCCTTAAGCGTAAAATAAAGTTTTCATTTTTTTATTGTACAATTTCGGGAGTGCATAGTCTTGAACTAGTATTACGTCCATGTTTTTAACCATTTTTAACAGATACAAGTATTGGCTGTGGACAAAACTATAGGACAAAACATAAGATTAAATCTCAGAATAATGACTGAAGTACCTACTAGAAGGAATGTAAATTTTACATATGTTTAACTTGATCTAACTTGTAGAATAAACCATTAGAAAAAAAAGATAGCTGATACAAAATCATTGCTGCTTATTATCAGAACGTAGCCCCCAAACGATGAAGGTAAATAATGCGTAGCCAATAACGTTATCGATATATTTAAAGTTAAATATTTCTATTGATTGTAGTAATAAAATATATAGGTATGTTTATTTATTTAAACTTGTACGTTATTTTCGTTTCCAACAAGGATCATGGTACATAATATTAGTAATAAGTGTTATGGGTACAAACGACGACAACACAAACACTATAATTGATTATCACCCGGCACAAATATTCAAAAAATATACGATAGACTGAGGTTCGAAACTAGATCCTAAGTTAGAGTTACTAATAACTGAGCGGTAACATTTACAATACAAACAAACTAATGAATGAATTATAAAAGAACGAATTAGTAAGCCAAAAAATTGAGACAATGTAATATACAATTTTTAGGATTCCGGACATACGATTTGAAAAAAACGGAACCCATAAAGGATCACTCTTTTGGTGTCTATACTTATCCGTCGATCACAACCTATTTTCTATGAATCTATTAGACAAGAAGAACTTGATATTTGGTACAAATAAAATGTTTTTTTATGGCTCAATTAGTAATATATAAAATTAATAAACTATTTTGATATTGGGGTTCAATAATAGATGGCAAATTAAAAAAAAACGCATGTAACTGCCTTCATCATGTGACATAATAAATAAAAAATCCACAGATCTTGCAGTCCTCGCAACCATCGGTTTCATTGAAAATGAACCTACCCAAATCCGATTTTCACAGATTATTTTATTTAATTGCCACGATTTAAACTGCAGCCTCTGATATCCTTAAACGTTTTGAACTCGATAATGAAGCATTCGAACGAATACAGGCCGAAAGGCGATGACCGTAATGTTAACAACTTCCCGATCGTCCATAAAATCTAACATGTGATGTCAAATTTCTTGTTCGATTTCCAACCGATTTTCAAAATTTTGGTCTCAAACTGTAGCTACCAACGCCCTCTAACCTTTTGAATAACACTTTGAAGCGATCCTACGAATACCCTCTGAAATATAGTAACTTATATCCCCAAACACCAGCGATCGACCAAAAAATCTCATCTTTCGGAAATAATTTCTCTTACAATCACCAACCGATTTCCAAAAACTTGGTCTCAAACCGTAGCTACGTTAATGGTCGAGATACTGTTTTTTTTTTATTTTCGATATCGGTCCCCGTCCTCGAAATATTTTGGATTTAGTAAAAAAAATCTGAAAAAATCCGGATTTTTTTATATTTTCCAATTTTTTTCGAAAACTACATAACCGATTTCCAAAATTTTGGTGTCATACGACATGCATACTCTCGGAGTTATGGCTAAAAATGCGTCTCCCGTGAAATGGATTTGATAGTCATTTTCAATGACAAAATCAAATTCATTTTGTGATACATCAAATGAAAGGATACGTTGTGGGAATTATGAATATATACAACTTTTTAAACCATACAATGTAAAGTGTCAAAAAAAATACCATGGTTAGTTTAAAGTTTTACTAGTTTCATAACAATCAATACAACAAATTATTTTATAAATGATGTGTCATAGGTAAATCACAATTTCTTGAGTGTTTTGGGTGGCTTGTTTCTTCGGTCTACTTCGCTCTTCTCATTTGGCACAAGCAAAACCTATATGTCCATTTAAAATCAAACGACAGTTTACTTGGCGTCTAGTTTACTCTTTTAACGGCTTTTGTCCATTCACTTCGTATCACTGGATCGAAAGAAAAACTACAACAAAAATTTGCTAAGCATGAATTGTGGTACCTGGACTAGCTTAGAAGATACAACTTTGGCACAAACTTTTCACCGCCGTTGTCAGAAACTGAAGTCATTGAAATAAATTGTATTTAATATAAAGTGAGGAATACCCACTCTATTTTTCAACCATGCAGGAACATAAACTAAAATACTCCGGGAGATAAATGTTAGAGATTGTGAGCACATTACAGAGGAATGAAACGGTATATTTGGAAAAAAATTCTATACATAATTATTTTATAGTTCTCATGCGGAACCGTGTTTATACGAGTCGGACTTGCCTTTGATCGGTTTTTTATTATGAGAAGATTATTACGCCGAATTAGTACATCAATAAGATGTCGATATAAAATATCGATAAAAACAAACATGTGGTGTCAATCTCTATATTAAGCGTAATTATGAAATTAAATTATTTTTTACATCTTTTAAGCCTTCGTGGCGTCGCTCCGGCATTCCAGCTCCAGCCTATGCGCGTTTCGCGCTCCATAGTCTTTTCTGTGTTTTCTGCACCCTGGTGTGCTCTATGGCAGCTCACGCCTTTACAAGTCGATCGGCTCCCCATTTCGTGAGTTAAACTCACATAACCGCACTAAGATTGCTGTGCAGCTGAGCCGCGCAGTCGACAGCGACAGTTAGCCACGTGTGGGGGCACGTGGAGTCGCTCCGAGTTCCATGCTCCTGGTTTTTGACGTGCATTCACTCAGTTACTCCATAACTTCTATTAATTTACTGCCACTTAATTATGAATTAAAATTTATTATAATAATTACATTTAGTCACTTCAGGGAATACTTCCCTTCTGAACCGGAATCGTCAATACTCCTTCATCACCTATCCAGGTGTTAGGTCTGTCCCAATTAGTCATTCCACGTTATATCAATAACGATAATCTTTACCGGGGGCCCGCGCCTCTGGCATAATTTGCCTCGAGTAACCCTTAGGGGTTACCCGACAACTTCGCACCGGTGACACCCTAGTGTGCCACCTGGCCGCTCCAATGAAGTCGTGAGAGCATTCGGGCTAACAACATGCGTCCTTATTCTGCTTCAGGCGATTGTTTAGTGGGCGCAACTCCACATACCCCGCGCGCTTGCGCGCGCGGAAACTGTAGGTTTTAATCCGCCTTCCCATTGCAAGAGTAAAACAAAAAAAAACTTCTTTTAAGCTGTTTTATCACAGTTTAGTAATTTTAATAATTTCAGGGTAATGTAGGCAATTGTTTAAAAATACGTTATAATAGAATTGTTCACTTCTTAGTGTTTAAAAGCAAAATAAAGGCATTTGGTACTTACCGATGGACCGAAATTCTTTTATTTTCTTTTGATTTTGAAGAACTGTGACTGTGGCAGTTTACTGCAAGACAAGACATTTTTGTGGCGAATTTATTTCGCACCAATTTATTTAATAGTTTACTCCTAAATTATCTAAACTTTTAATAAATTGATACAAATGTCAGTCTCACGTTCGTCTGACTAGTCAGACTAATGTCATTGAGAAAGGGGTACAAACAGGTTGAAGCAAGCCGCATGTATATACTTACATACTTACATCTTTTTCACTAGCATATTTCACTTATTCTGAGCAAACAGGCGTTGACAGGTGACAGGCGTTGATGTTGACAGACGTCAAACATTTAATTCAATATAATTTATTTTCAAATGATTTCAATGTTTTCAGTTTATTTTATATTATGTACCATAGAATAATACAGTACACTTTGGCAGTGAACATTATCTTTTTCTTAAGTTTTACGAAGTCCACTAGTAATTAGAAGGAAACAATTATATCATTCACTTTTTTCAAGAAATTAGCTAAGTAACCACACATTTTTTATTCAGGTAATCTAACTTTTATCAAAAAAAATCTTGAATTTTTTCAATTCCTCTTTACAAACATCTTGCTAGCAGCCACAAAGACGACAAACCAGGTTAAACATGATTGAAATTAGTCTGAACAACATTGAGGTAAGGACCATAAGGCCACCATGCTGGTCCATTGTAGGTTGGAGGCTAGCCCTCCATACTTGAAGACGGGCTCCCTTCCGCAACTCAACTTTAAAGCGTCTATTTTGCGGTGACGGATGGCCTACTCCTACCACTTTAGCTCCACCAGAAAGCCCAGCCCTTCATGTTGCCAATAACCTCTTTGAGAGATCTCGCTGATTTGGGGTGCGTGGTTCAGTAGGTGACCACCCCGTCACACTGGAAGTATGTGAGCAGTCAATTCTGCAGCCTCCGTGCAGACCCTGCACAGAAAAGTGTCTGTAATACCTATGGTATGTAGGTGCTTGTTAAAAGAACGTGTAGGTGTAGTTGGTTTTTCCGCAGTCGCACCAAATTCATACCAGATGGACGTTGAGCACTAGCAGAGCTAGCTATACCCTGGCCTATAGATCTGCATTCAATATGGTTTATGCAAAAAACCTGTTCATGTTGTATTTTTGTGAGTTAACACAGCGTTGTGCGAACCCAGCTAAGTGGTATTGTCAGAATGGGTCCCACCCCTGTGATTTCTGAGCCTTTCCTTGACAGCTGGTCCGCTGCGTCATTACCTGGATAGCTACTCTATCCCTTTATCCACTGAAGTATATCATTATTATGAAGTATTGCTTACTAGAGCTTAAAATGCTGACAAGCTCTGCTGTCTGAGAGTATGCAAACACTAAAATATTTTAGCAGCAATCGCTTGTTATACCAGTATACTTAGTACCAGCGGTTCAGATATAATACCGGTTCCAGACCCGACTCAAGTTTTTATAAATGAAAAATTGTCAAAATGTCTATGGTGGAAATGAAATCCACCTTTGTATCAAAGGTCACAGCTCTCATGTAGTATGTAATAGACGTGATAATTACAGCAAAAATTGCTACATATAATTACTAATAGGATGTCTTTGACATGTTAATTGTGAGGGTCAATAGTTCATCCTTATCTAATAAGCAGCATTGGCCGTTTTATCTCATTAGTTATTTATCAGTTCTTTCTTTGTTTGTGTGGTAATTAAATTATTCAGTGCGTTGGTGTAAGATGTGTGTTCAAGTTTAAAGAGTGATTTGATGGTGCTATCGGTTTACGTGGAATATTTAAAGGTGAATTTTAGCGATTTAGATTTCTTCAGCAATGGTTTATTATATATTAAATATATACTTTATAATGAATTTATTAGTTTCGCTTCCATTAATATAAGATTGTAAAAATAAGTTGATTCAAATTTGAATATTCTTTCATTTATAGAACAAAGTAGTTTGAAAGTTATATAATAGGCATTATTGTATCTCAGACATTACATATATAAATTATAGGGTGAAAATAAGATTTCTTCTGCTTTCTCAGCTTTTGACCGTATCATTGTAACCTATGTCTACTAAAATGATAAACCAATATGTTATTTGTGTAAATAAATATTATCTTTATAATTTCCTTACAGTCTGATAGAAAATGACTCTACAAAGGTATATCTTTCGGGCGACGAAGCAGTACATCGCACGTGTCAGTTTTCAATCAAACTTCAAGCCATCATACTGTGAACTGAGGCATCGATATAGCAGTCAGGCACCTCGGAAATTTACAGACCGCCATGAATGGGTAGTAATAGACAATAATGTTGGAACAGTAGGTATAAGTAATTACGCTCAAGAATCCCTGGGGGATGTTGTTTTCGCTCAGTTACCAGATCCTGGTACCCAAGTCAAAGCTGGTGATGAATGTGGCGCACTGGAGAGTGTCAAAGCAGCAAGCGAAATATATTCACCACTGTCCGGCAGTGTCACAGAAAAGAATAAAAACGTTGAAGATAAACCAGGCTTAATAAACACATCATGTTACGACAAAGGCTGGCTTTTCAAAATGAAATTGTCTAAACTTGAAGAGCTCAATGAACTAATGACAGAAGAACAGTATGAGAAATTCTTGAAAACAGATTCGGAGAAACTTCATACGTAGTTCTCTTTAATATTAATTTATTTAAAGTTATCATTTAAATTTAATTAACTCATTTAGAGTTACTTATATGCATATTTGTTAATAATAGAAATTAATAAAGTTTGTTATGTAGTTGTCCATTTATTATTTAGTTTAGTAAATATTAGCAGGAAAAGTAAAAATCATTACTGTGCATTCACTCAATTTATTCTTGTGCATTTTTAACATTTAAAACTGGACTTAATAGATACTTTGGCATCAAATGGTACACAATATTATAACATTTCAGTAAAAATATCACATTAACAAATCATCGGAAATACGCACAATAACCCAGGTTAATATTTCGAGATCAATATTGATAAAATGAATTAATTTAACCAAGTGAACCTTGTTTTATGGAAATCTTAGAAATTTATGCTTGATATTGGTAAAATGTTTAAGATAGTTATTAAACAAAAATTAATCATAAATTAGAATATATAAAAAAGAAGTTTAAATTCATAATAGAAGCATTAAACTTAAAATCTAAATAACATAAATGGTAATTCGTTAATTACTAGTACCTGACAAATTCTTTGAGTATTTAGTGCCAGTTCTTATTAATTACATGTAGTAAGTAATAAGTACACTAAAATTCAAATACAACTTTATTTTTATTGACTGTCAATATGACCCCAAACAAATCAAATAATCTTACTGTACTCTGACGTTTCATTACAAAATGACTTTTATTTACCTTAAAGCATATTTTACATTAAGTAGCTTACCGAAAAGGTAACTTTGAAAAAAGCTGCAATGAAATATAAACATTAAATTTTCTAGTAATTAAATCTTTAAAAGATTGCATTGTGCATGGACATTAATTTTAATACAATGACTTATGACTAGATGTAAAATTAAACCACGCGAAATATCAACTTAATGATATGGCAAGATTACCAAAAATAAAAAAACTAGATTTGGCATTACAACTTATGACTATACGGAAAAAAAAGTTACTTAACACAATATCGCGTTTGCGCAAGAAAATGTCTTAAATAGATTGAAGAATATATTTTCTTGAATACAGTAATCAATCTTGATTATCTTACTTGTATTGTAATCTTGATTATGTAATTTCAAATGAATTCTTGTTTGAAGAATGAATATACTTTGCTGTGTTGAAAAAAATCCAGTTTAATCAAAAGCAGAGATACTTCTGTCTTGTCCACGAAAATGTGAGATGAGATAGAACTAGCTTGCCGTTTACGCTGTGCTTCGGTTACGTACAACCAAGTTCAACTGCATACATCATCCATGCATCAACTTGGACCTGACACATAACCTGCGTCAGATCTACTCGCAGAAACGCTTGTGTCTTGGTCTGACGTGTGATCCATTTCTAGGCGCAACCGTATACAGAACAATGACTAAGCTTATCTACATGAATAAACTTTAATTTGATGTGTTTTGACTGAGTTAGAGAAACTGATGCGCCATTCTGTTGTCTTTTTGAATATGTTAATGGATTTCATTTCACACTTCCTTATTTCAAGAAATGTTTTAATTTAGAAGTACAAAAATGTTCTTGATAAAAGTTTTAGAAACATTCTTCAATTTATTAAACTGTACTCTTCAACCGAATACATTTTCTTGGCACAAGTAAAATAATTAAGAAAATAATATCTCCTGAAGAGATTTACTTTTTCTTTGATTTAAGAATACGCTCTTGAATCAAGATTTCTCTTTTCTCAATTCCATTCAAGTAACTAATATTTTTTGAACCAAGTATTCATTTTTTTCTATGTATAAAAATTAAAATTGAATTGATATGCTCGAATGATTTTTAATCGAACTGACATCAAAACATTGAAGATCTAATTACCAAACAAGAAACACCAACATTTCATTTACTACACTACTACAAAAATTAGGCAAGTATGCAGGGCGGTTCTAGATCATTTATAGCTGGTGCTAAATCCCCGGTAAGCGCCCTCCTCCCTCTACATTGTAAATTGGAAACCTTGAAATACAGCCATCAGACAACAAAGATTTTTTTGTATCGTTCTAGATTAATAGTAGAATGGGTCGTTCAATCGAATCTACCTTTGAAAAGTTTTTTTTTTTTAACTTACAGCCTCTCTCAATGACGCTGGTGCGATCGCATCGCTGAATGCATGACAGCTGTATAGCATACTGTACCAGTTCTTACTGGCCAAAGCAGCAGTGACGTCACAATTCAGTCGCATAACAATGACCAATCGAGTAGTATAGATGTACAAAATAAATTATGCGCTTCGGCGAACTTCGTCTCTTCTCGTAACACTACTAATATGTAATAAAACAATTGAAGAAAAATAATATTAAACATTTATGTTGCTACTTCTATATCATATCATTTCGTTTCCACCAAGTAAATACACTGTATGATACAGTGATACAGTATAATACAGTGTATTATACTTGGTGGATCGAGGTGTATGACCAGAGCGTTCACAGTAAACGAAGTATGCCGAAAATTAACGACGGCTGCCGAAGCGTAATTTTCGCACACTTGTAAAATTTAAAATCATACTTTACAACAAACGTTTAACTCATTCGAAAACACTACAATCGGGATTTTTGCATTCGACAACTGTATTATTGACGACACTGTATTTGTTATTACGTTGCGCGTGCGTTTTTTGCGCATGCTTGTAACCCCAAGATACGGTAAAAGGTTTGTCTAGCGCCAAAGTCAAGTTGTATACGGTAAGGGTTTGTCTGGAACTATCATGGGTAAAAGAGCATGGTTTCTTGCAGGGTTTGTTGTTTAACGTCACCGTTTTGACCGAATAGCCTATGGACGTCACGATTATCATATTCACAGGTGGCACGCCGTAACCCCACCAATGTACTGAACTGGTCAATGTTTCGTTCGCCATTTTGAACTCAATGTGACTGAACTTCTTTTCTTCGTAGCTATCTGTAAAATTAAATAAAGTCAAAAAAATATTATTCGTTAATAAACATGCGTTATGGTTGGTTACTTTAATAAATTCAAAAACTTTAAAAAACCTGCCAAGTGCGAGTCGGGATCCGTACAATATATAAAAAAACACGGTCATTGTATGGGGACCCCCTTTAATTTTTAACTATATTTTATTTTTGTTATGTGTTGTTATAGAGCCCATAGTAGTACATACTCCATGAAAATTTAAGGTGTAAGTAAATAATGATCTCACAATCACCAAATATGTCCAAAAAGAGGCAAATAGATAAGAAAATTGGCTCCAACAAAATTAAGTAAATAGATATATCAAGGGCACGGACGAACGTCTGTGGACTGTACAGTTATTCCGAGAAAAAAAAATGTCCAAAAAACAATATTTCTTGTATGGGAACCGACCGCCTTTAATTTTTACTTTTTTTATTTTTATTATTTGTTATAGCGGCTGTAGTTCATTCAATCTGTGAAATACACATTCTGTGAAAATTTCCAAGTGTCTATTACAATTCAGACGATACAGCCCTGTGACAGACGGACGGACGGATGGTGAAGACTTAGTGATAGGGTTCCCGTTGGTACCTTTTGGGTACGGAACCCTAAAAATCAAGGTACAAGATTTTCATTCATACGTCTTGTATAATCATAAACATTGAAATATTGATTAATGTTTACCACTCTCTCTCCCTTATCCCATTTTAGGCAGGGTCGGCCCAACATGTTTTTTTTCTTCCACTCCTCTCTGTCACTCGTCAGTTCATCACTCACTCCTTTCGCTATCATATCCTCCTTCACACAATCTATCCATCTCTTCCTCGGTCTTCCCCTCCTTCTATGTCCTTCCACATTCATACTTAACATTCTTCTGCCTACATACTCATCATCCCTGCGCATAACATGACCATACCATATTGCCATAATGCAAATATAATAAGTTTACCACTAAAGAAATTTAAAAAAATTTCTAATTAAAAGTTTATTTATATAAATTTTTTATTTATCTTTACATTAAAAATATAACTAATCATAATTTACGTGCTTAGGAGTATCGTAATGCACACCATACTGGCGTGCTTGGCACGTGGGTACCAAGATCTTAAACTCAATGTTGACAGATTTTTTTACATATTACTATGAAATAGTTCTTCGAAATTCTTAACTCCTAGGATAGAATATATTTCTTTCTCCTAAAACATTTATGCGTGACGTGGCTGGTATGTACGATTTGTATACGCCAATATATTTCTATACTTTCAAAAGTTTAAATATGACTTATATTTAAATAACAATAAAGTATACATCACAACAACGTCTAGGTCCCAAACTAAGCATTAGTTTGTGTTTTGGGTACCAAGCGAAGACACCACACACAAATAACAACCAAGACCCGGTACCAGTATCAATATTCATCATATAAATACTGACCCAACCTGGGATTCGAACCCGGGACCTCCAGCTTCATAGACAAGACTGCTACCCACTAGGCTAAGCGGTCGTCATAGAATAGAATAGAAATCTTTGGTGGCAATAAACATTACATATTGCCATAATGCAAATACAATGATAAGTTTTCCATAACACGTCAACTGGCAATCATTTATCATTATTACAAGAGCCCTTGACATGTTACTCAGTGCGCAAACAAAAATGACCTAACAACCCGCGTGGTTAACAGCTGATAACTAGAGGCAACTTAGTGTAATTTAACAAAATATTTCGTTTGTAGTTAAGTAATAATTTGTGAATTATACAAAAGTTGTCCATAGGATAATCACACGTAATTTTAATACAACCATAGGCACATGTTAAAATTTAATTATATATTTAATATGAATTTCATTTTAATATTCTAAGGGATAATTTCATAATCAGCCCATTTTTACCCCACTGCAGGGGCTTAGGCCTCCCCCAGGATGAGGAGGGGGGCTTAATTGGATAATATAAGAAGGGATAATTTGTTATAAAGTAAATTTTTATTTTTGATAAAAATCTGAAATGAATACTTTTAACCATATTAAAATATATGTTGCTGTGAGTATTCAATGTTGGAAAATATTAACGTGCACCGGTGTATGTTGAGAATCATCGATTTCGTTGGTTTAAAACTGAATTATTTTCAGTGTCTATTTTTCTATTCGGACAAGCATCACTGCATGTTAGCACACACAAAATAACGCGAATCTTGGAAACGCCAATTGAGAAATAATGTGAATGTTGTGAATCAAGTGCTTATTCGGAAAGTGGAAAACAATATGGCTATTATTTAATTTTTTTGTCAATCCAAACTAATTAACTTTAAATTAATGAAAAGAAGTTCATCAATCAATATCAATTAATAAAATCAACAGATCTCCTGCTTTCGCACGAACTTCTTACGACATTGGAAATGAACCTAACGGAATAAAGTAAACACACATATTTTGGATAATATTATACGAAATAAATTTTTTTCCCAAAAAAAATAACACAACTGTATCTGAATAAGCTCAAAACTTCGAAATATAACATTCTGTATGACATTTCCGTACAAACTAAATTAGTACGAAATGTAACACCGACGCATATCCGACTTCCAACTAAGGGCACCCTTAATCACTACTTCCGTTTGTCCGATTCTAACAATTTTAGTCTCAATCGATCCCCCGTTTAAATACCCCGAGCCATTTTTTTATTTTCTTCTTATTCGGATCTAGTTCTCGAGATATCGGGTTTCGAAAATGAAAATCGGAGAAAAAAATTGCGATTTTTTCGTTTTTTGCCGATAATTTTTTTGTTTTTGAACTTTTTCCAAATTGTCTTTTGCCATCTTGTAGAGCTCACCGAGCTGCGTCTTTTGACACCACGTCCATCCCGAAATCTCGAAAACTCTTTGTGCAATCTGCCTGTCTCACAAAACTCCCAAATGACCCCCTATACTCAAACGAAATGAAAGTCATTTCCAATGACAAAAAGAGCAGAGACTCTCGGCAGTCTGCTTGCGAGGAATGCTCCAGTTTTTTGGGCACATAGCCAGGAAAAATACTAGACTTTATATGAATAATACTTTTCTTGGCTGGAAGCTGGTTGTGACAGGAATGGAGGAGAAAAGACCGAGGGGGTGCAGTCCGAAACGGTGGTCGGATCAGGTGACCGAACATCTGGATGTTCGTCCGGTAACTAATCAATTTATTTTGACTGTCAATAAGTGCGTGTAAACATCCTATATTGAATAAAAACTTTTTGAATTTGAATTTCCGAACAGCACAGCCCTCCACTACGCGGTAGACCGAAACAAGTGGAGGAGGATTGTGGATAGAATGCGTCGGCGAGATCACGATCCTCACCCTGAGAAAACGACCAAGAAAAAGAAGAAGAATGAAAAGGAGGTAGCTGGTCGTTCTGCTTTGCTTTGACATTAACAAACCTAACCTACAAGTTTACAAATAGTAGATCAGCCTTACCTAAACATACCATTTTCACATCCTCGTCGTTACCAACACGTCCGACTTACCTAACCTAAGTCATAATCATGACACTAAAACCATGTTACTATCCCTAAATACCACACGGACAAAGTCGCAGGCGGAAGCTAATATTCCTACATTAGCCTTAATTTCTGAACTAATTTTTAAGGTTGACAATATCGTAACGAAGGAAGGGTTATATGTGTGCCTTATAAATGATGCAGGTTCACCATCCATATCAGATTTTGTTTTCTTCGTTGCTAGAATATACTATATGCTTAATATTCTATGTCAGTTGCAACAAATTAATTTAACAATCTTATCACTCTGTGAATGACAAATTGCAATATTTAGTTTGAACCCCGTCGTGCATGCTTCACCCCCTTCACCAAGTATCCTTTTATTAGGGTTGCGTACCCTATTATTAAAGTTCCGCTATCCGTCCGTCTGTTACAAGGCTGTATCATCTGAACCGTAATATGTAAACACTTAAAATTTTCATGTCATATGTATTATTATGGCCTCTATAACAAATAATTATACTAAAATAAAGGTATAAATTAAAGGGGACCATTCAAAAAACATATTTTTATAAAGTTTTTGTTGATTAGTAACATTTGAACTTTTCACAGAGTGTGTACTACTATGACCGCTATAACACCAAATAATAAAAATGAAATAAAGTCAATAATTAAAGGGGGTTTCCAAACGAGAAACTTGTTTTTGTTTTTATATTGTTCGGTAGTAGAATATATTTATAGTAGAAAAGAATTTATTCTGTATTCGTGCTGTGTTTGCCTGTTATTGTTCTCACACTATACTTTTAAGATGAACTGTACCTATATAAGTATGTTGCGGTGTAAGAATGTTGGCAGACCTTATAAATAAATAAAGTAGTATGGAACCACGAAGTTTGACTCGCATTTGGCCCGGTTTTTTTAAAGTACACGCAAGGAATATTTAAACTTTAGATATAATAATGACGTAATGTAATTATAGTAAAAACCAAATAACGCGGCACAAAAGCGCCTGTACTATGATATGCCGTTCGACAATAAATAACGACATATTAGTATGGCAGAATGTGACGCTTTCATATCGCTTAGTTTGGGGAAGGAGACCCGGTATTATGACAGTTGGCACAATTTTTGTTTTGTTTTTAAGTGTTAGGAATTATCCAATGAAAACGCATATCCAAAGTAGGGGTAGGGTCAATGTATTTTTGTGCTTCGTTATCGGTTTTTTATTATAATGAATATTGCTTAATGATTGAGCGCTTTATTATAAAGAGGATTGATGGCATTCTACAATGTCTATTGTTTAAAATTTTTCAAAGTCTAAAATAACTGAACTTACTGATACTGTCACCATCGTCCCAGTACAATTGTCCTCGTGCTGTACCGTCACCACCTGTCGCCAGGAGTTGGAGGGGCAAACTTCGTGCTGCTGTTGTAGTCACTGGGCCAATTTCTGGTGGGGTCTGGAGGGGTAGGATTGACCCAGCCTGCAATAAATGTGTAATATTAATATGTATCAAAAATAATTAACTTCAGTCCACCATTATAATATTTATTGAATGTTTTTTTCTGAGGCACCCTATGGTGAAATATGAAACTCATTAATAATCATGTTTAAACTTTTACATGAAATGAAAATAAATTACAAATCTACATGATTCATCATATCAGCCTATTATGCCCCACTACAGGAGCTTAGGTTTCCCCTCGGGATAAGGGTGCTTGGAGCTTAATCCACCACGCCGCTCCAGTGTGGGTTGGCGGATTTTAACGATTGTCATCTGATGATGGAAACCGGGACCCACTAATTAACGTGCTCTCTCGAGGTACGAAATCGGTGATAGCTATACTTGATAGATATTATTATAGATAGATAGGTGATACTTAATTCAGAAAAAATAGTAATATAATAATAATAATTACATATACAATCACAACAACGTCTAGGCCCCCAACTAAACATTAGCTTGTGTTTTAGGTACCAAGCGAAGACAACACATACATTTAACAACCAAGATCCGGTACCAGTATCAATATTCATCATATAAATACTGACCTGACCTGGGATTCAAACCTGGGACCTCCAGCTTCGTAGGCAGGGTCACTACCCACTTGGCTAAGTGGTCGTCAAATCATTGGTACATACCCGTTTCTGAGATTCAAACCATGACCTAAACAAGGAGGACCTCACCACCACTCTGCTTTCACAAGATTCTTATGACAAGCGAATTATGTGCAGATTGGTACTTACTTTAAAATGATCTACCAAAATTTATTTCACATTTACTGAATTAAGTTTTTAAATTTTAAAGTATGATGGCAAATAAGCCAGCATTTTATACATCACAATACTATTAGTTTAAATTGGTAAGATGCTGTGGTACGATTGGTGACAAAGTGTGAATATTGTAAGCGGGATACTATTAGTCTGTGACTATGGATGTTTGTGCACTGTCATACTACGGGGTAAACTATTTTTAAAGTAATCTAAGGAAAAGTGTCATTAATGATTAGCAGAGCAAGAGTGAAATACGTTTTTGCTCTCTAGGGAGAAAAACGTAACTTGAATTTACAATCTGAATAAATGTATGAATCACATGCAGAGACCAAATAGGTTGTATGCGAAATTGACTGATCATATAAACACTAGTCTGAAACACGGTTTCAGGTTATTAATTCTATAAAAGAGTTGTTATGAATATAAATTTATATCAAGAACCCTCATAAACCTAATATTAATATAGCTATTACACACTAAAACATAAAATTTAAACTCTCAATTGAATTATTTGAATAAAATTATGAATTATAATATATTCCAAGATTTTATAATCAAATTTCGTAATATACGAAACTATTTATATTTTCTTGATTTAATAAATAAAAATACTGACTATATGGTACACTTTTGACAGATTGCAGAAACAAAACGAAACTAAAATTCATCTATATATAAATATGTGAAGGAAAAGCTTTCAATCCCTTTTTAAGCATACAACGCGCATGGAGGAGTGTGAGATTTGGCATTGTTAAAGTTTATGTGTAATAGGAGTGCAGAAAGCTAAAATATATATCAAAGTTGATCTTCGATCGCTAGGCATCTGCTAGTATTTATAATAAGAGAAATGAAAGCTACATACATTTTTTCTAAATAATGTATATTGCTGGTTTACTGGCAATATTCAATGTCATCATAATTTTTTAATACCTCATAATGAATATGAAAAGTAATAGAATACTGTAAAAAACATATTTTATATAACAATTTTTTTTTCTCATAGGGGTAGTAAAGCATTTACTTTAGATGCGAAATTATTTTCCTTATCTCTTACTTCAAATCCCTCGTTACTCTTTGGATTTAATATTTTATCTCAACGGAAATACACATTTTTTCTCCCTTGTTTAACGACCGACTATTCATTGATAGGCAAAGATAATAAATAAACTTCAACAACATACCCTTATAAGTACTGTAGAATTTTCGGTCAAATTCTTTTTGATATTGATCATGCGACCGTCTCTAAAGTTATACCATCGCTCGTTCATTGGTAAATAAGCTGATATTTCAGTTTGGCTGGGTTTCAGTATAGGTGCAATCAAAACTGATGGGCCCAACATGAACTGTGAGTCGATCGCGTGAGTTGCAGTGTCATTTGGAAACCTAAAAACAAAAATTAAAATAATTTTGGTAACAGATGTAGAGTAGAACTCAAAAGTTTGTTTTGTAGAGTACATTTTTGGTGCGAATCTTCTAGTGGTATGCCTCGGAGGTAAGAACGAATCCTACAGCACGCCACACAGTGGAGCCAAAATTAAGTTGGTATTAAGTATTTAGTCGCTTAAACAAAACAAAAACACAAAGTAGATAAATTACTGCTTGCAATATCAAATTTGGGCTTATTTAAATTGTTTTGATGAGTACTTTTTATTACACGTAGTTTAAAGAGCTCATAAAGAAGCTGGATGTTGGGTATTGGAGCTCCGTAGCGCTCCCACTGGACCCATCAGGTATTCAGGTATGAGTTCATTTTATTTGGTTTGCATTATCTTCAGACACATCGTGAATTTGGAAGATGTATTTAATATTATATGGCTCCTACTACAAATATAGAGTTTGAACTCATTTAATTTATTTCGTTGAGTACTTTTTATTACAAAATAATATTTAATTTATTATTTTTGAAATAAGTCAATACAAAAACACATATTATTCTTTTTTTTTTACAAAACCATTTGTTGTTTGAACCTCAAAGTATCTCATTTGTTGAAAGATGTAGGATTTTCTGTGATGTTTCACCCCTGTCGAGGATCCCGCGAAACACACCCTTTTTTATTTTTAGTTTATACTTTAAAAAAAATTAAATATTACTTTTATAACAAATAAGATTTAATAATAATGTAGCGTACATAGTTTATTATTAATTAATACTAAAATGAAATAGTTTCTGTTGCAGCGAGCATAACAAAGTAAAATTTACAATATACATTTAAAAATCCTAATTTAATTTGACACATTGTAGAAATTACAAATAAAAACGATTAACTATTGATATTTAAGGATTTTTTAAACATCAAAGTAATTGTGTGATAAATCTGACATTGAATCAGATCAAGTCTTAAGTATAAAATTATTTGGCATTTATTCACCGATAAATGAATCTCGTATAGCTCGTTTACCGAATCGCAATTAAATGTCTATGAACTTAAGAAAACTTACTCAAAGAACATCGGCCTAGCAACAGTTTCGCCGTACACGTGGGCGCGATGAAACAACGTGTACAAATACGGTAAAAGGGCATAACGTAGACGTAGAGCCTCTCGACTTGCCGCCACCACTTCTTCACCCAGACTGACAGGGTCTTGAGGCTGAGAAAACAATTATTCTTATAGAAAAATATCCATTAACAATTAATTTATAATATAAGGTTCAAATATTGAAAATTTGTCCTTGCGAGTATAAAATAAAATTGCGTTCACGACTTCATATATGAAATTACATCAATAATAATAATCTTTATTTCAAACAAATAATTTTAACAAGATATTTGTCTGACCTAAGTATTTATAGAATATTCAGAGCTCTTTCGTATTTTATAATATAACATACACTAAGCAGAACAACGTTTGATAGAACCCAGTACAGGTCTCCACCACTTGTGGATACAGTTACAATCAAACTTTATGGCGGATCCGAAAGTAAGCACACGTCGCGTCGAAATAAACAGTTTCAGGTGTAGCGGGACGCAGTGGAGCGAGGGGTATAAGACTGTACCTGCGCAAGCTCACTCAAAGCGTTGTATTCAGATCTTTGACGCCATCTGTACTTACCGCACTAAGCGCATACAGCGCACAGTAACCCGAGGTTGCAAAATCCGTTCATTCTCAGTAGTTCGAGTAGTACTACCATCGAACAAGTGAGATTTTTTTTCTCATTTGTTCTACTGTCGAACTGGCGAGAATTATAATGCCTTACTAGTTCTACTTTATTTAAATATTACTTAATTAATTATCATTATGTACTGCGTTAGAAATGAATGACATTTGTTCGAATACTATGTGAGATTTTTTATTTCGTAATAGCAAAGAAAAAACACAAGTTGACAATGATATATCATTTTATAGATTCTGGATGAAGATTGAATTGGGGTAGAAATATAAGTAAGATTAGTTTAGATATGATAAAATTTTGCTCAGAGATTTAAATCACTTTAATAAATGTATATTTGAATACGTTTTGTTCAATATAAATAATATAAATACTCTAAATTCTATAAATTTTGTGCGAAACTAGGACATAGTACTATAAACACCTACTCTCATAATTATGTTAATATACGTGAAATTCGTCTTTTTCCTTTGCTAGTTCGAAATAAAAAATCTCACATAGTATTCGAACAAATCTCATTCATTTCTAAGGCAGTACATAATGATAATTAATTAACATTTAAATAAAGTAGAACTAGTGAGACATTACAATTCTCGCCAGTTTGACAAAAGAACAAATGAGAAAAAAAATTCTCACTTGTTTGATGGTAGAACTACTTAGTCCAACTACTGAGAACCAACCGCAAAATCAGTCAGGGCCGCTGCGCGCCTGCGAGCACTCATGTGTATGGATAACGGTGGTAATTTCAGATTCATTCATTATTAGATTATCATTCGCTGCATTCACACGGCACTCTTTATAATAAACTAGCTTTCTGCCTGCGGTTCCGATCGCGTAGACTACACAGTTGTACCACAGTTGTAAAAAGTAGCCATGGCAGGCCATGCAAAAAATTATAGCTGTCCCGGTACAACTGTGTAGCTCACGCGAGTGGAACCGCGGGCGGAAAGCTAGTTTGAAAATAATATACAGCCCATGTTACCCGCTTTCTATAGGTAAAAGAATTTTTAAAATCAGTTAAGTAGTTTTTGAGTTTATCCATAACAAATAAAACAAACAAAAAATCAAATCTTTCCTTCTTTATAATATTATAGTATAGGCGATAATGGCGGATGATAACACTAATCATTGTTGCATAGATGGATGGATAAGATATTACAAAACACTATTTGCCATGATTGACATCAGATGTGAAGGTCAGACCGAATCAATTCATTTTGACTTTCAATAAGTGTGTTTAAACATCTTATATTGAATAAGAACTTTAAAAAAAAAAAGAAATCTGAGTTAGGTACATTCATCTAACTGTAATAGTGACATGATCATAACTGTTTTGTAGAAATTTGGATGGCTTTTTTTAAATTTTAGGTCTACAATTAACCATCGAAGACAGTTTTGTAGAAACAGAGAGTACGAAGTCGCTAAGATGTTAAACAAATACAAAACACTAATTGCTGTTATATTATTTGGGAAATAATCCCGATAAATAAATAAATAAACACTCCGAAACACCACAGGAACGCGTATATTTATATGAAAAATAATAGCAAGCAAATAGCTCTTGGTCGAAAATACTCGTGCGAAGTCACTGTAGGCAACACCATGGCGTTGACACCAACTTATATAGTTGTTGGTCTGTTATCTTATAATACAAAAGGAATGTATTGAAACAAAATAAAAAATCCTGTCATATAATACTACGATACGTATATTTGAAGACAATTTAAAAATGAGAATCAAATTGTGGTATCGGAACGATTGTGTTCAACCTGCTTATTTTTAGATTTAATATTTGTATTTCGTTTAACTTTATTTTTTAAGTTAAATAAGGATACGAAAACTCTTTGTGTACAAAAATAAGTTGTATCTAGATGGAAGAAGCCATCGACACACAGGCACACACATACAGACAGAAACACACAGTGAAAACTAGTTCGGGTGCCTATGGTTTCAATACTTTATAACATAAAATTTTACACAAATAAATAATTATTATTATAAATAGCCTATTGAGTACCACACGTGTGGGCATATGAATTACAACAATACAAACCTTGGATGTATCAGAATTGTGGTTCCTTGAGAATGGGTAAAATGCTCCCAGCTGCATCCATCGTTTACACAATTCCGGCGTGGTGTCCCCGCGGAACCCGCAGATATCTGCCCCCATCATTGGTATACCAAACAAACTGAATGCCAGCAACTCTGGAAACGTTAATTTATATCATCATAAAACATGGATCGGAGGATTACTGTTAATACAGCAAGCTTATGAAATCTTCAATTTTCTTTTGAGTCTTTCTCACTACATACAGGGTGTTCGGCTGAACATAGTCCAAATTTATAGAATGTGTAGAGCTTACCTATATAAATAAAAAATTTCAAGTGAGTAGATGGCGCACATTAACAGTTACTGAGAAAAACATGTTTAAAATTTCATTTTTTACCCTATTTCTTTTAAATTTTTTGGTTTAATTCGGTAAGCTCTACATGTTTTATAAGTTTGGACTACCTGAAACTTAGACCCGATTAAAAATAATTTGGACAATCAACATTGATGCGTGAGGTCTAATAATTGTTGTATTTCTTAGGATTACACTTGGGAACCTATGTTTCACTGAATTCGTCTAAAAACATCGGCTGTATTTGATATTCAATAGGGGTTTTTTGTCTTTTAGATATTCTATTTGGACCAAACCCGCACAAACTAATTGAAATATAATAATAATACGTGGGACATCGTACACAGCGCCATCGAGTACCAAACTAAGCAAAGCTTGTATGATGGGTACTAGACAACTGCTATACATACTTAAATGATTTTTATAATGTGTACATTATAGATATTTTACACCCAGACATGGAACAAATAGACATGTTCATGCACATAAATATTTGTCCCGGGCGGGAATCGAACCCGCGACCTTTGGTTCTGCAGTTAGAATCTCTAACCAGTTAGCCAATTGGTCTATGCTATGGTTATATAGAGCAGGTGCCGATATTTCATTTACAAAATATTTCTCGAAGGTCAACATGATGAAGAAGAAAAAGAGGGAGATTTATTCAAGAAAAATAATGTACAAAATTATAACTAAAGATGATGCCTAAACATTCACATCATATTGAAAACATCAAAGATGTCTTTAATACAAATAAAACTTCTATCAGCACGTAAACATCCCTTATATTTTATACATGGATGAATTACAATTTATGAATGACCAACATGTTTAAAGGTCAACATGCGTTTTTTACATACTCGAAGTATTACACTTTTCAAATAAGTTTACTTATTACTTATAAAAAACGTATGTAAATAACTTATTTCAAAAGTGTAATACTTTGAGTATGTAAAAGCGCATGTTGACCTTTAAACATGTTGGTCATTCATAAATTGTAATTCATCCATGTATAAAATATAAGGGATGTTTACGTGCTGATAAAAGTTTTATTTGTATTAAAAACTAGAGATGAACCGGATATCCGGTAACTATCCGGTATCCGGCCTATCCGGCCGCCATAATACTATCCGGCCTATCCGGCCGCCATAATACTATCCGGCCGAATACCGGATAGCTACTAAAATATTAATAAATTATATAAATAATTAATAAAAAAAAAGTGTGTGCGTTTAACCTTTACGCGCGATTGTAGTAAAACTTTGAAGTTTTTTTTGTACGTTTTATAATAACAAATATGAGATGATTCTTCGCTACTATCCCAGTCTGACAATTCTTGTAAAAGTTCGAAGTCAGAATCACTTTCACTGGACGTAGACATTTTCACACTAAATTACAACTAAATTAAATAGATATTGGTTTCAAAATATTAGGATAAAAGTAATTTAGCGAATTTTTATTTGATGATAGCAGACGATCGATAGGTAAACCATCACATTTGACAGATAGGCCGCATGTTTATCCTCAGTAATAAATTCTATCCTTCAACAGCTGTCAGAAGAATATTGGGACGCACAAAATGTCATTTTCATACAAAAATCTAACTCTGGTAAGCTATCGACCCTCCCGAGGCCTCCCGTCGATAGATGGCGTGCGACGGTAGATATGTCTATCCGTCGATAGGTTATTGAGACGACAAAACTATACAATGGATAGAATTTCTTACCCTAGTATGGTTAGACCGTCGATAGATGGCTGTTAGAGATTTTTAAAAAACTTTGCAATTTAAAATATTTTTTTTAAAACTGTTGAATTTTTATTCACTTTGCTATTCACAATTGATCTGTTTGAAAATTTGGAAATAAATAATCCTAATTGATTATGATATTTGCCACTAGCTGGCGTATAAGTCAAGAGGCGTGGAGTATATGACATATACTTACGACCAATCCAAATTATTATTTTTAAATAGCGGAAACTACACAGACTATAGTAAGCGTCACTTCCGTCAGAAAAAAATCTGAGTTACTCCCTATTCGCGCCTAAAGAAGTTTTACTTCAAAAAACTGGATAAAAGAAATATATTTTTGAGTAATTATTTGCTTTATTTAGTTAGTCTAAATATCACTTAGCTGAAATATAATTAGTTTTAGTTTTAAATTTTTAATCACACAATAGTAAATTAATGTAATACAAAGTAAATGAATGAATTAGTACTTATACTGCACTAAGGGCAAATTATGGTGAATAAATACTAATAATTTCTTTGCATTGAGAGGTAGCAGGCGGCTGCGTTTCTCGTCGTAAATATGGCCAGCTTCAGAAAAAAGTCTTTCGTTATACACACTGTTGCAAGGTGCAGAAAGGTGGAACCGAGTCCACCCGAACGTTCGCGTGCTGCCTACGCAAACGGCTAAGTTTCGCCGGATATTCGGCGGCCGGATATCCGGCTATCCGGCCACATGGTTGGCCGAATATCCGGTATCCGGCCAAACTGCTATCCGTTTCATCTCTATTAAAAACATCTTTGATGTTTTCAATTTGATGTGAATGTTTAGGCATCATCTTTAGTTATAATTTTGTACATTATTTTTCTTGAATAAATCTCCCTCTTTTTCTTACCTAAAAATTTCTATTCATATATCCATCTCTTTTAGTTAATGCTATAAAATAGCTTACTCTAGATGTTTCAGTCGTTCAGATCAGTTTTACTATTGTCAAATCTAACCGCGAGAAGCCATAAGTCATTAGTCTTTTTAGAAACAAGTTTGTCTCATAACATTGATGCTGATCAGTAAATAAACATTCGCACTTGTAATTCTTCATCAGCCCATTTTTACCCCACTGCAGAGGCTTAGGCCTTCCCCAGGGTGAGGGGGGGCTTGGAGCTTAAATCCACCACGCTGCTTCACTGCGGTTTGGGGATTGTAACGACTGCCATCTATTGATAGCGTCCGGGACCGACTGCTTAACGTGCTCTCCGAGGCACGATGTCAGTGATAGTTATGTACTCAAGTCAGGTTATTATTCGGTTTCGGATTTGAACCATGACCCTATGGCCTTATAAATTTGAGATAGGTTCGTTGCGCTATGGGCTATCACGACACATTGTAATTCATATACTTGTTATAATTATTATTTATTTTATCTAATGAATGAATTAGGTCATAAAAATAAAATATACACTTTGATCGTAAAGCGAAATAAACAATACTACTAAAATATAAATACAGAGGTAAAAATATAATTCCTAGAGTACAAAGTGGTATGATAATGGAACAATGTCAGTAGATCCTTTGATACTGAATGATATTTAATAGAATATATGAATATTACTGCTTGCATATGGTAAACATTGGTTAGTTAATAAAATATATGGTTGCATAGTATTATTAATGATATAATATTAACCGGGTATAGTCATCTCCATGTCGTGCCATTCACTAGCGATGTCACCGCTCCAATGGCCAGTGTAGTGTCCGGACCCCGCGAAAGTCGAGCGCGAAATTATGAATGGACGTTTGCCTCTAACTTCCGTCAATGCACTGTCATGGACAATAATTTCGAAAATGTTAATTTGCGTTCTGTTAGACATGAGACAGCGCTATACGAATAAAAGAGGAGGAGATGCCTTCTCTTTTATCTGTATAGCGCTGTCTCTGGCTCTCGCCTCCGCTCGGCGAGTGTGTACAGCTAGCGTCACGCGCTGGCCGCCTGAACCCTATAATAAATGCCGCCACACGCGCCGCGCTTCGCTGATTATATTAAAAATAAGTGAAATGGAAATAAAACTAATTTCGAAACTGCTGTTTTAATCTATCAATTCCCAGATGTAAAATTGAAAAATATGTGACGTCACACTAGGGAGGGGTCTCACAAATGTGACCAACTGTGACAAGACAGAGGAGGGTCAAAAAATCACGAAATTAGTGTGACGTACTTTATGGATGACCCCTACTTGAAATAGTAATATTTTAAATTAGGATATGTACACCATACCTTACCATACCATACCAAACTGCCATCTATTGATGACAACTGAGATCGACTGCTTAACGTGCTCTCCGAGGGACAGTCACGGATAATTATGTATATAAATTAGAAAAAACTCATTGGTACATGCCTTGGGATTTGAACCACAACTTTCTAAACGAGAAAGTCACATATCTACTTTTTCATAACATGTGAGAATATTACATATACTTACAAATTGGTAGCAATCCCTTCTGTCAGTGAATACAAGTTGTGCCAATCGAAATGTTTTCCAGCATAGTGCACCGCATCCATACACACCGTTTTCGATTTTAGGCCACTGCCTCCATCGACATGGGGCATATATGGAAAATCTTCAGGTTCACAAGACCCATATAAAGGGCCCGTAAGGAAGTTTGAAGGTTCATTCATGTCCTGAAAAAGTTGCAAAAATTTATTTTACTATAATAAAATTTTAAATAGAAATAATTTTTTACTGTTGCTATTAAAGTTCCACCTAGGCTAGGGTACCGCATCTAACTTATGTGTGAATGCTTCAAATTTCCCATTAAATTGTTAACATTTTGAGTGAAGTGACTTCAGTATTGTTTATGTATTATAGTAGTCACAACTGTCACAAGTAAGCGGCAATGCGAAAATGTTTTTTAAAAAACAATCTGACTTGACTGTCACTGATTTATTCATCATTGTACAAGATTCTACAGTCACGTCAAAAAGAAAAAGTTCTATCAAATTCTTCTTCTATAGATTATTGGCCATGATATTGTTACGAACACACAAAGCAATTACCGCCATCTAGTAAAACCACTTAAAGAACAAAGACAACACGAAACCCCCTACTGAATACTAGATGGCGTTAGAGTAAGAGAATAGTCTCGAAAGCCGATATATGTGTGAGACTTTCTAGAATCATCCAACCCGGTCGATCGCGTTCGCGCGAGTCGATTACGTTCTAGAATAGTCTCGAGGCTCGTCTCAGCCCATATAAATAGCCGCAGGGAGGCGAGCCAGTTCAGTTCAGTTTTGGGCTACCTTCGAGGCGACTTCGAAGTGAAAACTAGTGAAATCTACGCCTTGGCTACGACCTAGGACATCGTTAGTGCTTAGTGTTTGGACCTAGTGCTTTGTGTTGGACCTAGTGTTAGTGAATAAAGTCTTCAAAAGAGTCAGCAGGTCTTTCTCTCCAAATCCTTCGAACCCTTACACGTAACAATATTACTTGTTCATGTGTGCACTATAGGCTAATTTAGTAATTACGAAAACATTATCTTACTAAATCTGAAGACAATTTAAAATTCTAGCCGGTCTTATGTTCACGGTAAGTAATATGCACGGTTTGCGATCTATTCCTGGTCCTTCATGGTAACATAAGTGCATGCTGTGAGAGTCGCCTATATTTATTTATTTTTTTACCGTTCTCCATTAATCGGATTAATGGAGAATCGGAATGCGCTTAAGCAAAACTCGTATTTATTTTCAGATACATAAAGTATCGTTTAGTATTTATGTTAGTGGTGTTGTGTTACAAATTTTATGAGAAAAACAAAATTTTTACGCGCATGTGCGGATGCCGTCATGTTCTGCGTTCCGCAGTAACTGTTATAAAAGTGAAGTAGGATATACAAACTACGTCACCTATTTTCGACCTGGACGGATCATGGATGTTTGCAGCTATTAAGCAAACCTTATTACTTTTTTAATAACTAAAAATAAAATAAATAAAAATATGTAAGTTATATTAACTAAAATATTTTACTTAATAATTTAATAACGCAACATAGCATATGTGGTTAATATAGAGTCCATCTCAACTTCTGTATAAAGCATAGAGTCATAACACTTACTATCCAAGCTCCATCAAAGGGCACCATATGATGTAATTCTGACAGCATCTCCACCCAATATGACATAGCGTTTGGGTGAGTAAAGTCTGGCCACACTGTTGAACCCTTGTTCCACACCTTAAAACAAAAGATATGTTAAAATATACGTATAACCAGTTTTCCGCCAGCGGCTAACAAAATAGCAAAGGGTACGCCACTACTCAAGTACATTCGACTTAACTCGAGTAGTGGCGTACACGTTGGTGTTTCGTTGTTTCGGCTTTAGCCCAAATATTGGTCGCCTGCCAGCGGATTGCGAACTCGTATCCCATGAGGACTACATTTTCGCCACTTACTACCATCAAAGCACAGCCACCGCCACCAAATCTTCTTAGACCAGGCCTCGACTTTCGTCGTCGAGCGCGGTGGCTCGTGGCATGCTTCATACGGATTCTATATAATTGCTTTCGCCATTTGGAATCGATAGAAGACCAAAGACAATGGACAATGGACCATAGACAACCATAACCGCGATTGAGAGGCGTAATACATAATGGTAAAAACTGGCAATTTTCAAAAATACCCTTAGCTTTTATATATACTGAAATAGATGATAGAATATTGAGTAACAAATACTTTATAATAAAATATTTTGTAAAATAAAAATTAATATTTTCATGGTCTACATTGACATTATAGAGTGGATTGACACCAGGGGCGGCGGTAATTGTCACAAAAATCTAGGATAAACGAGGTGTATGATCACTAATGACTTATGTTATGAAAATTTATTTATTTACGTCATGAAAAAAAATTTAGGTTTTTAAAAATGTTTTCAAGTATTTATTTTTTTGTTTTTAAATGTGCTTTCACTTCTTTCAATTCAACCCCAATATAACGTGAATTTTCATTTATTGGCAATTTTAATACACTTTTCTTCTAAGAGAAAATACTTGGAATTACAATTTATGAAATAGTTATTTTCGAGCTGTCGGCTTCTCGCGCCATGTCTCTGACCTCGTGCTCGCATTGGCCATACATTTATTTTTTCTTGGTTAGACTATACCATAAATTACAAAAAAAAATAAGGTTAAATAAATAATGTGGTAAATCAATTCGAGCCACATTATTGAACATATTTTTCAAAAATATCAAAAATTTCCATTGCATATTGATTATCACATATTGTTCATTTATTTATTTCTCACTTATAACTTATGAACATAGCACTATACAACACAATTTAAAATTAAAATTTTACGATTACATATTAATTTAAAGTGTACAATGTAAAATATCGTGATAGCTGAGTGGTAGTGGAGTGGCTTCTTGTTTAGAAGGCCGTCGTTCAAATCCCCGAACAAGCACCGATGAGTTTTTTTTAACTTATGTACATAACTATCACTGACTCTGTCCCGCGGAGAGCACGTTAAGCCGAACGATGACGACTGCCATTTGTTGATGGCAGTCGTTGAAATTCACTGACCCGCACTGGAGCAGTGTGGTGGATTAAGCTCCAAGCCCCCTTATCCCGAGGCGAGACCTAAGCCCCTTCAGTAGTGCATTAATGTGCTGATGGTAAGGTACGGTATGTAAAATAACAATACACATAAACATTGTTTACACCACATAAAAATTGTTTGGCATATAAGTATCCTCTCTCCATACTATGTCGCTATGACTCTTATTCCATGCACGCACAATCAAGTATACTTACTTTTCCTACAAACGGCAATCCACTTGAATTTTTAATGAATATTCCAAGTTCAAGGCCGCGGTCGTACGGTGGATATTCCCCGTGGGGTTCCGATGCGCTTACGCCGGAGTCTGGAATTAATTAAAAGTAATGAAAATCCCATAAATATTACATTTATAAATCAATTGTCTGTGTTCACAACTTCGCCTGCATAAATTCAGACTGAGCGAGGCAAACAAGTTACAAAATTAAATATAATAATGGAACATACTTTATTTATTCCTTATCGCTGTCTATGCGAATTCTATGTAAATTTTAAGTTACTTAATATAAATTAACTTTATAAGCTGTATAAATTATTCAATAGCTAATATAATAATGTAGTTAATATCTCCAAAAGAATCACAGTACCTATGCCTTACATTATTTAGTCACGTTTTACTATTGGTTCTACCTTGGAAGCTATAATTCTATATTGGTATATCCACCAGCCCATTATGCCATACTGCAAGGGCTTAGGCCTCCCCCCAGTGTGATGGGGCTTAGAGCTTAATCCACCACGCTGCTCCAGTGGATTTTAACGACTGCCATCTGTTGATGGCACCCGAGACCGACGGCTTAACGTGCTCTCCGAGGCACGGAGTCAGTTATAGTTATGTACTTAAGTCAGAAAACTCATTGGTACACGCCCGGATGCGAACCACGGCCGCACAGCCTTCTAAACTTCGAACAGGTTCGCTGCGCTCGGGCTATCACGGCAAATTTATAATTACTTGAAATTTCTTATCTAAATTTAACTAAATTGAACTTGTACAATAACTACCGCATCTTGAATTTTTAATATTCATATGACTAGATTTAAAGGGATATCACTGCCAGTAATCTTATATTAAGTTATTTTAGACCTTTGCTGATAAAAAGGTTGGCTGTAAAAGTAACTGTCCTTTAATGAAAGATCAATAACAGTTTGTATAAGCTTACCGATAAGTGGTATGTAGTGCATTCCAACATTATGTAATTTTTCGACGAAATTCGGCAGACCCGCGAATTTGACATGGTCATAAGTGAAGTCATTGGAATTGTTCATATAATCCAAGTCATTCCACTGAACATCCTGGAAAATATAAAATATTACATTAATAGTTAAAAGTGTCTTGTGAATGAAAAGCCAAAACAATCTAGACAATCTTATCAATATTAGAATTTTAAGTATGAAATTGCCATTCTAGCTACTGGCCACTTTGAATGATAATAAAATACTTGCATGATGTACGTTTTTCAGTTTAGACTACTTTCTACTTTCAAATATAAGTAAGGCTAGGATCCCACGGCGGTGAATTGGCAGCGCGACGAATCCGCCGCGCGCCTTCCGCTTTATGTTCTGTAACTAGTACTAGTTTATCATTTAACTGCACCCACACGCGACGAAACCGCCGCGGCGGCGAAAAACTGTGAATTTTCACAACTCGAGCGCGACACGGCGCGACTGATTCGACGCAATTTTGTTTGTAGTGTATGGTCATGTATGAACTTAAACCCACTAGCGCGGTGAATTGTCGCAAGTGCCTCATTCGGCAATAGTATTCACACAAGCTAGTTCGCACGTAATTTAAAGAAAGTGTTCTAAACTTGCGGCGGGCGATATTAATTTAGAAAAATTAGTCATTGAAGTTGAAAACAGACACTCTTTCTATAGCTAGAACAGATTTCCTTATAGTATTTGTAACTTGGTAAGTAATGAGCGGTAATATAATGTTGAGAAAATTTTCGAAGGATTTAATACTCATTCGATAGTAATTAAAAAAATGTATCAGAGTGCTCTATTAACTTATAAAACTGGCCTTTAAAGAATCTTTCATTGAGTAAGGAATTAACTCAATACCATCTCTTCTTCCGATTTCCGGCTCTCAAAATTAAAGCACAAACACATACACAGTTTCTAGGACATCCATTTTGGAATAATTGAAATTCGCGGCAATTCCGACGCCGTGCGTGCTACCACAAAAAAAGTTTCGATTGCGGCGATTTCATCGCGTTGTCAATTCGCCGCCGTGGGATCCTAGCCTAATTGTATTCTAAAGTCAAAATCAAGAAAACGATTTGATAATTGATTTTTGTTTTTACAATCGCATTTGCACTCAAAGATATGCAAAAATTCAAGTGATTTTTGATGCGAGTATCATCGCTGTGTTCGGAAGAAATATAACTAATGAACGCACTAACCGTTTTTGGTTTAGTCGTTATCGCAGGGGAATACTTGACTGCCGGATCGAACCAAGTGGAATACCAGGTGCTCATTAAAGTCAATAACGAAGTATTGACTTCAATTGTACGGTGGCACGTTGGTTGCTTCGACTGAGAAGAGACCAACTATGTTTGGTAGTCAGAGATCTAACTGGTTTGTGGTCCTTTTAACAAACACCTACATAACATAGGTATCGCAGACAGTTCTTTATGCAGGGTCTGCATGGACGTTGTAGAAACGGCCGCTCACGTGCTTTTGAAGTGCGAAGGGGTGGTCGCCTACCGGGCCAAACACCTCAGGTCGGCGAGGTCGCTCCCGGAAGTCCAGAAGGGTATGCTAGCCTTTCTGGTGGAGCCGGGGTGGCAGGAGTGTTGCCGCCCACTTACGCAAAATAGGCGTTTTTTCGTCGAAAGTTGCGGAAAAGGAGCCCATTTTGGAGTATCAAGTAAGGCACGGTAAAAGCTGATCAATGTCAAATCAATTTACTGTAAAATTAGCTCCATGGTTAAATTATTATTCCCGCAATATTGACTCAATTAAGCGAAATCAGCAGAAATAAAAAACATCACCCTCAACTGGTCATGTGATTTTCAACATAATTATTTCACGAAAAAGCAATACCTTACTAGCGCATTCATCTATTAAGGTAATTACCTTAAAATGAGAGCAGTAAATTACATAGTTGTCACTTAAAATATCGAAAACTTGGAGACAAACAACAACGAACCAAATGTAAATGAGGTTATTGCGTTTTTCTTCTTCTTCTAAATTCGTCACCGAAAGTAGTGCTAACAATGTCTTAACTTGTTACTGTATGATATATCTCAATAATTAACCAAAGTTAACTATTGCTGGACCGCCAACCCGCATTGGAGCAGCATGGTGGATTTAAGCTCCAAGCCCCCTCACCTTGAGGGGAGGCCTAAGCCTCTGCAGTGGGGTTTAAAAAGGTCTGATGGATGTATGGAACTATTGCTGTGCTTGTTGTAGGCAATAATTTTAATGCGTGTAACAAAAGGAATTCTAGTAATTATAAAAAAATAAATACAAAAGCAACTAACAAAAGGTATGCCAGCATCCCTGTTCTTTTGCCAGACATCGTGTGTTACATTCAAACTTCCATAGTTGAACCTGAAAAATAAAACTTATTTTTATGCATTCACAATAGTGTCCAAACATTAATTTAGTGTATAAAATTTTACAGAAATATGCATTTGTTTTAACAAGTTATACAAAAGATATAATTATTATACGTCGAGTAAATTGGGAACTAAACTTCCTCAGTCAAAAAAAATTTACATTATAAATTGAACTGTAAAAATACATGTTATTCGCTTAGTATAGCAACTTGAACAATTGCCTTGAAAACGAATCCGTTTTTGTAGAACCAATGTATAATTAATCATGGTGTATCTTGACCTTGCATTAATAGTGCATTAGTTTTTGTGAATATTACGTTTGATAAAAAATATTTCATGTTTATCTACTCAAAACTATCGGCAGGTTTTTTATCATTAATTTGAACATGAACACGGCTTGAGCTCGGCCTACGTGATCAGTGTTGACTACATACCACCAATTCACAAAAAAAATCGTTCTCTTACAGTGAATGCGATAAGCTGACTACAATAGACTAAATAAACGAACAACCAAACTGTATACAACCTATTTGAAAATATTACGATAAATACACATACTTGCAAAGATGGAATCCAAGACTCCAATATGGCGGCATAAATGGAAATCCAACCAATCCAGTGTACTGCGACACCACTTCAGCAGGTGACGGACCGAAAAACACATAGAAACTCAAAATTCCTCCAATCGTCCTGTATGTTATAGCCGGAGTAGGTTGCAGTATTACATCTGAAATAAGGTGTTATTATTATTTATTTATAACAGTTTACGCATAAATGATTTTTCGATTTGTATTTACTCATTAGGTATTATCTATACAAATATTATTAAGAGGAAAGATTTGCTTTCACCTATTAGAAAGCTACATTATCAGCGAGTAAAATGGGTTATATTTCATTTTCAAACTATCTTTTCGGGCGCGCGGCTCCGCTCGCGTGGACTACACAGTTGTACCGGGACTGTTATAATTTTTTGCATGCATACAGTTTATAAGCTGAAAAGTGACATAGGCTACTTTTATTCCAGAAAAGGGGGTTATGGTACAATTGCGTAGTCCATGCGAGTGGAGCCCCGGGCGGAAATCTAGTAACGAATTAACAAAACACTCGTTGACAGTCGCCCTCGCCCCACATAAGCCGTGTTCGAGTATCGAAGAGCGTCTCTCAATTGTCGACCGTAATATTGTAACGCCTATCTACTCTCGCGACGACGTTATCGAACTCACTAGAAAAAGCATGACACCTATCTACAATAGTACAAAAACAGGTCATCGAACTTACGAGAAAAATTCCCACAGCCATTCAATAAAACCGAAAAGTCTAGACGAACAATTAATTTAAATACAGAGGCGCATCGTTCAAAGGAATATTCGCGATATTTCTAAAAATCGATGGTCATTTTTAGAGACGCCACTCGGCGCCGGGCGGCGCCAAAATTCCGTTCTCACGGTCCAGGAAATTAAAATGTAATTTATAAATTTCGAGAGATAGAATGTTCGAGACGGTGATTAGTGGAAGGGAGAGAGCTATATAAGGCGATGGTCCGCGGCGTCGAGCAAGTTGATTTTTGGAAATAAGTCAAGCGCGACAGTTTGCGAAGTGCGGAGTGTTTTAACTGTGCAATTAGTGTTCGATATTGTTTGCTCTTGGATTATTTTGTGATTTGGAATTAAAATAAAGTAAGTGAACTAAAATCAGTGTTTCAGTGCATCGTCAATATTAGAACCGGTAGCCCGTAACAATATAAATCTCTTGTGCACTGTTTGAGATGGTAATGAACGGTGTTGTGCAAGGTAATGAATCGCGCATATTTATTTCAATCGTTGCGACGCGCGCCTAACTGTGGCCAATCGACGAACGTAAGCGAGTCTAATCGACAATTGGAAAATGAGAAAGTTTTTCGGCTCATCCTACTCCGTTTCATACCGCGGAGCAGTCCCGAAAATAGACTTCTGCGCATGTGATCTCGACACTTCAAGTTTTTTATCTCAAAATGTAATTACCAGGATAATATTTTTGTGGGAACGTCAACAAAATCCAGACAGTGTAACAAGTAACCACTTTTGTGACATTAGTGGCGTTGAATCTCTGCACATCTAAGATGGCTCACAATCAGTTCTAACCACAGAGATGGCGAAGCTCCCCGCCGCCTCCCCACTAGAGTTACGGTAAGACATTTACTGTACGAAACAGAGCGTTCCATTCAGTGGTGGTGTGAGAGGCGTTTACGGGGGGAAATGTCCACACAATTTCATACTTACACATAAAAAGTTACACCACTAAACGTTGTTTTTTATTTTGGGCGTGTTTTTACAGCATTTCACTGTATACATGCGGCGTTTTCGCGATGAAATACTTGTTATCGGGCATTTGCTGACTAACGACCGGCGGTGGCATACACTACTAGCGGGATGTATAGGAGCGGCTGAAGGCGGGTTAGCTACTTTTATGGTCTAACTGAGGGCAATTTTTGGTTAAAATAACTGTATATGAAGACATTGATTGATATGTATATAATTTGAGTTTGAACATTTATCCTAGAAGATGTATTAGGAGCGGCTGAAAGCGGGTTAGCTACTTTTATGGTCTAACTGAGGGCAATTTTTGGTTAAAATAACTGTATATGAAGACATTGATTGATATGTATATAATTTGAGTTTGAACATTTATCCTAGAAGATGTATTAGGAGCGGCTGACGGCGGGTTAGCTACTTCTATGCTCTAACTGAGGGCAATTTTTGGTTAAAATAACTGTATATGAAAACATTGATTGATACGTATATAATTTGAGTTTGAGCATTTATCCTAGAAGATGTATTAGGAGCGGCTGACGGCGGGTTAGCTACTTCTATGCTCTAACTGAGGGCAATTTTTGGTTAAAATAACTGTATATGAAAACATTGATTGATATGTATATAATTTGAGTTTGAGCATTTATCCTAGAAGATGTATTAGGAGCGGCTGAAAGCGGGTTAGCTACTTTTATGGTCTAACTGAGGGCAATTTTTGGTTAAAATAACTGTATATGAAGACATTGATTGATATGTATATAATTTGAGTTTGAACATTTATCCTAGAAGATGTATTAGGAGCGGCTGACGGCGGGTTAGCTACTTCTATGCTCTAACTGAGGGCAATTTTTGGTTAAAATAACTGTATATGAAAACATTGATTGATACGTATATAATTTGAGTTTGAACATTTATCCTAGAAGATGTATTAGGAGCGGCTGAGGGCGGGTTAGCTACTTCTATGCTCTAACTGAAGGCAATTTTTGGTTAAAATAACTGTATATGAAGACATTGATTGATATGTATATAATTTGAGTTTGAACATTTATCCTAGAAGATGTATTAGGAGCGGCTGAGGGCGGGTTAGCTACTTCTATGCTCTAACTGAAGGCAATTTTTGGTTAAAATAACTGTATATGAAGACATTGATTGATATGTATATAATTTGAGTTTGAACATTTATCCTAGAAGATGTATTAGGAGCGGCTGAGGGCGGGTTAGCTACTTCTATGCTCTAACTGAAGGCAATTTTTGGTTAAAATAACTGTATATGAAGACATTGATTGATATGTATATAATTTGAGTTTGAACATTTATCCTAGAAGATGTATTAGGAGCGGCTGAGGGCGGGTTAGCTACTTCTATGCTCTAACTGAAGGCAATTTTTGGTTAAAATAACTGTATATGAAGACATTGATTGATATGTATATAATTTGAGTTTGAACATTTATCCTAGAAGATGTATTAGGAGCGGCTGAGGGCGGGTTAGCTACTTCTATGCTCTAACTGAGGGCAATTTTTGGTTAAAATAACTGTATATGAAAACATTGATTGATATGTATATAATTTGAGTTTGAGCATTTATCCTAGAAGATGTATTAGGAGCGGCTGACGGCGGGTTAGCTACTTCTATGGTCTAACTGAGGGCACTTTTTGGTTAAAATAACTGTACATGAAAACATTGATTGATATGTATATAATTTGAGTTTGAGCATTTATTCTAGAAGATATATTAGGAGCGGCTGAGGGCGGGTTAGCTACTTCTATGGTCTAACTGAGGGCAATTTTTGGTTAAAATAACTGTATATGAAGACATTGATTGATATGTATATAATTTGAGTTTGAACATTTATCCTAGAAGTACAGTTACAATCAAACTTCATGGCGGCTCCGAAAGTACGCACAAGTCGCGTCGCAGTAACCAGTTTTAGGTGTAGTGGAACGCGGTGGAGCTAGGGGTGTAAGACTGTACCTGCGCAAGCACGCGTATAGCGTTAAATTCAAATCCGCCATAAAGTTTGACTCGATCTGTAATAAATAGTTAAAGAACATTAAGATAATGGCGAAAATCTCATATTATTATTTGGTTACAATTATTGTCGTATTATAAACTCTAATGTTTTAATGACGAATAAGCTCATGACGATAATCGGAGCAGTTCCCCGTGGTCCCATTGAGTTGACCCATGAATGGGTCTACAGGGATTTTTTTTTCCCCGTGGTCCCATTACCTAGTGATGGAATTAAAATCATATTTTTATCGAAAGTAATTATATCGTTGTATTAATTTCATCGTAATGAACAACTGAAATAATAGAGTTAAAGGAATTCATATAAATGTATGTGGTGTCTTCGCTTGGTACCCAAAATACAAGCTAATGCTTAGTTTGGGACCTAGATGTTGTTGTGATTGTGTGTGTTATTATTATTATTATTATTATATAAGGATTCGGCTTGAATATGGAGCTGTGACTATATATATAACATCGTACATTTATTTATTTAAGTTGCGTAAATTAGAAAGTGTAATAAGATTAGTTCAGGCAGCTACGATCGAGACATTTCTGAGAAAAAATTTGTTTACCTATAATTTGTAAATTTCAATACATTTGTCACCTAATTATTGCTTTTTTGATCATGACGATGAAATTGGGTATTCAATTACTATTGAATACATTATATTCATCAAGAAAGTGTAAAAATACTATTTATACGGTTACAAAACGTATAAACAAAGTTATATTCGGTTGAAGAATATGGAAATTATAAGTTTTAAAAATTTTATCTTGTCTCTTTCTTGCAAAACGATATTTAACATTATAGTAAATAGCCTGACGTCACACATAAGTACGCCGTGTGGTATTGCCCTCTCTATCTAAAACAGGGCATTTTAAACATTCATAACTGTTTAAATAATGATATATATTTTTTTTAATTCTTTCACTGTCGTGATATATTTAGAAAGTTCATTCATATATTTTTTTTAATTAGTCAAGTAGCCTATTATAACGAACAATGATGTACGTATTATTTTCGATATAAAAATATTTTAATTTCGTTCTTAGGTCATAAGAACCACAGGGAAAAGTTTCCCTAAATTTTCAAGCCTAAATTTTTATAATATGAATTCCGCTGACTCTTTTATTTCTATTGTTCATGACGGTGAAATCAAGAAAACGAAGACGAAGAAATACAAAAATGAATACAAACTTTCGATGAAAATATGATTTTAATTACATCACTAGCTAATGGGACCACGGGGAATTTTTTTTCCCCGTGGTCCCATTAATGGGTTAACTCAATGGGACCACGGAGAAGTGCTTGATAATCGTGTTTATATATCACACGCTAATTTAAAGTTCCTTCTTTGGGTTAATAACTGTTCAAGTGTCCCCTCTTGATACACTCCTGGTGTAACATCAGATTAACTCTATGAAATAAATTCATTGTCATCAAAACCACACAAGCATGCAAAATTTGAACTTCGTAGGTCAAGAGAAAAAGGGTTTAGCTTGCAAGATTTGAACCGACAAACATACATTCAAACGTTGCGATTCAAATAAAAACTTGTAAAAAAAGTGATTGGACATATTACCCATAGCATTTGAGTTTAGCAACAACATTCCATGTGATAATCCAGAGTCCTCCAATGCCAAGTAAAAAGGATGACTACCATAGAGGTTGCTCTGAAAATTTTTCATAACCAAGTGTAAAAATATAATATAAAAAACAATAATTCAAATACACGTCAAAACACTAAGTGGTGAAAATTTTAGTTTGGTAAGCACCACTGGTTGGTAAGTAAGATTTCAATACTTAAAAACATTCACAAACAAGTATTTGTGTATGCACATAAAAACGTTTCAGGCAGGCTGAAAGAAAGTCAGTACTTACAAAGTTATACCCTTTTGTTTAATATTCAAAAATTCAACACATACCTACAAGAAATATTATGAATCTTAAATTAATCTATATTTTCTATAAAAAAATTATAAAAGATGTAAATAAGGTAATTATTGTTATTTTAATAGTTTTTATTTAGTAAATATAATATTGATATTAATAGTAAAACACATATAATTTGTGAATATAAATTTTCAATAAAATCTTATTTTGTCTGTCCCGGCATTAACAAGTTATATCTATGATTTGAATGTGACTGTAATTTTATTTGTAACGTAATAGAGTGGATACTCACATTTTCATGGGGCACGACATCGTGATTGAAAATTGTATATTGCTGCCAATTCATGTCAAGTTGGAATCTAGAACGTCTTTCTCCTAGACCGTATAACTTGTGTGCTGGTAACAGTGTGCTCAACTGCAAAAACTTGTCTGACAATATGAGTCCCCCTACATTTTGAGTATTTAATCTGTGAACAAAATTGCAACTCATTGTAGTGTAATTTGTATTTGATTAAATAAATAGCTCTATTCTAAAATTTACAGTTCATTCAATGCACTTCCTATGATTTTAGAGGATACAATCGTGCCACTTAATTGTGCACATACAAATAAGTACAATTTCTATTTAATCAATAAAAATAATTCTCGTAGAATGCATATAACCGTAGAAAATATACGACTGAGCTGAGTATTGTGACAATTTGGGGGGTTTTATACAACTCTGGGTTAAAAAATGTGTCTGTCTAGTAGTAGAATGTGAAATGTGACCGGCCGAGGAACTATTCTGTTCACTCTTGTTTGTCACGACCTCCCTTCCGATAGAGAGAAATACAGAAAAACCCTCAAAATACAGAACAAACCAGCAACGCCATCGCACATGAAACTGAAGAAACAAAAACCACTATTATTTAGAGTGGTTTCTCGTTGTTGCGATAAGTCACTCTGTGGTCACTCTGTATTACTCACTCAATATTGTACAAATCACTCAGTGTTATACAAATATAAATTTTAACTTTAAAATGCCATCTTGTGTCGTTCCTACATGCAAAAATGCTGCTGGGCTTACAAAGAAATCGGATGGGATCACATTTTATCTGTAAGTAGTTCATTCAAAAGTGGTCTCACAATTTTCGTGCATTCCTCCGCATTTGGGACATAGTGTTTTATAGTTCCATTCAAACTTTATGGCGGATCGGAATACAACGCTTTATGCATGCTTGCGCAGGTTCAGTCATATGGCCCTCGCTCCACTAGGTCCCGCTACACCTAAAATTGGTTACTGCGACGCGACTTGTGCCTATGTTCACATCCGCCATAAAGGTTGATTGGAACTGTACCTACAGGGCAATTTATTTTCCTATGTCCAAATCGCCAACATCCAGTGCACTAGGTCACTGGGGATGTGTATACAATGATAGGGCACCTTGTTTCGTAGATGTGTACGTATGATGGTAAATTTAGACGATTAAAGCAGATCCTGACAGCTTCGCTTTCACCTCACTTGTTAGATGAGATCCATTTTTTGAGTCTTTTAACGTCGATTATCTCTGTTTCTGATTCGATAATACCTATTAATTCTTTTTCCGTAATATCTATCTCTATGTTTTTTATCACCCTGTAGGAGTATCTTACTTCTTTTTTTTTTCTTAAATTTATATTAATTTTTTTAAGTTTCTCTGATTTCAAAATTTTGTTGCAACATTCTTCATTTTGTGAATATATTTCGCATTTTTGTTTAGTTATATATTTCACTTTAATAACACCATCGCTTTTCTTTTCCTTGAGAATTTTTGCTAACTTAATTTGTTTCGGTATTGGGTCACGGACATGACTTATTTATTATTATGGGGTTATTTGTTTGCGTAATGTCAACCGACTCTTTTGGGGTTCTTCATTTCAGTATTTTGCGTTTTGTAATACAATCTTCATCTGTGTCTATAGAATCCTTACGAGATCTCTTACATGATTCATCGTGACATATGTGGGACTTCAACGTGTCAGCGTGACTTATCATACTGCTACATTCCCATTCGATTTCTGTGTCATTCCTTCTATTATTTGCCTCATATCTAGACACACTACTTATCTTCGATGTTGAATCTTCTTCGTCTTCATTCATATTTTATTAATTTAATAATAAGAGTTTTTTTTTAAATTATTTTATTTTTGTGGGTAGGCACACATGAGTTTGTTTATATTTAATATTAATTAATTAATTGTTATGTTTAATTACCTGTTTCACTTTTTTTTTTCTTACACTAGATTCACTAAATATTACTATTTATTTAGTTACCAGAGTATAAGCTGTATTTTACTGACTCAAGATACGCAGTACGTGATGCGCTTGCGGTGGCTCGCGCGAGAGTGCCATTGAAGTATACATTCATGGTCCCAGTGTGTGAATGTGCCATCATTACTCTTTCATACAATACATTTAGCATAGACTGTAGTTTGAATTCATTGTTGTAGTTGTTGATTGGCTCAGTTCTCTCCTATACTTATTTTGATTTCAGTTTACCTAAACACTCAGTTTACCTAAGCCTTACTTATTCCACTTGTTAGCATTATCAATCATAGAATATAGTAAAATCACACCACCTTTTTTGGAAATTATTGCTAAAAGCTAGATTAAATTTATTCATCCAAATAGATTTGTCTATGCAATGAACTTTTATATGCCACGTTTCGTTACTCTATTACAATGCAATTTTTTTTTAATTTAAATAAAAGAGAACTGTAGCAGTTCTTTGCCCAGTATTACATCATATACACAATCTTTGGATATAAATTAAGAAAATGGTATCACTTTCAGGAGTAAATGATGATCTCATCATTATTAAGAAACTAATCTTGTTTGAATAATACAAACTGGTTCTAATTATTAGTATGCACTGCAACAAATTCTATCTCTGAACAAACTGTATAAATATATTAAGAATTGTAAAATTACTTACATGGTAACATTGTCAGAATTTCGAACAACCTTGAACCCAATTTTTGTACTCTCCAACAGTACTCGATATTTTAATTTGTTTATGGGGCCAACCAACATGGGAATTTCCGGGTAGGGTGGTTCAAATCTTCTATTTTCGCCATCATATATCTGGAAGAAAATAAACATAGAATTAATTCATACACTTTCCTTGATTTTATAACCTAATGAGGTGAGAGTGAAACATACTGCTTTGATCCTTCTTTCCGATCTTCTTCAGGAGACCTTCAAATTCTAAACGGTCTTATGAAGTTGTAATTGATCCAAGTATTTATTATTATTTATTAGGGGGGAAAATAATAAATATTAATTCATTAGGGGGGAAAAATTAAGGCAAATAACTATTTCAAGCTAAACTGACAACTCTTCTGTGTCATCTCTGTTATGTTTATTACTATTAGAGTCAACAGTCCTCAAATTGCACCAGACCAGGGTAGTGGACTTAAAGTTCAAACTCCTTATCTCATATTGAGGAAAGGCTGCACTTGCGGAGGCTTGGAAACATAATAATAATTTTTGAAAATCTCATGTTAACCTCAATAATCAAATGTTAGTAAGTTGCCTATATTAGGCAGTCTCTAAGAAGGTTATGTTGTCTGTAGCTTACCTTGATACGAAGAACATCGTTCGAAAGGTATTGAAAATCAATTTTAGCTATTTGGAAATCATCTGGATACCCAGACGGTCTGAGTTTCTCATAATAAGTCGAGATACCATGTCGATTTTCTGTCATATTCAAAAAATGGAATGTATCATATTGCGGTGGATAGAAACAATATGGCTTTCCAATAGATCCACTGATATTTTTACTGGTTGGATTCCAACAACAACCTCTTTGGAGACAACCTTCTTCATTTGCGCCCTCTTGAGGATAACAATCGAACTTCATATCTTGTTCAACTTTTGAACACAAGTTGTTTAATCCTGGCATCGGTCTTTCAGTGAATGTGGAACTCTTCTTATTTAGTTCAGGTTTTTTCTTGCCGTCTGTTACATTGTTTTTGTTTTTTGTACTTAAATTGTTGTGATCATGGTATCGAAATTCAGGTAACACCTGAAATGATATAATTAATTTGTCAACTTTATAATGTTTATATCAATACACAATGTGCATAAGTGTAGGAGAGCGGCTGTAAAACCGACGTTCAAAACGAGGTGGCGCGCAAGCCTAGCTGGTTTTCGAGATTAAGCGGGCAGCCCGTATCAATACCGAGCAAACCCAAACAAAACCGAAAGAGCTTCATTGCTGGCAACAACAAAATAAAATGTACTATTAATACGAACTAGTTTTAGATACCGGTTGGTAAAAGTAATCAAGTATACCACAAGCTAGTTCTTTACAAATTTAATTTTAATAATTATTTTGTTTTGTAATGATTCTCTTCGCCTGGCTATTTAAAATATTGTATCATACGTTTAAGCTTGTCTGTGATGTAGTTGTTATATTCATAATTCATTATTATTTGAGTTTGAAACATCAAGTGTATCTCTAGGTATGACTCGTTAACTGTTTATTTACAGTGAAAATATTTTGCTAGTTTTTGAGCAATTAAGCATTTGTCGTCTGTAGGTGGTTTCCAAGGTTGTTTACACATGTTGCCCTTTAAGCACCAAAACCATTATTTATTTCGGTACTAGTATCAAAGAGTCTTGGGTTACAGGTACAGTTATGGTTAACATTATAGTGGTAACTGACAAAAAATGTTACCGGTATTTTTATTATTAGTTTTAAAACTGGTATTACTAGTATTCACTGCAAACAGATACCACACCGTTTCATTTGGGCCTATGACACAAAGGTAAAGGTTATTTTCATTTTGATTACCAGTTTTATTATTTCAGTTACTAGTATTTATATGGCGGTATATAATTTAGAGGTAACCTGTAAAAACAACAGAAGTTGTAATGAAATAACACAAGCATAAAAAATATGTGTTCGGTACAAGTTGCCTTTGTCCCAAAAAATTATAACTGTACCTTGCGTAAATGATATATATATCATAGAAATCTTTGGCAAATTGGACACAAAATCTGCAGAACAAGTGAATTATTTAAGTGCTAATACAGAACAAGAATACGCTAAGAGAAACATCACAAATGCACTTCACTGATTGACTGACCATTTGGTCAAGTGGTTGGAGGTGCCGCCTGCAGACCCAAAAGTTGCAGGAATGATTCCTGACCCGAACAAATATTTGTGTACATGGCTATGTCTATTTGTTCCCTGTTTGGGTCTAAAATATTTATATATATATTAGATCTTAACCTATGAAGTTGCCGTTCTTCAGTACTGGCCATTTCAAACAAAAAAAATTTTGATTGGCTGTGAATTCTAAATTCAAATTAGTTTTGTTTTAAAAACATGTCATTCTTTTTACTAAGGCAGTCTTTTGTTTATTGATTAGCATTGTATTCTCATTACATTTCAACATTTTGAAAATGCTGCCTAATCCTTTTGAGATATAATGTATGGAGGAATTGTGTCACTTTTATAGGACTAAAGAAAAGTCTGCGATGGCACATGTCAATCTTTTATGCATAGCTTACTATACCTATTTTTATGTTTAAATAAATGGTGTCATATGATGAGGTAATTGGAAAGCAATTTATACGGATACAGTAATAATCCTCATCAAATTAAATACAACATTTATCTTCAACATTTCATGCACATTACGATTGCCCATTACACTATACAATTTAAATCAATATCTTAGGAGCTATCACGAAAAATAAACTGGGGGCCGCTGGCCATACTGGACGACGCGACACACATGTGGTTAGGCTGAAGTTATCAATGTTGTATACAAAGAAATACCGAAGTTTATTTTTATGTATTTATTCTTTACTTTTTCAAATATTTATAGAATTGAAAATAAAATACATTTAAAATAATCCAAGTAGGATGAACTTACGTTACATTTAAATCTAATTAAATCCAGTCCATATATTCGGCGCAACATGGTGATACAACAGTATGACAGAAAAAAACATTAATATGGCTTATATGCTCTTCTACCCGTGCGAAGCCGGGGCAGGTCGCTAGTTTATTATAAAATTAATCATTGAATTTTCAACTATTTAATATTTTTTTATTTAACATCTGCGTAATCTCACACACTGCCATCTAGTCCCAAACCAGGTAGTCGGTATTATGGGTACTAGACTACTGATATACATACATAATTTTTTCACTAATACATATATAAATATTTTACACCTAGACACAAAACATAGAAATGTTTATGTACAGAAATATTTGTCCTAGGCAGGAATTGAAACCCGCCATCTTTACATCTGCAGTTAGTTCTCTAATTACACAACCATCAGTCAGTCTAAATTATTGATCAAAAACTATTTAATTACCTTTTCTTGCGACGGTGGTTGTGCAGACGAGGTGATCTGATCGGGATGCGCTCTCGCCCATAAACGCTTGTAATGTTCTTCCCCCCATGTTCCACCTAAAGCTCCTCCTGCTATCCACCATGCACCAGCAGCAAGAATGCATACTACAGCAATTAAAAGTACGCTGGAACCCGCGCCAGGTATGTGCAAGTCTATACAGGACCATATGCTATTACGGTTTGAGAAACGTTGATATCTGAAAGATTGTTAAATATATAGTGTAAAAATCATGGAATTATCATCCTTACTAGCAAAGTAATCAAGCGCCGAAATAATCCCTCATACACACAAGGAAAGTGTGTTAGAATGCATGAATTTTTTTCTTTAACGCATGAATAATTATGCAAATACATGACTACTGACCTATGTTCTCTAGTAGTAGAATCATCATCAGATTTACTTTTAGGTATGATACCACTCAGCAGGGATGGTTTTCCTGACCGTGGGTGATATCTGCCAAAAGGAGAAAACCCTGTAGAAGCCCTTCTTTTCCAAGATACAGACTTGGAACCCGTTAAAGAAGTTTCCTTAAGTTCTTCTGTTTCCCTGCTGGTTTCACCTTCCTTGTCTACAAACTGTGCCAGTCCATCCCCTTCGTAACAAAGGCGATAGTTTATGTTATCATTCAAACTCAACAAATCTTTCTTCGCACTATTTGGTGATTTGTCGCAGAAATCTTCAAACGACACTATTTCATAATCTTCTTCGTCGTCCCGTGACTTTTCTGATTTATAGGGAATTTTAGGCATTTTTAATCTAACACTAAAATCACTTCCATAAATCTAAATTTAGACTTTTCTGTCCATAGATTTTTCAATTTCATTACACTTACGCCATAAAGACACCATCTGTCTTTTGTAAAAATAATGCTCAGATTATTCAAAGCTTATTAACCATTCTTACCACAACACAAGTTTTTTTTAAATTAAAACTGATATTTTTCGTTAAAAACGAATTAAATTAACAAACTTCGAAAGCCAAGAAATATTTGTTTGGCTTGGTTCGGTTCGGGTCACAGACTAGTTTGGGTTGGTTTGGGTCAGTTTGGGTGAGTTTGGGTATGTTTGGGACACAGAACAGTTTGGTACGGCAAAAATATCAAACAATATTCAATATCAATTCAATTCAATCACAGATGCTCATTCTCAACCATAGCCAATGTACACATCACATCGCGTTATACTTTATGGCGGATCCATGGCGGATCGGAATACAACCAATACTATGCCAATACTTGACCAATACCAAACGGGCTTGCGCAGGTAGATCATGTACCCCTTGCTCTACTGCGTCCCGCACTCCCGTTATTGCGACGCGACTTGTGTCTAAATGATATATGAAAAAATTATTGAATTTCTAAAACTTTTTTTTTAACTTTCTGCTATCCAAAGGAAGTTATTGATTTGGGTCCGATTTTCGAAAACCGAGTTTTCATCAGATCTCTACGTTTTGAGGTTCTAGGAAACCAATCTGACCATTTTCGGCTTAACATCCGTATGTGTGTGTATGTAACTTTTTTTTGTCGTACGATCTTGAGAACGGATTGACCGATAAAAACCCGCGATACGGCGTTTCAAAGGGTTTATTGAGACTTCAATGTGTTTAAATTTTGAAGTCAAACGGTCAAGTTGTTTTAAAAACATTCAAAAACTAAATTTTTTTTTTTATTTTCCAACCGATCTACTTGAAACCTTTTATACATTTTTGTACATAAAAAAACTGCGTCGAGTGCAGCAGTAGTAGTATCACAGTTCACAAAATTCCGAAATGTCTTTTTTTAAGATGACTTAGAGATTTTAAAATCAATCGATTTTTTATTTTACACAAAAATTTTGTGCTTACAAAAAGTGTTTCAATCCAGACAGCTGCCGATAATACCGATATACGCTTTCTCTCGCACTTTCATTTACTTATAACGCTGTTCACTTGGACTATGAATAACATTCCCGATCACCTGGTAGATATAAAATTTCACGGAAATTAACTGACTTTTTTTAAAATAATGATGAAGATTGCTCTGTCAAAATCTCAAAGGGCCTTAAATATATTTTTTACATTCTTTGGAATAATTGTTTTGCAAACACTTGTCTGGGTTTTAAGCCCGATAAAATAACCTGGCTTTTGTATTTTTCAATTCCTCAAATATTAAAATCGAGGATACGAAAGTTTCAAATTGCGTCAACATTTTTCTAAAAAAACAATTGAAAATTTGGGGTTGGTAAACTTCCAGAACCTTTCAGCCAAGGTTCAGTTTTGTATTTAGCTATCATTAAAGAAGTATTAGACAAGTTTTCAAGCTGCCTCAAATACCTGCTCAAATACCTACTCAGCTCTCCGGCTATTATTTACTAGCGACTCTGGCCACGTACGTGGACTATATGTATGTATTATAATATATCGTAAATAAACTTAATCACTTATACAACTATAAGAGGGAGATTAATTTCTTTTCTTCCTGTATTATATTTATCACTTCCTTCTCCAAAATTCACTTGTAATTTATAGAGTTTGGACTCAATTATTTTGTTTTTAACCCCCGACGCAAAAAGAGGGGTGTTTTATTTTGACGTGTGTGTGTATCTGTCCGTGGCATCGAAGCTCCCAAACGGATGAACCGATTTGAATGTAGATTTTTTTATATAAAAGGTGAATTAGTCGGAAGTGTTCTTAGCTAGTTTTGATGAAAATCAGTCCAAGATGGCCGCCGCCTCAAAATGGCGGATTTCATATTTTTTACCTACTCCATCAATATGGGTATCAAATGAAAGAACTTGACTAGTAGAGTACTATACACTATGACAAATTTCAAATCCAAGATGGCCGCCACCACAAAATGGCGAATAAAATATTTTATCAGAAATCTCTCAATATAGGTAGCAAATTAAAGGGCTTGCCTTGCTTGCGTGAATAATGTACACTTTAATAAAAAGGAATGAGGAATATTAACTAATGAAATGAAAACTAAAAACTTGAAAATTATTTTTTTGTCTGATTATATATGAATTAGTTAAACTAAATAACTAAGTTTAACAATTATGAAATAAAAATAAAATTAGAATTAAAAAACCCCCGTTACAAAAAAACTTACTTTTAAAAAGTGTGAAATAATACAAGTTTGTTCATTGTCTAATGATTTTTGATCCTTAAAGGCGTCTGGGACCGATAAGTAAACTAAAAATACATAATAATTAGCGGTTCCAGACGCCTTTAAGGGTCAAAAATCATTAGAAAATGAACAAACTTGTATCATTTCACACATTTTAAAGGTTAGTTTTTTTAATGGGGATTTTTTAATTTTTTATTTAATTTTAATTAGCAGGCACAGCTTTTTCTGCATTGTGACCATTGTGACGAATACTTTATGATCCTCTATGACTAGGTACTATTACAGCTATATCGAGCTTGGGCTTATTTCGTTGATTTTTAAGTTTACAAGAGTAATTTTTATTTATATGTGGCGATGAACATATTGATATTATATTTGTATATATTAATTCATAAAAATAAATATTTATACGAAAACACACACAATGTTTTATGTAGCAAACAATAAAGACACTAATACAAAATTACAAAATGAAAGTAATCAATTTTTATTTAATTAGGTTTACTTGCAACTCAATAAAACACTACGGTACTATTTCGCGAATCGCAAAATTGGAGAATCACACATATGAGAATTTCGTCGATTGTGAATTTAATTGTCTATAAACGTTTAAAAAGTAATTTAAAATGCCTAAAGTCCTACGAAGTGGGACCCAGAAAATAATTCTCAAGGTGAAAAAATTTATGCAATGCGCAGACAGCGCCGTGGCTACGGGACTATTTTAATGGCGTGAACCCTTAATATGTTTTTAGTAAGATGACCAAGATTTAGATAGTCCGTGTTGTAATTTTTTTTCTCGGTAACCGTTAATTTTTGCCACCTGTTTACTTGAACCTTTTTGTTTAGTTCGTTAAGTTGTACGTATTTTTTATAAGTTAGAACTACGTTCAGCCACTCTAAAGTTTAGCTGAACACGGTGTATATTTATGTCACTTTTGTCATAGCATCTAGTGAAAAAGGTACATACGAGACCACCTCTAATTATTTCAATTTTTGGAAAATCAGCGAGATTACAATTTTTTATGAGTTTCAAAGCGTCAAAGTTCCGCCATATTGTCGGTAACGCATAACTTATTTCAATAGTTACAGGTAATCATTCCATATGAGTTTTTTTTTAATGTATTATCACAGTTAACAAAATATTTACTTAATATCTTACTTATGAATTTTCGTATGAATAGAGCCAAACATACAAATAAATTGAAATGAGGGTAGTTTTGTAACGAATCGATTACTTCGACTTCATTGTGAACATTTAATATTTTGTATTATATTATTCCTTCAAATTGTTATTTTGAAGAAGTGTATTTGATGAAATTATTGCTGTGCAATGGATTGGAAAAGTGCAAAAATGTTTTTGGCAACTACTCTAACAGTCGCCGTAATATCTCAAGTAGTAAAGAAAATATATAAATGTTTAAGCAAGGAAAGTGAATCTCATAAAGAAATTAAATTTGAAAATAATAATTATAAACAAATTACTGAAAATAACGACCGTGAAATTAATGATGTCATAATGTTTTCTGATCAAATGACGTATCATTACATAAAAGTTCCTCCGAATAAAGAACTAAAGCTGTGTGAAAGTAGAGAACACAATTGTTTTAAACTATTAAAATATATAAAATCTGCACGTGAAACATTGGATGTTTGTATGTATTTAATTACAAGCAATGAAATAGCAGAACAAATAATCAGACTAGGACAAAAACATGTATTAATAAGAATTATTGTGGATGGTGACATGGCATATTCAGGCGGTTCACAAGTAAAGCGATTGAAAGAATACAGTAAGCATATTATCGTCATGAATAAACATTCATTACATACTTGTACAATTTAACAAATAATTATATGTATTTTCTATATTTCATTATCTTCTAGGTTTCATTAAAATTCAGACAACTAAGAAGTCAGTATTGATGCACCACAAGTTTTGTATTATAGATGGACCAGCAGCAATAAGAAGGAAAAATAAACTTAAGTTATATGCTGAGAAATTGAATACTTTCCCTGTAAAATCATTTCATGCAAGTAAACCAGAATCTAAAAATAAGAGTACTCATGGCTTTGTCATGTCTGGTTCATTAAACTGGTCAACACAAGCGTTGACTGGAAACTGTGACAATGTGGTAGTTACATCACAACCTACTGTTCTTTACAAATTTGAAAAAGAATTTGCAAGTTTGTGGATAGAAGATGAACCGGTATATATCAGTTATTTTGTTACTAAATATTGACTTGTTGCAACAATTCATGTACATGCAATTAAAACGTGATTGATTTTCAGGGAATTTGCTCCAAAGATCAATAAAATAAGATATGAAATGACTAAGTGTACGACAGTTAATAAAATATAAATTTTATCTTTATGGACAAGTAAGTAATGCTATTTATTCCTACATTTTTTTTAAAACGGAATACAACTTTGGGTCTTACCTGGTCTTACCATAGACGTATAGACCAATCCAGACCAATCACTGACAATGTTTCTGACATTCAATGACAATACCATGTGCACTTCAAAAAGTGACTTCAAATAAAATTCGATCGATCATATGTTTTCTTTGTGTGGCTTTGAGCCGCTGTAATTCGAATTGGTTATATTATGCACGTGTTACTTCGATGAAATTAAAGCCCTATGTCTATTGAAAATATCTAAATTACTCATATCACGCTTAATTTTGCTTTGGTCAATGAAAAATTTGGTTAGTTTAATTAACAACGACGCACGTGCTTACTTATTTTGCTCTTCATTTTCACCAGTTCCATACCTGAAAACTGACAGAAATGGACAGTAATTAACAATATTATTTAAAAAGTTTTTATCAAAGTAAAACGTGCTTTTATAGGAAACGTTTTGTCGATACTAGTGCTAAAGACTGACACCCATGGAATTTTGTTCCTGCGTCAAAATATTTGAGGATGATGTGTTGTCGGTATGTACAATTTCAAATTTATCCATTTTAAAGTACATATTTAAAAGGTGTATTTTAACTATGTACACATGAGCACAGAACTTTCCAGGCCTATCATTCCAAGCTAATTTAATATTACAATATATAGTAACATTTTTTTTAGTCAATATTTCACAAAGTTTACTACTTGGGCATGTTTGCTAATTATTTTTATCTACAATTAAGGATCAGGAATAAAGCTGTTAATGTGGAAATTAAAAATAATACACAAATAAAATATTACATCATACTCTGCCATGTGGTTTCAATATGATTGGCACTTTCATTTATAGCACAATTACAGATTATATAATAATGCTTCATAATTTGTAATATTAACAGAAATAATATTATAAGATAAAAGAAGCAATAATTTATTATTATTATGGAAATTCCAATTGCTTCAAATAGGTACATATTCATTTGCCTTGTGTCGTAACATGTGCTCTTATTGTTTAATTTGTAATTTAAGGAATAGGAAGACAGTTGCTGTCCTAGAATTTATAAATGTGTTAATACACAAAATATTACATTGTTCTCTGCCATGTGGCTCAACAATAGTACTGCGAATATTTTATAGCACCATTATCTACAGATTTATATACATATATTTAGTGTTATAAATTGTAATAATCATCACAGAATCTCTATAAAATAAAATAATTAATGGTTTGGTAGTAATATGCATAGATTGTAGACATTCAAGTCTGGACTTTTCATAATTATTATTCTATTATAAATAGTAATTTACTTGAGTTGGGTTTTCAACCGAGTTGAGTTGAGTTTGTGATAGCCGAGTGGTAGGAGCCTGCTTCTTGCTTAGACAACCATGGTTTGAATCCCAGGGCTTGTACCAATGAGTATTTTATGATGTATGTACATAACTATCACTGTACTCTTATGTTAGTTATACATAACTATTATGTACGAAACTATTATAAACATTTCATTTCAGTACTCGTATAATGCAGTAAAATTATTTCAATGAGCACATTCTTCAACAGAATTATGTATCATATGCTATTTCACACCCTAAAGTATAACAAACTGATGAATATACTTTTTGAATTTTGGGAAAATACAGATTATTACCGCAGATAACAATTCAAAGTTTGTATTTTCACGACCCTATTGAGACGTCACTTGGTGCCGCTACGTACCAATGAACCACGTTAGCCCATAGTAATGTAACCGAATAACATCATGGCATGGTTTATTTAAAAAAATTGCACTTTGGCATTTTTGTAGATATCAATAAAATTCTTTCACTTATTATTTTTTCTCAATAAATATAACATATTTGTATAGAATGCAAAAATGACAATGACGTGACTCTTGTTTTTAAAAACTATTGTATTCAAGACATTACAAAATTACAAGTATGTTCATACTTGCTCGTAATGCTTTTGTGCTTAAACAGAACATCTAAGGTAATCTTAGTCACCCATCAATCAAGTTTTATAGATTAGTGACATGCATTGTACAATTCTTGCCACCAATCCGTGTGGTTCTCAAGTGCGACAGGCATGTCTTATTGTGTAGGTCTGCCAGATCTCCCGCCACAACGTTTCTATATAATGAAAGTCACTGACTGTTTTGTGACTACAAAGTCGCAGTAAATTGGTGGCAATTACTGTACAGCTTACGGGGTTATGTGTAATCGGTTCACAGTGTGTAATACATTTTGTTTTTTAAATTAGTATCTATTTTCTCATTTTGTCAGCAAGCAAGTAAATCAAAATTAGTTGATAAACGATATTGAAAAAATGAGGTTAGGACATCGTGACAGGTATATTTTGCGTGAACCTACCAACATAGCTCAACTTAAGGTTTAAAATAATCATCCATGGTCGAACGAAGAAAATAAAAAACGTGTTTTGCATGATGCCTATAAATAAATTCACCACATTCAATATAGCACACTCAGTCCATGTGAAATAAAAATGTGGAAATATTTCATATAGGACATATTGAGGTTATGTAGTGAGGTTAAGCAAATGCTAATGCGAGTTGTTTTATTGTGCGAGTTAGACTTACTCTAATTCTTTAGTGACTTAAATCAAACAAGCTGCAAGTTACAATATAGTTGAAATAAAATTGTGTATTCATCTAATTATAAAAAAAAAATTATAAACTTTCCTACTTCATGAATTATACCATTATACCTAATATGTTTTATTTTTCTTTCAGATGAGTCAGATTCAGTGAGATATCAATGTGGAATAGTGAATTGTGCGTTAAAATGAAAAATACTAAATACAAATTTTGGACGAAATGTGCTATCGCGACATTGTGATTGTGTTGAGAAGGATGCAGTGTTGTGATTTACAAAAATAAAGTGAAAAATATGTCTATGGATGCAGTGCTACATAATTCCTGTAATTGTTAGATGGCGCTGTTGAAGTCACTGCTTGCAAGTTGGATACTAACTTTTGCTATTCACCACTAGAGGGCATCGGTAAGCTATTGAATTTTAAATTTGTTAGTATTTGTGCTGCCATCTATCGTCCAATAGATACGATTTTTAGTTTCGTACCATATGTTTAGGTGGCGCCCCGGTCCTTGAAAATCTTTGACGAAATTTTTTTCTTTAGAAGCTGTCCCGTAATCCAATGATCTTTAACGGGCTATTTAGAAATGAAATGCCATCAACAAATAACGCGCTAAAAGAAATCAAAATTCAATCGAAACTATGTCCAAATTAAAAAACAAATATTAAACTTAAATTCAATGTTAGGGATACAATTGACTTTCACGTTTTCTCGATTGTCTATTTTAAATGCACACCTGTTTCATCTAAAAAAAACCTTAAGTGGTTTTATTTCTCAACTAGGTACAATCACGACAATATTCCTATGGTTTTTAATGGTATTTTTTAGTAGGTAAATTTATTTATATATACGTATTTTATTAAAAAGCTTATATGTACACTTAAATATTATATTGGTAAGTAGCCTAACTTATACTTAGAGATACCTTTTTTACCAAGATAAAGTTTTGCCTTTTAATAAAAAAATGATGGTAGGTATTTCCTACCTACGTAATTTATGCCTATTTCCTAGAAGGGTGGGGCAGACGCTACAAATATACTTAATAATAATACCTGGGACATCCCACACAGCGCCATCTTGTTCCAAACAATACAGATCTTGTATTATGGGCACTAGACAACTGATATAGGTACATACTTAAATATTTTTTATAATTTATATATTTATATTTGATACCTACATAATTTACACCCAGACATGGAACAAACAGACATGTTCATTGATGCACACAAATATTTGTCCCAGCCGGGAATCAAACTCCATGATCTTTGGGTCTGTAGTTAGAGTCTATAACCACTCGGCCTATCGGTCAGTCAAATACGACTCACACACAAATCCAAAATATCTATTTGCATTTAATTAAGAGCTATTTAATCGGTGTACGAAATTGTTGATTAATAGTTAATATTAGTACCTCTTTTATTTTACAATGAAAAAAAACATTATATTTTTATTCTAGAATTCGATAAGAATGCTATGTCATTGCTGTACAGTATGACTATTTTTCTAATTAGCTAAATTCTTATAAGTGACATTCCGTATATAAATAGTTACTATGTACCATGACAAAAACTCTTGTTTTATACTTCCTATATAGAACGGTAATATAAACCACAATGTAATTTAAATCTGTATTTCTTTTTTATTTTTATATGTTTTTTTGATGGTTGAAGATATTCAGTTTAAAGTTAAAGGATATGGATGATTTCCATACGAAATTTATTTGACCAGAAGTAACAAATTCAACGTTATTATATTAATTTTGTCATTTCTATAAGTAAAATACACCATAAAATTGTCGTTTTTTATAAAAATCTGTTCTTTCTATTAACAGAAAACGGTTTTTAAAAATTCATAATTTTCGATTCAGTTACGTATGTGCGAGCGATTTTTTTCGAAAACCGGAATTAGAACTGTTTGATATCAAAGTATAACATATTTTATATCGTACATTTAAAGACAAGTTTATTATACATTTATATTATTAAGATGGTAAAATAAACGCAACAAAGTGTAATTCTTTTACTTCTGTAACAAGTAATAGAAAGTGCTTACTTTGTGCTATGTTTGAAGTATTAGTGACTTTAATGTAATGAATCACAAGGTTTAGTAATTTTACTTACGACATAAGTAGCGATTCATGTTTGTACTAACCCATATTTATTTGGTCGGCCCTTCATATCGCGAGATTATGTACTACGAAATCGTAGAGAAGCCACATAAAAAGTACACTGATTATAGGTTTTTGTGCTTAACAGTACAAGAGCGGTGTCGTTTGCATACGAACCGGTCGGTCGATGACGGCGGCTGTGCACTTTAATTGATCACTAAACATTCCAATACTACAGTGGACGAAATCAAAGGCTAGGTTTTTTTTTCGTACCTTGTTAAGAATTAGAAAATTGGTTTGAGGCGATATTTATCGGATTCGATCGATACACAAAATTTAGATAAATTGCGTATCAGATTTTTTAAAATGCGTTAGCTTCGTCTCATAGGAAGGTTCCATCAACGACTTTTATGTAGAAACTAGCTTTCAGCCTACGGCTCCGCTCGCGTGGACTACACAGTTGTACCGGGACATTTTTTCCCGGGATATTAGTAGCCTAACTATGGCTCTCTTAAGCTTATAAACTATATCAATGCAAAAAACTACAGCGGTCCCGGTACAACTGTGTAGTCCACGCGAGCGGAGCCGCAGACGGAAAGCTGGTATCTTTATAAATTATAGCCTATGTGTTATTGTGATTTATAAGCTATATTATTGTAAAGTTTCATTCAAATCCATTTAGTAGATTTTACATGAAAGAGTAACAAACATCCATACGTACAAACTTTCGCGCTTATAATATTAGTAAGGATATACTTAACGTCATAAATAAGTATATCCATCGTGTTCCGAATTTAGTCCCAATAATTATTTTCTCTTAATTTTTTTGAAGATTTGTGTTAGCCAGTAATTAATTTCAGAGGCTTTTCAGGTTCACACAACTGCAACATCACCAGTACATGTTACGATAAAGGACTAATGAAAGCTAGCGACAATGAGTCCTAACTGGTTTTTTTTTTGTTTCAAATAAAAATATGAAAACATTTACATCGTACGCCTATTAGATTCTTATTTAGATATTATAGATTTCACATTAGCACATACATACACATCCCTTTCTAGAGGGTTGGCAGGCTCGTCGGTTCGGTTTTTTTTTGTTTACACCGATGAAATCATCATTTTGCTAATGTTGGTTTGGGGAACCCTAAAAATATATCGCATGCCATTTTTCGTTCATCGAACAGACTGAGTCAGACGGACTTCCGTTCTTTGCTGCGCTTAATTTCGAAAAGGGCTTAACCGGTAGCCGACATCCGGTCGAGTTGGAAACGCTTGTACCTTTCTTTGTTTGTAAATAACTCTTTAATATGTTAAGTGACCGTGAGTCACGTCGTTTGGGGGGGTTTTTTAATAGGTATAATAGGTATACGTAAGCTGTTTGTTTACTAACTGCTTTGATAGCTTATAAGGCCGTCAGCTGTCTATAGGAAGAATGGATTCAATTATAATTAGATAATTAGTCTGTCACTATAAATCCGTGGAATTTCATACGTACGTACATAATTTCATGCCTGTTTCCATGCATGACCTTTTCCAAAAGTTTGAACTAAAGTCTGTTACCTATTTTTTTTTCGAAATGATAGGCAATTTAAAGAATCTAATTTGATTTTTTTTTTTTCAAAACGTACACAGCATTTACTAACATACCGAAATAAGTATGTAAGAACCGTGTCACCTGACTATTCCCACAATTTTTATCTAAAGGCAGTTATATTTTATTTTTTCCAAATACCTAAGAGGCAATAATAAGATACTAATTTTAAGAAAATTTTTAGATAATAATTTTAGATAAAAATATATATTTTTTGAAAATTCTTATGGCGTGACGTCACAGGCCGGAATTATAATTTTAGTCATTGTGACATTCCAGCCAATCAGTGAATGACAATGACAGATGACAATATTACTATTGACAGTTCAGCGATTGAAAATGTTTTTATAAATATTCAACGGCGATGACCAAAATTATAATTCCGGCCTGTGACTACATGCTAATAAGATTTTCTCTGAATAATCTATTTAATTAAATTCTTTCGGAAAAAAAAATGTAACGGACTTTAGTAAAAATTTTTGGGAATGGTCAATTGACATCGTTCTTACATGTCAGGCTAAGTGGATTCGGATAATTTAGTAAAAGCATGTGCGGCGGCGATGTCCATCTCAGATAACGTTGCGGAGGACATTCTTATACAATACAGTTTAAATGTTTTTCGTGTTGAAACTGGACAGATAGACATACAGAGAAATACAGATATTGAATTTACCTAATAACATCAGATACCAACTTCCGGCTCTGACTTCGTCCGCGTGGTATACATCTTTGTACTGTTCTACTCTTAAAGATAATCTTAATTTAGAGCGCAAATCTAAGGAACGGTAGAATTTCTTAACGTAAATGTATGGCATAGAATTACTCTGTTGTATAGAATTACTTTAGAGTAATTTGAAGACTCCGTCCCAAGTATATTCGTGAGATAAAACGTCGTCTTGCAGGAGGGCGGTAAATCTCTTTGATGAGGGTAACAGTATTTCGTGTTACTAATAAACTGGTGAAATTTTTCACGGGATCGGATATAAATTAATTGTACTTGTAATAAATGTAGGGTACAATGAAACGTACAATGAAATTGATGTCATGGAATGTTTTTTCACCAGTTAACACATTCAAAAATATTGAGTTTTATATAATATTTTTTTAAATAATATTTTAAAAATAGTAATGGAATTTTAACAATTTTCGTTCAATCAATACCTTACGCTCAGTTCTTGTGATTTTTGTGTTGATATTTTTCTGAGTGACACATTAGAAATAGGTAAGATGGAAATAATTTTAAAGCATTTTTTTTTTCGGATAAGTGTTTATACAACACTGTCAATTCCGCCCCTTAATTGCAAGTTCCATTGTTGTAACTACTTTTCTGTAATCAGGCCATTCTTTTTTGTCTTAGTGCAAACTTAAAATTCGTACATTATATAATAAAATTAAGAGCGGGCCGTTGCCGGCAAATCACAAAAAAATGACCACGTTTTTAGGTGGAACTTAACAAGCATCAAATAGCTACTAATCCATTTGATAGTGCTCATCAATAAATATCAAAATCTACTGGGTTGCCTTGCCCAATCTTGGAACTTTCGTGAGTCAGCCTAACTTTAGCCTGACCGTACCACGCGAAAAGAGTGTATTCCACTGTTTTTGTATAACAAACGTCTTCAACCGTGTGGCTCCAAAGACAGTGAATCTGGGGTCGTTCGTGAAAAATCAGTTTTATTTTTGAATAATATTACTTCTACAGAATAAGCTCTTATTGCATTAAATTTTAAGCTCCGATTGTATCTGTAATTAATTTGGCGCAGCGCAATCTCTCAGAGCTTTTGCTGAATTTCGCTATTTATATTATTCAAATTTATTCGAAATTTGCTGTCTACTGCTTTTTTTGCTGTAAAGATTACGTCTACGAAGACAGACAATAGTTGCGTGCAATTTATTGCGACTGTAAAAGTAGATGACTAAATTGCAAGTTCCTCAAATAAAATTATTACATTTAAAATGATGGCCTTGTAACACTTGTAGCTTTGATACAAACCGACAGCCACATAAGAAAACCTTTTTTAAAAAAATTTTAGAAAAAATTTTGCGTACGTTTATTGACACAAACAAACAATTTTAGTTCATGAAAAAAAAGATTTCAGGATGCTTTTTGATATAGTTACTAAATCTACTAATATATTAGTTGTGTAGGTAATAAAAATGGATAAATAGAGTTAAAACCATAGACGTTTATACAAAGGCATAATCTTATTTAATATAGTTTTCCGCCCGCGGCTCAGCTCGCGTAGACTACACAATTGTGCCGGGACCCCTTTTCCGGGATAAAAACTGGCGTATATGTCACTTCTCAGCTTATAAACTATATCTATGCAAAAATTATTGCTGTCCCCGTACATCTGTGTAGTCCACGCAAGTGGACCGGCGGGCGAAAAGCTAGTTTGAAAATAAAATATAGCCCATGTTACACGCTGATAATATAGCTTTCTATATGTGAAAGAATTTTTTAAATCAGTTAAGTAGTTTTCGAGTTTATCTGTAACAAACAAAAAATCGAATCTTTACTCTTTATAATATATATTTGATACATACATTAAAAGTTTGTCCACCAGCTTAGTAGATATTAAATTATTATATTCGCGATAAACTGGCCCTTTAAAATTTTTCTTTTCATACATAGATTCATTGGTATATCTACGTAGGTTAACGGCCTTCTTTCTATCACCTTAGGCCAGAATATGCTCCGACCTGGCATGCACCTCGATGTTTTATGCATTAGTGTTTTATTACTTAAATATTCGATTGCCATTTGCATGACAAGTAGGCTGATTAACACAAGAAACGCTGTAGTGAACTGTGGGAAGTTGCAACATAAAGTGCAATAGGTATAGTAGGTACTTATCTATATATAACTAATTGTTTTACGTACTTGGTTTAAATTTGAATAAAATTAGTAGTTAAATATGCCTAACATTTCTGAATTTTGGCTTTGCCTAGTGTGATAAAATTGACACATTGTGAAATTCTTGTGATAAGATTATTATGAAATTATTACTAGGTACCTAATTATCCTGGCTTTGCTCGGAGCTGGTTTAATTTCATCTACTACGTTGCGCTCAGGGAAGGTGCGTAACTTCAACATCCCAGAGGAATTTATAGTTGTTCAAGGTTGGCCAAATAATAACTTAAAAAAAATATTAAGTATATATTTACACTTATTGAAGGGTAGGACGAAAAATGTCAAGTAATTAAACCTATTACAATGATGCTTATGCGTCATTATCATTAATTACAATAATATTTAGTTTTTCGTCAGCTTTATTTTAACGCATTTTTTAAACTGGAGACTACATAAATAAATAAATAATTTATTTAAATAAATCACAAAGTGAAACAAAGATTAATGTTTATTTCGTATACCAAGTTGGTATGAATGATGCATTTTGACTTTTGTAATAGATTAAGTAGTAATATATACTTCTAGTATTTAAAAATGCAGTTAGTATTTTATAGTACACACATGTAAATATAACTATATAGAAAATTCTAGTGCTGATAAACGTTTTTGGTTCTATCAATTAGCCATATGTTTGTGATTGAACTATAAAATCTAAACAATCCCCAAACTCGTCACGTATTTCATACACGACAATCCTCACAGCACTTCGTCTATTTGAAATGCTGTCAGTTACCCGCTCTTTATTTTCCGGCATATATCTCTCGTTGCAAACTTGAAATTATGTTATTTGCAGTAGGTACATAGGTAATTTTATTTTATAGGTGAATTTCCACTCAGTAACAAAATTAGACACGCACAGAATCCCATTGTGAATCGTATATAATTGAATTTCACCGATTTCTATAAACCGTGTCGTCACCTGCGTTTGCTTTTAAAAAAAAATAAGCGCACCAATACACCGATAAGTATTTAGCTGTCTGAAGGGACACTATTGTTGTCGTTTCCATGATTTACGAATTAAGCCTCTATTTTATACAGTTTAAAGACACATTTACCGTGTAATTTTAGTGGTGGTTAAATCGTTATAGTTCGTTCATACCGGACGTCTTCCCGGCCAGGTGTTGGGGTCCCGTTTCTAGATCTTTGTGCGAAGCTCCGGATTCGATTCTCTCACAATGCAATGGAATAAGAGCAGAGGGGTAAAGGAAGGTTCATATGTGTATGAGATTTGCACAAAAACTGCCGAATAAAAGCAAGTCGGAACGGAAAAAAATATGCACCGAAATGCAATGAGGCCGTGAGACGCTACTGGTGCGAAGAGATGTGTAGGGTGAGTGTACGAAAATTTTTCTGCGGGACAAAATTAATTATTTCATTCACGCCACGTAAGATGACAATTTTTGGCGAGCAGTAGATGGAAATGAAACATCCTGGTATAAAATAGAAGAAATGGATGCAAAGGATAACACTTACCCATTTTTGTATAGAGTTTGGTCCCAATAGCGGCCCTTTATAAAGTATATCTTCTTCAAATTGATTTTAGTCATAATTGAATATGACTAATATGCTAAAACTACCGACTTTAAAACTCCCAAATAATTATAAGAATTTACTTAATAAATAAATGACTGTGTTCTCTATACGAAACTGCATCAAATAAGGGTAGAATAACTTTTGAGATATAATATTACGGTTAGCACTGCTGCACTGATATTTAGAAACGCGAAAATATAGAGTTATAGGTATCTACATTATAATAATGTGTGAATACGCAGAAAGTTGGTATAATTCAGTCCGAAGAATTACAAAAATTTTCGTTTCGTTGTTGCTCAAATTGTAAGTTGTAACAATGTAAACTAATAACATGTAATGTTATACGAACTATAAAACTAACACTTAGTCCGCGAATTTTATGTTCAATTGACACAAGATTCCCAAAGACTAACCGAGAGTGACTTAGAATAGACCACGCCCTCACACCAGTAGAGCGGAATACATAATGCATAGATATCTTTCTCTCGTTGTCTCGTATTTCTTCGGTTTAGAATTTACGTCTCCAGTAATGTGGCAACGTAATAAGCTAGTAATTTATTATGTCTAAGCTATAAAACTATTCCATAATATTGCAAAAATGTGGACACAGTACACTGTCGCGTGCCGGCTGGACTCCGATCGGCTCTCTTCGCAGCTCTTTGTCGCGGTTGACGGCGCGACCGTTGCACCCGCCTCGTATGTGTTTACAATAGAGCTAGTCGCTATGAGAGTATTAAATAGGAATTCATTTTATGTATTTTGGACAAAAACGTAGGCTAGTTATTAGGATTTATTGACGTTTAAGCGTCGATGTATAAATTTGAAAAGATGCATACACAGTCCGTAACCTAAAAATGTTCGTAAAAACCACGTAAAAACCACGTAAAAACACTTATTTCCTGTAGTGTTGTTAACCTATCGATAAATTTTTGACATGTATTATAGTTAAAATTGATTGTTAATGTGTCCAAGATGATACGATTAAAATTACTAGACCTCAAATACATGTTACTTACATAATAAAAATATCTGGAACATCTAACATACGGCCATGTAGTCCCCAACTAGGCAAAGCATGTAATATGGGTACTAGACAACTGATATACATACTTACGCGTATATAGTTTTTTTTATCTTTTTTAGCATAAAGATAATATTGTGTAAACCTATCTCCTTGTACAGTTTTAGCGGCGATTTTTACTAGCAATCGGATATTAATACTTAAAGATTAATTAGGGTGCCAAACGGAGTTATTTATTTTCTATACGTCAAGCCTTTCACATAAATATTTAAAAGTGATTTTAAACTTAATAAAAAAAAACTGGTTTGAAGCTTTCTAAATATTTTTTTTATAACAAAGTCCCACATGTTACGTACTCCAATCAACAGTTCGTTATTTACTTAATATTCAACTATTAAAAGACATATTTTTGGTTTAGTTAAACCCGATACCCACATTTTGAAAGCGTTCCTCGCCCGTACCATTTTAACTTTTTTTGAAAATCGTATTAATATAATATTTACGAATCGTTACTTTCTGTACAAAAAACTCGAAGAAAATCATTTTTTTGTTAAATTTATTATTCAAAGCATAGTTACTTTCGAGATGTCGAAAATAACATAAACACACCGCCTTGTAACGGGGTTTCTCCTATTACATCTAATTTTTTTTTTCTGTAGGTATCAGTTTAGGAATTGAGCGAAGAACAGACATGGGCTGTACCCTCTTTTTTATGTGAAAAGCCTACCTTAATGATTAAAACTTCCCCAGACTAACCCATAAACCAAGAAGTCTCACAATAATGGTTTAGTTTAATTTTAATTAAAAAAAAAGGACAAGTTTGTCAGTTTCACAATTCCATGCGATACCACTTCGTCCGGCGGAAAGTTTATTCTGCTTATTGAAAAGCAGAACTATCCAAAGAACAGCAAAATGCAACGACAGCAGGCATTGTTACATTCACGTGCATGGCGCAGTAAGTAAATATTTGGTTAGGATGAATTCATTCATATTTTTCAATCTGTCTTGACTCTAAAAAAAAAACGGAGGAGCTGTCAGAATTTGATACGAATTGTTAAACTCACCTTTTGAATTAAAAAAAAAAATCTCTCTAAGTAAATTTAATTTTTGCTCCGATTTTATTTCTTCCATTTTTAGGGTTCCGTAACCACAGGGTATCAACGGGAACCTTATTACTAAGACTCCGCTATTTGTCGGTCCGTTTGTCACAGAGCTGTATCGTCTGAACCGCAATAGGTAGACACTTAAAATGTTCACAGAGTGTATATTGGCTGCTACTGAAAAAAATAAAAATTAAATAAAATAAAGTAAAAAAATAACGGGGGTCCCATGCAAGAAACGCGTTTTTTTTATATTGTACGATGGTACGGAACCCTTCCTGTGCGAGTCCCACTAGCACTTGGTCGGTTTTTTTCGTCGTATTTTTGTGCAAAGAGACTTAAAAACGTTGAAACCGTGTGCAACTTTGTACGGTTTGTGGTTTATGGTTCGCATAAAAATGTATGTTTAAGAGCTTTGGCCCCGAAGCGTAATATTTACGAAGAACGAAAGCTATCGTGTTGTCAAATTATAAAAAAGTAAAAAGTATCGTACTGTAAGCTCGAGGCGATGCTTTGTTGGTGCACGGTGAAGCTAAAGGCCGTTGTATGCGACTCTGCGTATCGATTGTGTTTCCTTAAACTTATATTTAAACACTGGATGTATTACTTTTTTTGTAAGTCTCACAATGCCAAGCATTATGGGTGGTGCTGTAATCTCGCTAAGAAAAACTCGTTCAACTACCTCACATTCTCATTTTTAGACAATTTGATTGATAATTTTTAGAAGATTACTTTCAATTAAGGCATTTTTAAATCGATCACACCATAATATTTATTTTTGAAAAGGGCGACAACTTTTGAAGAACACTAAACAACTTAATTTTTTTTATAAATTGACTGATGATCTTTTTCGAAAACCACTATCTAAAATTTTGTATTCCTATATATTATAAATATAGAAATAAAAAGTAAGTGTTTCTCTACATTGTACCTAAATGTAATCTATTTTGCGTAATTCGTATTTACATTACTTTTTTTTGTAGGAAATTCTGTGCACCTCAAAATAACAGCGTGATGATACTATCTTATATGATTAGTAATTTTATCTATTTAAATTTCGAATTTCATCAAAATCGTTTAAGCCACTCTTGTGTTACCTATGAGGTTACAAACATATGGACAGACAATCAATTCAATGTGTTTTATATGTTTGAAAAGTTATAGGTATAATAAATATAACCTACATAACTAATTACTTATAGACTTTAAATATTGACGAAGTTAATATATCAGGGTATGTAATTGCCGTTTGATATAGGGAAAATTTAAACTGGAAATTATGAAGACAAAGGTATAAAATTAAATAATTTTTTTTATGCATTTCCACTACCTAGAATTTGGTGAGTAGGAGTCTGTGGTAGCAGTCAAGAAAGTTCGTGAAAGCGATTTATACTGTTTCACAGGAAGTAAATTTTCTTTTGGCGAAAGGTATTCAAATAGCGGGAGGAAAATTAGTAGACGGGGGGACCAAATCTATAGAGTAACGGAGATTGGCGGAGCGTTTCTAAGATATACGTAAATCACTGATCAGATTTTCATACTATTTAAAATCATAGCAATGTAGTTTCAAATATAGTCATTCAAAAGAGACCTTTGTGAGATCTACGTAAGTCACTGATCAGATTTTTGTACTATTTTAAATCATAGCAGAGTAATGAGTATAATTGAAAAACATACAGGTAACCAGAAAATCACATATGCGCATATCGTTTGCTTATGTAAATAGATAAGGAACGTAATGTTAGAGGAAAACATCATCGGATTTTAAGAAATATTTGATGTAATTTCAAGACTTTTCTTGGGTGAAGTGTTTTCAAAACAATCGCTGTGTTAACGCAACGTAGCTTGTCGTAACTACATACTCGGTGTAGACGCTTTTGATATGAAATTAGATGTAGGTACCTACCTAGTATAGTACCCGGCCGTAATTTATGCACAAGAGCTCTAAAAAGAGGCGAAGTAAAAATTAATTTAAAAATAAAACAAGTATTCTTATAATTTATCATTCACCTATAAAAATTTAAATAAATGGTGTTTTTTTTTTAATTCAATAAGAAGTCCTAAGAATATCTCGAAATATGTATCTATACTAGACGATTACGTGAAGCAAAATAAATTAAATTTTAATAATTTTTTTCAGTTGTCATAGTGTAGGAAAAAAAATTTCCTTGTTTTTTTCTTTTGTGTTTCAATATCACCTATTAAGTTTCCGGTTGACCGCATCTACTTATTTCTTGAAATCGAAATCTGGAAAATTACACAAAAAGATTGCATAGGCTTAATTTCTACTTTACAAATTAAACTTGTGTTTCGACAGCAACTTATATCTTCGATTTATAACTTTCTTAGATAAACAGAATATTCGAAGAAGCAAGTTTTTTTCCGAAGTCTTTAATTATCGTTTCGATTCTCTCTCTTTCACTCTAAACAACTAGGTACACAATAGCGACAGAGAGAAAATGATAATGCAGTAATGATCTGAGAAAAACTTACAACGTCAAGGTGTACCTTTGTTATTTTTTGCTCACACTTTTGTAGTTACGACTCGAAGCCGTATCTTGTTCCTTTGTATATCTAAGTTCGTATCTTAGCAACGATACCGGTTCTTTTCGCCGAACCGGGCAGCCAAAAAACACTGATTACAGAGCGGCGCGGTCTGCGAGCATATGCGAAACTGCATTTAGGGATACCACACTATTAATTTAAACTACGATAAAATTATACACGGTAATAGAAAATAGTTTGTCTTGCAAAGAAAATCTACTTTGTAAATGCGAGATTATGAATTTGTGTCTCAAAATTTAATAAATATTTTTTATCACATTTTCATTGATTTAAGACACAGACAAGTCAACCTTATAGACCACGCTTTGACAGGGAATAGCATTCGCCAAGGCTATGTAGTGACACTACATAACTACGTCACTAGTGAGCCGTCAGTTGGAAGCACGTCGGAAGCCATTAAATTGTCAATTTTGAACGAGGCAATGAAAACTAGCCTACCTCTCCCCGCACCCCGCCACTTTTTGGCGATTTCGTTTTCGTACTGACGTTTATTAAAGCGTGGTCTATAGGTTGACTGGTCTGTGATTTAAGAGCATTAAAAGATTTTCATACATTTTTGTTTCTCTTCTATGAAACTGGTACAGTGAAGGAAATCAAAACAACGTGAAATATTGTATGAGTTGAATATTATTTTTGGTTGAACTGGATTTAACAGCTTTAGCCATATTAAATACTAACGACCACCCGTGGTTTCGTACGCGTGGTCTACATGTTTGTATATATATCGCAATAAAAGTTAAACACTTCATAATAGGGTAAGGGGGAGATCCATTCCTTGGTGTTTATGACTTTCTTCTCCACTCTTTGCTTGCCAATTCGAAATTAAAGTGAGAACTTCTCAATACATAAGCCCATATTTAAAAAATCCTTTATTTTGAAATCCCAGACAGGCATTTCTATTTTATTTATATATATACAGATGAAAAGTGTCGTAGATTACTCCCGAAAAAGTCCTTCATCTACCAATAAAAATCTCATCAAAATCGGTTCAGCTGTTCCGAGATTAGCCCGCAGAAACAAACAAACAAACAAACGTATTGAAAATATATAGGTTATATACATCCTTAAAAATCGTTTTAAAAATTGGTGAAAGAATTTTTGAAATTGGATGAGCAGTTCCAGAGATTACGTCTTACATCAAAACAAACTTATAAAACCTCTTTGTAATATTAGTGTAGATATGATTCCCTTTATTTTAGCTAACACAATTAATAGTGGTAGATAGTTATCCTTTATTGCGATTGGTATTGGTCACCCTTATCATAGTACAGGTTGGTTCTCAGAAATGTCAGCCGTATAATGGCGTAATACTGCTAACATAACGTTGCGAGTATATTTAGTACTTGGAAGTTTTCCTTATTGAAGTTGACTGTGTTTTTGGTTCAACAGATGTTCGAAAAAATTTTACTTTTGTATTTATATTACTGAAAAGATGTAATTTCTTGTAATGGAGTTAATGAATTATTCTATGTGTTTCTTTTATTAGTATCATTTGTTATTTTATTAACTAAACGCCGCCGTTAGTATGAAGTCAGCATAATGACGACCGCTACCGCCTTGTGGGTAGCGACCCTGCCTACGAAGCTGTAGGTCCCGGGTTCGAATCCCAGGTCGGATCAGTATTTATATGATGAATATCGATACTGATATCGGGTCTTGGTTTGTTATATGTGTGTGGTATCTTTGCTTGGTACCCAAAACACAAGCCAATGCATAGTTTGGGGCCTAGACGTTGTCGTCATGTATACGTTATTATTATTATCATAGCTTAAATCAACATAAACTTTAAATTGTATAATTTTTATCCTTTAATTTATATCTTCATAATAATATTTTTTTTACAGTTTTGAATTTATCACATTAATTTCCTAATATATTAAAATACCATTGATTTATTTGAAGCTATAGTGGAATTACTTGATTCGTTAGCAACGCGCAATATTAATACAAAGTGAATTAGTTAATTGAGTGTTACAAGAACCCTCTAGAGTGTTCACATTACACCCATGAGATTATTATCTTCAAGTATTCATTATTTTAATGATGCGAAACGATTGATTACGATGATAATTAATTAAATTATATTTTAGGCCAATTACAATACAAAATCGCTAATGGTTTTATTGAAAGGTGCTTTATAATTACAACCAGGTTCTGTTTATTTGTGTGCCTGTCTGTTAGCTTATCTGTATGAATAGCTTTTACTTGTTTAATGTTCATATTTTTTTCAATGAATACCAAAAAAATTTACTATATTAAATCATTGAAATATTGTAAGATTAGTAATCGTAAAATTATAAGTAAATAAATCGTTCATGTTATTGATACAAAAATTTAAGAGTGTGAACTATGCTCAAAATTGAAATTTACATGGAGCAACACCCGCAACCCTCGCCTACGTCGTTCGAAGATTGGCTTTAACGTTGCATTAAAATTTTCGCTGTAATAACCGTAAAGTATAACAACTAAGGAAAAAAAAAGTTTTTTTTCCTTGAAAATAGTTGAATTGCGGTACACGGAGAAACACGTTTCCTCATATAGGTATGTCTATTATCAGGCTTACGGGTCGGAAAAGGTTTCAGATGTAAATATGATTTGGATATGACAGTATCTAAATAAACGACATAAGCGACCAAAAGGTTTTCACATAATTTTAACCAAATGAATCAAATAGCGTACGTATAGATACTAAAATTATTGTAAGATTTTTTGCTGCTGGATACACTTAATATTTATATTGAAATTAAAAAAAGCGTTTTTGTATGTGTTGTGTGTACTTACTTCATAATTATTTTTTTTGTCATACGGAATAAACAGAAACGCGATTCAACTGGTTCTTAATCTATTTTTAGTATTAGTTATAAATTTAGTACAAACATTGTAATATGCAATGATTTATTGATTAAACGAAAACTAAACGAAAACTAAACGAAAACTAAACGAAAACTAAACGAAAACTAAACGAAAACTAAACGAAAACTAAACGAAAACTAAACGAAAACTAAACGAAAACTAAACGAAAACTAAACGAAAACTAAACGGAAACTAAACTAAACGAAAGACTGATAACATTAACAAACACTAGGCGAATCCTAATTAGATCCGATGATGTTGGAAGGTTCTAGCTATTGCGAACCATAGTGTAACGATCACCACAGCCTTCGTGGTTATTTTTATAAACAATACATTAGAACGTAAAATTATTATTATTATTATTACTAATTTTACAATTATACTGTGAGTAAAGCTTAGTAAAATTATAATATTACTAAAATTGTGGACGTTTACATTTTTTCTAGTAAAATTATAATTTAACTGTGTTTACTTCCATACCATCATATACGTAAATGAGGCTAATTCGATTTGCACCGTACTCAGATTCCGTGGATATAATAGTTTGCGTCTCATTTCATTATATTTTTTCTATGTCACCTCAAATAAGTTTCTGCGCCAGCTATTGTAACTCGACACGTCTCGTCGGGTAATTACGACAGAGATGATGATATCAAATCCTATTTAGTGTCACTTACGGAAGCATCCACGAGTATGTTGGTAACACGAGTCGTGTCAGTCCCCTGACGGTTTCCCACGCAGAGGTTTTTCGGTGAAACGGTTCATCAGTTCACAGATGAATGTGTTGAACCAAAAACCGGTGATATTGTATCACCAGAGGAAAATAACCATCGAACTGTATTTTTTTATGGTCCCATAATCAAAACGTGCCAAAGGGACCTTTAATATTAAGTCTACGCCGTCTGTCCGTCTGTCTGTCTTAACTGTACGGGGCTGCATCTTGGGAACCTTAAGAGGTAACCGGTTGTAATTTTCTCGTAATATGGTATGATGGCAGATATCTTACCAGTAATAATAATAATAATACACGGGACATCCCACACAGCGCCATCTAGTCCCAAAGTAAGTGAGTATTATACTTGTGTTATGGGTTACTAAACGACTGACATACATACCTACATAAATTTTTTTTTTTTAAATAATATTATATACATAAGTACATAAATATTTTAAACCCAGACAACGAGCCAAATAGACATGTTCATGCACACAAATATTAGTCCCTGGCTGGAATCAAACGCGATTTTTGGTTCTGCAGTTAGGGTCTCTAACCACCCGGCCATTCGAATGTAATAAAAAAATAGAAGTCTCTGACTTCGGCTTAACTTCTGTAAAAAAAAAAGTACATCTAAAAAATGTCTTTTATCTTTTGTTGGTTTTAAACTTTTTTAATTTTTTTGTGTTTAGAAATTTTTTTTAGTGAACATATTTTTATTTTTATATTTTTTGGGTTTACTACCATGCTTAAAATTATAAGTAATTGTTATTGTTTTATATAAAAATTTTTATATTCCAAAAAAATACATATATATTAGGGTATCTACCATATTATAAGTATGAATTTTTATTTAGAGACATTAGAAATCTCAGTCGGTTAGCATTTTAAAATATGCTTAGAACTTAATTTATATATTTAATAAGTACGTATGTAATTAAAATACCTACTAAAAAAATATTCAAATTATTCACTATACCTACCTGAACCCAATAATTATCGTTTGCACTGTAAAGACGAGTGAAACAACAGACATGTGTACACTCGATATGCATACAGCTTAATTTATTTAAAATGGGGATAAATACTTTTGGTATGTTCGACGTTTACATGGAAATTAAGATTCTTTTTAGATTATTCCTTTCGCGCCAAAATGGCTGTTATCTTTCTGTGCCTACTGTTGTACCTATCACACCCTTCTTTTGGCTTCGCACTTGATATATTTTTTTCTAATTTATGACGTTGTTGAAATTTTATTGTAAAAATGTGATTATAATTCCTTAATAATTTTATTATAATTGAGAAAACTGTAATAATGTTCAGTAAAGAAACTTACAGTACGATGGGTAGTTTATTGACGTATTATGTATTTAAAATTTAAAACATTGTTGCTTCTTTTAAATTTAATACAAAACCTCCTCGACATTTTACTAACATCAATTCGTTATTTTAAATTACAAGGCTTTATTCTTTGCGGGACGTCATTTCCGTCGACTTCTCCATAGCGACATTGCCTCTACATAAACATAATAATATCCAATGTTGAAAAAAATTAAACGAACTTATCCTCCAGGCCACGGATCACAGTAACGATGTGCATATTTTTATAGTATATCAAATTAAAATTAACAAGATCAGACGCACCGACACGTAACGCCATAAACATGTGGCAATTAACTACGTAATCCTCATAGCGCCGGGAAAGGGTTGGTTTCGGGCTCAATTCTGGCGTTGCAATCTGAAAAAAGAAAACATTTAAACCAACATAATTATACTATGAAATGTTTACTGCGATATGTTGTCCGCGAAACCAGAAATTATGAAGGCAAGCACACATATTCGCGCTTTATACATATAGCTTTATAGTTGGATGATGAAGCCAAGTAACAGCCTGCACAATCGACTCAACTGATCAACACAGTTTGCTAAATTCGGCTGTGTCCATTTAAGCGTGTCCAACCGTCCAAATGTATCAAACAAATGTAAATTGGCTCCAATAGTATACTTTATAATTTATTTTTAATTAATTCAGTTAGGTACCTAAGTTATGGATATGGGCACTAGTCTAGGCACTGCATAATAGAGACATCTGATCTTATTGAAATGCGCACGTGCCACCATGACATTTTTAACCTGTTCTAGTGGTGTGCCCTTCCCACTCGCAGCGCTCACCGAACCTCTCACACTAAATCAAACCGCATTATTCTCTTCTTGTATGACAAGCGCTTGACAATAATTAAATACAATATTCATGTGTATGATACGACATATAGATGCTTATTATCTTGGGTAGGCAGTGTAAAGTCCGGTATTTCCAATAGTTTCATCAATAATACTTACGAAAAATAAGGCTGTTGTGATTTTTATTTGTGATTGATTTTTAATACGTACATTTGCAATCGGATATGATCAATATTTTCATTTATCACGATCACGTCTTTTTTGCGTTTGTCTGGTAGTTTCATAAAAAAATCGGCATTCTTTAGTATCCGTCTAGTCCCCAATCTTGTGTTCTTTTGCCTATGGTAAAAATGTGAGATTTAAAAAAAAATTACTTGGGGTCTGTCGGATTAAGCCCCAGACCGCGGTAGAAAAAGCGACGCACATAGCGTCGGTCTAAGCCCCAGCTCGCGCCAAAAAAGACTACATAGTGTAGGGTTATGCCCCAGGTCACCCTAAAAAGTACTTAGTGTCATGTACGTGAAGCATTAGTTTGCGTTTAAAAAAAACTACTTACGTAGTGTCGGATTAGGCCCCAGATCGCGACATAGGCGGGCGGGTGAGGTCTCCTCACAGATTTTTATTCAATCCATAAAAAAGTGTTACAACTTCCCGTCTAGACGCGTTCGCTTGCGCGCTAACGATCACCTATTAATATTTATACAGCTTTTGTACATAAATATTTAGATTTACACTGAACGAGTGTTGTCGGCTTCTGTGTATTCCGGATATTATGATCGGTTAAATGCGACGGAACAGTAATTGAATTGTGACTATGTTATTGCTGTGAAATACTAGACTAGATCTTATTCTTTGACTAAGAGATGGAAAGTTCAAGAAAATTACTATAGGATATTAAAAAGCTTTTTAGTTAAAATGCGCTAGAAGTTAAAACTGCCAAGCAGAAACTGTAGTTCTCCCCCTTACGTATTTCATTCGCTTCATCAATATTCATCAGTTGTTTCACGCAGGCTCGTCGGTTTCGGATCATTTTCGAGCGCTTAAAATGAATAAAAAACCGGTCAAGTGCGAGTCGGACCTGAGGACCGATATGCCCTGAGGGTTTCGTACAGTTATAAACGTATTTTAAGATATTTTTATCGCTATACACCGCCAGATTGCACGTAAAGCATATTTCTTTTTATATTTACTCAATATTAATATTTCAAAAATAAAGAAATAAATAAAGTAGGTAAGTAGGCAAATTAACATTCTTCGGATTTTTCTTTTACTCGTGCTTGCTACATATTTCAAGATTCTATGTCAACTGGAAGCACGCTGTAGGTTTTGATGAGTGAGTTTGTGCGAATATTAAGATATGACTTACATGGCCGTATCTTGGAATTCTGTTGACTTCGAAGCTTGAATTTTTTACCCCTCCAAGGGACCGTAGAATTTAGTATTTGGTATTATTTTAAATTTCATGCCTCTACCCGTTCCCGAGAAAAAGGGTATGAAAAACATATGAAAGGACGGACAATAAAGTTATCTTATAAAGGTTCCGTACCCAACGGGAACCCTATTCCTAAGGCTCCGCTATCCGTCCGTCCGTCCGTCTGTCAAAGGGACGTAACTACAGTGTGAACGTGTGTTACGTAGATAGGTACTTAAATTCTTTACATAGTGTATATTAATATGGTCGCTGTAACAACAAACAATAAAAATAAAATAAAGTTAAAAATAAAGGGGTTCCCATACAAGAAACCTGTTTTGTTTTATTTTTTTTAAATATATTGTACGGTAGTAAAAAACCCTTCGTGTGCGAGTCCGACTCACACTTAGCAGTTTTTTTTTCTTCTGACTTAATATAATTGTCAATTCTTTTACATATTTTACCTCATGTTACACTTTCTGCAATAAACTTAAGTAATTTTATTTATTTATTTATTGTATATACATTTACAAAAGTAACAAAAACAGTATAACATAAACTTTATATAGTTTTTCCGTATACAGTTCTTCATACGTTGATTATTTTTGCCATTTCTTTCACCAGAGGGCCAAGTGTGAGTTTTTTACTATTAACTATGTAGTTTGCGTTTTTTATAATTTGTATGGAAACTCGTACAGCACATCTAGCGGTCGTTTTAGGTAACTACGAGTTTCCATACAAATTACGGAAAACGCAAACTACACAGTTAATAGTAAAAGAACTCGCACTTGGCCCTCTGTTGTCGCGGCGTGTATACCTACCTACGTCTTGCGTGAGTGAGCGGTCTAACTTGTTTACAAGTTAATGAAATGTGATACCCTAATGATATTAAACCGTAGATACCCTAGGTTACATTTATGTTTAAGAAATACTCTTACAGAAAGTTTTACACTTTGCTTCCCTATTTACTCCCTGCATGAGCTCAATGACTGCTTATCCAAGTGTGGTCTCGAAAAAAGTAAGACATGCACGGGTGACCACACAAAAGCTCAGTGAAATCGATTAGGCGGCGGTTACCGATGGCATCACGCGATACCTAAGCCGCGTTCCGATTCGTTTATAATTAAGAATTCGCTAAGAAATGAAGGAACGTGGCTTGAATAACTTTGTGTGCCTTCATTTTTTTTTATTTCTAGAGAAAATCATTAGCGGTTATTATCCGCTATGGATAGTTAAAGTATAACGAGGGAATTTTCCAAGTGATATTAAAAAAAAAGATCGCATAGCGTCAGTAGATGCGTTTATTGAATGTCGATTGTCAAAATTAGACACAGTTTGACAGTTTCAGTACAGCTACAGTACAGCGCCGTGTGCGTTATTATTAGAAAACTTATTTTTATTGTTTTGAATGTGATCCCGAAGTGCCTTCATTATGTAAAATTAATAAAACTCGTTACATATCACAACTGCGACAACTTAATGTTTTGTTGTTTGATGCAGTAGGATTTAGTGCGAAAAACAAAAGTTTTGAAATGCAAACAATGCAAGAATTTAGCTGATCTATCACAGTTTGTGTTTATATTAAAATTTAACTAAAAAGCCCCAACTTAATATTATAGTGAAACCACCGTCAAAAGTTCTTTGTAATCAAGTTTTTGTTACGGTATTGACTGAAGCCTAATTACCACGCTAAGGCTCTATAGGTAGAGTTGAGCAATAAAAATTAAACGAATATCCATGAAGATGAGCGGAGCAGAGTAATCGCTACCTGAAAGCGGTTTTCTAAGCCGCGGATAGAAAAACGTAAATAGCTAGTAGGTATTAAAAAAATGTCAAAAAATAATAATTGCGATATCTAAAATTCGTAGATCCCCTATTTATCATAAGCATGGACGTTCTATACTCACCCGTCATTTTAACAAATAAATGAAATAACTAAATCGTGTATGTCCTCATTTCGGTTACCCAAAAGTACATACTTAGGTACAGGTAAATTACATTGTATGCAGTTTTCTGTAAAAATTCGATCGTGTTAGTTTTTGTCGTAACTTGAACAGTGAAAGCAGGACACATTGTAATGGACACTAAAATGTTAGTTTACTGACCCAGAATGGTCATTCCCATTTAGCGCTTTCCACCTGCATCGCTACACGAGCTAAACGTCTTTAATTAAAGTGCCGGGAAACGGTGGATGTTAATTATCACATTTTTTTCTAATGTAAACTTACCGGTATATATAATATTTTTGTGTTGCTTTTTGTCTTTTGCAGCTTCGGCATACCTATTTGAAATTACATAAGTAACTAATTTCATTTACATATGAAATTCTTTCACCCGAAATTAATTGAAATAATATTTCTGAATTCCTATACCTCATTAAAAATTACTTTTGTCGGTTTATTAAACTACCGATTACTTCTCTCTATACGACGTATATTTAATTTTTTTTTTTTTTAAGTAGTTTTGGGTTGTATGAAGGTACGAATGACATACGCCGTTCAATCGCCGCATTACAAGTTTTTTCGCGAAAATAAAAATTTATTTCATTTCGTTATTTGGCTTTTCCTCCGTAGTCTAATTAAACTGTCCAACTGATTGTATCGAAGGGAATTTTTCTCCTGTAATCCAATTGAAGAGTTGGACAATGGAAAACTATATTTTAAATTAAACTATATAAAATGAACTAAAATAAAAATCTCCTAAGATTTGCTTAATATTTTTCTAAAAATCCTTATAAGAACCTATTTTATTCAACAATTCTACTTATTGAAATTCAAAGAAACTATTATGAACATAAAGGTCCGAATTAAAACTTAATATTAATTTTTAAAATAGCATAATACTTGTTTTAGTCGGATATTACGTCATGTGTACGTTAATGTAAATTGGTAATCTAGTTTGAAATTTCATAATTATTTATCACTTATAATAATCGCCAATAAATATTATTCAACAAAATCTTGCTTCTAGTTGGATTAATATCAGCAAATTGACACAATTATACGGATATATATGGCAGTTATGTACTATCTTAAAATATAAAGTTACAAAATAGCAGGGACGCATCCCTGTCAAGGAGCGTGTCCGCTTTGTTAGCCGTGCTCAGCTTTTTTTCGAATCTTCGTCCTTACCTCAAAAATACATTGTTTTTTGCCCCCAAATTGCGCCATTCAAACGCAACACGTGCTGCCTTCAAGAAATTACGTCCCTCCCGGTCGTTTTGTTACGAGCATTTTGTCTATGATGTATGTACCGAGGTATTATGATATTCGAAGGCGCGCCGCCTGCGACAGATGGCGAGATGCTCCCCTTTCAATTGGCCGTTTCGTTTAAAAATGTTTTGGACCCGAAGATTGTGATCGGCTCTAGCTTTTGTTCGCAACGTCTTTTGTTAAAGCACCAAGGAGCTTTAAGCCATTGTTGGGTGCAAGAAGAAATAGCAGTTTTTCTAAGATTCAGGAAATTGCATTTCGAATTGCGATAACATGAACACCTTTCTCGAAAAGTTTTAAAAGAATCAGCTTCTGAGAATTTTGGTTATTTACCATCTTCTTTTAATGCGGATCTCGAAAATATTTCAATATTTATAATCATGTGGGTACGTAGTCTTAGTTATAAAATTTTATAACATGTGTAAGAAGTGTTTAGAATGTGCTGTGTTGGGTCAACGGTAAATTCTTACTGTGAATTTAGATAGCTAGATCTTCCTCTATTAAAGTTAGGAATTGGGTTGTAAATCATATGAAAACAATAGTAATAATGTTAAAGCCTTGACGTTTTTGCATCAGAACTCGTAAAACTTTAATGGATATAGGCACCAAGGGAAGGCACGTCCGATCGGTAAAATCCCGGTTCGAACTTCATAACATCTGCGGCACGGATTACACCGTATCAAAGTTATGATTTTTTTGTTAATAAAATATTTACTATATATCTACCATTTTCCAATAATAATAATAATAATAATAATTGGGACATCCCACACAGTGCCATCTAGTCTCAAAGTAAGCAAGTGTATTATACTTGTATTATGGGTACGTACTAGACAATTGAAATATTCTTTATAATATGTACATATAGATATTTTTCACACGTCACATAAGTCGTTACAAATTACAGTTAAATTATTTATACTATTATCTAAACCAAATTATATAACGACGAACACAATATGCTAACACGTGTGGCATCTTATCTGTAATTGGACGTATTATATAATAAAAAAAAAATTAGCTTATTATATTACGTTATAGGTTAATTTGTATTCGAGTCACGTATAAGCAGTTAATGTGCTCGTTTCATTCGCGGGCCAAGGGTGTTTTAATCTGGCCGGAATGTGAGGTACTACGGGTTCGCGAGGGTGTGTCTAGAGGAAGCCTAACGACGCCAGTTCTGAGTTATGAACCAATAAAAAGCTCGACAATTTGAATACTCGAGCGTCTCGGCGCATGTCAGGGGTACGTTAGAATGACGCCTCGAAGGCGCGAAAAGCTTTGAGGGTGTTCAAATTAGGACTGTAGTGTGATCGTAACGATTCTATTAATGCTATCCGTTCTGATAAAATAGCGTTTATTTCTTACACTTTACGTATCATATTTTAATCATGTTATTCCCTATCGTTATCACACTTCTGTAGTTTAGGAGCTCAATGAAATGTCTTGGCAATGCCTGTGCTTTTGAATAATTTTCTAATTGTCTAACCGTTAATACTTTAGCATAGTTTAGGATCGATGGTAGATTGAGGTCGTATCTACTCATATAGGTAGTTATTTTGTCAAAAACATGTATCGATAGTTTAAATCCAGGGACTCGTGTAATATGTGCTAACAAATAAGTCTTACGTCGAATTGAGAAACATATCGCGGTAATGTACAAATGTAGCAAGTAAACAGCGCATCACGTTAAGCCAAATATTTGCTTGAAGTCAAAGGCCATTTTTTTTTTTAAATTTATTCATTCATTTATACTTATATTGTAAAGTTAGTGTAAAGTTTATTATAAAGTCAGATAAAATAAGTAAGTAACTTATTTGATAATAAGTTACGGTTGTGATGCGCTCTATAGATTGCAGTAGGTGAGACAATGACTCCTCCCCACTCTCTGGAAATGACTACGCAGATTTCATGGTAAACAATGCAATGGGTACTCTATTTCATAGCTCGATGTTTTCGCAGCTCTTAACATGCTCATTTATTGCGGAACGAGTTTGTGAGTCGCATCGTCTCGTCCCGCCCCCATAATCGCGTAACCTACGAGACGGACCATCGCTCGGCCCTTAAATAACTCCAAACACCATAAAGGGACGTCTCATCTCGCTTACCCCGAAAATGTCCACGTAATAACGCGACTTGACGTCCGTCTGAAGCATCTCGACGATAGACTTAATAAGGGCGAAACAATTTAATCCTATTTTATTTTTTAATAAAATTTATAAAGATTTTTAGTTATAATGAAATTATTGAATAATTTTGGTGCAGTGGTGGTATAAGAGAGAAGTTTTATTCTCCTAAGAAGATCGTAATAAAAACTTAATTAAAACTATGACAAGCAAATTAAAACTATAACATAAGGTTTTATAACGAGAATCTGTTATATAAATAAAGGTATCGTTTTCTGGCTTTTACCGTACGTCTGCAGAATTACACAAGGGCCCGTCAATTACATGCGCACGAGTTATTTGACGCTGCGTCTATAGCAGTTTGTTTAGGACCGATCGCGTTATGGGCGCGAAACGACCACCCCGCGAGGGCAGTGGTCTATCTAATACCTCGACCAAATATTAGCACAAGAAATGCCTGCCGATTATAAAACTCAAACTGGGTACAATGGACTTGGACTACGATATTTTTAATATATAAATAATTACGTTATTAATACTATGGGTTAGAATATGTTTTGTAGGCGACTAGTTTTAGAAAGGCATTATAGATTTTTGTAATAAAATATAGATCATAACCCAGACACAGTATTCGGAATTTTACATTTCTTGTGTGTCATTATACTGTCATTTTATCCGTCTGTTATAAAGACATGTCAATAAGTATTCCTATACAGAAAAATAAGAATTCTTTTATTAAAAAAATATAGTTTTCAATATACTTACCTATAGAAATACCGCATAATTTTGGACCAATGCAATTTGCTTAGGTATAAGAATTCTTTTTTTTCTGTGTAGTATCCATCGTTATATATCTGTAGTAAAATCCCCTATATGTTTTGTTTACCTTTCAATAGACACCAGCCACTTGTAGTACAGCACAAAGGTAGTCACGAGAACTAAGTAATCAAGCGCGAGTGGATATACCTATGTTAAGTGTGAATGACCTTTCGTTGGCGCATTCTGCGCGTTCAGCTGTTTTTTTTTTGTCGCCAGTATTTACAACTGGCTTCGTTGAGTTCTGGCAGCGGGTATCTTCATTAGCTTAGCTATTGTTGTAGTTAAGGCGAATGAAATGACAAGTTCATCGTACACAGTTGGTTTAGTATGCGTATATACTCGCATTGATCGACAACTTCCATGAAGTCGAATCTGGTATTAAGGTCACGGTCGTTTAATTTAATATACGTTTTAAAAATGAAATTACGCCGTTGTTGAAATTACAGCTAATTCTTAGACAGCCATCGCTTCCTCGGCTGTTGAAAAAACTTCCTTTTATTTTATCCTTGACAAGTAGCTACGTCGGGGCTGTAAGGTGGATAAAGCAGGGTTTCAATACCAGATTATTGAATAAACTCCTATATTTGGATGGAAGCGCGTGTATATGCGTTGTGGTGCAGCATAGTTCTCTCAATCCTGATCTTTGGTCGTTTCTGTTTTGTACCATTCTGAGTTCACTGATCTACAGTATTCCAGCATTGATATCTCAAGATGTCCATTCCTTAAAAAAAAATGGCCACAATTTTTTGGCCAATGTTCCGAGGTTTTTGCAATATTGCTGGCAACTGCCATATGAAAGCACCCATACCAACGAAGAATTTTACCGATATATCCATGTTTCATCGTTAGTAATGATGTTAAAAACACACCTTGATGTTCTATTTTCGAAATGTAGTATCATTCTCAGCACCAATCGACAAGGGCTTCTTTTTAAGTTTCGGAGATTTCACACGCTATCCAACGACAACAAAGTTACCTCACGCCAAGATGTTCATGTAAAATGGTATAAGCACTAACAGAACTAATGTTTAAGATTCTCTCTACGTCCTTTAATGCAATTGGCGAGTCTTCTTGTTCCAGAATTTCAGTAGCCCACATTTTGTTCTTCAGAGACTGCTGTTCACGGTCGTCCACGTCTGTCGTCATCTTCAGGGCTTGTTCTGACCATTTTGAATTCGTTAAACCATCTAAAAATCGTTGCCCAAGAAGGAGCAGATTTACCTAAAGCTGATTTTAAACGTTGAAAACTTATAATACCAAGAAAGAAAATTTGTTTTTAACATTGAAAATGTTTTTACGATCGTTGAATTATAAGCCCCATTTCCGAAATAAGGGGATCGTTCGAAATCATCGCAAGTTGGCTAGATACCGGGATGTATTTGATGTCAAAAGGCGCGAATGGACGAAGGCTATAGTATGGTATAAGATTTGTTAAAAACAGATCAAAAGGTTTTTCGAAAATTCGAAAAAATCCAAAAATAATTGCAGAAATATCTGATTTTTTTACTTCCGATTTAATATTTCAGAACTGGAAGTAGATACGAAGAAAAATCAAAAATCCTTTCTAGGTATATAGGTGTGCTTCGATTGAGCCCAATTGCGTCAGCCTGCAATAACTAGTTTGGGCGAGGTCGCGGAATATCTGTGATAATGTTAATAATATAATGTTATGTAGGTACAGTACGTTGATTTGTGATGGGAAGTTGAGGATAACTTGAATATTGTTTACTTTCGGTCGTTTTTTGCTTGTTTTCGTAATATGATTGTTTTTTTTTTCAAATTCGAGAGAATACTCGACCTCGGTGAAAGTTTCGTGTTTTTCTTTTCAAGTCCAACTTTCGAAATGGATTTACGCAATCGTCGGAAATTAAATTCATCTGCGTCATTCGTATACTGAGCTTCTAGATACGTACAAAGTTCTCGAAAAAAATTCTTTATTACAAAATAATCTGCATCAAATCAAAATATTAAATATTTTCTAGAAGGGCCAGTGCGATCACTCCCTTATACTCATAAATAGCAAATATTCTTAATCGAATGTGTAATGCTAATTACAGGTAGAATATTTATGAAGGATATGAAGAATATTTAGTAAAACCCAACAGAAATAATTAACCTAAAATGTTGAGTATTAAAACAAATGCATCGCTGCAAGGCATCCATTACTGCGATGAGTACGAAGTTATGATAAACTGTAAAAGTTGCATCTAATTGTGCGATAGTTTGAAATACAATGTCATAAACATTCCCTCTCCGTGTATATCTATTGTACCCTATCTTGAGTCACCTTGGGTCTCCCTTTTCTTGTCTCATTTACCTACTTGCCACAAATACGGGGAATTCGCTGAGCAAAGACTAGTAACACAATTGAATTGTAAAAATACTTACGTCTAATGCAATCAACATGAACGCTTTCTTTTGGTTTCTGTCATAGGTGAACAATTCTTGTGATAATCAATTTCAATGCATCCTTACAAATGCCAAAAAATACAACGATGCTATGAAAATTGTTGGTAGGTACCTCATTTAGTGAAACTTAAGTCGTTCGGCTTATCTACGAAGGCAGTGGATTGAAATGATATAATAAAATTCACACTCTATAAATTCGGAAAACACGGAAACGCTTTTAATTTGATGAACGTTTTCCAGCTGATTAATTTATTATCGGAGTGTGCGTTTCTTCTTTGTATATTTTTAGCGTTTTTCTTATTTTCAACCTGGGTATGTTTTAAATACACGTTTAGAGTTGCAATCAAACTTTATGGCGGATCCGCAAGTAGGCACAAGTCGCATCGCAGTATAAACCAATTTTAGGTGTAGCAGACGCAGTGGAGCGAGATGTATATGACTGTACCTACGCAAGCACGCATAAAGCGTTGTGTTCAGATCCGCCATAAAGTTTGACGCGATCTGTACTTTATGCTCACTTTATAAATCAATATCTCACTTAGGTGATAATATTGTAAGTGAAAATGTATGACTTAAAGTGTTTCGTATCTCAAAATGTAGGAATGATAACAATAGTTGGGACTTGCCAAACAACACCATCTGGTCCTAAAGTAAGCAAATATTATGCTTGTATTATGGGATACTACAGAACTGGTATATATACTTCGATTTTCTTTTATTATATATACATATATATTTATAAATATATATATACTTTATACACTCAGACACGGAACAAATAGACATGTTCATGCACACAAATATTTGTCCCGGATGGGAATCAAACCGCGACCCTTGGCTCCGTAGTTAGGGTCTCTAACCATTCGGCCAATCTGTTAGTCAATGTGACAACGAAACCCTTATGGGATCACTTTGTTGTCCGTCTGTCTGTTTGGTCATCTGCATAATAATAATAACGTATACATTACAACAACGTCTAGGCCCCAAACTAAGCATTAGCTTGTGTTTTGGGTACTAAGCGAAGACACCACATACATATAACAGCCAAGACTTGGTACCAGTATCAATATTCATCATATAAACACTGATCTGACCTGGGATTCAAACCAGGAACCTCTAGTTTCGTAGCAGAGTCGCAACCCACTAGGCAAAACGGTCGTCTAGATGTCGGGTCGGGTCGTCGGATGGACAGAGATATGAAGTTGAAAACAATTTCACGTAATATTATATACTAAGGTCTGCGGTCCCATGTTCTATCAAGAATTTAACTTTCTAAGTGAATGCCAAAAAAGATATATGGCGTATTGAAAAATTATTTGCATACTAAACCACCCGTTGTCGCCAAAACCTATAGGGTACTTACTTTCTGTTGACCAAGAATCTTAAAAGAACAAAGCTCAGTATTTACCCAAACGATTATTTGTTCACAAATAAAAAGAGACAGTCCCTTGAAAAAATCACTATCATAAATAAAGTTACGGGGAAAATATTTTTAGTTTCGATATAATGATTTGCTATTTAACGGGGTTTGTTAAATACTGAAAAAAAAAAAACATTGAAGTTGCGACAGAGTAGATAAAAAATTAGTGGACGCAGCGAATTAATCTAAAATCGAATTAGTTTCTATATATTACCACAGATGACGAAAACTAGTTATTATTGTTTACAACAATGATGCTATCACTAAACCTGTTTTTAATAAACATTAACTTTTCAATTTTTAACAAAAATTAGAAGCTTTCAAATATGTAACATGTATTATGTCGGAAAAATACGTATTGTTTAAAATGAAACATTCGGATGCAACCGTATGACGTATAAAGATGGTGCCACGTGTGTGTTTTACAATATATGATATTTCAAAAACGTCGTATTCATGAAAATGTATTTGACAAATAATTTTCAGAAACGACGAGATTTTCATAGACTTGCGTTTCAATTTGACACAACTTATAGTTCGTCATGATAACTTAGGTCAGTTGTATATCGCTCAGTGGGCATTGCCCTTTAGAATAAAGGAACTTTTCATAGAACAAGTAAGTAAATGTAACGAAGAAAATTATTTACTTATAATTTAAAGTATTTTTTAGATTTTCGTACATCAAAAGGTAAAAATGAGTAAAAGTATAGTAAAAGTAACTACCTAGTAATAACTAACATTTAAGTTTTAGACCTTCAGCTGAAGTAGTTTTCTGTGTCCGATTTGAAAAACCTTCCTTTCATCAAATGTGCCTCGCTTTCTGTCCGTTTAAAAAGATTTAGGAAGTGATGTCCAATGCTCATCTCAAAGATGCCGCCTGGAGAGCAAAAAAATGTATCGTGTCGGATTTTCACTTGTGGTTGTCGATGGCCGCTACAACGAGTTAACATAATATATAGGTACGTATAAAGATGACTTGAAGGAAGTTATAGTCAGACCAGACGAAATAAAAATCTCGATTTTTGAGGGAGAAACATGATTCGATTCATTTTCGATTTTGAGTTTCGTTTCGTGTAGTAGAAGTCATAGAACTAAGAAATAATCGGTTTATAAGGTTTTATTTTATTTACTGCTGGCGGCATTTTTTATATAGTGTTATATTCTAAATCTTCACAAACGGAGGGAAAGATGGGTACTTTTGACATTTGGAGGGCTTTACAAATCTACCGTATTATGTCAGTAGTCGCAATGAGATACATCAAAAAAAAAAAACGGCCGCGGCCGACGGTCTATTATCTAACGGTTCGGAACCCTCAGCGTACAAGTCCGATACGCATTTGGCGGTTTTTTTTTACGTTTTGTTTCGCCAACAATAGCAAATTTTGTAGATCGTTCAGAACTTCTCGAAGTACGTTTTCCATTATCGAATGGAAATGAAAGCGCCCCCCTATAATCGTTCGAGTCGAAATTTATTACGACCGACGAGCGAGTAACTTACAAATAAATTGCGTTCTTTTATTATAACAATATATAGATAATAACTAGGAGAGCCGTAATTCAAAGTAAGCATCTTGAGTTAACTTCTGAGAGGGAAACGATTTCGTATTGTTCGCGCGCCATTTGTGAGCGCGGTTTATGTTATGCGAGTACAGTCGAACGGGACGGTATGTATGTAAGCATACCAACGAAATAAGTTTCGAATTTTTAAGTACCAAATATAATTTAAAACACTCGTTCTCAGTAATAGAAACTTGAAGTTTTAATTAAAAATCTACGAGAATCAGCAATTTTAAAACACCGTGTGATAATAAATGTAATTGTATTTTTTAATCGTGTACTTAGAGGTATTTATAAATTGAGCTATTAAGATTTTTTGATACACAGACAAAATGCAATTAGTTTACACTCTAAACACTTTATTTGACTCGCTCGACAAAAATTACAGTTTGATTGGCTATCGAGATAGTCACGCACATTAAACTTTACAGTCATGAGAGTAATATTTCACGGGTGAGTGTACCCGCGGTAATACGCGACCGATCCAATTCATTGTTCGAAGAAATATTGCCGGTTTTTGCCGATACACACATTGTTGCTACGAGAGGGATGCTGAGAGAAGATATTTATGATTAGCTCTCGACTGCGACAAGGTGGATGCAGTTTATGTAAAATATTATCAAAATTGCGCCATAAAAATTGCTTTAAGCCATTGAAATTGTTTACTCAACTGGCTGAATGGTACTTAACATTCTGAACTGAGTAATAAATTTGTGGAGACCATTATATGTTGCAGTTCTAATGTAAGGCGTGAATAAACTATTATTAATATGTGTAAATTAAAAGTTCAGTTTGGCTTGGGAGAGATCAGAAAACCTTCAAAAATTCCATTAAAATCGCTTTAATAGCGATTTAATTAAAATAATTACCACATTTGCTACTCGTCCCTGATCCGGAGAAAGCTTAGATTGAAAGGTTAGTTTCATTGGAATGACAATTTTATTACAATTTTAGATCTTACTTTTTACGTTTAAGTGAAAGACCGATGCAAATAAAAACTTATTTTGTCATTATTATTTCACTACAAAATTATGATATAAATACGTGTTCCAGAAGACTGTATTTATTATTTATTTTTGTATATGATTTGAAACATAATGTCAAATATTGAATAAATATTCCTCGTCAACTTTTCCAACTAACCACTTATTGTTAAAAAATTGTTTATTTATATGTATATGTTTTGTTAAAAAGAGCGTCCCTCAGTTTCATGAGTATTCTTCTGAGAGGAACCAGCATTTTTCAATGGGCCACAAAGTAATAAAATTCACTCTTGTGACGTATTTCAAGATTATGCTACATACCTACGAAATAAAGATATTTGGTTTGATTGATGATTTGATTTAAACAAAAAGTTTCAAGTGAACAGATGGCGCAAACTAACGGTTACCGAAAAAAATATTTTGAATTAGTTTTATTAGTTCGGTAAGTTCTACACGCTCTATAAATAAGTTTAAACTACGTTCAGTCGAACACCCCAAGTCAAGTTAGACAGAACAGCTATAAAATTAATTAAGATTAATATTATTGAAACAAACCGATAGGCGAGCGGCGTACACCCATGGGCTTTTATCAACTAAGTAGTCTGATATTTTATAATAAGCTTTTGCATAAAGTTTTCGTTTTATTGTAATTTTAAACTTGTTAAGGGGTAGATCTTGAATATCATCATCATCAGCCCATTTTTACCCCACTGCAGGGGCTTAGGCCTCCCACAGGGCGAGGAGGGGGGGGCTTGGAGCTTAAGTCCACCACGCTGCTCTACTGCGGGTTGGGGACTGTAAAGACCGCCATCTATTGACAGCGTCTTGAATATCAGCTGGGATCTTATTGTAAAAGCGTACACAGCGTGTTTCATTAGGTCGAGAAAAACGCCATGGTCTATACACTTATTAAATAAATAGCAAGATGAGTTGAAATGCAATCAATAATCGAACTTATAATTTTAACTGAAAGACCATGAAGGTCCGCATTATTTTTCATTTCTAATGATTTGAATACTTTAATAATGGCTGTAGGGTCCATGTGAGAAAACTTAAAATAATCATGCACTCACTGACATTTTGCTTGAGTAATGATTCGGCATGAGCGGGAGAAGAGTTTAGTTTGGTAAGCTCTACACGCTTTGTAAGTTGGACCTGAACGCTGTTTATTAGACACGAGTGAATGGCCAACGCGTGCTTAATGGATTTTAGACTTTTTTATTTTCCTATTACTTTCCTTACAGATAATTAGTAAGTAATTTGAAACTTCATCGACCTCATTGAAGTGACTACGAAATCTTATGCATGCGTCCGCCTGCCCGTGTGTCCATAGAGTTCTAACTTCGAAACGGTTAATCATACCAAGTTGTAATTTCGCACAAGATATAAGCGGACGCGTGCATGGTTTGAATGTTATTTTCGATAAAATTGCCTGGCGGGCCGAATTAACTCAAAACGTTATATGATTTCGAATTCAGTAATTGTCTTGATTTAGACATGGGTGATACACGATCTGCGAAGATGATTATAGTTTTACGTGTCAGGATTATGTATCGATCGTCGCACGAACGAAAATAACGGTACAAAAAAATAGGGGTTCCGTTTCGACCCTATCAGATACAGAACCGTAAAAAGTGTGAAATTTTACTACCTATCCATTAACAGTATTATGCAAGCGTATTAATAGCACAACGACCCTGTGCACTTTACGACTATGTAGTTTTATGACTGCACTATAAATATTTAATGTATTGGGTACTCAAATTCGTCCATCGGTACTAATACACGAGGGACAATCCACGGTAACTGAAGCCGAGGAAACGATTGTATTATGACTACGATGACACCTTAAACATTCAATCCTATCGCAACTGCCTATACTTGACCCTAATGGGTCACTCACGATTTTTAGTGAAATAAACTATGTATTGCATATTTTTTTTATATATATATTCAATATAATTGTAGCCGTGAACTTAGTTTTTATTTATTGAAATTTTTAATATTTGCTTCCCTCTGAGGTACGGGGTACAGGACAGTAAATATTAAATTTGTCAATTTTGTACTATAATCTATATTTTTAGAAATCAATAAAATTGAAGTGTTTGTCCATAATTTGGAAATTACGACTTTTTCTTATGCTCATATATACGTTTATTTACACGTAATAATAACGTAAAACACAAACACGCGTTGTTTTTTTTTTTTTATTTTCGTTCGTTTGTTTGTTTGTTTATCCGGGCTGATTTCCGAAACGGCTGAACCAATTTTGAAGGAACTTTCACTAGTAGGTAGAGTACTTTTTAGAGAATATTATACAATTTCCGTTACGGAAATAATTAGGGTTCCTGTGTAAGCTTGAAAAATTATACAAATTATGGAAACAACGAAAACGAAGTCGCGGGCGTTCACTAGTTTGTAAATATAAATATGGTGACTTTATTCCTAAATAAATATTAATAAAACTTATATTTTTATATACCATGATTTTTTCGCAATCATATATAGGGAGAGAGTGTACCTACATTATCTTAGCTTTGTCAAAAGTTCAATGAAAAAAATCCAGTATTTTAAACAAGTGTTTCGTCGACCAGAAGTGAGAAAGATGCACGAGGTCTCCCATCGTGATGGATAGGGGAAAGATGGCCATATTGTTAGTAATATTTCAACCCTCATGACGGTGTTCCACATACGACACTGATGAATGTTTTTCGTGTATTCGATAACGGTTTTTTGGGGAATGTTTTTTCAGTGACTTGAATATGTACGTACACTTCTGTGACGGGGGTAGCGACACAAATTAAGACCCTTTGTCTGTACTTAATAATATCATTAAATTCCCTTGACCATTTTAAATATGAAATGTCATCCAAATTCCTTGAGTTCTGAAACACGAAAGAATAAGAGACTAAATATATATAGAGAAACTTTTTATAATTTAAAGTCGGTCGACTGCGAGTCAGAAGTGCGATTTTTTAAATCTGTTCCAAATTTGGGCTTTACGTTCTATGGCCGTAAGCTGATATATCTCTGAGTGTCGTAAAAAAATTAAATCTAAGCCAAAATTCAAAATTTTACATCTACATTGTCGGTTGTCGATTCGAGCAATTCGCGCATCCTAGTTAGTCCTCAATTCCCTTGTACGTCAACGAATTGTGTGCTCGCCAATTTCAAAAGTAAACATGGCACAGCATAGTCTCAAGTGTCGTTCACCTAACAAAATTATCTTGAAAGTAAAAATCCGTTGGGCGCGGCTGCCTAACCTATTGGGTAGTCACTAAGCCGAGGAAACTGAAGGTTCCGGATTCGAATACCAGAAGAACCAAGTATTTGTATAAATAATGCAAATGTTTGTATCGAGTCATACTTGTTGATTGTTTTTGTTATTGTTATTACGATTTTCATAGCAGAGGTTTCGATTCTAGTTTGAAAATGAATGGCTTAACGTACTTATTATTGTATTATATTTTTTAATATATTAATAGGTACGTAACATGTTCTATTATGTACATGACATGTTTGATGTCTACCAGAAGCGTTTCTAGTACGGGAATAGCTTGGCTGAGTCACAGAGGCGTCGTCGATTCATTTATCTAGTTTCACGTGATTAAACTTGCGGCGGGTACGGTCGGCGCACAAATATATTCAACATTTCCGTTATCGAAAATGGCTCCGTTTGAGCGCGCGTGTTATTGTTTATAAAAGATTTAATCTAGTGTAAAATGATTTAGAAATAAATGCTAGCTTGCCAAGATTTGGGTATAATTTCTGCATGATTTAACACGAACTTAAGTTTAGCATGCACTAAGAAAATGGTCAAAATTCTATTTTGGCATGATGTAAATTTGTTACTGATATTGGAACAAAGTTTATTGATACATTTCTCTTGCTTGTAATTTTTTTTATTGGAATACCTAACCTAAGCAGGTGATGTTATTAGGTTGCTTATAATTAGATACTACTGATTCAATTACTAAACGAAACGCACAAAATTTCTTGAGAAAATGAAATTTGGACTTATTTTTAAGTGTTGTACCTAAAAGACGTGACAAAGGAACCTCTCTGAGTAACGCACAGGTATGTCTGTCCATTTGTCACAGATCCCTAATTTACCAAACGAGTCATATGATTAGATATAGATCATGGATAGTTATTACGCGCACATAGGTACACGTCCACATACGCGCACATAAATAACAATGAAGTTTTTTTAATATGTGCAAAAGTTTGCACATTTTATTTTCATGTACGTAGGTAAGTCTTTATCATGTACATCTAAATTATATATTCGATATCGTACCTATCTAATGATTATGTCAAATTACACACAAATTATTTTTTAATTATGATAAATCTTTCGTTCTTGGAATGATGTTGGGCCTGTAGTTTGCCGTTCATAGATGTACGCTATGTCGTGATAATAAGGGCAGGTTTATCTTTTAGTAGTTCTCACATAATCCAAGATTCTTTCGGCTCTCAGTTTGGGATTCCCTTTTTTGAAATCTTTAAAGTTTCTTCTCTCCCTCTCTAGTTGTAGGATCGAGGCAATAATTCGTCATACAAACACAACAGCGACGACAACCGCTTTAGACACAAACTTCAAAAGTTACGAGGGCGTAGCAAACAAAACAAAATGTTATGTAGGTACCTTATACCGGGGGTCACGAGGCGCGGCCATAGCAAGGACCAAGTAAATATTCAAATATTCCATGAGGACTGTTTCACTTCTCTAACAAACACGTGGCTCTTACAATCACATTTTTAACCCACCACCAAATTAAAACAAATTTAATATAATTTAATTTAATTAAGAGCACGTTTTTGACCGCCACAAAATTCACACAACTAGCAAGTAAGTTATCTCAGGTCATGGCTATGTGGACCACCGCCGCCTAAACAAAGACAAGCATGAAGTGACAAATGTCAGAATAACAGCGCGGACCCTGGCCGGGTGTTTATTCGAACCCATAAACAGCAGAGTTACGATAAAGCTAAGGTCTGCCGTCCAGCGTTTTATTCCCAAGAATTATGTTATGGAGGGAAAACTATAGAAAATATGAAATTCCGTTAAGACTCCTGAAAATGGATTTTGTTTAGATGGAACGATGTCTGCACAGAGAGTCCTTCTTCGTTATCAGTCTAATTGAACGATGTGATTAGTACGAAACAGTTTTTTTTTTAAGAATATTGTTGCTGACGCTACCTCTGACTGACGACATTATGGTCATATAAGATTAAATTTAGAACAGCTGGGGATATTTAATGTAACTTTTTTTTCAAGAATGAATGGATTAGTGTAAATAGGCCAATGTCACGTATTGGATATACGCAGAGACAGCATGTGCCAATTTTTTTGCGCGACAATTTTCTAGGTTCTGCAAAAATTCGGATATCGCTTCGTTACGCATGGCATGCCCTTGGACATCTGTGAATTATTGTAAATGTGTGGGCGGTGATATTACAATTTACGCATATAACATCGAGTAGTTTTATGTAAAATACTTTATTTAAATCGAGGCCTGTTGCTAGGCGCGAATATCTCGCGTAGGCGCTTTTGTCTACGCAGTACGTAAAATTGCCCATTCCTTGCGCTGCTACTCCGTTGTGTTGCGCAGACGCAGACAAATATATATTGACGTATGTCGTAATGGTTCTTGTATTTCATGATACTTTTAATTTATCCGTTTTTTTGACGTTATATCTTGTTTTAGTAATATACCTTTGGAAACCACGTCAAAAAGCATTCACCGATTAAAATTGTTTGTAACAGTAAAATACACAACGTTTGCATGTTTTGCTACGATAGCAGTGTGAACACTTATTGTCCTAGGATAGGTAATTTTTTGTAATTATTGTATTTGAGAAACTTCTAAACAGTACCGCAATAAGAGCTAATTTTGTGACAATGCCTTTCACCATTATTCATTATCAAATAAAATTATTCTACAAATTGTTAGTACTTATACAATCCTGTATATTTTATATCGACACTGATTCAATTAATTCTTAATATACTGAGCAAACCTAATGCGTAATTTTATTAACACCTCTGTACAAAGTATAGTGAAGACACATGCAAAAATTTGCCACGAATCAGATTTAGAAAGACGTTTAAAAACGTAGTTACCTGAAAAAAAAGATCTATAATTTTTTTTAAGTATATGAGGGTCCACACCGAATGGCGAAGTCGATTTATGGAAAAATTAACATTTTCTAATATGTTGATTGCACTCTGTAGTATATTCTAGCTGGTTTGCCGTTTATTTCAATAGAGAATTGTATTTAAAAACCAAATTGCCCACAGCTGGTTAGATTACGCGCTACGGAATAAGGTTGCCGTGGCAGGAAATAGCTCAGGTTGCGTAGGCGCCGCCGTTGGCAACTCGGTCAGTGTGCCGCGGCCGCCCCAGCCGGCGCTATCTAGGTGTAGCTAGGAATATTGTCGCATTTAAATAGCTATAATTTTAAATTATGAGAATCTTGGGGGTATGGCACATTTTACTATGATTACTTGTATTAGTACATAGAATAAGCAGTAGATATAAATAGTCTATCTTATCCAAGTTGAGTTGTCATCTGAATCGATCTAGTAAAGTAAATTCCAATTAAAATAAAGTAGAAAGATCCAGAATAGAAAAGAAAAGTAATTTTAAAATATTATTTTCGAAACGTTTACCATCTTTTATTATCATCAATTTTTCGAGGTTCCAACCATAGACATCTGTCACAGGCCGAAATTCAACATGCACATTGTCGTTAGCAGATAGCGTGCGGCCCTCCGTCTCCTCTCGATAAAGCAATTACAGGTCCTAAGATAAGATCTTGTCGGCCGAGGGCTGGCGGGCCGATAGCGCGGCCAATTTGCGACCATAATGCTCCGTGTCTACGTCGCTCGCGGTTCGAAGCCAAGAGCCATGGGTGGAATGAAGCGTTATGATTAATTTGCCACTTGATTTTGCCCGCGGCTAAACGTGGGCATACACGACATACCTAGAACTACGTTTTCCCGTTAATGTTCCCGCAGCCGTACCAATTCTTCTACTACACTTCTTGAGTTCTACTTCCACTACTATTCCATCTGTCAACTGGAAGCTTTGCTTTTTATTGGTTTCGAATCTCTTAATTAATTTTGGATCCTAAGAGAACGTTCGATCAGGATAAACGGTGGCTTTCTTTACTCTTTCTCTTCAACTGTCTGGATTCAAAAAATCAACATTTTGTTACTCCGTTACGATGCGAAGACAAAAAAAAAACGAATGAACAAATACACTTTCGCTTTTACGTTTTACTAAAAATGAGTGTGGTTTTCACGGACTGTGAAAATCAAAGAAAAAGTTTCTTTTTCGTGCAAACGTGGAGGGTTCCATTTTCATTCTGAAATCTATATTTGGGCATTAGGTTAGTTTAATATAAATAGTAAAATAATAAACACTGTTTTTAATATAATATAAATAAAATAATACTAGTTTTAGTATTATTTTTTCATAAAAATTAAAGAAGTTTCTTTTCCACCAATTTGAAATCCTTTTTTCTTCCTTTCCTAAAGTATAAAATTAACCTAACCAAACCTGATCGCGAGACGTATAGGAAAATGGCTGGTGGATAGTCAAGATGTTTATTGTGAACTTTGGTTGCATTCTAATAGTAATTTGTAAGTATCGGTCATTCTACGAGCGCATTAATAAATATTATTTCTTTGCTTTTCAATTATATTCAGTTTTAATTTTTCAAAATTTATAACTTCCAAACATCCTTATACTGTTCCTAACTAACTAACTTTATTGTGATATTATCCGCTGAAGTTAAGCATCCATTCTTGAAGTTACTAATTCTATTATATTTACTAAGTGTGAATATGTTGGTAAACATTTTATTACGTTTCGTTTCGTACATAATTGCTTAACTCCAATGCATCACGCGAGATTTATTTTCTTTGAGACATTTGTGACAGGTAATAATCGCGGTCTAGTTAGTGAAGCAACGCATGTCCTCGACTTTGCTGCAAGCAATTTTCGGTTATGAAATATATGTAACCCATGGGACGGGGACTCTCGCTTGGTTATGCGACTTATTTGCACAGTGTACAAACGTTATATTTATTGCCTATCGAGATAATATCCTTTTTTATTTTCCAGCACAAGAAGTTATATTTTTTAACGTCACAATATTACATTTATAGCTATAAGAAGCAGATTTATTACTGCTCTTTTCATATTAGAAAATTTGCTTTTGTATAGTTTTAGGCTTTTGTTCTCACATTGGAGATCTTAAATCAGGAATATGTAATCCGTAAGGTAGGAATTTCTGTACTGTCATTATGATCCATATAGTATAGGCAATGAAGGCACAGATGATAAAACCTATATTGCCGTAAGAACTTAAATGTTCAAATACGTTCACCTGGGAGACCTGTTAGTACTTGAAGAGTGAATCGCTGAAATCGTTATAAATTTTTTTTTAGGGTTCTGTATCTCAAAAGAAACCCTTATGCAATCCCTTCGTTGTTCATATGTCTGTCTTTCAAGACCCTTTTCCTCAGGAACGTGTAGATGTATCAACTTGAAATTAATATCAAATACTTATATGATAGGTCGGGTCAGTATTTATATGATGAATATTGATACTGGTACCGGGTCTTGGTTGTTATATGTATGTGTTGTCTTCGCTTGGTACTCAAAACACAAACAATGCTTAGTTTGGGGCCTAGACATTGTTGTGATGTATACGTTATTATTATTATTATATATCTACAGTCCCTTAGAACTTTAAAAAAATTAAGCTGCTATGTCAACACATTAAAAAAAAATACGGCCATTTATGCCGTATATTTTGACTTTCGCAAATAAATCAAAACCTATAGTTAAAGTACTTATCGTTGGTCTGGAATCATAAAATTTGGCAAGAAGCAGTCTCACAGCACAAGCAAAGGAAAAAAGCCGAAAATGTCGTTTTATCACATATAAAGTTTTTTTTACGAATACATTTAATTATTCAAAGCTTACGTTAGGTATGTATAAGTATGAAATAAGCGTCCCATTAGTTTATTCTTTAAATTTCGGTGCTTCTCCTTGACAGGAATTGATGACCATCATTTTTATTTGCGCTCTGGATACTGTTGCACGAAAGAATGATTTGGTGGTTTGGAACCAATTTCTATGGTTTTTCAGTAGGATGTCTTTTTTCTACCATAAGACCTTTTGATATTGTCCTGTATCACTGCTGGTTATTTTAATGTGTTCGCTTAAATATGAATTATTTTTAAACATGCCACGTCTTCACGTAGGGTGAAAAAATACAACAATTAAAGTATCCTCAGAAATGCTGCAGTGCGGTAAATCTCTGTTGGTATTCTGGTGTCGTCGTAAATATGATTTTGAATATTCTCAACTACTTATATATATGCGTAAATAAAATGGTTTTTATAACACTCAGTTCGCCTTATAAATCGCCCAAAGAATATTATTAAAGAAAGTGTAACATTTTTAGACGTCATTTATAGTAGAGAATCTATAAACATGGAATTTCAGTTCTACTTTATAATGATATAAAATGCAAATTGATTTAGGAATTTAGAATTAGAATTGAGCCTTGCTGCGCTCTCTTAGTATACTCCGTGCGAACTCATATCCTAATACCTATACAAGCTCCTACTATTCATTGCGCATATAGCTTGAAAATTTGCCACATAGTTCCTTCAACTGATTCTTCGAAACGTGGTATCTTGTAGAGCCAATTATAAGCGCGTATAAGAATAAGGTCAAATAACAAATTCGTTAATATTCCGGAATATTGAGGACTTCTTAGTGAGGAAACCGTATGAATGCAGTTTGGGTTGGTTTAAGAGTTCTTCAAGTAATATGTACCTTTTGTTTTGAAAGAAACAAATATATTGTGGATAAACCAACAATGTATTCTAATTTGTAAGTAAATAAATATATTATTATTATTCTTACTTCTAGAATATTCATAGACCAGAGTTGCGCAATGTGGAAAGCGGAAACTAAACTTTTGAACGGCGTATTAAAATGTTATACTTACATATAATTTATTACAATAAATAAGCTAATTGAGAAAACTAACAATTAATTATTAAAAACATTACAGTACAATACAATTTTTAAAAAAACATGGAAATCACAACAAATAATATTTAATTTTTCAAATTAATTTCTTTCTTTTCGGATTTAGACAAAAAAATCTTTGTTCGTGGCTCTCGAAAATTTCGTTTCTACAGCTGCATCTGCGATAATATTTGTTACTATAATAATGAGTCCCTCGGACGTGGTCTTTCAGTATGGGAAACAGATAGAAATCACTGGGAGCGAGGTCTGGATAATATGGTGGATGTTCCATCTCTTAAAACCTTGCCACACCCTGCACTCTTGATAGTGTCTCGAGCGCGACATTAGACATGTGTGCGGACGAGTTGTCCCGATGAAATGGCACAACAGCACTTTACACGACGTTTTATTTTTAGTTTTTCGCGTTATTTATACTAATGCATAGTACGAACCGTATTTACTAAGAAGGTACTAATTATTTTTTTTACGTTATCGGAACTTGAACCTTTCAAACATTGCGTCTAACTGAAGGTCGAACGAAGTTATCAATTGATAGATTTGATTCGGTAACTGCTGTAAGAAGCAGAGTGATTTTAATATCTGCAGTTCGTTCGTCCACGTTTCAATTGGGAACACTCTAACTGAACCGTGAAATACGACGGAGCATCGGCTCGTTAAGTAGTGAAAATCCCACTAAAATATCTTTACATATTTTTAAGTATAAATTATTTTATCACAGCACGCGTATAAGTTTTATCTATACGAGGTACAGTAGGTACATCGTATCGCTAAATTAAAAAAAAAAATGCAAAATACGGGAGTGGAATGTTCCAATTAACAGCATGAACTTATAGTGTTATAAATATTAGCAAATCAATTTAATTAAATTCAAATAATAAATAAAGGCATTGATCGGCCTTCGTTTGATTTTCAAGTCCACAAACGTCCATTACAATGAATTGCTATTTAAAAATTTGTTTCTAACAAATCGTTAAAATAATTTAGTAATCATTTAAATGGTATTAATAATTTAAAATATAACCACAGTTAAATTAGAATATGAAAATTAATTAACCACAACTTAACTATAAAAAGGAAAATGTAATGTGGTGAATACTAAGGGGAAGTCCATCTAGAAAGAAAATAATTTGCAAAGTTTTTCCTCTAAAATGACTTATTATACGCAGTTACTAAGCATGCAACATTGTGATTTTAGAAACGAAGGGGCATAATGTGTCGTGAGGTTTTATTGCCACCCGAGTGCTGTACTTAACTAGGGATTCCGAAATACCTACTGGCATTTTATTACAAGTGCCGGCTTGAATATACCATTTCGAACGTTCTGCTCATAAACGCAATAAACATGAATTGTTTTACTGTAGTATCTAGCTTCGTTTATATATTCATTTATTTACGACATACGATAGTAGGCTGTGTAGTTTTGTGTTTTGGTGCACAATCATTAAATGTATACGATTGCAGTCATAGAGTGACAAAATTGATAGCAGTATGGTAGAGTTCACTTTGTTAGTTTTATATATGGAACGAAGTCGAACCAAATCGGCGGGCGTGAAGACGGGCGCGCGGGGATCCGCGGACGGTCCTACTAGCCTATCGAGTCATAAACTGTTCCACCCGAGCCTCGGTACTTTACATGACAAAAATTTAGTATAGATCTAAAATTAATCGATTTAAGTTAGAAAAGTATTGAAGCACTTCCCCGATTTCGGCTTGGAGAGATTAAATCTGGCAAATGCATCTCGATTATTCACCTGCTATTGTATAAAAGCAGTTTAATGACGATTCATAGTAACAAATAACACTGAAATTGTATAAAATCATACGAACACAACAAGGGGAAAGATAATTTAAAAGTCACAGCTACTCTTGAGTCTGGGGACTCGTGCCAAACTAGTAAAGTGTTGTCTGCCGACAGTATAAGCACGTCCAAGCTAAAGTTCGCTGCCATAATTCAGGTCTTGCTGCACTGCACAATTCGCATAGAACTGCGGATACCGGTTTCGGGCAAAATAAACCTTACTATGTTGCTCAGCTGCATCATTGCCAATATAACATTGTTTGCGACGATATTATGTTTCTTAAAGAATTTCTCAACACTTTGAAATGTTTTTCTATGGCTATCAATTTCATTTTGTTTGATTTTGTTAATAGGATTTCACAATATTCGGTCTAAACGATAAAACATGGCTATTATGAAATTTTAGTTATTGAAATTACACAATGAAATAGAGTCACTTAACAGCTAATACTGGCTGAGAGCTGCGCTAGAGTATATCTCCTGTTTAATTTAATTTTTAAATTTTTGACTTAAGTCAAGTAGGGCTTCTTCGTCATAATACAATTAATTAATTTACGCATCGTTATTAATTTTGTCTTACTTTTGTCTTACTTTTGGTACGCCTAGACTTCAAAGGTTCTTCAAGCCTTTGTGTTTATTGTTACACTTGTACAAAAAAAAAAACAGTCTGTGAAAATTTCAAGTGTCTATTATGGTTCAAAAGATACAGCCCTGTGACAAACGGACGGACGGTCAACCGAGCCTAATTAATAGGGTTCCGCTGGCACCCTTTGGGTACAGATTGAAACTCTAAAATACGTTTATATAAGTTTACTATAGAACATAGAGAAGCGACAAACAAACGCTAATAAAAATAAACAGTAATTCAAATACCGATATATTTTTTTATACTGTACTGACTGTAATATCTGTAATAATTTTTAATTGTAATATCTCTACATAGTATTATATTTCGCGTAAAAATAAATACACAGATGCGCCACAACATTATCTAACAACCAATAGTTTTATTTGTAGTTTAAACTCAAAATTAATCAATAGTCAAAATGCATAAAAGCGAACAACAAATATTTCACAACGTTACTGGTCTTTTTCTTTCTATTAAGTAGGTATTACCGCCTAGCATCCCTCCTTCTAATTTTAGCGAAAACCGGACCTTAACGTTCCTTTCTAGAAATTGTTGGCAAGGTTCACGGATAAAAAATAGGATGTGTAACTGGTACTAATATAGTTCTTGTGGATTTGTATTTATAAAAACCAGCAATGGTCGCATAAATCGCCAAATTTAAAAGAATAGTTCTCGAGCTGTAGATACATACTGTAGGTATATGAATAGCGAACGATGAACCAAAGCAGAATATAAAAAATGTTTGAATATTCGAATTATGGTGACAAATTGGGGCTGCATACACGGTAGTCAGAATTCACGTTCCCGACGGTTGTTACAAATGACGGTGTCGGTCGTCGCTCGCTCCCGTCGTAGCTTCTCGCATTAATCTTTGTAATCGCTGAGGGAAATTTTCTAAAAGAGCATAATAGCAGGCAAGTTTGGTCGCAATGTCGGTAAAAGATCAGTAGTCTTACTGCAAATATTGTGCCGCAATACAGCCGTGCTGTGGATGGGACGGGTTCGGTCAGTTGTTTCGGGTGTTTTCGTGTAACGAAAATTTGGTGTTTTTGTCAGGGCCCCATGATAAATCGGAAAAACGGCCTCGGTCGACGATCTATGTAACTAGTTCTCCATTTTGTATGGAGTTTATGCACTGTATTCATACTTTTACACTGTGATACAGTACTTATCGGCTGTTGCCACGCAGCCTTTTAACATGGCATGGCCTCATTGACGACACACTTACTTAAAATACATTTGTACTGATATGTCGTCAGCGATACAAATAATGTACGATAAATAATCTTATCAATAATTTAACAGCTAGCATATCCAACAATATTTAATCGTTTTACATAACATCTCTACTAGTATTCGTTATAAATCATAAAAAATTTGCTTGCGTCTGCTATCTTTTTAGGGTTCATGCCGTCTGATGATTATAACTTAAATTATCAAAGATTTTAAACGCAATTTTTTTAATTAATCATCGCTTTGTAGATATGCAGTGGTTATGTCTTCTGGCCATACAGACACGTTTAGCAACATGTTAAAAATTATCGTTTTTCTGTTATTTTTGTGTCTCATGCGTTATTTGCATTTACCTTGTTCATTAGTTAAATTGGACCTAGGCACCTATATTATTTCAACGGTTCGATTTTGAATTGAATTCTAAGAAACTTTTATGGGTATTTTATAAATTAACCATCTCTATATAACGCTCCGCTCATCGCTCCCTCTCAAGACACGCGTTTTCCTAGTATCTTTGTAAATCGTCCCTATGACAAATGATGTGCAACATAGGGAAAAAATACACCCGGCTATTGTTGTTCGGCACGACTCCACAAAGATGCGCTCCGTTTGTTCTAATATTTAACGGCCTTTTTTTTCTACCAATCTCATGTGAAGTCGCCGACTTATTCAGTGCGCTCTCGGATAACTGCAGGACTATTGCAGTATTTGCAATGCAAAAAAGAAACGTTTTTGCAGCGAAAAGAAAGGTTCTCCGGAAAAGAATATCTGAACAATGCCCTGGACTAATATATCATCTATTATTCTAAAATAAAATGACAAGTACCGAAAGTCGAAAATACAATATTTCAAGAGTTGTCCTTCCTAAAAGTAAAAAAAAAATTAACTGTCTTTTTGTTATGAATTCTCGCTTTAATGCGTTAACCGAAAATTTGCCAAAGAACAAAAACATGGAACAAAATATTAAAAGTTGTCATTTTTTTTCGAATTTGCGAAGAAACCGATAATTTTCCGAATGTAACTCGATTATGTAAATTCGACCGATGCCGATCACTAAATAAAAATTATATATGAAATTATAGGAACCCTTCTTGCATAAAATTAAAGTTAGTAATCACAGAAAAGACAAACCCTGAAAACTGTACGGGCAAACTCGCATGTACTACAAGCTAGTAAGAAAATAAAATCTCTCTCTACTTAAACGGATAACTTCGAAAACACCACATATTAAGTTAATAGAAATAAATGTATTTTACTTATTAGTCATTTCAAACTCCCTCGTGTGCTAACTGAGCCCCCAGTGGCACAATGGCCCGCAAATTATTTCATAAATTACCCACATTTGTGAACACTCGGACCGCCTTTAGGTGGTGGTTCAATCGATCCAACCGATGGTCCCTTCGTTTTGAGGGAAAAAATTCAATAGTATAAATCAGTTTTCCATTATACAGAATTCTATTAAATCATTTGGACCAAAAACCGTGGGAAAGTTCCGTTCTTACTCAAGTAGTTGCGTTTACGTAAAATTATTTTAAACTTGTTGATGTTAATATATTGTAAAGTCGAAATCATATGTCGGTAATTGAATTAATTATTTAAAATAGGTTAATACCTTGTACGTTGAAATAGTAATTCATTGATGAAGATAAAGGCATTCGTCTATTTAGCCCTTCGACTCGTAACTATGTTTGTAGTAATGTGATTTGTGGAATGACTGAACCTAACAAATTATTAAGGCATTATATCCTGATAATACCAGGCCCGTATGCATCGCACGCGCCTTAACGCCTTACGTTCTTCCCCCAACTGTTTCTGTCCCTCCAGAATTGACCCCCGCATATTGTCGAGTGGGCAGACCCATTTTATTCACGTATTAATGTAATGGTTTCATTTCCATTGACTATGTGACTTTTATTGTTTAATTATATACCGCGTCGGCTTACTTTATGGCTTGTTTTTATGACAATGTAATATTTGAAGTGTTTTCATTCTATAAATCGTTTATGTTGTTTTTATTTTAATACTTTAGAATATTATTTTTAAAATTTAGGTATTGTAGGATCGGTTCCTATCGGGAGCGTAAAATGATAAAATCACTTCAGTGACTTTCACGTTTATTATTAATTATTAATAATTACAATATTTCTATTTCACTTGGCTCACTACTCGCGTACATAGATTTCCGTCTATCTCTCAACCCCGACTGTCTTTTATTCTATTCATTCTATAATTAAATGTTTTACTTTTAAAAATACATTTTAGAACCTTAATACATGTTATGTATGGCCAGTACCTTAAGTGGTCAGCTATATACGCTACAGTATAGATGTGTAAAATAAATGATCATTTAGTATCAAAAATATTTTTTCAATACATTTGCTATTAATACGGTCTTTATGACCTCTAAATATGAACCGTAATGTTGTATTATACAATACTAGGACCAATCATAAACGAGCATTCTGTTTGTAACGCATGCGTAAACCGCGAGAAGCAGCCCGCTCCCACCCTTAGCTCCCGCTATTATTACATTTGAAGTATCTACCTTATTTTAATCGCAAATGTATTAAAAAACGTCGCATGATGTTCGTAATCAGTAAGCTCGCTATTATAGTCATCGGTTTATTATAAGCACTCGACTTCGCCTCGTGCCTATAAACATCTCGACTATAATATGCAGCTTACCGTACTTAAATCATAATGTACTATAGTACGTATCACATTGAGTTAGAATCTTGAATTTTTTACAGGAATGTGAAGCTGTAAATCTTGACATAAATTTCAACTTGATATAGACAGAGCCACGTATAAAAAATATTCCTATAAGAGAGCCGTTAAAAAAACATATTTTGATGCACGGAACCCTTAACTTATTATAAAATCTATTAAGTACTTAAGAATATTTTAAATCTGAACATGTCATCGATTTATACCTTCTGACAAAGAATGATTGTATGAAATATAAATCTTATTTATCTCAGATTTTTTGGCATCCGGTTGAGTAGGTGGTTGTATACATAAAGTTGATAACATAATCTTCTCGTAACATATAAATATTTCAAGCTAAATCATGAACATTCATTCACTAAATGTCAAGGGTCGCGTTCGACGAGTTCTTATCTCGTGAGATAAAGTCGAGCCTGGGAATGAAATGACTCGATGATAAAACCTATCAGCGTATTAAAATTTTAAAAGAATTATTGCTCGCTGTTATAGGTATTATGCGTTAAATACTTATACGTTTATTTGTTTTTACATTTGTAAATGCACATCTGCCCTAACATTTTCTACTCCCGTTCTCTTTCTTGTCAATACAGAGACGGGAAACTGTACCGATCGATCACTTTCCGGCTGTGTCCTAATATTCGATATGGATCGTGATTTCACGTGTAAGTGAAAAAAAATAATACTTAACCCAAATGACACGATATTTGCGATATTATTGACAAAATGAATATTGGGTTAACTCACAAAAAAAGTACAAAACAGCAAACCCGTTACAGGCTAAAAATTATATATTTATAAATTGTGCAGCTTCTAAAAATATTACAAAATAAAATATACGTAGGTACTTTCTGGACTTATTAAGAAAAGCTAAATCATAGAATTCTAAATTCAAAACACTTTTCTTCACTGAGTGAGCAAATTTGACTTTTGTTCACTGGTTGTAAAGAACAAAGGCCCGCTTTTCGAGCTAGTGAGGTAAAAATTAAATTATCAAACATATCCTCCGTTTTTCTTACTTTCTCATGTAAATGTAATATGGGACTATTTCACCACGGGTTTCATGTACCTACTTTCGTCCGTTTTCCCAAAGGTGTTGGCATAATGTTTACGAAACTTCGTCCGGATAAGGACCTCTAGATCAAACGGGTCAAAGTGACTTACATTCGTCTTTGGCCGGGCGTTATGGAGGTAAATAAACCCCCTATGGGTTTATTCACCTCCATCTTTATCTCTATAGACAGAATGCCGCCAGTTGCTAGCTCCTAGGGCGACTGGAGTATTTTTATTCAAATTATTTCTACGTTGGTTGATTTTCATCTAGCGTCACAGATGTAATATTCCTTTATTTTGTGAATTTTATAGCTATAATATGCCTCGATTTTTTACCTCGCTTGGGTTTATCTTATATAAAATATTTCAACTTTTTTACACCGTTTATTATATATATGTACGTTGCAGAATATCTTTGTTGGAGCGCCTGTTGGTGCTCCTGTAGCTTCTGAATAACTTGACAGATTGAGGTCATATTCCCACAATATATTTGTTTTGTAGAGACGATGGTTCATAGTTATGCTAGAGTCCAATTAATGGCATTTTAGTCAAATTATCGAAAAATTAAATATATATTTATATTCACACAATAAAACACAAGAATATAATTTCTGTGGCGTTAAGAAACTCAACATGTCCATTATTTAAGAAATGATGAAAAGTAAAGATTTGAACAGATGGTTAGCCTCCTCTATACAACCTTCATACCGTTTTTTGCATTACATAGGTATCACCTCAAAGCGGATTCTTAGGTTAGTTCGCAGTTATAAACAACCAGAGGGCATTGCGGTAGATGTTTTTTCATAACGGCTTTTAGATCATAATAAGCAAATATATATCCTAAGGCATAGGCCTACTGAACTTTTGAAAGTAATGAATCAAACCCACGACGAACGGTGGAAACGATAAGTTAAAAAATATTTGTTGAGAACTATAACCTAGAGTTTGTTTTGGTTCCTAGAAAATTTTCTATACAGTCTCACAATGTGTTAGAATGTCGCGTCCCTTTAGCGGTGTGTGTTCTCCATGTGTGTGAAATGTGTTCTCTACACAGGTATAGCCGCGGGCAGAAAGCTAGTATATTATGTCATGTTATACGTCTTTCTAAGGATCTAAGGATCGAGTTTTTTATGTTTTGTGAATGAGGAAAGCACTGAGCAAATCTGATTTAAAAAACCGACATGTGCTCAACGTAAAAAAGTAAACGAGGTAAGCAAGCGTTTTCACACAATCAAAATCTATTGGTATTCCGAAAAGATAAAGAAACCAAATAGTCTTCCTTATATTTATTTGTTTATAACATCTATGCTATAAGTGGAATTTTAATTGATCGTACAATACGCGCCACCGATGTACAAGGCCGCCGGTTGTACACTTCTCTTTTACGCGCATAGCGCTGCCTCTGGCAATGTTGAACTCGCCTCTGATCGGCGAGTGTGTACAGCCGGTGGCCTTTTACATAGGTAGCGCGTATTGTACATTATTTTATAATTATGTTATTAAACTACAGAAATAATTTAAAATAGTTTTTTGCATTCGTAACAAAATCAATGTAACAAAGGTTAGATAAATACGAACCTTATATAATCATGTAATATTTTTGTATATGCTTGGAAAGGTAGGGTCACAGGGTACCTACTATTTAAGTTTATACCTGTAATCCATACAATAAACGATTTCATTTCATTTCAAGATGGAGCGCCTCACACTTGGAAGCGATCGAAAACGTGAACAAAATTACAGACAGTGATTAGACGGATCATCGTTTATCATCGTTTTATAAACAAACATTACGTTAAATCACACGTGAAATGTAATTTTAGAATCTTTATTTTCTTTTCCTATGTACGAATTTTACACGGGGGTCACACAAAATTCTATTTCACAGTGAATATTTCGAAACATCAAGTGGCGTATATTTGATATGCGGCGTATATTTTTTAGCTCACATTTTTTGTTAACACAACTCAGTATGTCTATGTAGGTACATCCATGATACGAATACGAGAACTGAAATTCAAACAAGCGTTTGCGCGGCGCAAATTAGTTTGGATAATCGTTCCAGGTCATGTTTAAAACGCAACAATTTTCTGTCTTCTAATTTGGGCCTTGTTAGCTTGCCAAAACCCTAGCTTTCTCGGAATCGGACCGCTACGTTTAACTTTGATGCTTACGTGTACTAATTTTTAAAACGGTTCGTTACATTTTACTGAGAATTCGTTACAAATATTCCATTGGATATTTTTTTAAAGTACTTTTTTTTCAATTAATACATTTGCCAGAGAGTTTTTAAGCTGTGGAATGAAAATACGTATAATTAGGTAAATGTAAAATTTACATAAATTTCATTTCGCGTGATAGATTGTAAAATAGTTTAAATTTACTGCAACGAAGCAATAAATGGTCTCGTTTATGAGTGAAAATTTGCCCTGCACTCGAATTCCCGGCGGCTATTAGGAAAATTAAAGTTTGTAGGCTTTATAATGTACCTAGCATTCATTATACTACTACTGTTGATGGACATTTATATTTTATGAACTGGTATCAGAAATTTGTATTTTTGTGTTTGTGGATGACAACACTACCTACGTACAAGATGTGTCTATAGTTATTGAAAACAAAGTACTTAAGTGAAATTATAAAAATCATTGTGTGTTTCTTAGACAATAAAATTTGTAATTAGAAGTGAATTTTTATCTTTTGTGAACTAATTAAACCAACAACTACTAGCTAAGTATGGTTTCATTTGTGGAACTTATCTAATGTTTCAATCATGTATCCTCAAATTATACTACCTGATCAGGCTTAGAGTTTTACCCTAAATCCGTGTCTCATACCGTGCCTTATTATTATCAGCACTGTCACATAAGGTATCAAATCGTGTTTATTCATTCATTCAATCCCATTAACTTTACATATTTACACACTAAGTCGCTTGGCATACGAAAATTTCATATTTATTGAGGCCATCCCGATGAGCTCAAACACGATACCTCTTCTATAACTTAGTAAGGAGTTGAGTGTCCTGCAAATTCCAGGTGATGCCGCAGCATCAGATCAAACTTACCATGTTCTTGCAATATCATTGAAGTACCAGGATACCAAATTTCGTATCAGTCAGACCTTTGGAAGTTCCTCACATGCCTTCCTCAACTACAAAAGAGTTGACGTAACCTTCAAACGGTTGAACAGATTTTTTTGAATCATAGCTAAGAACACTCTCGATCATGGCACCTTTCAAACAAAAGAAAAATACCTAATCAAAATCGGTTTCATCCGTTTAGAGCTACGATACCACAGACAGATGTATACACAGATTCACACATTAAACCTATCACACCCCTCTGTTTGCGTCGGGGTTTAAAACGTAGAGGCACATTATGAGGAACATGCATTTGTTTTTATTTCAGTAAGCGATATGTTTAACGGTCGAAATATATATTCAAATTACGTAACATTTTTATTTTTTTAAAAGTAACAGGCAGATATTTTTTTGTTCGTTTACAAATTTTTTCTAAGACTAGCTAGTATTTAAAAACTTGAGTTTGCAAAAGAGAGGTAGGTAAAATTTTCACATACAAATTTCTTTACTTAAAAGAACTACCGATGCAGCGTTGGTTACCAAGTCAAACATAAATATACGCACGAGAAAAGGGCGACAGTCAATGCGACAGTGGACCAAGCTGGGAGAGGTATCCCGCCGGCGACTGCCGACCGGCGCAATCGTCAATCGTCCGCGCATCTCACGGTATTTTCACCAAAAATCATATTAAAATTTGATGGTGATGTAACTTAAAATGTTAACTTTAGGTGTAAATTAAAATTCGGTGATGATGGAAAAGGTGTTGTAAAAATAACCCTAAATATGGTTTACATTCGTTACATTCATTACAGTCTAATTAAAATAAGGTTTAACATTAACACACCCGACACCGCTTTGATCCCCTAAGGAAATTCCCAAACGCCTATCCGTCATGTAACGCTAGTTAGGAGTATAATTTTCCTTTAGCTGTTGCCATAATGATAATGGCGTTATATTAGGTTACCCTTTTTTCCCTACGACAGTTTTCCAACATCAAATATTATGTTTAACCGTGATTTTATTGGGCATCTAAAAGGCTTCTTATGTGTATTTCAATTATTATTGATTTACTTAATGAACTTGAGACACCCACGCAGCGCCATCTAGTCCCAAAGTAAACAAGTTTTATGCTTGTATTATAGAGTACTAGATAGCTGATATAAATACGTAATTTTTTTTAAAATGATATATACATCCATATATAGATACTTTTACACTCAGACACGGAACAAATAGACATGTTCATGTACACAAATATTTGTCCCGGGCGGGAATCGAACCTGCGACCTTTGGCTCCGCAGTTAGGGTCTCTAACCACTCAGCCAATCGGTCGGCTGAACTATTTATATTAATGGATTTTTATTTCGCTTCTGCAGCGTAACTGCTATACGACTGCATCATTAGTCTGTGGTCCTAGAATAGCTCGAAATTTTTCTATTTGCTGCTTTTATGGTGTGTATTGAGATTATTTTATTTTATTATTTTTCTATGTTTTTTCGTTCTTAATTTATTCACGAAATTTCTTTATCTGAATTAATTTACAAGAAATTTAAGAATTAAATAAGATTTTTTTCTATGCGTACTTTCTCTTAAATATCTTTGCAAAGTGAAATTCTGCGATTTTGTAGGCAAACTACATAATGATATGAAAACGATAAGTTATCGTTATCGTAAAGGTATCTCAGTTGCCATGGTAACAACGATCCCTCAACCGTTACTCACATTGCTCTCGTGTTCTGTTTCAGATTTTTGGACGAGTTCGGCGGCTGATAAGCGCCAACCGATAGCGCGAGGTGAGTGTGCCTCGTCTGTATATTATTATAATGTGAACCGTGCATATATGCTTGTCTGTGTTGAAGGTACGAAGCGGCATCAGAGTAAAAAAAGAGACAAAAATTATAATTTATTTAAATTACACTCGATAACATGAACATACAGGGCGAGTTGAACAAATGGGTCCTCGAGGGAAAGTAACGTAAATATTTAAGATAAGAAAATTCTGCTTAAAAGAAACTTTATTTTATTTTTAAGGATCAGAAATTCTGCGTTCGTTAAATGTTGAAAATTCACTGGTCTGAGGCAGGAATCGAATTGATTAAAATTTTTAAAAAGAAGAAAAAGTCGATACAGGGATTGAATTTTGGTAATAAAAATTGTGTGTAAAATCAATGCGTGATCATAAGATCTAATATAAAATAAATAATGGATTCATAACTACTAATTTATTTTATCATTAATTTAATAAATCTTTGTTTTGCGGAAATCTAGTTTCATTTCGTACAACTTGTTTGTTAAGTTAGTTTGGAATATAACAAAATTATAAGTAGTAATTACATACTAGTTATATTTTCATAATGTATATGTACCTATTTCTTCCGACAAAACTAGATTTCATGGTTTTTTTTTTGTTTTAGACACAACGTTTAATGAATTTAATCTCTATGATGGACCCTATCGATATAACAATATTCTCGTAGGATGTTTTTTTAATTTATTTATTCGGTTCATTTTTCGGCTCACACAAATGACGTTTAAAAATTCCACGAACGCACAGTTTCTTCTCTTTGAAAATAAACTTTCTTTCAAGTACAATTTGTTGTAATTAATATTTACGGCAGTTTCCCTCCAGAGTCAATTTGTTTGACTCATCCTGTATATTATTTATTTATTTAAGGACAACCAGTGAATAATACATCATATGACAACACTTGTCTGTAATAAAATGACAAATGCACACTCTAAGGTTGCCACAGCGATCACATTATATATATATAGACCACATCACACATCATATAGATCAATGTGTATCAATATCAATAATGTTCTAGTGCTTTAATGTCCGCATTAATATAAAAATACAATTTAAAATTAATGAAATACATATTATAAATTATGATATAATGTAATATATGTAATACAATATAATATATGATAGATACGAGTTTTTAAATTTGCCGCGCTCTTGTATATTAGAATTTCCACGCCATTTCTGTCCTGTCCTCTTAGTGGATTTGAAAGTTTCCAAATTGGCTTTATCAACAATTTGACCCAGTGCTCACTAATGCTATTACAAGATATAAATAACGTGTTTGCGCACTTCATCAGCGTCTGCTTAGTAGTTGGTTTTACAGATTAGCAAAAAATTTATAAAATAATTGCGTTTTCAATTGGAAATTATGAAAAATTCTTCAGTGAATTTTGTTGCATATGTTCTTCTATAGATTAATATTGTTATTCCCGTCTTAAAATAATTTTCTTTAATTGTTAATTCTTATTGGTTACATTACAACTGCAGTCAAAATCAAACTCGTTTACACTAGGTGTCCCATTGGTAGCTGAAACGTGTAACACCTCATTTTAAAACGGTCGTATTTTTGTATTACACCTCTAGAGATTCGTCACCGGATAAATCACTACGGATGGGGTGGGTTGTGCAATCTGTGAAATTGCTCCCGTTACAATCGTCTCGCCTTCGCCGTGCCGTGTGCTGCAGCTCTCGAAAAAGTGCACGCACGCACCTAAATCCCGACGCAATAACTCACGACACGATACTATCATTGTCGTGGGGCCGTTATCTTGGCGCCAATAAATCAGGGTGGCTGTGAATTTTAGCCGTTCGTGGAATTCTATTGTCCACCGATGATGGATCGGTTCGGTGACGGCGGGCATACAAGGGGTAGACTGCGCGAAAAATTTTGTCGGATCGCTTTTTCATTACGACTGCATCGGCATGGCTTTGCCGTCACATACCGCTGCAAAAGGCGGGCTCACCATATTGGACCCGTGCTTGGCTTACTTTGCATGAAAAAGACGAGTTAACGCCTGACTAGTTTGCTTACACTTTGTTAGTTCTTACCTGTGCTACGTTGATCCTGCCTACGCAATAGACTCAATCGGAAAGCCACCAGACCAACGCCAACGGGAATACTTTCCAAGATAGTCCAATAGTCAAACAAACTTCACAGAAGCCAACAATCTTTCACAATACAAACATTGAATTCAGTAGTAGATTTTTGAGCCACTATGTGTTCCTGCCAGAAGAGGGCATAGCATCGCGATCTTAGAGGATTATACCCGCATTGCCTATAAAATCGTGCAGGGGCCGTGTCGTGGTAATGAAAAAGCGATCACAAGATTTAAAATCTGCCTACGAGCAGCCCTCATTCGTAACGACTAGAATTCAGTTTTTGTGCGCCTCTCGGTAAACTTCAGTATCGCATCTTGTTTGATTTTACAAAAGCGAGATTATGGCTTCAAAGTTTGAATACTAGAGTGAGAAAGTATAGAATATTACGATTTAGAACATTATAGTAAAATTTCTGAGAAAATGCTAATGTTTCAATAGTATATGACCCATGATCAGTGAATTAGGTTCACGTTTTTTATATGAGTGGAACAAATCAATCTTTTTTTTTTATCTCGGTTAGCTGCGTGTTATCAGCTCTCCTGCGACTTACTGATAAAATATGGTCATGTCATGATGTTTCCATCCCGAACCCAATGAACTGATTTTCTCGTCACTGCCAGAACTGCTATCGGTATTCGAAACCAAGTAGATGTGTTAATTACCAAAATAGGCAGTTGTATCAACAAAAATGCAATCGCGTCATATGTTCGCAATGCCATCACGAAACAGTATCCGCATCAATACGTCAACTGATGAGTAATTAGCTGGAATATAATTCGAAAGAATTAAACGTATTTTATAGAACAGATATAGAAATTATTGTTAAATATTAACATACTCCACAAAATCTAATTATCATGTAAGTACCTAAATGTTTATAATTTTTACATTTTGTAAATCATTATTAACGACTATTAATTCTACCTTATCGTGTGTGTTAGCTTATTGAACTTTTCATCTGCGTTTATTGTGCCGTAAGAAATAAATACGATTCTATCGCAAACTCCTATGTGCAGATATAAGTGACTTATTGAAGACCCTTTATTAAAAAAGTTGGTTCATTTGTGGGCGTGTGCTGTTACCGTTTCCCGTATAAGCTATTACTGCGCGAAATTCGGCAGATCCGTTAAACCTAATTTTTATTCGGATGCGGTATATTTTCATGTGCCTTCACTATAATAATATACAATGTTTTAGTGCCGAACGTAATTTTGCCTTTTGCGCATATTATCGAGCGGATATGTTATGGTAATATACTGTAACGTAATGTTATTTAAAGAATGTGATGCATTCATTTTCTCGACACGTTACATTTTCTTTTGGTCGTTATCATTTTTCCTACGCATAAACAAGCGCTGTATGGTTAGGGTGCATATAATTGAATAACTCAATGCAATGAACTTTGCGGTCCCTCGTGATTTTTTGCTCGAACCGGTAGTGTCCAAGTATGGCGAATGAATATGTTGTTCGATCGGTTAGCGGAAAATAGCGCTATAAAAACTTTGGAAAAAACTTTATAAACATTGTAAAGACCTCTTCATTGTTATTGTGCGTTGCACCCCTATGTTTGCTTTTATTTGGTAATAAACTTACAATGTTTAGACTTTATCAGATATCTATCCTCGCCATCGTATTTTCAGCGTATGGAAAATCATAAATTGTGCATTTCGAATCGCAATTGGGAACTTCCCTTTTTGCCTTGTTTACGCCAAGGTATTTTTAAGTTTTCATAGTTTATATAATGTTGTTGTTATACTGCATTCAGAACATAACTAGATATCGTAAAAGTAAATTGATTCAAGGTTGCGGTTATTTCTTGAGATGGTACTAAGATGATGTGTAGGTGGGGATTATTGGTTTCATGTTCTCACCTGGAAGGTACATGTATGTAGTATTAGCGTTTAAAGTATCAATTAAATTTTAATAAGTAAATAACTAAAATTAATTTATTATTGCTATTAGGTGTACATACATGTATATATCTAGGTGAAGCTCTTAGGCATATGGCCCGGACGAAAACGCCCGGCCCCGGTTTCATTTTAATTTTCACAAGTTCCTCCTATATTTCCAACTCGTCGGGGCGCGCCATTCTTGGGTGATAATAAAATTATAATATGCTAATGAATGGAAGGAATGAGATGATATTTGAATAATAGTGAACTGTTTGTTTCGTCAAGAACGAAAAACATTACCCTCCACAGTCGGGTAAAAAATGAGAAGAGATTAGGTTTGGGAGATAATTATAACGTTGAATTCTTATTACTTTTTTTGTGAATTTCACTAAGGTAATGAACATAAACGAAGATTGATTTTTATTTCCGTATAAATAATAATTAACAAATTGTCATTTAATACACTGTTTGACAGTTGATATCTTAGTTGAAAAAAAAAAAAAAAAACTCCGTGGTGATGTCACATCAAAATAATTTTTAGACTATTAAGAGATGTGTATCTAAAATTGGGTGGTCCTTTAATTCTGTAATGATACTGTTTATATCGTAAGCCGCGTGTACTTGCCTACACGGTGTGTAATTATAGTGTGATGTCGGGTTTATAAGCGAAATGCGAGACCCGAATTATACGAAATGACCAGGCTCGGCAGATGGCCCTCTATGATTGCAACACGATACACGTCTGCGTAACGGAAACTTGTATGTTAACTATACATTTGAGGTATATTTTTTTTTTAAATTAATTGTTGCTGGATTCAATAAATAAATCAAATGAAAAGTAATTAAAACAGTTGAATTAAGTCCGTTTTTAAAATAATGCGGATTTAATAATAGACAATAATAACGAAAACAATTATTTATAATTGTATAAGAAATAAGTTGTGTTTGACTTATAAATTAAAATAAGTAAACGACACTAATAATTCATTTTTGTAATTTCAAGATTTTGTGTTTTTTTTTTTCGATAACTGAATCATTTAATTGTTTTAATAATAAAATTGATTTATATATTTTGTGAATAATATAAATACGTAGTTTAGTATATCGCATATATTTTTTCATACCCCAGATTTGGCGCAGCATTTCTCATTAGTAACTTTATTGGTATGGTGTTAGCGTCTTCCCTGTTGTTTACCCTCATGTGTCGTGTCTTGATTGCTTTGTGGAAACAATCACTAATACCAGCTAAGAGCAAGTACAGACACTATAGACGACGCGCTTCGTGCGTACGATGGCGACGCGCATTTGGAGTTACTTCGAACTTCGTACACATTCAAGCGTCTTTAAAGTTTGACATACGTTTGTAAAATCAATAAGGGCTCACCCTGAGCGTAAAGCGTCGTATTCAGCGCCGCGCCGTGATCAAGTTTCAATCTCTGGCGTTGCTAAGATAATCATCATTTCCTCTGCATTCTGTCTTTTAATAAGGTTATAATATTTTATATTCCAAGCATTCTGTGTCCTCATAAAGGAACGAAGTTGACAGAAGCGTATAGTGCATTCTCAGTTCTAAACTATGTATCGAACGTAAACTCAAGTAGCGGGTGTGAAGGCGGTCACGCGGGTGTCCACAGACGGTTGTTATCAGCTTTTCTGCTTACTATCCGGCAAAATAGATACTAGTAAACTAGTATTTAGGTGGTTGGACGAAACGACCGAAATACTATCTCTGCTATAGGAACCCTATAAATTTTTTAAAATTTATATATACATTAAACAAAACACCTAGGCTTCACCAGTATACTAGGCCAGTGGAAAATTAACACGTGTACCTGAAAGCGCCTTTAAAAAGCACGTTAAAATAATCTAAAAACGCACGTTACTGGCGTTTATATCAAAGCGCGCGCTTGAATGTGCACGCATTTAAAACGCGCGTTTCGAAATTATGCTAGAGCGCGCGCATACTGACCGCACAATCGCGAGCATTTTTAAGTTGAATGAAGCCGAAGTGTCTTGATTATTTTGTATTTAATTTGGATTAATAGTGTAATTGTTATTATATTGTTTTTGTTAGTTATAGTTGTCTGATGTTCTTAGTGAAAACGTTAGGAAATAACTGTTTAGTCATATAGGTTTAAATGGCTTTAAAAATTTATTCTCTCTATTTCTGTTTTTTTTTTCCAAATTAAAACATAAAATACCGTAAAAACTGAAAATTTTGTCACGGAACTAATCGAACAAATATTACTATTTAAAATCCATGTTTTGGACATGGAACGTTCGGCATATAAAAATTGGTATAGCTGTAAAAGAGCTGACAAGGCACAAAAGCGTGAAAGATACAAAAAATGTAACCAGGTCCGCTTGGTCTCCAACATATTTGGTGAGCGGGCAGTCGCTGATGATGCGCTCGCCGCTCGACATTCTGCGCCGTAGCTCACCATCGCGGTACGCTGACGACTCCACCCACATCTGTGAATCAACTCAGAATCAGCTCACACTTCGCATCTTCTGGGCAGTGAGAACTCGAGAGGTTTAGTTGTAGGGCTGTTCATTCCAATTTGCAGCTATGTCAAAGTTGATGTTGATGAGGTCCAGGGTAGTCCAATAGGGCGGATAGCAAGATTTGACGAGTAAATTAATGATTTATCCATGTCATATATTACTTAAAAATCATCATGACAGAAATCATCGTTTTTCCCAACCAATTTTTTTTCCTTAATGACTCAATAATTTAATATTCGAGACGCCCACTGATGTAGTGACGTTTTTATTGTAGTTTTGTTTGTCGTTTGCGGTTTATTCCCTTGATTCATTTCGTACATAAAATTAACTATTGTGACAAATTTCATTCGGTTAGAGACCTTTAAAATTTTTTGCGTTGAATGTTTCCAGTAAGTAATTGTAGGAGGCTTTTAAAATGTTTCATAGTGGTTAATATTTTAAACATATATTTATTAAATTTCATTTTTTACGTTTGATGTTTATAACGATAAAAATATTAGTCATGATAAAAGTTAATTATTTACCTACCATAAACAAACATGTAGACTTAGTCGAGAGGCTGACATACGTTTTTTCTACACAGAATTTTTTCTAGTTTATTTTCAACTCGATTTTATTGCCGATATAGACCAGTAGTAACACGAGTTTTATAATGTGTTAATCTATTTAAAGTCTACTATAATACACAATGGTCGTCTGTACAGTGGATAGTCGTAAAAATCTTTTTCGATCTATCCATGTTGTCGCGTTCCATCACCCGCCCGAATGTGAATACATGCGTTGACTTTTATAGTGTTTTGACGGGCAGGTGGCCGCGATCGTAAATTTAATACACATAGACCCCCACACGAGCGACCTTTGTAGCGAACGCCCTTTATGTTTGTTAATCTATTCCAATGAGTTTTTAATGTCCTCAACCGTGTTGCGGTTTAGATTTTTTTTTTGCATCTTAGGTGCTTCGATTTTTTTGTTATTTTTCTGGTGCCTATTAGTATCAGGAAAGACATTTTTTTTAAATATTTGTTTTAATATGATACATATGTCATTTGAAAAAGTTCTTGATACCTTGTAAAAAATATTAAATGAAATGATGGATTTTTATCTTTCAAATATGTGGATGCGTTAGGTATTTGTAGTTCGCTAATGATAAAATTCATAGCACGTACATGTCAATGGTACATAATTACATTTTGATACCACACAAGGCGGATTTTTTTTTTCAGTTTTATAGCTAAGTACAACTAGCTACATTCGTCCATTCTAGCGACCGAAAACAAGTCAATTGATTCACAGCGCATGGCCGTTTTATGTGCTATATACTTTCAGTACTATATATGACGATTTTGACGACCGCTTAGCCTAGTGGGCAGCGACCCTGCCTGCAAAGCTGGAGGTCCCGGGTTCGAATCCCAGGTCGGGTCAGTATTTATATGATGAATATTAATACTGGCACCGGGTCTTGGTTGTTATATGTGGTGTCTTCGCTTGGTACCCAAAATACAAGCTAATGCTTAGTTTGGGACCTAGACGTTGTTGTGATTGTGTGTGTTATTATTATTATTATATAATTAAGTAATTGAATATAAAATGTCAGGAACCGATTATTAACCAACGAACCGTTAAAACAGTTATTTTTGTTGCAATCAATTTCAAGGTAGTTAAATCAAAACGGTCTCCAACAATTGATCTATTTCCAATTGGATCCTCTCACTGCTGCGTTATCTCTCGTAATTGTTTTTTGAACAGAATACTATTCAAGTCGGTCGTAATTCTGTAATTTGTTGTGACGGATACAGATTAAGCGACGGACGCCTCAATCGAGCGGCAGGTGCAGGTCATTACGTGGGGCAGCTGGCGACTACAAAACAAAGGCCAGACCTTCCTTACAATATCACTTACGGTTTTGGCCTCTTTCCACCACCTTTAAGTTTTTGTTGAAGGCACAACGATTGCCATCTGCTTTATGCAGCGCCAAGGTCGCGAGGTGTCATTATTGACACCCGAAACCCAGGAAATTGTTTTAGCACTTAGCCGACGTGGACAAAACGTCCATTCAAAGAAACGTTTCCATGAAAACGGCGGGTAGTTGTAAAAATAATGGTCACTGCATTATACCACCCATTGGTGGATTTGTACACTGGAGGAGACAATGTATTTTTTTCAACTGACAATGTTGCCATGTTGCCTACTATTGTTCTTGACCGTAGTTCGGAGTAAAGGAAATTCAACGCCAATGTCTTTAGGGGGGTCCCTTTTACAACCAAAATATGCTTATATTAAAGAAAAGAGAAATATTTTTATTACTCAGAAAAACTTTGTTTATTTACAATCCCGTACGTATTGTAAGAAGTGTATTTCTTTTTAAAACTAAATTTTCAAAAAGTAAAAAAAAAATACCTAACCTTTATCTTCAAACGATCCCCCAGGTGTGGACTCCGAAACATAACTCCGACGCAAAACCTTTTGGGCCTACTTGTTTGCAGCCAGGTAAAACTGAAACACAAAAAAAATATCAACCTGCGGGGGACGTAGGAACCTACCTACTTTCATTTTATGTCTCAAGAAATAATTTCCATGGGAGACTACGCTACATGTAGTGCCAAACTGGGCAGAGGACTGTACTAGAAAACTATTAAAGACTGTACTATGGGTAGGTACCTACTAGACAACTGATAAATTATATACTTACACGGATCAAATAATAATAATAATAATAGGTATCGTTTATTACCCAAAACAAATCTTACAATTAAGTATTTTACGTTATTATAAAAGTACAAACAAAAGTAGCAGTAAGTATGCTGCTGCCGACGCTAGTTTTTAGTTTGCGCTAAATAGACATGTTTATGCACACAAATATTTGTCCCGGGCGGGAATCGAACCCGCGATCTTTGGGTCTACAGTCGGCGTTTCCGACTACTCGAATGACCGGTCGGTCAAGTGATTGATAATTATCGGACAAAAATTAAAGCGTTTGATTTAAAATTGATAGAAAACTCGGAAACTTTAACAATTTCGAAATCAGTTGTTTATGTTTTCAGTATATTTTTATTATTAAGGTTTATAGACTTGCAGCCGATCTTTGTAGCCTATATTGGCCAAAAATACATAATAAACTTATTGCGCACCGCATTGTTAGAGGTGCCGGACCTATATTTTTATAGGTTTTGTAGTATATAGGTACATAGAGTACCGAAAAATTTGATTTGCCGACCGTGTCCATGTGAGGAAATGTAGCTTAATTTTTGTCAGCGAACGAAACTACGCTCAGTAGGTACTTGAATTTTTATTTTATTAAAACAGTTAGTTGAAAATCATACGTTGTATTTTTTAAATGTATCCAATTGCTTTTAAAAGAAAGTTTGTGATGTAAACTCAAAAATCCATCACAGCACCACCTAGTACCTACTTAAATATCTTACAACAAAAGAGTTTGTCAAATCAAATCAAATATCTTTATTTCATAGTTATATAACATAATCTTGAAATACGTCATAAGAGTGAATTTATTACAATTTATTACTTTGTTGAAAAACGTCATCACAAAGACGCGTTCAAGAGGTGCTGGTTCTTCTCAGAGGCATAAGCAAGAAACTGAGGGGTGTTTTTTTTTTAACAAGAAATGCTTAAATTTAAGGTTATTTCAACAACTGACAGGCGAGCGATTTATACCCATGGATTTTTATCATCTAAGTAGCCCGATACTTTATAATAAGCTTTTGCATTAAGCTTTCGTTTTATTGTAGTTCTAAACATGTTCAGGGATAGATCTTGAATGTCAACTGGGATCTTATTGTAAAAGCGTACACATTGCCCTTTAAAAGATTTTGTGATTTTATTGAGGCGGCTGACGTGGTTAACAAGTTTATCTTTCTTTCTTGTATTGACATTATGCCGATCACAATTTTTTTTAATAATACAGTATTTTTTTACGTACTTTATGTTTTCAAATATATATTGAAATACACGTCAAATATATATTGTGTTACCTAATTCAATTTGGTGCTTATAGTTTAGTAAACTTTTCTGGCGGGTGTAGCTAATATAGGTTATCTAGATCGTAATATTTTTCTGAACGTTAATTGGCTTCCATGGTACAATATAAGTAAATTATATCAATACAATATAGGTGTAAGGTTTGGAAAAAAAGGTTTGTTCGCCGTGGGCTTCTTTTTTGGTCTTATCGTACTTTTGCTCCTCGTTTCTCGGAACAGCGGCGGCAAGCCTTTGGCGCCTCTCGTAAACCCGTGCGAGATTACTTCGCCCCTTAAAAAAAAAGAAAAAAAAAAGGAACTTGCCAATATTAAAATTCCATTCACGTTCTTGTTATTAGGGTTTTGTTTAACGATTTTATTATCACTATGAAAGCTGTTTGTAAAGCATTATTTTAGGAACAAGCTGCGAAAGGTAGATTTAAAAAGAAAACTCTTTGGGTATTTCAAACAATAATATAAATACCTGGGACATCCCACACCGCCATCCAGTCCTAAACTAAGCAAACCTTGTATTATGCGTACCGGATAACTGATATACATACCTAAATACTCTTTATAATGTATACATATATATATATATATATATATATATATAAATATTTCACACTCAGACACAGAACAAATAGATATGTTCATACACACAAATATTTGTCCCGGATGGGAATCGAAACCGCGACCCATGGCTCCGTGGTTAGGGTCTCGTGATCGTTTCGTAATCGGTCAGTGATTTCAAAGAAGACATAGTGTAGGTGAATTATCTTTATTGAGATTACACATGTATTACATATGCTTTATCAAATTATTAAATCGTGTAAACCAAGAGGAAGTAATAAAAGGGAGTTCACGTCGGATGACTCGGGACGATAATGTTAATACGGAGCTGGGATTAATTCATATTGTAGTCTAGCGTCTGTTGAATTGGATCGTATGATTTCGTTGGTCATATCCAGAGATTCATAGGTAAGTATAAATTTATAAGACAATATTATGTTCTCGAAATCCTTCCACGTCAAAAAATAGACATCGCACTCCCATTATATTTGACGACCAATTTGACGACCGCTTAGCCTAGTGGGTAGCGACCCTGCCTACGAAGCTGGAGGTCCCGGGTTCGAATCCCAGGTCGGGTCAGTATTTATATGATGAATATTGATACTGGTACCGGGTCTTGGTTGTTATATGTGTGTGGTGTCTTCGAAAAAAAAATATTAATATATGTATGTATTATAAAATGAATATTTAAGTATGTATATCAGTTGTCTAGTAACCCATAACACAAGCATAATACTTGCTTACTTTGGGACTAGATGACGCTGTGTGGAAAGTCCCATGTATTATTATTATTATTATTATATAAGTGTTCAAAAGTTTTAGATATACTACGCGTAGAATAGGTCCTATTTAGAATTTTATTGCTTATAAGACAAGGTTTTGGTCTGTGTCTATGCATCGACGAGTATCTGAAATTATGTCGACTTCTTTATATATATTTCATGTCGATATCTATGCTATTTTAACAAAATCTAACGATTGTTACAACACAACAACAATAGAAAAGGGCAGACCCACAGCACTGAATCTATAAACTCGTTCCCTGAATGTGTGTTTCAAAAGATGTTTGACATTTATTTATTCGACCCTTTGACATGGTATATGCTTAACAACAAGAATAAGGTTTTGTGTAGAACTTTTGTATAAAAACGACCTAAGGACTGCTCTAAAAATAATGTAAAAATAATTACGGGGCTCCGTTCAGGCAATAGGGGGACTCGACTCTACATCTCCGTTTCGATAATTTGTTGTCTGGCGGAAGATGTACGATTTGATAAGATAATCCTCTTTTTCGAAATACTTTATTGTTAATTTCTGTACGTAATGAAGTGTTATTTGACAAGCTGTGTTTATTTTGCACGTATATATAGGAACGGAAAATAATACCCAAATAATAATTTAAATACTTTGGTTATATAAAACGTAGATAAAAATATCACATAACTGTTCGATTGTAATTCACGCACAGAAAGACGGTTTGTACATGGTCGGTATAGCGTAGTCAGAATATGTGGCCTGTTGAGTTACAAATGGTATGTAAAAGTTGGCCTACTATTTTTGTTGACGTTATATTGCGAAGGTCTATCCTGATATTATATACTTAATCAAAGCGTAAATTCTTAATCCCATCAAAAACAATACTTGTCAAAAAAACCAAGTCTCGTAACTCAGTTGTTCTGCGGTAAAAAGTTGTGATATCCATGTAATACCAAGTCGGTTATTAATTTATTCAGTCTCTACTTAAGCGACTTTCTGTCTTAATACGTCCAGTCTATTAAGACTTGGCCATCGCACTAAATAATTGAATTTACATGTGTTTTCAGGCGATTGAATTTACACGTGTTTTATATTATTATATTAAGAATTTACGCTTTGATATAATGATTAATATGGAGCGTGTTAAATGTGAACAAAATGACAGACTCAGTGCAAGTGCGTCATTTTCATTGTTTATTACAAACATTTTGTCAAATTACACCTGTAATGTAATTTCAGAATGTTCATTATCTTTTCCAGTACGAATTTTACATGTGGAGTCACTGAAAATTCAACTTCACAGTGAATATTTCAAAATATCAAGTGGCGTATATTTGGTTTGCGGCGTATATATTTTTTTAACATTTGTATTGTCACAACACTGCCGTAATTTTTATGTACCTCCATGCATCAATCTTATTGTTTTGAAATTTCAGACATTATGATTTTCTAATGTCTCGATTCGTTAATTCTTGAACATGGATGGAATTCCCGGAATGAATTTTATTTTAATTTTACGGACTGGGTTGTGATGTAATTTTTTTAGCCTTTAATCTCCCATACTTATAGTTAAAAACAGAACCCTTCTTGGTAAACAAGTCTACAATACCTATGAACTAAAATTAAATAGGTATACTTTATAATTATAACTAGACAACAAGAAACTGGAAGCATGACTTCAATATCTATTGTGATTTCAACTTTGCAATGTTCATTGCTAAACATAGGCCCCCCTCTCCTAATGAACTCTACTCCACCCAGAAGGATCCTGAACCTTCAACATCCAACCAACACCTGACGACGTTGTCGCCCTCTGGTCATCTATTATATCTGTAGAAAAATTTCAATTCTATTTTTTACTTTATTTCCATTCTTAATTGATGGACCGGAAAGCCACTCATCCAAAAAACTATCTGCGGTTTTTATTAGTTTATTTTCAATTTAATTACGCGATAATTACTTTTTAAATTCCTATCTACAATAAATTAACATAAAAAGCAATTCTTACGTATTATCGTTATTTTACTGGATCTATTTTGACGAAACTGCCAAAACTGGCTCTTGAATCTTAGCAATGAATTATATGTATATCTTCACATTACGATTTTAGGGAGCCACGAAAATGTAACAAATGTATTTTGTAACCCAAAAGTTTCATTTGAAGACCAGATTCACGTCTTTAACTTGGCTTTAACTACTTGAAAAAAATGGTCTACAATTTAATAATAATTATAACGTCTACATCACGACAACGTCTAGGCCCCAAACTAAGCATTAGCTTGTGTTTTGGGTGCCAAGCGAAGACACTACATACATAAAACAACCAAGACCCGGTACCAGTATCAATATTCATCATATAAATACTAACACGACCTGGGATTCAAACCTGGGACCTCTAGCTTCGTGGGCAGGGTCGCTACCCACTAGGCTAAGCGGTCGTCTTGTGTATAGCTGAAAAACTTGTCAGGAAACGTACATTTTGGAGGAATCTTGCATTAAACTACGCATGCCTGCCTGCTTACTTTTAGTTATCGATAACAATATACTTTTAGGAAACATAATTTTAAAAATACTTAAATAAAAAAAATGTTACGGTTATTAATACCTTATAAAGTTAATTTTTTAATACTTCTTTAGTATCTTGTAAACGATTAGAAATTAAGTACGGAAATAAAAAAAAAAAATTACAAGGAGCACTTACATGTTTTTTAAAACAATGCGTTTAAAAATATCCGTGTCTCAACCTGTCCATATAAGCTACTCTGATGGCATTCACTCGCGTGTCCGCATCGGTATCTTCGCAAGGAGTGTAGGGTGTCCTCTCCCGAAATACTCGAAGTTTTGTAGTTTTAGTTTTTGTCGTCCGCCAGGCTGAGGAACTTCTAAATCGGGTTTCGTGTCGTCGACTGCTCCGCTAATTCGGTTCGGTCGCCCAACGACGAAAGGCGCGACGACACTCCTGCACTCTTATGTGTGTGTTTGGTCTAACCAATATTAAATCAATCACCATTAAGTTGTGACATCTACTGGTTGTACATTTAAAACGTGCAATATTTTATTAAGCAAAATAAGTAAATAATATTTTTTTCCCAAAATTATAGTTGAATGCACACTTTGTCTGCAGCCACTCTGCTCATGATCATCTACATATGGGGTCATCTACGTTCGTCCATCCCATTGTTGTACGATTTTAACTCTTGATCATTGTTATCATAATTCCGATTGCACAAATTCAGAACGTTATTGATTAATTTAGGCCTTTTTTTTTACAAACAAAACACCGTTTTAAAGTAAAGAATAACGATGCTTACGTAGTGCTCGCCGACTATCATTCGCAAATGTTTCTATATAAAATGATATTACTCGACTGACCGATTAGGAGAGTGGTTAGCGACTCGTAACTACAGAACTTAAGGTAGCGAGTTTCGTTCCAGCCGGAGAAAAATATTTGTGTGGATAAACATGTCTATTTGTTGTGTCTCTGGGTGTAAAATATGTATGTATTATTAAAAAATAGTATTTAAGTATGTACGGATTATCAGTTGTCTAACAATAATGCGGTTTATTGTTGGTAACGTAAATAGAATTCGATTTATCGAACATTTTAAAAATTGCACCGTAAAGCACACACAAGCAAGTGTCGCATACTGGTTCGATGCCAGTCGATGATGGGGAGATAGACGTTCGTGTTACGTAATCGGTTACGGCGGCGGGCGCTTGAAACGCTGCCACCCTCAAAAAGAACAATAAGAAATGGTAGAAGCGATCGACGTATTTAGAAGCTATTAACGTTGGTGAGTTTAAAGCTGATCTGCGGTCGTGTTGAGGGCTTATATAGCAGAATTATCAAGATAGACCGTCTCATACTTCGAGAAGATTGAAACCGTGAGCAAAATGATTAGAATCAGAGATTAGACAAATTATATGTCATTATCATCGTTTGTTCTATACATCTCTTTTAAATTACACATGAAATGTGTAACTGACCGATTGGTCCAGTGGTTAGAGACCCTAACTGCGGAGCCAAGGGTTCAGGTTCGAAACCCGCTCCGGACAAATATTTGTGTGCATGTCGGTCGTTTCGTGTCTAAGTGTGAATATCCATATATGTATATATTATAATAATACATTATGATACAAGTACGGTAAGCTGCATATTATAGTCGAGGTGTTTATAGTAAACGGATGACTATAATAGCCAGCTTACTGAGTACGAGCATCATACGACGTTTTTCAATGCATTTGCGATTAAAATTAGGTAGATACTTCAAATGTAACAATGGCGGGAGCTAAGGGCTCGAGCGGGTTGCTCGTCGCAGTTTACGCATGCGTCACAAACAGAATGCTCGTTTGTGATTGGGTTAAAGTAAAAAAGGTTAGTACTGTAAAATACAATGTTATGGTACAAGTTTCGATGTCATAAAGACCGTATTAATAGCAAATGTATTGAAAAGAATATTTAAGTACCTTGTAATTATATCAATTGTCTGGCATCTATAGTACAAGCTTTGCTTAGTTTCGAACTAGATGGCGCTGTGTGGAACGTCCAAGGTATGATTATTATTAAATGTAATTTCAGAATGTTTGTTTTTCAGTACGGTTTTTACACGTGCGCCACACAAATTCTATTTCACAGTGAATATGTCAGACCATCAAGTGGCGCATATTTTCTCTACGGCATTTATTTTTTTGCTCACATTTTTATGGTCACGACGCGGTATTTCTATGCACGTCCAGGATTGAGAGTTGAAGGTCGATGTTATAATTTATTATGACGAGAATACCCTAATTATTAATTGTACGGCTGCGCTACTTTTGCATTTTGCAGATGAAACGATACCCTTCTTCACTCTTCACTGCATTGAGTAGAAAGATCGAGTGACGTTTTCGTATAGTATTTATTATCGCTTATCAATGACCGCTTATCCTAGTGGCTAGCGACTCTGCGTACGAAGCTGGAGGTCCCAGGTTCGAATCCCAGGTCGGGTCAGTATTTATATGATGAATATTGATATGGTGGCGGGACTTGGTTGTTATATGTATGTGGTGTCTTCGCTTGGTACTCAAAACACAAGCTAATACTTAGTTTGGGGCCTAGACGTTGTTGTGATGTATACGTTATTATTATTATTATTATAGCGACATTAACCCTCTTGTTACCGAATATTCTGATTTTCACTTAAAAATTACGTCTAATTTTTATCTTTTAAATTACTATCTGTCTAATTTAGTTAAAATATGTTTTGTCTCTTTCTTGCAATTCAAGTGTCACAGCCCATTTAACCAAACTGACCAAATCAACGTTTTCGAATTGGACAGTGACCTTTTCTGTGTATAAATCATAAGTAAAAACACCCATAATTATCATTTGGGTTTCAAGAATCTGCAGTTGGAGAACACCCAACATATTAGACCAGCCTCCTCCTTATATGGCTCCCTACCTCAATATTGAGTTAATAAAGAGTTTAGCATACTGGAAAGGTGCGGGATGAGAGCTCCTTATTTCCATTGTCCCAGAAGTAGCGATCATGGTGTAGTTTTTGATATTTATCGAGTTGTTCTTCTTTGGCCTAGCCTTTTCCCGCCACGCGGGGTCGGCTTTCCCAATTGCGATGCCGACGTGTGTTCGTGATTTCTTCTTCTCCTTAGCAGCTTGACCAATTTCGTTTCGTAGTGGCTCTATTGTTAAGATCTAGACTTTTTTTGTAATTTTCTGACCATTTTTGTTTAAATATATTTTTTGGATTTCTCATATTAAATAAAACATATATTCCTAAATTTTCATCCCCCTAACACGACACGTCTCGATATTTTTTTAAATTCAGTATTTTTTTAAATTCGTATTTTATTTAATAATTATTAAATAAAAGTGGTCTTGGTACAACTGTCCACGTGGGCGAAAAAGTAAAATATATAGATATATAATTATAATTCTATCATTGGCTAGTAAGCCACAAGGGTTCCAGGGCAACGACATTAGCATCGTACTCGTGTATCTAATAGAGACCGCTTTAATGCCGCACGCACCACTTACCACCGGCTAATTAATACATGCCCTTCCAACTCTTCATTAGCGAGCACACACGTTTTTGTGTGCGCGCGCGCCTGCTCAGGTCTTTTTCCGCAGCACGCTAGCTGAGGTTAATAGATAAATCACTAAACATATTGTACCGTCGCATCGGTTAAAATACTTCACATATACGAAAAAGTTTGTAGTTTGAAGATCCAATCGAAAATTTGTTTTAATTTAAAAAAAATACGTAGTGGAGATGACAAGAAAACTATATGGTTCAAGTGAACAGAAGTTGTTTAGGCGTTTACTAATTAGAGACTAATATTAGAATTATTATTTATATTATTATATTATTAATAAAGAAAATTTAGTATATAACAATAAACACTAAAAGTTATAAAGTGAAACACGAAGATTTTCCACAGATTTCATATTTTCGACGCCAGTTAATATTTTGATTATACGTACACATCTTTAATACTGCAAAAGAGATCACAATATTTCTAATATCGATGGGAATATTTTTGATATATATCGCATCGCATCCGTTTACTCCATTGTGATTGCAGCAGCTCAAAGGTCGACTCAAGATAAAATGGCCATTGCATGCGGACACGCGACCGACTTACTACGGACGGATACGTTTTAATTTTAACTCTGAGAAAAAAATGCAGAGAAGAAAATGTACCTGTATATTTGAACTTAAACGAACGTAAATGAGGGGTAGTTTTTGATAAGGATAGTTTACAAGTGATTATTAGCATACTAAAAATGTCATTAAGTATATACTAGAATTTTTTTCTCAATTTACACGTACTTAGCTGCATAAGTGTCTTTCATTTACAATAAATTAGCAGCTTATATGAGGGTCAATCAAATAGTTTCCGGTGATGGTAATTGAACCATGGAAATCACTATAAAAAATACTTTATTTTTATTATATTTTAATACATTTACTACACCGTTTTTTAAGTTTCCTTATATTTTTTCCTGCAAAAAAATCTTGTTCACCTGTTTCAAGAACTCCGCTGCTGCAGCCATGACTCCGTTATTTTGATGTTGAGTTCCTCACATGGGTTGTCTTAAAACATGTAGAGATATTTTTAAAATAAATAGAAATCACTAAGATCGAGATCTGGGGATGTGGAGTGTGTTCTATTTATTGAAACCCTGTATTTTTGATAGCAGCGAGTGCGACATTAGTTAGACATGTGTGTCGACGCGTTGTCCTAATGATAAGCACGGCAATACTTAACTTTCCACGACCTTTTATTTGCATCCATAATTTGTGTTTTCATGTTTCAATAACGGCCTACTGATTACTCACTTACTAAAAAAGTCTTAATTTTTCATTTTATTTTACGTTTTCTTCAGCAACTGCCGTAGAAGCCTGCCATAGAGCGATTTCTAATTTACACCTCAATTCATAATACTAAAATTGAATCGTGGAATAGACCTGAGTATCGTCTTCTAAAGTAGTGAAAATATTACTAAATCGCTATCTCCATTTCAATCCCTAATTCCCGACCTATTCCGACAGAGTGGTAGAGATGACAGGAGCAAATTCCCAAAAATACCTATAAAATACCTGTCGAAATAGTTTGCAGGCCGTGACTGTTTCCACCTCTGAAATGTGTATGAATTGAAACCAAAATTTGCAGGGGCATTAAGAGTGTCCCCTAATATTTCTTTTTAGTCCTCATTAATGTCGAATTTACGGCTCATTATTTTCAAATTCAAAAACGAACAACCGACGGAAAACATGGTTTTCAGGAATTTATTCTAGAACAACTAAACAAGATATCAAAAAAAAAAACATACCGCCCTGTGACAGTATTTCTCCTATTACATAATTATATTTTTTATGTAAATAATGACACAGTAATACAACGAGGATTAGACATGGGCCGAACCCTCTTTTTGTATGAAAAGTCTACCCCTTTAAGTCGATTTTTTCAAGCGCAAAATATTTTGTCATGGCACCATTTGAATTTAATACGTATTAATTAGGCTCATTGGGCTCATTATATTGACTTGTTTAAAATATAGAAAACGATTTTTTCGATTCACATTATGAACTACCAATAATACAAATGGAAAAACAATTTAATTATGTTTAAATTATAAATTAAAATATTGAATAGCACACAATTTTTCATCAAACTCAAAGTATTACTGTATTTAAGATGTAAATTTTTTTAATAATATTACTATTGATAATAATGTTTTCGTAGGTAGCCATTGAAGCAAGAGAGTATATTTCCGTGTTTTAATCGAATGTTATCTTTTTTCTTTTATTATTCATAATATCGCTTTAGGCATGTACTAGTCATAACTAGTAATAACTAGTAATTGAGCAGCCGTTAATTACATTAAATCACTATATACTGTGGAACCGTCAACGCCCTTTGTATGGAAATTTGGCACTATACACTCCCCTTAATCCGTACGAAACTTTATGGTAACCATCTAGAGTTAATACATCACCTACGTAACGAATACGAGAGGCCTTAGAAAATGAATGTTCGTTTTTCCGGTGTGTCTCCATGACGGCGGTTTCGAGGCCACAAGTTTCCACGAATCCGTGGGGTCAAGGCCTTGTTTATAGCGGACATTTTGCAGTTTTTAAAACGACGCTCTTTTCGACAGTCAGATTTCTACGAGTCGGTATAATAATAATAATAATATCTGAGACATCCCACACAGCGCCATCTAGTCGCAAAGTAAGCAAGTATTATGCTTGTATTACGGGGTACTAGACAACTTAAATACATGCTTAAATATTCTTGTTATTAAATATTAAATTTTCTTGTTGCTTAAATATATACATATATAGATACTTTTACACTCATACGCGGAACAAGTAGATATATGCACACAAATATTTGTCCCGGAAGGGAATCGAACCCGCGACCCTTGGCTCTGCAGTTCGGGTCTCTAACCACTCGGCTAATCGGTCAGTCATTTTATTCTGAACTCTGGGCAGTTGAAATTAGTTAGCGAAGGATAAATAATTTTAGTAAAGATGATATGCTGTTAAGTATGTATAACCGTAAAAATCAAATGATAAAGAATTTCCTCGTTTTAGGAACTTTTGAATGTTCGTAAATATGTCGAAAAACGGAGCAGCTGCACTGAAAGTGTTTTCCGAGTTGTTTAGTGGACGGAAACAAAACGAATGTACGCTATCAATCGAGATTATTTTGTGTTAGTTGTACTTGCCTTATCTACTTTAGTTTACAATGTTTGTGTACAGGTTTATCTGAGCCTAATGTCTTAGTCCGAATAAGGCTTTGTTCACATGTAATACAGGATTCTAAATTTGTTTTCTATCTTCTCGAAGGTACATTATAAAACACACGTGAAATGATCGTATGCACGTCTATAGCTGTTGAAATGATATTGATCTAGGTTAATTTGGATGTACTCCAGGTGATATAAGTACAAATATAATAAATAACATGAAAGAATTGTAATAGTGAATATTATAAATCTTAAGGAATTTTTAGTTGAGGTGAGGAATTGCCCCACGTGACCGATTTTATTCAAGTAAACAGCGCCACCTACACGGCGTGTTAGTGAAAAAATTGATTTTCTTTCCAATAAGTTCTAATACTCATGTTTTATAGTATTTTATAAGTAGTAATACTAGGGCTGTTAGTTATGAATCCGGAACTGGCCACTTACAAAAAAAATATTTAAAAACTAATTACAACATTTAAAAATGGAATTCTTTGGTCAGTCAATACAGTCAGTTTCATATAACTGTCGCTTGTTTTTTCATTGTGGTGTCATTTTGAAAATTTCGTGTCTTCATCACCGTGGATTTGACTCGTGACGTGACGTGAACATTTTCGTGCGATGATTTATTACGATTTTCGGCTTCGACCGATGCAATCTTTTTGAGTTACAAAAAGATTGCATCGGTCAACTGACTTCGGTTTATGAGGATGAAGCACCGTCGAAAACCACTGTGTCTCACTGGTTATCACTGGTTTATGCTTACGGACGAATTCAAAGAAGCTCGCCTAAATTAGTTGTTGTATCACAAAATATCGATGCTGTGCTATTATGAGTTCCCACTTATAATGCACTATCGTCATGTTATATATCGTGAGAAGAGGCGTCCCTGGGCATAAGGATGACGAGCACATATGATATATTACACGAACTTGCTGCAAAAAAAATCTGTTCGCGTAGGATTCCGTACAACTTGGCAATTGATTGAAAACGAGATCGTGTCGATTGGTGCAAAAAATTTTAAAAAATTATGCAAAAGACCCAAAAGTCGAAGTCAGATCGATCCCGCATCGAAAATCGTAATAAATCATCGCACGAAAATGTTCACGAGTCAAATCCATGGTGACGAAGATACGCAATTTTCAAAATGACGCCACAATGGAAAAACAATTGACAGTTATATGAAATAAACTGTATTGTCTTGCCAAAGAGTTCCATTTTTAAATGTTGTAATTACTGTTTAAATATTTTTTTTTGTATTTGACCAGTTCCCGATTCATAAATAACAGCCCTCGTGTAAACGTGTGTACGTAGTCTAACAGAGTGAAGCCAATAATATACTTCGGAGCTCGGCCGCGCGACAGGTGATAAATTAGGGACCGATTTATTGAACGGACTTACATACGCCTCTACTTCTCTAATAAATGTAACGACATATTAATTTTCTTGTGAACATCATTGCTCCACTTATCTAGAGTAAATGTATCGTTTGCATTGGCTAACTAGTAATTATTCAGTTAATGTATGTTTATTACTACCTATGTTTAAATTTATTAAACACGAATATTTTATTTTTCTTTAATGAACTTTCATTAATGGATAATAAAAATGGTAATTACGTAGTAGTGTTTATTTAAGGTTTAGTTTATCGTTACTAACAAAAGGATATCAATATCTGATATTAAAATAAATTATATTATATAATTAATGGCTTTGAACTCGTGGGTCCAAAACTCGTAGTTAAACACGGAGGGAGGTTCCTCAAACGTTTGCGTTCTGAAGAAAACTATCACTTTGTATATACCTAAATATCGTGGTCACCAATTGAATATGATAATTCTCAGGAGCCTTTAGCGACCCTTTATAGAATGTTGCTCTGGAGATATTTACATATTTGATTGAAGATGTGGCTAAACTATGTAATGTTATTTATTTGCCGCGTTAATTATGCGGCTACACCTGCAAAATGTAAGTGTAGCCGCAGCATTAATGCGATAATTACGATAATTGATGACAAGTTAGTGTGGCCCGACCATAATAAGAATGACAACGAGGAATATAGGATAATATAACATGAACGACAAATGCCCACACCAGGCCCCTTAGTTAAGCAATGTAGTGGACCGTCCACCGGTAGTACAAAACAAGCTTGGGGCAATGAAATCGATTAAATATTTATATTCGAGTAGACGTACGTACAGTTTATTATAGTGCGGGTTGAAGGGCGGCCAAAAATTCACGGTCAGACGTAGCGCGTTTCGCGGAGCACGCAATAGTTTTTATCCGCACCCGTCATTGGGGACGGTTCAAGGACGGTCGAGTCGCCGTTGTCGCGAAAAATCTCACTCCGAGAAAAATTCCAAAATATATTTTCCTTTGTCGACGCAAAGCGGTAGATGCCAGCGAACGCCGCGCACGCGGAACACGGCTTAATGGTTCTTGTTTTATTCATAGACTATACTCCAAACGACATAATGTGATTCGAACGCAATGCAGAATATACTAGAGTAGAAATATGAATCGTTAGATGTAAACGTATTTTTAGGAAAAATATTTATAACTAACTTCTGTCCGCGGCTCCGTCCATATCATAATAGACGCGTATTGGTAGAAAATCGCGAAAAGTTTCACGAAAAATCAGGCGTACCTAGAGGCAGTCTAATCATTACTATAGGATGGCAGTAGTTTCACGAAACCACGGACTGAGTCTTGTGTTTTTGTGAAATTACGATCTGTTACGATGCAAAGAAAAGACAAACAAATGCCGTTTGGTATTAATAATATTTGTTAGCGATTATAATATAAATGCGATGAAATTTACTCTCATCTATAATAACAAATTTCAGACTGTTTTGAAGATGAATTTTCTGTTGTTTCTTGCGCGCCTAGTTTTTATATATTATTTTCGTTTTATTTCTTTTTTTTTTTTAATAAAATTAGAATTTTTATAAGTTAAAACATCAAAACTCGTTTCTTAGATGAAAATTATTAAAAACCGAGCTGCGTACTAAAATATGTGTTACTTCCTTTGTAAATTGTATTGAAACATAAATATATTTGGTTTAAATTTAAAAGACATTCCTAGATTTGTATGGCCGTATTCCTTGAACTTAAAATATTACGTCCAAAGTTAATATTATTATATATTACCAATATATTAATTTACCAATCAACCACAAAATTATTCAAAGGTAAAAACTTTGTGAATTTAAATATAGGCAACAAAATGATTTGTAACTGCCAAAAAATTACATACAAAAATATATTCATTTTAAGCTAAAAATATGCAAAATTCACCATTATTTTCAAAATAAACGTCATTTTGTTAATTTGTTGAGGAATATGTCGTGATAGCCCAGAGCGCAACGAACCTGTTTCAAATTGATAAGGCGCCATAGGGCCATGGTTCAAATCCGGGCGTGTACCAATGAGTTTTTCTGACTTAAGTACACAATATCACTGACACCGTGCTTCAGAGGGCACGTTAAGCAGTCGGTCCCGGACGCTGTCAGTAGATGGCGGTCGTTACAGTTCCCAACCCGCAGTGGAGCAGCGTGGTGGACTTAAGCTCCAAGCCCCCCTCCTCACCCTGGGGGAGGCCTAAGCCCCTGCAGTGGGGTAAAAATGGGCTGATGATGATGATGATGATGAGGAATATAAGTGCCCCTTAAAAAAATGCCTCGATAAGTTTAAGTAGATACGTCTACAGTAGACTTCATAGTTTTGTTTTTGCAAAATACTATATTATGTCATGTGACGGGGCTTTTATTTTTAATTTTTTTGCATCCTTGTTCTGCAATCACGCAAAAACCACTGAACAGTTATTGTATTTAAAAAAACTGTGTGTAATTAGCTTTAGTTTGTTTTTAAGTAAGGCAACATTATGGGTTAATATTACCCGAGTGTAATAAGTTAAAATAGGGCTTCCAAATAAACGTGGGAGGCTGGGACGTGCTAGGACGTGAAAAGAGTGGGTGTTATGAAAAGGCGCATGCCACTTTGTGTGGGTTTATATTTTCTATCTTTAAGCTACAATTTTCTATCTTTAGGCCAGGTCCCTCGGCCGATTCATGCTCGCTCTCACCCCAGACGAAACGACATTGTCGCCTAGGCAAATTCGTAGTTTTTATTTTATTTGTTACTAAATATATATAATATTTTGGTTCCATATGACATATGAATGATTTGACTAATTCAATCACCTATCCAGAGACATATTTATTATTATATATTAATTATTACGGTTGGAATATAACCGATTTTAAATCCTCAATCAACTGTGTATTTAAAAAACACAAACAAAAGTAAAAAAAATCAATTAAATAATGTTCTCAACTATGTACCTACCGTAAGATTTAATTTAAAAAGTAAGGAATATGTTGTTTTTAGAAGTTATACTTCTTTTGGCGCGTTGAGGTAAATAGATTGGAGTGAATTTTCGGCATGTAGTGACGAAGTTGCGCGCGCCGATGTAACACACCATGAAGTTAGTTTCTAATGAGACTTTTTTACCCGACCCGATTGCGAAGGGTGATGTTTTTTTTTATTATTATGATAGTATTGTTGTTAATATTCATAAAACTTTATTTTAAAATATCAACTTTTTGAATGTTATTAACAAAATGTTTATAATAAATTAAAGTCTGAGTGTAAAATATTTATATATGCATATATTATAAAGTATATTTAAGTAGATATGTATATCCGTTGTCCAGTAACCCATAACGCAAGCATCATAAATGCTTGATTACTTTGGGACAATTGGGAGTAAATGGCTCTGTGTGGGATGTCCCATGTATTATTATTATTATTAATTAAAAATTATTCGATATCCGTTATTTTCAGTGTTATCATTACTAATATAATTTTAATATATCATTCAATTGTTATTACTTTATATAATATTATATTGCTTGCTTTCTAGCTTTCCCCACGCGGCTTCGCCCGCATGGACTACCTGCGCAGTTGTACTGCTACTATTTAATAAGTCATAAATATAAAAAAAAGTATAATTAAAAAAATATTAGGTACTGGGAGGCTGAAAACTAAAGATACATGCATTTTACGCGAGATAACAAAAAATCACACTTTAAAAAATTCTGAATCTCGACAACAACTTCACCTACTGTATCCAAGTATCGCTAAGAACCATCCAGGTGACCCCGTAGGTACAAAAAAATCATCAAAGTCAGTCAACCCGTTTAGAAGGAGAAGAATCATAGTTATAGATATGCTTCAAGGTTTTTTCAGCTTTTTTAATTGGAATTTAATTGCTAAATAACTTATTTAAAAATGTGCATTACGGAGGGACCTGGCCTTAAGGTGACATGTATCTGAAACTTTGTAATGATCACAAAGTATAGTATAGGTTTTATGTAGTAAAGAACGAAGTCAAAGATAAAATTTAGTTGATTAAACGTCAAAATACGCAATCAGTGTGTAACACGCTTTAGCTAGTCTAGTGTCCAGTGCAAGTTCAAGGGCGAGCGCGCGGTCGTCGCTCGTGGTTTTTGCCGCGTGCTCGCCTCGCTTACGTAATATACGCCTATGCGCCATCCATTTAGATAATGAGCGAATTATTCTCGCCGTATGTGTTGTTTGTGTTGTGCGCGATGGGCAGCTGCTATAAATAAATATGTTTTTAATAATTTAATGACTAAATTAATTAATTTAAATAATATATTACTGGAATGGAAAACTCGACTGGTTATAGACAAAACGTTAGGTTCTATGTCATCCCATATTTAAAATGCTTTTATTAATAATTTTTTTTTTTGGATCCCGTCGCAGCGAATAAAGTAGAGAAGCATCCGATACTGGTATATCGGTGATATGGACGACAACGCGTGGTTATGATTAGAATAAAACTTTATTTATATGATTTATATAACAATTATTTGGCCTTCTAGGTTTAACAACGACGCTCTCAATAAGTTGAGACATATCTTTGACTCACTCGAATACACTTCCGAAATCGCCTTTTTCCGTATAATTGTTTTTTATTTAAATAAACATGCTTAAGTTCAAAATGTGTACCAAAATAAATATTTCATTATTGTTAAATCGAGTATCGTGTATTAGTGAGGCAATTTCAAAAATACATAACATGTCTATAATCACTTATTTGAAAATTCAAAAAGAAATTCATAATACCGGTACGTTTAGCTATAATTTTTATTTTATTTAATACATTTTCTACAAATATTTGTCATGAACTGCGTGTAAGTATACGTAAATATAAAGGATAATGAGGAATGATCATTTGTCGGCAACATACAAACCTTCAATTAGTCACAGGCCTATGAGAGATATAACGTTTAACATGTAAGATTCAATTACATGAGAGCAAAGCAGCGGTATATCGACACCGACTAACACAGATGATTTCAGCGCTCTGATTGTTTTGTAAATAAACAAAGTATTCGCTTATTACCATCTGTGGCACGCTTCGCCTAACTTCAAACAACTTCTGTACCACAGAGCGTTAGGGTAGATTAGAGTTGCTATGTAGGCGGATACGCCTAGAGGATATTGTCCTCTTTGAATAATATGCAAACGCATACAGATCGCGCGGCGAGAGTTTGGCTTTGACCGTTATTGCGCAGAAATTTGAAAATTGGGTATCAACAGGCAATTAGCGGGGTGCGGGGCGGGTGTGTAGGCGCACGCGGTGCTCTGATTGGCGCTCCAGTCGTTCCCTGCCTCTCGCATGCCCCGCGCACTCCTGTTGTACAATCACATTCACAAGTGAATTGCTATTTTCGTTAATTGTTTATTATTGTCGATTGTTATTATTTGTTGAGTTATAGTAGGCATGGGCTACTATTAAACAATATGTAGCTAGCAAAAATGTTAAATGGAATTTACAAGAATGTACCAAACTTATCAAAGAAAAAGTATCCTTAATGGGTGCCCAGGAATGGGAAAAAATATGTAAAAAGGTAAAAGATATAGAAGAAGAGTACGCCAAGAGTGACCATGTAGTTGATTTACTTACCGAGCAATTTATAATTCGCGTCGATGATAGTTCCGAAGACGATGATTCTGATGATGGTTATGAAGATGATGATGATTTTATTAAAAAACAATTATTTAGAATTTTCATCGCTGTCTCTGTAAACTTTAAAAGGAAATAAACATTTTATATAAGTAAAATAACTATCAATAGTTTTAATAAATGAAGAAGTTTATCTATTTCGTATTATTTTCTAGCATTATTACCACAGTACATGAATTTTGACCCACTCAAATATCCAACCTGGTACATAAAAAAGGAAAAGTATTGTGTGCGTGACAGTACCCATGCGCAGTAATCCCCTCCACCCCGAAGGTCAAAGCCAAACTCTCGCCGCGCGATCTGTTCTTAAGACAGATTTCACTACCTAAACTCTAAATTGCGACATCAAGTCATAAATAAGATGTAAATGAAAGGGATGAACGACTTAACCGATAAGACAAATCTGGTTAGGTAAGCGTAATATTTTTACTTATTTTTGTTGTCTGAATATTTTTGGGACACACGTCTTCGAAGAAATACCGTCACATGGCACCTATAACCTACTCGGTTCTCTGTGGTGACCACCTATCAGTAAGCATACCAATTCTGTGCTTAAGTTACTATTTTCAAAGTATCTAACAGCCAAAGTAATAAAAATAATAACTCGACGCTGGCGAAATTGATATAAGTAGAAAGCACCATAATTAAGAAGAAGAAGAGTTACTACTTAGAATTTAAGTTCCCGAGTCTATGCTTCGCCTGAAACTTTATAATTTGTATTCAGAATTTTCTATGTTCAAATTATAAAAGTTTCATCAGGCCCAATTAGACTAAGCCAACAGACTCACAACACATTAACGAATACCGATTTGAAAAATATAAAAATAGTTACGAATTTTATTAAAAGAGCGAAACCAGTTAGTTATAAAATGAGCAATCCTATCAATTCGGAGAAACAATGGATTTGATCTTAGAATTTATATTCTATTGGGCTATTTAAAGGAGGATGACGCATAAATTGGTTTTTTAATGAGACAATATTTGAGTGATTAATGTGTATAATTCTTACAAATAATAACTTACCTACTTATTATATATATATATATTTTTAATAATGCTTTATCTTCGTGTCATTATGATTTTAGGTTTATTATGTTTGGTAGAAAAATTTACGTAAAATATAAAATTCATAAGTTCCTAACCTGATCTCGTATGACATATATGGCCATTTGTCATGCGCAAAACATAGTCGGTGGGTGGCCGTTGAATCATACGAATTGTTTGAAATCGGATTTTTTAAATACGTTTGAAGTTCTACGTAAATATTCGTAATTTAATTTCGTGTCTAATATAGATGGAATTTCATTATGATTATTTGGTAGGATTTACTTATTATTTTTAGGGTACTTACTGCATCACAGACTGTACCTCATTTAGACAAATGAATCATAACCAAACGCTCGACTTTGCCCGCATGTCGGGTCCAGTCCTGTAGCTTCTAAACGGTTAGTTGTACCTATCAAGTTAAAATTCAGTTAGCACAAAACTGCGTTCATAAGTTCTGCGCACAAAGTTAATTGTAATTCAGTTAGCACACAGATATGAAGTTCTGCGCACAAAGTTTCGAAATCACTTTCATAATTAGTATTTTTATTATTATTTTTTAAATGACATTTTAACGAAAAGGTGGTGTTTGTAGATTTCAAATAATATTGTAAGAGGCACTCTCTTGAGATTAATTGACGATATGCCTTATCACTAGTTCATTTGCACGTGCCTAAACTATTCTAGCTGTTCCCATCTAAAACGAATTCTGATAATTTTCAGGAATTAGATCAGGGATAGGATAAGAGTATAGGATAGTGCACTAGGATCCATCGACGAGGCTACACCGGTGTATCTATGGATAATTTTTTTCCTCTTCAATCCACTGGTTTAGGGCAAGAAAGTGGATCTAAATTAATTATAAATTTTTTGTTCCACCTCGATTTACCACTTAAAGGTAGGTATTGGCCAACCACTTAAAGGCAGGTATTGGTCGACATAGAGAAATGATCTCCACGAATAAAAAAACCAGTAGGTAATGTTGCAAAAACAAGTGAATATCTGTAAATAACAGTAGGCAATGGTGCGTTCAAAACTACGTTCGTAGATTTTGGACGTATGGAAATTCCTCTCATAATCTGTAATCGTAAAATAATATTGAGGATCGACGAAAAAAAAAATCCGTAGATCCACCGGTGGATCGAAGAAGAAAAAAAATAATCCATAGATCCACCGGTGGATTGAAGAGGAATAAAATTATCCATAGATCCACCAGTGGAACTTCGTTAGTGGATTCTATTAGGCAACACGTTGAAAAAAAAATACGTAGTTGTTTTGAGTTCTGTGACAGTATTAATTTTCAACATGTAGCAAAAGTGATAAAGTCGAAACGAGAAGAATAATTAATAAATAGCTTTCAAGTGTGTCAACTGTCAGATTTCACGTGTAAAGTAAACTGATATCGTGTCGTGTCGTGATTAGTCGTCCTTCGCAGGAATTAATTTTATTGTAATTAAAGGTTAAACTAAGGTTAAAGTTTAATTCACGAACATGAACTACTTTGTTCATGTGTGCATAAAAAGTTAAATGCCCTGAAAGGCAGTATAATATTAAGTACTTACTAAGTTTATTAAGTTTCGACTGTGGAGGCTTAAGTATTTGTTAAAGAGTTTAGACATGTAATGTAACACTAGTAGTTACGCGACCTTCCATGCGCGAGTCAGACTTGTAGGTTTTGATAAAATGGTACAAAAAGATGTATATACTCTCCTTCATCACTTAATCTGTTTACATTATTGTTTTATAAAACCTGTGAATGAATATACTTGTTTTGTATAAACTACCCTTATTATCATAAGAATATGAATAGTTTTTTTTTAATTTAAAATCGCCTAAATGTATTCAAACGGCAAAAGCACTATAATGAATTAAAAATAATAAAGTAAAACTTACTTAAACCTTTTAAGCTCAACCTATTGAGTGAGGTGAGGTCTCACAAAATTCGCAACATCAAAGACACATGAGGTCGAAATTTTGCTAATAATATCCTACTATGAGTTGCTAGAACTAGTTAATAATTATAGGTATCTTGTATTTAACTGTAAAAGAAAAAAAAAACAGAAATAATGTATGTTTTTCATATTAAAATTTTATTGTAATGTAGTCGGCGAAATAAATTACTGGTTTTAATCCTCTGTCCGCCTATAATATCATAAAAACCACAAACTTTTGAAAGCTAGAAAGAATAACATACCACCGCATTCTGATGATCTATGAGTTTAGGTAGTTTTATATACATTGGTGAGGTTTAATTGCATTATTAGATTTAGAGACATCACAATACAGAGCTTACGAACGGAGCTTACGAAAATATTGCAATTTACCATAGAGGTTAACTATATCTACTTCGTAGATGGTTTACAACGGTAGACATCTAGAGTTAAACTTTGGTAGGATTACTTGTAGGTATCATAGAGCTTATGAAGTTTAAATTTTGTACCTTACCTACTACCTAGATGATCGTTTACAATGGTTGACTTCTAGTATTAAGATTTGATGAAATTATTATTAATAGATATCATGGGACTTATGAAGTGCCAATTTTGTAACTTTACACAAAGGGGTTTCACTACCTACCAATTGTCTAGACAGCAGTTGACTCGTATATTAAAATTTGATGAAATTATTTATAGGTATCATAGAAAAATTTCATAACTTATCACAAGGGGTTCATTTTGATACGAGGGATTTAAAACATTTAAAATTGAAATAGTGAAGTTATGAAATTTGTAAGTTCAATGAATATTCATTAAAATAATAGTCAAAATTTTTAGTAGTTCAACGGAATTAGGCAGTCTTATCGACGGTGATTAATGTAATGGATTCCGACCTTAGACCTTTTTAAATGTACTTAGTACGAATCATACGTACATTAGTAAATTATGACAACAAATAATTGATTTTTGTTTACGGACGGTCTGGCGACGCGGAGTCAGTCGACTGCCGTATAAACAAAGTAATTACTGTGATCGACGACATTTCTAGATACAATTTAGGAATTTTTACACCGGTTACACATAGGCCGTTTAGCAGCGCTATTTCAACGCGATTGGATCGCACGTTTGTAGCGCATGACATTTTTGTTCGTAAATTCTAGGGTTACCTATACTATATTTAGACAAAGGTGCGGCTAAATGCTTCTGTGGTTGAGCCGCGTCGCTAAACGCGTCGTTTGCGGCGCTGCTATTTGAGTGATAACCATCGAATGAGTGAGCGGCAGCGTAGGTGAAACACGCTAATGTGTAACGGGTCTTAAAGTTGCAGGATTAAAAAAAAAATATTTAGCACGATTAACTAAACCGTTTTCGTTATCGATTTATAAAGGAAAAATCCTATGTTTGGATAAACGATAGTACAGTTAGTCTAATCTGATAAACTTTGGAGTTCGATGCACACATAACAGCTAAATCTTAAACCTTATCTTCCTTCATCGGAAATTCATTCAAAAGTTGCTATAACTTTCTACCTACTCTCTTAATGTGAATACCCGTGTAAATTGTTCTCTGATCAGTGTGCTGCTATGAAATTTCTCGAACTATTTCGAAAATTAAAAATAAAACCCGACTGTTTTAAAAATATTTAACTGAAAAAACGCATACAAGTTCCGTAATCTATAGGATTTTTTTTTGACCAACATAAACTGCATCATGGAATGTTTTTTTGTCCGATACCTACTTAAGAAAATAACAAAATCTGTTTAGATACTGTAGTATTATATTTAACTTGAATGTTATAAGGTATTGCAAGCGGGTTTAAACCAATACCTGAAATATGTTTTGTGCCGGTTTTCATGTGAAAAAGTATTTTAATTTTTATAACAAATGTTTTGTAATTTTAGTGTGTCGAAAATATTGTTCTTCGTAGTCGGGTAAAAAAAAAACGCTTCCTTTGCCCCGTCAACGTTGGCGTCCAATTGTAGCGGGACATGAATCATCATTGTTGAGAATTTACATTTCCTAGAACAATTCCATCCGGGCGCGGCTGCGGCGGGTCCGCGCGGACACCAGACGCCGTACAAAGTCCACAACGCCCACGTATTATTCGCCACAAATGCATGCATATCTATCGTTTAACCAAATCATCTGTTCGCATTAGTCATTTCTTAATTATTATGGGAACATAAGTAATTATGTATTATGAAATATGTTTATTAAATTTAATTATATAAATATGTTTATGTAATTAAATTTTTATCTCGTTCCAGAGCGTGAACGGATCGGAATTTTTTTGTGGTCGAAGACTAAATTATGTGTATTGGGAATTTTTTAGGGACGCGATAACAAATTTTCATAAAAATAGGTAACATTATGTCTCATTTGCTCATGTTTTTGTCTATCCCCCTTTGTAATTTTGAAACACTTTCAAACCTTGAGATAAAATTACTCAGTTAAATTTATCGAGATCGCAATAAATATTACTGTAGCTCTGATATGATTAAAACGTTTTTTTAGATCGTTTCCCAAACTTTTTTATTGTAATTTCGATTTGTAATTAAAATATTTGTCGTAGGACGTTATTTAGCGCACCTACTAGCAAAAAAATAGATAGGTAATTAAAAAATATATTATGTGCGCTTTTGTCTAGGACGATTTTGAATATTTTGATTCTTATAAACTAATTTTATAATTTTATTCTTAGGATAAGATAGCTGAAATGATTCAAGTAGGTAATACAAAATACGAGTAATTATCAGTATACATCTGTTTCTATATGATTCACTCATGCAACAGTATGAATTTAATAACGTTACATAAAAAGGACAAACAAGCTAATTTTTTCTTTAGAACTTCAGCGTTCTAAATCAGTTTTCCTCGAATAGGAACATAGGGGCCCTGTAGTTTTGGAATGCGTCACTGGAATGCGTTACCGCACAAGCATTTGTTTAATTTGCGTAGATATGTGTATATGAGTCAATATGTTTCATCTGGTATGGCTTAAAGTCCGGCGCGTTTCTAACACAATAAAAGTATATTTTTTTTGTTATATCACATCTACATATTTGTTTACGTTGTTGAAACATATTAAAAGATTTAGGTACTGTTAATGTTTAAAAGGCTTTAATTTTTTTCAAATAAGAAAGTGGAGTACCTAGGTACTGTAAGCGGCAAGAGTTAAGCATGCTGGCCTTCACACAAGGCCAGCAGACCTATTCCGATCATGTTATTTAAGTTCATTCATAAAAGTACGAATTGACTAGAAGCCCTGAAGAAGTCTGACCACTCATACTCTTTCTAGCTCGTGTAAGATGGCCAGTTTTAATCCAAGTTACAGTGCCCGCGCACCGCTCTTCACCCTCGAGAGATCCCCGCCAACCACGCAAAATTGCGTAACGTCACTTCGATACTGTGAATTGACATTTTACAACTCTATTAAAACGAAACGCTCCTGTCAAATTAATTTACTCTATGAGTTTATTATTATTATTATTGACAAATAGTATCTGAGATATAAAACTGCGCGTGCGCAGACCAGGAATATATTACCGAAACAAAACAAAAACGACTATGGTACAGCGACAAAAAGGATTCGTTAGTATTTTCGTAAAGTTTTTTAAAAGTTTACATTTGTTGCCAGGTGTTCTCCATTCTACATCGTATATTTATTTATTTATTATTAACACCAACAATAAGTACACAGGTTTACCAAATTTTAAATTTCTTTCACATAAATAATACTTTTTTGTGTCTTATTAATAATATGTATTATAACAGCTTGTTCTTATAAGACATAAAACAAAAAAAGCAAACAACAAAAAAGGCAAATAAAACATTAAATAAAAAATTTAAAATTAACTAAAAAAAGAATTTTTTTATTACATCTTAAAAAATAGATATATTTTCGCAAAAAGTTAAAAAATAAGATCACCTAAAAATCTAGTTTTTCTTTACATCATCTGTATGCTCTGACAAGAATGACACCTAAATGCGAGAACTCTTCGCGCACTTAACTTTTAAAAGCCGCCTTCACAAAGTTGCCGCAATTTCGAACTTCATTTTGAAAGTCATGTAAATGAATATAGCCTGAATAAAATGTGGCTAAACTTTGTAAGTAGGTACATATGTGTTTTTTAACGGTTGCACTTGCGTGTGTTTACTTTAGAATTTTATCACACATGTAACCCGATAATAAAATGAAATACAATTTATGTTATTCCCCGTCGTTAACCCTCGCCGGATGTGCCTTTATTGACTTTTTTGATTACGCAAAAAATCCATACTGAATCCATATTTACATTCTTTTACCAAAGTATTCATATATAGTTAGCCAGTACAGTTGCTTCCAGATACTTTTTAGGGTATATACAGTATGCCCGTGAATTGTATTTTAACTTTATACGAAGTGATGCTACCTACTTCTACCGTACTATATAATGTTATGGTTTATCGACTCAAGTTCATACTAAGTTTTACGCGAAGTCAATAATCTTATGGGAGCGTGAGAGAATTTGTAAAATGTGAATGAATAATTTTGCAGTAAATTTTATGCTGCTTAAATAGAAACATTATAAGGAATAAATTATGCATAGCAAAAATCGTAAAATTATTGAGTTTTTCCTTGTTGAATACAGAGTTTTCATTATTCCTATCAAAACTATCAGAATCTCAATTTTACTTGAAAACATTGTGAATTTTTTCTACTTTTCGTAAATATACCTACCTGAATAAAAATATATTTCACATTAGCTTAAATAAATATCTGTTTTTCCATCTTCTACAACACTATTATTTAATACCAAATAGGTTGAAAAGGTTAGTTTTTTTTTAATAGGCATAAACAATTAAAAAAGATAATAGGTAATTGAAATTATTAGTTATCATTTAATAATAAATACAACTGAAAATTATAAATAAAATGTAGGTAAAACACTAAAAAAAAAAAATTTGCAAAATTCGAAATTTCCGAATCGTAAATAAATCGGAGTGAATATACCGTGGCCCTAGCGCTAGAGATCTGTTATTCATTTTATATTTTCATCTCCATGGTAAATCATATTTTCCGAAAGGCATAATACAAAGTGATCACCCAATGTAAAATAGCCCTCTGTTAAATCACTCGTCAGTTAGAAATCATAGACGTAACCGGGGCAAGTAGATAGCTGTCATATTAGATAACGCGTTGCTTCTGCGAAGAGTCGCGCCGTTAAAGTGTTTGTTTGCCCACGATAACGTTATCGGTGACAGGACGTTTCTTTTTTTCACATTGGATCGAATATCAATATTCGATTTCAAAGCCATTTGGGAATGGCGGTATTTGTCACTTTTTTTCCGATACGTGTAACGCGTTTTATTGTTTGACATAGTTAACTATGATGAATTAAACGAGGCAAAATATTTATATGGATTACTGTTTATTAAAGGTACAATTAAATTGATTCAGGATAAGCATGAAGTGTTATGTATACACATTTGTATGTATAGCATCTAAAGTAGTGTAAAGTAGTGGTTTGTTTTGGTTAGGTTTTTTAGGTTTTTCAGTGTTAGGTCTTGAATGAAACTTTAAAGTGCTCAACAATTATTTATCTAATCTAAAATAAATTAATTGCAGATATACGATTGGCCAATATAAGCGTGTTAACACGATGCCAATCATAGTGGTTGTTGTAGCTACCTGTAATGGTTTATACTTATATATATAATAACTTGTTTTGGAAGTGTTGTTTTGGAGACATTGTCGATAAGTATTCACTAATAACTTTTTCAGGAATTAGAATTACACAAAATGTACACGTCTCGCAATAATGGCTGCAAATCAATATTTATGTCTAATTAAAATCCAATACACTACATTTTGTTGTTGGCCTGGAATAAGGCTATCTATCACATTGATTTAATAAGTTATATTTGTGGAATTTATAGCTTAATCTAAAACAGTGCCGCAAACAAAGTTAATTCTGAGACAAAACAATGAGATTGTGTGAGATTACTTCGGATTGCCACTAGACCGAAGACTCCCTCCGGAAAATACAAATTGATATTTAAAATTTATTCCACGACAAAATGTAAATTTCTATTTCTGTTTAATCATCGTTACAGTATCGATTCCGGATTTAACGTTAACTTAATTTAAATAGGACTAGTGACTTTTGTTTAGCTCGAATTTGTAATTTTAGAAATTTTCACTGCCATTTGAAAATCGTGTAGATATTTTGAAATTCGTCAATTAATAATAATAATAACACACACAATCACAACAACGTCTAGGTCCCAAACTAAGCATTAGCTTGTATTTTGGGTACCAAGCGAAGACACCACATACATATAACAACCAAGACCCGGTGCCAGTATTAATATTCATCATATAAATACTGACCCGACCTGGGATTCGACCCCGGACCTCCAGCTTCGCAGGCAGGGTCACTGCCCACTAGGCTAAGCGGTCGTCTTGGTTGACTGTCAAATACAATAAATAACACTTTGATAAACCTAAATAATCGTCACGGATATTTTTGTTACATTACTCACTGGTTTGCACTTTATGGATTAAACGGTGTGACACATTCCACCCATCCAGCTGGAAAATTTTATTAGACGCCCTCAAAATACTTCTGAGTCACAACGGACCTAAAAAGGCTTCGCGGGAAAACGGCTTGGGCGTGATGACGTCAACAGTGACGTAGCAAGAAAAGCCTCTCAGATACTTGGCATACTCTGATATTTTTTTTTGCGTAATAAATTAGGTTATCATATTATTATTTTTTTTACGTCTCAGTCTTTAAATTATTGTCAATTATAGTATAATAATCATCAAGATAGAGCCTTCCATTCATACTTCGAAATGATCGAAAACTCGAACGAAATGACAGATTCAAAAATTATAAACTATGCGGCAATGTCATTGTTTTAAACAAATGTTTTGTTAAATTATACATAAAATGCAATTTCATTTTTTTTTGTCTTTTCCAGTACGAACTTTATATATTTCAACTTCACATTAACTATGTCGAAACGTCAAGTGGCGTATACTTTTTTGCTCAACTTTTTGTGATCATGACGCGGTATCCATGTACGTACATGTAAATTATATATATTATTCACACTAGCGACCGCCCGTTACTTCGGTCGCGTGGTTACAGTTTTTGCTATTTCGAAAGTTTTTGCAGAAACCCTAAACATTTCCGGTGTCAAAAAAATACATGGTTCAACAGTTTCGGAGATCAGCCCAGACAAAGATACAGGCAGACAAACAAAAAGAAAGAAAGCCTAGTCACTCCCGACAAACTCCTTTTCAAGTCTGCGAAGTTTCATTAAGACCGGTTCAGCCATTTTGGAGATTAGCCCGAACGAACAAACACTACGATTTTATATACATATATAGAAGATTGCCTTTTATCCGCAGGTCAGCTCGTGTTGATATAACGTCTCTATAGTTATGGTCGTTCATCCCGTTCACTTAACCGTACCACTTCTTCTTTATCACACCTTGAGTGTAGTAAGAATCAGACTAATTATTCGGTTGTTTACAGATTCAGTCATCTGAATATCTGAGTTGTTTGTTCGGAACTTATAAAGCTATTAAGATATTTGAGACCAGACAGCTTTAATAGCACTTATTCATGGCGGGTGAGTTTTTAATCTCCAGATGGCTCAATTGTTGTATTAATCACTAGTTCTATTATAGATAGAAATAGGCTCGTTCTCGAAATAGGTATATATCGAGACTTTGTGAGAAGTCATTATTGATGAGAGGTGTGTATTAGGCACCTTAAGTTTCATCTTTGAGAGTTTGGAGACCATTTTAAATCAAATTTATTATTGATTAGTGTATCACATAGTCATCATATCAAGCGACGACCGCTTAGCCTAGTGGGTAGCGACCCTGCCTACGAAGCTGGAGGTCCCGGGTTCGAATCCCAGGTCGGGTCAGTATTTATATAATGAATATTGATACTGGTACCGGGTTTTGGTTATTATATGTATGTGGTGTCTTCGCTTGGCACCCAAAACACAAGCTAAGGCTTAGTTTGGGGCCTAGACGTTGTTGTCATGTGTACGTTATTATTATTATTATTATTATTATATTTTAAACGGACATCGGAATGACCTGTACTCTATCATCTCGTATCATATAATAATACATGGGACTTCCCACACAGCGCCGTCTAGTCCCAAAGTAAGCAAATACTATGTTTGTGCTATAGGTTACTAGACAACTAATATACATACTTAAATATTCTTTATAATATATACATATATAAATATTTTTGCTAAGGCGCCACATACATAAAAACTAAGACCCGGTACCAGTATCAATATTTATCATATTAATACTGACCCGACCTGGGATTCGAACCCGGGACCTCCAGCTTCGCAGGCAGGGTCGCTACCCACTAGGCTAAGCGGTCGTCATATTGTAGTCTATCACTATTTGTAAAGGTCTGCCGGCCTTGATAAGAAGGCTGATACTTTTGTCTCTTTTGACTGTAAATGCTATTTAAAAGCTCTGTAATAAAATAAATTTATTTGAGTAGCTAAAACTCTTATCGACATCACTTCGTTTTGTAGAGTGTTGTGTTGTGATTTTAATATTGAACATTATATCTAAATTGAGTCCGTTCATGTAACATGAAGCTTAAATGTGTATTTTAATACAGAGTCAATTGCTAAGGGAGCCAATTCATATATTTATGGCAAGGTTGAAATATTCCTTGGTCTTCATTTATTGTGGTAGTGGCGAAGTAGTCCATATAGTTCTACCGTTAAGTATATAATAGGTTTGTGAACTTGCGTATTCACTCTTTTTGGGGAGGACGTAATGTTCGTCCTGAATTGGAAATAGTTTTTTTTAAATAGATGAGTGTATCCAAGGAGTAACAGATGGTTTGAGTTTTATTACCTCAGCGATTGGGGTATTTGTTTATCCTTATTTTCTGAAAAATCCTCTGTATAGCTTGGGCTTCTGCACCGTATATCCATTTTCCAAGTCCTTATATAACAGTTCGATTCGCCCCTGAATGCGCTAAGAGATTAGCAAGCGTTCTTAGAAAACAATATCTCGTATACAGTTCAGTATTTGGTACCTTTAAGTAATTTTCTATTTTTATTGACAAAGTATTGACTATGTCTCAATAGCCAGTATTATTATATAAGTGAAATTTAAATAAATATTTAAAAAAGTAAAGAATCTTAAAATCTCATCAGCCAGTATTACAAGTATTTTATATTAAATTAAGGAAGTAAATTTGTGATGAGTAGTCATAATTTTTTTTTTCTGTAAATACTAAAATGTGATCATATTGAATATAAAAATATGATTACCTACATTGAATATATAATTTATATCGATTTATGCTCCTTCTTTATATAAAAAAAAATTATAATATTAGAAAAAATCATTTTCGTTTAGAATTATTAAACTAAAACCATGTTTAAAACTTGTAAAAAGACAGACACGGTAAGACCAAACGGGATGTATGTAAAAATTTAATTAAAACCTCCTTCGTCTTTCATACATTTATCCAAGTTAATATCCAATAATTCTTCGATACAAATAAAAAAAGAACATTAATAAGATATAAAAGCAATCTTTAAACTGTTTAATGTTTTTTATAACTTTTGTATCGGTATGTCACGTAGAACTCGACATCGTTTCTTTTTTTCTGACCGAGAGCATGAACAACCAATTATTTTAATAAGCGACTAGGATAACCATTTCTTTAATATAAATAAAACCGTGTCAATATAATAAACCACGAAAGTATAGTTTCAATTTAGATATTAATGTTTCAACGCTATTTCATTGTAGTCTTTATCACAAGCGACCCACTACGGTTTCGCTCAAGTGAGGTTTACAAATTAGGTAGAAAATGACATTTTCTTTATGGTTTATTGTAAGCCATGTAAGTGCCCGATAGAGAACTTTTCCTTCTTAAATGGAAAACGTCTACATTTCTCTACTGTTTTTACATAACATGTCATATTAATGTATTTTATACCTGAAATTTCCATAATACATTATTCTATAGAGGATGGTAAAACTACATCAAAATCCATTAAATAATTAAAAAGCTTTAGATACGATTTTCCATCAACTGAAAATTTATTGTCACACAATAACCACATTTTGACCTCGGCAGGCCACTATAGTATCAACCGATATTCCAACTGTTTATCTTAATAAGCTCACTCGAAAAAATTTCTCTGCTTCTTCGAGCTACTGTAAATAAAAATAGTTGCGGTTTTAAAAACTGTGAAGTTGCCACTTGTATTTTTATAAACCTTTTTTTCTTGTTCATGTGTTATGTTATAATATACCTACCTGGTGTTCGCCTGACCATAGCCCAAACTTATATGGCGTAGCTTACCGATCTAAACAAAAAGCTTCAAAGAAAAGTAACTTTAAACATGTTTTTTTCGGTAACAGTTAGTTTGCGCCATCTGTTTACTTGAAATTTTTTGTTTGATTTGGCAAGCTCTGCTTGCTCTATAAGTTCGGACTACGTCCAGCCGAACTGGCCGAACACCCGGTATAATATCTGGCCCATCTCACACACGGTCATCTAGTTCTAAACTAGGCAGAAGCCTGTATTATGGGTACTAGACAACTGACACATACTTATAGATATGTTCACGCACACAAATATTTGTCCCGGACGTGAACCTTTGGGTTTGCAGTCGGTGCTTCCGACCACACGACCAACCCGTCGGTCAGTTTTGTTGAATGTCACATGTGAACTAACCAGAAAATATTTTATTTTTAGCTTATTGTATTAAATAGATTCGTAAGCTATCTGCGATTTAAACATGGCCTCAATGCGCTACTGTCTGAAACATGATTGAGTAGCATTTTCATGCATTTTCTTATCCACAGCGGGACAGAGACGGTATATGCGTTTGGGGCAAGAGGTCGTGCGTGTGTTTATGGCTTTGTCGTTAGCATTTCTTTCTAAAACTAGTGGATCGATTAAGATGCATTTTTTTCTATCACGTAGGTATCCCTTGAGAGCAAATTCTTAGACACGTTTTACGGATAAAAGTTACTTGGTCTGGAGACGCTGTGTTAAATGTGTATCTCTGCAGCGGCTGGGATTTTAATACTTTTTCTTTTTTATGTTGGATAGGTATCATAGCAGGTTCTCAAATATGTTCTAGGTACAGTTGCAGCCAGCAGGGGGCGCTGTAAGTAATTAGTTTTTTTACAACGGTCGAGCCGATTTTGATCCGGTTTTTAATATTGTATTTATATTACCTCAGAACAAGTGCTTAAACATGTTTTATGGTTATATGCCTCAAGGGGGCGCCGCAGTAGATGTATTTGTCTAAAACTGCTAGTCCAAATTTAGTGCACTTTTTTTGTTTAATTAGGTATTATTTCAGACTAAGTTTTTAGATATGATTATCAGTTATAGGCCACCAGAGGGCGCTGCGATAGATAGATTTATCATCACCTTAGAGCAGGTTTTTTAATAGTTCTAAGCCGCTAGGGTCACTGTAGTAGATATCTTGACATTTTTCTTCAGAACGGATTTTACTTTATGATCATCATCATCTAGTTGTAAACATCCCACTGTTGAGTATAGGCTCACCAATTTTTGATAAATTAAAAAATTAAAAACCCACGACAATTCGGAGTCTGGATAGAAAAACTTAACATTTCAAATTTTATTGTTTTAGGTCGATTTTGTGGTAAAATACAGTTATTTATTTCACCGTTTTTAGAAGATACCTTTGTAAATTTTTTTCTCAGCGTATTGTTTGTCATAGATTATTAAAAAAAAAATATTTTACCTTTTGAACGTACCTACCTATACCTACATTTAAATCACAAATGTGTCTTCAAACACCTCGAGCTCACGAAAACTTTTTATGTGATTGACATAATTTTCCTCGCTTCATCATTAAGCTTATCAATTTATCATCAAATTAATCGTTTTGAAAATCGAAACATAATCGAAAGGACAACAAACACTCATACGTCGATCAATTCGTGGCTTCCATTAATTGGTACAATTGAAGTAATGCTGGTTGTCTCCGAATAAGTGTACTTGTGAGTCATTCCGGTCGCAATGAGTTCAGTCGAGTTGCCCTCGGTGACCCGGTTCGCACGCAGACCGGCACAATAGAGTCGGTTTATATGCCGCTGTAAATACGTTTAATACTGTTTAATGGCAATTTCCAAAAGGCTGATCGTTTCGAATTTTGGTATCCTGGTTCATATTACAAGAACACGGTAACATTGACCTGATGCTGCATCATCACCCGGAATCGGTAGGATACCCAACTCTTCACCAACTTATAACAGAGGTATCGCGTTTGAGATCATTGGAATGTTCTCGTTGAATAGGTTATATACAGATCTAGATATGAAATTTTGAAGTACGATGTAATACTGTTTGTGGCGAATTACTCTATGAATATCTAAAGTGAATGAAAGAATAAATGATTGATTTCGATTGAGTGAATGAATAAAAACGATTTGAGATGGTACTGTGCTGAATATATTCGTGTCGTGATGATGATGATGCGATGAATGATGTCGTGATAGCCCAGAGCGCAACGAACCTGTCTCAAATTTATAAGGCCCCATAGTGCCATGGTTCGAATCCGGGCGTGTACCAATGAGTTTTTCTGACTTAAGTACACAATATCCCTGACACCGTGCTTCGGAGGGCACGTTAAGCAGTCGGTCTCGGACGCTGTCAATAGATAGCGGTCGTTACAGTTCCCAACCCGCAGTGGAGCAGCGTGGTGGACTTAAGCTCCAAGCCCCCCTCCTCACCCTGGGGGAGGCCTAAGCCCCTGCAGTGGGGTAAAATGGGCTGATGATGATGATGATGATGAATATATTAAATGAAGCACGTAGGTACCCCACGGTACGGCCTACAAACGTGGGTGGTGATTGAAAGAGATTACTTAAGTGAATGGTTGATTACGATTTCGTATAATTTATTAAGATTAAAAATTGCCGAATGGTAATAACTTTAATGAACTGGAAACAATAATTAAATTTTAAGTTTTAAAAATCCCCGACACATAAAATTAACATTTAAAAAGTCTAAAATAATGGTTTTTATCTTTAAAGTCGTCGGAGACTGCTAGGTAGCCTTTAAAGATAAAAATGAATATTATAGACTTTTTAAATATTACTTTTTTAAAGACAATTGTTTGTGGCGCCGTCACCAAAAACCCAGTTAATTTCTTGGAGAGTTCTTTTAAAATGGTTTAAAATTAGCTTTATGACGTTCAAATGTGACAGCAGAGTGTACTACTTGAAAATAAAAGGATTTTATTTACGTAAGTAAATTATTTCTGTGAAATACCTGAGCGACTTGTTTGATAAGTTCATGCAAGTACAGCGCAGGTTGAAACCTCGCCTAGACAGCTGTGATTTTAAACCCTCAGAAAAGCACGATTTAAACACGCGATAAAATTGGTAAAATAATACGGGATGTTGCATTTTTATCGCCTGCGACATAGAAATGTCTGTCTGTTCTTAGTACATTTTGTATTAGGCCGCATATGTTCCTACATCCTACTTTCTTTGGCTTCGCCTTTTCCCGTTACGCGACCCCGCTTTTGCAATCATGCGACGCCATTTATTCATGTCTTGTGCGTCCTCCTCTGTAACCCCATCCCTCTCATATCCTACTGCTGCAATAAAATCGTGTCAGTCCGAAAAAGTCTTGACAGTTCAAACAAATAAAGAATTAATTCAAATATTATTATAATTTTACAGTGAAGGAAGGAGTCGCAAGGCTTTTTACTATTTTTTTTTGGCTTTTCTGTGGGTTACAACATAAAAACGGTTGATAAACAATGCTTTAGAATATCACATGATAAGTTTCTCAAAATAAAGACAAGATATGATCTGACGTCATTGTAAAATATAGTAAAAGACACGCACATTAAATAAATATTAATAATTTTATATGCGTGTAATATAATTCCTTGTCGGCATATAAGCCCCCGCTGCTACAGGCACTGCGGTATCCGGTCTGGCCGTTCGGCGCGAGACAGATGTTTCGTTCCATTGACGGCGGCGGGTACAGTCCCTTGCATAATAATTATTTTACACTACATTATGCTCATTGCTTGCTCACGGTTTATTAATGGCGAAAAGCTCCGCAAAATGCCTGTACATTATGTACCTTTTTGGTTTAGGGTCTTGTCCAGAAAAAAGGCTGTATTTAATTCAAAGTGGATTTAAAATGTTTCGTTGTAAAATATTCTAAAATGTTAATCCAAGGGGTAAGTTTGTTAATTAAAAATATAGCTATGAGAAAAAGGGGAAAATAAGGGTAAGCGACGGCATCTTTTGCCGTATAATTTATTCAATTCGCCTCAGTGGATTAGGTTTTTTTTACCTATTTGCCAAATGAAGTTGCCACGAACATACGTATAATAGTTCTCTGTACGTATGATGCTGGACGTCCTCGATAAAAAGGTCCAATAGGTCGTGTGGTATTGAATTAAGGCCAGCTTCAGAAACTTCAATAGTTGCCTAATTCACATGGTTAACACACGGCCACTTGTCGCACGTTTTAGCGATATTACGGGGAATATGTCCTGTGTTCAAAAAGCGATTTGATAATACACCATCTTGCTTTGGCATTATGTGAACGCCTTGGTTCTGTTTCATTTTCGCACTGAATGGTAGAATTTGGAAAAATGCGTGTATCTCGGAGACAACGAGTAGATACCGAAAAATTAATCCCTTTTTCTTGGATACGCCTACATTTGTCGTGTATAAGTGAATAAAAATATGTATGAAACAAACACTACTCTAAATAGGTAACCGTCCTTTTTTCGTTGTAGTCTATTGAAAAATTTACTATTGTAGTTCAAAATATACCTTAAATATAGTACAATTTTATACGTACTTAGCTACTTTTATACAACAGTTCTTTACGTCGAAGATATAGGACACCATGCCACAAATCTATCTAACACAGCTATTGTGAGAAAAAAAGATTTTAGAGGTCACTATAACAAGTTTGTAAACATGTCAATACCATAAACAATTAAATATTTTATGGTTCCATAGCCAAATGAGAAAAAAACGGAACCATTATTATTTCGTACTGTCCGTCCATCTGTGACAGCTATTTTACTCAAAAACTATCATATTAGTAAAATTATCAAAAAAAATGTTTTTTGGGATAGATCGCCCTACATGTTCTGATAGAAGAAAACAAAATCCATTGCACATTTAATTACGGTGGGGGATACCTATAGAAAGGTCTTTGAAAATTATGTAGAGATCACCTTTTTATTTAAGTCAGTAGTTATTGAGATATGCGCCCCTGAAGTCCTATAAAGTGTGTGTTCCCTTTAACTTTTCAACTGTAGCCTTGAATATTCGGAAAAAAAATTAAGCTAGATACAACTGAAAAAAAAAACACTTTCAAAGGAAATTAGTTTCAATGAGATATATTGAGTAGATTTTTAGATACTTGTTTTTAAACGTTTATTTGAATTTAATCGTGAAAGTTAATCCCGACTACAGAACCCTTCACTGTACTTGGCTAGAAACTCACTTGGTCTGTTTTTCGTAGGAGTCTCTGCTTTACACCTATGAATTGAAGGTAAGCCCTAACAATTTTTTTTCATATTGGACATTGGGCTTTATCTTTATGCTTTCGATGTATATAGTACTTGAAATTGTAAACATAACGAAAGTAATAATTAAACTTCATTAATATGAAAAGTTTGCAGTAAAATATTGTTTTAATAAGTTATGCCGTGGTATATTTTAAGTTGAGTGTACTTCGCACAGAATTTACAACTACACAAGCACAGAACTGAGGTCTGAGTACGCGCTCGATCGTCTGTCTGGAGGTGAATCCGTCCTCGCGACCTTCTGCAATAACGTGATATTCTTGTTGCTACGAAATATATCCCTGTTAACTAACCTTGTAATCCTTATAAGAGAACCTTTATTGTACCGTGAAAAGACTCGTTTTCAAATTTCACAGCTGTTGAGTAATGTAATGTAAAGCGTTTTAATCCCCAAAATCAGCTGAATTTTCCCTGAGAAGTATTTGATTTTGTTTCTATATTTCGTTTCCACATTTCGTACTAAATCTGTTGTGGATCGTCCCACACTTTATATAAGTTTTGTTTTCAATATAAACTATGCCTTATATAAAAGAAAATTACATTTTACAAAATTACATCTACATTTCCGCTGCGACACTAAAAAGCTTTTATATACATAGCTTGCTAAGCAAACAGAATTATGTAATTTCTGTAAAGTATCTCATTGTACGAGTAATGTATTTAAAAGTGGTTTTTCTTTCACAGTTCTGCATCGTATCTGCAGCAGAAGTAGACTATAGGCTTTAACCTCTATCGTTATGTAATAATTTCACTTTGGCGTAGTGAATAAAAACTTAAATTGACAGTGAGTTGAATAGGCAAACAGTTGTGGATCGGACGAGATTTTGAAACAGACGGACACACTTGTAACCAAACCAATAAATTATTTCAGTGATAACCACAATGGATCAGTTTTGTGATATTGCAATCCAATTGAAGATTCAAGTATATTGTATCACTTTTACGGCAGTGGAAATTTTACGAACGCGTGTGTATTTTTAGAGACAGAATAAGAGGGAATTGGACAGGCGGACCGAGGACCGAGGATTTAGGAGTACGAAACGAGAGATAGTGCACGTTGTTTGGCGCCGCGCCAAAGATTTCGTAACACCCAGTCGATATGAGTGATCGTTGATAATGACAATACGCTACTACCCTGATTTCCTACTTATCCAGACTAAGCTTAAAATTGTTTAAGACGAAAGAAACTGTACTATTTTATAACAAAACACGTCTATACTGTTGCTTAACCCGCTGAATGTCAACTTCTTTTGAACCGATTTCAGAAAAAAAAGATTTTCATGTATGTTCACCGATTTGTCGGAATCGGCGTAACCGATTTAGGTAGTCTAAACTGAAACCGAGACCGTCATCTATGCCGTGAAATTCACCGTTTTTTTAAGAAAATAGAAAAAAAAATATGTATGGTTACTGATTTCTCGGAAACAGCCTAACTGATTTGAATAGTTTAAATTGTATTCTTTTAAGTTCAATGCCGTTATGCTGTGGTTCCATATATTTTTCTATAACTCTAAGTGTACTTACTGTTCTTCAAGAAATCGGTCAAAAGTAAGTTTTTCTATATATGTTTACTGCTTTCTTGTAAACGACCAACTTATACAACCACCAATTAATAGGTTGAACTGTATTATGTTAAGATATTTTAGATGCTGTAGTAGTTTAGTCCCTTGTGTTTTTCTATGACATGAAATATACCATTTTTCAGAAGATCCTAAAAAAAAACATGCTTTCTTTGTTTGTTTACTAATTTCTCGTGAACGACTGAACCGATTTGGATAGTTTGTATTGTATTCTGTTAAAGTAGATCCCATAGTGGTCACATACTTTTTTCTATGGCATAAAATATACCATTTTTTCAGAAAATCGGATAAAGGAATGTTTTCTTTGTATGTTTACTGGTTTCTCGGAAACGGCTGAACCGATTTGGATAGCTTAAACTGTGTTCCATTCAAGTAAACCAAATGGTCTCATATATTTTTCTGTCAAGGAACACGTGACATTTTTTACGAAATCGGAATGAAACAATGTTTATAAGATCGTAATTCGATCTACGCTTTCCACGGATAACCTGTTATTTTTACAGCCTTACCTAACTTCGGCCTTCCTTATAACTGTTGCATGCTTGACGCAGATGGTAAATTTTAAGCGATTTATTTATAGTTCATGATCTATATATAGTATATTTGAGTAAACCTACTAAAGAACGAAATATAAATTATTTTATCCAAAATAAAACAATTTCCTAAAAAAATTACACCATTACTGAATAAGAAGTAATATTGGGTAATATCGTAGCGTTCTATTATTTATTAGTATTGTTACCTACTATATTTTTTTTTTTGTAGGTACAAGCGGCCTACTGTTTATGTATTCGATGCTATGTCATTCATATTAAATTAGTAGTTAGTAGGTAATACTAATTATTACAATGATAATATCTACAAATAAAACATTATAAAGTGAATGACTTCATTCCATGACATGCTGGTGAAATTTTTTGAAAACGGTTTTATTATTGGGTTACTCAAAGCAGCGCTATGATTTTACATTAAATGAAGATGAAAAATAAAAACTATAAAGTGTAAAAATTACATCTAATTATAATTATCTCATAAGTTATACTTAAGGTTTTACTTAAAAAAAGGTATAATTGCACAAAAAAAAATCGTAAAAAAACACGCTGATGATTTAGTCTATTGATACAAATTACCCCTTTATCGTTGTACAACAACCCATATTAGTCGTCGGTGTAGTAGTAGCCACGATAAAAATTACGCGAAAATTAGTCGCTGGCATTCAAAAGGTCAAATAGAAACGATCTCTGTTTGTTACTTTTTCAAGCTTCAGATAATATACAAAGGGCGATGCCCATTGAATGCCTCACATGAACAGAAAGTACGAATATTCCTAAATTCTAAATATAATTTAATTAAATATACATAATAAAATTATTCTCAAGTTTGTAGAGGTCGGGTAAATACATACAAATTGTATTAGTAAGTATTTAAAGACTTTAAGTCTCGATTGTGTAGCTGTAAGTTTGCTTTGAATAAATAAATAAAAATAAATTTATTTTGTGTTCAGACAGAATCTTTTCGCAATAAAATCTTTTAAACTAGTTTTTAGACAATTATTGTAATGAGTTTCTTTCGATCAAAAGGTCTATGTCGATCTATGTGGCGTATACTTTATTTTTGTTAATCTCAGGCATTTTTTTTTTTGACCAATGGGCATTGTCCTTTGCTGATATATTTTTCCACTGATTTTTTTTCGGAGTCACAAGTAATATAAAAATTAGCAAGAATATTTTCAAATAAATTAAAATTAAATGAGTAGCTGTACTTATACTGTGATACTCATAATTATATAACACGATTTGTATGTAGTTGTTTAGTGCATAAAAAAAGTCATTCTTCAACTATACCTCAACAAATAATTCACTCACATAAATGCAACCCTATGCTGTGGTCAGTCGCGTTTATCATAGGGTCTGTTGCAAAACGATACGGCTTACATACAATTCGATTAGTCTGTTTCACTTCGTTGAATAGCCTGAAAGGCGAAATTCTGCCCGGTCGGAATAGCAAAATTTCAATGTGCATCGCAATAAATCAGAAAACCATTTGAAAGCAGTTGACAATGCTGTCATTTTTTTTTTAATCGTTACGGTATATATTTCTATAGGCTGGCATATTTCTTGACTTTTATTGAATTTCTATAGGATCCCCGTAGTGAATCTCTCCGTATTGTAAAATATCGACTCAAAAGCACCAAAGGCTCAAAATGGCGTCTTATTTTTGTACCAAGAAAATTAGTTGCATTTTGCCCACTAACAATGTAAGCATTCAAAAATAAATTACTGTAGTGTTTTTTTTGCCTCTAGGGTTGTTGCTGTCGTGATGTCTATCATGTGTAGTAAATAATCATTAATGAAAAAAGTCAGAAAGAAGAGTATGCTTTCCTAGCTGCTTCAGATTTAAAAACAAAACGTGCCCTTGTACGTTACAGTGAAGGACAGTTTGAGATCCGCTCTCGAAATAACTATACTTTTTGTGAATGAACATTAAAATAATTAATCCATATGAATGTAATTTCGCAAAGTAAAAATCGCTCAAACGGTTGCACGATCTATACTAACTTTCTAATCACTCGCTGTATAAAAACATTTGAATGTAGGTACATTTAAGCGGTTTACAAAAAAAGTTGCCATAGACCAAAGACCACATGTCCGAGTATTTGTGCGGATGTCCGTCACGTGATTAGGGCTGTTTGTCATAGTTGCAACTGCCTGACGGTTCCTGGATTTAGATAACAATTAAGTAGGGTTGGCACTGTCAGAATTCTGGGTTACAAAATGCTGAAAATCTTGGTATTATAGCCGCCTTTTTGCTGGTAAACCTCCTTATTTAAAATCTCGTCAATCAGTACAACCTTAGCTGTGTTGTGCCCGCGCTGTTTGTGATTTGCAATATGCATTTTGCTTTCTATTATTAACTAAATTAAAGTCGATTGCCTTTCTGCCCTTCCTAAAGCACGATCGGTGTAAAGCATACAATACACGGTTTTTTTTTTTTTTTTTAAATTATATTACCTACCTAACTGAGGGTTATTATTTTAATGCGGCTGGTACTCAGCAGCATTGTTTTGTATTGTACCCAAAAATAAAAATAAAATATTATACTTTAAATAACTAAACAAAAAAAGTCACATTGTAATCAACAAATTAATTTAGTAAAGAATATCATTTAGACATTTCAGAATGTAATATTTAATGATAGAAAACATCAAAATTTCGTCGAAATTGATTGGTGACATCTACACTAATATTATAAAGAGGAAAGATTTGTATTTTTGTGTGTATATTTGTAATGAATAAACCCAAAAACTACTGTGCCGAATTAAAAAAAATATTTCACCATTAGAAAGTTACATTCACCCTGAGTAACATAGGCTATATTTACTGCTAAAAAAGATTAGGGATCCTTACTAAAACTTTAGTAACGTAACCCAAGGTGTAAAAAATGTCGCATGGACTGCGGAAACTATTGATGATAGAACAAAAGTCTATTCTACTATATTAAAGAACATATCCATAACTAGCGACCCGCCTCGGCTTCGCCCGGGTAGCAGAGCAATATTATGCCGTAGTGTTTTTTCTGTCGTAGTACCGTATCAGCTTGTCATAAATAAAATTGTAACCACCAAGAATCTGACGTGCATGTATGTATGAAACCATTATTTAATGTCGCTAATGCGAAAGAAATATGTAAAGACCGTTCGAAGCGGAAATCTGTGGTCTCAGTCTACCCTTTTGGGAAACAGTATATACCTATTTCAGCGCTTTACTCTTGTTGGTGTAGCACTCTCCACTGCTCTCTATCTTCTTGACCTCCTGATAAGACTTTGTCTTTAACTTCTTTTACACAATTTTTTCTAGGCTATTCCCTGACTTTCATTTTCTATGTTTGTATCTAAAATAGCCTCAATCAATTAGTCGTGTATTTTCAGGTGCATAATCATTGACTGTCGTATTTTTTATACTTTTTCTTCTATGAATAGTATTTGTAATATTTTTTTCAAATGGCAACCATATCCGAATCGATGGGGTCGCAGTGTGTGGTCAGTGTGTAGCATTTTGTTTTGACGGCTCACCGCTCCGTCTGACGTCTGACACCCGCGGCGTGCTCGCCACGTCCGGTGTCAAAACCAAAAGTGGTTTCTCCGTTTAGGATTCGAGATATGACTTCGCTATTATGTTTAACAACATTAGTTTAAACATGTGTTTATAGAGTGTGACACATGGCTGTGTGATTGGTCATAAATATGTAAAAATAAATTTAAAAAAAAAATTGTTTTTACCAACATATTATAATGAAAAAGTTTTAACCTGAATAGAACACTAACTTATTTATGTACTTTTCGTGAAAGGATCGAAATTCGAGAGAAAGTTCACAAGTCCTTGAGTTGTACATGTTTTTGTGATTATTATGTTTTGTTCCTTACAACGGCGATAAAGGAAATGTTATACTTAGGATAAGAATAATATTTCATATGGTTGATAAAAAGTTACCTTATATTGTTATGAATACTGTGTGCTAGTTTGTTTTGTGTGAATATAAACGGAAAGCTTGTTGTATTATAACAATTGTGTATTTACATGCAATGTTTGAAACCGATCTAACACTTTTAGCATCATTACATTACTCAGAGAACTTGTGATAAACGCAATGTCGAAATGGGATATGGATGGGTATCCGATAGTTATGGATAATCAGATAATATTTTTTCTCATGTGAAAAAGGGGGTTCGGAAGGAAGTTTGATGAAAGTAGTGTACAATTTGTCAATACCTTGTAAAAAATCGTTGCGCCTATGCGCGCAGGCGTGGGATTTTTATTTGAATCGAATTAAAAAGGAGCGGATATCCTCGGACCTTTTTATATTAATGTATCGTTTTCTTTTTGAACCTTTACACTTAGTTATTATTTTGAGTCGGTTAACATCCTTTGAAATGCGATTTTTGAGGACTTGAACGAGTACGCGTAAAGTGTAGTGTTTTTTAGTAATTTTTTTTTAATGGAAGGATAATTATTATGGTGTATCTCGCATCGAAAATTAAAATTTTTATCATTATATACGAACTTAATGTGAGTTAACTGCGATAAATGGTTACAATGCTACAAGTAGCATTTAGCATTAATATTTTTCATAGTTTTTAATTTTTAGCATTTATACTTTTTGTTAATTTTAACATTGATTTTTTTTACTTATTCAAAATTTTGGTATTTAGAATTTCATGTGCACTTATGACTACTATCATTTCCAACTGTACCCTAAGTTTATTTTTCCCCTTTTTATGTACGCAAATTTGTATGCACTTTCTGTATTTAAGACGCATTTTGATCTAAGCACTCAGGAATGCGGTGATGCAACTATACGAGGCGCCACTCTTATCAAAGTCGTGGTGAGGGGGTATTAACATGTTGACGCATTCGCTCGCTAGAATTACTTGCACTGTGTGTATAATAAGATAATGTGGAATTGCGTACTAGTGTGCCAACAGGAAAATCGGCTATAAAAGCTTTTTAGCTCCGAACTTTGATTGTAGTAGACTAAAAGGTGCACACTTGCTAAATTCAAAGCTTCAAACCCAACGAATTTTGTCAAGTATATTTATTATATTTTTTTTATTATTATCTGCCTTTCGTTCAATCGCGTGGGCCATACGCACGTTCCACCCGTGTCCCATCCTCTTCTTATGGCTCAAATGTAATAACTTTGGTTCTCGAAGTAAACGGCCAGCATTACTCCTCTATGCAACTAATTTAAAGCTCGGTGTTTTTTAGTCGTTTTGAAAGTACTCGGAAAGAGTTGACGATCGCTGCGTTTATAGTAACTACGAGTCTGCATTGCTCTCTATGAACATTCATGTAGGAAACTAAAACTATTTTTTGTTCTTGGATTAATAATAATATGTTGACGTATAGGTAGGTACGGTACGTTGCTATTAATAGGTAGGTACGTTACCTCTGCAATTGAATTCTGTCCGCGAATCTTGTGTCCAATCTACACTGAATCCCCGAAGAATTATCTAGCATGACCGAAGCTAAATAACGCTCTCTCACTCCGATAAGGTTGAATGTAATACTAGTGCTATCGTTTCCTGTGTTATTGTTTCGTATTTAATCGGTTTAGAATTTGGTCCATCTCGAGCTAACATGACAAAGCGTCGAAACACGGTATCTTCCATGTGTGATTATATGTATATCAATCGTCTAGTATCCATAATACAAGCTCTGCTTAGTTTGGGACTAAATGGCTTTGTGTGGGATGTCCGAGTGTTACTATCATATTACAGACAGATGATAAAGGATCTACTAATAAGTATATGAAATAGTAAAGGTTTTAGTATCAAAGGGCTATTCTACCTATTGGCCATTTCAAATTAAAGTAAAACCTGTATGGTGTAAGTTTTTATTTTTGATTTTTTTTAAAATTACAGCTACTGTTTTTTAAATTCATCTGCGGATGCAATTAGCATCATAATTTAGGTCAAACGAGGTCAACGATCGCATCGACCTACTTTGTTATGCTAGTACCATCGCGTCGGCGCGGCCGGCGGGTCTCACTCGCCCTACAATTACTTTATTAACCTAAAATAGCCGTTATTTCGAAGAAAACAATGTAATTTTTTTTTTCAATTTACTTTTCTCATATTTTTTAATTGTTTTTATTATTATTAGTCCACGTTTTATTGCCTGTAATTATTGATCTGACGTCTTGTTACGCTGTGAAGCTTAAAACTGTATGGTCTGTACGTATTCGTCTGTAAGAATGTAATCAAATTGTAATAAACATTTTAATGATTCCTTTCCATTGTTAAAACGTAAGTCCTCGAAAAAAGGTTAACTGCTATCATATAAAGATTTTGTTTTAAGTAATACATTTCGAAGGAATATTCAATAGTGTTTTAGTACACTGCATATCAAGGACGTGAATGTGCATTGCATGCACTACAAAGTTTGTGTAATGCATGGATTTGACCAGCAGGTTTAACTGATAAATTTTTGAGCAGCAGTAAATTCTAGTTGAAATAAAGGCATTTAGTAAAAATTAGTTTTAACTAGAGAAAACACGTTTCAACTTAAAACGGATTTTAACTGTAACATATATACGATATTTCCTTCCTGTACATCGCGCACGACTGAAACCATTAATATATGTTTACATGGATGTGACCCGTGGATGTGGCCATCTCGTAGTGGCACCTAATTAGCAGACTTAATTTTTGTAGTTCGATATAAGACGAATTGCCGCATAAATCCGTAGTTCCAGTAGTCTCGTTCATAGACCTTCTTTATTGTAGTTTCAATTTAATTTGGTCCATACACTAGCTATGGTGACAACCATGTGTATGTATCCCTGCCGTTTCGAAAGAGTATTCATGCATAACATGGCATCGCATCTTCATTATATGACAGACTTCATTATATTATCAAGTTTGCGTATACCAATATTTGTGCCAGTGACAAAACATTGTTTTATGTAATATACTAAATAATATGGAATAAGTAATAATAAATACGTACGTATGTTCATAAGTATTAAGCGCCGGCGCAACGTGTGCGAATGCACTCGAGACCTACGCGTATAATTAATTATGGTTGCAGAATAAGTTTTAGTTTGACCATATGTTTGCAAATTATGGAAACTAAAATACGTTGGAGGATAACTTTCGTGTGTTTATATGTGACAGATTGGTCCAGTCCAGACGCTTTATTCCGGGAGTCACGAACGTGGGAATTTATTCGTATAAAGGCGGGGCCACAGTAACTTGTATTACCATAAATTATCGCATTATGTTGTTACACGTTAAAAATGCAAGTGTAGTAGTGTAGTAATACAAATAATGCAATGAATTAACGCCGTGTCATGTTAGTGTCATCATCATCATCAGCCCATTTTTACCCCATTGCAGGGGCTTAGGCCTCCTCCAGGGATAGCCCAAAGCGCAACGAACCTGTCTCAAATTTATAAGGCTCCACAGGGCCATGGTTCGAATCCGGGCGTGTACCAATGAGTTTTTCTGACTTAAGTACACAATATCACTGACTCCGTGCCTTGGAGAGCACGTTAAGCAGTCGGTCCCAGGCGCTGTCAATAGATGGCGGTCGTTACAATCCCCAACCCGCAGTGGAGCAGCGTGGAGGATTTAAGCTCCAAGCCCCCTCACCCTGGGGGAGGCCTAAGCCCCTGCAGTGGTGTGGAAATTGGCTGATGAAATGAAGTGAAGATACTATAATGTCGTAACAGGAATATTTCTATATCGTTTATAATACGAAATGGTTTTTCGACTAAAGATCTAATTGGAAGTGATTCATCGGCATATTCAAATATACAATCTACATTTTTTACTTATTTATGGACATATTTCTTCGTTAAAAAAATAGTACGCTCGTAATTACAGAATTTACGTATGCACGTTAACTTTCCACCGTGCTGTTGCTTGCTTTTAATTTATATGGACAATTTTATTTATATTTAATAATTAAAATAACTAACTGGTAATATTTATTTCGTTTTAAAATAATCTCTTAAAAAAAGATTAAAATCACTAAAACTATTATTTTGTTTTATGTCAAACAAGCCCTTAGCGGAAAAAAAATTACACAAACATGTCAACCCTATTTATAACCGAGCTGCCTAATACAAGAAAACATAAAAACAACAGGAAATATAAATTATCGTTTTTAATGTTAAATACGAAAATTATTTTCTTACATACAAAAATACTACTTTACGATCTGAAGAATTTTATCTTTAATTATTATTGATTTGAATTGACCGACCCCTCTCAACTCGGTCCACGATAACTTTATAACAGCTATCAAAATTATGTCCGTTACAATGTATGGTGTAAAATGTCAGATCGTAATTTTTATGTCTCCTCAAAATATCTCATTAAAACGGGGTCGTTCTTAGCGAACATTATGTTTAATATAATTACAATTTATGGCACTCGTAAAACTTTACCCAAGGAGTGTACTTGCAACATGAGCAAAACAACGCCCCTTCGCAAATACAGACAAATAATTATACGAGTGTAATGGATGACGTTTATTACAAAGGTATGATGGCTCAATGCATATGTGCGTTAGACCACGTGGACCAACATTTACGTTCTTCATTCAGTTAAAATTTACGATTGGCGGTTTCGTAATCTTTTAGGCTCTTTTTTCAGTTGATATAGGTCTAAAAACAAAACAAATCTAGCTCATTATAATTTAAAAATCACCTCATCTCATCTGTGACGATAGCCTAACTGTTATTTATTTATTTATTTATTTATTATGCCGTAGGTGCTTACGCACACTTAGTTACGTCAAATCGTAGACTGAGGCCTAGCCGGACAATGAATTTTGGTACATCGGGCAAGGAACATTTTATGAATTTTAATGGTACCTAAATATAGTCTGACACAGAGACCATTTGCGTGGATACACTTATTACTCCACTGTGTGTAACGAATCACTTAAAACTACTTATGGCAGCTGTAAATGGGCATTGTCTGCATTTCAAATACTAACAATTAAATTCCATAATCTCTTATATGTAAATTATAGCATTATTAATTTATTAATGGATAAGTTCCTACTCTTAATACCTACCAATCTTTTGAGGAATTGTTACGCAGTAGGTGTACCGCTTTTTAATTTATTGAATAGACTATGTACACTTTATAACTTTTATAAAAACTTTATGGAGAAAGAACATCAAAATATATTTTAGATTGTAAAAAATTAAGTTTTAAGTATCATGTCATGGACATAGCCCAATAATACTTACAATGTAAATAGCAACTGAAATTAGGAAGTTTTTGAAATCGGTTATGATGAAATAAGTTATGCAACTTTTTTTAGTCATCCTCAAAGATTTCGGTAAATTTTATTTTATTAAACGTACCGAAAATCAAACATTTATTTTGATGCGATGGTACAGGTTGTTGAATCAAATATTTTTGTGTTGTGTTAACTAATTTGAATAAAATCAAACTTAATCTTTACCGTTTTACTGTGGCCAAAAATGTCTTGAAACTCGTACTAAGGTAAAATATTAACAAAAAAATCGCAACTCGTACATAAATCTCAGAACATGCATGTATCTACATGGGGTTGATATACCTTACCTCTAAGCTTCCCCTTAGCACTATTTTTTGGAACAGCTTGTATATTTTTTAATTGAATACATTTTTATTTATTAATCTGATAGTTGCAATATTTTTTAATATCCATTACCGAAGTAAGCGGAACATTTTACAGTTTCAAGATACTGCCTGTCATACGGTTGTAATTTTTGCATTGCTTCAACTTTGTACTTAATTATTTTTAAATTTTTTCAGCAGGTTCAATGCGAAGAAGGAAATCAAATAATGTATATATAAATACGGGGTCTTGGCTGAACGTACTCCAAACTCATAGAGCGTGTAGAGCTTACCAATCTAAACAAAACATTTCAAGTGAGCAGATGGCGCAAACTAATGGTCACCGAGAAAAATAAGTTAAAAGTTTAATTTTTTTATTATTTGTCTTATTTTTTTTTTAACTTTTTGTTTAGTTCGGTAAGCTTTACACGCTCGATAAGTTTGAATTACGTTCAGCCGAACACGCCGTTTAACATGTTAACTAAAGTAACATGCGAAGTTTGTATTAAATGTATGTACAAAAATATTTATTCTTTTAATGTTTATATTGCCATTCACAAATTTAATAATTATAACTACCTGAGATCATTATTTGTTATTAAAAAAAAAAAAATACTAACACTATTCAGGCGACGAGCTGTATTCATAAAATATATTGTAAAAATATGTTTTCTTTTGTTATTTTTCAAAATGCATCCATTTATTCGCACGAAGCAAAAACGTATTGGTTGCTATGCTATATTATGGCTATATTATATTGGTATTGGCGCACTAAGAGCATAGAACCGCTAACGGGTCGAGGAAAAAGCGCATCGTACGAGCGTTGGGAGATTGTCTGTGCAGAAAAAACTCGTCATGCGGGGTTTTATTGTGAGAAGAAGGGCCCCGTAGGCATCGCAATGTAGAGTTATTAGTATAGTGTTGTAGAGTCTATCACAATGTGGTATAGACAATGTAGAGTTATTTGACGATGACGACCGCTTAGCCTAGTGGGCAGCGACCCTGCCTACGAAGCTGGAGGTCTCGAAGGAGGGTTCGAATCCCAGGTCGGGTCAGTATTTATATGATGAATATTAATACTGGCACTGGGTCTTGATTGTTATATGTATGTGGTGTCTTCGCTTGGTACCCAAAATACAAGCTAATGCTTAGTTTGGGACCTAGACGTTGTTGTGATCGTATGTGTTATTATTATTTGTATAGTCTTATTGAATAACGCTGGACGATTTTAACGAAAAAGTTTATTCCTCTCGCGTTAAGCGCTAACAGAATCGAATTCCGATATTTAAGCACAACTCACCCAAGCGCCCAAATTAAGTGCACGCATTTGCGAACGCTTAATTTCATAGATTAAATTAATTTGACAGCAACGTTTGGTTTTAATAGAGTCATAAATGTCACTTGACAGTATCTAAAATGTCAAACGCCATTTTGTGGGGATGAAGACTGGCGCGCAGGTACCTCGCGCACTGACTCGCCATGTTACACGCGCTAGCTAAAGTACTTTTACGTTTAATATATTATCAATCGAGATAAATAAAATAGAAAAACAAAAAGACATCAAAAAATCCCTCACAATGTATATAAAGTAATATATAAAGGTTTTTTCTAACTTGTCTCACGGTACCGCGAAAACAGATTGGTAAAAAAACTCAGGGAAAAAGAGGCTGGGCGTCTTCTAGGAAGCGTCCGGTTCGTGATTGAATCTTTCGTCGTGGTCACTTGGCCAAAAAATACACTCCGAGAGTCCAAGCGCCCAAGCGGTTCTTCTCTACAATGATGGACGATATGGACGTATTATCTAATTACTAGTTTAAATTACTTACCTAAGTCATCGTGAGGATTAATTTTCGGTTTTAGCGTAAGAGATGAAAAGATATTAAGTACTAGTTAAAAAAAAAATTAAGCCACGACAACGTTGTACGGAGTTGTATAAAGGTTACGGCAGTGATAACCTATTTTTCGGTAACAATATTTAAGAATGACATACAGTTCGTCAAAAAGAATTTATTAAGATTTATAACAACTTTTCATAGTCTTGTCGTGTTCGTTCTGGTGTGTCAGTACGTTACAGTTTTTTTTTTTATTTTTACATCTTTTATGATGAATTTTACAGGTAAACAGATTATGTAAAGTAAAATAAAAAATATGTCCCTTAGCTTGCTAGAATATGCGATTTTTTTTTCGCATACCTTAATGTGTGGCTGAAAAGGTATTTTAAAATTAAAAGAAACAGTCTTATGACATTTTTAAGGTCCCGTCGTGAACACGCGAATAGGGTACCCTTATGGGATCGCTTTGATGTCGGTACACCCGTCTGTCGGTCACAGGCAGACTGAGCAGATTCCGATAAAATCGGTCCGTAGACATACCATATATAAATTTGTGTAGTACTGACTTGTTAAAAAGTACAGTGCAAGTAGGTACTTCAAAATGTGAACCTAGAAAAAATTTAATATTTTTGAATAAACCGAGTATTGTGTTATTCTATACGTATTTATGAAGCGAATTGAAATATATTATGACAAGTCTATAGTCATTGTTTGCGACAGCAAAATTTTGTATAAAGATTGACAAAAAAATATAGTTTTGACGCCAAACTTTAACCCATTTACGAAGTATACATATAATAAAATTTAGAAAATTACAATATAAGTAGGTATATTATGTAGATATGAAATAAATGATTATTTTCCTGAAAAGCAAATTTGAGAAAACGCTAATTCCTAAAGGATCAGAATTTCACTGGACAACGGGCGGAAAGTTTGTATGATGGCGAAAAATGGCTATTCGTCTACAAATATTTGTGGAATAGAGATGGATAACAGCCTTGGAGTGGTATCATAAAAATCTTCTATCCGTCATAGTCGGACAAAATATACTAGGTTAACATTTTACCGTTTTTTTTTTTTTTGATTCGATGACAACCCGATTCGCGAGCTTTGAAAGTTCAAAAAAGTATGCAATGTAATTTTAACTGTAAATTTTCATTCAATCGTGGTGGATTTAAATATAAGCAAAATAAATCCTTATAATAGCAATCGGTAAATTGAGTAGTTTGAAAATATTTATACAACAAATTGTTATTTACGGTTAATTTTTTTCCGGTTGTGAAAAAAAGTCGGAAAGTTTTAACCGTTTGTGCTAGATATTTAATTCACTGTAATGTTCAATTAGGTATATACAGGTCTGATTACGTGCGCGATTTCTTTAGATATATAACAGGACCCTTTAATGGGTGTCCGACATAATCGCCGATACAATATAATGTTCGAGAAAAATTTGGGCGGTATAGCACCCCCGCTCATACCCGCTGACATCTATAATTTGTTACTGCGGCGCTATACACGACACTACGTTCGGATCAGCCATAAATTTTTGCTCGATCTGTACTGGACATGTCATGACTCATGAGCAATTTCATTACAATCCGATATCTAATCGATCTTCTGCGCTCGATATTTCGCTCTTCTATAAATACTTACTGAAACGCGTTATAAATAGTAACTCGTGTATAGCAAACATAACTGCACTGTTGCACCGTAATCATGCAACCGGTTCTCTATAAATAGATGTCCGACGTCGTCGGCAGTCTGGTACGTGGCGCGCGGCCACGGAAGCGGGCGTTTCCGAGCCCAGTCACCCGAAACGACTATACGAAAATTGACTTTATGCCTTATGTGCGTAAGGTACATAAGTGGTTGGCGAGTTGGAGAGTAAATCAATAGTTTACGCCACCTAGATGCATAGTGCATCGCGAAGTACGTTAACGTACTACGCTATTGTGTTGTAACTAGAGTTCTAGTTACGATCGATTTATATTTGTATGTATGTAGTATATGTGTGTGTGTGTCAGTAGCGTCGAGTACAGGAAACAGCTCTAGAGAACGAGGCGGTCGTATAAGCTTTCAATGGATTTCTATGAATTAAACCCGTAATGAAAGGTTACTTTTTAACCCCCGACGACGACGTGGAAAATGTGTAGTGATATGAGATTGAGGCCCATGCCTTTATGTATGTCTGCGTGTTTGACTGTTTATCTGTTCGTGGCATTCAAGTTCCTAAACGGATAGAATAATTTTGATGCGGTTTTTCTATTTGAAGACAGGTTTAACCGAGATGGTTTTTAACTCATATTTCTATCAGTATGTCTTTGTGTTTGTCAGTGGCATCGTAGCTCCCAAATAGATGCTCTAAAAATCTGTAAGCGAAATGAATGGAATCGAATGTCGCAAACGGTGAAAAAAATATTAGACCTTTTAATAACGAAGTGTTCGTTTTGATTGCAGGTACAGCTTCGTCGAAGAATCGACGCGTCTCGATCTACCGATTGCAGCAATGGTAAATATTTATATTTCAGTTCGGTATTTATAAAAATCTTCATTCATATTCATTCATACATAGATTTTTATGGATGAAGAAAATCCCCCATTTTCTTCCTCACAGGCATCGCTCAAAACGGGAACTAGATTGGAATAAAAACGTCGACTCGTTCCTATACCGTTCTCGTCTTCGTTCTTATTTTCTCGTTCCCGACTTTGAACTGTAATCCGCTGTTCTTTCGTACCGTGTACTATTAGTAATTTGTTTTCATACGAATATAGTAGTTTTAGATGTTATAATAATAATAATAATAATAATAACACACACAATCACAACAACGCCTAAGTCCCAAACTAAGCATTAGCTTGTATTTTAGGTACCAAGCGAAGACACCACATACATATAACAACCAAGACCCGGTGCCAGTATTAATATTCATCATATAAATACTGACCCGACCTGGGATTCGAACCCGGGACCTCCTTATGTCAAAAAACATAGATAAAAATATCGCCTAACTGTTCGGTTATAATACACGCAGACCGCACTGTTTGTACATAGTTAGTATGACATAGCGACAATATGTGGTCTGTTAAGTCACACACACCAGTATGCAAAAGTTGGACTGTCATTTTTGCTGACATTGTATTGCGAGGATCGATCCAGACATTATGTAATCAAAGCTATTTCAGTAGGAAGTTGGAAACGTTTATGATACATTGTTCGTGTGATAAATGTACGTATGTGTTTGTAAACAGAAATATACACTTGACATTATTTCATTCGTTACATAACATGATAACGGTAATCGCAATAAAACTTTATCTATATAAATTATCAGTGTTACTATCCTAACTCAGTTAACTTATCTATTGTTTTATTGGACTGTAAACTATTTTTATATGTACATATGTATATGGTATTGTATTTTATGTTTTACGTCTTTAATAAAATATATTACTAAGTTGATATCAAGGTAACGGATGCTCCAATTCGCTTGTCTGTTCTTTAGCTTGTAACTGGAAAATTGTGTAATCGATAGATTTTTAGGAAGCTTTTATCTAAATGCATGGTAAGGTTTGGCAGCTTTAAAAAGTAATAGGTAACGAGAGCCACTAGTTAGGATCTATGAATACGATATTTTTAGGGATCCGTGGCAATAAATTGAACCCTTATAATGTGAAATTAAGAACTTTTTAGGAGGCTTTCCATTCACTGAACTATGAGGCATTTTTTTTTGCGCATATTTTTGTATGAGGTATCGTTGGATAGATCTTTCAAATTTCAATAAAGTTTCTTTAGTGACTAGTTTCTAGTAGTGAATATTTCTTAAGATATGAACTCTTAAGGTAATTAACAATATGCCTTATCCTCTTTTTAACGGTGTAATTATAAAATCTGGAAAATCAAGGCAATAGCACTTAACAAACATTTTCAACAAAATCAAACAATTTCATTCTTTTGAATAATATACGTAATAGGTCAGATGACGTCAGCTAACGCGCGTATTGAATCGCTTTCGGTTATCTATTCGAGATAATGTTCAATAATTGAAGACATGAGTGGCCAAAGGTCGTAACTAACAAAATAGACATTTTGAGAAAACAGAGTTTAAAGTTTCTCTTAATATGAACCTTGTTGTGCATTTCCTACTTGTTCTTTAAAATTAATTAAAAATTATAAAAAAAAACGGCTCTTATAGTATTGGTAATAGATTAAGCGCATCATAAAACCTGTGTTACACCGAAAAAACAGGTTTTTGATTTTTTGCAGATATGACCTTTGGCCACTCATGTCTTCAATTAGTACTTACTTGTCATTGTTTTAAGATCGAGCTCAAACTTGAGTTTGATTGGTGATTGCTTGTAGTAGGTACATGCTACGGAACTCTAAATCGATGCGTGTCCAACATGCACTTGACCGGTTTTTATACTAACAAATCTTTAATTTATAGGTGGAGGATTTACAAGTTTCTTACTTTTTTTTTACTATGAAGTAACTACTAGGGACAACTGAATCACAATAACATACCTTACACTAGAACGCAGTTGGAAACACCCTTTCGAAGGATGATGCCCATCCTGAGCTAGGAAAAGTACTTGAGATAAGAACCATAAATGTCGATACTCTTTGTAAAGCAGAATTTTTTAACTACTTCATTATTTTTCTGAAAGTACGTGAATAATAGAAAATGACTATTGAAAATAATGTTCAAGTTGTCTTTTGAACGCATCTATAAGTTATTTATAATAGTTTATAATGAATACATCCATTTCCAATGTTTATTACTCAAATTGGGGTTACCATTTATGAGGATTTTCCATCGCACGTCATTCTGGTTCGAATACGAAAGGAAAGAAGGGTTTTTTTGGAAAGTAATTACTAAATATATTTAACTTACAATAGAATTTAAAAAAAAAAATTATATTACACAGATGTACTTTAAAAAATACCTTTTAATGATGAAACTATTGTTTTTGTTAGCAGACTTATAATTATAATCGAAAATTGATAAAGTAGTTAAACATCGTAATTTGAATGTTTTTTTTTAGTTTTACTAAAAACAATTTAAATTCTGAAAATAAATTTAATGGGGATTAAACATTTTCGATAATGACATAAATATTTTCATTGCTGTCATCGTTGACATTTGTGACTATCATTCACGGTCATTCAGGTCACATGACAGACAAGTTGTGACCGTAGTATAATTTTCATAAGTGTTAACATTTCTTCTTTTACCTTAGGCAACTATCTTGTGTCCTTGACAGTTTTGCCAGTGTCATGTTTTACTATATTACTTATTTGCATTCAAAAAGTTGTTTGTACGATTTACAAAGTTTTTTATTTTTAAAATGACGCCAGAAATCATTCTATGTGTGTTATTTTGAATAAAACCGAACTTCTAACTCGTTATTATCTCTTTATAATTTAATAGAGGAGTTGCATTTATTTAAGCTTTCATAGCTTCATCTTCGTCTAAATCATAAGGCTTCATGTACCTATGCGAATCAAACCACATGCACAAAATTCAAAGTACCCATAATTTTTTTTCCTAGACCATTTTTGTATGGGAGATGGGCGTCCTTATTTTAGCGGAATGTCGTAGAAACTAAGAAATGCAATATAAAGGCCTTAAAAATCATCCAGTAATAATAAAATGACGGTTACTGATACAAACGAGACTATGGCGAAATAAACGATATTGGATATATAGTTTAGTTTAATGAATTTTTACTGAATGCCACTATCAGTAAGTCATTCGGATGGATAGTAACAGATAAAACTATTATCAAAGGCCACCGAACACGAGGCCATGTCTGAAAGTGTTGTCTAACGAATTTGAAGGTGAATGGATATTCCTTCTGTATTTTTATTATTTGACGGCTATGGAGTAGCTTGTAATGTCGACGTTTCTCACAGACTGATCTGGTAAAAAAAAAACAAACTGATTCATACAGAAAATACACATTAATGTAATATAACGATTATAGTACAAGTATTAAATTATTGTAGAATTTTCACGAGCTTTTTCATTGTGAAACCGATTAAAAAATTGGTCAAGTGCGACTTGTACTCGCGTTTTGAGGGTTTCGTACTCACCGTTTTTTTAATAGGATTTTCGGATTATATTCCTTTTGCTATAAGACCTCCCTTCCTGTCAGAGCTTAAGATTCTGGGTCAACGGAAAGTATACCATATAGGTCTTGATGCTCAGTCAATTGGACAGTAGGTATTTGACAGGCCGTACCTTGAGCGTTACTTGAAATTAATAACTTGGAAAACAGGCCGTAGGCTCTTCAGTATTTGACATGAATTTCAACATACATCAAGCTCTTTCCCGAGAAAAAGAGTGTTGTGGCAAGACAGATGGAAAGCAAAGTAATTTTTATAATGTACCGGACCCTAAAAAGCGTTATTTTCAATAAAACATTCAATGAATATAAAACGCTAGACATAATAACATTGTAGCATTATGAACACAAGGTATAAGATGATAACGTCTAACTTGTTTCGTAATATAACAGTATGTTACGGAAATTAATTAAAAAAGTCACTCGTGGCTGCCATTCGAGTTATAATTGAAACGATTACGAGGTGTGAAACATAAATATCATTAAAAAATAAACTAAAGCTCGCCTCCGGGCAAATATGCACCGAGCGTTAATTAATTGTGGCCAAGAACCCACAATTACTGTTCCGCGATACGGTCTATGACCATAAGTGGGAAATGCGTGCGCGTGGAAAATGACGATTTTTCTATTTCATACAGCGCTAGTATTTGTATACTCCAAATTAGATAATATAGTTTGCTAGGTATCGCTAGGAAACGATTTCAATTATTTTTACCTTTTGATTTATTTGGGGAAAAAGAAATTGTATACAATTTTTCTTCTTCTTTTGTTTAAAATAACTCTCAGTCAAAACAATTGTATTAAAAGATTTTTTTTTTTGAGTTAACATAATTCAGCGTTTACTAACCGTATTATATCTCTATGTACATAAAAATGAATTGACGTTTGGAAGGTTCAAAAGGTGAGAAAATTTCTTTCTTTCTTTTTTCTATTTTCTCCATATAAGTACAAACTGACTAGAATCCCTCTATTGCGTTTACCGTCTAACCACTCGTACTCTAGCTAGCTGGTGCAAGATGGCGAATTTCAGTCCGCGCGAGGCCCCCGCACGCCAATTTTCACCCCCGCGAAATTGCGTTTGACGTTTTCGATACTGTGACGTTTATAACTCTATTAAAGTCAAACGCTGCTGTCAATTTTTTTTTACTCAATGACTTTCGCTTATTATATATCGCGTTAAACAACGGCGAAATGGAACTGTTTTACTTGTTTGACATAACAGTTTGATTTTGACATTACGTTTCTGTTTCTATAACTTACACGACACTAAGCTAATATTATCATTATTATCTATAGAATATAAAGATCAAAATGTTTAGTAAACATTACATATTTAGGGTAAGCCCATTCGCCATATAAAAAAGGCACCTTTTCTCAGTAATAATTATGATAATATAATAACATCTACATTAATAAAATTCTATCTAAAAAAGCTATGCAATCGTTTCTCTCAACGATCTTGCCCGAATCGTTTTATATGGTTAAATTTGTATACGAAACCTAGGCATTTTCCTACACAAATGGATCTAAATAGGTATGCTTAATATAAAATCGTCAATACATTTTCGCGCTAATTTTCATTTTATGTTACCGTATGATATTTGCTGTAGAACAGCCTATAACTTTATGTATCTGTTATTTTAGATATTTGTCGTTTGTATTTTGAGAAAGATTTATCAAACATTTATTTACGTATAGGATGTATCTATGGTTTGCCCTTTGAATGTCTCTTGTTTGAATTTTCTTGTATAATTTTCAGTCTATTATACAGTATGTTTGCACCGACACACGTGAGACGAATGTTTACACAGCCGTTTTGGAAATTCGTCCGTTCCATATCACCCTATGTATACTTTATATCAGTTTCTTTTTAATTTCAAAGAATAAATACTAAAATAAATGCGACTAACAATTCAGTTAAAGTTGTGAATTATTAAAATTATAAATTATTTTTATCTCTATACATCTTTACTAGCTTTACGGAACTATGAAAAATAATCTTATATATAAAAATTAAATGAAGCGTTGTTACATGTCTCCCTAAAACTCAAAAACGGCTGGACCGGTTTGGCTAATTTTGGTTTTGAAATATTTCTGGAAATCCAAGGAAGGTTTAAAAGGTGAGAAAATGTGAAAAAATTGCATGGAAAAACAACAATATAGTAAAAACAACAATTTTATTTCCCCATACAAACTGTTTGTACCTGTCAAACAGTGTGCATTCAAAAATCAATTTCTTTACTCTTTATTATTTATTATTCATTACAAAAAATCCTATTTTAAAATGTATAAACGCAATTGACAAATATTTCACAATGTTATTTTCCGTCTTTCCTTTGTTTACTGCCGTGTAACGTCTCTCCCTTATACATACCTAAATTTTAGCGAGAACCGGGCCTTAAGCGTTTTTTTAGATGTGTACCTATGTGTGAAACAATTTTTCTTGTGTCGTGCCTAACGAACGAATCTCAATTATTAGCAAATGTCGATCACTATCTCGCTCATCGTGTGGGTAGTCCACGTTTTGCATATTCAAACAGTCATTAACCTAGATAGAATATTTTTGGCTTTAGTCTGTGGCACTATGGGATTAGGAAATTGGGCGAATCGACTCGGGATTATCGCGCGTGGGCCGAATTGGGGACGGTGACGAAATCAGTGATTGATAACGCGAGGCTATTCTGATAACAGCTTATACGAATGCCTCCATTATGTTAAGTTGCTACATGTATATTATATTAAATTCGTAAGCCATAAGCCATACTAGTTTTATGAAACACAGTGGATCATAAGATGTTCTACTTCTTCAGAGGGCAGGGGAAGAGCGTCTCTCAATTTCTTGTGTATTCTTCTGAGAGGAACCAGCACTTCTTTGAATACGCCTTTGTGGGGTCGTTCTACCACAAGGCAATGAAGATTATGTTACATAACAACGAAATAAATAAATTTTATTTTAATTTATTTGAGATGCTAAATAAACTTAAGGCAAAATTAAACTCTTTTAAAAAGACAGTTTAAAACCTCTTGTATATTTTTTATGATATCAATAAAAATTTAAGTTCATTTGCTGCATTCTTGTTACGAATTAAATATGCAGGTTTCGCGGTGTTAACCCAAAAGTGCCAATTATGGGGATCGCACGTTGTCCATTTGACACTGCAATACTAAACGTATTGTTAAGTTTGGTAGAATAAATTAATTTCGAAAGTAATTGGCATGTTTTGTGTAAATAATGGATGGTTTTTTATCGCTTTTAATGTCATGATCTTTGATGAAAATAATGATATACGTGTTTTTATATCACTATTAGCGAAATAGCAAAAAACGAATTGTCGTAATTTCGTCTTCTCCGTCTGTCTGTCACAGCTATTTCACTTGAAGACTATTAGCACTATGTATTTGAAATTTTGAAGGTACGTGTAATTTATGAACCGCTATATAGGGGTAGTAAAAACACAAAAAAAAATTCTGTTGGGGTAGGTCGCCCTACATATAACTGAGGTACGAAAAAAATTCCAGTACACATTACGGTAGGGATACCTACAGATAGGTATGTCTTTGAAAATTATCTCGAGTTTACTAGATGACGTTGTTGATATATGCTCTCTCGAAGTCTTATAATGTGTATTTTTTTTTAATTTATTTTTTCTTTATTTTTTCACCTATGGGTGAAAATTTCTGAAAAAAAAAATTAAATTAGTACAAGTTAAAATACAGTCAACGACAATAATTGGTTTCAATGAAATATATTGAGTAGTTTTTGAGATATTAGCTTTTAAACTTATTATTTGAATTTTAATCGTGAAAGTTCACCGTGACTACAGAACCCTTCACTGTCCGTAGTTAGACACGCACATAGCCGATTTTATATTTAAATATGGAGAGATAACGCTACAAAGTTATTGTATTGCCGTCAATATACGTGGACATTTGCGTTGGTCGGCGCCCGCCGGAGCGATGCCCTTTCCCTTTACACCTACAGTCGCCCTTTCTCCTGCAATTATTTATGTTTGAGTCAGTAACCACGCTGTATCAATAATTCACTAGAGATTTTTTTTTTAAATATAGTCTAGTCCTTAAGTAATACCTAAAAGTAAAGTGGAAAGTGAGGTAATGATTTCCTTGTATATATCATATAAATTGATCGTAATCAGTTACAAACTCAATTTTTTATTTATATAAGGTTATAGGTGCAGTACAGATAGTGTATCTACCTACCTACATTAAATGTGATAATGCTCGGGTTGTTGCTAAGCGCTCCTTTTCTTTCGACTGTTACTACCAATTTGTGCTGTTAGCATACTTACAAGGATTTTTTTGTGATTCACCTTAGAAATCCGTGCGCCTATTTTTTTTAGTAAATTCATTCAACATAACGTTTTCCATTGGAAGAGACAAAACTCCATGTCATTACTTACTTTTTCTTTTTTTAAGTGCTAATTTCGTAGACGATGGTTCGATATGAGACGTTCACGATTTTAAGGAATTTACTACACTATCTATATACACTATCTATCTATCTATAAGCTTCGATTCTTTAGGTACGTTTTGCGTTTAGTTCTTGTTACTCTCATCTATACTATTACTATAAAGAGAAAAGATTTGATTTTTGTTTGTTACGTATAAACTCAAAAACTACTCAACTGATATTAAAAATTCTTTCACCTATAGAAAACTACATTATCAGCGAGTAACTCAACAAAAACAGTTTGCTCTGAGCGTCCGACCCGCGCGGACGTCTCACATTGCGCCCGAAATCGTTCGCGAGTTCTCGTGCAGTGCTTCATAAAAAAGCTTTTTTCAAAGCTACTTCAATTCAATTCATACGTTTTGCAAACCCACGATATTATTACTGTGGTCGAATCGGGGGAAACGTATAACGGTGCCAACAAGCCGATTCGGAGCGGTGACCGGTCCGCTCGCCTTTCCCTAACGGGAACGGCAAGTTAACCGACGGGCCAGGTACCACCGACCTTGGGGGCTACCCTCGTCGACGCCTGGTGTCGCCCGCCCACCTCTCCTCTCCTTTCACCTATTCTTCGGCCGTAGTTTGGCCGCCAATTGAGTATCTCTTGGCGGTCTCTCGGTCGAGGCAGCTAGGGCCTTAGGTACGCACCCCCTGGTTTTGCTCACGCGAAACTAGGGGACGCACCGTAGGTGTAGGGGTAGGTACCCACCTCACACACCACTCACATTAAACACACATTCATCACACACCCACTTAAAAAAATATGTCAGCCACGAACACCCCCCCCGCCCCTCAGGCAAAATCACTAGAAGAGTTTATGGCTCTTATTATATCTTTAGCGGCCGCTCATGGCCTCACCATTCCGGCCAACATCAACTTGGCCAAAATCTTTATCGCTCCGGAAAATTCCGAGAGCACGCCCGCCCCTACCCCGCGCGCTAGTACAACCGCCGTCATCCCCGACTCGCCGGCCTCTCCGGCAACGAGTGTGAGCGAGACGGAGAGTGACGCCACGCCCTCTCGCTCGCACTCGTGCATGTCTGACACTATGTCAGATAACGGCTCCATCACGGGCAGTAAGCGCCCCCGCCCCGCCTCGGGCACCGAATCTGACAGTACCGACTCCGATTCAACAATTGTTGAATCCGCTTCCCCTGACCCCGCTAACGACGGCTTTGAATTAGTCAAAGCCGGCCGCAAAAAGAAGCGAGCGTGCGACCGTCGCCAACTCGCTACCTCCGCCGAGTCGATGGTAGTCGACCCTCCCCCTCCCCCCGCGGCCGCCGCACACCAAGCCGCCGCCCGCGCCCCTCTCGCTCCCGCGCCTTCAGCGCTCACTCGTGACGCCGTAGCGGCGCACAATAAAATAACGGCTCATAAACCAACCCCCCCGCCCGCTGGGAAATCACCCCCGCCCGTCGTCCTTCGGGACAAAACTAAATGGACGGTGGTCGCAGCCGTGTGCGGCCAACGCCACATAACTTATAATAAAGCTGTGAATACCTCCGAAGGTATTCGCATCTCAGTTACCGACACAGACTCTTTTCGCGCTCTCACGCGCTATTTAACGGATGCTAAAATCCAATTTCATACTTTCGCGCTCGCTGAAGAGCGCAAATTAAAGGTCATCCTTCGCGGAATCCCCGACGAAGTAGACGACCAAATTATAATCGAGGACCTCCAGGCCCAAAATTACCCCGTTAGATCGGTACACCGTCTACATAGGCGCGACGGTTCATCGCTAGGCCTCGTCCTAGCCATATTAGAAAAGAATGAGCTCGGCAAGCTCATTCTTCAAAATAACAACATTAAAATAGCCGGTCTTTCTGGCATTCGTTCGGAAATCCCGCGACGCCGCGCCGGCCCTGGCCAATGCCATAGGTGTCAGCTTTACGGCCACGCTTCCATTAACTGCAACGCGAATCCGCGTTGCGTTAAATGTCTCACGCCCCACTTCACCTCGGAGTGCCCGCGTGACAAGGCAAAGGACGGACCACCAGCGTGCGTCCTCTGCCAACAAACCGGCCACACGGCCAATTATAGAGGCTGCCCTAAGGCGCCTAAACTCACTCCACCGCCAGTGCGTCCCGCACAAAGGCAATGGGCCCCGGCGGTCCACAACACGACACACTTCCCGGCGCTCATTCAACGGCGCCCGCATTTTAACGGCCCTCTCGCTCCCACGACCGCTCGCCCCGCCGCGCCCGCCACGGCTTGGGGACCGCGTCCCATCGCAAAGGCGGCTGCACCGGCCGCTCGTAATACCGGGCCCGTGCCCAATAAACCTCTTAAAGATGCGAGCTCATTCCTCGCAAATTTAAGATTAATAAAAGCGGCCATAGCCGAGGTCTCCGAAGACGAGGTCGCCGCCTTGGCCTCGGAGATCTCAAATAGTAAATGCACTAAGGACAGAATGGCTGCCCTTAGTCGTTACCCCAAAGTGATCGAATCACTCTATTAAATTCATTTTAATTATAAATTTTAAATTTTTAAATTTCTAAATTTTACATTTTTAATTTTTATTTTCAATACTAAATTGTAATGAGTGCACCCGCGTGCACACTGGGCGCTCGCGCTGGGCGACATAAACCGAGTTCGGTCTCGATTATGTCGTTCAACGCGCGTGGCCTTAACACAAATTTTATAGAGTTAGGTGAATGTGCGTCTGAGTACAGCGTAGATATTATATTAGTCCAGGAAACCTTTTTATCAAACAAAAGGCCCAGGGCCTGCAAAATTAAAAATTATAATTTACTCAGAACGGACCGCGAACGCGGAAGGGGCGGGGGTACCGCGGTGTATTTTAAACGCACGCTGTACTGTTGCCCTATCGACGCGCCCTCTCTTATTAACGTAGAGGCGACAGTGTGCAGATTGGCTATGACCGGTCACGGGACCCTTATCATAGCCTCTGTGTACCTGCCGCCGACTAGTGAGTTGCTCCGGAGCGACATAGAAGCTCTTCTCGCCCTTGGAGATTCCGTTCTCTTATTCGGCGATCTTAATAGTAAACACACAGATTGGAACTGTGTGGCCACCAATATGAACGGCCGCAGGCTATCGGTCCTAGCCGAGGCCCTCAATTTAGACATAATCGCGCCACTTACACCGACGCGATTTCCCGATAATAATACTCATCATCCAGAAATTCTGGATTTCGCAGTTCTTAAAAACGTGGCGCTGAAACTGAGTTCTATCGAGACGCTTCACGCCCTGAGCTCAGATCACCGGCCCGTTCTCATGAAATTGGGTTCACCGGAAAATCCGCCGGAGGACCCCAAATTCATCACCGACTGGGATAAAGTCCAAGCCGCGCTCCAAAAAATCGATACCCCCGATCTTAATAAAATCCCATCGGAAATTAATTCCAATAATGATATAGATTTAGCTATAGGGGCTCTTACTGAGCACGTTCAAAAAGTGATCGCGGACTGCTCGCGGAAGGCGCCGGCGGCTAAACCCCGCCTGAACCTGCCGCCTGACGTGCGCGAACTCATAAGAGTCAAAAACGTTGCTCTGCGCCGCGCGAGCGCATATCCCACGCCCGAATATAGGTCACGAGCGCGCGCCCTCCAACGCCGTGTGAGAGCGCGCATAAGTGAGTTACGTAACGAACAGTGGAACGACCTTATGGAAGGCATTAAGCCAACCCATAAGGCCTACTGGAGTGTCGCCAAAGCGCTCCGTTTAGACGGACACGCCGCGTCCCCCCCACTTAAGAAACCAGATAGCTCCCTCGCGTTCGACGATAACGAAAAAGCTGACTGTCTTGCAGATAGTCTTGACGCCCAATGCTCAATAAGCACACTTCCGTGCGACCCCTCTCACGTAGCCTACGTCGAAAACGACGTACGCAATCACGCGGCCCGTCCGCCCTCAGCGGACCTTCCCCCAGTCACTTGTGAGGAAATTAGTAAACATATTAAGGAGCTTAAAAACAAAAAAGCTCCGGGTCTCGATGGCATCAATAACAAAGCACTCAAATGCTTTTCTTTTCCATTAGTCGCCCTTCTGGCAACCATTTTCAACACTTGTTTCAAAAACTGCTACTTTCCACCGATCTGGAAGGAAGCCGTCGTAATCGGCATTCCTAAACCAGGCAAACCTCGAGATCTTCCCACTAGTTACAGACCCATAAGCCTCCTCAAGGTTATGGGCAAACTCTATGAAAAAGTTTTAAAGACTCGTCTCTGCGATCACTTATTTGGAAAGGGACTAATTATAGACGAGCAATTTGGCTTTCGTCCCCGACACTCTTGCCCTCAACAAGCTCTCCGCTTAGTTGAATACATATCTTCCGGTTTCAAACGGAAAGATAAAACCGTAGCAGTATTTTTCGACGTAGCCAAAGCTTTTGACAAAGTTTGGCATGCAGGCTTAATATACAAGCTGCATACACTAGAAGTCCCAGATAGATTAGTTTTTATAATCCAAGACTATCTCACCGACCGACAATTCGTCTATAAACACGAGAAATCACTCTCAACGCGGAAAACGTTAAAAGCTGGAGTCCCGCAAGGCTCCACTCTCAGCCCGATACTGTACTCAGCGTATACCAACGATATTCCGTTGCCGCGCAACGGAGTCCAATTAGCACTGTTCGCCGACGACACAGTGCTCTATTTTCGCGCGCGCGTTAATAGCCACATCGCTCCTCGACTTCAGTCCTCTATAGACGAACTCACGCAGTGGTTTCGCCTATGGAGGATTGAAATAAATCCGGACAAGTCCGCGGCCATCTGTTTTCGCCATTCCAAAGCGAAAGACCCCTCACTCCTCCCAAATAACATAGATTCACTTAAAATGTCCGGTGTCAACATTCCGTGGCAACATAGTTATAAATACTTAGGTATTACGCTTGACAAGCATCTGCACTTTCGCGATCATGTCAAACGCGTTAGCAAACTTGCCAAATTTTATATGGCCCGCCTGTCCTGTATGATAGGTAGCCGTAGTAAGATGTCGATGCGCAACAAGCGCACACTCTATGTGATGGCTATCAGACCGGTCATGACTTATGCATGCCCGGTCTTTGCTTACGCCAAAGAATCGATACTTAAACCGCTACAGGTCATACAGAACAGATTCTGTAGAAGAGCAGTAAATTCTCCTTGGTACGTTCGAAATAGCATGCTTCACAGCGATTTCGACTTACCAACTCTTTCCAAATACATGAAGGACGCGTCAGAGCGCTTCTTCGCCGCCGCGGTCGCGCACCCCAATCCGCTACTTTCGGCAGCGGCCTCTTACGAGCCCCCGCCCGCCACCCACTTTCTCAGACGTCCACGGAATGCACTAACAGATCCTCCTGACGATCTCACCACCGAGGTTGAGAGTCTCAGGAATGCAGGCAGATCAGACCTTCAGTCTGACATAGGTGAACAGTACCTAGCACCCGATATTACCTAGTTAACGTAGCAAATCTGTTCGAATGGCATCTGAGCCTTATTTGTTCACAGTCGGGCCGTCCAGCTCGAACTGCCCTCCATTGCCGAATTTTTAATTCTTAATTTTAATGTTAATCATAAGCCTACGAGACGGCACCCTTAAGGCGCCGCCCGCCAATAGGCACTAACGCACCGAAGCATCCTCAATGCGTCCGGTCGTCGTTCATGTCAAATCCTATACGCTCTCCGGAGTATAGGTTGAGGAGTCGTTTAGCCGGTCGGGCTGCACCTTCTGTGTAGAAATCCCAACCCGGCACTATCTGCGCGGTAGGTCGGGCGCGCAGATGTCTGTAAGCAGATTCGGCCCTCACTAAACAAAAAAAAAAAAAAAAAAAAAAAGCGAGTAACGGGCTTTCCGCCCGCGGCTCTGCTCGCGTGGACTACACAATTGTACGGGGACCGCTATAATTTATTGCATAAATTTAGTTTATAAGCTGATGAGGAACATAGGTTACTTTTTACTACGGGAAAAGGGGTCCGGTACAACTGTGTAGTTCACATGAGCGGAGCCGCGGGCGGAAAGCTAGTAAATTTAAATTAGACAATAAGCTCGATTTTGTTTTTCCAATTTTAAATTTTACAATACACATGTATAATTATAGTTACTTCACAACGAAAACGAAAGAAGCTTAACCTTTTGAACGTCAATTTCCTTTTTACGAAAGCGCCAGCGTAACGGTGATTGAAGCTTACGAAACAAATGGCTTGATTAAGCGTTAAAATTATTTTCATCATACATAGGTACGTTTAATCAAATAAACATACAGATTTCATTGTTTGCAGATTTTATTTATATAAACTACCAGGACTACTATATTCGTCTCTGGCACTGAAAAGGTTAACAAACACCTTGTGCCGTCTGTCTCTATGTCCCTAGCCTAGTATGTGAGGCCGGAGGAACGTCTCGCCATCGCTGTTCAAATACGTATTAAATGGACCATCTGTTTCCATTCGAATAATGTGTATATGGTGTTGCGTCAATCTGGCCTCCCTAACGACCGCCCATTGTTGGTTTCTAGGTTTTTGGACCTTGTTTGATGAGGTGTATTTCGTTTTGTACCACTCTCCATCGGTTGCTAAAATTATTGACAGGAATAAAGAATATTATTTTACTAGGTACGAGAATGTGGTATTCTTGTCTTTTTTTATACTCAAAATAACACTCTACGTGAACGATTTTTTCTTAAATCTAAATCTATACTTTATACAATCAAGCCGAAGACTGTATTTGTTATTTTGTTTGAACGCGCTAATCTCTGAAACTGCCGATCGCATTTGAAAAATTCTTTTTGCATTTCATTGCCTAATTCTTAAGATAAGTGTACGTATAGGCTATAATTTATATAAGTTTTTTTTTTATAATTATATATACAATTTCTCGTAAAGTCATTTGCACTCAGTAAAGATAAATCGCAGGGACAAACTTTCAAAAATGTTGGAATAGATTTAAGAGACTACTGTTTTCCGCGCGAAATATTTTTATGTTGGTTTATCTATATTTATATGTAATACCACATGACTAAAAATATTGTCTACGATGAAGTAGGTACCCTAAAGTATTTGTAAATAATCAGATTTATTTTAAAATGGCAGAAGAAACCGCTCGGCACAGTTGTAAATTATGAAGTCGACAGTGATACCATAGATACATATTTACCGCTTTCGGCACCACCACTGAGTTTAAATTTAAAAAAAATTTAAGTATCAATAAAGTTGTTGTTTATTTACAAAGCACTACAAATTGTCAGCCGTACTTTACTGTGCATTGTGTTCTTTGTTAATAAACAATTCGACTGAAACTCGCCATCTTCCACGAGCTAGCTAGAGTATGAGTGGTTAGACGGTAAACGCAGAAGAAGGCTTCTAGTCAGTTCGTACTTTTATGAATACTACATAATATTCTAATAGAGTAAAATAAAATAGCGGAAATCAAAAAGTATACTTTCGCATTTTCTTTTTGAAAATTGTTTGGAACGAAAAATTGGTCAATACCAAATCACCTACTAGTGCTCGTTGCGTGGGTCTTTTGCTTTATTGATTATTGTTGCCTAACAAATTTAATCTACGAAGTCCAAGTTGACTTCTAAGTTATAGATCGCAGGTTATTGTGTCATCAATGCTCAAATTAAAATGAAGGGTTTGCATTATCGTTACACTCGTTCAAGCGTGTCCAAAATATTCGTCGAAAGTCTGCCCTTGGACCCAAATCCCGTAGTGTGGGATACCTGTCAATTGTAAGTTCCAACAGTATACTGTAGGAATTTGTTGATATTGTTGACAGGTATCCCACACAACTTACAATTGACTGTTGAGTCAAACTTGGTCAAGATTAGGCAAAGATACCTAATCGGGTCTAATATCTAATGTGTAGGTAGCTACTTGGCTCTAACTGAATGTGTTGGCCTGCCTTAAAATTGAATAAATATGAAGCGTTGCCAGACAAGCCAGGCGTAATGTCATTCACCAGACGGGAATGTCGTTTTTGTGGTCGCGCTATACAAATTTCATCGCCGGGCGGCGGCGCGACGTCCGCAAAATTAATATTTTAAAACCCGCTTTTATTGTATGTCACGTATTGACGAGTCATTCCATCGACATCAATTCCCGGGAGCTTTTAAAACACTTTAACCGCTTGTGCCCCCGAACGCATTCATAGATCATAATTCGGCGACGACGATGATGACATTGTTCGAGTGCCTTTATAGTTGCACCATTGACTGTAATAACCATCGCCGAGTCATCGTCCGGAGTGATTTATTTATACTAGAGGATGAACGTGACGCATGACGCGATGGCGCCCCGGCAGTTGGCTCGTGACTGGCGCTTCTCCGTTTGCGGCTCGAAGCAGCATCTCAATTTATAGATATTCTGTATTTGATATGACTGACCGATTGGTCAAGTGGTTAGACACTAACTGCGGAGCCAAAGGTCGCGGGATTGATTCCCGTCTGGGACAAATATATTTGTGTGCCAGATTAGGTTTATTTGTTCCGTGTCTAGGTGTAAAATTAAATTATATATATTCTGTATCAGTTGTCTAGTACCCATAATACAAGTTGTGCTTAGTTTGGGACTAGATAGCGCTGTGTGGGATGTCCCAGGTATTATTATTATTTATGTATTGCATGGCACAGGAATCGTCATCGATCAATAAAGCGACGTGATTTCTATACGGAGATAGTTGAAGGAACGGAGAGTAACAGGCTATTTACCTTTGATTATATAATGTCTTGATAGAGAGTCGACGGCAAAAAACGTGGATAGAAACATCACCTTACCGTTTGGTTATAATTTACGCACACAAAGACGGTTTGTACATAATCAGTATGGCGTAACGAAAGTATGTGGTCTGTTGAGTCACACACACACAAGTATGTAAAAGTTGGCCTGTAATTTTTGTTGACATTGTATTTCCAGGGTCCATCCAGAAATTATATAATCAAAGGTTATTAGGGGAGACTGGGGCTGGTTGTAACATTTTTTTTTTAAAGTATCGCAATTTTTTGTTTTTTGGATAGTTTTACCGCAATGTAGCTTTGTTTGATTAAGTAACTATTAGGGTTTTTAACACAATAACAATTTTAGGTATCAGAATATTACAAATGACATAAATGAATGAAGGCTGGGAAAAAAAGGAGTGTAACTTATAGCCCCGCGCAGAAGGCTGGTTGTTACAACGAAAACCAAACGTAATATAAAACTTTTTATTAAAGATAATCACAGTTTCTTATCTTAATTTTAATAAAAATCAATTGTTATGACTACACTGTCAAACTACTATGTCTATAAAGCAATTTATTGCCTTATTAACACAAAAACACATTAACTTCTAGCTTTGATCAAAATTATAATCTTATGTTTTAGCCTTTTGGCTTATAAAAATCACAGTTAAGTAACTTATAACCTTAATGAAAATTATGAATTTCTCTAACTGCAAAAACTTTGTATCAATCAACCAAACATTTATGTCGTCTTGTCGTGATAGCCCAAAGCGATACGAACCTGTCTCAAATTTATAAGGCCATAGATAGGGCCATGGTTCGAATCCGGGCGTCTACCAATGAGTTTTTCTGACTTAAGTACATAACTATCACTGACTCCGTGCCTCAGAGAGCACGTTAAGCAGTCAGTCCCGGGTGCTGTCAATAGATGGCGGTCGTTACAATACCCAACCCACAGTAGAGCAGCGTGGTGGATTTAAGCTCCAAGCCCCTCCCCACCCTGGGGGTGGTCTAAGCCTCTGCAGTGGGGTAAAAATGGGCTGATGAAGTGAAGAAACATTTATGACATGAACAACAAATATGTAAAACCTTTCTTTAAAAAACAATTAGATCCTAGAAGCTAAAAACAGTTCAGCTACTATAGTCTGAACAATCTGTATTGGAATTTTAGACATACATATGTTTGGATGTAGGATAAAACGTTTCCTTTAGCACATCTTACGTGTGACCATTTTTGACAAACAACACACTGTACCCATTCCTCACCAGCTCGACTCTGACCAAATGGTCAGGCAAAAATAATCATCTTCTACATTTTCTTCATCAGACTCAGAATCATGTAAAATCTTCCTCTTCACAGAAATTTTCCCAGTTTCTTTATTCGTTTTTCTCCCCTTATTTTCTATTGTATTTTTTTGCTTATTAATCTTTCTTGCCTTTTTTCTTAGATTTTTTTAGTTTTATCCTCCTCTAAAATAGCTACTGCTTTTTCGTAAATATCTTTAGATATTTTTCCACGCTTCGTTTTTTTTTAATACGTCCTCATCCTACAAAAAAAACTATGTAACTCACAACATCAGTTGGTCAGCCGCAATAGGGATAGGTAGTGACAAATCACAACCTGCCCCAAGCAAATGTCACTTTTAACCCCAACGCCAAAACTTACCTTTCAAGCTTATGTAGTTTTGTTGTTTTAAAATATTGTAGTTTTAAAACACAAATAAATGGAACTGTGTAAACATAATTTCTATGCAAAAAAAAAGTTTAGGGCACAAATATCACAACACACACATATCTGCTTTTAAGAAAAAGAGGTTGTAGCCCAATATTACGAAAAAACGAAAATTTTACTAACCTGCAGTTTTGATAGTAGCATGCACGGACTCCTCTCACAAAAGCGCTGGCGTCCCTGGCTCGCGTAGTATGCTAGCTGGTGGTGGCGTGATATTTGTCTCTTTCTAACATCAATATAGCGTTCTCTGTTTAGTCACCATCGCCGCTGTAACTACCTACCTCTGTCACAACCAACCCCAGTCTCCCCTACTGATCCTGGTCGAAGATTCCCATGAGATATAAAGTTAATTAAGATTCGAAATCAATGAAGAGCAAAGTTTTGAATTGTCGAATGGAGCAGACGGTTGATTCACGTTTCATTTGCATGTTTGCGACCGTCGTCTCAAGTACGACTGATGATGAGTGCGAAAAGGAAGTAGCGATAAGTTCTGGTCCCACTCGTGATCGGTCACGTTTTATTCGACGGTCGCTAGTGTGCGAACTTAGAGTTATTAAGATGACGCATCTCATACTTCGAAACGATCGAAAATTAGAGCAATATTTACTCAGAGATTAGACATACCATATTCTATTATCATTGTTTTACACATTTCGTTAAGTTACACATGATACGTGAATTCAGAATAATTATTTGTTTTTGTTTTTTTCAGTACGATTTTCACGTGTGCGTCACACTAAATTATATTTCACAGTGTTAAGGTCAAACCATCAAGTGGTGTATATTCGGTCTTTTGCGTATATTTTTTTGCTGACATTTTTATGGTCACAACGCGGCATCTTTATGTACATCTATGTTTGCGAAAAAACGTGAATCAACCACCAATGGTGAAAGTAGAACTCTAAAAAAAAGAAACGGCACGGAAAATATAGTTCTAGAGTTTCTGAATAAAATCGACGCATCTGATTTCACACAAAAGCGAAGAGCTTCGTTATTGAAAATAAGTAAATGACGTTAATAAAATATCAAAGCTTTCGTAATGTTATTCAAATGTAATAATTTAAGATACGAATAAAAATGTCAATAAAATGTCGAGGTTTATTTATTGAAATTCATTTTCTTTTCATTCAGTTTTCATTTACGAATTTGTCATGATTAAAAAAAAAATTCAGTGTAATACTTGATGTTACCATTATAAATGCATTGGCACATGGATATGGGCGCGGCGGCATCACTATAGTTGCTCATGATCCGATAATGGTTCATACCTATGGTGGCAATAGATCTATACGTAGTGATGTATATAAGTATACCTCTTTGTAACGTAAATTCTAATTTAGTCGTCAAGTACAAAAAAAAAAAGAGGTGGGCAGTCTTGTATTATTATATTATTACTTTGAATAATATCAATATAATATCGGCGTTTAATTACTTATAACAAAACAAAAAGAGTGCATTTACAATGTTTACCCAAATATGATACTTACAACGTGTAAACGACGACCGCTTAGCCTAGTAGGTAGCGACCCTGCCTACGAAGCTGGAGGTCCCGGGTCCAAATCCCAGGTCGGGTCAGTATTTATATGATGAATATTGATACTGGTACCGGGTCATGGTTGTTATATGTATGTGGTGTCATCGCTTGGTACCCAAAATACAAGCTAATACTTAGTTTGGGGCCTAGACGTTTTTGTGATATATACGTTATTATTATTATAATAAATCGTGTAATTTTATTTAAATAAAATTTAAAGAGAAATTTAATTTTCTAACATAATTTAAAAACATCATTTTAAAAATCAGTGTGTATTCGTTGAAAACGATAATGTACTAAACTCAAAAAAAATATAAGGAATTTAAATTTAGTCGACCACCAGCAATACAATAGACGAAATCCGTTCGCATTAGGCTTAACAAAATGACTAGTTTTGGAAAGTGTTTTTGCTAATCTTCGCATTGTCTACCTTTGTCGTACCTATTCAACGAAACGCATCCTACTTAAAGTAAACTCTCAATTGTTCCAGATACGACCGGAGCCGGGAGGGACGAAAATCGTTTCCGAGAAACAATTCAGGACGCTCACAATAGTCGATCACCGCCGATGCATTGTCATACCTAAATCATTTTTCGCCTTATTACTTTCGACTTTCTAACGTATTAGAAATCAAATGAAACTTGCAGTCGATACTAATTTTTTTTTTGCTTAGGTCTTTGTAATAGGCTGGAAGTGTTCGCCTGCGGTGTCATTTCATTTCTTAACTTCAAATGGTTTTAGTTGTGACAATTGTTATCGACCCGAATCGCGCACGATTCATTATTGCCATTCGTTTGATAACGACAATTTTTTTAAACGAAATGTAGGTATGAAGATATTCTTTTAGAGAAATTAGATTTTTTCAATGTATAATTGATTCATTTGTTGTTATCGTCATTTCTATGGTTAAATTTCACGATAGGATTTATTTTTGTATTCGATTCCAATTTAATATTGTATTGACTAACATACTAAAGTTACTAAACGTTCTAAAGCATGACCTTATATTTTTATTTTCTTAACTCGCGAGTGTGCATGACTATGTTATTTATTTTAATTTGCATTTTTTATATTTTTATAAGAATATATTATTATTATTAATGTAGACCAATAATATTTCGTTGACATATGTAATGATAATTGATTATTATATTATGTTTACTTCAACAGTTGATGATTTAAAATAATTAAAAAAAAATACAATTAGTTTTAGTATCGTTAACGAGATCGACTTACCGAGTCGTCGCCTTGCTTTTAGTTTTAAGTAATTTAGTTGAATTCAGATTTTTATTTTTGCATGGCAATACCCGGGGATTGCATTTTAGTTTTTACGATTAAAAATTTGATTATGCAGTCATTTGATTACGTGTCGTCTAATAAATATCTGTTAATGATGAATCAGAATAAAAATAATTGGTTTGATAAATGACTTTGTTTTATTTCTTGTCACCAATCCCGACCGATCGACTGTCAGAAAGTGAAAAGTTAGAGAAAGCGATTCCATTTTATACTCTTTTAAGTTATTGACATAAATGAAGAAGAATAAAGTAATTATTAATTGATTAATTGTTATTACAAATGGAACGTTTTCACCTAATTCCAATGCAATTCCAGTCCAATGTTTCCCTCGGGAATTTGGCTAATTTTATAACCTTAACAGGAGCATTATACTATTCAAATTGTATAAGGTCATGTTCCAATTGATTCAATGTCACCAGGACACCGTGCTACGACTGAGCCGAGAGGTAATCTTGCTACACGATATTCTACTTATCGGTCTTGGATATTAAGATCGATTTTCATATACGAGTAATTATGCTTTTTGAGTGGCAACAAAATGACGTCCAAAACTACGACAAGTGGTTTAAATTAAACTGTCGATACTTCCTAACGACTGCGTAAAAAAGTAGTCGACTAAATAACTTGAAAGTCATGGTACTATCTCAGTTTCGATACTATTTTTTGTTTCAGACATTTATCTAGCTCTAATATTGTTGCAGAAACTACGGTGAAAAACAAGCGACGTACAATTTTTTAAGTGATCCTTCTAAAAAGCGCCAGAACGTTTGAACCATCAAATATATTACTTGACAAGTCAAGTGTCAGATTCGAGTGCATCGAGCCGACAGAAAAAATCAGTATCTCTGCTTCGAGGATACACCAGTCCGTGAAATCAATGTGATCACTCAGTATTTACCCTTGAAGGATAATAATTTAAAACGCGCTAGAGACAATCTCTGCTAAAAAATAACAACAAATCCAATTAATCCTATTTTATTTATGGCCAGTTATGGCCACACTCTGTAACGCAAAAAGTAAATTAGATTTCCGAATGAAATAACATCGTAATTTGTAACTAATATCAGTGTTATTGCACATATCATTAATAATTTTTAATTCTCGCTCAACTTTCATTAATTTTAATGTCAATTTATTTATCGCTCTTTCGATAATTATTAACGATTGACATAATTGTTTTAAGATTAAATTATTTGTTTCGCAATTTCAGAACCACTTATATTCCGGTTCACGGGGATGAACGAAATGTAAATAAAAGTGCAGTAGGTATACGCTTTTTTGTCGGCGGCGCGGCGGTCAGAAGGACGCAACGTAAATTGTCCTTACAGGGCTTCAATCAAAAATCTGTCAAATGCAATTGATATTGGTTGATTCAAAATAGCCTTTATCAGGTTCTGATGCACTAAAATTAAGTATTATATTAAATATAAAAATCTATGTCGCGATTTATGTTAATTTGCTCAAATGGTAAGTAGAAAGCATACTTATAAAAAAATCCTTGTTCGATGTTGACAATTTTTAATTGACTACATCAATAGGGATGTTCCTATGTGATCAAGACCATGCCAAAGATGATGCTGCTACCTCAGTCACACTGCTATTAGGGAATGCATCCTAAAATGTTACATTCCCTAAATTACATTCATAAGGTAACATACAAGTCAACCACTCGAACAACCCTGAGGTCCGACAAAGCTTCATTGCCGACGACGGAACTAGAGTTCTAAAGATAATTACCTAAAAAGTCACCAACTTGTACGCCGCTCATCACGCTTTATCTCTGTCAATGTTGTATTGACGCCGAATCGAAATTCAGCACGGCTACCATGAGTTTGAATTGGTTTAACGTGTCGACACTCACTAGCGACTCGTAATAGATTCATGTGTAAATTTCAGTTATTTTTATTACCACTAGAAGCGCTATCCATACAAATCTTATAAGCCATCGCTAGCGAGTATCGAGGCGCTAATCCACTTCGAACTGATGGTAGCCGTGCTGGCAATCCGGTACGGCTACCATGGTTGATTATACTATCGGCTCAGTAAACTAAGTTGTCATGTCGATTGTCTATGCAATAACTATTATTCTATGTATCAATCAACGAAAATAATGAATATCACCTCTCAGACGTAATAAAACTTGTAGGCTCCCTGTCACTGAACAACCAATGAAGCACTGCAACGGCGGCCGCGTAAGTATATGTGAGTAGAATGTCGCAGTGTACTGGCGGTCGGCAGACTTACTGTGGTATGAGTGCGCTCAAGCTGACGCGTACGTAAGGTGAGTTGGGTAAAAACCGGATTTGGGGGAAGATCAGCTACGTTTAATTTTACTATATAATTGTAAAATGGCATCGCGACCTGTGTTAATAATATTGTAAAATTGGCAATACAGGTCGCCTAGGTCTCGCTAATTGAACGTAACCGCTCTTACCCAACTCTCCATAGCCAGCGACTTACTACACAGAAAAAAGTTTTTGGTTATAAGTTACAAAAAATTTTATTACTGGTTACCTAAAAATACTGACAAAATAACTATTGCTATAAGTAATCAAACTCAGTTGTACCAGCTTATCAGCCAGTAGCTTGCATATTAACGAACTTTGCTTAAAAATTATCAAAGTTTTGTTATTTTCATGGTAACACAATTAGTTTTGTTATCTACTTCTTTCAGTGTAGGGGTGCATTGGTAGTTCGTGATGCTACTTTCGGGTATTCTTAGGTTAACGTGTCATTCGTATTGATTATTATTGATGAAAGTCGGAGTCTACCATTTTAATACATAACGTACAAACACATACATACGTACACTAGCGGTCGTACCCGGCTTCGCCCGGGTGGACTACGGAAACGTTCCTCTTCCCGTTCCACGCATTAGTACATTGCACCCGTGCGAAGTTGAAGTGGGTCGCTAGTCCAACCATATAGTATCATTACACTATGGCATCATCGTCATCATCCAAACAAAGAAATTCTCTGGCGCGTCTAGCAACAAATTTGATTGCCATAAAAAAGGTTATAGTAAGTCAACCTTAAAAGATACACATATGCTGTCACGGATTTTTGGTTAGAACTTTTAAAGGGGAACAATTCCGTAATACATGATTTTTGCTTAACATCAACCATTTGCGCAGCGCGCGTAACGGAAGCTCTCAAAAAGAATATTTTTTCCCGTTTTTGCAACATTTTCTATTGACGCTCCGTTTCTATTGGTCGTAGCTGATGTAATTATATCCTATAGCCTTCCTCGATAAATAGACTATCCAACACAAAAAGAATTTTTCAATTCGAACCAGTAGTTCTTGAGATTTGCGCGTTCAAACAAACAAACAAACAAACGAACGAACTAACGAACGAACAAACGAACTCTTCACCTTTATAATATTAAGTATAGATACATACATATAAGACGTGTATAGATTCATTGGTCCTAATTGAGTCTGTGCATAAAATATATTCTTGATCAAAACTAGAGACACATTGCTTACAGTACGACAAATCACCGTCAGATATCACAGATGCCCGACCACGCCCGTAAACGGCACGCGCGAATCGCGCAATGTATCGATTATGTTGATATATCCACACTGTACCATTACTCATATTGTGAAATGGTTCTCGCAAAAAGTGCGACCTTTTACGTTATATGCGAAACCGGTGTCCGGTCTCCGCATTTCAATTGCATCAAGAAATATCGGTTGTCAAATTTGGTGTACACTGGACAGCTTTCTCGTGCGTATGTAGACTCGACGGCAACACAAATTAAATAACAATAATATAATTTATTGGTTTAATTACAAAGCGATATTTGCTAATTTTTAGGCGATATTTGCTAGATTTTAGGCTAATAGTAATGTATGTGTGTTTATAAATTTCAATGTACTAGCTGTAAGTTTTCCAAGTAATAAATAAATAAATAAATAAGGTACATTTTTATATATTTCGATAATTTATTAATGTAATTTATAAGTTCTTAGATCTCTCGCTAATGGCGTGTTAAAAAAAAGTTAACAGTTCCCATTTTTAATTACTAATAATTTTAAATGTATAGGTACCTAAAAGTTTTCTGTTGTGAATATAATAATAAGAATAACTCTATTGACCCGTCCTTTCCAGTTTACTTATAGAAGTGGGTTGTGATTATTTTGTTAAAATTAGCTTTAATTTTTAGGGTTCCGAACCCAATTGGTACTAACGGGAACCCTATTACTAAAGCTCCTTTGTGCTTCCGTCTATCCGACAGTTCGTCCGTTCATCAATCCCTCCGCGTCCGCCCGTCCTTTATAGGGCTGTATCGTCTGAACCGTAATGGGAGACACTTGAACGAGCGAACAAGGTTAATGTAATTTGATATAGACTTGGCATCGTAGCTCTGAAAAATAAAACTGGAAAGGATCTTTTCCTTGATTTATTCTTCGAATCACACTTTTATACCTATAAGGGACTATAAGCGGTGTTGGTTTGTAGGGTTAAACTTCCTATGAAAATTCACATCTGTCTCTATTTTACTTATTCAAAGGAAGATTATCGTGTTGACAGCAGCGCTTCGCCCCTAATAGTAAGTTTATTTATTAGCTAACAACAAGCTAAGAACATTCTAGTAAAACAAAAGTTAACTTGTGGGTAAAATACATTTAATAAAACTACACAAAAAATATTTACATTAACAGAAATCTAGACGTAGATTTGCGTACCTGAGAGCAGTGGTTCTACTGGTAATGTTGGGTACCTAATGATGATGGTGTTTTGATGTACTGACAAATATAAAATATGTGGTATAAATGGTCGTATTTTTTTATGAGGATAACTTAGAAGATAGATTTTTTTTACGTCTAGACCTAAGCACTGGATATGAATTACAACTTGATACCTCCACTCGTTCCTGGAAGAAAAGGTTCTTGATAGACAGGCAGACGGACAACGAAATCATCCTAAAAGGGTTCCTTTTTTTTATTTTGTGGCACGGAACCCTAAAAATCACTATTTTAGGCAATACAGAACCCGTTGCTCGTTCGACTCGCCCCTGTTCGGTTTTTTGCTTCTCGTGCCACACTTTCACGGAACCAGTATTCAACTGACATTTAAGAATGCTATTTTGGCATGCATTATCTAATGGTCGAACCCCTTGAAACGCGGTCGATATAGACAGGCGAAAGTTTTATAATCTGCGCCTTTGTTTATTGAAGTTTAACTGTTTGTCTGCCGCGCCGACGTTTACAGTTTTGTTTTCGGATTCCGCGTCGGTAACGAAGCCTTCGTTTGATATGTTTGCACAGGGCTGGTACAAGATGTAGAACAGGGCTGCTGGACAAAAATTAAATTCAGATTGGAACAAAAGTAACTTGAAATCCAGAGAAAAACGTAAGGTACATGACGTCTAGCAAATATTTGTTTGTTGCTCAGGCCTGTCTTAATTACTGAACGGATTTAGGAATTAGGTGGATAGATAGTTTATGTACTGGATTAGCATTCAGACTACTTTCGATGCTGGAAAAAGAGCGAGAGCTGAAACGTGTACCTACTCGAAGGAGAACGAGGACAGGGATTGATTGTACATTCGCGCGGAAGCTACGAAAGGAATATCACTTGTTATATTCTAAGCCATATGTCGTCTGTTTGAGTCGAATAAGACTTGAAGAGCTGAGCTGGTCCGCCTAAATTCTGACATTTGGCAACCATGTTTGGATTTGATTTAACCAAGCGTTTGTGAATGTCGTCGCACTTGTATATTTAGGCTTAGGAGAATAATCCAGCCATGAAATGTATCTGCGTCTAAAATATACATAGACAATAAACGGATATAGCTTTATTTCATTGTGCGGTAGCGTGATCATAAACTGGTTTTTGACAAATGCGAAATGATTAATCACTGTTGTCAAGAATACTGTTGTAGATTGGTCTGCACTATTTAGAAAGATTGAACTTTGGTCAATCTACTATTCATTAGCTTGCGATGACGCTTAATATATGAAAAGAAGAAGAAGAAGAGTATTATTTTGTTATATTCTCTTATCGATGGATTAAACCATAAAAGTACGAATTGACTAGAAACCCTCTTCTGCGTTTACCGTCTAACCACGCACACTCTAGCTGGCTGGTGCAAGATGGCGAGTTTGAGTCCGCGCGAGGTCCCCGCACGCCGGTCTTCACCCCTGCGAAATTGCTGTTGACATTTTCGATACCTACTATGAAGTGACATTTATAACTCTATTAAAACCAAACACTGTTGGCAAATTTATTTACTCCATGGATTGAATCGATTGATGATATGTTCAAAAGGCGAAAGTGTGTTTGTTTGAATAGATGCAAAGAACATTGGCTACTGTTTGCATATCAGCCCATTATGCGCCACTGTAGGGGCTTAGGCCTCTCCTCGAAATGAGGGTGCTTCGAGCTTAATCCAACACGCTGCTCTAGTGCAGGTTGCTGGATTTTAACGATTGCCATCTAATGATGGCAACCGGGACCGACGGCTTAACGCACTCTCCGAGGGACAGTCAGTGACAGTTAAGTACTTAAGTCAGAAAAAACTCATTGGTACATGACGGTTATCTTACCGGACTCCTGTCTATCTTGGTCGAAAGGTTTATGGGATACAACATTAATCAAAATTCAAAATAAATCACGAGCAAAGCTTTGAGTTGTAAGATGACAATATATTAGTGGGAGTAGAATAACAGTTAAGATAAGCGGCATGAGTTAAGAGCGCTGTCGTTCACATGCGCAGTGGATTATTTAAGATCTGTTTGGCGGTAAGAAGTGAAGGCAGATATATCATACGGCTTTGAAAGAATTTGCTTGTATAGTTTTTAGTAAGAAACCTTATAATACCTATCCTAATTTACATTTTTTTTTAATTCTACATACCTCTACGTCTACGATTCTCTACTCTCTTCGTCTACTACCTCTACGATTCAAAAATGCTTGTTAGTATATCCGAATAAAAATATTTTGAAGTCGAGTTTAATTGTACAGTCAAACGATAAAACATTGCGCGTCTTACTTAATGCCAGCGCTTATAACGCGTGCCTCTTAAGGTGAGCCACTCCCATACAAAAACGCAAATAAGTACTTAAAAACGCAAATAATAGCCTACAAAAGCTTGAGTAATAACACCGGGTCCACACCAAGCATTCTCGGCGAGCTTTGCCCACGGCGCGCGACTTTGAAGTCAGCGCCTGCGTTAGGGCGTCGTCGAAATCGAGCGATAGTTTGAAGATTATAAAATAAACAAAAGACTGAATATTTATTATGTTTATATATGTAAAATCGGAATACCACTCATTCATCGACGCCGAGCCGAAACCGCTAAAGCGAATTATACATTGGACATTAGGTTTCTTTTGCGAGCATCCACTACTAAAAGCTTTTTCGAAACTCCATCCCTAAAGAGGTAAAATAAGGGATGTACAGTAGGTACGCGAGAATTCACTTGGTAGCTCGGAAGAATTCGGAAAAAGTCTTTTTCAACGAATTATTCCGAACTTGTATAAACTATTGAATTCTCACGTACCTACTGTAAAGTTTGTTTGAAGTTAATGATTTATACCTATTTGACTTTTCTGTCAGAAACGAATATGTCCTTTTTCATTATTTTTCGAAAGATGAAAGTTTGTATGGTTAAAGTTAGAACCATAATAGTACATTATGATGCAAGTACGGTAAGCTGCATATTATAGTCGAATAGTCCAATAAACCGATGACTATAATAACCAGCTTACTGAGTACGAGCATCATACGACGTTATTCAATAGATTTGCGATTAAAATTAGGTAGATACTTGAAATGTAATAATGGTGGGAGCTAAGGGCGGGAGCGGGCTGCTTTTTGGGTTTACGCATGCGTTACAAACAGAATGCTCGTTTGTGAATGGTGTAAAATGAAACGGCCTAGTACTGTAAAATACAACATTACGGTTCAAGTTTCGATGCCATTAAGACCGTATTAATAGCAAATGTATTGAAAAATTTATTATTTGGTGTTATGGTTATAATTAACCTTTTGGTTGGAAATTTAACAAAAAATGTTTTAGCATTTATAGAATTTTAACCTTAATGAATGAGTAAAATATACAGTTAAATTTGATATTTAACTTTTTCTTGAAAATTAAACTATTTTATTGCTTACAACACATATGTTTGGAATTCTGTTTGATTTTGTTTGTCCTTGTCTGCGATGTTTTATAACTTTTAAGTTTTTATATTACAGTATTGTCCAATGCGAATGCACGCTTCAAGTTATCTACGAGTGATTTGCTTTTACGTTCACGTGATTAATCTAGGACGCTTCGTCAAAGACGAAAGGCAAAATAGAACTGAATAAACTTGGCTTTAGCGTGACTTGAACAAGTGACGTAAAACTGGTAGGACACACAGGTGAAGCAGACAAACCACGACAGCTGCTGGAGCTACGGAAAGGCATACTTTTAGCTAATCTGTCGTAATGGGACCGTCATGTAAATTACATATGATATATGTTTCTTTGTACGCTATGCATGTGGTAAAGTATCCTAGTTAGAGACCTGTGCGAAATATATGTATTCAAGCGTATAATTATTGTACATTTTGACTAGCAGTATAGTTATTTATCGAATCGCATAAATTCATATTCAGATAATTGATCGTTTTCTGACAATGAATTTATTGAAGTTTCCACTCTATCGCACATTTTAAAGTTCGAAGCTGCCTATTTTCTCATTGAGCAAATTGTTAGTTTCGGCTTCGTGAACTCAAGTAGAGTTTATTTATGTTTACTATGAAATTCTATTTGATTATTGTGACAAATTAAATTTTCTCGCTACTACGATAAATTAACTTTAATGGAAAATATGGTAGTATAACATATACCAATAACAACGCCGAGCTTCCATCGGCGTTTTTCCTATTTTCCATAAGAATGTAATAACTTTCCGCTAGAAAATTTGTATTTGTGGGTATTTAGATATTTAATTAACTAAGCTGCTGTGGATGATACCTATGTAGTACAAAAAATCGCATAAAAATTGGACAAACTGTTTCGAAAAATACATCTACAGCACCTCCCGATGGTCCATAACCGTAAAGCTTGTTGTAGAATCTCTTCTTGGGTGATACCTCTGTTACACAAATAACCCGCGTCAGGATCGGCTTAGCCGTTTTTGGCAAACATATCTATTGCAGCGTTCCTTGTTAGCCCATATTCGCAAAACATATTTAATTACCTACTCTTTGATGATACCTATGTAATCATCATCATCAGCCCATTTTACCCCACTGCAGGGGCTTAGGCCTCACCCAGGGTGAGGAGGGGGTTTGGAGCTTAAATCCACCACGCTACTCCACTGCGGGGTGGGGATTGTAACGACCGCCATCTATTGACAGCGTCCGGGACCGACTGCTTAACGTGCTCTCCGAGGCACGGAGTCAGTGATAGTTAATGTACTTAAGTCAGAAAAACTCATTGGTACACGCCCAGATTCGAACCATGGCCTTATAAATTTGAGACAGGTTCGTTGCGCTCTGGGCTATCACGACACCTATGTAATGCGGAAAACCATATCAAAATCGACCCAATCGTTTCAAAGAGACACGTCTACTGCGGCGCCCCTTGGTGATTTATAATTACAAAACCTGTTTTGAAATTGAAACCTGTTTTGAGGTGATACCTATCAAAATAAAAATCGTTATTCTAGTCGTTAGAGCTGTTATCTATATACATGAAATCAAAATACCACCAAGTCGAAACCACTCAAGTGAATTACACAAAATTTTTGACGTTGGGTTTGTTTTGTGATGTAAGCGTTCACTAAGAAAGGATTTTTCGAAATTCTACCCGTGAATAACTAAAATAAGAGGTGACAAGTTTGTATTAAACATTTTTTAATTTGAAAACAAGAAAATCGGTATATATGCTTTGGATCAGAAACTAAATACGCAGTGTTGTAAAATTTAAAAAAATTAAACCATATGGGAAGTAAACAATGGGAACTATTGGGAATTAAACCAGTTTTGAAGTTAAATGTATGAAAATTATTATTTGCCATTTCGGTATGAAGTTAAATATGTTATGTCAGATTATGTGGCAATTTTCTTTTTCGGCTTGACCTTGTCACTTCACTATACTCCTTAATTTACCATATCTGACACAAACTGACTTTTGTCAAGCGTCCTACCTTATATTGAGAGTTCGGTCGTCGTACCGGTTTACATAAAAGTAACATGAACTTAATAATTTTTCATTAAATTTTCTAGCGTAAAATTACTAACTAGAAAAATATTGTCCAAAGTCGTCCGCATAACAATATGTATATAAATGTAAACTTAAAAAGTTCGCGAGCTTTTGTAGTATTAATTTAAAAAAAAATCATATGACCAACTTGGTATCAGACTCGAAACGAACGTACAAAAAAAATGGAGTTATTTTTTACATATGAATATTTGTCTTTATTCAAGACATACATAATTTGATAGTTTATTGTCCACCAAAAGCCACTTTAAAAACGAGGTCGTTGACTTCTCGGTTCCATTCAAACTTTTACCGGATGCATCGTGAATGCTGTGTAGCATGCCTGCATCAACATTTCATTTTATTGGCTTGTTCGGAAATTCAAATAAGTTCTTAAAATTTTTCCGTTTCGCAGCATTATTAAGAATAAAATAAATTACTTTTAAGGATTTGAATTCAATAAACCCGTGTGTCCTAATAGCCGAGAGGAAGCGAGCCCGCTTCTTGTTTAGTAGGCCGTGGTTCGAATCCCAGGGCATGTACTAATGAGTTTTTTCTTATGTACATAACTATCCCTGGCTCTGTGCCTCGGAGAGCACGTTAAGCAGTCCGTTCCGGCAACCAGGACCATAACTGGGTTAAAATCCATCGACCCGCACTGGAGTAGCGTGGTGGATTGAGCTCCAAGCTCCCTCACCCCAAGGGGAGGCCTAAGCGCCTGTAGTGGAGAATTAATGGGCTGACGGTATGGGTATGGTAAGGTAAACCCATTGAGTGTGAAACATATATAACAAATCACATGTATTTCAAGTTAGCAATTGCTAGCAATATAGTAAATAAGTTCCTATTTACATTGAACTATGTGCCTGTTTATGACAATTTTTGTGTGTGGCAAGGATATAGAAAATCTTGATAATGCTTCAAATTACAGCTGTACAAAATTCAGAGCATTTGAAGGAGCATGTAGGGTGGAGAGAAAATGAAATAGGAGAACTACGTAGGAAAATGTGAAAAAAGGAGCAGCGGAATGGATGCGGAGCATAGAAAAATTAAGAAAGGAAAAAAGAAGGTGGAACAGGATAGCTAGGAATAGGAAATAAGTCATGGGGTAGAGGCGTATAAAAAAAATGAATATAACGTAAAATGTGTGGAACTCACTCCAAAAAACTGACCAATAGGTTTTGTAAATATATTTTTCTTAAATCTTACATTCGTCAATACTACCATGAGTTTCAAGTCGATCACTCGCGTGGGATGGCGGCGGCGTGGATGATTTGTATTGTGAACTAGTACAGAGCCTCTAGCGGTACCGAAAAGAACTAACAATTAACATAAAAGTGTTGTACGACGTCGCTAGCGAGTATCGACACCTTGGTAATAGTGCTGTTTAGGGGCTTAAAGACTTATTAATTACATAAGACAATTTTTACCACTTTTTGACCCGCCCCTCCCCCTATGTAAGAAAAAATGAGATTTGTTTAAACCCCTTCCCCCCTATCCAATTTTACATAAGATCGTTAGGTATCGACCAAAAAGTAATGTTTTAATAATATTCCAATTTAACACTTATTTGTTTAATGTTTTACTTCTAATCATTATGTGAATCAGTCCAGGGACTCACAACCACTCCGCAAGTGGATCAACAACTGGAACGTATCTGTTCTGTATTGAATCATCTGCCTTATTTATACCAATAATGTCATCTACATCCACCTAATTAACGATGTCGACATTAATGTACTGCATTTGGCACATAACTTCATTACTCCGCCCCATCTTTAATATGCGGCTAAAGCCTGCTCTTTTTCGATTGCGGTGGCAATTTCATGAACTTTTTTGTACAACGGCATAGCCCTTTTCGACGCAAGGTATTTGGAGGACACTGCACAAGTTTTTCCTGTCGAGCGCAATTGAACATATAGACAACAAAACTCGTAAGGGACCTTTTGGAAAGGAGTGTCAATGCTAATCTTTAGAGACAGTTACAAAAATAAGGGTGTAAAGTTGGTTGTAGGAGAAAATTATAATGTTAACTTACTTTTTTGATCTTACATGAGAACTATATAGACCCCCTCCACCCGTGTAAGAAAAAATAAGACCTAGTGAGACCCCTTGTGAGTGAGGATGTGGTGGTGGGGGGAGGGGGTGGGGGGGGGGAGGGGGAGGTGAGAGAAAATGAGACCCTAGAGAGACCAAAGATGATTTGGGGAAAGATCCCCAAATCATCTTACGTAATGAATGAACAGCCCCTTAGAACGCAAGAAACTCGACAGTTGCGTTTTTACGTATTATATTCACCTTAATATATACTAATACAAGCTTACCGTTTGCGGCTTTGCACGCGTGGACCTCAGGTTTCATCAAAACCGGCTTTGCGATTTTGCCGTGAAAAAGCGACAAACTTAAATTTTCGCGGATCTGTTTTTAGGATGCAAGCTATCTTCTTACCAAGTTTTTTCAAGATCGATTAACCGATTTAGCTCTGAAAGAGTAACAAACATACAGGTACGTTTCCGCGGCAAAAAATAACATATGTTATATGATTTTTTAATTTTTAATACATTGTTTTCTTAAATAAAAGCTTGGTATTTAAAAAGGTTATAATATATTATATTTTTTTAATTTATTAAGGAAAAAGCTACATCTGTATAAAAAGTAAACTTAAATATAGAAGGTAAAAATAACAAACAATGAATATTTGAAAAGAAACCAAGCATTAGGAATCAATGCCATCTCTAAACTGATTTCGATCGAAAACTTGTCGCGTTCGCTTTGAAACCGGAATATTAATCGCATAAAAAATTTGATTATGTATTATAATATAGTAGGTACTCGTGGCTAATAATTTCTAGATATTGATATAGATATTGATATATTTAGAAATTAATAACCACTAATAATTATTTTATTTTATTGTGTTTGGGACGCAAACAGCCTAATTTATAAAATGTTATTACACAGAAAAAAAAACATTTCTGTTCTTAAATCAATGCAAATTGCATTGGTCCAAGAATATGCTGTATTTTTATATATTGAAAACTATATTTTCTTGACAACACAATTTTTTTTATTGTCATTCTAGGTAAAAATATGTCAATTATAAGCTACCACAAATTTTATAATTAGTAATTAACACTTCAACGGTAGAATATGTTCAACAAACATATTCTACCGGGACCGGTAACCGTAGAGGGTGCGACTCTTGAAGTTGTGCAAGACTATGTCTATCTAGGACAGACTGTCCAGTTAGGCAAACACAACTTCAACAAAGAGGCCGACCGAAGAATTCAGCTGGGCTGGGCTGCTTTCGGGAAGCTCCGTCGTCTGTTCTCGTCGCCACTACCACAATGTCTGAAGACCAAGGTCTTTAACCAATGCGTCCTGCCCACAATGACATACGGTGCCGAAACATGGACTCTCACGGCAGGACTGGTCCACAAATTTAAAGTCGCTCAGTGCGCTATGGAGCGGGCTATGCTCGGTATTTCCTTAATGGACAAAATCAGGAATACTGAAATCCGTCGAAGAACTAAAGTTGTCGACATAGCCGAAGTGATTAGCAAGCTGAAGTGGCAATGGGCCGGTCACATTTGCCGTAGAACCGACAACGGGGTAGACGGGTTCTCGAGTGGAGGCCACGTATTGGGAAGCGAAGCGTTGGACGCCCTCCGGCAAGGTGGACTGATAACCTGAAGCACCATACCGGAGGTAATTGGATGCGGAAGGCGGAGGACCGTGTGTGGTGGCGAGCCTTGGGAGAGGCCTATATCCTGCAGTGGAGAGACACGGGCTGATGATGATGATGATTATGATGATGAATTAACACTTTCATTATAATTTAGCATTTAGACCTGCTTTAATATAATTTAATATAATTTAACACTGGTCGCGAATTGGTTGCCTTAAGCTGTTACTGCCAGTAAACAACAAATGCAATCGATTAGTGGAGGCTTACCAACAACATTCATATCAGGAATAAATGTCGGCCAAGGAAATGTCCCAACATGTCAACATGCAATTTGAATCCAGAACACACAGTTAACTACTATATTTATAAAACTATTAGCCTTTCGTGGGACTACACATTTACTAATGGGACGTGACGTTCCAGAATACTGTGAGACTTTCTAGAAAATCCTGAGACTTTAGAGACCACCGTTTTAATATTTTCATCCCTAACGTATTTTTGGGTTGATATTTAAATTAAAAAAAATTACCCTTTTAACACCTTTTTACTAGGTTTACTTGTAACTATCTATGTATACAAATATTGGAAGTCGATTTTAAACTACTTATTAATTTAACGTATCGATTTGAAACTTTACTAGTACATGTGATGCGGATGACAATGCAATAATCTGGTACCATCGAGGTGATCTGTACATGGAGACAGGAGATGGATAGTGGAGCTCTTTAATGGCTGCCAGTAAGCCTCTCGAGTTTGCATTTATCTTCATTTCTTCTTCATCAGCCCATTTTTACCCCACTGCAGGGGCTTAGACCAGGGTAAGGGGGAGTGGAGCTTAAATCCACCACGCTGCTCCACTGTGGGTTGGGGATTGTAACGACCACCATCTATTGACAGTGCCCGGGACCGACTCCTTAACGTGCTCTACGAGGCACGTAATCAATGATAGTTATGTACTTAAGTCAGAAAAACTCATTGGTATACGCCCGTATACGAATCACAGCCTTATGGCCTTATAAATTTGAGACAGGTCCGTTGCGCTTTGGGCTATCACGACACATCGCATTTATCTGCAGTAGTATTATGTTAAAATTATTTTAATACTAAAAAGTAGAAAATAAAATTGCCTAATTTACTTAAAATATTTCTCACCATATATTCATTTCTGCCCTTGAGAATATATTATCTTCGTTCCATATTAAATGACTAAATTAAAAAGCTTGAGGCGCTTTTTGTTTTAGAGAACTTTTTAATTTAATTTCAACACAGCGCTCTACGATTTTTAATTTAGTCATTTAATATGGAACGACGATAATATATTGTCAAAAGCATAATGCATATATGGCGACAAATATTTTAAATCGATTAGATAATATTATTTTCTATTTTTTAGTCCGTAACTAAGATAAGCCTACATGCTAATAAAACTGTATATTAATTCATTTATTTATAAACCCTTTAATAATTATATAGTTATTAATTAATTGACTGACCGATCGGCCGAGTGGTTAGAGACTGAAACTGCAGAGCCAAGGGTCGCGGGTTCGATTCCCACTCGGGACAAATATTCGTGTATGTCTATTTGTCCCGTATCTGCGTGTAAAAAGTATCTATATGCACATATCATAAAATTAGAATATTTAAGTATGTATACCAGTTGTCTACCATACCATACCATCAGTCCATTAATGACCCACTGCAGGGGTTTAGGCCTCCCCTCGGAATGAAGGGGCTTGGAGTTTAATTCACGACGCTGCTCCGATGCGTGTTGGTGGATCGTAACGACCGCCATCTATTAACAGCAACCGGGACCGACGGCTTAACGTGTTCTCCGAGGCACAGTCGGTGATAGTTATGTACATAGAAAACTCATTGGTACATGCCCTGGGATTCGAACTACGGTTTTCTAAACAAGAAGCGGGCCCGCTACCACTCTGCTATTACGACATACTATCAGTTGCCTAGTACCCCATAATATAAGCATAATAATTGCTTGCTTTGGGACTAGATGGCGCTGTGTGGGAGGTCCCGGTATTATAATTATTATTTATTATTAAATTAAGCTGTACAAAATTTAATTAATAGTATTATTTCATTTCAATTAGTTTAGTTTTCGTTTGAAAATATTTCAATATTATAAAATTATAAAATTTAGATGTTTTTTTATTTTTTTTTTAAATATTTGTTCTATCATCTACTTCAATGTATTTCCACGTGAAAAATATTTTCTGCTGTCATCTCTTTACAGTAGCTAGTCATATTCTTCGAGAAAAAGGTGAATATATTTCCGTCCATTGTCACTTTGTATGTTTTCAACGTCCAGTCAATATCCTTGTTTGTATGTGAGTGCGGGCACGCGTTCGAATTGTACCTACATCGTTGGTTGAAAAACAAATTTATCCGTTTTTAAACTGAAGTTTTTAAATCGGTTGTTTTCTATTTACATACTTCAAGTTACCTCGTCCTAAACTGACAACTTCCTTCGCACATCATTTCAGAATTTTCTTTTTCCGTATATTTATAATAAACTAGCAAATATATGTAAATTTAAGCACTGTACGGTCCGTGAGACAAAAACTTTCGTTTGCCCGACGCTCATGAATATATGAGGAATCACATCAATCCTCACATATGAGGAATCCAAAAAAATTATTAAGGTTATAAAATAGCGCGGGATCCATATGAAAAATATTTGTTTTTAAATGGTTGGTTGTTAAAATTATATAAATATTTAAAAAAAAAATTAGTTCTGTAAAGGTCTATAAATATGATATTGAATTATTCATGGGCTTCGATTTTCATGTTATCTCATTTGGTTTTTTTTTAAGGCTTGGCGATTGGCGAGATTATATCAGCCTTATTTATTTTACAAAATATTAAATTAGCCTAAACTAATAATAAAACAAAATACCAACTAGAATGTAATAATAACAATAAGCTCGCGAAGTGTGTTTGACTTCAACAATCTTTATTAAATGGGGTTAGATCACCGACTAATATGTACCTAGTACTAGACGCGAATATCCACACTCGGATTGCAAACGAGAATGGCCGAACGCGTCCGAAGATAGTCGATTGCAATTTTGTGATTTTCGTACCGCTTGACTCGTAGTCTCATGAGACAATTTTAATGAAACATATTTTGTTTCTAGTTAAAACGCACTTTTGTATCATGAAAGTTGGTATGTCTCATTATGATTCTCGTAAATTGTAATGTTTTATATGGCTTTTGAAAATATAGAATTACGTTTTCACTAGAAAAATATTAAATTTCATCAACAATGTCTCATGAGACAGAGTCAACTGGTCTGAGAATCGCCCCCCTGTCAAATTTGTGATTGCCAAAAATTTAATTCGTGAAAACTAAATTCCTTAAAATATTATGAAGTTACGTGTGATATTTCATGCCATCCGCCTTTTTAGAGTTGTGGGTGTTGTTTATACACTTTTTAAAGGCACAGCAAGGCATTTTTCTCAGATATTTTTTCAAAATACACAATAGTGTGAATCGACTACACTGACAAGTGGTCCACAAGCGATTATTTCAAAGTCGTTCAAGGCACCGCGATCTGTACGACTTTCGTGCGGAGTTTCATACTGTGGTACGTACAATCTAGTACCTAGGTACATATAAGTCGGTGGGTTAGATCAAATTTTAAAGTTAATGATTATTATAATTTAATGGAATAAGTTTCAGAACAAGTTCCCAAAATATAAATTTTTCTATTTACGAATTTGCTAGATATTTATGAAAATTCATCTGATTGAAATTGTAAGTGTGACGTAATCTGGACAGTTAATTTATTTCGCTGCTTTCCACCGTAAAAACCAAAAACAAAAAGTAAATATAAAAAATTGTCACTATGTCAAAAAAAAAAATTGGAATCCTCAAGAATTACTCAAAAGATTATGAATTTTTTTAGTCTTAGACATATAGGTAATGCAAATAATACACATGTGTCCAAATGACGTCACAAAAATATTTTTTTAATCAAACTTCCAAAATAAATAACAGGAAATCATAGAATTTTTTTTATTACGTAAAGTATAGGCCCATATTTTCGCAAAAAAAAATCATAAGAACTATATATTAAAAATTATGCTCCACGTTCCATTGACCCAGGAATCTGGTAGGGGCTGCTATAGACTATTCAATGGTTGACAGCTTTTATTATCATATCAACCCATTTTGTCCCAATGTAGAGGCTTAGGCCTTCCCTCGTGATGAGAGCGCTTGGAGCTTAATCCACCACGCTTCTCCAGTGCGGGTTTTGCATTTAACGACTGCCATCTGATTATGAAAACCGGGACCGACGGCTTAACGTGCTCTCTCGGGCGCTGAGTCAATGACAGTGTGTACTTAGGTCAGAAAAAACTCACTGGTACATCCCCTGGGATTCGAACCACGACCTTCTAAATAAGAAACGGACGCGCCACCAAGCGGTTATCACGACACGTTTTATTAAAAAAATAATGATAATTTTAATGAAAATTTTATTTCTTTTAATATAAAACCGATTTCCCTTAAGATTTTATACTATAGAGGTAAATGTTACTAGAATCGTTGTGAAATAAACTGTGTTCCGATCTTATCAGCCGTTCCACTGAGAAACTGCTGATAACATCATTCACTGAGCTGATTCGTTATACGTATGTGACATGTTTTGACATTAGATAACACCAAAATAAACAAACCCAGAAACGCTCTTTGTCCTGTACCTATTTAAATTAAGGCAAATCAACCGTTTTCAGTATGTACTTTTACTTTGGTAAAAAAAAATACTCTAACACTTTGATCGTAAAATGCGCTTTTTGTATTCGTCGGTTCGAACGTTTTCGCGCTGTTGAGAAAACACTCGTCAAATTAAAATAGCTCTGTCTGTTTTGACCGTGATTCCCGGACTCCAACTAATGAAGAGGAAGTGTCCTTAATTTAACTTAGCTTGTGTTTTGGGTACCAAGCGAAGACACCACATACATATAACAACCAAGACCCGGTGCCAGTATTAATATTCATCATATAAATACTGACTCGACCTGGGATTCGAACCCGTTACGCTGCCCCATATATCGCGTACACGAAAACATATACGTTTAGACATCAAAAGCATACACGCGTTCTTTTTATACAATTTCATTCAATCTGATCCCGAGTTGAATGAATTAGTGTTAACGCTTTTATTGAAGTGTTCGCAAAACAACTTCAAGCGACACAATTTGTCTTTGACAGATTTATATCTTTCCTTTAATGATACAAAACTAAACACTCACACTAGGGTACATTGCAAACACGAGTTGTAGTCGCACGCTTCTGTGTGTGTGATGTTTGACGATCGAAAAGTGATTAAAACGGACTTTTTGCAGGTAGAACTGTTTTTACACCATATACAGACGGTAAAGTGTTTACGTGTGCGTGTTTCTTGTCTGTACGAGAGAATCGGTTATTGTGTTGCGGTTATGTTTAATTTATGTTAACGTTTCGTTCAGTCTAAGAATAAACAAAATAAATTCGAACTGTCCATGCTTGAGCGTATCTGGGAGCCATAGGTAAATTTATTCAAAGCGAAATCGCGGGCAGCAGCTAGTGTTTTAAAATGTCGTCGACGACATCCTAAATTAAAACTAATCAATCCATAGATTGGCCATGTGACTCGTTTTGATCTAGTCTTGTATACGACTGGAAAAAAAATAGATTTGAAATATCGTTAGCAACGATATTAAATGTAAATAGAATTCTAAAATGTTAATAAACTAGGTCGATTTTTGTGTAACACAAACGCACGAGTACAACTGAATTTGGCAACTAATATTAGTTCAAGGAACCCTACACCCACATGTATTTAGACTGGCCACTTAGTTAAAGTTTTTTGTTTAGACATAGTTATTGAAATATGTTTAAATAGTTCCGTACTTTTTTAAATTAATCTATCTTAATGTAAAGTAAGAAAAACACTGAATTCCTTTCACGTTACCATATGGCAAAATAGGTGTGCGCTTATGTAGGTGTATATATAATAATAATATCTGAAACATCCCACACAATAATATCTGGGATGTTCCAGATTCCAGACACAGCGCCATCTATTCCCAAAGTAAGCAAGTGCTATGCTTGTATTATGGTGTACTAGAAAAGTGATATACATACTTATAGTATATTCTTTTTTTATAATATATAAATATATAGATATTTTTACACCCAGGCTCGAAACAAATAGACATGCTAGTGCACACAAATATTTGTCCCGGTCGGGAATCGAACCCGCGACCCTCGGCTCCGCAGTTAAGGTCTCTAACCACTCGGCCAACCGGTCAGTCATGCGTGATGTTTGAACGCTTATAATTCAAGGATCAGTAAACCGATATTGATGAAGCTTTAATATTTAAATAGATATTTCGGTTCAACATAGAAGGTATGCATCATCACGCCGTTATGTTTAGGAGTAGAACAGTGAGAGTAGAGTTTTTAGAAAGTACTGAAGTTCTCTAGTGATTTCCGTCGGCTTCACTAAATACGAGCACTTAATAAAATAAAAAATGCAGTATTCTTTTTATTAGGTATATCTTGACAAAAATGATTATCTCATAAAATATTTGTTCCGAATTGATGAGGTTATTTGCATTACAATGGAGTCGGCAGAGAAGCTTTAATCATAAAAAATCACATAAGCCCAAACTTGCATTTAATAGTTGTATAAGATAACTGCGTTATCGCTAAATACTATCTCACAGAAATTAGCACGTTTTTTGGAGTGACTTGAATAAAAAATCTCCATCGTTATCTCACGAAGCGTTCCGAAATCAAAGTTCGGCATATCGACTGCTTACAGTTGCTAAGTGCTGGCCTGACTGTACGTCTTGACACACAAGCACTTACGTGAATTCGTTATTCGACGAAATGAGGTGAGATGTTTAGGGAATTATCGTAATTAGTGTTCTATGAGTTTTAGCAAATGAATTAAAGCAATTAAATGAAACCTGAAAAAAACAAAACTCTTATCTCAAGGAAGTATTAATTTTTTAATCTATATTACTTTAGTAAATACTTAGTGATACTTATGAGCACTTAGTAACATTAATCAGGGCATATTTCATAATTATTGCAAATACGTAATATGTATGGGTGCAATATGGATAAATATTTAGCTGAACCATATAGAGTAAATAAATTGGATTAGTACTTATATGAGCTAAACCTACCTACTTAATATTAGGTGTACTTATTGATCAGTATCTACGTGACATAAGCATCGCAATCATTCAATCAATGTCCATTCAATGATCAGAACATTGTTATTCAATCTTAATTATTATTAATAAAAATTATTAACAATCTGGCTTAAACCAGGTTTCCTGTAAAGAAAGCTAAAAAGGATTCGATATCAAGTCAAATAATAATAATCGAATAAATTATTCCTGATTTTTTAGGAATTCCACTGTGATTGATGTTTGATGATTGATTGATGAGTTTTTCTGACTTAAGTACATAACTATCACTGACTCCGTGCTTCGGAGGGCACGTTAAGCAGTCGGTCCCGGACGCTGTCAATAGATGGCGGTCGTTAGAGTCCCCAACCCGCAGTGGAGCAGCGTGGTGGATTTAAGCTCCAAGTCCCCCTCCTCACCCTGGGGGAGGCCTAAGCCTCTGCAGTGTGGTAAAAATGGGCTGATGATGATGATGATGAGATGTGATTGATGATTTGATGATTGATTGATGAGTTTTTCTGACTTAAGTACATAACTACCACTGACTCCGTGCTTCGGAGGGCACGTTAAGCAGTCGGTCGCGGACGCTGTTAATAGATGGCGGTCGTTAGAGTCCCCAACTCGCAGTGGAGCAGCGTGGTGGATTTAAGCTCCAAGCCCCCCTCCTCACCCTGGGGGGGCCTAAGCCCCTGCAGTGGGGTAAAAAAGGGCTGATGAAGTGAAGTGAAGTTAAGATGTGATTGACTGTCCATTATTGATTAAAATTATTTACACTAATACTCGTAATAAATACTTGCGGAAGTGGAAATGAAGAACGGGAAAACTTAGTTAAGATCCGGTTCTTGCTAAAATGAGAATGAGAGAGGCTACGCAGCTGCACCTAAAGGAACTAAAACAGACCGATAACGTTGTGAAATATTTATCGCTTGCTTTAACGCATCTAAAATAAGATTTTTTTATAATGAAC